>CM035842.1:142658347-143905232 GCA_020510985.1 Pholidichthys leucotaenia | reverse complement strand
GTATGGGCAGTCAAACATTTCTCCAACTATGTGGGAGGCCAGAGAATCACAGTTGAGACTCACCACCAACCAGTGGTCTTCCTTAACAGTCAACGCATCAGAGAAGGCGTTGTAACAAATGCCAGAATAGCCTCCTGGTTGATGGCCCTACAAAGCTTTGATGTGGAGGTCCGCCACGCACAAAAGTTGAGAAGCCCTCTCGGCACAGACTTGGCTGCCTGCCAACGGTGCTCTGAGGACACTCCAGGACCATCCATTCATGCAGAGCCACCTACATTCACTGAAGACCCAAACCATCACTACTTTGACCAGAACATCTGCCAAGATATGGTCACCGCCTATGTCGATGGTTGTTCTTTTCACCATGAAACTCACATTCGTGCTGGTGTGGGTGTGGCATGGCTGAACAATCAGCCTTGTGAACCCCACAACTATCAACTGGGTTCCCAATCATCTCAGTATGCGGAAATCGCAGGCGTGCTCATTACACTGCAACTTGCTGTAGACCATGGCATTTGCACATTGGTCATCTGCACTGACTCCAACTACGCACGCCTCAGTTTCACTTGTCATTTAGTACTCTGGAAGGCCAAAGGTTTTGTAACCTCCAACCGCAAACCGGTTAAACATCAAG
Source organism: Pholidichthys leucotaenia (assembly GCA_020510985.1). Taxonomy (NCBI): domain Eukaryota; kingdom Metazoa; phylum Chordata; class Actinopteri; order Cichliformes; family Pholidichthyidae; genus Pholidichthys; species Pholidichthys leucotaenia. The sequence goes on along the minus strand of CM035842.1, from coordinate 143,904,598 downwards.
ACCTTTTCAAGGCATGTGATCACCTGGTCACCTCCAACAACCTCCAAGTGTATTGGAAAAAGGTCAGAGGTCACTCGCGCACACCAGGTCAGGACAAAGAATGGAATGACCTTGTGGACTCACTTGCAAAACAAGGAGCTATACAAGGCACACCCTGGTCCTTTGATTCTGCTCAGGTGCCGACTTCACAGTCCCACCCACCCACCCCTACAGTCTGCGCAGTCACTAGGGCCCAGACTAACAGGGCCCAAGACACGACACAAACCACAGGTCCCCTTGCGGTTGACCCTGTTTTCACTGACGCTGACCTTATCTCTCTTCAAACCCTTGACCCTGCGATCCATAAAATGATACAATACATCTCAGATCCTGCACTTAATGCACCATCCGACTCGGATTTCGCTGACACTCCAGACTTGAAGCCACTTTTTGCCGCACGATCATCCTTGCAGCTGCGAAATGGCATTCTAGTTCATGTTTCCGATGAACTCCCTACGCCTGCGCTTGTGGTCCCTCGTAACCAGAGGGGGGTGATGATTGTTCATGCCCATGATCTCCCAACTGCAGGACACAAAGGCGTCAAAGTGACGTACAACGCGCTCAAACAAGTGGCATATTGGCCATACATGCGAAAGGATGTAGCCGACTACATAAAGGGATGTCTCGTATGTTGCCAGTTTCAACCAACCAACCCGATGCATCGAGCACCCCTACAGAAAAGAGGCATTTCATTCCCATGGTCTGACCTCCAAATTGACTGGGTAGGTCCCCTTCCACGGTCAGCCAGAGGAAACAAATACTTCCTCACAGTCACATGTGCTTTCACCAAATGGGTCGAGTGCCTGCCTGCTCCTAATGACATGGCAGAAACCACAGCCTACTTGTTGATGAACCACGTATTCTCTAGGTTTGGTCTGCCAAGCCGAATCAACTCTGACCACGGCACTCATTTCACCGCCGAAGTCATGCGACAACTGTGGGAAACCTTGGGAGTTAAAGCTAACTTCCATATTAGTCACCACCCACAATCCTCCGGACAGGTTGAAAGAACCCACCGAACTGTGATCAACATACTGAAGAAGTATATTTCACCACACCAAAAAGACTGGGATGTAAAACTCCCGCTGGTCTTAATGGCCATCCGAGCCACACCCCATGAAGCTACGGGGGTGTCACCTTTTGAAATGATGACAGGCCGGCAAATGACTTTGCCCCTGCATTTACTCTACCAACCTGGATAAGCCAGTGTTGCTACAGCTTACACTACTCACCAGTACATGACTGACCTGACCAAACATCTCCGACAGACTTTTGCCTTTGCCCAAAAACATTTGGACCGATCAGCTGAAGGACGCAAAGCCTACTACGATCAGAAAGCCTCACATGACGAACTCCAAGTGGGAGACAAGGTTTTCTATTATGCTTTCATTCCTCAGACAGGACAGACCAACGCACGAGCAGGAAAACTCGCTCGGAAGTTCCTCCCCAGGTGGACAGGTCCACACACGATCACAGATAAACTCTCTCCGGTCGTTTACCAAATCAAAATAAGCAAAGGTCGCCAGGACCCCATCTCCAAATGGGTCCATCGTAATCAAATCAAAGCTTACAAAAACCCCATGGGACTTGTCGGGGACAACACTGTTCCATTAAGTCAGTAAACAAACCTAAATCTTGTTTGCGCCCGATAGATAACTGTTAGCTGACGATCAGCCTCAGACATTCTTGGTCGCATTTCTCTTCCTCAATCAGGTAACTGCATTAAACCTTCAAAAGGAGAAAGTTAACCCAAACTAACTGACTTCCTTAAAATCTAACCTTAAAAGACCCCGCAAAATTTCTTTCAGTATCATCAAGTTACTATTTCAAAGTAGTACAAACAAAATCAACAACATCACTAGCTTAAGTCAATAATCACAAAACCCTCTAAAGGTGATAAACACTAATAGTTTAGAGCTCAGTCTCTAACAAAGTTGTTCCACCTCTAAGAATAACTTTCACCTATCACTCAGGTACCTCAAGAAAAGGAAAACTGACAAGAAGCTCAAGATTAAAATGACTCACTTCCATTTGTTGACCAGGACGATGGCCCTCCTGTTTTTCAGTTTAGCTCTCTACCTAGCACTCTCACCTACCTTCGCCCAGTTAGAACTGGACAGAACCCAAACAAGAAGTCAACAATCCTTAGGTAGATTCTCAACCACGGCCTCATCATTAGGGCCCCTTTGCTACCCTTAGCACGTCTACTGTTAAATCAGTCAACACCTCTACACTGAAATGCCAGACAGTTGAACCACCAACTGTTACCAAAACTTTGCAAGATACTGTGTTGGTTTTGAATGTTTGCTCCAAAGCCTCATTCAAACTCAACAAGGTCTTGGACTTGTCACTCTTCATGTTAGAGGGTGACCTTGCTCACCCACATCTAATGTCTGTGTTTCTTCGAAAGGTAGCTAAAAATATTAGACTTTCAGCTAACACTTTGACAACGAGTCTGCCTTCACCGCTTCTTGCCCCTGTTTCAGATGTCACAAAGTTATTCCTCATTGCCACTCAAAGAACAATGATGACTCCCCATGCTCGCTCAGTCTTCCAGAACAAAGGTCTCAAGCACCCTCTGAGTAAGACCTCTGTGGAACCATGGTTTAGTCCAAATAAACCAATTCAATTCGAACCTCCTTGAATTAACTCAATATTGCTTAACCTAAACATCTACCTCAGATAAGCAATACATTTTTGTTTTGCATTCTTTGTTGTGACTTTTATTTCTCTTTATTTTTAGAATTTTTACAAGTTATATGCATGCTTATATACAAACCTATATTTTTATATATAGCTCTTGCACTCCATTTTGATTTTTGTACCCATTCAAACTATTTTCTTTTTTTTAAACAACTATGATAGCTATTTCATCGTGAACCAAAATTCCTACCTCAGGTATGTAAGACTACGCACTTATTTTTGTAGCTAGAATTTTTGAGTCATTTCAAGACCTATGCCTTAGCTTACTACTCCAAGTCAATTTTATAATCTACATTTGTCCATATTCAAATTATTTTTGGAAATTCATGGAAGTCCTTCCAGTAAACCAAAGTCAAAGATCTGTACTTAGTAATAGATACTGTTTGCATGCTAGTGTGTATGGACATCACACAAACCTTTTAACCCAGTATTTAGGTCAAGTGTTGCCAAGGAGACGAAGCTGCCATGGATGTGTACCGATGCTGACCGATGCTCACCATCGCTACAAAGGGGGGAACTGTAGCATCATCGTCCTCCTCAAAACCAAGACAAGATCACTTCTCTCCAGTTTACAGGAATTTCAATTTATTCATTACACAGGAATATCACCTTTCTGCCTTCTCAGGAATATCACTGGCTTTTTGCTGACTTATGCAGGCTTCTTCCAGACCTGACCAAAGATGCTTGCTTTCCCAGGACCCCAATGTAAACAATTGCCGCTTGCAGAGATTGTAAGGATCAGAGTTTGCTTTTAAAGGCTCAAAGGAACATAAAACTCAGGAGACCAGACCTCTCAACATGAACACTGCATTTGATAACGTACCTTTTCACAGGAAACCAATGTTTTTAAAAAGAGTCATAAACCACTTAATCTGACGGTTTTATAGCCTATGCTGTCCAGGCCTTCGCCAGATACTAAGGAAATCATCTACAGCTCAACAGTACCTCCTAGCGGATACCTACGGAATGTGTTTTCAGTACGTAGGATGACTTTTAATTTGTTCTAAATATTAAGTTTCTTTCAGCTTATCCTGGATCCTAAGGACACTGAAAATCATCCCCCTTATCACCAACCATGGTTTGCTGCATGTTCTGCTGTTCTAATCTTGATCTAAATGTGAATGCATGTATTATAATTATGTATAAGAAATGTTATATTCATGAGTGTTATTGGAGTAATGGTATAAATGCATGATCACCATATATTAGCCAAGTCATTTAATTTAGTTAGATTTTATATTGAGCATTTATCTTATAAGAACTGACTGTTGATTTTTCCCTCTGAAAATTCATGGGATGGTGTCTCCATTTGGTTGGCTGCTCTCAAACAAAGAAATGTTTTCACATTGGATAACAGCCATTTCAAACTGATTCTGAAAGAGTAGATTGGTCGTTTGACGACTGACCTCATCAGTTTTACGACCCGGCGAGGTAACTTTAAAAGACAGAAGTTAGATTTGAGTACAAGGGAAAACAGTAAACAGTTGAGACACAGTACAGCACAGTTAAGAGTTTTAAAAAAGTCAGAGATCAGACAACAGGCACTAGGGGCTAGGGGCACTAGGGGCGCCACACGAGTCGGCTGCCTTTTGCAACAGCGGCTCGATTCCGAGTCTTTTTCCCTTCCTCTCTCTTTTGATCCGTCTTTTTTTTTCACCCCACTTATATCACGGACACACAGATCGTCCTAAATGTCTCCTGAGCCGGTGGACGGAGCCACTGTCTATAGCAGGATACGATACAGCAGAGAACAGCTGCTAGCATTCAACCGCCACCCGGTCCCATTGGAAATACTCGACATACCGAGAGAACTGAGGCGAAAACGCCGCGGCTGCCGGGCTGGAGTAAGGCGGAGGACAAAAAATATAAGGTACAGACCCTCCCTTCCATCTGTTGTCATGGGAAATGTACGGTCGATACTGGGAAAGTTAGATGAGCTAGCGGCTATCTCCCGTTATGATAGCACATACCGGGAGTGCTCTCTCCTTTTGTTTACTGAGACGTGGCTAACTGAACTAGCAGCAGATGCTAACATTGAGCTGGAGGGTTTTCACATGATACGAGCTGACCGAACACCAGACAGTGGCAAGGCTAGGGGCGGTGGAGTGATCATGTATGTTAACAACAACTGGTGCAGACCGGGACATATCACTGTTAAACAACGACACTGCAGCAAAGACATTGAGTTGCTAGCTGTTAGCATGAGGCCTACATATCTCCCGAGAGAACACTCACACGTGATCTGCATTGTTGTTTATGCAAATCCGACGGCGAACGCTGGGACAGCACGTGACGTCATCCATTCAGTAACCAGCAGGCTGCAGACAGAACACCCAGATGCTCTTCTCCTCATCTCAGGCGATTTCAACCATGTTTCACTGTCTCCCATTCTACCCACGTTCACCCAGTATGTCACATGCCACACTAGAGACAATAAAACACTGGATTTATTCTACGCAAACACTAAGGAGGCGTACACCTCATCACAACTACCCCCACTCGGGAGATCGGATCACAACTTGGTTCATCTCCGGCCGGTGTACAAACCCCTAGTGCACAGACAACCTCCGGCCATGCACACTGTGGAGTTATGGTCTGAGGAGACAATGGACACCCTAAAGGGCTGTTTTGAAGCCACCGCCTGGAAGCAGCTCTGCGATCCACATGGTGAGGACATCGATGGCCTCATTCACACCTTCACGGGCTACCTCAGCTTCTGTGTGGACAAATCCGTTCCCACCAAGACCATACGGCGTCACTCAAACAACAAACCCTGGATCAACCCTGAGATTAAAACACTTCTGAGAGAGAAGAAGAGGATCTTCAGGTCAGGGAACAGGGAGATGCTGAAGTCCGTACAGAGGGAGCTGAGGAGAAAGATCAGAGAAGGCAAGGACAGCTTCAGGAAGAAGATGGAGGACAAGCTGCAACAGAGCGACATCAGCGGGGTCTGGAGAAACCTCAAAACCATCTCGGGGCTCCAGAATACCTCCCCCCAGGCCACAGGGGGCAGGGAGTGGGCGAACAACCTGAATCTGTTTTTCAATAGATTTGACCAACCGCCCTCCCCCCTGACTGCACAACAACCACTGCTGCCTCTAAAGAAATCAAGTCCTGCTGCCCACTCCCCACTCTACCAACACCCCCCCACTCCCAACACACAGCCCCCCATCCTGACCCTGACCAGGACCCAGGTGAGGACGGAGCTGAGGAAGATCAAGGCGAGGAAGGCGCCGGGACCGGACGGCATCAGCGCAAAGCTCCTCAAGTCCTGTGCAGACCAGCTGTGTGGGATTGTGACGTATATCTTCAACATGAGCCTGAAACTGGGGAGGGTACCACAGCTGTGGAAAACATCTTGTGTGGTACCTGTACCAAAAACTTCCCACCCCAAAGACCTGAACAGCTACAGACCGGTGGCCTTGACGTCCCACTTGATGAAGACCCTGGAGAGACTGCTCCTTGCTCACCTCCGCCCCCTGGTGGAACCAGCGATGGATCCACTCCAGTTCGCCTACCAGCATGGCATTGGGGTGGAGGATGCGGTGATCTTCCTCCTTCACCGTTCTCTGTCCCACCTGGAGAAGCCCGGGAATATGGTGAGGATCATGTTCTTTGACTTCTCCAGTGCTTTCAACACCATCCAACCGATGATCCTGAAGGACAAGCTGCTGCGCGCAGGGGTGGACCAGCACCTGTCATCATGGATCCTGGACTACCTCACGAACCGGCCTCAGTTTGTGAGAACCCGGGACTGTGTGTCCGACACGATCATCAGTAGCACGGGGGCCCCCCAGGGAACGGTGCTGGCTCCCTTCCTGTTCACTCTTTATACTGCGGACTTCTCACACAACACAACACACTGCCATCTACAGAAGTTCTCTGATGACTCTGCGATCGTTGGCCTCATCTCCAATGGAGATGAAGCTGAGTACAGAGGGCTTATCCAGGACTTCGTGGACTGGTGCCATCGGAACTGCCTCCAGATCAACGCGAGGAAAACTAAGGAGCTGGTGGTGGACTGCCGCAGGCATGGGCAGCCCCTCACAGTACCAGTAAATATACAGGGAACAGACATCGAGATGGTGACATCCTATAAGTACCTGGGTATTCATCTGAACAATAAACTAGACTGGTCACACAATACTGATGCACTCTACAAGAAGGGACAGCGCAGGCTGTTCCTGCTGAGGAGACTCAGGTCTTTTGGTGTACAAGGGGCGCTGCTGAAGTCATTCTATGACACGGTGGTGGCATCAGCCATCACTTTTGGAGTGGTCTGCTGGGGCAGTGGCATTACTGCAGCCGATAGGAAGAGACTGAACAAACTGATTAAGAAAGCTAGCTCTGTCCTGGGGCAGCGCCTTGATCCGATGGAGGAGATAGGAGAGAGAAGGACGGTGGCTAAACTGTCATCTCTGCTGGAGTCCGAGTTCCACCCTATGCAGGACATACTGAATGCACTGAGGAGCTCATTTAGCAGCAGACTACATCATCCCAGGTGCACAACCGAGAGGTTTCGTAGGTCCTTCCTACCAACGGCTGTCAGACTGTACAACCTAAGCAGGGCTGCTCGCAGAGATAGCAAAAAAAGACGTAACAAACTAATAGTTTTTTGAATGCAGAAGATGCAATAGACTTACACAGTGGTCCTCTCCGGCATACAACTAGGAGCATGCCGGTCGCTATGGAGGGTGAGAGTGTGTATGGGCACATAATCATACCATGCAGGATAGCTGGGTAGACGGTTATGCTGTTTCATTCCATCTAGCGGCAATGCTCTGCACTGTGTGTGTTTATATATTTGCATATTTGTTCCGTCTAGCTGCAATGCTCCGTACTGTGGGTGTTTATATATTTATATATCTACATGTTATTCCATCTAGCTACATTGCTCCGCACTGTGTGTGTTTATATACTTGCATATTTATTCCACCTAGCTGCAATGCTCCGTACTGTGGGTGTTTATATATTTACATATTTATTCCATCTAGCTACAATGCTCTGCACTGTGTGTTCATATATTCATATATTATTCCATCCAGCTACAATGCTCTGCACTGTGTGTCTGTGTGTGTGTGTATATATATATATTTTATAGTAATACGTACATATGTTTATTAGCTGCTCTTGCTTGCTTGTTTTTTTTTTTTCTTGCCTTCTGATTGTTGCTCTGAGTGTTGCTATCCCTGTGCTGTTGCAATCCTGGAATTTCCCCGTTGTGGGACTAATAAAGGCTTATCTTATCTTATCTTATCTTATCTTAAGATTAGCTAGAAATAGAATTAAGAATTAGAGGAACTAAATTAAGATTAAAGAAGCAGAATAGTAATCTAGATCTCAGAAGATTTTATTCCACCGTTTCAAGGCCCTGTGAAGTTTTATTTTATTCTCTGTGTGTTTGTCAAATCTTTTCTTATATTCTGGAAACTGAGGAGAAACCATTTTTCTTTAGAGCTCGTCCCTTTTTAGAGAATCAAATTCTCAAACTTTTTCCTTCACCTCAGAAGCCATTCTTATCCTAGTAAATGTTTTTCTAACACTTTTTTTATGACTTTTCACGCCATTAAAGTGGACCTTTAATTTGCCTAGTTTAAAGTGAAGAGACTGAGAAGATTTTCCTTCAGTTTTTTTGGTCTATCCCGCTACAAGAGACCCCAAATTTGGATTCTTTTCCCAAGGACTTTTCACGCCGCCCTGAGACAAAACCACCCACGGCTGCAAATGTCTCTTTGAAGGGCCCCCAGCTGAGTTATCGCTTCCACGGCTGTGAGGAGGCATCTTGCAGCAACAGCTTCCTCCCGACGTCCGAGCTTCAAAAAAAACCCAGCGGTACCGACCAGCGGGATTTGGACCTACGGCCGTGTGTGAGTGAGACTTATTCCTCCTATTTCTGGGTTAAAACGTGATGTCCTAACAATTAAATTACAATTGAATATCGCCCGTATTTCAGGGCTCAATTAGTCTCAGCCACAGGATAGGACTGTAAACTGAACGAAAACTTTCAGTCATTTTTAAGTAACTGCCCTTAAAATTTTGTAGATTAATTCAGGAGTCATTTTTAGATAATTAGCTTATGAATTTTCCCCATAAAATTGCGTTGTTTTGTTAAAACATTCCAGCCTCACTTACAAATGAAACATAAGTCTCATTTCTCCTTGGTTCTACAGAGGTGTAATGCTGGATTTTATGTTCAGGAATCCAATATCAGTTGATGTGATATTTTACGCTGTCATCATCTGAATCTGTTTATTCATCATTTGAACGCCATGCCATGTAACCTGAATGATTTTAATAAACGAGTGAATAAGAGCAGTTGAAGCGTTTTCCTTTTGCATATACAGGTTTCCTAATCACGGCAGGACAAAAACTCACTGAAACTTTGAGACTGATTCATTAAGCAATTTAAGGTACAAAATTAATTAAAACTAAAGTTAATTTTATTGTCCTTAGGACTGGTGCCCCTTTTACGAGTGCTTTTATTTAATTTAGCTGGTGTAGAAGTGAAGGTTCAACTCCGCCCCCCTTTCACACCCACTATTAAATAAAATAAATAATTCCTGTACCTTATGACAAATAATTTTATAGGCTCTTCATCCTACACTTTCCTTTGGTTTTATTTGTTAAGGCCTATTTTCCTTTGAAGCATTAAATGTTTAAAATATTTACAAATTAGAAACAAGTGAATTGTTTGAATATTTGGTGTCCAAGGATTTCTTAGGATTGAAGCCAATAGTGATCTTTCTTGATTGTGATCTATAAATTTCTTATTTACAGAATAATCAATGTTTGCACCTTTTTGACTTTTCTTTTAAATCCTGGGAAAAATTTGAAAATTATGCTGGTTGGTTAAATGCTTTTCTTTTCCTGTAGAGAAAGCATGAATCAGAAACGATACAATGAGTTTAAATAACACCTAGAGCTTCTCTTAAGTGTTAATTGCTTGATGTGGTTTCCTAAATTTGGGAAAGAGGAAAAATTATAAATATTCACTAAGTCTGTAAATTTGTTAAAATGCACAGGACTAATCCTACTTTAATGCTTCTCTTGAGTAAACATCAGCATTAGAATCCTTAAGCTAAAACTGGGTTTCTGTGGGAAGGGAATCACACCATATCACATTTAAAAACCGCAGAATAAGCACACATATAGCTTCAAAGTTTGCAACTTTTTGCTTAAAAGTGTGTAAATATGTTTGCTTTTAGCTTAAAAGATCATAATATGTGGTCATATAAGTGATTAAATACAATAGAGGTGTTTGTATATGTTCCTGCTATAGGTATCTATGCAATGAGTGGGATTTCACCACTGAGAAAAAACTTTCAGAAGCCAACAGGTCCTTTTCCTTTTATTCTTGGAATAAAAGTTTGGATTAGTGTTAAATTTAGTTTATTCCGAATAATATGAATTGCTTTGAAGTTACTTTGAAGACTTAATTTGGTTATAAACCGTCTTTAAAGATTATAAGTTTGAATAAAAATTGCAGTCCCTATGTTTCACCACAAGATGGAGGCAGTTTTCGTCTGCACTTCCAGAAGAGGAAACCCAATGACGTTGCAAGGAGTCAAGGATCTCTACTCAAAATGGCGGCTACAGGGAACTCTACCTAGACTTAAGATGGCGTCGCTGAGCCGATCTACACATGCGCAGTTTTTTCATGCACAGCTTGACGGTCGCGTGCGCGACTCAGCGTGCACGTGCCACGTGGATGGAGCTCAAGTTTCAGTCCATAAAACCACGCCTTGCTTTCCAAAGGCGGGAAAACTTTGGTCTCCCTAAACTTTATTCAACAAGTTTATACAATGGTTAATTCAATTAAATCCTCCAAGGGTTTGCTTCGCCTGTGGGGTGTTGAAATAATGGGGAAAACAAATAGGATTTCTTCGCTATTTTGTTCCCAGGCCTATTTTAATTATTCAGCGTGTAATCACTTTTAAGCATGCATTAAAAAAAACTAAACTGACTAGGGTGCAGTGGGGTCTTCACCCCCACCTTCTCTTGGTCAGCAGACACACACAGAGTTATCAGGGGGGCGAATTCACCCCCTCCCCCTCGTGACACAGAGACAGACAATAGACTGGCTGCAGACAATTGAACCACCTTTTTTTGTGAGTTAAAATTGACCAAAATCACACACAGCTTAATTTTTCATTCTTGAGTCGTTTCAAGTTCAACCAGGCCTCACACGGGGCACCAATAAATGTAACGGAAATATGGAATATTAATAAATAATAAATATGATCAGGTATGGATTATTTAATTTATACTGATGTATTGGAGTCTGAGCTCAAATCTCATTTCATATACATCAGAAAAGTTAATAACACTCGTAAGGGGCACCAGCTTCTATCTTTAAGAAGCAATTTGATCTTTAATTTCACTTTATACCTATTTGATCACTTAATAAATTAATCAATAATCAGTCTCAAAAATTTTCCGTGAATTCGATACCTGGGCTTGAAACAGACTCAGAATGAAATAAATTCCCAACAACTTCTCTCAATTTTAAATATTTATTAAACGAAATGATTAACAGACATGGTAGTAATTTCATTAATCATAAAATAAATCTTGTAAATGATAGATTAACAATGTCAATATTTTCGGAACCAGGGTTAAACTGAGAAATGAATTTCTATCAGTTTGAGTTAACAGATTATTAAAAACAACGCAAATTTATGGAGAAAGTTTATTAATTATGAAAAAGTCCTAAATTAATCTTAAGAAAATAAAAACGGAATTTTAATGAAAAGAAGAGTTATGTTAAGGGCTTCTTAATTTGCATCTGATTAGATATACAAATTATTACCGAACCTCAGACGTTAATTCAGCAGTGGAATTAAAGTTTGCAGCTCACGTGCTCCTCGGTCGATGATAGTTCTGTCGTCGTCCTCAGCCCAAGATTTCGTGGATGTTAGGGGAAATATCTGCCCGCAGATATTTCAGCATCCACAGTTCGACCTTTAAATTCAAGCAGTCGAAGAGGCTGGATTTTGGCTGTATGGCCCAGAGTTGCAACTGGGCTCGGAGCCAGATGGTGACGTTTCTGCAGCGCGATGGACAGCTGCGCGTTGATTCCTCAGCTGCGTCTTTTCTTCCTGGTAGACAAGCAGCTGTAGAGGTTTTCGGGAATAATTAATGATATCTAATCCGATCTCAAACTAAAAAAAAAAGAAAAAACAAACTTTCGGACTTTAGATAAAAATAGTAGCTTCTGGTGGGTGCTTGGTCAAGAAAAATAAAATAAAGTCAAGATTAAGTTTACATTAAAATCAAACAAACGAACGGCGGTTTTACAGAAAGTTTAACAAAGAAAAAGTGATGAATAAAAATTGGAGTTTAACTCCGATTAAGAATTGAGCTCAAAGAAATAGGAATTCCTAGATATTTAAGAGGAAAAGAAAATACAAAGTTACATAAATAAATTACGAGTTATCTGCTCTGTGTTCAGAAAAGCGACATGTGGTAAGACGGTCCTTTGTTCTTCCTTGCTGTGTGTAGACAACGAGAGCAGCCGAAAAGAGAGAGGCGAAAAGAGCAGGCGAAAAGAAGTCCGGAGCAGAAAGAGACTGGGGGCAGGGATCTCTCTGCTTTTATAAGCTCTGTTGAGTTTCGCGGGCTCCCGGCCTGACCGGAGTCTCAGCCAATGAGCGTCCTTCGTGGGCGGGCTCGATGAACTTTTAGTCCAATGAACAAACAGTCTATTGTTCGGAGTCCTTTGGAATGAAGAGTTGTCATGCAGAGATTGGCTGTTGGAGTCACATGTGATATTGAGGCAAAACTGATACATACTGAAAGTTAATATTTCCCTTTATGTATTAAACTAAGATAACTTTAGTGATTAGTATAAATTATAAGCAGTGCTTCTAAATCAACATGCAGGAATAAACATTCATATAAACATTAGCATGCATATATATAAAATCACAGATTAATGCATTTCACACATATTTACCATATCAAAAACATCAGAGTCCATCTGCATTTTCATAGTTCTGAAAAGAATGAAGGTTTAGAATTGAGTTTGTAATAATGTACTTTAAAGTTGTTTAAATCCAGCGTTTCCAGAGTTTAAGGAAATTAACTGAGTCGTGGATCTGTTGCATGTTTTATGGGGGCAATAAAAGTGAAGCCGGACATTGGGGGAAATTCCTTAGGCTGGTTTTAACAAAACAAAGGGGATTTCAGCTGTGGCCTGGGGGAAGAAAATCCATTTATTTGCGTTATTCCTGGATGAAACAAAAATGTCTTTAAGCAGAAGAATAATTGTTGCTGAGCCAAAGTGAGATGATGCTACACTCTACTCCTGTACAGCTCACTGACTGTGATTTGAATTAAACTTTTTAAAAAGTTATTCCCTGTTTTGCTCTTTGCTGAAGTTCTTCACCCAATCAATGAGGTCAGTTTTTAGGGAGCTTTTGCCCTGGTCAGTAACATTCTGAGATTATGCATTATCCAGTTTGTAAACATTCAGCTGTTACGAGAAGGTTGAATGAAGAGCACCCTATTATCTTTGGCCCATTTGTTTTACATGGAAATTCTGATTTACTTACTTAGACAATTTTTCCCCACCTTGCAGGAGTTTTGAGTGATTGTGAGCCACCCATTGTTGGTAATGACAATGAACAAAGCATGGTCAATGCAATACCATTAACATTTCCCAATTCATATAAATAAACATGCACTAGGCACTTAAGTCAAAATGTGTCTGCTTATTTGAAAGACAAGATAAGACTTAACTCAAGTGACAGACAAGCAATTCATAATTCCATTTTTGGCCATAATGGACTGAGTCAGGCAATCAACGCCGTTTGATTACAGACAGGAACAAGTGAAGTCTCTATGTACTTCTATTGTTCCGTCATTAAATAATTACTTGGAAAAACAAATATTTCCTTACCTTAAACAGAACATGAAATGTGCAATTGATAATAATATGAATAATATGATGCAATGAAGTAATGACTGTGAAAGTGTTAATGCTGCTTTAAAGGCCAAATGTCACGTAACAGGGTACTTTAAATATCTTGAAACTAGATATAAAAGGGAACCAATCCGTTCGGGTCTTGGTGCATATGCTTCAGTAACAACGGAATATTCGTTAATTTAAAACTGCCGCGCTTGGCCTGACACGGCCCCTGGAATCGCCTGGTGAAGAAGGCGGAAGTGACGAAATCGATTGTACCCTAGTTTGATGCTTGGGGTATTTCAATTGATTGTTTATATGGAGACTGGAAGGTTGAAGTGAGCAACAAGAAAGAAAAAATTGGATATTTCACCCGTATCTTAAAACGGGACTATCAGGGACAGCTGGGTAATAAGGGACACTTCTCTGGGAAATGTTTTCATACCTGTCAAGTGAGACGTTTTCGCCGTACTTCAACACCGTAAAAAGCGGCTATAAGGGACGGCGGAGCAACAAGGGACACCTCTCTGGGAAATGCCCCAAATGCAACTCGTGTTGTTATTGTCAAATATTTTAAGGATTCATGGATATTTGACAATAACAACACAACTCAGCGTCCGGCACAAAATAAAAAAAAAAAGCAGAATTCTGTATTTTTAAGGCAATCTGTCTCTGTTCCGCAGCCGCAGGACAGCTGAACGTGTTAAACCATTGTCCTAATGACTTCTAATTGTAGTGAGAATAGCTCACGCTGAGCGATCAGCCCGCCCAGACAATTAGACTAATGAGTGACTCCACACTTCTCATTGAAGTGATAATAGCTCAGGCTGAGCGATCAGCCAGCACCAGCTGTGGGGGATCACACACAGGACGGGCTCCTCAACACACTCAGTTTTTTTTCCAGTATATTTTTTCTTTTGGGCGTACAGAAATGGCAATACTCCCGTTTTTGCTAAAATTGCATTTTCCCCGTATTTTCCTTAAAATATTTGACAATAACAATACGAACTACATTTAAAACATTTCCCAGAAAAGTGTCCCAAACCACTCTGCCGTCTCCCACAGCCGCGCTTGGCACCAAAATACGGCGAAAACGTCTCACTTGACAGGTATGCGCCTCCATTTTCATATTGATCTGGTCAATTTCTTGACAGCAGCGGCTCTCCTCCACTGTAATAATAATGGCTTCCGAAAAATCAATATTTATGGGGCGCCCTGGACAGACCCCCTTCGGCTTCGCAATTCTGGAGGCGATTAATGTCCAGTTCAATGACATTTTCCACTGGTTCTGCTCTCTGGTCATCGTTGGAACTGTTGTCATCAGACAAAGCATCTGATTCCGTCTCGGACGGCTCGAACCTGTAAGGTTCAATGCCTCTGTCACTGTCTGAACCACTGAC
The DNA here is from genome assembly GCA_020510985.1 of Pholidichthys leucotaenia. Taxonomy (NCBI): domain Eukaryota; kingdom Metazoa; phylum Chordata; class Actinopteri; order Cichliformes; family Pholidichthyidae; genus Pholidichthys; species Pholidichthys leucotaenia. The sequence goes on along the minus strand of CM035842.1, from coordinate 143,889,550 downwards.
AAAAAAAAAGACAAAAAAAAAAGACAAAACTAAACTAATTTGTTCACAATCGCTGTCACTTTCCGTCATGATTGTCCAATGTTGATAAGTGTGAATGTGGATAGGCAGGGCAGCCAGGGTACAACTGGTGATGTCAAAAACATGGGCGTGGTCTGGACTGGCTGTCACAAGCCAGCAAGCAATGTGGGGCCTTCACCTGGTGTATTTTGTGCAATTATGTAAATACAGGTGGGTGATATGGTCTCCGGTATGAATATTTGGTTTAAGCTATGTGTATTTTATCTAAATTCGTTGTCATTTAGAAAAAAAAATTACGTGACATTTGGCCTTTAAAGAGGTTGGTTAACTGGGAGCCATAATCTGTAACTAATTTAGTAGCCAAGTTGTATGATTTTGTTAAAGAACAGTATTTAGATATTGAAAGGTCTTTAGCGGGTGGGGGGGAATCTACACTATGCCAGCCATTTAGGAAATACAGTACTACAGTAGAATACTGCAATTTAGATGAAGGGAAAAGTGTTATGATTGCCCTTTGCAGGGCAAAGATGAGACACCAAAAGCCAGCAGTGAGTTTTATTTTATTACAGAAAGTACAAAATAATGCGCCTTGAGGGGCAAAACACATAAACTATAACACACGACCTCGAAGGGTCAAAATAACTGAACTAATACAAAAACTCAAGAGACACTTACACGTAAAGAAGCGAGGGTGAAACCTAACGCTGGAAAAAGACTGGACCCTGACGTGGGGACTCCAGCCTGAATGGGTGTGAGATCGCAGCAAGGAATGAATCTCCACTGCGATCTTAAATAGTGCAAAATCCAATCCACCAACAGGTGAGACAAATAATAAGGGATTAAATGCCCGCAGCTGTGACAGCCCGTGAGCAGCCTGACAGGAGGAAGTGCTACCGTGGCGCTGTCAAAATAAAAGCACAAAGTAATTCCCCTGACAAACAAGACTAAACAGACGGAAAAGGAAAAACAATAAATGACTCGAGCGCGGGGCAGACCCCCGCTTGGGACCACCACAAAAAGAAAGCTGCATCTCAAGAAATTTCAACAGGAACTTTACCGCAAGGGCACAATTGTGAAGTTCTCATCTGGGACAAGAGTATATATGCAGCTCCATCTAGCGGAGGGAAGAAACCTCACCAAATTAAACGGCCAAGGAATTCTAAAACAATATCATCCAAAAATCGTGCTAGGTTACAGTAGGGCTGGGTGTTATATCTAAAAAAATGTTTTGTGATATAATGTCACAATACATATCGTGATAAGATAAACCTTTCTTAGTCCCTCAATGGGGAAATTCCAGGATTGCAGCAGTCCAGGGATAGCAGCACTCACAATAGTAAATAAGGTAAGAATTGGTTAGCCAAAGCAGTATGTACACAGTTATATAAACAGTGCAGGAGCATTGCAGCTAGATGGTATCAACAGCATTACAGTTTATTAAATTACTGGCAGTGTGGAGGTAATTGGACAGGCAAGATGTGACGAGCTGGAAAGGTACAAGGTTTTATTTCCTCCAGCATAATGAAACATGCTTTGTAGCTCAGTGAGCTACTGCGTTGCTTAGGCATGTGTAACAAGCTCTTTTATATGTTATACAGACAGAGAGAATGCATGGCACATTAGCATAGTGATTGTCATTCAGTACCCATCATTAGCATGACATCAGCTGGCGCCTGGCTCAGATGTCCTCTCCAAGGACGCATACATAACAGTCCCGTCTGATTGCCCCCTGGGGCTCTCTGTCCGTATGTAAATTGTCCTCTGTTTCCTCCAGCTCTGATGAGTGTGAGATAATGTCTGTCCGCAGCGTGCTGGGTCACTACAGCAGAATATAAATATAGACCCAGACTGTATATTTCACATTTATGAACAGTGTTGTTGCCACCCTCAATAATAACTGTAATTGTCTTAGTTGTGTATTGGAGGGGACAAGCTCTATTGTACAAAGTTGTGACATTTACTACGTTTAATATAACCTCTACAAGCAGCACTGCTTAGGTTATAAAGTCTGACAGCCACAGGTAGGAAGGACCTGCGGAACCTCCCCCTTAAGCCTTCAGGATGGCACAGCCTACCGCTAAATGAACTCCTCAGTGCATTCAATGTGTCCTGCATGGGGTGGGACTCAGACTCCAGCAGAGATGACAGCTTATCCACCATCCTCTTCTCTCCTATTTACTCCACTGGGTTGAGGCGTCGCCCCAGAACAGAGCTAGCTTTTTTAATTAGCCTGTTCAGTCTCTTCCTATTGGCTGCCGGTGCCTCCCCATGCTCCAAAAGACCTGAGTCTCCTCAGGAGGAACAGCCTGCGCTGCCCCTTCTTGTAGAGTGCGGCGGTGTTGTGTGACCAGTCCAGTTTATTGTTCAGTTGAACACCCAGGAACTTGTAAGATGTCACCATCTCAGTGTCTGTTCCCTGGATGTTTACCGGTGCTGTGGGGGTTGTCCTCGCCTGCAGCAGTCCACCACCAGTTCCTTGGTTTTCCTCACATTGATCTGGAAGCAGTTCCACAGGAACCAGTCCACAAAGTCGTGGATAAGTCCTCTGTACTCCGCATCATCCCCATCGGAGATGAGGCCGACAATCGCAGAGTCATCAGAGAACTTCTGTAGATGGCAGTGTGGTGTGTTGTGTGAAAAGTCAGCAGTGTAGAGGGTGAACAGGAAGGGAGCTAGATCTGTTCCCTGGGGGGCCCCCGTACTGCAGATGATGGTGTCAGACACGCAGTCCTGGGTTCTCACAAACTCTGGTTGGTCTGTGAGGTAGTCCAGGATCCACGATGACAGGTGTTGGTCCACCCCTGCACACAACAGCTTGTCTCTCAGGATCACTGGTTGGATGGTGTTGAAAGCAGAAATCAAAAATTTAAGATAAGATAAGATAAGATAAGCCTTTATTAGTCCCACAACGGGGAAATTCCAGGATTGCAACAGCACAGGGATAGCAACACTCAGAGCAATAATCAGAAGGCAAGAAAAAAAAAGCAAGCAAGCAAGAGCAGTTAATATACATAATTTGGTGAATTTTCCTTAAAATTTGGTGTAACTTACATTGCCATTCAAAAAAACATATTTTGTGTGCATGCATACACATATGCACATGCCTACACATGACAGAGTTTAATTTCTCTTATGAAATAGCTCCACAGTCAATTCAAATTAAATCCCACATCACAGACTGTTCCTCACAACAATATGTAACTGATGAAAATGCATGTCTTTTTTCCCCCTTGCTTATCATTATCAAGTAAAAGAAATAAATAAAAAAAGATGTTTTTCTAGATTTATATATATATATATTTTTGTATTTAATATGGACATAACAAATTACATTAGTACAGTCACAAGGAGAGACCAGATGTTTTGCATAGGTGTATATAGCACAAGTGCTAATTCTCAACACCAGTCCATAGGTGGCTTATATAGGTCATAAATTAGCGTATACATACAAAATTTATAAGCTAATTAAAATTACAAATACATTACAAATTATAAATAGAGCAAGAGATCCATGATCACAACAAACACAACAATTCAGACTAAAGATGCACACATTGCTGGTGGGATTTTAGCCAATCTTTAACGCCTCTGTTGAAGAGGTTGGCATTTGTCTCCAATTTTAAGTGAGTTGGCAGAGAGTTCCATAAGTTTGCCCCTTTTATGGAGAAAGCAGACTGACCAAATGAAGTTCTGGACATGGTGACAATGCAGTCACCGTTGATGGAAGCTCGTGTGCATGCTCTGCTAGAGCTCGAGTGTCTAGCCACCAAACCAGAAAAAGGAGGTGAAACAAAATCGTATAGACATTTAAAAACCAGTCTGATATTACAGAAGATAATAAAATTTTCAAAAGTAAAAAGATTGTGCTTGACTAAAATACCACAGTGATGCCACCGCATTGGTTTGCGGTCCAAGATTTTTATAGCCTGTTTATATATTGCAGTTATGGGTTTTAGTGTAATCTGAGATGTTTGAATCCCTTTCTGTTTTTCATAGTTAATTGCTGCTGCCAAAATGTTTATGTTCACTTGGCTCATGTTTTATGTGCATGTAGAGACGGCCTTGCCTTCATTCGGATGCCCAGGTGTTTTCTGACTGCTCTGCTTTGCTCTTGTGTTCAAATCTAATGAAGGTTGTTGTTCCCTGTACCCTGCTTGTGTGTGTGCATACACAAATATCTAAAATAAATGGTACAATGTTGGAATGATATGAATAAATGACAGTTGACAGTTCTGACAATGACTGTTATTTGAGTGCTTTTGTGTCCCATGCATTTTTCCTCTAACCATAAGCTATTTGTTTCTTTTTGCTATCTGGTGCAGAAAAACTGGTGATTTTCCTTTCCCCCCGTCATTGCTCTCATTCCCTCACCCAGATCAGGACGCACAATGTAATATTAGTAGGAAATCAACAACAACACTTAAAAAAAGCACAGACCCATGAAAATATCTGCAACATTGAATCATTGTATTAACTCGGATACTGGGTATAACATGGTTGTGACCAGCTGTGGTTAGAAATTGGGTGTGATTTATTTTAATATAAGTTCCATGTTTCAGAAAACACAAAACACACGTAATCAGGAAAATTAGTGGAGTGTGACACCTGTAGCTTTTGTCCAGAGTTATTCACATAACAAAAAACCCGAACTGTGGTCTTGGGGTTCATGGCCAAAGAGAAAGGCTGGTATAATTTCAGAATGTTACTGACCAGGGCAAAAAAATTCCCTAAAAACTGACCTCATTGTTTGGGTGATGCACTTCAGCAAAGAACAAAACAGAGAATAACTTTTTAAAAAGGTGAATTCAAATCACAGTCAGTGAGCTGTACAGGAGTGAAGTTATATTAACAATTGCTGGATTAGAAAATTGTCCTTTATGTAATGTTGTTCATTGTGTTCATATGACATATTATTGTGTGACACAGGTGGTGGCTCCACCTTTCCGGAGAGCAAACCAATGATTAAAAAGCAAAATGAAAAGAAACAGCAAACTGAATTACGAAACTGGTAAAATGATTAAAACTCCAGAGTAAAGCCAAACAAAAGGGGGGGGGAAAGGACAAATTTTGTATTAAATTAATCCAGCATTCAATATCTCCAACTCTACATAGCTAATGCTTCTGACTGGATAAAACAAAACACAAATTACTTTTACTAGGTACTAAAATAACTAAAAAGGCAGGCTGACAAACAAGTTCAACCTAAACACAAATAAAAAGGCCTGTACATCACTGTCAGACAGCCCAGAAAACCAATAAAAACTGCAAGGCAATATCTCTCTGCACCACTTCAGTTTTATCAGTCAATTCCTCAATTAGTGTATTAATCACAAAAACAGTCAAAATCCATCATCACCAGGTATCATCTCTGCCTCCAGAGCTCTGAGACCCACATCTCTTCTGTTGTCTGATGCTGGATTGTGGGTCATAATTAATTGCAGGTGCAGCAGTCATTCACTCACGGTAAACTCAGAGACACTCAGAAAGAAAAAGAAATAGGTCAGTAGTAGCCGTTGCAGTCCAGCTCCATCCATGTGAAGTTCTGTGTCTGCAATGTAAGTCTGGAGAAGGAGAGCTGCAGCCAAACTGGTAGAAAGGAACGAATATGGGGCCCTGCAAGCAGCCTGTCAGTCTGAGTTCAGGGTAACAAAAACCCAGCTTACTGGCATTTGTATATCTGTCTACACATTTGCGGATCCAGACCATCCTGTGGTGTACAAAGATGGCGCTGGGTACACCCTGGGTGTAGTGGGGGGTGACGGCCCGCCTTTCCGGTTCCACCGTCACCCGGTGTATAAAGGGCACAGCCAGAAGAGACAGGGTCTCTTCACCGTCAACCCCTTGGCCTGTACGGAGCACCTGTGAGTTTGGTTCTGGTTATTAATAAAGTGACATTCAACTGCACCCTGAGCCTCCTCCTTGAATACCAAGATTAGGACATAACATTTGGCGACGAGGTAAAAAGGTATGGAGCGAACTATTTCTGAATTTCGGCTGTTTTTGGAGGTTCTGGGCCAGCCGCCGATCCCCTGAGCTAGGTGGTATGCGGCTTTCCAGAATTTTCTGGTGGCCCTTAACCTCGGCAAGCTCAAGAAACAGTGTGCGAGAGCAATTCTGGTTCATAATCTTGGTATGGAGGGTCAAAGGATCCTGGACACGCTAGGAGGCTGATAGTTATGAGGACGTGGTGGAGCTAATGCCACGCTACTTTCGTGCCCCGGAAAATGTCATAGTTCGGCTAATCCAGTTTGGGCAGCACCGCCAGCGTACAGGAGAGATGGTGCAATGCTATGTTGCAGATTTATGTCTGCTGGCGGGGGTGTGCCAATTTGGAGCCCTTGAAGAGGAAATGGTCTGCAACCAACTGGCAGAGCACACTCTCTGTTCAGCAGCACGCTCGAGGCTCCTGACATTCGCGGGTGAACTAACGCTAGCCACGGCTATTGAGATAATGCAGCAGTTTGAAGCAGCGGAGAGGCTGTCTAAAGACCTCAGTGAGAGAAGCACGCTGTGGGATGATGAACCATGATTGAAGGCGCTGGCTGTGGACTCAGACAGCAAAGACAGCGTGGATGAAGAGGAATACGCCACTGCTGTAAGAATTAGGTCCGCCCCGGGAACGCCAAGGTGTTATGGCTACGGGTCCACCAGGCACTGGTACAAGGCAAGAGAGTGTCCGGTGAGGGGCAAGCGGTGTGGTAAATGCGGTCTTCTGCATCACTTCTCCAGAGTCTGCAATAATTTTGAGTGGGAGGGCTGAAGACATAAGATAAGATAAGATAAGATAAGATAAGATAAGATAAGATAAGATAAGATAAGATAAGCCTTTATTAGTCCCACAATGGGGAAATTCCAGGACTGCAACAGCACAGGGATAGCAACACTCAGAGCAACAATCAGAAGGCAAGAAAAAAAAAACAAGAACATCTAGTAAACATATGTACATATTACTATAAATATATATATATAGACACACAGTGCGGAGCATTATGGTTGGTGAATGTGCAGCAGAAAGTCTAAGTTCTCTCTCCGCGGATGCAGCGGGCCAGCTGGAAGTCTTTGGGCATGATGGTGACCCCCTTAGCGAAGAAGTGACCACCAGGTGGGCCTCGCTGGTCTCCTGCAGAGCCATGACGGCGAAGCTCAGGAAACGCAGGACGGTCTTGAAGTCCTGAGCGATCTCCCTCACCAGGCGCTGGACGGGCAGCTTACGGATGAGCAGCTCCGTGGATTTCTGGTAGCGACGGATCTCTCTCAGAGCCACGGGCCTGTGACGGCGAGGCCTCTTCACTCTGCCGGTGGCCGGAGCGCCTCTCTGAGCAGCCCTGGTGGCTAGCTGTCTCCTGGGGAGCTTCTTCCTCCAGTAGATTTTACGGGCGGTCTGCTTGGTTCTTGCCATCGCTCTTTATTATTCTGTCTTATATTTCTTGCACGCCGCCTAAACTCCAGCCCGGCACCCGCGTCGTTTTCGCTACAGCTCCCGGTATGTCGAGTTTCCCATTAGCACCGGGCGGCGGCCAAGTGCTAGCTAGCACTAGCTCCTCCCCGCTGTAACGTCTCCCGCTGCAAACCGTGGCTCCGTCCGCCGACCCGGGAGACCCCCGGGGCGATCCGTGCGTCCGTGATATATATACAGAGTGAAAGGTGTAGAAAGAAGAAGGAAGATAAAAAAAAAAAAAAAAAAAAAAAAAAAAAGGCTGTTGCAACGGGATGCAACATGGAGTGGATCTCCCCGCTGTGTATGCTACTGTTGTTCATACCGTCTCTCCGAGTACAGATGGGCACATTTTCTGCAACGTGTTGCTGGACGGTGCTCAAGTGCCGTTGTTGGTGGACACGGGAGTGGTGGCCTTGGTGTTGAGCTTACCCACTGTGAGGCGCCTGTTCCCACACTACCGCTTGAGAGAGTTCACAACGCTGTGCTTTGGCTACGGAGGAAGCAGGATGGCTGTAATGGGTTTGCTGGAGTTGACGGCGAGGTACAAGTCGGCGGTGATGACCGGCGTCCAGTTCGTGGTGACCGCCTCTGGGTCGAACATTTTAGGATGTGATTTGTCTTACAGCTTGGGGTTCAAGATCGCCAGTGGTGCTGGGGAAGAGTGGTCGGGCTGTGGATTATGGGACCAACCTGCTCCGCATGTGGAGGACGACGCAGTTTGGGACAGTGATTGGCCTGGTGTTTTGGGATGTGATGAGGACCGGTGCCACGACGACCCAGCACAGGAGGGTTCTGATGCCAATGTCCAAGCGGCCCTGGATGTGGGAGCTGGACGGCACAGCGGAACCCCTGAGACGGCTGCTGGTGTTGGGATGACAAAGAGAGGGGCAGGACCAGCCGGCGCGGTTCTACGGTGTGCTAGACATTGACATTCAAGGAGGGCTTCGGACCGGGTCGACTGGTCAGCTCGGCCGAGGAAGGAAGCCCGGTCATGACATGGTGGTCACACAAAGCCGAGTCGGGCTCCCCTGCTGGTCGGGGATGAGGTCCGGCCCGGGGAGGAGGCTCGGGCAAGAGGAGTACACGAAAGACGAAAATGGTGAGATGACCAGGGGCGGCTGCAAGTGGTGGCTACCCGGGAAGTTGGCTGCTTGGGGCTGTCTGATGAGTCGTGGAGACACCCCAAGGAGCTATAGCGTGTGGATGAGGAGAAATGCCGACGTGGCTCACCTCTGGAGATGAAGAGGTGAAGACACTCGCCGTGGGATCTGCTAGACAGAAATCCAAGGGGTGGGTCTCGAGGAGGGACTAAGAGGTGACTTTAAAGGGGGGTTATTGGCATGATGTTTTGTTGTTTAGGTTATGTGCCATTTTCTCTCTGAAGTCACAATGTTGATATGTACCAATTGCATTTTGCCCAGTGTGTTAAAAAAAAAAACCCTCAACACTGTTTGTATTACAGTGTTTGCTGTGAGTTGTCCAAATTTTGTTTATGGACTTTATGGAATTAAAGACAGCAGAATAACCCATCTAGGCCGTATAGAGGGGTCAGTAGTCTACCTGCCCCCTCTAGATAGTTGTGTGTCTGGATAGGCTTGTGCATACTGTTTGTTAGCGTGTAAGTGTCATGCGGTGGCCCTCGCGAGCCACCATAAGACGCCAAAAGTCACCGGTGAAGTTTGCACAATTTATTGTTAACAAAAGAACACACAAAACAATGAGCCACGGTGGGCTTAAACGTACAATACTACATACACGTGACCATGAAGCAAACAAGAAGCACACTTACAATCATAACCCAGGGATGGTCGATACGTCAGACCATGAAGGAATAGTTGACGTCTGAGCCGAGGAACGCTCGCTCAACGTCTGCCAAGGAGAATTCTTTGACGAGCAATCGTTGACGAGACTGCTGCATTATTCTGTTCCCAGAGCCCTCTTAAATGGAGAGCTGCTGATGAGCCGAAATGCAGCACAGCTGTCAGACTTGACAGCAGGAAACCCCTCCGAGCGCTGTCACAATAAAGGCTCGGGGAGCCGGAAGGTACACACTGCTGTCAAACCTGGTGAAGATGATGCATGGCTTGAGTGCGGACGAGATCGGCGCTCGAACCATGACAGTAAGTCGGGTTTAAATTTGGGAGGTCTGATTTGTGTGTATTGCTGGGGGGGGAGGGGTGTAGAAAGATGGCGCTGGGTACACCCTGGGTGTAGTGGGGGGTGACAGCTTGCCTTTCCGGTTCCGCCGTCACCCGGGATATAAAGTGCATGGCTGGAAGAGACAGGATCTCTTCGCCGTCGACCCCTTGACCTGTACGGAGCACCTGTGAGTTTGGTTCTGGTTATTAATAAAGTAACGTTCAACTGCACCCTGAGCCTCCTCCTTGAATACCAAGATTAGGACATAAATACATCCAGACACGCCAAATGTGTTGCAAAAGTCACATGTACTTTGACAACCAATTGAGACACAGCCTGCAGTCTTTTCAAGCCGTTTTTAACTTAGTACACAAATACAAAATCTTTTTACACATTTCTCCATCTTTTTACATATTTGTGAATCTGTGTACACGTCTGCAAATTTTTTTTTTACATATTTCTGGATCAATGCACACATTTGTGGAACTTTGCATGCATTTGTGGATCTGTGGATGCATTTGTGGAACTTTACACGCATTTGTAGATCTGTGCATGCATTTATGGAACTTTGCACGCATTTATGGATCTTTGCACGCATTTGCAAATTTTTTTTACACATTTGTGGATCTCTGCAAGCATTTGTGGCACTGTGCATATGCTTACAAATAGTTTTGCAACAATAATAGCTCCATACTGAAGTCTGCTGAAAGTGTGATACTGGTAGTCCTTGTGGAGAGTGTAAATAATGAGACTGATTCATGAAGCAGACGACTTTATTCACTCTCTCATCAGTCACACACAGGAAAAGCATGTCTCAATACACCATGGGTTCTCCTTTTATACCAACCGCTCATCTCACATTTGCATGACATTTAACATCGCAATACATTCATCCTTTCTCACCCCAAGTCCTTCTTCCTGCTATCTCACCATGATCTCCCTAGCTATTGTTCTCCTCTGTTTACCCTCTGCATCCAGTCTGAGATGATTAGCCCAGTCTCTACACTGCCGCCCCCCGCCCCCCAGAATCTCAGACAGAGTTTCAGTCCTCACATCCTTTTGGCTTCAGTCTCCTCCCATATCTGCTGTAACGGGGGTTTACCGCCTCTGCAGCGCTGCTGTGCCGGCGGGGGGCTCCTGGGGGTGTGTCTGTCTGCGGGTGGGCCATGGCGAGGGGGGAGGAAACTTCGATTTGCCCATGTGGCTGCTCTGATGAATCGTTTACCTGGGGAGTTCTCAGTGGGGGTCTTCCATGCCGAGGGGCCCGAGCCAACTGCACTTGCTCATCCGCCACTACAAAGGCGGGCTTAAGTCTGCCTATGCATATTTTCTCCCGATGACCCCCCAAGTCTAACAAAAAATGTTTGTTCCCTGTTTCCAACACTCTGAACGGGCCATCGTAGGGTGGGTGCAATGGAGGGCGGTGGGCATCATGCCTGACAAACACGAACGCCGCATTCTTCAAAGTTTTTGGCACAAAAGCGCGTGGAAAACAGTGGTGGGCCGGGCCCGGCAGCGTGCCTGTGTCTGCACTATGCTGCAAATGCTGAAAAGGGCAGCTGTCCGGAGCGGGATTATCTGGCAAAAATTCCCCGGGCAGCCGCAGTGGCTGAGAAAAAACAAGCTCTGCAGGGGAAGCCTCCAAATCCTCTTTTGGTGCGGAACGCAACCCCAATAAAACCCACGGCAACTGGTCTACCCAATTTGCATCCGTCAGCGAAGCCCTGAGCGCTGCTTTCAGTGACCTATGAAAACGCTTGCATAACCCATTGGCCTGTGGGTTGTACGCGGTTGTGTAATGAATTGCAACACCCAGGCTGCGGGCCATCGCGGACCAGAGGTCGGAAACAAACTGAGGGCCCCTATTGGACGTGATGTCCGACGGGATTCCAAAACGCGCCACCCATGTCGTCAAAAAAGCGCGCGCCACGTCCGCGGACGTGGTTGCCACCAGCGGGACTGCTTCTGGCCAGCGTGTGGTGCGGTCCACCACTGTCAGAAGGTGCGTGCACCCCTGCGATGGCGGGAGGGGGCCCACGAGGTCCATGTGAACATGGTCGAACCTCTTAGCTGGTATACGAAACGGCTCCAAAGGAGCCTTCGTGTGTCTGTGTACTTTGGCTTGTTGGCACGCTACGCAGGCTGCAGCCCACTCTTTCACTTGTTTGCGCAGGCCTGGCCACACGAACTTCGCTCCCACCATTTTGACTGACGCGCGCACTCCTGCATGCGCCAGAGCGTGAACTGACTCAAACACGCGGCGGCGCCACGCGACTGGGACCACCGGGCGCGGGCGTCCCATGGAGACGTCGCAGATTAGGGGGGGCTTGCCGTCTTGCAGTACTCTGCTCTCCAGCCTTAACCCTGTTGGTCCAGACTGGAGCACGTGCACATCCGTATCGCTAATCTGCTCTGCGGCCATGGCTGTATAATCTATCCCTACGCAAACCGGGACCACTACTGCGCGTGAGAGGCAGTCCGCCACCACATTCAGTTTACCCGACACATGCTGAATATCGGTCGTAAACTCCGAGATCGCGGCCAGCTGTCTCTGCTGCCAGCCCGACCATGGTTCCGAAACCTTGGCCATCGCAAACGTCAGCGGCTTGTGCTCCACGAATGCGGTGAAGCTGCGCCCTTCCAGCCAGAACTGGAAGTGGCATATGGCCAGGTGGAGAGCCAGCAACTCTCTGTCAAATGCGCTGTATTTATGCTCACTGTTGCGCAAAGCCCTGCTTAAAAAAGCGAGCGGCTGCCAAGAACCAGCGACACGTTGCTCCACGACCGCCCCTATGGCCACGTCCGAGGCGTCGGTAGTAAGCACTATCCGGGCCGCCGGGTCTGGGTGCGCCAACAGTGCGGCGTTTGCCAGGGCTGTTTTAACCTCAGAGAATGCCTGCTCTCGCTCCGGAATCCATTCGACTCTATCCGCGGGTTTCCGTCTCTTGAGCGTGGCGTACAATGGCTGCATGAGTTGAGCTGCGCGGGGGAGGAACCGGTTATAAAAGTTAACCATCCCCAAAAATTCTTGCAGCGCCCTGACCGTCTGAGGCCGGGGAAAATTTGCCACGGCGCGCACTTTGTCGGGCAAGGGTATCGTGGTGCCCCCAAAAAATCAATCCCCGTCACGCCGAACTGGCATTTCGCTGGGTTGATTATTAACCCGTGCTCCTCCAACCTCTGGAAAACCGTTGTGAGGTGGGTTACGTGTTTGTCCTCGGACGCACTGGCCACCAGGATATCATCCAGGTAGACGAACACAAACGGGAGATGGCGCAACACCGCATCCATCATGCGTTGGAATGTCTGTGCCACTCCTTTTAATCCGAAGGGCATGCGTAAATACTCAAACAAGCCAAACGGAGTTATTACTGCTGTTTTGGGTACGTCCTCCACGTGCACTGGGACCTGGTGGTAACCGCGGACCAGGTCTATTTTAGAAAAAATGCGTGCTCCATCGAGGTGAACGGAAAAATCCTGAATATGGGGAATCGGGTAGCGGCCGTGCGCTGTGGCGTTATTCAATCTGCGGAAATCACCGCACGGTCGCCACGATCCCTCGGCCTTAGGGACCATGTGTAGCGGGGACGCCCATGGGCTGTTCGATCGCCTGATGATGCCCAACCTTTCCAGGTTGGCAAACTCCTCACGTGCTATGGCCAGTTTAGCTGCGTCCAAGTGCCGAGGCCATGAGAAAACGGGCGGCCCGGTGGTGGTGATAAAGTGTTCCACTCCGTGTTTAGCAATGGCCGCCGAAAACATCGGGACCGTGAGTGCTGGGAACTGAGTGAGCAGTGTGTGGAACTTACTGCCTGGAGCTGTGACGTTGGCTTGTGTTATTGGCCCGGCCCCTCGAGCTGTACAGGGGAGAGAATCAAAGGACAGTGCATTAACCAGGCGCCTGTTAGCCACATCAACTAGTAACCCATGTGCACACAGAAAATCAGCTCCCAGGATTGGGATACTCAGTGCCGCTATGACAAAAGTCCACTCGTACATACGGTCGTGTAGGGATAAAGTCAGTGCTTTCTCACCAAAAGTCTTAATGCCCGAGCCGTTTACTGCTACCAGCCCGGGGCCACTAGGTGCTGCCAGCCGGTCGGCGTAGGACGGCAGGATGATGCTCTTCTGGGCTCCAGTGTCTATGAGGAAGCGCCTCCCGGAGCGCGAGTCCGTCACATAGAGCAGCTTGTTCTCTTCACCAGTGGTCGCAGCTGCTACCGACTGCTGGCCTTGGCGTTTCCCGAGCGCTTGAATTGGCACAGTGGCGCACATCTGTGTGCGTTCTCTCCGAAGCGGCGGTGGTAGAAGCAGAGCGTGTCTCTCTGGCGCTCCCTGGCCCCCGCTGCCGCTACCGTTGGTGGCTCCTCGCCTCCGCTGGTCGTCTTGCTGGGTTCCGACGCCACCGCGTTCACTGTGAGGGCTCTGGTGGTGAGGATGATCCAATCTGCCTCCTGGGCTAGCGCACGGTAGTCACGCGCGGCCAGCAATGGCGAATTGGCAAGAACTGCTCTCGCCTCTGTTGGGAGGTTCCGGAGGAAAAGGTGGGCAAACAGAAAATGCCCGCCGTCCGTGCCCATTAATGCCAGCATCTTCTCCATCAGTTCGACCGCCTATCTCGGAGTGCCTCAGGAGCCTCTCTGCTCTCTCACAGTCCGAGAGCGTGTAGCGTCGGGTTAGCGCAGCCTTGAGAGCCTCGTATTTGTCGTGGGCTGGAGGCTGTTCGAGCAGGCTCGCTACTTGCTGAGACGTGCGGGCGTCCAGCGCTGCAACCACATAGTAATACTTGGTGTCGTCTGCTGTTATTCCCCGGAGGGCGAACTGAGCCTCGGTGTGGTGGAAACAAGAGTGCGGGTTGTGCAGCCAAAAGTCCGGTAGTTTGACCGAAACAGCGCACGCGTTGCTGGGGGTTCCTGTCCGGGCCAACTCCAGGGTCCTTGCCTCGTGTTCCATAATTCGTCAAAGGGTCACCAGTGTTGAGAGTGTAAATAATGAGACTGATTCATGAAGCAGACGACTTTATTCACTCTCTCATCAGTCACACACAGGAAAAGCATGTCTCAATACACCATGGGTTCTCCTTTTATACCAACCGCTCATCTCACATTTGCATGACATTTAACATCACAATACATTCATCCTTTCTCACCCCAACTCCTTCTTCCTGCTATCTCACCATGATCTCCCTAGCTATTGTTCTCCTCTGTTTACCCTCTGCATCCAGTCTGAGATGATTAACCCAGTCTCTACAGTCTCAATGAAAAATGCTAACACATTCAATACTTATTTTTCCCATTGACTTAAGGGAGAAACATAGAAAAAGAGTTAAATTGACCAACCTATAATTTCTTTTTTTCCTCACTGATGCAAATATTTGTTTGTATTAGTCTCTAAATTCTAAATTGTTCACAGATTTACACAAATTCTTGGCTATCAGATACCATAACCTGTGGTGTCTATATTGCAGAAATGCTCTACTGCAACTTTACTCTAGGCTATTCAGTGTGTTTTAATTTAAACAGGCTGTGCTATCTGTGTAGAGAAGTGAGACCAAAAAAAAAAAAAAAAGTGTGCAGCTCTGTACAAACTGAACATGTCGGCTGGTTTTACCATTTCAGCCAGAAGAGAGACATCGAGGCGGAAGATAACTGGATCAACGCCCGGCGCTTAGGGAGTGCTCTAGCGCGCGCTGTGTGTAAACCGCGTAAAGGCGCGAGTCACGTCACCACGAAAGAGGGCTTCCCCTATGAGACCTTCGTGCGCAAAGGCTTTCCGCATGTCTGTTACAGCAAACAGAGGAAGCACGGCGGACGCGCGAATGGATGATATATGACTGTGCTTTGAGAGCAGCGCGTCTAACGTTCCATTTCTCAAGGTGAAATGATTTGAAGGTAAACTGACGCGGCTTTGCGCCTCGACTCCTGCGCGCCAGCTCTCCAAATGCCGAAAGAGTGCAGAAGAAAGACCCCTAAGGACTCAGGACTCTCCGGGACTGGGCTGAATGAGGGGTTCCGTCCGGAGCGACGAGCGGCCGGGAAGCCTCCCCAGATTTGTGATGAGCTCCTGCAGAAAGCGGCCGAAATCGCCCCGGTGTCCGGTGCGCCGGCTGCGATGGACGCGCCCCAGGTGCCTCAGGTCACCATCACGCCTGAGGGGGGCGGCTGCTCCAGGGAGGTGCAGCAGGAGGACTGGGACGGGGCCGTGGACGGCGCACTGCGCAGGAAACTGTCCAACTCCTCCATCTCCTCCACGGGGTCGTCTGCCGTGGAGTCCGAGGATGACATCCTCAGCGACAATGAGAGCAAAAGCAAAGGCATCGTCACTTTAGAGCACCTGGTGGACATAGGAGAAGTAAGTCTGCTGAACAGAGATAACGATCTAGTGGTGGCAAAAGCTTCCTAAAACTGCTTTTTTAATTGCCAGTGACATGTTTGTACAGTAGGCTGTTTACTTCCAGTCCATAACTTCATTTGCTTGCTTTCGCATTGTTAAGATTTCTGTCCTGCGTGTCTGTGCAAAGCTGCTGTTGTGCAGCCAGAATAAATTGTTGAGAAAACGGCAAATCGCAGCAGCAAACTTCCTCCCAGCAGAGGACCCCTGGGGACTGAGTGCAGCTACAGTGCAGAGTGATAACAGCATGTCTACAGTAAACACGCCTTGAAGCCAAACCTCCAGCAAAGACGTGCTGTGAACGAGGCACTTTTACATCTTAGATGTTGTGAACCTGTTATATGTCACTTTAGGAAATGTCAGTCAAGTGACAACCAGAGAATTTTAAAAACAATATCCTGGCAGAGTGCAAGAAAATCTCCAGGAAGCTTACTTCTCTCCATTAAAACAATCTTTTCTCTACTTAAAAGTAATGGTTTATAACAGAAAAATATCCCAGGTGCTGCACATATTAAACCGTCATATTTTTTTAAAAAACCCACTTTGATCCCGATTGTGTTGTCGCCAGACTGAGTCACGTACCATCTTGTTTGTTGATTTTTATCTCCAAGGGCACATGGGACACCCTGAGGTGGCCTTTCTGTTTGTTTTGTATTTTTACACAGTGTGGCTTCAAGTAATGCACATTGATGACAGAAAAGAAGTCAGCCGCGTGATA
This sequence comes from Pholidichthys leucotaenia, assembly GCA_020510985.1. Classification (NCBI taxonomy): domain Eukaryota; kingdom Metazoa; phylum Chordata; class Actinopteri; order Cichliformes; family Pholidichthyidae; genus Pholidichthys; species Pholidichthys leucotaenia. The sequence goes on along the minus strand of CM035842.1, from coordinate 143,872,847 downwards.
AAGTGTGAGATATTTTGGAACTGCAAGTCCTGACCTTTCTCCCTCCTTCAGTACACAGATTAGAGTTGAAGGGTTGGTCTTTAGTTCAATAGACAGTGCGGGTGGAAATTTGTTTGCCTTTGACATTCTTGTCTGATTAAGCTTTACCTGCAGCCGCTGAATCTGTGTGCATTAAAGAACACCACCGTCCTTACTTCTAATATTCTATACATTCAGGTTTGACTTTGGAGGTACGATTTGTGCAGCTGTGAAGCTTGGTTGTTGTAGCTTGACGTTGAGTTGTAGGGAAGTTGACTGTGTTCTCACTGAGTAACCTCTGTGTGTCTGCTGACTAGTTAAATACTTTTTTTTTTTTTTTTTTGGCCACTTCTGACTTTCACTGGGTGTGGATGAGTGTGTTTTAACACACCATCACTTCCCTGCCTTTCTCCATACGGGGTCAGGAGCTGTCACTTTCTTTTAAACAGACTGAATATGCATTGCCTCTTCGTACGTCTGTGTTTGCTCACTGACACATTGTCCAGTCTGCTGAGGCTCAGCAGGAAAGCTTTCCTTTAATAAAAGCCTTTTCCAACACTATTCACTGATTGACAAGCAATGGAAATAATGTTGATCATGTTGCCACCTCAGAAAAAAAAGCCACAGTTTCTTCTGTCCCATCAGCGCACGCAAAGCAGAACACAGCCTAGCGTTTCATTGTGTAATCATGTTTTTGTGGTCAATACCCGGCCTTTGACATTTAACAAAGAACCACTTCAGGATGTCAAAAACACTTGCATGTCAGTGGTTTACCATGTACATATTTCAGTGGATAATTTAAAGATGTTTTGAAAGAACAGAGCTAATTAAGATCAGGTAGGCAGATTTAGTAATGCTTTAATAGTTTAAAAATAAAAAACGCTTCATATGAAAGGTATGGGTTGTAATGGCTGGCTAGCAAAACCTGTCTGAGTCACACATAGTGTGATTTCAGTTTGAGTGTCTGGATCAGCTTGTTGAGTCGGTGTCTCATGCATTCAAAAGGTGTGGTGTTTATAAAGTAAAGATGCATGTGTCAGTGAAGGAAAAAAATGTGCAAGTTCAAGGAAAACAAACACAAGCCAAATCCTGGAATTAGATTCTGTTTCATTTGACAGTCTAAGCAAACCATACTGTTATGATTCTATTATAAAGATTCCAGTAATATTCCTCTTTTGATGTCAACTCCATGACAGTTTGGATGTGAATAGAGTTACTGATAAGAAGTTATTGTTAGTTATAAATGTGTAGTAATGAATAAAATACAGCATATTGTAAGAGAGAGATTAAAGCAGCTTTTCCAGCCTTCACAGCTCAGGATTCAACTGTATACCTTTCCATTCAAGGTCCAAAGGCAAGAAAAGCAAATGACATACCTTATGACATACCTTAGGAGCAAAAGGAAGTTTACACTGAAAAAGCTGCCTTTAGGGGTTTCTTTATAAAGCAGCTGTTTTAAAGGCAACTAAAACAGGCTTTCCTAGTGCAGCACCCCTAGCATTTCAAGTGGCAGTGAAGTAAGTCGCAGATTTATTTTCTGTGTTTCCCAGCAACGATGTGTAACATGTACTTTTCATGGACATTCAAAGACACTTTACAATGGATACATTATTCATTCATTCCACAGACACACTGAGTATTGCAATATTGTATAGTGTGATTTCCTGTCATTTTTCTTGGTTAATTCCTGGCTAGATCTCATTAGTCTCTCCTCTGCTGTGCTGACCTAACCAGACAGTGAGCATTTAGCACCATCTTATGGACTGAAAAGTCAGTTGGTTTTTATTACTCTGGTACCTAAGTAGGTAAGTTTGTATTTGTAACATTTATTAATAATATTTTAATTAAGTATCACAGTTAGGGCTGGGAACGATCCCTAATTTCCAGAATCGATTCGATTCCGATTCTTGAGATTCTGAATCGATTCGATTCCGATTCGATTCGATTCGATCCCGATTCGATCTGGGGAATTACCATTTTAATAGCCATTTTACTTCCCATGAAACAAAAATCTTTGAGCCCTAATGCTGCAAATTGTACCAAGAATCTTCTAACTTTGTTAATACATAAATTATCACATATAGAACTGACCCAAAATCAGTTACAATAATGCACTTTTTATTATTTAACTTATCATTTCATAAAGTGCTCACAGGTGCTTTCTTTAGTGCAAAGGGTGTGTCGTGTCAAGTTCACCACCCAGAGTAAGTAAACAAATTCAATGCGTGAACCATGCATACATAATCTCACTGTATTTCAGTCCCTCCAGGATTTTGTCAGCTGTTTTTGTGACTGTTGTGGCCCAAAAAGCCTGGATTTGTGGGAGCTTTTCCAAAAACTTATGGCACTTTTAGAGTTTTTTTGCACTCAAAGTTGTGTGAGGAAGTACAAATTTTAAAGCAGCTGCTTTTTCCATAGTTTACAGTGATGTTATTCTATGTAACACCACAAGAAAAGCACAGGATTGCCAAAAATTTCCTGTTAAACAGTGATTTATTTAGAATTAAATGCTCAGTAAAACTGTAAAAAAAAGAGACCAATATTGTGTTCTTGCTGAGAACTTAAAAAAAAGAAATAAAAGAATTTGTCATTACAACAACTAAATTGCATTGAATGCATGTTAGTGTGGAGAAAATGATGGCAGCACCTCCTTGAATCTTGAATTTGAAGGTCTTCTTCTGTGCTGAAATCCACATGAAGCAGGGATGCTCCTCCACTGACGACCTCTGACCTTCAGAAGGTCTCAGTGAGGATGAAGCTTCCAGTCTTCGCACATCTGAAGGCAGATAAAAAGAATAGATTTCACAGTAAAATTAACATTCATATTTTTAGATCGCCACACCACAGTAGGGTTTAATAATTTAGGTTTTTTTTTAAAATATTTTAACTACAAATTAACTTTCAGTGTTTGAAAAGGGTTTCAGTTCATTTCCTGAGAAGGTTTGTTCATTTCAGTTTAGTTCTACTGAGTAAAAATAGCTTGTTGTACTGCAGCCTTTATTTTTTTTCCACAATATTTTTTATTGAACCTTTTTTTACAAACATGGCACAAACAATCAAACACTAACACTGAAGTAATTAAAAAAAAAACACTAACTACAAGAAAAAAAAATGTACTAAAAACACCAACAACCACTAACAAAGGCAAGTCATCAATAATGCTCCTCTGTTTAGTCTAGGTAATCTATTACATAAATATACATATTATACATTCACCAATTTGGAATTTGCAAGGTCCACACACATTATTCACCTTCTTCTTCAGAAGTTATGTTTAATTTCTTTACATAATCAATGAAAGGTCTCCATATATTCTCAAACACATTTTCCTTTGATTTCAGTATGTATGTTATTCTTTCTAGTGGAAGGTTTGTTAACATCTGTCTTAACCACTGAGTCACATCTGGTCTATGACTCTTTTTCCACAGTAGTGCAATACATTTTTTGGCATTAAGCAAACTGAGGTCTATGAATGCTCTTTCACTCTTATTAAAGTTATGCTTTTCTGGATACAGACCCAACAAAAACAGTTTAACTGCAGCCTTTATTAATTTTATTGTGATTTATTCTCTTCACATCTCTTACTTAAGTGGCAGAAGTCCATAATCTCATAAAATATACCTTAATTCTGCATTTATTCACAGCGCTTAACCAACAGTTCTCTCTGTGTCCATAGTTTGTAAAAGAAACCACCATCATGCCAGATAAATTATTAATTGACGACACAAACGTTAAAACAAACAAATGATATTATACTTACAGTCTCAGCAGCTCCAAGTCTCCCTCTGCTTCACGGGTTTCAGTCTCCGCGCATTTTCCGTTTATCAGTCGTCAACTTTATGTTCCAACACAGCGCTGCACGGAGTAAAAGTCTGTTTATCCCCGCTTTATTAAAAATATTAAGAAGCTGTTGAGGACAGTCTTTACGGTGACTTTTGCTGCTAAATTAAGAGACACGCACATTATTAACTCCGCTCGTGTAAACACGAAAGACGTGTGCAAGCGCGGCAGGGAACTCTTGCCGGATGAGAACCGTTTTAACACCACAAAAGAAGAACTAGCATATCCGTTAGCTTGCTAGCTCCGTTAGCGCGTCGGTTGTTTATGGTTCTTGGCCATTGTTCCTGGCTCACTGACCCGGTTTCGACCCGATTATACTCAGCAGACGTTCACAAACATAAAAATATTATATTAAAATATATTAATATTATATTAAAAGATCGATCCGCGGATTTTGTGGATCGATACCGACTCAGTCAAACGTGGATCGATCCATATCGATATATTGATCTTTTGAACCCACCTCTAATCACCATAGTGCTATCTCTGGATCAATACAGTATCACCACCGCAAAGTATCCCAATACTACGCTGTATCTATTTTTTCCCCACCCCTAGTATCTGGAGTGGCTACCAATGGAAAAATTCTTTAAAAAAAAACACAATCCTGTCACTTTGTGATGGTCCATTTTTACCCTGTCTATTTTACTTAAATGAACTGTTTTGATTTGGTTCTGGTTGTGAAGCATGGACCAGAGCTCATTAGAATATCACCCTTCCAGCTTTATCTCCACCCATGTTAACCTCTTAAAATTCTGGTGTCCCACTGTGGAATGTTTTAAATTTTCTACTTCCACACAGTGAAGAAAGAATATGATTTACTTTGCATATGCTATTTTTAAGAAAATTGGCTGGAATGCTAAGGGGTTAATGATGTTTTCCACTGAGTGTCAGAACCTACACCTACACTGCTTCTAGCCAGTTATCTTAGCCAACCTGCATGCATTTTAAGTTGAACCCAGTTATGTGGTTTAATTAAAAGTGTTTTCATTTAAGTAATTCTCTACTACTTGACCCACCTTATTTGAGAATTCCTCTTTCTTCTGGCTTCAAACTCATGATCCCCTCTGACTCCCTCTTCATGTCCAGGACATGGTTCACATAATCTTCCTTCAAGATTACCCCTTCTTCATTTCTCTTTCAGTCTACACCATGCTTGAAGAGTTTAAATCCATCTCCAATGCTTCTAGCCTTTCTTCCCTTCCATTTGGTTTCTTGTACACACAGTATATCTACATTCTTTTCCCTCATATCGGTCAACTCTCTCCCTTTACCAGTCTTAGTCCTAACATTTAAAGTCCCTACTTTCACCTCCACACTACTACCTTTCATTCTCTCTCTGCCTCTAAACATGCCTTCCTCCTTTCCTACCCAGTCTTCAATCTACAGCGGCCCAATTTCCACCACCACCCTGTTGTTCGGCAGCACCGGTGGCGGTCCTTGTTAACCTTAGCATCAATCAATCAGGTATCTAAATCTCATTTGCGATGATGCATGTATTTGATTTGGCAAAAATTTTACATCCATTTATCCAGGCATGGACCTACACTATAGGAGTACACTGGCTTTTGTTCACCTACATGGCTTAAACCCTGAGGTTTCTTGACCAAAGGATGTCAAAGACACACATAAAGTAAGTGGATCACTATGAAACCATAAATGAACTACAAATGTAAATAAAATGCTTTTTAAATTGTGAAATGCAATTACATTACTGTATTTCAAAGAGACCAAAGCTTATTGTATTAGTTGGAAGACTTGTTGCATACTGGCCATGCGCCTCCAAGGACTGTGTCATGATTAATATAAGAAAAATGCTTTAATGTCTTCCTGTCACTGATATGATTGCTGGAGTAGCTCCTGCTTTCTGTTATTTGTCTTCAGCATTTTCAGTAAAAACAAAACAAAAAAATCTCTCATTTCTCCAGTTCATAAACAGTAACTCAGATTGAGCTTCAAATATATTTTTAAAATTCTGCATCAAATATTGCAAGAAAATAATATAAACCACCATATCTTAAGAGCACTTTTGGATGTGGGGATTTATATGCTGAAGCAGTTTACCTGCGAACAAGTGTCCGTAGCGCTGACTTCTCCTTGAGCCTTTTCTCTCTCGTCATACTGAACAATATGTTGTTTTTTTCCCTTTGGGTGGCTGACTAAATTCAACCTGAAGCAATCAGAAAAGGAATGAAAATAGAACTCTGTACACTGGCAACTTTGCACCAGATTAGTGTTGTTGACGTGCGGAAAAATTTGCAGGCAGAACATCTGCACTGCCACACCATTTTTTTTTGTTTTTTGTTTTTGTTTGTTCTTTTCACATAGTAGCAATCTGAAACAGCCTTAAAAACAAAAATATTTCCACACAGCTAGATCCAGTTTCAGGTAACTCCGACCACCGAGGGGCTGCTGTCTTCCCGAGCCATATTTGTTTTGCCATAACCATAGAAACGCATAACATACTTCGACAGCGTATGTTATGCAGCCAAATCAGGTTATTTTGAGATTAACTTTTACCCCGAGATCAAATTTTATACTGATATTATTGTAAATGATACGATATGACAAAGCCCTGCTGGGCAGCATTTCAGAATCATCATCATCATCATAGCAGTCTGTCGCAGGCGACAATGACTGTTTCATTTAGGTCTGATCAGATTCCTCTACGCAGCTCTGTCCCCCGCTCTCTGCTGCCAGGAACTCCCGACCCTGCCAACCCGGGCAACGTCTGAACCGGTATGAGTTGCTTTCTGACTGACCATTTCATGAAACTGCTTGCAAAGTATTTGAGTGCTGCTAGCTTTTGCTGGACTAGCGGCACATTCTTGGCAGATAGAGGTATTATCAGTAGCAAGGACAGGCCAAGACAAACTGACTCCAGTATCTGTTGCAGTGACTGACCAGATGATAGGTTTGTTTATCTCTGCTCTTTGTGTAGTGCATGTCACAATGCACCAACTGGCAAAAGTCCACCACAGACCTTGCAACAGATGTACTTATCTGCCAGGATGTCCAGTCTCACCCTGTGTAACTGGGAGTGGTCCACCACAGACCTGTGACAAATAGTGTTTTTAGTTCTGCCAGGATGCCCAGTTTCACCCTCCACGCCCTCGGAAGAGCGGGGTTGCTGGTTGAGTCGCCGACAGCCTGACCCATGAGACAGATAGTACCAGTTTTCATGGTTATCTGGTAGCAAGCAAACCAATGCCTGACCTGACAGGCATTGTCTTTTCAGAACCATACACTGAAACAAATAAAGTGGAGGTACAGTTGCTAGATTTTTGGCAAAACATACAGTATACAGTGCATCTGGAAAGTATTCACAACGCTTCACTTTTGCCACATTTTGTTAAGTTACGGCCTTATTTCAAAATGGATAAATTTTTTTCCTCAAAATTCTACATACAATAGCCCATAATGATAACGTGAAAAAAGTAGTTGTTTTTTTTGTTTTTTTTAGATTTTTGCAAATTTATTTAAAATAAAAAACTAAGAAATCACATGTATATAAGTATTCACAGTCTTTGCCATGAAGCTCAAAATTGAGCTCAGGTGCATCCTGTTTCCACTGATCATCTTTGAGATGATTTTGCAGCTTAATTGGAGTCCACCTGTGGTAAATTCAGTTGATTGGACATGAAAAGGCACACACCTGTCTATATAAGGTCCCACAGTTGACAGTGCATGTCAGCGCACAAAGCAAGCACGAAGTCAAAGGAATTGTCTGCAGACATCTGAGACAGGGTTGTCTGGAGGCACAAATCTGGGGAAGGGTACAGAAAAATTTCTGCTGCTTTGAAGGTCCCAATGAACACAGTGGCCTCCATCATCTATAAATGGAAGAAGTTTGGAACCACCAGGACTCTTCCTAGAGCTGGCTGGCTGTCTAAACTGAGCGATCGGGGGAGAAGGGCCTTAGTCAGGGAGGTGTCCAAGAACCCGATGGCCACTCTGTCAGAGCTCCAGCGTTCCTCTGTGGAGAGGAGAACCTTCCAGAAGGACAACCATCTCTGCAGCAATCCATCAATCAGGCCTGTATGGTAGAGTGGCCAGACGGAAGACACTCCTTAGTAAAAGGCACATGGCAGCCCACCTGGAGTTTGCCAAAAGGCACCTGAAGGACTCTCAGACAATGAGAATCAAAATTCTCTGGTCTGATGAGACATAGGTTGAACCCTTTGGCATGAATGCCAGGCGTCATGTTTGGAGGAAACCAGGCACCACTCATCACCAGGCCAATACCATCCCCACAGTAAAGTATAGTGGTGGAAGCATCATGTTGTGGGGATGTTTTTCAGCGGCAGGAACTGGAAGACTAGTCAGGATAGAGGGAAAGATGAATGCAGCAATGTATAGAGACATCCTGGATGAAAACCTGCTCCAGAGCACTCTTGACCTCAGACTGGGGTGACGGTTCATCTTTCAGTAGGACAACGATCCTAAGTACACAGCCACTATATTAAAGGAGTGGCTTCAGGACAACTCTGTGAATGTCCTTGAGTGGCCCAGCTGTAGCCCAGACTTGAATCCAATTGAACATCTCTGGAGAGAGCTGACAATGGCTGTGCACTGACGCTTCCCATCCAACCTGATGGAGCTTGAGAGGTGCTGCAAAGAGGAATGGATAAAACTACCCAAGGATAGGTGTGCCAAGCTTCTGGCGTCATATTCAATAAGACTTTAGGCTGTAATTGCTGCCAAAGGTGCATCAACAAAGTATTGAGCAAAGACTGTGAATACTTATGTACATGTGATTTCTAAGTTTTTTATTTTTAATAAATTTGCAAAAATCTAAAAAAACAACACAAAACTTTTTCTTGTTGTCATTATGGAGTATTGTGTGTAAAATTAAAAAAAAAAAGAATTTAATCCATTTTGGAATAAGGCTGTAACATAACAAAATGTGGAAAAAGTGAAGCGCTGTGAATACATTCCAGATGCACTGTACATAACTAGCAGCAACCTGGTAGCTATGTAAAACAATAATAGGTCACAGCAGATTAATGCTCACCTTTACGTTGATGCTTAAGGTCAATCAGTTCAGTTATACCCCCTTTACATAAGGATGGAGATCATTGTGAGATCGTTGAGAGATCTGGCCAACTTTTGATCTATCAATTATCTTCATTCATTTCCACAGTCGCCACGGTCTCCTCAAAGTTTTGACTCAGTCCCAAACACTCAAGGATCTCCCAAATGATGCAAAAGATAAAAAATTGGCTCAATCTCTCAACGATCTCCGTGCTATGTAAAGGGGCCCTTATGTAACATATGTCAGCCTCACAAATGATGATGAAAGCCTGCACATCAGAGGCACAAGTGCAACATTAAATGAAAATCTGAAGAGGAAAAGGCCTTCAGTCCTTATCAGAATTCACGAAAAGCTGCTGAAATGGCCTTAAGCTAGATTTTGCTTGTATCACGCACATTACCTTTGGTACAACTTAAATAAATACTCTGATCTTCATTTAACCTCTAACATGCGAGTGAAACCACTATTATTCTAAGTGTTATCAAAACAGTCTCCACCATCATCAAGCTCAATGTTTGGATGTGTTTTCAAGGTCAGACTGTGTGTGTCAAATATAAATATTAGCAAGTTTACAGTAAAAAATGCAGTCATTCTGTTTGCTTTAAGCATTCCTGACTGTTTTCAAAGTCAGACTGTGTGTGTCAAATATAAATATTAGCAAGTTTACAGTAAAAAATGCAGTCATCCTGTTTGCTTTATAGCATCCTGTCTCTCAATAATAATATTAAAACTGGTCAAGTTACAGTAAGCATATCAAATAATCTGCTTTTATTAACTGACAGGATAATACATGTAAAATCTGACTGTGAAAACCTTAAAGGGGTCATTGATTGCACTTTTCCTACATTTTAACAGCTCACACATTTTTTAATGAAATGTTTGTGACATATTTTGTTCAAATTTTCTTTAATTATTTAATTATTGCAGCAAATTTGTGTTTTGGTTTTTCCAGCCTTTCTGAAAATGACCTGGTTGAGTGCATATACCTTTAAATCTTCAAACTGGATTCAACTCCACTCTCTCTTTTACATCATTATTCCTAACATTTATTGGCTAGCTCCTAGCCTTTTACATCATCACATCATAGCAGTCTGTCGTGGGCGACAATACTGTTTCATTTAGGTCTGATTAGATTCCTCCACACAGCTCTGCCCTTTGCTTTCCGCTGCCAGGAACTCCTGTCTTCAGCCAACTTCTTCAGGTTTCCTTTTACAGTGTCTTTAAATCTGAGCCTTGGTCTACCCTGATTGCATTTGCCCTCACATAACTGTGAGTAGAGTAACTGCCGAAGGAGATGCTGGTGATCCAGCCTCTCAACATGTCCGAGCCATCTCAGGTTCATCTGTATTAGCATGTCCTCCACTGATGGTGAACCAGCTCGTTTCAGCACTTCTGTGTTGGTTATCTTGTCTTTCCATGAGATGTTCATTATGGGTCGAAGGTGTCTCATCATGTATGCATGAAGTTTCTTTACCTTCACCCTGTAGACAGTCCAAGTTTCAGCACCGTACAATAGAGTAGCCAGTACTGTCGCTCTGTACACTTTGCATTTCACATGGATAGACACATGTCAATTGTTCCACAGTCTTTCTCTCAAGTTTCCAAACACAGCACTCGCTCTTCCAATTCTGAGAGATAGTTCATCCTCCAGCCTAGCATTCTGTGAAACAGTACTCTCAAGATACTTGAAATTCTTACACTTGACTAGTTCCTCTGTACCAATGCTGATCTCTTCTGGTAGTGATGTTGATAACTGAAACTTTGATGGTTGATAAAGACACTCTATCTTCTTGATGTTGATTTTGAGGCTGAATTGGCTAGCTGCTCTTGCAAATTTCTCCACTAAAGATTGCATATCTTCTGCTGTGTGTACAACAAGAGCACTGTCGTCGGCAAAGAGCATTTCTCTTACTACCTTTACCGATGTATTACTCTTGGCTTTAAACTGTGCCACATTGAGCAAGTCTGCTTCTTTCCTTGTTTGAATGTATACTCCTTCTGAAGTGTCTTTGAAGGCTACTTCAAGCATGGCTGCTAGATATAGGGAGAAGAGTGTAGATGCCAGCACACACCATTGTTTCACCCTGTTGCTTACTGAAAAGTCTTTAGACACTGAACCACTCACTGCCACATTTGCTTGCATACCTGTATGGAGTGCCTCGATCAGGTTGACAGACTTCTCTGTACAGCCATATTTCTTGAGTATCTGCCAAAGTCCTTGTTGTGATATAGTGTCGAAGGCTTTACTGAAGTCAATGAATACTACATAAAGCAGCATGTTCTGTTCGATACACTTTTCTTGAACCTGTTTCAAGCAGAAAATCATGTCCATTGTGCTTCTTCCACTTCTATAGCCGCATTGGGTTTCCGGTAGTACATTCTGCGAGATGTGTTCATTGAGTCTATTCAGTAGTCCATGTGAGAGAATCTTACCAACAGTGGCTATATACCTCAGTAATTTCCACAATATTTCCTGTCACCTTTCTTGAACAAAGGTACAGTACTTGCATCCTTCCAGTCTTGAGGTACTTTCTGGAAATCCCATATCTCTTGGATGAGCTTACAGCATGCAGGCAGTTGGTCAGCTGAACACCACAAAATTTCCACACTTCTGCTGGAATTCCATCCCTTCCTGGAGCTTTACCATCCTGTGTTGTCCTGATAGCTGCCATTAGTTCATCAAGATTTGGTGGTTCATTCAGACTTGATACAACTGGTCGCTGCACTAGAGCTTCTTTAGCCTCTTCAGCGACATCTCCAGGGTTGTTTAGTAGTTGGTCAAAGTGGTTTGCAAATCTGTCCAGGATCTTGTCTTTCTCCTGCAAAACCATTTCACCATCCACAGCCTTTAGTTGTATCAGTCCTCTTGGCTTAGGGCCGTAGAGTTCTCTCAAACCTGTGAAGAATGTTTTCATGTCCTTCATGTGTCATGAGCTGAGCACAAGAGGTTTCCGCCTTGCTCAGTCTCATGGCTTTTTCTCTGTATTTAGTATATATTTGTTGTATTTTGTGCTTTTTGGGGTTTTGTTATGCTTGCGCTGTTTTTTGTTTTCCTGTTTATGTCTTAGTTTTGTTATGCTCTTATTCTGTATTAATTGGTATTTATTTCTCAGTTTGTACTTGTTGATACTTTTGTTCTTTAAATTCCTTATTGTTGTGGTTGACAGCTGTCACTGGCATTTCCTGGGTTGTGCTCCGTGTGGGCGTGTGGACCGGCTGACGGCTGACTGTCAGCCAGTCGCTCCTCTCTCATTGCCCCCAGCTGGTCCAATTATGCATCATTGTTTCCTTCTGCCCCCTCATGTGACCCACACCTGTCAGTACTTATGTGAATTGTGTCTAATCCTATTTAAGGGCAGTTATTTTCATTTCCCGTCTAGGGGTGGGTTCAAAAGATCAATACAATGATATAGATCGATCCACGTTTGACTGAGCCGATATTGAGCCACAAAATCTGTGGACTGATCTTTTAATTTATGTCTTTAATTTACACATTTACATCTGTGAACATGTGCTGAGTCTGATCGGGTTGAAACCGGGTCAGTGAGCCAGGAACCATGGCCAAGAACCAGAAACACCCGGAGCGCTAATGGCACTAACAGCTAACAAGCTAACGGATGTGCTAGTTCTTCTTCTGTGGTGTTAAAATGGTTCTCATGTGGCAAGAGTTCCCTGCCGTGCATGCACATGTCTTTACTTACGTGTTTACATGAGTGGAGAAATGGTTTTGTACTTGTCACTACAGAGCTGTGTTGGAACATAAAGTCGACAACTGATATACTGAAAACGTATGGAGACTGGCTGAAACCTGTGAACAGAGAGGGAGACTTTGCGCTGATGAAATTGTAAGTAAAATATCATTTGTTTGTTTTAACATTTGTGTCGTAAATTAATAATTTACCCAGCATGATGGTGGTTTCTTTTACAAACTATTGATACAGAGTTAACTGTTGGTTAAGCGCTGTGAATAAATGCAGAATAAAGGTATATTTTATGCGATTATGGACTTCTAGCATTTAAGTGAGAGATTTGAAGATAATGAATAACAGTAAAATGAAAATGGCAGAATTAATAAAGGCTGCAGTACGAGCAATTTTTACTCAAAAGAACTAGACCGGAGTGGTGGCTCAGTTGGTAGAGCATCCGCCCCACACCCGGGAGGCAGGGGTTCAAATCCCGGCCGGGTCATGCCGAAGACCATATAAAAAGTGGAACTTCCTGCCGTCCAGCTTGGTGCTCAGCAATAACGGAATGGAGGAAGGAAATTTGTGGCAGCGCCTTGCATGGCAGCAGCCCTCTGATTCTGCACTTGGGGTGTGTGTGATTAACACAGTTGATAGGTAAAACACAATCTTGTTCTACTGTACATGATTAGTTGTACAGCTGAATGACAATAAAGGGTGATTAATTTTCATTCATTCATTCATCTTCTTCCGCTTAATCCTTTTCGGGTCGCGGGGGGGCCAGAGCCTATCCCAGCATCTTTGGGCGAGAGGCAGGGTCCACCCTGGACAGATCGCTAGTCCATCGCAGGGCCAACACAGAGAGACAGACAACCATTCACTCTTACAGTCATACCTAAGGACAATTTAGAATCCCCAGTTTTGATGCCAATTAACCTAACTTGCATGTTTTTGGCATGTGGGAGGAAACCGGAGAAATCCCGGAGTAAACCCACGCAGACACGGGGAGAACATGCAAACTCCACAATTAATTACCTTCGCCAGGAGGTAATGTTTTTGCCGGGGTTTGTCTGTTTGCTTGTTTGTTTGTCTGTCTGTTGGTTAGCAAGATAACTCAAAAAGTTTTGGACAGATTTCGATGAAACTTTCAGGCGTTGTTGCAAATGGTACAAGGAAGAACTGATTAAATTTTGGGGATGATCCGGATCACCGTCCAGAAGAAAACCGCCATTACGGAAAATGCCATTTTCATCAATAACTAGAAAAGCACTCGGAGAGTGCAGACCTCCGCCAAGCGGCACAGTTCCCCCCATAGAGTGTTTGTGTGTACGTTTTCAGATTCCCTGAGCATGAAAAGATATGAGTAGCAATTGGATTCACAATGATTATTTGTTTATTTGACATGGACAGTGCAATAAACAGACAATTAATGAATGACAATCAATGTGATAGTGATAGGGTTAGTGGTTCAGTAGTGTAAAATGGGGCTATAAGGGACGGCGGGTTAATAAGGGACACTTTTGTGGGAAATGTTTTAAATGTAATTCTGCTTTTTTTATTTTGAGCAGGACGCTGAGTTGTGTTGTTATTGTCAAATATCCATGAATCCTTCATCAAATCTAGGCGGAGGCAAAATTAAAAAAGCAGAATTACATTTAGAAAAGTGTCCCATATTACCCCGCCGTCCCTTATAGCCCCTTTTTACGGTTGTAAAAGCATTGCCTCCTTGGTGGAGGTAATAAACTGAAGTGTTGGTGTGTCCATCTCCTCCACTGACGGATGCAGATTGGTTAGACAGGTTGCCGTGGGTTTTATATTATATTGGGGTTGCGCTCCGCGGCAAAACAGAATTTAGAGTCTTCCCCGGCAGAGAGGTCGTTTTTACGCAGCGCCTATAGCTGGGCGGGTAATTTGTGGCAAATAATGGGGCGGCGGACAGGTGTCCGTGTCAGGTTTTGCAGCGTGGCGCAAAAACAGGCACGCTGGCGGGCCCAGGGCAGCAGTGTTTTCCGCGTGCTTTTGTGCCTAAAACGTTGAAGAACGCGGAGTTTGTGTTGGTCAGACACGACGACCAGCGCAATGTGCGCAGCGCCTATGGCTGGCACAGGCACGCTGGGGGTCCGAGGCCAGCAGTGTTTTCCGCATGCTTTTGTGGCTAAAACGTTGAAGAAGGCGGAGTTTGTGTTGGTCAGACACGACGCCCAGCGGCCTCCATTGCGCCTGCGCACATGTTGAAAATGGCCCTATGTCACAGTGTTGAAAAATGCTTTAAAAAAATTCCTGTATCCAGACGGTGAACCGGATCACCCCCAAAATTTAATCAGTTCTTCCTTGTACCATTTCCAACAACGCCTGAAAGTTTCATGCAAATCCGTCCAAGACTTTTTGAGTTATCTTGCTAACCAACAGACAAACAGACAGACAGACAAACAGACAAACAGACAAACACACAAACCCTGGCAAAAACATAACCTCCTCCTGGCCTTTTCGGCCTGGCGGAGGTAACTACTCAACCACTAATCCTATCATTGTCAATCCAATTGCTAGTCATATGTTTTCATGGTCAAGGAATCTGAAAACGTACACACAAACACTGTATGGGGGGAACTGTGGCCGCCATTACGGAAAATGCCATTTTCGTGAATAACTACTGAACCACTAATCCTATCATTGTCAATCCAATTGCTAGTCATATGTTTTCGTGGTCAAGGAATCTGAAAACGTACACACAAACACTGTATGGGGGGAACTGTGGCACTTGGCGGAGGTCTGCGCTCTCCGAGTGCTTTTCTAGTTTAAACTGAAATGAACAAATCTTCCTAGGAAATGAATTAAAACCCTTTTCAAAAATTGAAAGTTAATTTGTAGTTAAAATATAAACAACAAAAAATAAAAGAAACTAAATTATTAAACCCTACTGTGGTATGGGGATTTAAAAATACGATTATTAATTTTACTGTGAAATTTTTCTTTTCATCTCCCCTTCACATCTATGAAGACAGGGTTTCCACTCCAAGGTCCATCCTGCACTGAGACCTTCTGAAGGGAAGAGGTTCTCAGTGGAGGAGCCATCCCTGCTTCATTGTGGATTTCAGCACAGAAGAAGATCTCAAATTTTTCAGGGTCTTAGTTTGTAAATTCAAGATTCAAGAAGGTGCTGCCATAATTTTCTCCATACTCCAATATGCATTCAATGCAATTTAGTTGTTGTAATGACTAATTCTTTTATTTCTTTTTTTAATTTAAGTTCTCAGCGAGAATACAATGTTGGGTAATTTTTTGACAGTTTTACTGAGCATTTAATTCTACATAAATCATTATTTAACAGGAAATTTTTGGCAATCCTGTGCTTTTCTTGTGATGTTACATAGAACAGCATCACTGTAAACTATGGAAAAAGCAGCTACTTTAAAATCTGTACTTCTTCACACAACTTTCTGTGCAAAAAACCTCTAAAAATGTCAGCTTTTTGGAAAAGCTCCCACAAATTCAGGCTTTTTGGGCCACAACAATCACAAAACAGCCAACGAAATCCTGGAGGGACTGAAATACAGTGAGATTATGTAGACATGCTTCATGCATTGAATTTGTTTACTGACTCTGGGTTGTTAACTTGACACTACACACCCTTTGCACTAAAGAAAGCACTTGTGAGCACTCTGTTTAATCATAAGTTAAATAACTAGAAAAGCACTCGGAGAGCGCAGACCTCCGCCAAGCGCCACAGTTCCCCCCATACAGTGTTTGTGTGTACGTTTTCAGATTCCTTGACCATGAAAACATATGACTAGCAATTGGATTGACAATGATAGGATTAGTGGTTCAGTAGTTATTCACGAAAATGGCATTTTCCGTAATGGCGGCCACAGTTCCCCCCATACAGTGTTTGTGTGTACGTTTTCAGATTCCTTGACCATGAAAACATATGACTAGCAATTGGATTGACAATGATAGGATTAGTGGTTGAGTAGTTATTGATGAAAATGGCATTTTCCGTAATGGCGGTTTTCTTCTGGACGGTGATCCGGATCATCCCCAAAATTTAATCAGTTCTTCCTTGTACCATTTGCAACAACGCCTGAAAGTTTCATCGAAATCTGTCCAAAACTTTTTGAGTTATCTTGCTAACCAACAGACAGACAAACAGACAAACCCCGGCAAAAACATTACCTCCTGGCGGAGGTAATAAAAAGTGCATTATTGTAATTGATTTTGAGTCAGTTCTTTATGTGATAATTTGTGTATTAACATAGTTATTCTTGGTACAATTTGCAGCATTAGGTCTCAAAGATTTTTTTTTCCTGGCAAGTAAAATGGCTGTTAAAATGCTAATTTCCCAGATTGAGTCGGGATCGGAAAGGATCGAATCGAATCAGAATCGAATCGATTCAGAATCTCAAGAATCGGAATCGAATTGGTTCTGGAAATTTGGGATCGTTCCCAGCCCTATTCCCGTCACCGCTGTCTTGACTGAGTTTCTCTCCAGCTCCACCAGAGCCCTGTCCCTGCTCTGGTGTACTTTATCAGTAAGTTTGTTCTCTTGTTTGTATTTTGTGTTTGAGCACAGTTTGGACTTATGTTGTGTTATTTCCAATAAATCTCACAAACTCACAGTTCAGCGCGTGGGTCTCACCTCTCTGTCCCAAAGGGCAATTCATGACAGAGGATAGCAGCACGTGAGAGACCCAGCTGCTGTGAGTTTGTGGATTTTACTTTTTTTTTTCACTCACCTGTATTCTGTGGAGTTAATCATATCCCCAGCATGCCGACCTCCAACAGTCAAAGGGAGATCGGCACCGGGACCCTCGAGTGTGGAAGAGGAATGGGCAGCCAAATTTATCCAGGGATTTGTGGTTGAAGCCCTCACTTCCCACAGTCCCCCAAAAATCTGGGAAAAGGTGGATGCAGCGACCGCCATTGTCGAGGCGCATCCGGGATTGTGGAAGCATGCTCAGTTCGCGGACTTGTTGGCTGTGCTCGCAATCCTCCAACAATCCTTCCGCAGGCTGAGGTGGGGGCCGCCTCCAGCAAGTCCGAAGACTACGCAGAAGCGCGCTCCGTGGCGGACGCCCTGCTCCACCTCCAATTTGCCCATTCCTGCTCCAGCTCCATCCACTCCAAGATGCAGTCATCGGAGGGATACCCCCGCCTCACAGGCAGCAATTTCCCCATCGATGAGGTTGAAAACTTCCGCAGCAGTTCCTTTCTCTGCTTCTTCTTCTCTGGCTGTCCCGTCAGCTTCTCCTCCCGTTGCTGCTGCCTCTTCCTCCTCCTCAGCGATTCTTCCTGCTGTTGTGAGGCCGGCCGTTTCCTTCCCGGCTCCGCCCGTCACTGTGTCTGCAGGGGCAGCTCCTCCATGTTCCACTGAGGTCCCCACATCCACCAAAATCACGGAGAGGGCTGTTTTCCAAATTCAGGCAAGTGTTTTTCAACTCTCATTCCATCAAACATGAATTATCTTGCCTGATTCTCAGTGGTGAGGCTCGGCCAATGCAGTCCTCTGAGTCCTCACCATCTGCTGCAGCCATAAACTGTTCATCTGCTCTCTTCGTGTCTCCTCCTGTTCTCCCTGAGTGTCCGCCGGTCCCAGGATTGTGCTGCCGGACGTTGGATGAGCCTGCGGTCCTGGAGGACCTGGTTCCAGCCCCGCAGCTACGCTCTGGACGGAGGGTGAGCGCTGAGATCAAGCAGACGCCTGCACCAATGAAAGAGCATCCCTGGGCTTCAGCTGAGCAGGATCCAGTGCCAGCAGGAAGTCGACCTCCTGTCACCACGCAGGGTGAGCCACCTACATGGGTCACCTCGCTGGTGGGTCCCAGGACTGTATTGACCACCATGCCTGCTGCAGGAGGCGCTGCAGCAGAGCTGGAGTTGGACCTCCAGAGGGCCAGGCCCAAAGAACTATCGCCTGGATCGACGGAGTCCTGGACGGCGGTGGAGCTTGCAATCAGGCAAGTGCTCTCCTTTGTCTTTGTTGTCTCTATTTTGGAGAGATCTTGCCTGGCTCTTGGTGGGGAGAGCCAAGTGCAGCCGTCTGCTGCACCTGAGCTCACCTCACCGGGCTCCACTGCCGCCGGTGGCCCTGACCCTGTTTCTTTGCCTCTCTTGCCTGAGTGATCATCCACCTCTGCCAGAGGTCTCCGTGGGTCCCGGCTTGCTGCCTGAGATCCCCATGGGTCCAGCTTCTTCCGCCGGGGTCGTTGCGGGTGCTCCATCCCAGCCCGAGACCTCTGTGGGTGCTGCTCCCCCTTTGGGTGAGGTCATCGCGGGTGCTCCATCCCAGCCTGGGACCTCCGTGGGTGCTGCTCCCCCCTCCAGATGAGGTCATCGCAGGTGCTCCGTCCCAGCCCGGGACCTCTGTGGGTGCTACTCCCGCTCCAGATGAGGTCATTGCGTGTGCTCTGTCCCAGTCCGGGACCTCCTTGTGTGCTGCTTACCCTCTGGTTGAGGTTGTCACGGGTGCTCCATCCCAACCCGGGGCCTCCGAGGGTGCTGCTTCTCTGTCTGATGAGGTCGTCACGGGTGCTCTGTCCCAGCCCAGGACTTCCGTGGGTGTAGCTCCTCCTCAGTCCGGGTCTCTGTGGGTGCTGTGTCCCAGTCGGGGACCATCGTGGGTGCTGCGTCCCAGCCTGAAACCAACTTGGGTGTTGCATTCCAGTATGGGCCCGCCATGGGCGTTACGCTCCAGCCCGGGGGCTACCGTGGGTGCAGCCCTGGCCCAGTCCGGGTCCACCGAGGGTGCAGCTTTGGCCCAGTCCAGGTCCACTGAGGGTGCAGCTTTGACCCAGTCCGGGTCCACTGAGGGTGCAACTATGTCCCAGTCCGGGACCACCGCGGGTGCAGCTCCGCTCCAGCCCGGAGCCACTGCGGGTGCAGCTCCGCCCCAGCCCGGGACCACCGAGGGTGCTACAGATCAGTCTGAGGGCGTCGTGGTTCCCCTTCCTTTGCCTGACGCCGTCGGGGTTCCCCCTTCTTCGCCAGATGCCATTGTGGTTCCCCCTCCTCTGCCAGATGCCGTTGTGGTTCCCCCTCCTCTGCCAGATGCCGTTGTGGTTCCCTCTCCTCTGCCCGAGGTCGTCGTGGTTCCCTCTCCTCTGCCTGAGGTCGTTGTGTTTCCCTTTCCTCCACCTGACATCGTCGTGGCTCCCCCGACTGTTCAGCTCTTTGGTCTGGGGGCTTAGATGATTGGGGCTTTCCCCGGTGTGGGTCCTGAGCGGAGTTTTGTTTCGTTCCCTCCTAGCCTCTTCCCCCCACCACCCACCTGGGGTGGGTTATTGTTGGGCTCCTATTTGGGGGATCTTTCTTTTTCTGTTGATGTTACTCTGGGGTGTCTGGTTCCACCCCTTGAGAGGGGGGCTCTGTCATGAGCTGAGCACAGGAGGTTTCTGCTTTGCTCAGTCTCATGGCTTTTTCTCTGTATTTATATATTTGTTGTATTTTGTGCTTTTTGGGTTTTTTTTTGTTATGCTAGCACTGTTTTTCATTTTCCTGTTCATGTCTTAGTTTTGTCATGCTCTTATTCTATATTAATTGGTATTTATTTCTCAGTTTGTACTTGTTGATATTTTATTCTTTAAATTCCTTATTGTTGTGGTTGACAGCTGTCACTGGTATTTCCTGGGTTGTGCTCCGTGTGGGCATAGCCCTGTCAGCTGTCAGCCGGTCGCTCCTCTCTCATTGCCCCCAGCTGGTCCAATTATGTATCATTGTTTCCTTTTGCCCGCTCATGTGACCCACACCTGTCAGTACTTATGTGAATTGTGTCTAATCCTATTTAAGGGCAGTTATTTTCATCTCCCATCGCCCCTGCCTTACTGGTCTTGACTAAGTTTCTCTTCAGCTCCGCCAGAGCCCTGTCCCTGCTCTGGTGTACCTTATCAGTAAGTTTGCTCTCTTGTTTGTATTTTGTGTTTGAGCACAGTTTGGACTTATGTTGTGTTATTTTCAATAAATCTCACAAACTCACAGTTCAACGCGTGGGTCTCACCTCTCTGCCCCGAAGGGCAATTCATGACATCATGTCTGCTGCAGTTTGAAGTTCCTCCACTTTTTCATCCACCAGTTGGACTTCATCTCTCTGGTGTACTTCTGTAGTTCACTCTGAGCCTTTGAGTATTTCTTCTTCTTCGACCTTGTGTTACACTGTAGATTTTCCTGCCTAGCTGTATTCCTCGCTTCTAGTAGTTTCTTCAGATATTCATCATGCTCATCAAACCAATCTTGATGTTTCCTCTGAGGGTGGCCTAAAACATCACTCGCAGTCTGATACAACATATCCTTCAGTGTTGCCCATTTCTCTTCTATGTCATTCTCTGAGTTGTTGCTGTCCCTGTCTTTCAAGTTTTCATCCATTTCCTGTGTAAGTTCTTCCTGCTTCTTTTGGCCTTTCACTGCACTAGTGTTTAGCTTCTGTGGTGGCTTCGCACCCATCCTGCAGTGCTGTTTTCATCTGCAAATCTCAGCATTGCATGATCAGTACCACAGTCCGCAGCTCTCATTGCTTTGGTGTCCAATACATCCCTTATGTCCCTCTGCCTGACTATGATGTAGTCTAATAAGTGCCAGTGCTTGGATCTTGGGTGCATCCATGTCTTCTTGTGTGTGTCCTTGTGCTTAAATAGAGTGTTGGCTATCACAAGGTTGTACTCTGAACATAGTGCAAGTAGAAGTTCTCCATTAAGATAAGATAACATAAGATAAGCCTTTATTAGTCCCACAACGGGGAAATTCCAGGATTGCAACAGCACAGGGATAGCAACACTCAGAGCAACAATCAGAAAAAAAAAAAAAAAAAAGCAAGCAAGCAAGAGCAGCTAATATACATATGTACATATTACTATAAATATATATATACACACACAGACACACAGTGTAGAGCATTGTAGCTAGATGGGATAAATATATGAGTATATAAACACACAGTACGGAGCACTGCAGCTAGGTGGAAAAAATATGTAAATATATAAACACACAGTGCGGAACAATGTAGCTAGATGGAATAATATGTAGATATATAAACACACAGTGCGGAGCACTGTAGCTAGATGGAATGAATACATAGATATATAAATATAAACATAAACATAAACACACCCAGTGCGGAGCATTGTAGCTAGATGGAATAAATATGTAAATGTATAAACACACACAGTGCAGAGCATTGTTGCTAGTTGGGATGAAACAGCACAGCCGTCTACTTAGTTATCCTACATGGTATGATTATGTGCCCATACATATTCTCACCCTCCGTAGCTACCGGTATTTTCCTAGTTGTATGCCGGAGGGGACCATTGTGTAAGTCTATTGCATCTTTTGCATTCAAAAAACTATTAGGTTGTTACGTCTTTTTGCTATCTCTGCGAGCAGCCCTGCTTAGGTTGTACAGTCTGACAGCCGTTGGTAGGAAGGACCTGCGAAACCTCTCGGTTGTGCACCTGGGATGATGTAGTCTGCTGCTAAATGAGCTCCTCAGTGCATTCAGTATGTCCTGCATAGGGTGGAAGTCGGACTCCAGCAGAGATGACAGTTTAGCCACCGTCCTTCTCTCTCCTATCTCCTCCACCGGATCAAGGCGCTGCCCCAGGACGGAGCTAGCTTTCTTGATCAGTTTGTTCAGTCTCTTCCTATCGGCTGCAGTAATGCCACTGCCCCAGCAGACCACTCCAAAAGTGATGGCTGATGCCACCACCGTGTCATAGAATGTCTTCAGCAGCGCCCCTTGTACACCAAAAGACCTGAGTCTCCTCAGTAGGAACAGCCTGCGCTGTCCCTTCTTGTAGAGTGCATCAGTATTGTGTGACCAGTCTAGTTTATTGTTCAGATGAACACCCAGGTACTTGTAGGATGTCACCATCTCAATGTCTGTTCCCTGTATATTTACTGGTGCTGTGAGGGGTTGTCCTTGCCTGCGGCAGTCCACCACCAGCTCCTTAGTTTTCCTCGCGTTGATCTGGAGGCAGTTCCGATGGCACCAGTCCACGAAGTCCTGGATAAGCCCTCTGTACTCAGCTTCATCTCCATTGGAGATGAGGCCAACGATCGCAGAGTCATCAGAGAACTTCTGTAGATGGCAGTGTGTTGTGTTGTGTGAGAAGTCCGCGTATAAAGAGTGAACAGGAAGGGAGCCAACACCGTTCCCTGGGGGGCCCCCGTGCTACTGATGATCGTGTCGGACACACAGTCCCGGGTTCTCACAAACTGAGGCCGGTTAGTGAGGTAGTCCAGGATCCATGATGACAGGTGCTGGTCCACCTCTGCGCGCAGCAGCTTGTCCTTCAGGATCATCGGTTGGATGGTGTTGAAAGCACTGGAGAAGTCAAAGAACATGATCCTCACCACATTCCCGGGCTTCTCCAGGTGGGACAGAGAACGGTGAAGGAGGAAGATCACCGCATCCTCCACCCCAATGCCATGCTGGTAGGCGAACTGGAGTGGATCCATCGCTGGTTCCACCAGGGGGCGGAGGTGAGCAAGGAGCAGTCTCTCCAGGGTCTTCATCAAGTGGGACGTCAAGGCCACCGGTCTGCAGCTGTTCAGGTCTTTGGGGTGGGAAGTTTTTGGTACAGGTATCACACAAGATGTTTTCCACAGCTGTGGTACCCTCCCCAGCTTCAGGCTCAGGTTGAAGATGTACGTCACAATCCCACACAGCTGGTCTGCACAGGACTTGAGGAGCTTTGCGCTGATGCCATCCGGTCCCGACGCCTTCCTCGCCTTGATCTTCCTCAGCTCCGTCCTCACCTGGGTCCTGGTCAGGGTCAGGATGGGGGGCTGTGTGTTGGGAGTGGGGGGGTGTTGGTGGAGTGGGGAGTGGGCAGCAGGACTTGATGTCTTTACAGGCAGCAGTGGTTGTTGTGCAGACAGGGGGGAGTGCGGTTGGTCAAACCTATTGAAAAACAAATTCAGATTGTTCGCCCACTCCCTGCCCCCCGTGGCCTGGGGGGAGGTATTCTGGAGCCCAGAGATGGTCTTGAGGTTTCTCCAGACCCCGCTGATGTCGCTCTGTTGCAGCTTGTCCTCCATCTTCCTCCTGAAGCTGTCCTTGCCTTCTCTGATCTTTCTCCTCATCTCCCTCTGTACGGACTTCAGCATCTCCCTGTTCCCCGACCTGAAGATCTTCTTCTTCTCTCTCAGAAGTGTTTTAATCTCAGGGTTGATCCAGGGTTTGTTGTTTGAGCAACACCGTATGGTCTTGGTGGGAACGGATTTGTCCGCACAGAAGCTGAGGTAGCCCGTGAAGGTGTGAATGAGGCCATCGATGTCCTCACCATGTGGATCGCAGAGCTGCTTCCAGGCGGTGGCTTCAAAACAGCCCTTTAGAGTGTCCATTGCCTCCTCAGACCATAACATCACTGTGCGCATGGCCGGGGGTTGTCTGTGCACTAGGGGTTTGTACACCGGCTGGAGATGAACCAAGTTGTGATCCGATCTCCCGAGTTGGGGGAGTTGTGATGAGGTGTACGCCTCCTTAGTGTTTGCATAGAATAAGTCCAGTGTTTTATTGTCTCTAGTGTGGCATGTGACATACTGGGTAAACGTGGGTAGAATAGGAGACAGTGAAACATGGTTGAAATCGCCTGAGATGAGGAGAAGAGCATCTGGGTGTTCTGTCTGCAGCCTGCTGGTTACTGAATGGATGACGTCACGCGCTGTCCCAACGTTCGCCGTCAGATTTGCATAAACAACAATGCAGATCACGTGTGAGTGTTCTCTCGGGAGATATGTAGGCCGCATGCTAACAGCTAGCAACTCAATGTCTTTGCTGCAGTGACGTTGTTTAACAGTGATATGTCCCGGTCTGCACCAGTTGTTGTTAACATACATTATCACTCCACCGCCCCTCGCTTTGCCACTGTCTGGTGTTCGGTCTGCCCTTATCATGTGGAAACCCTCCAGCTCAATGTTAGCATCTGCTGCTAGTTCAGTTAGCCACGTCTCAGTAAACAAAAGGAGAGAGCACTCCCGGTATGTGCTATCGTAACGGCAGATAGCCGCTAGCTCATCTACCTTTCCCAGTATAGAGCGTACATTCCCCATAATAACGGATGGGAAGGTGGGTCTGTACCTTATACTCCTTGTCCGCCGTCTAACACCAGCCCGACAACCACGTCGTTTTCGCCTTATTTCTCTCGGTACGTCAAGTTTTTTCGTCAGCACCGAGTGGCGATTAAGTCCAAGCAGCTGTTCCCTGCTGTACCGTCTCCTGCTGTAAACAGTGGCTCCGTCCGCCGGCTCGGGAGGCATTTTGGGGCGATCTGTGTGTCCGTGATGTATAAAGTGTGTAAAGAAAGAAAGAAAAAAACTCAGAATTGAGCCGCTGTTGCAAAAGGCAGCCGACTCGTGTGGCGCCGGAAGTTGTTTTTTTTTCATTAGCATTGCACTTGCCTATTCCATGACTGCCTAGCGCTCCTTTCCATTTCTCAGTGTCCGAACCAACTCTAGCATTAAAATCTCCAACAATTATCAGCCTGTCATCAGTTGGTACACGCCTGATAGTCTCACGTAAATCACTGTAGAACTCTTCCTTTGCCTCCTCTGTGTTGGTCATTGTTGGGGGATACACGCTGATGAGTGTGGCATACATCTTCCGCTGTAGTGGGAGTTTCATAGTCATTATCCTGTCGTTGATTGGCACCGGTTCCTCGTCAAGCATTGCTCCTTTGTAACTGCAAAGCCTGCTCCCGCTTCTCTCCTTTCTTGAGTTGATTTCCCACTCCAAAAGAAGATGTACCCATGGTCTTCCAAGCTGTCATATCCAGGCAGTCTTGTTTCACTAAGCGCAGCTATGTCTACATTGTACCTGTTCATTTCTAAGGCCACACACAAGACGGTCTGTCTTTCTGGGTACTGTGATGTTGATCTGTCCAGCAGAGTGTGTACATTGCATTTTGCTACACACAAGGCTGCTGTTTTCCTCCTCTTTTCTCTTCCTCTTCCTAACTTACTTTTCGCTTCCTGTCGGAGTGTGAATAGATCAGCTTGGCTATATCCTGAGCCGAATATGCGGGTTGTGTCGGCCCTAGGATCTTTCGTGGCATGGGCATAGAACTTCTGTAAAACTCCTTAAATTTGCTCGTGACTGAGAAAAGACTTTAACAGTTTTGTGGGAGTGCATTACTTGCGCAGATGGGGATCACAGGGCCAAATTGGGGGCCAACTGCATCAGGGCCAACTTGACTTGTTACCGCTGAGCCAACTAATGTTTGTCTTAAAGAATGAATGAAATAATGCATCATTGGTTGGCATGGGTGTGTGGGTTCAATGGCCAATAGGATATGACCTGGAGTACAATAAGCACAGAAACATTCGTGAATGAGTGGCTAAACTGCTAGCCGATGTTAGCGGCCAGCTGATGTTAGGGGCTACCTGACGCTAGTGGTTAGTTGGAGTTAGTGGTTAGCTGGCATTAGCTAGCAACTCAAAATAATATCTAGGAATGATGTATATGGTCAAGTATTTCTAGATGAACAAAGATTCCATCCATCCAGCTATCCATCCATCCATCCACTACCACTTATCCGGGGATCAGGGTCATGGGGGCATCAGTCTAGGCAGAGTAGCCTAGACTTCTGCCCAGTTCACATAGCACCATGATCCCCATGATCCCTCCTACAGGTGGTGAGCCCACTGGAGGGTGGACCCATGTGCCTCTTTTGGATACATTGGGTCCTCGATGTAACATTTTTCATGGGATCTACTGGACCGCTCTTAGTCTGGCCCTTCACTCAGGACCTGTTTGCCTTGGGAGACCCTACCAGGGGAAAGTTGCCCCTGACAGCATAGCTCCTGGGATCATTCAAGCACTGAAACCCCTCCACCACGATAAGGTGGTGATCCATGGAGGGGTCAGAGATTCCAGTGGGGGTGAGCAGAATTTATAGAAAATAGCGATCCAAACCGACCAGATCAACAGTTAACTGCAGACGACTTGTCGGTCATGTGACCAATGCCGACCGACTGCCTAGTCAAGTTAATGCTAACAGAGCTCAATGTAGCACCATGGCAAAAATTTAACAAAATAAGCCAGAATGGTATGAGATATATTATCGACTGTGGATTACCAGGTGGAAACAGTGATGTCTGTTAGGGTGACTGAAATCTAAATTAAATAATATAAACCACGCTTGGTAAGCTTACTTGTTAGCTTACTGTTGTCCACATGATTGACAGCTAGGCTGGCCAATAATAGAGTAGTGAGTGGGTATCAAGGACATGCTGGGCTGAGTTTACTATGGAAGTAATGTCCCGTGGCAAATATGGAACAGTCAATTTTGCTTTTTGGAGTGAAAACAATATTAAGATTCAAAGATTTTTATTTGTCAGTACTTTTGTATGTACAGGACATGCAATAGAATTGAAATGCCATGTCTCTCTCTCTTAGTGGTGTGCGCAATATATAAGACAAGAAGGAGTAAGGATGGAAAACAACAGCAACAATGTATGTACAGTAATGGTACCCATAGTGCAAATAACAGTAAAAACACAGCAATCCTGTGTACAGTAAACCGTAATGCCGGTAAATTGCAAGTTCAGTGCGCTAACGGGGGTGCAGACAGTGACAGATTGGTCTGTGCATGATCAGTATTGCAATGACAGACAGCAGCAGGTATGGCATTTGTGCAGATGGTTGTACAAATAAAGGCTGTACTGTGGAGTGTGTAAATAACGAGGCAGATTTGACTCAGGCAGTTTATTACACATCTCACACAGAAGCATAGTCAGAAAGAGGAAATCTCAGCCAAGGCTCTTCTCTTAAATACTATGGCATTCCTCCAGAAGCTTCTAACACACAAAAGGTCACATTGCATTCACTTCCTTAATCCTTTACCATCCTCCTAGAAGTTTCTGATACACAAAAGATCACACTGCATTCATCCTTCACACCTCCCTGTTATCTCACCAGGGAACCTCTGCTCTTTGTTCTTATCTAAGATGTTACACATTATGCTTTCCCCATGTGACTGTACACCCCCCCCCCCCCCGAGCACATTGGATAGAACAAAAGAATAACAGTCTGTATGTTGTGACAGAACCATTAAACATCAATCCACATGCTGCTTGGGCTTCAGTCTTCTCCTGTATCTGCTGTAACCAGGATTCACCGCCTCCGCGGTGCTGTCATGCTGGGGGGCTGATGTTTGGGGGTGAAAACTTTTTGTCTGTCCCTGTGGGTGTTCTGGGGAAACTTTTCTCTGGGAAGCTCCCCGTGGGGGTCTTCCACGCCGAGGGGCCCTCACCAACAGCACTTGCTCGTCCACCACCACAAAAGCGGGTTTGAGTCTGTTTATGCCAACCTTTTCCCTCCTACCCCCCAAATCTAGCAAAAAATGCTTATCCCGTTTCCAGCACTCTGAACGGTCCATCATAGGGTGGTCGCAATGGCGGGCGGTGGGCGTCGTGTCTGACAAACACGAACACCGTGTTTTTCAAAGTTTTAGGAACAAAAACACGCGGAAAACTGTGGTGGGCAGGGCCCGACAGCGTGCTTGTGTCTATGCTACGCTGCAACAGCTGCGGCGGGGAAATGCCCGGCGTGGGATTATCTGGCAGAAACTCCCCAGGCAGCCGAAGTGGTTGTGCAAAAACGAGTTCAGCTTGGGAAGCTTCCAAATCCTCTTTAGGCGCAGAACGTAACCCCAATAAAACCCACGGTAGCCTGTCTACCCAATTTGCATCCGTCAGTGAAGCCCAGAGAGCCGCTTTCAATGATCTATGAAAATGTTTGCATAACCCATTAGCCTGTGGATTGTACGCGGTAGTGTGGTGAATTGAGACACCCAGGCTGCGGGCCATTGTTGACCAGAGTTCGGAAACAAATTCAGGGCCTCTGTCAGACGTAATGTCCGACGGGACTCCAAAACGCACCACCCATGCTGTTAAAAACGCGCGCGCCACATCCTCGGCTGTGGTTGCAGCCAGCGGAACCGCTTCCGGCCAGCGCGTGGTGCGGTCCACCATTGTCAGGAAGTGCGTGCACCCCTGTGATGGCGGGAGGGGGCCCACGAGGTCCATGTGGACATGGTCGAACCTCTTAGCCGGAATATGAAACGGCTCCAAGGGAGCCTTCGTGTGTCTGTGTACTTTGGCTTGTTGGCATGGCACACAGGCTGCCGCCCACTCTTTCACCTGTTTACGCAGGCTCGGCCACACGAATTTCTCCCCTACCATTTTGACCGACGCGCGCACTCCCGGGTGCGCCAAAGAATGAACCAAGTCAAACACGTGGCGACGCCACACGGCCGGGACCACAGGACACGGGCGCCCCGTGGAGACATCGCAGATTAGGGGGGGCATGCCGTCTTGCAGCACCCTGCTCTCCAGCCTTAACCCTGCTGGTCCAGACTGGAGCGCACGCACGTCCGCGTCACTAACCTGCTCCGCGGCCATGGCTGTGTAATCTATCCCCACGCGGACCGGGGCAGCCACGGCGCACGAGAGGCAGTCTGCCACTACAGTGAGTTTACCCGACACATGCTGAATATCGGTAGTAAACTCTGAGATCGCGGCCAGCTGTCTCTGCTGCCGGCCCGACCACGGTTCTGAAACCTTGGCCATCGCGAATGTTAGTGGCTTGTGGTCAACGAACGCGGTGAAACAGCGCCCTTCCAGCCAGAACTGGAAGTGGCGAATGGCCAAGTGGAGAGCCAGCAACTCCCTGTCGAACGCGCTGTATTTACGTTCACTGTCGCGCAAAGTCCTGCTGAAAAAGGCGAGCGGCTGCCAAGCCCTGGCTACGCGCTGCTCCACGACCGCCCCTATGGCCACATCTGACGCGTCAGTGGTGAGCGCTATGCGGGCCGTTGGGTCTGGATGTGCCAGCAACGCAGCGTTTGCCAGGGCTGCTTTGACTTCCGAGAACGCCCGCTCTCGCTCCGGGGACCATTCGATCTTATCCGCGGGTTTCTGTTTTTTGAGCATGGCGTACAGTGGTTGCATGAGCTGCGCTGCGCGGGGAAGGAAACGGTTATAAAAATTCACCATTCCCAAAAATTCCTGTAACGCACTGACCGTTTGTGGCCGGGGAAAATCTGCTACCGCACACACTTTGTCAGGCAGCGGAACCGCTCCTTAGGGAGAGACGCGGTGCCCCAAAAAATCAATCTGCGTCACCCCGAACTGACATTTCACTGGGTTGATTATTAACCCGTGCTCTTCCAACCTCCGGAAAACCGCCGTGAGGTGGGTTTTGTGTTCGTCTTCGGACACGCTGGCTACCAAGATATCGTCCAAGTACATGAATACGAAAGGGAGATCACGCAGCACTGCATCCATTATGCGTTGGAACGTCTGTGCAGCCCCTTTAAGCCCAAATGGCATGCACAAAAACTCGAATAAACCAAACGGAGTTATCACCGCTGTTTTGGGTATGTCCTCAGCGCGCACTGGGATTTGGTGGTAACCGCGGACCAGGTCTATTTTAGAAAAAACGCGCCCTCCTGCCAGGTGAACGGAAAAATCCTGGATATGAGGAATTGGGTAGCGGTCGTGCGCTGTGGCGTTGTTCAACCTGCGGAAATCCCAGCAAGGTCGCCACGAACCCTCAGCTTTAGGGACCATGTGTAGTGGGGAAGCCCATGGGCTGTTTGAACGCCTGATGATGCCCAACCTCTCCAGGGTGGCGAACTCCTCGCGCGCTATGGCCAGTTTAGCTGCGTCCAAGCGCCGAGGTTTTGCAAAAATGGGCGGCCCGGTGGTGGTGATAAAATGCTCCACCCCGTGTTTAGCGATGGCTGCCGAAAATGTCGGGACAGTGAGTGCTGGGAACTGAGTGAGCAGTGTGTGGAACTTACTGCATGCAGCTGTGACGTTGGCTTGTGCTGTTGGCCGGGACGCTCGAGCTGTACAGGGGATAGAATCAAAGGACAGTGCATTAACTAGGCGCCTGTTAGCGACATCAACCAACAAACCATGTGTGCACAAAAAATCAGCCCCCAGTATATTGAAATTCGATGCTGCTATGACAAAAGTCCACTCAAATGTACGGCCGTGTAGAGACAGGAGTAGAGTCCTCTCACCAAAGGTCTTAATCTCCGAGCCGTTTGCTGCTGCCATCTCGGGGCCGCTAGATCCTGCCAGCCAGTCGGCGTAGGACGGCATGATGAAACTCATCTGGGCGCCGGTGTCCACGAGGAAATGCCTCCCTGAGCGTGTGTCCGTCAAGTAGAGCAGCTTGTTCTCCTCCCCGAGGGTTGCAGCTGCTACCGACCCCCGGTCTTGGCGTTTCCCGAGCGCTTGAACTGGCACAGTGGTATACATCTGCGTGCCTTCTCTGCGAAGCGGCGGTGGTAGAAACAAAGGGTGTCTCCTCCGCGTTCTTTGGCCCCCACTGCTGCTGTTGTTGGTGGCTCTGCTGCTGCCGTTGATGGCTCCTTGCCTCCTCCGGCCGTCACGCCGAGCTCCGTCGCTGCCGCCATGGTCATGAACTCTCTGCTGGCGATGATGATCCGGTTTGCTTCTCGGGCCAGCACACGATAGTCCCGCTTGGCCAGCAATGGCGAATTGGCAAGGGTCGCTCTCGTCGCTGACGGAAGGTTCCGGAGGAAGAGGTGGGTAAAAATGAAATGGTCGTCGTCCGAGCCCTTTAATCTCAGCATCTTCTCCATCAGGTCAATCGCCGACCCATCTCCTAACCCAGTCCACGTCAAGAGTCTCTCTGCTCTCTCACCATCCGAGAGTGTGTAGTGCTGGATGAGTGCAGCCTTCAGCGCGCTGTACTTGTCGCTGGTTGGTGGCTGATCAAGCAGGCTCTCCACATGCTGAGCCGTGTGGGCGTCGAGCGTTGCGACCACATAGTGGAACTTCGTGTCATCCGCCGATATCCCCCGGAGGGCGAACTGCGCCTCAACTAGGTGGAACCAGGAGCGCGGATTGTGCTGCCAAAAATCCGGTAGCTTGATTGCGACAGCATATGCTTGGCTGAGGGCTCTCAACGAGGCTGGCTCCGGTGATCTTTCGTTGTGTTGCATGATTCGTCTTGGGTCACCAGTGTGGAGTGTGTAAATAACGAGGCAGATTTGACTCAGGCAGTTTATTACACATCTCACACAGAAGCATAGTCAGAAAGAGGAAATCTCAGCCAAGGCTCTTCTCTTAAATACTATGGCATTCCTCCAGAAGCTTCTAACACACAAAAGGTCACATTGCATTCACTTCCTTAATCCTTTACCATCCTCCTAGAAGTTTCTGATACACAAAAGATCACACTGCATTCATCCTTCACACCTCCCTGTTATCTCACCAGGGAACCTCTGCTCTTTGTTCTTATCTAAGATGTTACACATTATGCTTTCCCCATGTGACTCTACAGTACGTATTTTTAAGAGAAGAGAACGTTTTTTATTTGAATGGATGAATGAATGAATGAATTTTATTTCGGATAGTACAGTACAGGTTAAAAGAAACTGTATAATATAACAACAAGGTCAAATTAGACAAAGACTCCTTCTTCTATACAATTCCACGTGAGTTATCCGAAATGGGTGATGGCTGAAGCCGCAGCTTATATTGTCCACCCATATTCCATCCAAGAATTCAAAAGAGAAAAAAGAGAAAACAAGACAAGAGCGATTACAATTTAAAACAAAGCTAAGAGAAAATGTGACTGAGAGAAAAAAAAAGAAAACTAAGCTAAGCTAAGTTAAGCGGTTACTATTCAAAACAAATCTAAGACAAAGTGTCACAGAAAAAAAAAAAAAAAAGAACTAAGCTACAACACAACACAGGCTGGATATGTCAATCCTTATGTGAGTTTACATGTCGTCTTGTAAATATGTTTGGAGTATTTCTTCCTTTAGTTTTTGTTTAAATTGTCCAAGCGTTGTACATGATTTTAATTCAGGTCCAAAATCGTTCCATAATCTGACTCCTTGCACTGAAATACAGTGTTGCTTGGTGGTTGTTCTCACTGTAGGCTTTTGAAATATACATGCTCCTCTGAAGTGATATCGTTTCTCCCTTGTTTGGAACAACTTTTGGATATTTGCGGGCAGTGATAAATTCTTCACTGAACATTATTATTGCGGTTTTAAAGTCAACCAGATCTTTCAACTTGAGAGTTTTTTGTTTGAGAAAAAGTGGGTTTGTTGGTTCCCTATAAGCTGCTTTGTTTATTATTCTAATAGCTCTCTTTTGAAGCATAAAGAGTGGATATATGTTTGTTTTATATGTATTTCCCCATACTTCATTACAATATGTCATGTATGGGAGTATTAATGAATGATACAAGGTGTATAGTGTGGGTTGATTCAGCAAATATTTCACTCTGTGTAATATTGCAATTGATTTGGATACTTTACCTTTAATATAATTAATATGTGACTTCCAACACAGTTTGTTATCAATTATTACTCCAAGGAATTTAGTTTCAGATACCCTTTCAATCTCTACACCATTGACATTGAGTTTGGGTACTGGGTTGTTGTGATGGTTGTTAAAGACTATAAATTTTGTCTCACTTAAATTGAGCGTTAATTTGTTTGAATCAAACCACAGTTTAAGCTTTCCTAATTCCTTTCCGAGTGTATCCAGAAGTTGTTCCAAATTGTTTCCACTGCATAGCAGATTAGTGTCATCGGCAAACAATATTAAGTCCATTTTTTCTGAAACTTTACATATATCGTTTATATACATATTGAATAATAATGGTCCCAAAACTGAACCCTGTGGGACTCCACAGGTGACCTTCAGCAACTCTGAGTTTTTGTTGCTAACACATACATACTGATATCTATTCTTTAAGTAACTACTTAACCAGGACAGTGCTACCCCTCTAATACCACAATTTTGTAGTTTCTTTAATAATAAATTATGATCTACTGTATCAAATGCTTTTTTAAGATCTAGGAATACTCCAACTGAATACTCTTTATTTTCAATGGCTGTTGATATTTTTTCTGTAAATTCCATTAGGGCATATGCAGTTGTCCTCTTGTGTCTGAACCCATATTGCTGCTCACATAATAAATCATTCTTCAGTATGAAGTTGTCAATTCTCTCATAGAATATTTTTTCAAGTATCTTGGAAAATTGCGGTAATAGTGAAATTGGTCTATAGTTTGAGAGTTCCCCTCTGTCGCCCGTCTTGTATATCGGAATTACTTTAGCTATTTTCATTGCATTGGGAAATATACCTGATTGGAGAGACAGGTTACAGATATACGTCAGTGGTTTTACTATGCATTCGATAACAGTTTTGACTAGTAGCATGTCAATACCATCACAGTCAGTAGATGTTTTACTTTTGAACGATTTAACAATTTCAATGACCTCTCTTTCGTCTGTGTTCTTTATGTAGATGGAGTCTTTTACAGCAGTGTTATTGCATATTGTATCACCTGTAGGTACCGTAGTGGGTATTTCTCGGGCCAGTTTAGGCCCAATGTTAACAAAAAAATTATTAAATTCATCTGCAGGTGAAGCTATATTCACACTCTGAGTTGTTTTATTATTTTTTGGAATATTAGTTGGGTAGCTTGTATTTCTGCTTTTATTTCCAAGGATACTGTTGAGTATTGTCCATGTATTTTTAATATTGTCTTTGTTTTTTTCCAGTTCTTTACTGTAATAGTCTCTTTTACTACATCTTATTATATATGTTAACTTATTTTTGTATGTTTTATACCGCTGCTCTGCTTCTTTTGTTCTTTTCTTTAGGAAAGCTTTATTAATAAATTTTTCTTTTTACACGCCTTTTGTAGTCCTTTGGTTAACCATGGCTTATCAGCAAATTTGTGTTTAAGCTTTTTTTTTACTAATGGGCAGTTTTTTTCATAAAGAGTGGTTACAATGTTTATAAATGTGTCATAGGCTTCATTTACATCTGATACATAGACTTCTGTCCAGTCTTGCTTCAGCAAGTCCTCTTTAAGAGAACTGATTGCATTTGGTGATTTGTGTCTGAACGATTTTGAAATTTTTTCTGTGTTGGGCCCCGTGTGGCCATGGATAAGTGCAAAGGTTGGCAAGTGGTCACTTATATCATTTATCAATAATCCACTTTCTATTTTCTTATCGAAAACATTGACAAACAGGTTGTCAATAAGTGTAGCAGAGTGAACTGTGATTCTACTGGGATGTGTTATTGTGGGATATAGACTCATGCTGTACATAGAGTTCATGAACTCTGTAACTACATTTTGTTGATGTGGATTCAGTAAATCAATATTGAAATCTCCACAAATTGCTACCATTTTCTTACTAGTAATATTTTTGTACAGCTCGACTAATTTATCTCTGAATGTCTCAATGCAAGTTCCCGGCGTTCTATATATGCAGCTTATGATTAGATTTTTTGTTTTGTCTAGGTCATTCTCAACAGTAACACATTCCAAAATCCCTGGTAGTGCTGAGGACATTTCATTTACAAGCTTACACCTGTACAGGTCATCAATATACAGTGCAACACCACCACCCTTTTTTTGAGATCTGTTAATATAAAACATCTGATATCCCTCTATTGCCATCAGGGGAGCCAGTTCTTCATTAAGCCAGGTTTCAGAGACTGCAATGGCTGTGAATTTTCTGTCTAGCTGTTTTAAATAGTCCTGAATCTGCGGAAAGTTTTTGTTAAGACTTCTGCTATTGAAGTGTATTATTGACAGTTTACCATCTAATTGCACTTGACTTTTGAATTGTTTTTCAGTGTAATATTCACAGTGGTTATGAATATTATTGAAAAAGTGGTTATCAGGATCAATATCATTCTCCATCTCTTGTGGTTTATGTTCAGCATAATGGTATATTTTCAGAGTTTGAGTTTCCTCATTCTGTGTCAAATGACTTCCTCCAACTGGGGATAATTGATGTCTACTCGAGTCGGTCATAAGTTTTTGTTTATTTTGCTTATTTTTTTTAAAGTACTTTGGCATGGTGTATCAAAAGAACTATTCTTATTGTGTGTATGAATATGGATTATCATTGGCTCATAATTTTCTTAATCAGTGTTCATCTGTATTTATCTAAGTCAGTAGCATCTCTGATCATTATACTCTTTGCTTGCTCAGGTGATCCATTTAGTTTAATCCAAATTCTACAATTTCTTGTCCAGGTTGCTTGTATCTTATTTTGTTTTTTTAGCATCCGTGCCTGTCGTGCTAATTCAGCGGTTTTTTTTGTCAGGTGTTCATTTAGGTAAACTTGAGTTTCCTTTAGCTTTTTGGCCTGCCTCAGTATGTTATTCTTTACCCTTCTGTTTACAAAGCAGACAATTTCTTGATAATCACATGACCAGTAGATGCCTTTCAGAAGGTTAAAACCTACAAAAACACAATTTTTCAGTCAATGACCCCTTTAAGCTCCTTCATCATTCAGTATCACAGAAGTAGTAGTAAGTGGTGCCTTTCATCTGACATTTAAAAGCGGTCCCTTCCTGGCTTTTGCACAGTTCTGCTGTTAGTGAGGATGGTGACCTATGAGACATTCAAGCATGAGATGAGTTTCACTGACACAACCAGCCGTGTTTCATTTCCCCATTTTCAGTCACAACGCACAGATTCAAATGACCTCTCCAAGACAGAGAAGAGGATCTCAGAGCAAATGCTAGTTTTCAATCCAACAGCAGGGGACGATTGTATCTAGGCTGATATCACAATTCTAGTTGATTGTGTGGAGATAAATGAAAACGTTTTGTAGTTTGAAATTTGTTCTTTTTGCTGAGGGAATGCAATAATCACTGGCTGTAAGTGTGAAGCGCTACTGTATGGTAAATTCATAAGGTGTTGTATTTCTCTCTCACACATTCACTCACTCGCTACGTGTATGTGCATGTGCCACAGAGGAGAAAAAAAACAAAACAGAAAATGCCAATGGCTCAAAGGTAAAACCAAGAAAAAAATCTTGCCAGCAAAATATAATTTATTCCCTTGCATCTCTTTATTTGTTCAAGATTTGTGTGAAGGCTTGAAGAGTTCCAGCCACGAAACACTGATACTCTCAGACATTGCTGACAAGTGCGTGAGAGGCCGACAACAAGGGCTGGTGTGAACACTGCAGATTTTCTCATGAATTATGGGGACTTTGTTAAAGATGATAAATTCTCCAGGCTTCATTCAGAGTGAGCCATTGAAATCCAGATTTTATTTCAGAATTGTGTTCAGCTGCAGCACCACTGGTATTTGTGTTTTTCTTTTCTTTTTTTCTCTCTTTTATATTACAGCAGTGAAGTTGAAGCTGCTGAGAAAAGATGCTGATAGCAGATATGAATTTCCACTGAAATGACATTTTACTGACCTAGATTGGAGGTTTTACTCTGTGGAATGTGGACCTGTCATCAGATTAATTTTCACATGTACAGAGTGGACAGAGGCCACTTTACTGCACTTCTTCCTGTTATCAGATCATTTATGTGACACACAGATAAACCATATAACCTGAAACAATGCCTAAAGTTAATATTTGTGGGAGTTTTAAAATTTATTTTATTTTTTTTCACCAGAGCAAACCATGGTGGAAGTTAAAGACGATCGTCCACTGGCCCTTCAGTGCCACTCAGAGGAGACGGCTAAACTGGGTTCAGCTTGCCGGCCATAAAGGTTTGCAATTAATCGCAATTAGTCATACTTCTATCACAATTGTTTTCTATGTAATGTACCTTAAACTTGTCATTTTTAAAGTTTTTCACACACTTATTAACATGAGTGGACAAATATGCTTGCTTTCCACACCTGCAGGATTATTTGAAGCTTTTAGCATGTCAAAAATGACCAGAATCAGAATCAGAATCAGATTTATTGCCATTGTTCATGTAGTACACAAACTAGGAATTTGTCTCGGTGCAATGCTGCAACATTAAACATGATAAAATAAAAGAAATAAAAAACTATACATGCAATAAAGTGTAGAATAAGAATGAGTAATACTAGTCAAAGCAGTTTTTAAATATATTAGCGAGCAGCAGATATTGTGGAGTACCACATAGTGCAGTCGGTAATGCAAAAAGAAAACAGTTATGATTGACATGAGTCTGGTTGAGCTGCTGTACATAGTGCACGAGAGTCAATAAGTCACTTAGTGTTCAGCAGTCTGATGGCAGAGGGGAAGAAGCTGTTCATGTAACGGGAGGTTTTAGTCTGAATGGACCGAAGTCTTCTACCTGAGGGGAGGGGGGCAAACAGTACGTGACCAGGGTGTGAAGGATCAGCTATGATCCGGCCTGCACGCCTCCGGGTCCTGGAGATGTACAGGTCCTGGAGAGATGGGAGCTTGCAGCCAATCACCTTCTCAGCTGCATGCACGACGCGCTGCAGCCTTAGTCTGTCCCTGGCAGTGGCTCCTGCGTACCACACGGTTATGGAGGTGGTGAGGATGGACTCGATGATGGCCGTGTAGAACTGCACTAACGTCTTGGTGGGTAGCTTGAGTTTCCTCAGCTGCCGCAGGAAGAACATCCTCTGCTGGGCCTTTTTGATGAGGGAGCTGATGGTCGGCTCCCACTGGAGGTCCCGGGTGATGGTGGTGCCTAGGAAGCGGAAGGAATCTGCAGTGGTAATGGGAGAGCCTGTGAGGGTGAGGGGGGGCAGAGGGGTTGTGACTTTCCTGAAGTCCACAATCATCTCCACTGTCTTCAGAGCGTTCAGCTGCAGGTTGTTGTGGCTGCACCAGGACGCCAGCTGGGCCACCTCTGTCCTGTAGACGGACTTGTCACAGTTGGAGATGAGCCCGATGAGGGTGGTGTCGTCCGCAAACTTGATCAGCTTGACAGACTGGTGGCTGGAGGTGCAGGAGTTGGTATAAAGGGAGAAGAGTAGGGGGGAAAGTGCACAGCCCTGGGGTGATCCGGTGCTGATGCTGACAGAGTCTGAGACAGGTACTAATCAATGACAATGACAATGACAATGACTATCTGGAACATTCTCCAAAAAAAACTCATAAGTGCTGGAGAAATACTGCATGTGCACACAACTCGTGACCACTTTAGTATTATTACATGTTGTTTGTATAAATGCACACACCACCTGATCAGATTTACTAGTCAATTCCCAGCTTTTTGTCTAGCTGGAAGGTTGTTAGCCCTTATAGAAGGTATGCATTGGAACAGAACTCTTGGTAGTTACAGGGTAGTTACTGTAGTTACACAGCACTAAGTAGCAAAAACATGTTGGCGGTTTTAGTTTGTATGGCGCAAAACATAATTATCACACACAATATTTAGTTACAGCAGTACACAGAGTGCAGTTTTAAGCTTGATGTTAATGTCACACTGTTTATTTGACTTTAGTGATGTGTAGGTAAAGAATAAGGAGCACACATAAGTGAAGGACTGGCTCTGAGCCTTTAATTATTTATTTATCTATCTATCTAGTTTTTGTAAATTAATGCAAGATGGAATCAAAAGAGAGCCTCTCTGTAATACAAGCAGGGACTGTATGTACTGCTGTGGCTGAATACTGTGTGTTCTTTTTGAGTTTTACTGAATACAAGCTAATGCTGCCACTCATTTTTCACACCTCAGACCTGTGCGAGTAACATCACACTGCTTAACAACTTAAATGACTTTTTTGGCCGCTTTGAAGCACAAAACAGCGCATCAGCACAGAAGACCACCCTCCCCCAGACGAGCAGGCTAAGTCTGGATCTGGCTAGCGTAAAGAGGACCCTCTCCAGGATCAACCCACACAAGGCAGCTGGATCAGACAACATAACAGATTGCATTCTGAAGGACTGTGCAGAGGAGCTCGAGAATGTCCTGACCGACATCTTCAACATCTCTCTGAGTCAAGCTGTTGTCCCCACGTGTTTCAAAACTGCCACCGTAATACCAGTCCTAAAGAAGCCCGTCCCATCCAGCTACAACGATTACCGGCCTGTAGCACTGTCCCCATCATAATGAAGGACTTCGAGCAGCTGGTTATGCAGAACATCAAGTCCACCCTCCCTCCCTCCCATGACCCATCTCAGTTTGCATACAGGTCAAACAAATCCACAGAAGATGCCATCGCTGCTGCTCTTCATCCAGCCCTCACCCACCTGGACTCAAAGAACTCCTATGTGCAAATGCTGTTCTTGGACTTCAGTTCAGCATTCAACACAATCACCCCCAGCACCTAATACAAAAACTCAGACACTTGGGACTCAAAACCTCTCTCTGTAAGTGGGTGCTGGACTTTCTCCCAGGGAGGCCATAGAACATTCAGATTGGCAGCAATATCTCCAAGACCATCACACTGAGCACAAGGACCCCACGAAGGTGAATGCTTAGCCCGCTGCTCTTCACTCTGCTGACCCATGACTGCGTACAAGCCTACAGCACCAACCACATCATCAAGTTTGCGGATGACACGATGGTGGTGGGCCTCATCACAAACAATGATGAGGCCAACTACAGAAATGAGGTGAGCCAACTGGTCCAGTGGTGTAAAGACAATAATCTCTTCCTGAATGTGGGAAAAACCAAGGAGATTGTGGTCGACTTCAGGAGAGGGCACACACAGCACACTGAAAAAAAATCTTTGAATTTACTTGATTTTAATGTTTACATTGGTCCCACATGATCCAATTGTGTCTAATCGACATACTTTTTCTCTTCTCTTCAGTTAATTATTGCTTGTTAAACCATAGTATCTCATTCATGTAACACTGTTCGAAATAATCACGTTGTCTGAACATGTCTTGTGAATGTGTGTATGAATGGGTGGACAGCAGGTGGATAGCAGGATCTGTAAAGCGCTTTGGTCATCCAGAGATGAGTTAAAAAGCGCTATATAAGTGAATGCCATTTACCATCTTTATTTGCACTAGGGGATTTCTGGGTTTTATCTTTATTTGCACTACGGGTAGCATTACTGTACATAGACTGCTGTTGTTTTTCATCCTTATTCCTTCTTTTCTTACATATTGTGCACACCACTAAGAGAGAGAGAAACGGCATTTCAATTCTCCTGTATGTCCTATACATATAGAAGTACTGACAAATAAAAATCTTTGAATCTTTTTGAGTTTTTGCCACTCATGTTTTGTAACTGCTATGAGTTCTGTGACATCATCAATTTGAAAAAAGTCTTTAATTCATTTTCAATTGTTTAGTTGTATTACATGAATCGCCCAGTATTTTAAACACTGATATTAAATATCCATATGACCAAATATGTTAAAAAATACACAGGCTTATACAGGGTGTCCTAATTTTTCCACATGACTGTACATGAAACCATAACACATATTCACTCTGGATGCTCACCTTCATTTCAAAATACCCTTGCAAGTTTCTGCAAACTGGTTCATTAGTATAACATCAAGAAAGTCATGACATTGTTCATGGTTGACAACCATATTTATCTCATCTCAGGGAACTTCAAAGCAGCAGATGAGGGCACCATTCTGAAAAAATACTCTGAGAATGAGATGCAGTGTTTTGAGAAGCTGAGGGATGACGCTCTTCTCCCATTTGTGCCTGGATACCATGGTGTTGTGGAAAAAGATGGAGAGTCTTTCCTCCACATGACCGATCTGCTGGCAACCTTTGACCTTCCCAATGTTATGGACTGCAAGATGGGAGTGAGGTAAAGAAGCATGACCTTCATTTTTTTTTCTTAAATTTGTAGTTCCTATCTAAGTGCTTGCAGATCAGTTTTAACTCTGTTTTCATTTATTAGCACTTTACATTTTGTCATGAATGCCCTTTTACAGCAGGAAGTTGAGACCCACATGCTGAACTGTGAGCTTGGTCAATTTATTGAAAGAAACAACAAACATAAAGTTCAACACGGTGCTCTAAACACAAAATACAAACAAAGGAAAAAACTTACAGATTTGGGGCACCAGAGCAGGGCAGGGCTCTGGTGGAGACGAGGAGAATGCAAACCAAGACAGCGGCAATGAGAAGATGAAAATAAAGCCCTTAAATAGGATCAAAAACCATTAACATAATAAATGACAGGTGTGGGCATCTGAGTGGACAGGAGAAAGCAAAGGTACATAATGAGGACCAGCTGGGGGCAGTGAGAGAGAGGCAAACCAATGCTGACAGCTGACAGGGCAACGTCCACACGGAGTACCACGCCACTGACAGCTGTCAACCAGCAAAAGAACAACAGTGAGGAAATAAAGAATAAAATATAATCCAAACAGACTAAAATATGAATATAAATAAATACAAAATAAAAGTGTAACAAAACTAGAACACAAACAGGAAAATGGCAAACAGAACATGAATACAGAAACCCAGAAGGCAAAAAATATAACAAATATGTAACTATACAGAAAAGGCCATGAGACCGTGCCTGGCAGAAACCTCCAGTTCTCGGCTCATGACACATTTAACAGTACAAAAATACATTTATGCTTTATTGAAAGGCCAATTTAAATAACATGGTATTTTTTGTATACATATTTTATCTTTGTGTTCATGTTAAATAAATTGATGTTTTGTTGAAATGGACTGATAAGAAAATGGCAGATGAGTGACAGTATTTGCTGTGTGAGGTGTTTTGCTCTACAAGGGAACACCTGTTGTAACTGCAGGCTGGTTGGCTTCCTGCCACAGCGGGGGGGGGGGGGGGGTGTTGTTTCTCATTGTATCAAGCGCGCGCCACACACACACACACACACACACACACACACACACACACACACGCACAGACACACCCACACAGAGAGCGAGAGCGAGAAAATGAATGTAGATGGACATGTATGTGTATTCACATGTATGCAAGTACAGACATCTGAGTTTTATTTTCCGTTCAACAAAAATTTACTATAACAATACTTCAGACAGTGACTCAAATACACACACACACTCAAAATGAACAGATGTGCTGTATGAACTTTGTTTTTACTGTTTGCATGTGTCTATACTGTGAGGCTAAGTATGCACTCGTGCACACTCTCGTACATCAGGGTGTCCCTGGAGACTCCCCTCTGTCAAAAACACCCAACCACAG
The DNA here is from genome assembly GCA_020510985.1 of Pholidichthys leucotaenia. Lineage (NCBI taxonomy): Eukaryota > Metazoa > Chordata > Actinopteri > Cichliformes > Pholidichthyidae > Pholidichthys > Pholidichthys leucotaenia. The sequence goes on along the minus strand of CM035842.1, from coordinate 143,830,398 downwards.
AAGTTGCTAAACCACCAAGCTGCACCAGCACTCATTTAAAGTCTCATACAGCTAAATCCTGCACACTGGAGTCTCCTCTCAGCTTCCCTTTTTGCCACAGAGGAAGTGTAGCTTGCAAACTGAAACTGAAATTCACATGTGTCTGCACATTGTTGTCCTATGAATATGTCTACTGTGAGTATGCAGCTATACTATTAACAAATGAAGAAATTTGTTCTGTATGAGAGATTAAAAGGCAAAAAGTGTCTCTTCCCTTGATTGTGGTGCATCAAATAAGAAATTAACACCACTCTCAGAAAGCAGCAGTTGAATGTTGACTTTTCATCTTAAGCTACGGTCACAAAGATTCTTATGAATGATGAGTTCGTAAGAATCTCCCAGTTCCTATGAATTCTGGAGTTCGCAGACGTTCGTGGAGGGGACATAGTTTGTCATGGCTGCCGCTCAATTCACAAGTGCAACTTGAGGCATTTTCCGTCGTATGATGTCCGTAGAGCTCTTATGTTCTTTGTAAGGGTGCCTTGGGACCTTCCTATGACACACTTACTGCCATCTTATGAAAAAAAAATTTGCAGCTCGTGGCACTCTCAAGTTGTTGGTAGGAAGATCTTGCGGCTTTAGACACATTTTGTTGGCACAAATGTTGCATGGATGATGTACTTCTGCCTTATGAGTGTTCCACTACTGCTTTACACATGCTGTACGAATCGGCATTTTCTACGACTGCTGTAAGGTGTTCTTGAGGCATACTTATGGTCAACATCTTGCATAGTTCTTACATTGTTCCTAAGCCATTTGTACGGCCGCCCTATGATGAGGGGTTTTCGTGGGGCGTTTGTAGAAATCTTGATTAAGACCATCAACCAGGCCACAAATTTACAAATGGTCTACAAACACTGGATTCTCCTACTGCTGCCTTAAGAAGGCCGTACGAAATGGTCCAAAAATCATTCATACGGTGTTTGCAGCCATTGGTAAGGGTATTTGTGACCATAGCTTTATTAACCTAAGTTCTTAAAAAAACAAAACATAAAAGCACACAAACCATTATTTACAGTGTATTTAAATGTATAAAGAAAAATTTTAAGAGTCAGTAGTGCAGTTCTTGCATCTGAAGATCACATTCTCATCTTGCTGTTAAAGGACATACCTAGAGGAGGAGCTTGTACGAGCGAGGGAGCGGCCCAAGCCCCGGGAGGACCTGTACAACAAAATGGTGGAGGTGGACAGTGGCGGACCGACGGCCCAAGAACATTCCCAACGGGGTGTCACCAAACCGCGCTACATGCAGTGGAGGGAGACCATGAGCTCCACCAACACACTGGGCTTCAGAATAGAGGGGATTAAGGTAGAGGAAACGATGTGGATAGAAACACTGTTGTTACTTGGGAAATAATAAAAGTTCTGTTATGCATTAGGTTGAATATCACAGGTAACACCTTTGTTTTCTTATTATCATTACTTATTATTTAATAACTTTAATGTTGTGAAAAAAGTCTTGCAGTGTGACGTTAAGTCACGGTAAGAAATTGTGGTATTAAAAGAGCCACTTTTGCTCCCCAAATTTATTTTGCTCATAAATTTCCAACTAAAACTTTTTTTTTGCAAGTTTCTTTCTTGTGATATTATTTTAATTGTAAATTGTTTACATTTTATCCACAAATTTATAACTTTTTGGAAACATTTTGCTGCTCGTCTGTCATAAATGCAACATTTTTTATTCAGCAGCTTTTGTTACATACAGACTTTCTATAAATGGTTGTGGGAAAAAGTGGCACATGTGACTTCAGAGCTGCAGGTTGTAGATCCCTGAGCTATCAGTAATTAGACTGTAAATACACAAATGGGACAAAGTGCTTGTGAGAATGTTTGACAATTGTGAGTAACAGGATCTAAATGCAGAAAACCAGGATAAGCCTCTAAAGTCCAAAATCCAAAATGTTAAATTGGAGGAAAAGTTGTGTCCACATGGTCAGTCAAAGCAGACAGACAAGCAATACTGGGAGAGTGAACTTGAGTGAAAACAGGTGCCAAATTCTGCTCAAAAGTGACTGACAAATGGAGCACATGTGGGAAATTTCTGCATGGAACTAATTGGGCAGCTTAAAAAGAACAAAACAGGTTTAAAAAAGGCAGGAAATCTAATGTACGAAAACTATTTGGGACTATAAAATGGGAAATGTCTGAAGGGCATGCTCAAGCCCATGATAAAAGTGTAATAATTAAACGTTTTTATACGAAGATGCAAAATTGTTTAATCAGAATCCCCAAATCCTCAAGTGTTAGCATGTATCTCAAATATACATGGCTTGTTGTTTGACCACACCACTTTGGTTCATACATATCAACTGAAATCTATTTAGTTATGTATTTATAAGTGTATTAAACTGGGACAGTGCATGTCCTTTACTCTAAATGCGCCACAGTTAGCCAATCATACTCATTAATGGGTGTGACTGTTTAGCTCCAGTTATCACCTACTGTTAGCTGTGTGCAGTGTGTTTTTGGTGTATTTTTAAAAGAAAATGTGCCATAAATCACCACAGCAGCACAGCGTTTGCATTACAACTACCTCCAGATATTTAATTAATAAATGATATCTGATACAAATGAAATTATTTAATTTCTGTTTCCCTGCTATTATTTAATAATTTCTTTTTAATATATTTTTTCTATCTCTCTCTCTCTCTCTCTCTCTCTCTCTCTCTCTCTCTATATATATATATATATATATACAAAAGAAAATGTTCAGAAAACACAGAGGACTCACCTGGATTTGGGATTAATTTCAGTCATGCAGAGAAAAACAATTCCCAGAGGGAGAAAAAATTTCCTTTGGATAAAGGTTTTCAATCAATCAATCAAACTTTATTCCAGACTCAGAGTCCAACATAATAAAAACAAAACAATTATTTATTTCCATCCATCCATCCATCTTCTACCGCTTTTCCGGAGGTCCGGGTCGCGGAGGCAGCAGTTCAAGCAGAGAAGCCCAGACTTCCCTCTCCCCAACCACCTGCTCCAGCTCTTCAGAGGGGATACCAAGGCGTTCCCAGACCAGCTGGGAGACATAGTCTCTCCACCGAGTCCTGGGTCTGCCCCGGGGTCTCCTCCCAGTATTCCTTATTCCTTATTTACTCTGGCAATTTTGACCAGATTCATCCAGGTTTGTGCTGGGTTGGAGCAGCTGTGGAAGGCTGAGTGCACACAGCAGCAGCAGTGTCTGGAATTTTTGGGTGCAGTGGACAAACCTTCCTGCTTGCATATTCCCAGCTTGGAGGGTAAACCGGCATTATTTGAGATACTAGCAGGGACAAAGATTCTTGTTTTTTGTGGTCCAATTGAATCCAGTTCAGTAGACAGATGAAGCTCCAAAATAACAAGGAATTAAAGTTAGGAGTTAAACCACAATCCATCAGAATAATAGAGCCTTAAAAATTTTCTGTCACTACTAAAAATTATCCATCAATGAAGAAAAATTCTCGATTAGCACGACCACTGGTGTGCATAATCACCTACTGTATATAAATAAATAGTACTTCTTACACAGCTTTCCTACTGTGTTGATGCATGATATATGATGGCAGCCATCTTGGATTTTGAGCTTGGATATGTAAAGGTTCCTCTGACTTACTGAGGTAAAAATCTGACGGCTGGGAGTGTTCCTGCCTAAACCTCCGGTTTGCAAACACGAAAGTTGAACTTACGACTCCATAGGGAATGCACCATCACAAGGGGACATGCACAAGTATGGTTGCAGGTCACATCCCGCACATACACACATACTCAAAGTTGCCCCCTGCTGGGGTTTGATGGTGATGGTGATTTATTTCCTCTTGTAAACTGAGGGATAGAGGGGGTGGCAGGTTATGATCCTTTTTTTTCCTAATGTAACATACAGTGATGTGAAAAGTGTTTGCCCCCTTCCTGATTTCTCTTTTTTTTTGTATGTTTGTCACACTTAAATGTTTCAGATCATCTAACAAATTTATATATTAGACAAAGATAACACAAGTAAACACAAAATGCAATTTGTAAATGAAGGTGTTTATTATTAAGGGTAAAAAAAAAATCCAAACCCAGATGGCCCTGTGTGAAAAAGTGATTGCCCCCCCCCCCACTAAAACATAAATTAACTGTCGTTTATCACATCTTTGGAAAGCCGAGTTCAATTTCTCTCGCCACACCCAGGCCTGATTACTGCCTCTCCTGTTCTCAATCAAGAAATCACTTAAATAGGACCTGCCTGACAAAGTGAAGTAGACCAAAAGAGCTTCAAAAGCTAGACATCATGATGTGATCCAGATAAATTCAGGAACAAATGAGAAACAAAGTAATTGAGATCTATCAGTCTGGATCAAGGTTATAAAGCCATTTCTAAAGCTTTGGGACTCCAGCGAACCACAGTGAGAGCCATTATCCACAAATGGCGAAAATATGGAACAGTGGTGAACTTTCCCAGGAGTGGCTGGCTGACCAAAATTTCCCCAAGAGCGCAGCGGCGGCTCATCCAAGAGGTCACAAAAGATCCCACAACAACATCCAGAGAACTGCAGGCCTCACTTACCTCAGTTATGACTCCACCATAAGAAAGAGACTGGGCAAAAATGGCCTGCATGGCAGAGTTCCAAGACGAAAACCACTGCTGAGCAAAAAGAACAAAAAGGCTCATCTCAGTTTTACCAGAAAACATCTTGATGATCCCCAAGACTTTTGGGAAAATACTCCGTGGACTGATGAGACAAAAGTTGAATTTTTTGGAAGGTGTGTGTCCCATTACATGCGGCGTAAAAGTAACACAGCATTTCAGAAAAGGAACATCATACCAACAGTAAAATATGGTGGTGGTAGTGTGATAGTCTGAGGCTGATTTGCTGCTTCAGGACCTGGAAGACTTGCTGTGGTAAATGGAACCATGAATTCTACTATCTATCAAAAAATCCTGAAGGAGAATGTCTGGCCATCAGTCCATGACCTCAAGCTGAAGCACACTTGGGTTCTGCAGCAGGACAATGATTCAAAACACACCAGCAAGTCCACATCTGAATGGCTTAAACTAGAAGTCCCAGAAGTTGGCCCTCTTGTGGCCTCTTGTTGGTCCCCTTATGGGTTTTCTAGGTAAAAAGGCCAAATGGCCCCTCTCTGGGACTTCTGGTGTTAAGAAAAACAAAATGAAGACTTTTTTGGAGTGGCCTAGCCAAAGTCCTGACCTGAATCCAATTTAGATACTGTGGCATGACCTTAAAAAGGTGGTTCATGCTCGAAAACCCTCCAATGTGGCTGAATTACAACAATTCTGTAAAGATGAGTGGGGCAAAATTCCTCCACAGTGCTGTAAAAGACTCATTGCCAGTTATTGCAAACGCTTGATTGCAGTTGTTACTGCTAAGGGTGGCCCAACCAGTTATTAGGTATGGGGGCAATCATTTTTTCACATAAGGCCATGTAGGTTTGGATTTTTTCACCCTTAATAATAAACACCTTCATTTAAAAACTGCATTTTGTGTTTACATATGATGTATACAGTATACGTAGGTTTTATAGTTGTGTTAGTTTTTACTTTCCATGGGTAATCCCTTTGTCTATCGTGTGTGTTTCTGTTGTTTGGTTGTCAACTGTAATGCTGCTGTTACACTGTAATTTCCCAGTTTGGGATCAATAAAGTACACTACCGTTCAAAAGTTTGGGGTCACTTAGAAATTTCCTTATTTTTGAAAGAAAAGCACTGTTTTTTTCAATGAAGATAACTTTAAACTAATCAGAAATACACTCTAATATCTAATATACATTGCTAATGTGGTAAATGACTATTCTAGCTGCAAATGTCTGGTTTTTGGTGCAATATCTACATAGGTGTATAGAGGCCCATTTCCAGCAACTATCACTCCAGTGTTGTAATGGTACAATGTGTTTGCTCATTGCGTCAGAAGGCTAATGGATGATTAGAAAACCCTTGTGCAATCATGTTAGCACAGCTGAAAACAGTTTAGCTGGTTAGAGAAGCTATAAAATTGACCTTCCTTTGAGCAGGTTGAGTATCTGGAAAAAATTATTATTTCAAATGCAAATCATTATTTGTAACCTTGTCAATGTCTTGACTATATTTTCTATTCATTTCACAACTCATGGTGGTAAATAAGCGTGACTTTTCATGGAAAACACAAAGTAATTGTTTGGGTGACCCCAAACTTTTGAACGGTAGTGTACATCTATCTATCTATCTATCTATCTATCTATCTATCTATCTATCTATCTATCTATCTATCTATCTATCTATCTATCTATCTATCTATCTATCTATCTATCTATCTATCTATCTATCTATCTATCTATCTATCTATCTATTATCTTTGTCTAATACTTAAATTTGTTTGATGATCTGAATCATTTAAGTGTGACAAACATACAAAAATATGAGAAAATCAGGAAGGGGGCAAACACTTTTTACCACCACTGTACCTGAAAGATTATTTCTTTTCTTTGTCATATTATAACCATTTAAACTTAATAACCAGTTCCTTCAACTTTTAAGCCATTAGCAAGCAACTGCCATCTGCTGTTATAATCAGATTTAACTGTAATGGGTGCATATAGTCCATATTATGTAACCTCAGTTCTCTTTGTGGGTACACATATGCTATTAAAAAAGCATGGTTAAGTATGGATGTGAGATATGGAGAACACTATCTAATTACAAGTCAAAAATTCAGCTTTAATTAACGTGAAATTATTTCTTAAAGGTTTAAAAAATTCTCTTGATCAAGTATGTATTGACTGACCATGTATTATGCAGAATATATTAGCTGTTATGCTCATGCGGCAATGAACCACTTAGATTAAAATAATTTTCAGTGTCATCTTTTTATTCAGCTCATTTCTGTCTTTTTAGAAAAGTGACGGCACATGTCGAACTGACTTCAAGAAAACCAGATCGCAGCAGGATGTCATCCAGGTGTTCAAGGACTTTGTTGAAGGGAACGTCAGCATCATAGTACGTGGCAGTCACCTGTACCTCACACATGCATACACACAATATACTGTATATAGTATATTCATTTATAGGACGCATTGCGTCAGCAGCAGTGTGACAAGAGTTGTATAAAAGTTTTCATCAGTTATTAAGACACCGGTGCAGTGAGCTCCTACATCCGTGTTCAGTGTTTGGACAAATAATAATTGCTTTGTAGACTCAGTCTTTACATAAAAAAAGAAAAGCAGGGCGTCATTCTAATGACAAGTGAGAACAACCTTAAAGTAAATGCCAAAAGCAAACTGTTCAGTGTTCCTCCTGTAAATATTCAAAGTGTAATGCTGTTTGAGGGAGGGAGGTTACCAAATATTCACTCTGACTACACCCTGATGTGTTCTGTCTAATTAATGTTGCCAAGTTGAGTTTAATGTTATGTGCTACCCTGTTTTTTTCTTTGATCACAGAAAACATACTTGAGCAGACTTACAGAAATACAGCAAGCTCTGAAGACGTCAGAGTTCTTCAAGGGACATGAGGTGAGAAAACATGGGTGGTAGTCGCAGTGAATTTCCACTGGGGTTCCTAGGGACCTAGATAGGCCCCAAAAATTGTCCATTTCAGGAAAACTTTCCAACTTCACCTGATTGATCAAAAAAAGGCCATCCATCCATCCATCCATCCATCTTCTACCGCTTTTCTGGAGGTCCGGGTCGCGGAGGCAGCAGTTCAAGCAGAGAAGCCCAGACTTCCCTCTCCCCAGCCACCTGCTCCAGCTCTTCAGAGGGGATACCAAGGCGTTCCCAGACCAGCTGGGAGACATAGTCTCTCCACCGAGTCCTGGGTCTGCCCCGGGGTCTCCTCCCAGTGGGACGTGCCTGAAACACCTCAAGTGGGAGGCGTCCAGGAGGCATCCTAATCAGATGCCCATACCACCTCAACTGACTCCTTTCAATGTGGAGGAGCAGCGGTTCTACTCTGAGCCTCTCCCGGATAACTGAGCTCCTCACCCTATCTCTGAGGGTGAGTCCAGCAATCCTACGGAGAAAGCTCATTTCAGCCACTTGTATCCGCGATCTCGTTCTTTCGGTCATTACCCAAAGCTCATGACCATAGGTGAGAGTAGGAACATAGATTGACTGGTAAATTGACAGCTTTGCCTTAGAACTAAGCTCCCTCTTCACCACAACAGACCGGTACAACGTCCGCATCACTGCAGATGCTGCTCCAATCCGTCTGTCGATCTCTCGCTCCATTTTCCCCTCACTCGTGAACAAGACCCCAAGATACTTAAACTCCTCCACTTGGGGCAGTAGCCTGTCCCCAACCCGGAGAGGACAATCCACCTTTTTCCGGCTGAGGACCATGGACTCGGACTTGGAGGTGCTGATTCTCATTCCAGCCGCTTCACACTCAGCGGCAAACCGTCCCAGCAAGAGCTGTAGGTCATTGCTGGATGAAGCCAACAGGACAACATCATCTGCAAACAACAGAGATGAGATCCTGTGGTCACCAAGCATGACACCCTCCATTCCCTGGCTGTGCCTAGAAATCCTGTCCATAAAAATTATGAACAGGATCAGTGACAAAGGGCAGCCCTGGCGGAGTCCAACTCTCACTGGGAATGACTCCGACCGAGAGTTGGCAATACGAACCAAATTCTCACAACGGTCGTACAGAGACCGAACAGCTCGTAACAACAAGCCCGATACCCCATACTCCCGAAGCACCCCCCACAAAAATCCACGAGGGACGCGGTCAAACGCCTTCTCCAAGTCCACAAAACACATGTAAACTGGTTGAGCAAACTCCCACGAACCCTCAAGAATTCTCGAGAGGGTAAAGAGCTGGTCCGATGTGCCACGGCCAGGACGAAAACCACATTGCTCCTCCTGAATCCGAGGTTCGACCAACGGCCGGACTCTCCTCTCCAGTACCTTGGCATAGACCTTCCCAGGGAGGCTGAGGAGTGTGATCCCTCTAAAGTTGGAGCACACCCTCCGGTCCCCTTTTTTGAAGAGAGGAACCACCACCCCGGTTTGCCATGCCAAAGGCACTGCTCCCGACCTCCACGCAATGTTGCAGAGGCGTGTCAACCATGACAACCCAACAACATCCAGGGCCTTGAGGTACTCAGGGCGAATCTCGTCCACCCCCGGGGCCCGGCCACCAAGGAGATTTTTAACCACCTTGGCGACCTCAGCCCCTGTGATAGGCGAGTCATCCCCCTCGTCCCCAAACCCTGCTTCCTCTGTGGAAGGCGTATCAGTGGGATTGAGGAGATCCTCGAAGTATTCCTTCCACCGCCCAACGATATCCCCAGTTGAAGTCAACAGTGTCCCATCCGCACCATACACAGTTTGGACGGGGAGCTGCTTTCCCCTCCTGAGCCGCCGAACAGTTTGCCAGAATCTCTTTGAAGCCGACCAAAAGTCTTGTTCCATGGCCTCACCGAACTCCTCCCATACCCGGGTTTTTGCTTCAGCAACCACCTGAGCTGCACTCCGCTTGGCCTGCCGGTACACCTCAGCTGCTTCGGGAGTCCCACAAGCCAACCAAGCTTGATAGGACTCCTTCTTCAGCTTAATGGCCCGCCTCACCACTGGTGTCCACCCCTTGGTTCGGGGGTTGCCACCACGAGATGCACCGACCACCTTGCAGCCGCAGCTCTGGGCCGCCGCTTCAACAACAGAGGTGGAGAACATGGCCCATTCAGACTCCATGTCTCCAGACTCCCTCGGAATGTGGTTGAAGTTCTTCCGGAGGTGGGAGTTGAAGGCCTCCCGGACAGGGGCCTCAGCCAGACGCTCCCAGCACACCCTCACTATACGTTTGGGTCTACCAGGTCTGAATGGCTTCCTCCCCTGCCATCGGATCCAACTCACCACCAGGTGGTGATCAGTTGACAGCTCTGCACCTCTCTTTACTCGGGTGTCCAAGACATACGGTCGCAGGTCTGATGATACGATAACAAAATCAATCATCGACCTGCGACCTAGGGTGTCCTGGTGCCAAGTGCACATATGGACACCCTTATGCTTGAACATGGTGTTCGTTATGGTCAGACTGTGGTTAGCACAGAAGTCCAATAACTGAACACCACTCGGGTTCAGATCGGGCAGGCCGTTCCTCCCAATCACCCCCCTCCAGGTTTCACTGTCGTTGCCCACGTGCGCATTGAAGTCCCCCAGTAGGACAATGGAGTCTCCAGGAGGAGCACCCTCCAGCACCCCAGTCACAGACTCCAAAAAGGGTGGGTACTCTGAAACATCATTTGGTGCATAGTCACAAATGATGGTCAGGACCCGTTTCCCAACCCGAAGGCGCAGGGAAGCAACCCTTTCATCCACCGGGGAAAACTCCAATATAGAGGCAGCAAGGTGGGGCGATACAAGAATACCCACCCCTGCTCGTCGCCTCTCGCCTGGGGCAACTCCAGAAAAGGCCAAGCTCCAGCCCCTCTCCAGGAGACTGGTTCCGGAACCGGAGCTGTGTGTTGAGGTGAGGCCGACTATATCTAGCCGGTATCGCTCAACCTCGTACACCAGCTCAGGCTCCTTCCCCACCAGAGAGGTGACATTCCACATACCAAAAGCCAGTTTAGAAAGCTTGGGATCAGTCCGCCAAGGTCTCCGCCTTTGACCGCCACCTAATCCACATAGCACCGGACCCCCATGATCCCTCCTGCAGGTGGTGAACCCACTGGAGGGCGGACCCATGTAACTCCTTCGGGCTGAGCCCGGCCGGGTCCCATGGGTGGAAACCTGGCCACCAGACGCTAGCCTTCGAGCCCCTCCCCCAGGCCTGGCTCCAGGGTGGGGCCCCGGTAACCCCATACCGGGCGGGGTACACTGAATCCTTGATATACAATTTATCATGAGAGTCTGTTGGATCGTTCTTAGTCTGGCCCTTCACCCAGGACCAGTTTGTCTTGGGAGACCCTATCAGAGGCAAATTGCCCCGGACAACATAGCTCCTGGGATCACTGGGGCACGCAAACCCCCCCACCACGATAAGGTGACGATCCATGAGGGAGTCAATTTTTAAATTTTTTTTTTTTTTTTTGACTAATCAAGTGAAACCGGACAACCCTCCTGAACCTGACAATTTTTCATGGCACATCAGGCACAAAGGTTGAAAATCACTGGATTAGCGATATGTTGCTATTTTCTCATAAAAACTCTGTTTCCCAAACAGCACTCCGAGTAAAACAAATTATAACACATTAGAAGGGTTCTAAACCCTTTTTCCCCTGCTTCATTCCTCCCCGTGTCATGAATTGCCCCTCGGGGCAGAAACAAAGACCGACACACTGAACTGCAGTTTGTGGTATTTAATAAAAAAAAACACAAAGTCCAAACAGTGCACAAAATAAACTTACAAATAGAGGAGACAAGGAGTAGGCAAGGTTGGCATTAGAACAGGGACAGGGTTCTAACAGACATGGATTCTTGATTGAGACTCTGACAAGGAGTGGATGAAACAGGCAGTCTTAAGTAGGGCAAGCAATTAATCATAACAAGTGCCATCAGGTGTGGATCATATGAGCGAGCAGGTTGACCTAATTACAGGCAGGAAAAGCTGAGCAACTCATACCAGATAATGACGCAAGGTGGGAGTGCCTGGAAGAAGAGGTGGAGAGCTCATGTCACAAAGAAACAAAATATAAACACTAGAAACTAAATGACATAATAATAATAATAATAATAATAATAATAAAGACATGACTACATGACAGAACAACTGACAACTAAGAGCACATCCTAAACCAACGCACAGGAAAATAAACACAACACTGGAAAAATGCAGGAAATACTCAGAAATAAATCAAGAGCATGAACACGGTGAAACACCATGCTCAGCCTTGTGACAGAGCCCCCCCCCCCCCCAAGGGGTGGGTTCCAGACACCTCAGGGTAACATCAAAGAGAAAAAAAAGATGAAAAGATCCCCCCCCCCCCCGGAGGGCAGTGGGGGAACCAGGCTAGGAGGGAACAAAAACAAAAATCCTGCTCAGAACCCAAACCCGAGCAAATACCATGCACCTAGGCCCCTCTGGACAAGAGAATGAGGCAATTTGGGTGGTCGACAGAAGTTCCAAACGTGTCAGACGACATGGTGGAAAGAGTTGGGTGGCCTACTGGAGAACGTGGGCCACCCAGCCCCGCAGCACAGTCTGTCGGGTGGTCTACCAGAGTCTTTTAACCACCCGACCAGATGGGATAGTCCAGGGGGTGGCTGCCCAACGGGAAAAACTGGTGGTGAGAAGGGCAGAGATGAAAGGAAACAAAATGGAGATGATGACCAGGCAACGGGAGCCTCAGGGGAGGGAACAGAACCCCCGGTGGCCATAGGAACAGGAAAACCCACGAGGGCCTTGGGCAGAGGAGAGGGAACCACAACGGCCTTGGGCAGAGGAGAGGGAACCACAATGGCCTCGGGCAGAGGAGAGGGAACCATGACGCCTTGGGCAGGGGAGGGGGAACCACAACGCTTTCGGACTCCCCTGCAGCACCCTTGGTAGCCCCAGACTGGGACATAGCAGCACCCGTGGTGGCACCGGACTGGAGCAAAGCAGCACCCGTGGTGGCTCTGGGCTGGAACAAAGCAGCACCAGCGGTGTCTCTGGGCTGGAGCAAAGCAGCACCCGTGGTGGCTCCGAGCTAGAGCAAAGCAACACGCGCGGTGGTTCCGGGCTGGAGCAAAGCAGCACGTGCGGTGGTTCCAGGCTGGAGCAGAGTTGCACCCGCGGTGGCACTGGGCTGGAGCAGAGCAGCACCCACGGTGGCTCCGGGCTAGAGCAGAGCAGCACCCGCGGTGGCTCTGGGCTGGAACAGAGCAGCACCCACGGTAGACCCGGACTGGACCAGAGCTGCACCCGCGGTGGACCCGGACTGGGCCAGAGCTGCACCCACGGTGAACCCGGACTGGGACAGAGCTGCACACACGGTGGTCCCGGATTGGGACAGAGCTGCACCCACGGTGGCCTCTGGGCTGGAGCGTGACACCCACGGTGGACCCAAGCTGGAATGTGGCACCCACGCTGATTTAAGGCTGGGGCGCAGCACCCACGCTGGCACCCAACTGGGACACAACCCCCACAGAGACCCGGACTGAGGAGGAGCTGCACCCATGGAGATCCTGGGCTGGGATGAAGCACCCACGACGACCTCAGCTGACGAGGAAACAGCACCCTCGGAGGCCCTGGGCTGGGACGGAGCACCCGTGATGACCTTGACTGGAAGAACTGGACCCACGAAGATCTCAGGCAGCGAGGCTCAACCCGCGGAGACCTCTGGCAAAGTTGGACGATCCTCGGTGACCCTGAGGAAAGGCTCAGGCAGGAGGGACAAAGACACAGGGTCAGGGTCACTGGCAGCAGTGGAACCCAGCGAGGTGAGCTCAGGTGCCACTGATGGCTGCACTTAGCTCTCCCCAGCAAGAGCCAGGCAAGATCTCTCCGAAACAGAGACAATGCAAACAAAGAAGAGCACTTGCCTGAGCTCAAGCTGCAACGCTGTCCAGGACTCCGTCGATCCAGACGGCGATGTCTCGTGCCCGATCCTCTAGAGGTCCAGCTTCAGCTCTGCTTCCGTGGCCCCTACAGCAGGCATGGTGGTAGATGCAGTCCCGGGACCCCCCAGTGATGTGGCCCATGCAAGTGGCTCACTTGGCGTGGATACAAGGGGTTGGCTCCCTGTTGGTGTTGGATGCTGCTCTGCCAAGGCCAGGGGACGCTCCACTGTCGGCGCAGGCTTCAGTTTGAAAACAGCGCTCTCCCTCCATCTGGACCGTGGCTGCAGAGCTGGAACCAAGTCCTCCAGGGCCGCAGACTCCTCCATCATCCGGCGGCTCAATCCTGGGGCCGGCGGACACTCAAGGGGCAAAGGAGGAGACACGGAGAGAGCAGGTGAAAAGTTTATAGCTGCAGCACGTGGTGATAGCTCAGAAGACTGCATAGGATGAGCCTCACCACTGGGAATCAGGCAAGGTAATTCATGTGAGAATGACAAAGAATGAAAAAGCACTTGCCTGTGTTCCCGGGGCATGATGCTTTCTGCTGCAGCAGGTGTAGAATCCACCCTCTCCGTGGTTGTAGTTGTCGTGGACCCCTCAGAGGAACACAGAGGAGCCGCCCCTGCAGATGTGGTGACGGGCAGAGCTGGGAAGGAGGCGACTGGACCTTCAGCAGCGGGAGGAATCGCCGAGGAGAAGTGGGAGGCAGCAGCAGTGGAGGAGGAGGCTGACAGGACAGCCGGAGAGAAGAGACTGGAAAAAGGAACTGCTGCGGGAGTATATGGCCTTGGCGAAGGAGGGGCTGCTGACAGGGAGCTGCTCTTCCGGCGGTCTGAAGCTGGGTGGTGGCATCTTGAAGCTGGCAGAGTAGGAACAGGAACAGGCAAACAGGAAGAGGAGCAGGACGTCTGCCGCAGAGAATGTTTCCGTGTTGGCTTCGGTCCCGCTGGAGGCAGCCCCCACGTCAGCCCGGGAAAAGAATGTTGAAGGGAGGAGACCATAGTCAGCAACTCCACGAATTGGGGAACCCCCTCAACCCAGGGTGCGCCTCTACAATCCTGGTTGACGCATCCACGCTCTCCCAGATCTTCTTGGGACTGCGAGAGGCGAGAGCTTCATCCACAAAGCCCTGAATGAATTTGGCGGCCCACTGCTCCGCCACACTCCACGCCACCGATCTTCCTTTGTTGGCTGAAGGCCAGTGGGCTGGGGACATGATGATTTCTCCGGACAAACAGGCGAGTGAAAACAAAAAACCACAAACTGCAGCAGCTGGGTCTTAAACTGGTCGAAGCCTACTGTCATAAATTGCCCCTCGGAGCAGAAACAAAAACCCAAGCGCTGAACTGCAGTTTGTGGTATTTAATAAGAAAAACACAAAGTCCAAACGGTGCACAAAATAAACTTACAAATAGAGGAGACAAGGAGTAGGCAAGGTTGGCATTAGAACAGGGACAGGGTTCTAACAGACATGGATTCTTGATTGAGACTCTGACAAGGAGTGAATGAAACAGGCAGTCTTTAGTAAGGCAAGCAATTAATCATAACAAGTGCCATCAGATGTGGATCACATGAGTGAACAGGTTGACCTAATTACAGGCAGGAAAAGCTGAACAACACATACCAGATAATGACAAGGTGGGAGTGCCTGGAAGAAGAGGTGGAGAGCTCATGCCACAAAGAAACAAAATATAAACACTAGGAACTAAATGACATAATAATAGTAATAATAATAATAATAATAATAATAATAATAATAATAATTATTATTATTATTATTATTATTATTATTATTATTATTATTATTATGACAACTAACAACACATCCTAAACCAACACACGGGAAGATAAACACACAACACTGGATAAATGCAGGAAATACTCAGAAATAAATCAAGAGCATGAGCACGATGAAACACCGCGCTCAGCCTTGTGACACCCCGGGCCGTTCCCGCACACGAGCATTGGAAGTATAGAGTTAGATAACATATTACAGTCTTAGGGCCCTATTTTGGCGGTCATCAGCAGACTTTTCCTCCTGACATTCTGCCATACACCAGTGTTTTTGTTAGTTTCTGTCAGCACATTGTCTGTTTTTTTACGCTTTGCGTCACGCCATCTAATCTACCAGTAGACAGTGCACCCGCTATACACTGGGAGGTTGGAGGAGGCTCATTTCAAAGAGGTGTGGTGGCGTGCAATCTTAGGCACATCACTATTATGGTGCATGTTACACCTATGTGCATTTGATTGGGAAAACGAGGTCTGTCGTCAGAAGTACATTGTTTAATGCTATTTCAGTGGCGTATTTTGAAATTATGCAGCTCCGGAGCTCATAAGGAAATGGCATGTGCTATGTTATTTTAACGGAGAGAGTTGTAACAGTTATACTATAATCGCCTGTCATTTTAATTTTAATATGATCACACGCTAAATAGTTTTTTTTATTCCATCCACATTTTCATTATAATTGTGGATTTAACATTGGAGTCTATAGATTAGGCATTAATGTATGAATTTTTTTAGGGGAATGAAGAATGAACAGGGAGTGTGTGTTCATTCCGGTGTGGCTGTGTGGCGTACGGGGGTGGGAGTGTAGGCTGCCGTCTTTTTAAACTACAGACCTCTTCTATGCAAAAAGTTTTGGCCACTAATCTGCTGTGTGTTGAGTCATCATATCACATCATCATATTTTGTGTCTGTTTGTGCTCGCGTGTCCCGATTAATGAAAAAACACACTCAGCTGGTGTCTTCTGTTAAATGAGGACAGTTAAATATGAACTATTTGAAGACACAACAGGGTTTTTCACTACACAGAGGAGAAAAAAAAGTTACTTTTGTGGTGGACACAGTACACATGGCACTCCACCCAGGACAAACGGGTTGGCAGGGAAGAAGATAGTTAGGGATGCTAATGAAGAAAGTGAGGGGAGCCAAGCAAACAAAGATGTGCCTTTCGTCCCCCGCCATGCCAGGTTGACACCTGAGGACGCAGGGGTGCGAATGTATAGTAGCAAGACCTGCTCTGTGACATGTGTGTCAATGTCATGTTAATGTGTGTGCATGTCTTTCATGTCTGTATATTAATGTGTTTACCCTGTGTGCCAGAGGCAGGAATAAAAGTACATAAAGGAGTTCGCTCAGGCACTGAGGTCAGAGTTTGTGTGTTTTATGTTGGAAGAAGAATAAAGTTCATGTGTCATCTAGCTCGCTGCCTCGTCTGCTTTCATCTTCGCAAGAAGCGGACTGCATCATCCTAGCGACCAGAACTCTCAGCATGCCTGCAACTACACCGGCATCCAGGAAGGACTCCAGCGAGGTCAAGGAGCCATTGGTGGTGGCTGGGACAGACGCCAAGAGACGCAGGAACGGGACGCTCTGTGTCTATCACTGCAGCTTTGGCTTGTATGCCCAAAGCTGTCTGCCACCATGCCAATTCAAGAAGCCAGGGAAATTGCACGGCCAGCAGTCAGTAGCAGCTGCAACTGCTGGCGACAGGAACAAGCTGCTGTTCATCACAGACACACGTTTAGGGAGATGTTTCTTAGTGGACTCTGGCTCATGGAAGAGCCTCATTCTGCTGGTCAAAGCAGACAGATCGGCAGGAGGCAGTGGTCCCTAACTCACGGCCGCCAACAGATCCAACATCAGGACGTTTGGCGAACGGCTGTTGACGTGTGCTTACATGGACGCAATTACCAATGGGACTTTGTGGTAGCAGCATGTTCTATCCCCATTTTAGCCGCAGATTTTTTATGTGCTTATGGGTTATTAGTCGATGTTGCCAACAGACGTTTAGTGGATGCTGTCTCTTTTACCTCCTTGCCCTGGACAGCTCAGGGAGTTGGGCCAACAACACAGGCTAGCATTATAGCTCCAGGGGGTAAGTACCAGCATTTATTTTCACAGTTCCCAACACTCATGGTTCTGATGTTTTCTGCTACAGTAACCAAACACGGGGTCGAACATTTCATAACCACAAAAGGCCCGCTGGTGTTCGCACGACCTCAGCGCCTGGACACTGTTAAACTAGCCAGCGCATACAAGGAGTTTACCTAACTTAGAGCAGCTGGGCATCGTTAGGCACTCCAACAGCCCGTGGGCATCCCCACTACACATGGTGCCTACGGCCGATGAGTTGTGGCGACTGTGTGGCAATTTCCGGCACTTGAACAACGCCACGGAACACGATCGGTATCCCATCCTGCACATCCAGGATTTTTCCATGCACATGGCCGGGACGCATGTTTTTTCGAAAGTGGATCTGGTCCGCAGGTACCACCAGGTCCCGGTGCACGTGGAGGACGTTCCCAAAACAGCGGTAATAACTCCTTTTGGCCTTTTCGAGTTTTTAGGCATGCCGTTCAGGTTAAAGGGTGCGGTGCAGACCTTCCAAAGAATGATGGATGTGGTGCTCCGTGACCTGCCTTTTTTGTCTGCTTAGACGACATTCTGGTTGCTAGTGCGTCCGAGGAGGAGTACCTCGCCCATCTCAAACTAGTTTTCCAGAGGTTAGAAGTGCACAGGCTTATCGTTAACCCGCCAAAGTGCCAGTTCGGTGTGCCAGTGATTGATTTTTTGGGTCACCGCATTTCTCCGGAGGGCGCGATTCCACTGCCTGTTAAGGTGCGTGCTGTGTCAGATTTTCTGTCTGCAGACCGTGAGGGCCCTGCAGGAATTTTTGGGCATGGTCAACTTTTACAACCGTTTCCTCCCCCGAGCAGCCCAGCTGCTGCAGCCGTTGTACGCCGCTCTCAAGAAAAAGAAGCCCCCAGAAAACATCGACTGGACCCCCGAGCGAGTCCAGGCTTTCGCAAACACCAAAACAGTGCTTGCTAACGCTGCTTTGCTAGCCCACCCTGCCCCGTCATCGCGGATAGTACTCACCACTGATGCGTCTGATGTTGCCATAGGGGCAGTGGTGGAGCAGTACGTTTCTAGTGCGTGGCAGCCGCTCACATTTTTCAGCCGTACGAATGCAAATACAGTATGTTTGACAGAGAGTTGTTGGCCCTCCACCTGGTGATGCGCCACTTCCAGTTTTGGCTAGAAGGGCGCAAGTTCACTGCTTTCATTGATCATAAGTTGCTACACAATGTCCAAAGTCTCGGAACCGTGGTCAGCCTGGCAGCAACGACATCTGGCCGCGATCTCGGAGTTTACGACCGACATCCAGCACGTAGCCGGTAAGCTTAATGTCATGGCCGACTGCCTGTTGCGCACGTTAGTCTCCCCGGTCTACGTGGGAATAGATTTCCCCGCCATGGCCGCGGAGCAAACCGGGGACGTGGACATTTGCACACTTCAGTCTGCGCCAATTGGGTTAAAACTGGAGAGCAGGGCAGTGCAAGAAGGATGCCCCCCCCTTGCTCTGCAACGTCTCCACTGGTCGCCCACAAACGGTGGTACCAAGCTCTTGGCACTGCTGTGTTTTTGAGTCGGTCCACTCCCTTTCACACCCCGGTGTGCACACCTCAGTTAAACTGGTGGGTGAAAAATTTGTCTGGCCGTACTTACGGAGGGACGTGACAGAGTGGGCTGCAGTGTGCATCGCGTGCCAGTGGACCAAAGTGCACATGCACACCAAAGCCCCCCTCGAGCCGTTCCAAATTCTGGCCAGGAGGTTCGACCATGTCCACGTGGATTTGGTGGGGCCCCTCCTGTTGTCACAAGGTTTCACGCACCTTTTAACAGTCGTGGACCGCACCACGCGTTGGCCTGAAGTGGTCCCGCTGGCTTCCACCACATCCGCGGAAGCAACTCGCGCTTTTTTGTTGGCTTGGGTTGTACAGTTCGGATTGCCATCGGACATCACTTCAGATAGGGGTCCGCAATTCGTTTCAGAACTGTGGTCCGTAATGGCCCAGAGCCTGGGGGTCAAAATCCATGCCACCACCGCGTACAACCCTCAGGCTAGCGGGTTATGTGAGCGTTTTCATAGGTTGCTGAAAGCAGCCCTCAGACCTTCACTTACAGACGCAAATTGGGATGACCGTCTGCCCTGGGTCCTGTTAGGGTTGCGCTCCACGCCTAAGGAGGATCTGGCAGACTCCCCGGCAGAGCTCGTTTTTTCTTAGCCGCTGCGGATCGCCGGGGAGATGAAGGCAGAGGAGATGAGACCACAATGGAGTTGGATGGGGACTGAGGAACCACAGCGATTTTGGACAGGCCTGTTGCACCCTCGGTGACCCCGGGCTGGGACATGGCAGCACCTGCGGCAACACCGGGCTGGGGCGGCACAGCACCCATGGCGGCTTCGGGCTGGAGCAAAGCTGCACCCGCGGTGGCTCCAGATGGGAGCGTAACTGCACCCATGGTGGACCTGGACTGGGCCATAGCTGCACCCACAGTGGACCCGGACTGGAACGTGGCTGCACCCACAGTAGACCCAGACTGGAACGTGGCTGCACCCACGGTGGTCTCAGGCAGAGGATGAGGGCCCATGGCAGCCTGGGATGGAGCAAGAGGACCCACAGTGACCTCGGACGGAGGAAGAGGACCCAAAGCGACCTCAGATGGAGGAAGAGGGCCCACGGCAACCTCGAACGGAGGAAGAGGACCCATGATGACCTCGGACGGAGGATGAGGACCCATGGCACCCTCGGACAAAGGATGAGGACCCACCGTGACCTCAGATGAAGGAGGAGGACCCACGGTGACCTCAGGCGAGGGAGGACAGCGACCATCAATGGACTCAGACGATGACATGAAGAGAAGAGAAGAAACAAACACCGGGTTACTACCACCGGCAGCAGTGGAGCCTGGTAAGGAAAGCTCAGAGGCAGTTAGCCACTGCGACTGGCTCTCCCCATCATGAGCAGGACAAGAAATCTCTAGATCTGATGATGTGAAAACAGAACAGAGCACTTGCCTTGTCTCGGACTCCTCCGCCGTCTAGGACTCCGGCAATCTTGTAGGAGCATCTCGAGTCTCCCTGTCGTGGCACCCTCTCTCGACATGGTCTCCTTGGAAGAAGGGCAGAAAGAAAAAACAGAGAAGAATCACCGGCAGTGGCGAAGCCCGGCGAGGAGAGCTCAGGAGCAGAGGACATCTGCAGCTGATCCTTCCCACCATGAGCCAGACAAGATTTATCTGAATCTGCAAAAGGAGAAACAGAACAGTGCACTTGCCTGGACTCGAGCTCCACCGCCATCCAGGACTCCAGCGAACCTGCTGCAACGACCCCAGCAGCAGGCATGGTGTTGGATGCAGTTCCCGGGCCTCCAGACAAGGAGGCCGACGCAGGTGGCTCATCTGGCATGGCAGCTGGAGGTCGCCTCACTGCTGGCGCCAAATCCTGGGCAGCTGAAACCGGGGGACATTTCACTGTCGGCACAGGTTTCAGGTCACAGGGGCCGTTCTCCTCCCATCCGGATCGTGGCTGCGGGGCTGGAACCAGGTTCTCCAGGGCAGCAGGCTCTTCTGTCATTGGGTGGTTCCATCCCGGGACTGACGGACACTCAGGGGAGAATGGAAGAGACACGGGAGTAGCAGGTGAGAAAATTATAGCAGCAGCAGGTGGTGAGGACTCAGTGAGCTACAAATGCTGAGCCTTACCACTGGAAATTAGGCTAGAGGATTCATTTTTAGGTAAAGAAGAATGAAAAAACACTTGCCTGAATTCCCGGGGCATGATGGTTACAGCTGCTGCGGATCCAGAGTCATCCCTCTCAGTGGCTGCAGTGATTGTGGGCCCCCCTGAAGAACATGGAAGAGCCGCCCCTACAGGCACGATGACAGGCGGAGATACGGGCTTCTGGTGAAGTGGGCAAGGTGCCGGAGTCAGAGGATGCTTGGTCATCGGCACAGACTTCGACGTGGATAAGTCCCTAGCCCTGAGGAGTGAAGCCAGGGAACACCTCACTGATGGTGCAGGGTCCCACGACGCTGAAACCAGGGGATGCTCACTCGTCGGCAGTGGCTTCGGGACACAGTGGGCGCTCCTCCCCCTTGCTGGACGTAGTGGTGGAGCCGAACCAAGGCCCCCAGGATCCACAGAGTCATCCGGCGTCCGGCGGCTCCCTCCCAGGACCAGCAGGCATTACAGGGAGACAGCAGAAGGCGGTGAGGAAAAGGTAACAGCAGCTGATGGTGAGGTCCCAGTGAACTGTGATGACTAAGCCTCACCACCGGGAATTAGGCAAGAGGTTTCGGCAGAAAGAAAAGTGAAAGAATAAGCACTTGCCTGAATTCCTGGGGCGTGATGGTATCAGCTGCTGTTTCAGAGCCAGACGAAGTCTTTCTGGGAGCTCCGGGGGCCGTCTGGTGGGTGGGCGAGGGAACGGGCGCCTGGCGAGGTGGACGAGCCTTCCGCCCCTGGGACCGCTTCTTCGACGGACCAGGTTGCACCGAAGGGGAATCCCTCACCCGCTCACTGAGTTGTTGATGGGTCTTGACCACCGTGGTGAGGAGAGCGGAAAGATCTGGATAGCTCCAGAGGCTAGGACATGCCTCGATCAGCTGGGCCGCGGTGTCCACAAAACCAAAGGTGACCTCGGGAGTGTGGGTGGCTCGAGCTTTTGAGGTGAAATGCACGATGAGTTCTGCCACCCCACACTCCTTCTCACTCAGTCCAAGTAATCAGAAGTCCATGGTGTAAATGCACCCAAAAAACATCTCCGGACAAAACAAAAAATGCAGGAGGGGAAAACAAAAAGCAAACTCATAGACCGCTGGCATCTTTACTGGCTGTGGTCTTCTGTCATGAACTCTGCCCTTACGGGGCTGATTGACGACACCACATGCAGGAACTGTGAGTTGCGTATTTAACCTCCTAACTGTGTATGTCGCCAAACTGTGACACAACCCGTAGTGGTCAACAGTGGTCAGGATTTTCTTCAAGAAAATATTCAGATCAGATGTCAGTACTTTCCAAGGCTATAACGTGAAAGTGGTAAGAAATAATGGCTTACTGTCAATTAGAAAGATGTAGAATATGATCCAAAGTTTCAGATAGGATTAAATTTACGCATCTAATTTTCGTACAAACAAACAAAGACATTTGTCACTTACCGCTGGCAAGGCGGCATCCTTTTGCGGCATTCTGGTCGCCATTTTGTCCTCTCCCAGTCATTATAGCTTTCTCTCCTACATCCAGAAACTGTTATTGATTATTCTACCTTAATTTCGCTTTTATTCTGCGGCAATTTATCTTTATATGACGACATGCAACCAGCGATTGCTCTACAGTCACATGATGCTCCGGGCGCCGGCAGGTGAAATCAGCGAGCTTTGCACTCCCTGTGTTATAAGAACATGTAAACATCTACCTTCATAAGCTAAATAATCTCTTTTTAGAATCATAGTTGGCAAATTCGGGACCAAATCCTCCAAATTTGCTGCTCCTTCTGCGATCGCGTATGTCATCAACGATGGGTACCGTCCATTTTGTTTTGTAATCTCAAAGACAAAGAAGAAGAAGAATGATTTCTTCCTCTTTGGTGTATTATGTGTCATACATGAGTCTCCCAACGCGTGCCTGCCACCTTGTGAACTGGCATGATCAGTACAAATCCTCAGTGCAGCTGGGGAGTGTTTGGCATGTTATATCAGTTGACAGGCGCAGCGCCGTGCTCTGCCACTAGGGGCACAAGAAATCACACTGGTTAAGGGTTAATAATTACTCAAGGCACACCGTATACAGGAAACAAAAGTACTGCTGTGTATTAAACAATTCCAGGCACCATGTGCACAAAATAGCAAAAAATACAAAACCTACAGAAACAGATAAACAAAGAGTCCAATCCACAAAATACAAAAACACAGAATAACGGGCATGGCCAGATAGGAGTCACTTTGCCCAAAATAGCCTAGAGGCTAAGGCGTATGAAAACACACCAAAAGACGAGGGAAGCTCGTCAGGACTACAAGCAACCACACTAACCATAGATAATCAGGGCATACCTGTAAGGGCGAAAACGTACTTACAAAGTATGAAGCAGACTAGGAGAGCACGTCTGAATACCGAGAAGACCGCAGTGCCGAATGATCAGAGCTGCGGGCTTAAATAAGGCAGGAGATGAGAGTGATTACACAATTAAGATCAGCTGTGAGTCATGAGAGGAGAGGAGACTGGACTGACAGCTTGACAGGAGCACCGCCCACTATCAGAGCAAAACCCGGAAGTGCCACTGACAGCTCCAGCCCCGGAGAGAAGGAGAGAGGAGGATAAAAAAGGAACTGGCAAAAATACAAATATAAAGCGAGAACTAAAATGAAGACAAATAAAGACTGAAGAATAAATACAAGCAAATACCAAATATATAAATAAAACTGCAATGAACGTAAACAGGAGAATGAGTAGAACTAAGAAATAATACAAGATATATGAAAACCAACCAAGGAAAAAATGACAGGAGACTAAGAACCCAAAAATACAACGAATATACAAATATGGAAAAAGACAATGAGACTGAGCACGGAGGATCATGACAAAGTTCCTGCTGAGGAGACTCAGGTCTTTTGGTGTACAAGGGGCGCTGCTGAAGTCATTCTATGACACGGTGGTGGCATCAGCCATCACTTTTGGAGTGGTCTGCTGGGGCAGTGGCATTACTGCAGCCGATAGGAAGAGACTGAACAAACTGATTAAGAAAGCTAGCTCTGTCCTGGGGCAGCGCCTTGATCCGATGGAGGAGATAGGAGAGAGAAGGACGGTGGCTAAACTGTCATCTCTGGGCTGCACGGTGGCGCAGTGGTTTAGCACTGTGGCAGCACAGTTTTACCCTCGGCCGGGGGACCGCGGGGATCATGAGATCGTGGGTTCGATCCCAGCCCCCGACCAACAGTGAGCTGTGTGGAGTTTGCATGTTCTCCCCGTGTTGCGCGGGTTTACTCCGGGATTTCTCCGGTTTCCTCCCGCACACCAAAAACATGTAGGTTTAGGGCGCTCGCGCACGCAGCGACCAGTAGCCGGTGGCTTGTCACCAGACTGCAAACCAAGTCTACCTACGGGTACAAATAAGTAACAAAAAAAACAAAAAAAAAAAAAAAAAAAAAAAAAAAAAAAAAAAAAATCTCTGCTGGAGTCCGAGTTCCACCCTATGCAGGACATACTGAATGCACTGAGGAGCTCATTTAGCAGCAGACTACATCATCCCAGGTGCACAACCGAGAGGTTTCGTAGGTCCTTCCTACCAACGGCTGTCAGACTGTACAACCTAAGCAGGGCTGCTCGCAGAGATAGCAAAAAGACGTAACAAACTAATAGTTTTTTGAATGCAAAAGATGCAATAGACTTACACAATGGTCCCCTCCGGCATACAACTAGGAACATACCGGTCGCTATGGAGGGTGAGAATATGTATGGGCACATAATCATACCATGTAGGATAACTAAGTAGACGGTTATGCTGTTTCATTCCATCTAGCAACAATGCTCTGCACTGTGTGTGTTTATATATTTACATATTTATTCCATCTAGCTACAATGCTCAGCACTGGGTGTGTTTATATATTTATATATCTACATATTATTCCATCTAGCTACATTGCTCCGCACTGTGTGTGTTTATATACTTGCATATTTATTCCACCTAGCTGCAATGCTCCGTACTGTGGGTGTTTATATATTTACATATTTATTCCATCTAGCTACAATGCTCTGCACTGTGTGTTCATATATTCATATATTTATTCCATCCAGCTACAATGCTCTGCACTGTGTGTCTGTGTGTGTGTGTATATATATATATTTTATAGTAATACGTACATATGTATATTAGCTGCTCTTGCTTGCTTGTTTTTTTCTTGCCTTCTGATTGTTGCTCTGAGTGTTGCTATCCCTGTGCTGTTGCAATCCTGGAATTTCCCCGTTGTGGGACTAATAAAGGCTTATCTTATCTCTTATCTTATCTTAAGTTATTCAGTGAGATAAAAAATACTTTTCAAATCAATTCTGTAACTCCAAATTTCACTAAGCTACATGACATCTCAAATTTGCAAATACCTTTAGGAGGAGGAAACAGGACATATGTGTCTGCCAAGTAAATATTTACCATAGACTGTATATTAACACACCACAACCTGCAAGCCAGTGAGTAACTGGAGTGGTGACCCTAGTGGTAGAGCATCTGCCCCACACCTGGGAGGTTGTGGGTTCACGCCCCAGCCAGGTCATACCAAACACCAGATAAAAATGATATTTTCTAGCTTGGTGTTCAGCATAATAGTAAGGAGAAAGGAAATTTGGTTACCCAGCCACGGGAAGTGTAAACCATGTACCCCTAGTACCAGTGCCCAGCCCGGGTGAATGGGGACGGTTGTGTCAGCCAGTGTAAAATCTTTGCTAAATCCAATAATAACATGCAGGACTAATGCGAGGACAAGAAGAACCCGAGAAACAGTGAAAGACCTACGAACATACACACATGAATACAAGATATTATTAAGCATACTGAACTGAAATGAATCAAATTTTGTTATTTAAAGGTCTGATGACACATATTTGACTTCATCTAATTTTTCAACACATAATACAATATGACAAAATAGGTTGGTCTGTGCAGTTCTAAGTCAAACAGGATTTTTTTCACCCGAATATCCGACGTTTTCATGAGCGCCACATCACCAATTGCGTCTGGCTGGAAAACCCCCCGCCCGTGTTGTAACATCATTGACAGAACACAGCGCTTGGCTGCCCATTGTACACACAGGATGGAAGCGGTTGAAAACATCAACGATGGTTCCAGCACATGTAGTCTGGAATTGGTTTGTGTTGTCCAGTCTTCAGATGATTATAGTTCAGAAGAATGGGATGACAATGAAGAATCTGGGGGCATCAGACCGTACAGGTTTGAGCCGTGCCAAGCGGGCATTGTGCCAAGCAAGTCAGACTCAGAGAGTGACAGTGGAGAGGCACACATGGCTGGCGCAGCAGCAGCGACAAACACACGGCAGGGGAACACCGATTGTTATGCTTTTGTTACAGATATTGCAACAAATTATTTGTTCATATAATTTATTTAAACCCAATTTTTCAATAAAATCATAGCAGTGTATTCTCTGTGGCTCAGGCATTGGGTTTATTATGTATTATCTCTATGTATTTATGTATTATGTATTATCTGGTGAATCCTGCGCATAAATCCATTCATCATAACCTTCCGTGCGCTCTTACGCAGGGGCCGATGAAATAACGAGGATTTACATGCAGGGTTCGCCACAGCACATTTAATACAGAAAGACAGACAATTCCCCAAAAGGTGAAGACGTACAAAAAAACACAAACACACTTACTGATGGCGTTTGGGGGCCGGCATCGCCCAGAGAACGAATGAGAGGAGACGTGTTAGCCACAGGTGCACCCCAGAGCCAACGTCGCTTCAAGGACGCACAAGAACCACGGCGAACATGGAGTGACTAACACGTCGTGAGAGTGCTGAAAATAATGGCAGACTAACAGCACAGATGACAATACTATGGACCAGCAGTGCGTGACTGGCAAACGGCCGCTAAGTACACGCACTGCTGGTGATGGTGTGATGAGAAGCACCTGGGTGAGGACGGGGAAAGATGATCAGTGGGAGTTTGAATCAGCTGGTGATAATGAGAGAGGGGACGTGGCCGGACCGGCAAGCGTCAGCATGCGATCACAGAAAGTAGGTCAAAGCTGCGCATAAATCCATTAATCCTTCCCCTCCTTTTGCGCTCCTCCTGCGTAAAAGTGCACGAGGAGTGCACGAGGAGGCTTATGACAGTTGGAGCTGAAGCGTGTGATGTGGTCTTTCACGGCCTGCTGTTTACCTAAGCCTGCAAGACAACGCGAAGGCACAGCCGTAAAATTAAAACAAGAAACCAGAGAAACTGTGAGCTACAAAGCTGCTGTCATTCCAGTCAACAACACCAGCGTCCGTTCTGTCGCTTACGTAATGGTGGTGCTGCCCTTCATTTGGTGGGCGGCACCACAGTCCAGTCAGCGGCTGCGGTTTTTTGATGATAACTAGTTTATGCAGGCGTGGTTGTAAATATTATATTGATCATCGACAATGACTTTTGGGTTTACACAACATACGAAAAAATGTCAAAATCGTATCATCAGACCTTTAATTGTCCTTGTATTGCTCTTTTAAGTTGCATTTTGATGTTGTGGCAATGCTGTCATGTCAATGAAGCACTTTTGAATTGAATAAAAGAAAACAACAGAGGTGTAAAATCTTACTTCACTGTTTTAATTGCATGTTGATATTTTACATTATTGTTGTATAAAAGGCTAAAAAATATAAGGATTTTATCCACTATCCATTCATAAATATGGATTTTACTGCAGTACCCTGCATAGTCCAAGTTTCTACCATTAAATTATTGCCATACCATTTTGCAGTTCAGTTGTATGAATAAAAAGAAACAAATGTCTATTAAAATGTTTCTTTTTTGATTAGGTCATTGGCAGCTCTCTCCTCTTCATCCATGACCACACGGGCAATGCACAAGTCTGGATTATTGACTTTGGTAAGACCACAGCTTTACCAGAGGGGCAGACGTTAAACCACGACATTCCCTGGCAGGAGGGGAACCGGGAGGATGGTTACCTGTGGGGGCTTGGAAACCTCATCCACACTCTGGAGTGTGTACACAATGAGGTGACCAGTGAAGAAACCAAAGAAAACAGTCTAACTACAGAAATCTTGGGCAGTGATCTGTGACATATAAATGGGTGAATGGACTCTTGTCTATTTTAATGGACATTGCAGAGAAATCCCATTGTGGGGTTATATGTCATTAAGTTCTCTGGGTCAGGTACAGGTTTAAAAACACCACAGCAAATATGTTTTGTGTATCACAAGAAAAACACCTGCTATAGGTAGTTGTAGTTAGTACTGACAATGACAGGGAAGAAATGATGGACACAGAGCAGAGACGCAGCAGAGAATTTGTCTCTAACTACTGAAGCAGATGCACTTGGTGACACTAACTTAACTTCCTATAAAATGAGCAGAAGTGAAGGTATATGGATTAACAGAATGTTACATGTGAAGAAGTTGCTCCTAAAATCTAATGGTGAAGCACAACCTTTGATTCATTTTGACACCCTTATGAGGGCTGTTCATTAAAGATTTCCCCTGAATCATTTCATGGACTGAGAGGAACTAAACTTGGCACAGTTATTAGTCTTTCTCTACTTAGGTACCACTAAGGGTCACACACTTCTCCCATCACTTTTTATGCAGCTGTGGAGACCTCACCTGTATTAGTCTGCAGATTGCTTCAGAAGCTGCAATTTCACCTTGGAAATCAACATTTTATCATCTTGGAAGTGCTTGTCCTTCAAAAATGACTTCATGGGTAGAAAGAAGTGGAAGTCATGCGAGGTCGGGAGTGCCTCAACTACCCCTGCAACTTGGGCTGTGAGCCTCCTTGTTCTTCCTCTTTCTTGTCCATGGCTGATGTGTCTCTTGCTGGAGCGGAGGCCTGAGTTTTTTGTGTTTTTTTTTTCAATTCACATATAGCAATAAAAGCACTGAAAAGACAGGAAAGTTTCTTATTTTGGAAAAAAAAAAAAAGAGCACAGAAGTATGACCGCTACACCAGGAAATCCATCATCAACAGTCCATGATTGTGAGCATGACCTTGGCCGCTGAGGCTTGGACATGTGCCTTCTTCAGAGGTATTGAGTCATAATACTTCCATTGCTTCAACTGGAATTTAGTCTCTGGATCATACCCATGTTTTGTCCTGCATGATTAAGTCTGTAGAAGAAGTCCTTCTGGTTTTTTCACACATGGGAACACGTGAGTTGTTCCTGCTTCTAGAAAGGTGTGAACATCCATTGTGCAGATAACTTCTGCACGTGCAAATGGTTATGGATGAATTTTTTTTTCCAGAGACCCCACACTGATCTTGACATTTTGGGCTAGTTGGCTAATAGTTATGTGGCAATCCTCCAAAATGGTGGCCTCCACTTGCCGGATGGTGTTTTCCATAAATGGTGCATTGTGGTTGCCAGGGAATGGGTGCTGTTTCCACCGATGTCCAACCACACTTGAACTGTCAATGCCAGTGCTTGATTAGATCATATGATGGGGCCTCCTCCCCATAAGTCTCTTTCATCTCATCAAATGTCTCCCGTGGTGTACAGCCTCTCAAGTACAGGAACCAGATGGCCACTCTGCATTCATCTGGCTCCATTATCACACCTTATTCCACCTTAGCACCTGTAAAACAGAAACTCTTATGGGTTCAGAACTGCAGATTACGATGTAATCTATAGAAATATGTATTATTTTACATGCGCAGTTTCAGCCTCCTATAATAACCAGAAGTTGGTCAGGGGAACTCTTCAATGAACAATCCTCATACCCACTGTAGCCTTAACTGTGATGTTAAATGGGGAATCTGTGCAACATGAAGCTGACTGCATCGTGGAGCTCACGGACTCTTCACATTTTTAAAATGCATCCTGGGCGTTTAGATGACAAATGTTAAACAGAAGTATAAAGAAACAATTAATTTTAAATGTTTTAATCCGAAAGGGTCCCTAACAAGAATGCAACAGGAAATTATAAAATATATCATCAGTTCAGGGAGTAACCCTTTAGTTTTCTCCTCAGCTAAAATAGTACATACAGTGGATATAAAAAGTCTACACACCCCTGTTCAAATGCCAAGTTCTTGTGATGTAAAAAAAATTAGACCAAGATAAATCATTTCAAAATTTTTCTCCACCATTAATGTGACCTATAACCTGTACAACCCAATTGAAAAACAAACTGAAATCTTTTAAGGGGGGAAAAAAAACTTACAATAACCTGGTTGCATAAATATGCACACCCTTAAACTAATACTTTGTTGCAGCACCTTTGGCTTTTATTACAACGCTCAGTCTTTTTGGGTAGGAGTCTATCAGTGTGGCACATCTTGATGTGGTAATATTTGCCCACTCTTTTTTGCAAAAATGTTCCAAACCTGTCAAATTGCGAGGGCATCTCTTGTGCACAGCCCCCTTCAGATCACCCCACAGATATTCGACTGGATTCAGGTCTGGACTCTGGCTGGGCCATTCCAAAGCTTTAATCTTTTTCCATTCTTTTGTTGATTTGGATGTGTGGTTTGGGTCATTGTCGTGCTGAAAGATAAAGTTCCCATGCAAACACTGACTGGCATTTGGAACTGTTCATAATTCCCTCCACCTTGACCAAGGCCCCAGTTCCAGCCGAAGAAAAACAGCCCCAAAGCATAATGTTGCCACCACCATGCTTCACTGTAGGTATGGTGTTCTCTTGATGGTGAGCAGTGTTGTGTTTGCACCAAATACACCTTTTGGAATTATGGCTAAAAAGTTCAACCTTGGTTTCATCGGACATAACACATTTTCCCACATGTGTTTGGGAGATTTTCAGTGTGTTTTTGCAAAATGTAGCCGGACTTGGATGTTTTTCTTTGTAAGATAAGGCTGGAAAATGCAACAGAAATGAAGAACCAAGTGTTATCAAGCTGAGATCCAAATTTGGTAACAATACCACAAAAATTGAATATTTTACACAGCTTTGTTCTCAGGCTGTTCCCAGGCGTTTTGGAACTGTGCCAAATTGTGCCAAATGGCACAGTTTGGAAAAACATCTGTAGCTTTTGAATAATTCAATGTAGAATCTTCATTTTGGGCTCTAATGAAAGGTCACACTCAGGGCTGTGTCTGTGTGTGTGTGTGTGTGTGTGTGTGTGGAGGGGGTTGCCCCCCCCGCTACAAAAGACGGAGTTCGGCCCTCGCTACATGATGGATTACACTCCTTGCATGTTTTCACAGCGGCCCCCCCCCTCGCTACTGTGTGTGTGTGTGGGGGGGGGGGTTGTCTCCCCCCCCCCCCGCTACAGAAGACGGCCATCGCTACATGAAGGAATAGACTCATATGCTTCCCCCCGCGGACCGGGGGGCATTCGGACCGTGAACGCCCCCCCCCCGCTCCTCTTCTGCAGCGGGGGGGGGGGGGGTCACGGTCCGAACACGGCAAATGAACCGTTTATCGCGGCGCACGCACTTCGTACTTCGTGCGCAGTACAGTTGTAATTTACCGATCGGTCAAAAGTCATTTTTGGATTACAGTTTTCAGGGAGAAATAATAATTTAGCTTATAACACCTTACCTCTTCACAGCAGCAGAGTCCTGGCGAACTTCTCTTCCCCATTGTCAGACGAACGCGACGCTGCTCCGCTCGTGGATCCCGATCAAAACATAATTCCAATATTGCGGTTTTGGTGAATGATTTACGACCTTTGTCGTCGGTCTATGATGACGGAAGAGAATCCTAAACGTCTATTCTGCTGGAATGAGTGCAGGTCCTACTTGTGGGTGGTCTCCATGCTGTGGGGTCTGTAGCAGATTCGTCCAGCATCCTTTGTTTTCATCTGCTGCAGCAGTAAATCTCTCTTCACCCAGCCTGAATTTCTGTGCTTCAATTGGCTCCTGCATTCACAGTAGGTGGGTCCTCCTTCCTAGGTTTTCATTCATTGGCTCTTCAAGGTTTAAGAAACCCAATTCAAGGCTCTTATTAGTTGAATGAGAGGTCAATCAGATGAACTAATCTGTTCGCGGCTGTGTCTGCAGTTTTTTTTTTAGTGGCGCTTGGACGCCACTACATCACCATCACCACCTACATCACCACAATCTGGACTATGCGTCCGAGTGCGCACGAGGGCGCAGGAGTGCGCCCTCGTGCGCACTCGGACGCAGAGACTTGCCCGCCTGCGGAACAACGGAGCGCAAGTGGTTAATTCTGAACACAGCCACATCCCCAGTTATAACAGGGTGTGCATATTTATGCAACCAGGTTATTGCAAGTTTTTTATTTTTCCCCTTAAAAGATGTCAGTTTGTTTTTCAGTTGGGTTGTACGGGTTATAGGTCACATTAATGGTGGAAAAAGTTTTGAAATGATTTATCTTGGTCTAAGTTTTTTACATCACAAAAACCTGGCATTTGAACATGGGTGTGTAGACTTTTTATATCCACTGTACATATGCTAAAAAAAATATTTAGGTGCAGTTTGTAACATTTATTAGATTAAATTGTGTAACAAATTTCACTCAATTTGGATTTAAGTGTTTTCATATAAAACATATTACTAAAGAAATGGAAACAATAAAACTGTTACTACGCAAGCCACTTTTTTAGTGGATATGATGCTACTTTTAACTGAGTACAGTATTTGTGACTACTCCACTCATCTCTGGATAGGGTGTGCTCATCTGTTGTTTGTATCTTAAACCCCATTCACACCAGATCAAGACCCTGCTGTGACCTAACAAATCAGCCAGAATGCAGACAGTCTTTTCAGGGTCTTGGTGAGGTCTTCGGGAGCATATTAAGAACCTACTGGCAGCCCCTTTACATGTGATAGAGCATGATATAGTGTGATAGAACATGGAGAGTTTTGAGTATGCACAAAACTTCCATAGCGAGGTCTTGGTGGTTAATGACCATGATGCTATCCATATCAGGGTCCTGGATGAAGCGTAGTGGCAGTGATGGCATCTTATCAAAGTCGTGGGGCCCACATGAACCGGCGCGGCATGGCTTGGCTGTCAAGAATTTCAAACAGGACTGACCACGCTGATAAACATGGCAGTAGTGATGTGCTACCATGACGTGGTGATATAACATTTGCAAACAATTCGTTCAAATGAACTAGTACTAATGGGTGAACGAACTATATTGAGTCATTTATGAAAAGGTTACTCTAAACTTAAACTTTCTCTGTTTTCACTTAAATTAATTTCATTTATTTTAGTCAATTCAGTGTCCATACACATATCACAACTCAAACTAGCTGCATACATCCCATGATTGAAAATGAATAGTAAGAAGAAAAAGACCTTGTCAGTCCCTCCAGGATTTTGTGCGTTGTTTCTATGATTGTTGCAGCTCAAAAAGCCTGAATTTGTGGGAGCTTTTTAAAAAAGTTGCAATAAAATTTGTGACGTTTTGAGTTTTTTCCCACTAAAAGTTATGGGAAGAATTACAAATTTTAAAGCAGATGCCCCCCCCCCCCCCCAATTTACTGCAGTGATATACACATTGCAGAAACACCACAAGAAAAGTGCAGGATTGTCAAAAATTTGCTATTAAACAGTGATTTGTAAATTAATCAGAAACTTGTGCTATACAGAAAAACTCTTCTGTGCAACAGCAAATACAGATTTTAACACAATTAATTGAGAATGAAGTAGCTACTCAAAAATTTGTCATAAAAATTATCAATACTATTGGCTACTCTTGCTGAGAACTTCAGTAAAAAGGATGAAAAAATAATTATCCATTACAACAGGTAAATTGCATTGTATGCATGTTTAAGAGTATAGATTTGGAAATTATTGGCAGCACCTTCATTTGAAAACTCCCTAACTGTAGCGGTCCCCACCACTCGGTACCGAGCGCAGAGAAAAAAGAAACAATTTATTCTGTTGCTCTGTACTGTCTATCAAAGTCTGTGTTTTTCTGAAAAAAATTAGTGAATATTCTCTCTTTCTGTGCCTGACTCCTACCTGTCTGTCTGTCTGCTGCACATCTAGACATACACCTGTCTCATCAGATACTCATCTTTCCTTTACCGGGAGTCATACCGGGAGGAGGGGCTCTTTTGGGGGGTTTCCCGGGAGCACGCATTGGTACGTGTCCAAACTGGAGATTCACAGCTTTAAAACTCAATGTCAAGATGTAGTAATGATTTTATCTCGAAAGATGTATAAAATGTTGAAGTACTGGCTGTGGTATTATATTTGCTTGTTTGTTTGTGGCTTTACGGCGTCTTCTCATGTGCACTCCGGCATCGAGGTGCTTTTCAGGCTGGCGGACTTTTTTCAACACAAACCTGTTAGATCGTCCACATGGTTAGGATGGAGACGGAAGCGAGACGTCCACCCGCGGACCGGAGAAGATGGAAGAAGGGATGGTGTGGGAAAACTTTTTTTTTTTT
The DNA here is from genome assembly GCA_020510985.1 of Pholidichthys leucotaenia. NCBI lineage: Eukaryota > Metazoa > Chordata > Actinopteri > Cichliformes > Pholidichthyidae > Pholidichthys > Pholidichthys leucotaenia. The sequence goes on along the minus strand of CM035842.1, from coordinate 143,796,011 downwards.
AAATCACACTTTTTTTTTTGCTGACATGTTCCATTAATACTCACGGTAAACACAGAAGTGAGTGCGGTACAGCGACGCATTTGATTGGGTAGACTGAGTGTTTGAGAACTACTCAGGGACAAATTTGATCGGCAAAATTGGCCGAAGTTGACAAGGATTGGACAGAATTGCAGGAAAGTTGCAGTGATTGGACAAAGTTGCAAAAGATGCGGCAAATTGATTTTTTTGTGTGAATTAGTGCAATTGCAACATTGCGAAATCCTGGAGGGACTGTCTTGTATGACCTGCCCCTTTCTAACAAAATATAAAAAACAAACACATGGCCATCCCGAATCAAAGGTTTTATGAATCACATACGATGCACAAACTCAACTGGAAACAATATTATTAACCTCATATTATTCTATTACTCCATTGCACAGGCATCATCCTCTTTTCCTGAAGTTTCAGTCCCATTCATGTCTGCATGTTGCATTCGTGCACACTACATTAAACCAATCAGCTTGATTGTTCAGCCTGGCATTATCTCTTCCCGTTTGTCCTCTCTAATAAAAATATCCTCTAAAATTACTAGGCATCAACTATGATTGATGCCTGCTTACTGCCAAGCAGCATTACTATCATGTTCAGGCCCTTTGGCCAACGTAAAACCTGTCTAAAACAAGCCATTATGAACAGAGTTCACTTTAGATAATGTGCCTCTGTGCATTAAAGGGAAGGGCAGGAGTGCTTTGTATTGGATTATCCAAAACACACCTGAATAATTAGGACAGCCTCTTTGCACCTTGTGTCTGGTGGAAAATTTAGTTTTGTGTGACTGTGATAGTGAAATGAACTTGGAAACACTTATAAATGCACCCTGCACCTTGAACAACTGATTATGGACTGTGTCCTTGTAATACGGCCCTATATTTGTACTTGACAGTAAGCATAATTTTAAGGGGAGCAAGGGAACACAAAAATATTGCGAGGAAATGCAAAAGTACCCCCCCCCCCAAAAAAAACATCTCATGCTGACCCTTCACCCCCCAAAAAAACTTGTGCTGACCCTTAGCTGGCTCTGTAACATTCTGTAACATTAGGGCAGTGGTAGCCTAATGGTTAGGGATGTGGACTGGTGAGCGGAGGGTCGCGGGTTCGATCCCCTGGACTGGCAGGATTAGATCTGGGTGGGACAGATAACATAGCAGTGTTTTTCCCCACCCTCCTTAACCCCACTGTGGTGCCCTTGAGCAAGGGCATTAACCCCAACTGCTCCAGTGGAGCTGCTCAGTGGCCACTGGGCAGCTTGCTGGTGTGAGTGTGAACAGGGCGTCCTTGAAAAAGAGAGTTTGCCTCTCAATGGAACTACCCTGCATAAATAAAAGTTAAATAATAGGTTGTGTAGGTTATGAAGAGTGTAGCAGGGTTTGATCCGATGTGAAGGGGGCCTTATGGAGACAGTTTTTGTATCTTACTTTAAAGGTTAAAAAAAGAAAAAACTAACCTGGGGAATAGACATACAGTGTTTTTATTTCTACAGTTGACTGTCAGTTATATAGCTTTTCCCCATCTTACTGATGACATTGGTACCCTCTGAACTGGCACCCTACAAACTAGTTGTACATTCTTGTAGGGGAAATATTCATCCATTTCTGCCATCATGTATTCATTTATTTCTTCTTGTAAACGTTAGAGAATACAGCCTTTGCTCTCCAACAGGTGAATCCAGATTTTTCATAATCAGAGCAGAAATGAGGTAGACAACCAGCAAGTCTGAACACAAATGGTCAGCTTAGAGAGACATTATAAAATCAAAAAGCAAGTCATCTCATGTGTCTGATCGCCCATGACATGTTTTAAACGTGTGGGCAAGGTCGTGGTCACATGACTACAGTGTTGTTTTTCATGCATCACGATAAGAGTCTAGGTGTGTTACTATTGTGGCAAACCTTCTCGATTTGTATAGAAACTTATTTTCCTTTAATCAGTGTTGTTCCTCTAATCAAATTTCTTCTAATTGCTTTACTGTTACATTACTGGATGTTGCAGAATTTGTTTTCTGGTATGGGTCTTTACAAAATCTTACAACAGGTTAATTTTTGTGCAAATGAAAAGAATGGAAATGCCTATGAAATTAAAGGACATGATGTTTCGATTATTTTTAACAGTAAAACACTATCTCTGCAGCCTCATGCCTTTTTCTTTAGTTTAATTGTGACAAAACTGAGCAGACATCTGAAACTTAGATGAATATACTGATTTATTAAGAGCACAGTTTAGGTTAGATCAAAGTGCGACAAACGGTGTATTGCATAGAATGTCTTTGCACTTTGAGGCATCCGCAGTTACATAAAAATACAGAAACGAAATAAAACTGGAGAGAACACAAGGACATACAGAAATAGTGTTAATTAATAAGATGAGGAGTGTTTGCTTTTCTTATATTAAAAAAAACATAAAAATTAACATTTCTAAATCCATGGAACCCTTTTGGTCTTTCAACTCATCTTTAATTGGACTTTTGAGCTGCTTAAAAACAGAAATATCAGCAGGGCTGGACATAAAACCAAACATACTACTGTCAAATAAAGTCAAATGAGCTAAAACTATTGAACCGATTAAATATCAATAACCTGAAAACATAAATACATCACTACGACTTCCATTAACTATGTAAGACTGAAATAATCACAGCAACTTGTTTGGCATTTCAAAGCAGAATACCTCCCTCTGCTGAGTAAACATGGGCCATCATCAGCCCATCATCACAGGCAGCAGTACAAATCTAATGGCAGTGATTGACTACAAATACAGAATAATTAACTCAAACTAATGTCAAAAATACAAGAAAAGCTACAAATGCAATGGGTTAGTCCAGTGTTAAGTGAGTACAAAAATAGTAAATACTTTCAATGCCATCAAAGTGTCCACAGTTAAATTCACATCACAAGGTCGTGTAAATATTGGGACAACAGGGAAGAGACGAAGGAGATATTTAAAAGCTAGAGGGCACCCAGAGAGCACATACCTCCACCAAGGCCCTATTTCTCATAATGCTAGTTTGTTTGTTAGCAAAATGACACAAAAACTACAGGATGGATTTTAATGAAATTTTCACCAGAGGTGGCCCTTGGACTACGGATGAACCCATTTGATTTCGGAGGTGATCAAGGTCAGGTTGCAGAATCCTGAACCACTTTTTCCGCTTTCTTTAACACTGTGCAGATCGGGCCTTTGTGTAGGTATGCGCTCTGAGTGCCCTGTATTTCTTTACATACTATGAGTGCATACCTCCACCAAGGCCCTGTGTCACAATGTATTGATGAGAGTAGTCGAAAGGGGAAAACACAAGCAGTCTGTGGGCTGTGCTCACATACACAGCACTGTTAAAAGTTTTGAGATACTGAAAAGCTCTCCTGACCTTTGACATTGACCTTGATCACAACCTGGATGCAGACCCACTGGGGATCATTGCGAATGAGTTTGGTGAGTATCAGGGCAAATCCCTAGAAGGAGTGTCGGCTTCTGTGAAATGGGGACGGGCAGATGGACAACAGATGCCACGTCACTGCATTAGCTCCTTGCAGCTTTGCCGGAATGAGCTAAAAATGGCAGTGGTGCACAAGTACGAGGACGACCACGAGAAACAGGAGCTTTTGTTATTACTGTTACCAGCTGAGGAGGAAAACAAACAGGCAAAAAGACAGAAATACAGTATGTTCTCTCCTCAAAGCTGGTGTCCATGTTGTTTCTTCTCCTATGCCGAAAATGGCACGCCTGCCTCCCCTCAGTAGGAGTTTTCCTGGCGCATGCGCAGTTCAGTGCGCATCTCTCGTGGCAAAGAAGCGTGGCCTCTTTTTTGGGGCTGCACGCAGTCAGGCTGTGCTCATCCTTTGCAGATGGGAATATGACGAAGTTTACGTCACGTGTACCTACGTGTTTGTGGCACCATGAATTGGCTTAATGGGTTCATCCGTAGCACAAGGGTTGCCGCTGGTGAAAATTTCATTAAAATCCATCCAGTGGTCTTAATGTAATCCTGCTAATAAACAGACACATAAACCAATCTGAAAACATCACCTCCTTGGTGAAGGTAAATACACATGTGGAAAATGGCAAAATAACTGCTTCATAAGCAGTTTTTCCACACCCATGTAGGGCTGCTGGATTAATTAAAAAAAAAATAAAAATCATATTCTCAATTTATATACATATGCACCAAATCTCCTTTCTGATTAACAGGGATTCACTTACATGCATTTGGATCATGTTGCCTTTACATGCTGACTTATATACTTTACCACAGTCCCTAGAGACTCATCAGACTCAGTGGTCATACTAACAGACTCTTTTTGTGTTTGGTGTTCATTTGGACAATAAACTAGACTGGTCACACAATACTGACGCACTCTACAACAAGGGACAGCGCAGGCTGTTCCTACTGAGGAGACTCAGGTCTTTTGGTGTACAAGGGGCGCTGCTGAAGACATTCTATGACATGGTGGTGGCATCAGCCATCACTTTTGGAGTGGTCTGCTGGGGCAGTGGCATTACTGCAGCCGATAGGAAGAGACTGAACAAACTGATCAAGAAAGCTAGCTCCGTCCTGGGGCAACGCCTTGATCCAGTGGAGGAGATGGGTGAGAGAAGGATGGTGGCTAAACTGTCATCTCTGCTGGAGTCCGAGTTCCACCCTATGCAGGACATACTGAACGCGCTGAGGAGCTCATTTAGCAGCAGACTACATCATCCCAGGTGCACAACCGAGAGGTTTCGCAGGTCCTTCCTACCTACGGCTGTCAGACTGTATAACCTAAGCAGGGCTGCTCGCAGAGATAGCAAAAAAATGTGACGACCTAATAGTATTGAATGCAAAAGACACAATAGACTTACACAAATGATCCCCTCCAGTATACAACTAGGACAATATCGGTCGCTACGGAGGGTGACAATATGTATGAGTACATATTCATACTATGTAGGATAACTAAGTAGACGGTTATGCTGTTTATTCCATCTTGCTACAATGCTCCACACTTTGTATATATATTTATATATTGATGTGTATGTATGTATATCCACTGCTCTTAATTATATTTTTCGTATCTTCTTAATTATTGCTCTGAGTGTTGCTATCCCTGTGCTGTTGCAATCCTGGAATTTCCCCATTGTGGGACTAATAAAGGCTTATCTTATCTTATCTTATCTTGTATAAGAGACTTTTAAGTATTACTGTTGAAAGCCTTGAGTGGACAGCATGTTGTTTCCAACTTCAGGACAATAAATATTTTTCCTGAAGCAAAAATGAAAACTCTGTGAGACAATTGTTCCCACAGAAAAAAAACCTGACTCACATTTTAGCATGAACGAGGCAGCCCTACGACCATGCACCCTTACAATGTATGAAAAAGCTTCTGATTGTTAAACGTTAATCCACTGCAGAAGAGGCATGTAGCATTCACAACTTCAATTTGTATAGAAGTCGATGGAAAAATGACCCTTCAGTGTCCATGGCAACAGTAAACACTCCTGAATATTTTATGGTCCCAATTGCAATTTCAAGAGTTAATCAAGTAAATCAAGAGTTAATGAATAAAAACGAAAAATGTAAAAAAATCACAGTCTGAAAAGACAAAATAGTGATGTTGAAAACACAGCTCTCAGATACAAAACAAGACTTCATTAAATAAAGAGTGGCCTCATATTGGCAACATCACTTTTTACTTGTATGTCTATTGCAGGGGTCAGCTACGCCTTGTTTCTCCTGCAAAACCATTTGAACCTTAAAATGAAGGTAAAAGGGCCTGATGGTTATGGTTCATTCCACAAGGGCATGTTGCTCAACAGCAGTGATCCGTTTGATTCCCAGCCAGTCTGACCATTCCTGCATGTCTGTCCCCTGCTCATAACCTCATTTCCAGTCTTTCTTGCCTGTATTAACTGTATCTGTCCAATAAAGGCACCCTCTCCCCCCCAAAACAGTTTGTAAAAACAGTCAAATTACAAACTATCAAAAGTACTCTCGGGTAACTTAACACTTTACTCTTAAATTTGCAACTTTTCTGTATTTTCTCTTTTAATTCCTCACACTTTATTCTTTTCTTATACATAACTATTTGTAAATGTGAGATTTTTCAGGTAAATTTGAGACTTTTTTCATGTAAATTTGACTTTTCCCCCCAGTGTATGTTTAAAGAAAAAAAAAAATCAAAGCCAAAGAAAAGCAGTGGTTATAAGCAAAAGAGCCACATATGGCTCCGGATCTGGAGGCGCCGCATCCCCGGTGATTCTTAAACACTTTTTAGCTGAGCTGAGAAAAGTTCACAAAAAAGACCAAAGTTGGAGTTTTGTTGAACTTGCAAGGCCTCTGTGCCCCTACAGTTTCTGGAAGAAAAAAAAAATGATCACAGCAAGTACAAAACAAGTGTTTGGTTTCTCTGTGAAATATAATAAGTCATTATTACTCTCCGACAGTACCTGCACATTAAACCTAATCCAACAGTGAGTTAACTTAGCTTAGCACAAAGGAAGTGAAAGCTGCTGAAAAAGACTTTTACATGTCACAAAATACACCTTATTGCTTTAGTGTGGAAGAGGAAATGTGTTTTAATGTCTGATAACTATATATTGACGTCCAATCACAGTAATTCTGTGTGACCAGTGCATGAGCCCCGAATGCCTCCTCCCCAGCTCCCCTCTGCTCCCACACATGCATCAGTTATGCAGCAGCCTGCATCGTGTCACCTGCCCTCAGAGCCAGGCTAGCGTTTCACTGCCATAAGCCTCGGCATTATTTGTTACTGTTGTGAAAGTACATGCAGTGGGTGGGTTTAAAAAAAAACAGCAATTTAGAGTATGGTACAACTACAAAATTTGCAAGAATAAAGGTGCAAAAAATATGAAAAAAGATGTTAATTTAAAATTTAAAAAGTCCCAAATTTAGAATAAGCAAGTCCCACATTTATAAGAAAAGATTTTTTTAAAAATCTTTATTTATACAGGGAAGGTCTATTGAAAGGCAGCCTCTCTTTTTCAGGGACACCCTGTTCACCCGCACACCTGGAAGCTGCCCAGTACAACCACAGGCTGACCAGTGGCCGCTGAGCAGCTCCACTGCAGCAGCTTGGGTTAAGGGCCTTGCTCAAGGGCACCACAGTGGGGTTTAGGAGTGTGGGGCAAACACTGCTGTGTTGTCTGTCCCACCCAGATCTGATCCTGTCGGCCCAGGGATTGAACCTGCGACTTTCCAGTCACCGGTTCACATCCCTAACCATTAGACCACCACTGCCCCAGAAAGAAGAGTTACATTTTTGTGAGAAAAAACCACAACTTCCAAATGCTGAAAACGGGACATTTCCAAGAAAAAAGTCATAAATTTACAACAATAAAGTTATACATTTACAAGAAAAAAATTGCAAATTTTCTAGAACATCATGGGTTTTTTTTACTTCTTTCTCTCATAAATGTCCAAATTTCTCACCAGTCAGTGAGGTTTTTCTTGGAAAGGTGTAACTTTTCTTTTGTAATACAAATTTTTAACTTTTCCCTGGAAAAGTTATTGCCTTTGTAAGAAATTTAATACTTTTTTCCTATAAATTTGCCATATTTTCTGATAAAACTGTTACTCTTTCCCCGCACAAATTTGCAACAATGTACTCATAAATTTGTGACTTTTTTTCTATAAAATTTGCAACTTTTTCCTCAAATTTTCATGCTTTTTCTCGTACACTTGCTACTGTGCTCTCGCTGATACGCTAAGCTGCGCCTGACGTCTTTATGGGGATGGAGGGTGGCAGCGTAACACGGGATGCTTTGGATCGCCACAAGGGGAAATGCCTTTGTAATTTTTTGCAGATTTATTAATTTGAATGGAGGTTTAATGTTTTATTTGCTGACAGACAAGCCTTTTTTAGATTTCTGCAAAGATTTGCTTATTTTGAACAGATTTTTTTTTCAGTGGAAGCTGCCCATTTTTGCCATTGACCTTTGTCCTGTAAATACCCAACTAATGATGAAGACCGTGCTCTCGGTGTGAGATGAAAACTTTGTAGATATGTATGGGGTATTAAATATCTCTGAGTGTATAGGTATTAAAATAAAAAATATATATATATGCATACACCAAGTAAGTACAGTAAAAATTTGTGCTACTGCATGTAGCTTTATTTTTTCAGTATTTAGGAGTGCTCTTTTTTTTTGGTTGACCACCTGCCTCCCGAAATGTCTGTGCACGTCACTGAAAACAACAGAATTCCAGAGTACCGACTAGTATTACGAGACCATATATTCAGTAGCTTGTGTAAATGTGTGGTTTGACCCATAAGGAACAAGAACTTTAATCAATAAACAAAAACTTAGGCTTTCTACTTCTGATTTTCTCTTCCCAGTGACTCAATATTTCCAGCCTTTTGTGGCTGTACAATGAATAGTACAAATTCCAGTATAATTCAGGCGAAGCAAATATGGCCAAAAAAACAAAGAATAAAAGTAGAAAAATGAGTCCATCTACAGCAGTTATTTCTGGCAGCCATTGCCAACACAGTGGACACTGAAATCTCACGTCTGTGTTGCCACTGTTTCAGCATCAGTGTTCAGCTACTAGTACCTGAAACCTACAACGGGGTTCTGAGTCCAGGATCTTCCTATCACAGTGCACATTCTGTTTCAGTGTGTGTTGGGATGCGTTTTCCAGCACACCAGGAGCTGCAATCATCTGACGTCGGCACTCTCTGACTGTTGTGGAGGCCGACTGGTCACGTGCGTATGAATCAAAATAAATTCCTCTTACTGTTAGAATGGAGTCACACTGAGGTCTTCAGACAGAGAAAATCCAGAATCTCTGTCACGTGTGGGTTTGTCGGCTTTGGTGTGTCTCCTGATGTCCTCGTGTCCGTAGCTGGCGTGGCGCTTCACCAGTAGCTTGGGCATACAAGAAGAGGACGCATGGAGGCCTAAAGTCAGCCCCAAGCTAGTGCCTGAGGAGGCGCTCAGGGCAGAGCTGATGTTTGTGATGCCGTCTGGAGCTTTGGGCTTAACCAAAGGTAGGCTCTCTGCTTCATAGCTCTGCTCATCATAGGCGTAATTGACATTGCCACAGGGGAAACTCTGGAGCTTAGCCAGGTCCAGGGGGGCTTTAGTGCCACTACCTGATGGGGTCTTTTGAGAGGAACTGCTTGGGGTAGCCTGAGCCTGGCAGGAAGAAAATGAAGTTGAGGATGAGCAGCGCTCCGAAGGACTGAGGTAGGTGCCGTCACACACAGCCTCCTTGTTCTCCAAGGCTGGGGTGCAGGTCTGAGTGTTGGACCTTGAGAGCGGCATGGACTGAGTGTGAGCCAGAGCTTTCTTCCCCCGAAAGTTTTCCAGGACCCAGGAGCCATAGGTGGGGTTCCAAAGGTTTTTAGTCTTGTTCTTAAGCTTATGGCTCCCTGAGGAAGAGCTGTTCCTGGAGCAAGGTCGTTGATGAGGGACCTCCGGGTGGAGCCAGTTGCCTCCAGCGGACAAACCAGGAGCAGGAACGGGCTCGGCCCAGGATGGCTGCAGCACCTCGCAGCAGGACGTCACCTCTTGGTGGACGGGTTGGGTTCTCTGCAGAAGCAGGTGGGGTTTTGTGGGCTGCAGGGGAGGAGCAGTGGGCCCCAGGCCCGTAGAAGAGAACGCCATCTGGGAGGGCAATTCATGGGAACCGGGGTGTGACACCAGGAGTGGAGTGAGACTATTGGAGGTGGGGTCTGTGGGGCGGATTAGTGTGCCTCCATCGTCCTCTGCGTTGGGGCCATGTTCCACAGGTAGGAGTGTGTTAATCACATCTGGGTCCTAATGAATAGAAGTGAGGCAGGCCATGGAATAAGGAAGGAATAAAAGAGACTCAGATACTTTATAGATCTATATAAATCTGTACCTGAGTGCAATAGTTGATTCTTTCCAGGATAGTTGAGAAATTGGGACGGTGCTCGGGACAGTGCTGCCAACACTGGGTCATGATGCGATAACTAAACAGTAACAGACAAAAACTGGTTAACTACTGTTTATCTGTCTTCTCTGAAAGGAGCTATATGTAGTTTTTCTACTTTAAAATATTTTAAAAGAATAATAGGGATTTAAAGTCACAAATTATGGGAACGTTTGAGAAAAATGCTAATTATGAGGACAGTTACAAATGAGGGAATAACTTCACAAATTAGAGTAAAGTTACTACTCAGGTTGTTTACTTTTGTATTATAACTCAAATTTCTGTGGTGACTACTCTTACGTATAACTACCATCATAACATCTGGACCCACCTCAGCAGATTTTCAGTCATTTTCAGTAGAAGAAAAGAGCCAAGAATTTCCAAGATGTAAACATCTATTACTGCATCCCTGCCTAGCTTTACTGGGCTCATCTCCCTTCCGTCCCTGTCAGTACTCACACTGGCCCCGGGCAGCCCTTCGGAGGATCCATCCTGCCTCCGCTGGTGACAAACTCCAGGACCTCCTGGTTGGTTTTACAGGGATAGGGCATGTAACCCAGAGAGAGGATCTCCCAGAGCAGCACCCCAAATGACCTGCAGGGGGAGACACACAACAACTTTTACTGCTGTGGTGTACAACAGCTGTAGAGAAAACATACAAGAGAGAAAATTCTCAAATAAATACTGAACTAATAAAAGTTAGACTGTTTTTTCTGTTGACACTATGAACGTTTGCTGTTTGTCTTGTTTATGACGGACATCTCGTTCACTGGAAATCAGAGTCTGGTATTTTTAGTTGGAACACATCAGAACCCATCTGATGTTTTCAAATCTACAAGGTTTCTTGACGGTGTGCTGTCACAGATTTATCCTTACAAGCTTCACACACTTGGTTAAACTGCTGCTGAGTTAACTGCGTGTCTGTTGCTAACTGGACAGAAAGCCACAGGAGCTGCCACACTTTTCCTTAGAACCAAAAAAGCTGTGGTAGCTGTCTGCAGGAGGAGAAGGATCATTCTCTTTCTTTCACCATTTCCAAAGTGAATACATGTTTTAAATTTTGCCCGACGCAAAATCTGACCCATTGCAAATCTGAAAAAGCTCTTTGTGACTTTGAGAAAAATCCTCAAAAATTTAAGAGAAAATACAGTAACATAATTACAAGAAAAAAAAATACAAGGTAAAATTCCACAAATTTATGATTAAAAAAATTGCAATTGACAAACTGACACATGCAAAAAATTATAAGAAAATAGTCTCAACAAAAAACTGAAAAAAATCAAATTTTAAAAAAGTCTCAAATTTAGATGAACATGTGGAACATATTTACATGTAAAAACTACTGTATATACAGTGGTGTGAAAAAGTGTTTACCCCTTCCTGATTTCTCATTTTTTGTGTTTGTTACACTTAAATGTTTCAGAGCATCAAACAAATTCAGTTTCAGTTTCAGAGTTCAATCTCTCTAGCCACACCCAGGCCTGATTACTGCCACACCTGTTCTCAATCAAGAAATCACTTAAATAGGACCTGCCTGACAAAGTGAAGTAGACCAAAAGATCCTCAAAAGCTAGACATCATGCTGGGATCTAAAGAAATTCAGGAACAAATGAGAAACAAAGTAATTGAGATCTATCATTCTGGAAAACGTTATAAAGCCATTTCTAAAGCTTTGGGACTACAGCGAACCACAGTGAAAGCCATTATCCACAAATGGTGAAAACATGGAACAGTGGTGAACCTCCCCACAAGTGGCCGGCTGACCAAAATTACCCCAACAGTGCAGCGATGACTCATCCAAGAGGTCACAAAAGGCCCCACAACAACATCCAAAGAACTGCAGGCCTCACTTGCCTCAGTTAAGGTCAGTGGTCATGACTCCACCATAAGAAAGGGACTGGGCAAAAATGGCCTGCATGGCAGAGTTCCAAGATGAAAACCACTGCTGAGCAAAAACAACATAAAGGCTCGTCTCAGTTTTACCAGAAAACATCTTGATGATCCCCAAGACTTTTGGGAAAATACTCTGTGGACTGATGAGACAAAAGTTGAACTTTTTGGAAGGTGTGTGCCCCATTACATCCGGCGTAAAAGTAACACAGCATTTCAGAAAAGGAACATCATACCAGCAGTAAAATATGGTGGTGGTAGTGTGATGGTCTGGGGCTGATTTGCTGCTTCAGGACCTGGAAAACTTGCTGTGGTAAATGGAACCATGAATTCTGCTGTCTACCAAAAAATCCTGAAGGAGAATGTCCGGCCATCTGTTCGTGACCTCAAGCTGAAGCACACTTGGGTTCTGCAGCAGGACAATGATCCAAAACACACCAGCAAGTCCACCTCTGAATGGCTTAAGATAAACAAAATGAAGACTTTGGAGTGGCCTAGTTAAAGTCCAGACCTGAATCCGATTGAGATGCTGTGGCATGACCTTAAAAAGGTGGTTCATGCTCGAAAACCCTCCAGTTGAAGAAAAAAAAATGTGTCTATTGTTGACAGGCCATTTCATAACCCAAATGTTTTGTTTTCATTTCAAGACTCAAGTATGTTTTGTGGCTCCGATTTTTTTTTCTGGTTAAAAAGTGGTAAAAAAACCCAAAAAAACATCTTTCCCCAGTAGAAATTGCTGACTCCTACACTTTGTTAAAACTGTGGCACACATATTTGAGTTGCTTAGGCTGCATATGTATATTACTGTTGCCTCACGTCTCAGAATGAACAATAAGTCTGGGTCTCCTGGGGATAACAGGAGGGTGTGAAATGTGATCTTTAGAGATGGCCTTGAGAGACTTCCTGACCACCAGGGTTTTAGGTGGAGGGGAGAAGACCTGGGGGATGATGTATTGTGTCTTGGGATTTAAAGACAATGTGACTCTGTACTTTGATGTCCCGGGTATAAAGAGGACAGATGTGGGAGGATGGGTCTCTTTTCTGTTTGAGAGGATGTTGGAGATACATGAATGTGAATAAACTTGAATTGAGAAATAAACTCAGCCTCATCTTTTCACGCTCTCCACACTGGTGACCTTAAGACGTATCATGGACAAAAGAAATTCCCCCGAGCCGGACTCGCCGGGAACCAGCCAGGCGAACGCAGCCTCAGTCAAACTACCAGATTTCTGGCAGGACAATCCAGACTCCTGGTTCCTCCTGGCCGAAGCTCAGTTCACTCTCCAGGGAATAACGGCAGATGACACGAAATTCTACCACGTTATCGCCAAGCTCGACAACCGCACGGCTCGTCATGTGCAGAGCCTGGTGCAGCGCCCACCGGCCGAAGACAAATACGGCAGGTTGAAGGCTGCGCTCATCCAGCGTTTCACTCCCTCAGTCCAGGAAAGAGCGGAGAGACTCCTGGCCCTGAACGACTTGGGAGACAGCACACCCGTCGACCTGATGGAAGACATGCTGAGGCTGAGGGGCTCAGACGGCGACGACCTGCTCTTCACCCACATTTTCCTGAGAACCCTACCGTCAGAGACGAGAGCGACCCTGGCCGGTTCACCGTTGTTGGCCCAGCAGGACTTCCGCGCGCTGGCCCAGGAGGCACAGCGGATTCTCAACGCCAGCAGACAGCGCGCGGCCACCGCAGCAGCGAAAGGACTCGACGCGAGGGCCGGAGATGGCAGGTGGCCAGAGGCAGCGGCAGCAGACCCACCGGCAACGGCGGCGGTGAAGGCCAAACATCGCGGAGGAGATGACCTCTGTTTCTACCATCGTCACTTCGCAGAGAGGGCACGCAAGTGTATACCACCGTGTCAGTTCAAGAGCTCGGGAAACACCAGAGCCGAGGGTCAGTAGCAGCCGCTGCCCTCGGTGAACAGAACAAGCTGCTCTACTTGACGGATGCGCGTTCGGGGAGGCAATTCCTCGTGGACACAGGCTCCCAAGTGAGTTTCATCATGCCAACCTATGCTGACCGGCTGGCAGGCCCCGGGAGTCACGGAGCATCGGCGGCGAATGGCTAGAGCATTAAGACCTTCGGTGAGAAGACTCTGCTTCTGTCCCTGCACGGCCGCACATATGAGTGGACTTTTATTATAGCAGCGGTGAGCTTCAACATGTTAGGTGCTGATTTTCTGTGCTCACAAGGGTTGTTGGTTGATCTCCCTAATAGACGTTTGGTTAATGCACTCTCTTTTTACTCTATTCCCTGTGCAGCGCGAGTGACCCCGCCCACAGCACAAGCCAACGTCGCTACGGCAAGCGGTAAGTTCCACACACTCCTCACCCAGTTTCCAGCACTCACGGTTCCCACATTTTCAGCAGCCGTGGCTAAACACGGAGTGGAACATTTTATTACTACAGCCGGTCCCCCCGTTTTTGCAAAAGATCGGCGCTTGGATGCAGCTAAACTGACCATAGCGCGCGAGGAGTTCGCCAATCTTGTAAAGTTGGGCATCATTCGATGTTCGAAGAGCCCATGGGCTTCCCCGCTTCACATGGTCCCTAAAGCTGACGGCTCGTGGCGACCTTGCGGTGATTTCCGCAGGTTGAACAACGCTACAGCACACGACCGTTACCCAATCCCGCATATTCAAGATTTTTCCATACATTTGGCAGGGGCGCGCGTTTTTTCCAAAATAGACTTGGTTCGCGGCTACCATCAAGTCCCAGTGCGCGCTGAGGACATACCCAAAACAGCGGTAATAACCCCGTTTGGCTTGTTCAAGTTTTTGCGCATGCCGTTTGGGCTTAAAGGCGCCGTGCAGACGTTCCAATGCATGATGGACGCGGTGTTGCGCGATCTCCCCTTCGTGTTCGTCTACCTGGACGACATTTTGGTAGCCAGCGCGTCCGAAGATGAACACGAAAATCACCTCACGGCAGTTTTCCGGAGGTTGGGAGAGCACGGGTTAATAATCAACCCAGCGAAGTGTCAGTTCGGGGTGACACAGATTGATTTTTTGGGGCACCGCGTCTCCTCAGATGGAGCGGTTCCTCTGCCTGACAAAGTGCGCGCAGTAACAAATTTTCCCCAGCCACAAATGGTCAAAGCGTTACAAGAGTTTTTGGGAATGGTGAATTTTTATAACAGTTTCCTCCCCCGCGCAGCGCAGCTCATGCAACCACTGTATGCCGCGCTTAAAAAGCAAAAACCCACAAATACAATCGAATGGTCCCCGGAGCGGGAGCGCGCATTCTCGGAGGTCAAAACAGCCCTGGCAAACGCTGCGTTGTTAGCACATCCAGACCCAACGGCCCGCATAGCGCTCACTACTGACGCGTCAGACGTGGCCATAGGCGCGGTAGTAGAGCAGCATGTTGCCGGGGCTTGGCAGCTGCTCGCTTTTTTCAGCAGGACTTCGCACGATACCGAGCGAAAATACAGCGCGTTCGACAGGGAGTTGTTAGCGCTCCACTTGGCCATTCGCCACTTCCAGTTCTGGCTGGAAGGTCGTCATTTCACTGCATTCGTCGACCACAAGCCGCTGACTTTCGTGATGGCCAAGGTTTCGGAGCCGTGGTCAGGCCGGCAGCAGAGGCAGCTGGCTGCAATCTCAGAGTTTACTACCAATATTCAACATGTAGCGGGTAAACTTAATGTAGTGGCAGACTGTCTCTCGCGCGCCGTAACTGCTCCAGTCCGCATAGGGGTAGATTATACTGCCATGGCCGCGGAGCAGGCTAGCGGCGCGGAAGTACGCGCGGCCCCGGTCCGCGTGGGGATAGATTATGCCGCCATGGCTGCGAATCAGGTTAGCGATGCGGACGTGTGCGCGCTCCAGTCTGGACCAACAGGGTTAAGGCTGGAGAGCAGGGTGCTGCAAGATGGTATGCCACCCCTAATCTGCGATGTCTCCACCGGACGACCGCGTCCGGTGGTGCCGACCGCGTGGCTCCGCCGCGTTTTTGACTCAATTCATTCACTGGCGCACCCGGGGGGTGCGCGCGTCGGTCAAAATGGTAGGAGAGAAGTTTGTGTGGCCAAGCCTGCGCAAGCACGTTAAGGAGTGGGCAAGAGCCTGCATGGCTTGCCAGCGAGCCAAAATACACAGACACACTAAAGCCCCCTTAGAGTCGTTTAACATCCCGGCCAAGAGGTTCGATCATGTGCATGTCGACCTTGTAGGCCCCCTCCCGCCGTCACAGGGGTGCACACATCTTTTGACAATGGTGGACCGCACCACGCGTTGGCCTGAAGTGGTCCCACTGGCATCAACCACAACCGAGGAGGTGGCGTGCGCGTTTTTAACGGCTTGGGTAGCGCGTTTTGGAGTTCCGTCGGATATTACGTCCGACAGAGGTCCTCAATTTGTTTCTGAGCTTTGGTCAGCGATGGCCCGCAGCCTGGGGGTAACGATCCACCGCACTACTGTGTACCACCCCCAGGCTAATGGTTTATGCGAACGTTTCCATAGGTCATTGAAAGCAGCCCTCAGAGCGTTGCTTACGGATGCAAATTGGGTAAACAGGCTACCATGGGTTTTATTGGGGTTGCGCTCTGCACCTAAAGAGGACTTAAAAGCCTCCCCAGCTGAGTTGGTGTTTGCGCAGCCACTCCGGCTGCCCGAGGAGTTTCTCCTGGATAATCCTGCGCCAGACTGCCCCCCCTGCTCAGCGGTTACTGAGCGACACGGGAGCGAGCATGCTTCCTGGCCCCATTCATCACAGTTTTCCACGCGTTTTTGTACCTAAGGCTTTAAAAAATGCGGAGTTTGTTTTTGTCAGACACGATGCTCAGCACCCAACCCTGCGACCGCCTTATGATGGCCCATTTAGAGTGCTGGAAACAGGTGATAAGCATTTTTTGCTAGATTTGGGGGGCAGGAGGGAAACAATTGGCATAGACAGACTCAAACCTGCTTTTGTGATGGCTGACGAAGCTGTGCAGTTGGCGAGGGCTCCTCGACGCGGCAGACCTCCCAGGGAGCATGTCCCAGAGCTCCCACAGGGATTGACTAACAGTTCTCATCCTCAGATAGCAGATTCACAGCAGGATGGAGCCGCGGGAGTGGTAAAGCCTGCTTACAGCAGGTTCGGAAGACAATTGAAGCCCAAACAGCACGTGGACTGATGTTTGTGATTTTGATCATGATATGCAGACTGTGTTGTATTGTTTCATCTTAGACGTTTGTGGGGGGGGTCATGTGGCACACATATTTGAGTTGCTTAGGCTGCATATGTATATTACTGTTGCCTCACGTCTCAGAATGAACAATAAGTCTGGGTCTCTTGGGGATAACAGGAGGGTGCAAAATGTGATCTTTAGAGATGGCCTTGAGAGACTTCCTGACCACCAGGGTTTTAGGTGGAGGAGAGAAGACCTGGGGGATGATGTATTGTGTCTTGGGATTTAAAGACAATGTGATTCTGTACTTTGATGTCCCGGGTATAAAGAGGACAGATGTGGGAGGATGGGTCTCTTTTCTGTTTGAGAGGATGTTGGAGATACGTGAATGTGAATAAACTTGAATTGAGAAATAAACTCAGCCTCATCCTTTCACGCTCTCCACAAAACAACAGGGTGTTCCTCCTCTTACTTGGCTTGAATAAAGACTCCTACAGATGTTTGATATTCTGCTCTTTATCTCCCTACATGCTTGTCTTATTTTCATCTGGAATAAAAATTTCTCCAGCGTGAGCAGAAGACTTTTAAAATTTGCTTCAGTTTTGTCCGGTGATATGTTTCACCCATTGGGAGGATTCTGTTATGTTCTATCAGTTGTGCAAAAGAAAATAATTTTCAATATCAAGGTCAATTGTCAGTTACAACAAGTACATCTGGAATTAGTTGTTTGCTATGCTAAAAAGGATGTAATGTTTGAATAATATTTGTAGCATGGCAACAGTTAGCATAACAAAATGTCTTTAAGATGATGTATAAACTGAGGCGAAAATATCCAGAAGATTCTTTTTTTGTGCAGATCTTTCATGTAGTCCTACATGAAACAGATTTATTGTGCACATTTGCAGCTCCGTATCTGTAGTATTGGACTACAGAACAGAACAACATGATATACAGCTGTCCTGATACTAGAATGTCAGACTTGACAAATTCTCTACATGATGCATCAATCACCAACAGACTCAGCTGCAAATGATTCATTTGGTACAGGTGAGCTGAGGGACTGCTACTTCATGGTAAGTGGCTACTCTTTTGGTATTGAAGACTGTACAAAATGTAACAAAAGTGCCAAATGGGACAAATAAGGTATCAATCCAAACTACAGAGTCAAGCGAGTCTTTTGAGTTTCCGGCACTATCTCCATGGAAAATGTAGTGTTTATGCATATAAATGCAATGAAAAGCCAGAAGTCGTCTGGCTGGGATTCAAATAATTTGTCAATTTTATAGATATTTACCCCTCACAAACATGTGGACGGACAATAAATCTTACTGGAATTGATCTACTGGATGTTTGGCAGTGAAGCAGAACTGAATCTGTTGGACTATTATCCATTCCAGGAATTCAAGGAAGTTCACTGGTGGGTCACTATGTTGCACTGTTGCGTTGTTTTTGGGGCTAGCTAGTCTGAGGCACTATATTTACTTCTGCTGTTGCTATTATATCTCAAATCTGTTTTAATAACCAATGGCATTCTAAGCTTTCAAATGATGTGTGGCCTGACTACCAACTCCAAACAGATTTACTATACTTTCTCGTGTGGCAGCAAAAACACAGGGGAATTAGAATTAGGGCTGGACCAGTTGTGGAATTTTAGGCCAATACCTATACCAACGTTTAATATAATAAATTGGTCAATGGGTGATCACTGATTCCCCTTATTTTTATTTTGTTTGTTGTCACCTATTCCATCTTTAATGCCAGGGAAACAAAAATTAAGCTTTAAAAGGTCTATATATGCTTGGTTTTGTCTGTTTTAATCATTTTGATATGCCAAATTTTCTTGCTCTGTTGGTAGATAATTCTTTTTTTTTCTAAAATAAGCAACATTTTTCTGGCAATAGATAATTTTACTTAAAATAAGAAAAAAATTCATTAGAGCAACATTAAACCACTTAAAACAGGGGGATAAGGATAAGGACCTGTACTTCTATAGTGCTTTTCTAGTCACAAAGACCACTCAAAGCGCTTTCACTAGTACTAACCCTCTATTCTAAGGGCCTATAGGAGACAGATATCTAGGGACAATTTAGAACAGCCAATTAACCTAACATGCATGTCTTTGGATTGTGGGAGGAAACCGGAGCCCCTGGAGTAAACCCACGCAGCACAGGGAGAACATGCAAACTCCACACAGAAAGGTTCCAACCCCTGCCAGCCTGGGGATTTGAACCTGGAACCTTCTAGCTGTAAGGCAACAGTGCTAACCACTGCACTACCGTGCTGCCCAGAGGTAAAAACTATTTTAAAGTAAGTAAAAGTTTCTTACAGAAAACTGCACAAGATAAAATATCTTGTCAGACAAAAAAGAAGCAGATGTATACAGTTGAAACCAGAAGTTTCTATACACTGTATATAAAGACACCTTTTTTTCTCACTGTCTCACATTAAATCAGACTAAACTTTTACTGTTTTAGGTCAGGCTTGTAGGCCACCTTTCTCGCACACGTCTCTTCAGCTCTGCACATGCATTCTCTATTAGATTGAGACCGGGGCGTTCTGATGGCCACTCCAAAACAATGACCTTGTTGTCCTTAAGCCACTTTGTAACTAGTTTGTATGCTTAATGTCATTGTCCATTTGGAAGACCCATTTGCACCCAGACTTTAACTTTCTGGCTGATGTCTTGAGATGTTGCTTCAATATTTCCACATAATGTTCTTTCCTCATGATGCCATCTATTTTGTGAAGTGCACCAGTCCCTCCTGCAGCAAAACACCCCCACAACATGATGTTGCCATCCCCGTACTTCACAGTTAGGATGGTGTTCTCAGACTTCCAAGCGTCTGCCACTTTTTCCACCAAATGTAACGATGGTAATTATGGCCAAACAGTTCAATTTTAGTTTCAGCAAGACCACAGGACAAGTCTCCAAAATTTAAGGTCTTTGTCCTTGTGTGCATCTGCAAACTGTAATCTGGCTTTTTATGTTGATTTTGGAGTAATGGCTTCTTTCATTTCTTTGTAAATTTGCACCTTTTTTCTAGTAAATTTGCAAATTTTCCTCATAAATCTTTGATAATTTTCTTGTAAATTTGCAAGAAAAAAAAAGTTGCTTGTAATTAAAAAGTGTCTTGTAATTTTTCATCCTTTTTCTTGTATGTTTGCATCATTAATATGGATGCTGGTTAAATTTTTATTCTGTGTAATGGTTTATTTTTTTCTGTATATCTGACCCAATTTTTTTTAGAATGCTTTTGCTGGGAAGGGAGAGATTTTTTTTTTCCATTTAAAGAGTTTGAATTCTTCCCCACCACAAAAACAAGGCCATCCAACACAGCCCTGCATATGAGCCTTCAAAAAGCTAGAAGCAGGCCTGACTACAATTTATAGTGTTTCCCTCAATATTTACTCTTGAGAAAATGTTCTGATTACTATCAGCAGTGAAATGAAATATGAGCCATGTTTGCAATAGGCCGATATCAGTCAACAAGGTGACTATTGGCTGATACTGATGTTGAGCTGATATATTGGATTATTAGAACAATATGAATAACAACATCAGTGCCGAAAGCATTTTAGTGCTAAAAAAGAAAACGAAAATATAGTAACACACAGTAACTGTAAGACATATTTAAAAAAATTGAAGGTTTGCCTCCGGAATGTATAATAAACCCACTATAAGGTTCTGGTATTCATACCATGTGTCTGTCTTGCAGGTAAAAATTCCCTCCATGAAGGCCTCCGGGGGCATCCATTTGACTGGCAGCATGGCACGACCGCCCTTCCTGTAATAGCTGGCTCTGGGGAAGAAAGGAAATACTGTGTGATTTAGGGCAGCACATTTGTGTTCAGTCTAGGAGAACACGGTGGACACCACAAGGTTGTGAACTCTGTAACTTAATTTAAAAAACTGGGTCTGCGGAGGAAACTTAGACAAACAGCTACTCAGCTGCTTACATGTCACCACATTAACTTCACGCTGCTTCCATCAGATACTGTAAATTTTTATGTTTGCTCACATCACAGTGGGTAGAAACTGTAGTCAAATAAAAGTAGCATTGTCATATCATATGAATTTCAAGTGTGTGTAGTTGCCAAAGAAATTATTTGAGTAAGAGTGAAAAAACCTTCAAACATTTTAAGGAAAGTTTTTGAGTCATAAGAAATGATTGTTCTCACCAGTTTGTGATTTTTCTCTCATAAATTTGACTTTTTTCTTGTTAATTTACAACTGCTCTCATACATTTGCTATTGTCTCACCAAATAGATTGTTTTTTGTGACATTTATCTGTAAATGTATGTTTCTTATTAATTTGGAATCATTTTCTCATAAACTGTGACTATTTTTCTAATAAATGCATTTTTTCTCATAAATTAGCAACTTTTTGTGATAATTCTATACCCTTTCACATAACTGTACAATTTTTACTCACAAATTTTCACCTTTTTCCTCATAATTTTTTTCTTGCACACTTTGCAACTATTTTCCTATAAACTGGCAGCTTTGCTCCTCCCAGTTTGTGATTTTTGTGCTAAACTGAGAAAAATGAAATGCAACCAATCCAGATTTACCCTTTAATATAATCCAAATCATATAAAGAAACTGTCAACAATTTAAAAAATTCCGGGGTCAGAATAGGACAACAATGATTTCAGCTCTGATGAGAGAAAAACACGACTTAAATCAGTGAAATTAAATGTAACTCAGAATACAACCAAAAGTACAAGGTTTTCTTCATAAATGCACTTAAGTAAAACGTATGATACACCAAAACTACTCACTAAACTACAGGTACTTGAGTAAATTAGCTAGTTACTACCCATATTCAGTTCAATTCATCCATCCATCTTCAATCACTTAATTCTTTTTCACTTGGGGGGGGGCGAAAGGCACGGTACACCCTGGATAGATCACCAGTTCATCACAGAGTTCAATTCAATTCAACTTTATTTATATAGCACCTAATCACAACAGAAAGTTGTCTAGAGGTGCTAGATACATAAGGTATGAAACATATTTAATTTAGAGAGAGCCCCAACAATCAAGCGATCCCCTATGAGCAAGCACTAGGCAACAGTGGGAAGGAACAGCTCCCTTATCGGAAAAAACGTATAGGGAGAAACCTCTAGCAGAACCAGGCTTACACTAACCTGTAAATGTCCCGTGCCATGCCAAAGTCTCCAATCTTAGCCACTCTGTCCTGTCCAGGGCAGGTAAGCAGGCAATTTCTGGCAGCGATGTCTCTAAAACAAAAAAAAACAAAACAAAACCAAAAAAACCCATAAGATCTGTAAACCTGCTTCATGATGACAACTGTTATTGTGTATTGTGCCTATCCATGCTCACGCCAACCCTAGTTCCTCCGCCGTTAATCGGAGTTAACTAGTTACAGTGGTGTGAAAAAGTGTTTGCCCCCTTCCTGATTTCTGATTTTTTCAAGGGCTTAACTTTGTTTCAAACATTTTTTTTTTTTTTGGGGGGGGGTGAGATCTCTGCCTGTATAAGGATTTTTTTTTTTTAAATCTTTTTATTACAGGACTGTCAGGTCATCAGTACAGGCAGTTGTCGCCAATGTCTTCTTTTTCATTTTTAAAGGGAAAGGATTTTTTTAAGCAAAAAAATGACAGTATACAGTATGTATCCTAGTGTGGAGGAAGAGCGCAAAATCGTTAACTTTGCTAAAAGGACAAGGCTAATTTACCCTTTTATTTTGGCATTCCCATATTAGTAACAGCTGTAAAAATTATTTACTGAATTTACCAAATCTATAGTCAGCCTTGTAATAGTGTACGCCACTATGAAGCAGCAGGCCTACTTAATACTTATTATGTGTTAAGTATTTCAGCACTGGCAGAAATCAAGTTTTGACTATTGTTACCTGGTCATGTGTGCCTCCTGCGCCTCCTCTCTCTTGCTCCCTCTGGACACCTGTGCTGATTCTCTGGTTATCTTTACCTCCTCTCTCCTCTCCCTCTTGGTTCACCCTGATGCTGCCACATTCTTGCTCCAGATATAAAAAACCTCATTTAACCTCTTGCGCTCCATTGTACCGCGGGCGGGCAAGTCTCTGCATCCTCTCGGACGCATGATGGAGATCCTGATGGAGATTTTGATGTAGGTGGTGTATGGCGTCCAAGCGTGCACTGAAAATAAAAGCTGCAGACACAGCCGCGAACAGATGTTCATCTGATTGACCTCTCATTCGACTAATAAGAGCCTTGAATTGGGTTTCTGAAACCTTGAAGAACCAATGAATGAAAACCTAGGAAGGAGGACCCGCCTACTGTGAAGGCAGGAGCCAATTGAAGCACAGAAGTTCAGGCTGGGTGAAGAGAGATTTACTGCTGCCACAGATGAAAAAAAAAGGATGCAGGAAGAACCTGCTGCAGACCCCGCAGCACAGAGGCCACCCACAAGTGCGACCTGCACTCATTCCAGCAGAATAGACGTTTAGGATTCTCTTCCGTCATCATAGACCGACGGAGGCCGATGACAAAGGTCGTAAATCATTCGCCAAAACTGCAATAATGGAATTATGTTTTGACCGGGATCCACGAGCGGACCAGCATCGCGTTCGTCTGACAATGGGGAAGAGAAGTTCGCCAGGACAATGTGGCTGTGAAGAGGTAAGGTGTTATAACGTTTAAACGTTTATTTATCCCTGAAAATTGTAATCAAAAAATGACTTTTGACCGATCGGTAAATTACAACTGTGCTTCGCGGCGCAGTTTGTGCGCCGCTGTACAAGGGGTTGTTCGCCGCGTACAGGCTGTGAACGCCCCCCCACCCCCGCTATTCTTCTGCAGCGAGGGGGGGGAAGCCGCGGTGATTGCGCTGCTGTCCCACATCACCACATGAGGCTAATCCGTTGTGTAGTGATGGCCGAAGTCCATCCTCTGTAGCGGGGCGGGGGGGGGGACAACCTCCCCACACACACACAGACAGCCCTGAGTGTGACCTTTCATTTGAGCCCAAAATGAAGCTTCTATATTGAATCATTCAAAAGTTACAGACGTTTTTCCAAACTGTGCCATTTGGCACAATTTGGCACAGTTCCAAAACACCTGGGAACTACCTGAGGAAAAAGCTGTGTAATATATTCATTTTTTGTGGTATTGTTACAAAATTTGGACCTCAGCTGGATAACAATTGGTTCTACATTTCTGTTGCATTTTCCAGCCCGGATCTGAAGCTGTGTGTTATTTGCAAGCATTTGTATCCAAAAAAACACCCAGGCCAAATTTATTTTCTTCAAGTTCACTATGTTTAGATGACAGTAACTCAGTGGCCGGAGGACTTAGAGAGATCATGTTTTTTTTTGCCAAAAAATTCAAAGTGTTTTCTTTTAAATGAGACCAACCCCATGAAGATGCTGCAAAGGGTTGAAGAGCAGCTTTCGATTTACTTTGGGCACATTATTTTTTGGCGTTTTTAGGAAAATTGACCAGAGTGCAAGGGGTTAATGTTCAAATGGTTTAAAAGAGGTACTTCATGGACAATTTTGGAGGGTGTAATTCATGCTAGATTTTTCAATGCCAAAAACTTGGAAAGATGTAAAATATTCTTTACCCCTTCTCCCTTGCTTAACAGTGCAGTACCCATCTAACAGTGCAATCAGTATTAACTGAGGTTAATCTAGCTACTGAATGAGGCTTAATCACCATTATTCTTAACTCATTTTATTTTGTTATTAATCAGTTGTGGTGATTAACACATTTATTCTGTCAGGACTAATGGTTTTTCATTAATTTATGATGTCACCACTTGCCACCATGTGGCTATTCCTTACCAAGCAGATGAAATAGGGACACTACTGTGATTTAGTCAGCTAGACTATGACAAAAGTAACTGTTATCCTGCCTGCAGAGACAAGGTGTGGTGTGCTGAGATTTACTCATAGTAAATCTGTGAGTAGATTTGTGACTAAATAATCATAATAATAAAAAACAAATTTACCTTTGTCAAATTTACCAGAAAAAAAAATGCAAATTTAGGAGAAAATAGTATAAATTCACAAGAAGAAAGTAGGAACTTGATGATAGTCAAAAAAATTCAGAAATTTAAATGATTTTGCAAATATGTAAGGAAAACACTTATTTTCCATGACAAAAAAAAAATGCAAAGTTGAGAAAAATGTTATATTTTTATGAGAAACTGTGAATTTAGGTGGAAAATAACATGGGGGAAATACTGCATTTTTATATAAAAAAGTAGGCAAATTTTCAAGAAAAAATGTCTCTGATTTACAAGAAAAGCTGTAAACTATGACAAAAAAGTTGCACACACAAACAAGTGACATTAGAAACGTCACAGTGCTACATAAAACACTGATGAAGGTTACTAAGGGAGAAAAAAGATTGAACAGAATATTTGGAGCCCCAAAAGTTGGAAGTGAGGACAGCTCTAACTTTAAATGGGTTTAAAATATGCTTTTAATTGCTATATAATATACTGTATGTACATACACACGTATATTCAATACTGAAGTGACTATACAGGAAAAGCAACAGGCTGGAGGAGATGACAAATCTTGCAAGAAAAAAAATGCTGGAAGAAGCATTGCAACTTCTTATTTATCAATTTATTTATAGTTTTAGTGCTCCCTTTATTGCAAATGGACCCTTAAACACCAACAAACTCAAAAGGTACGGTGTTAAGGCGATGAATCTTGTTATACTAGGAGCTAATTCACTATACAGTGATGATAATAAGCCATCAATATCTCAGTGTTTGATCACTGCCCAACTTGTGTAATGCTATCTCGTGATTAAATAAAATGGGAATGGAAAACTAGAAATGTGACTTTAAGCTCAATAATTAAATTCCAAATAAATCAGTGATGCTGTATTGTAGCGCTTTTGAACTCATTTTAACACATTATGCATATAGATAAAATTTAGAGTGCTGTATTTTCCTTAATGAGATAGCATTTTAAAAAGTTTAGGATAATGAAATGCATCTATTCTTTCATTCATCTATTTTGTGTTTATTTCTTATATATTCGTTTAGATATTCTTTTGTGCAGCTGTGGTATTTTAACAGAAGATAGAAGATCTGAAAATGATCTGCAGGGAAAATAATCAATTTCTTTTAACATAGATATTTAAGAATAGCCTTCAGAGTGACTTAGTCTATAATTGAAAGTGGTAAAACTTGCTTTCTAATTGAATTTTACAATTATCACAATCATGACATTTTAAAAATACAGAACAGTTTAAGGTTAACTTGAATTTTGTGGGGATGATAAGCAATATTTAAAGTCATTTATATTTAAGGACCAGTGGTATAGAGATTTTGTTTGTACTTGATAAATGTTCAGAGCTGCTAACATTTTGATGAATGCTGAAACATACATATGTAAATTTCACTCTAACAGCTGATGAACAAATCCATTCTGATCACATTTCATGAATGATTAATACAATGTAAAAACCAAATTTGCATGAGAAGAGTTAATCATTTCTCAGATCAGCTAATTCCTACCAGGCAGCATTTATTCTGTGGTATACTCCATAGCTTTAACTCACATTAGCAAACTAGCAACCAGCTAACTTCAGACAATAATTCACCAGCTAAATCAACAATATATTTACCTCCTTTTGGACAGAGGGGTTTGTCCTTTTATTTGACAACCAACAATTTAAAATAGTTTGTTGCCCTTCATGGAGCGCTTTTCATTCCGTCTCACTTGTGAGCTGAATATATTCCAGACAGAGACGAGCATCCTCGCCTGCAGCCCCTACAAATGAGTGAGTGTTGACCAGAGAAGGAGCATGGACCGGTTGAGCAATACCAAGTCTGCATGGAATGGGAGGGGAAGGGGTACATTGTTTGATTATTAGAAATAATACTTTTCCTTGCTTGCAGATGAAAAAAACAACAACTTCTTTATACTCACTTGTATATATTCTTTATTAATTATAATTATATGGTTATTGGGGGGGGGGGGGTTATTACACCTATGGTCACACTTAAATGTTTCAGATTATCAAACAAATTTAAATATTAGACAAAGATCACACAAGTAAACACAAAATGCAGCTTTTAAATGAAAATGTTTATTATTAAGGTGGAAAAAATCCAAACCTACATGGCCCTGTGTGAAAAAGTGATTGCCCCCTAAACCTAATAACTGGTTGGGCCACCCTTAGCAGCAACAACTGCAATCAAGCGTTTGCAATAACTGGCAATGAGTCTTTTACAGTGCTGTGGAGGAATTCTGGCCCACTCATCTTTGCAGAATTGTTGTAATTCAGCCACATTGGAGGGTTTTCCAGCATGAACCGCCTTTTTAAGGTCATGCCACAGCATCGCAATCGGATTCAGGTCAGGACTTTGACCAAGCCACTCTAAAGTCTTCATTTTGTTTTTCTTAAGCCATTCAGAGGTGGACTTACTGGTGTGTTTTGGGTCATTGTCCTGCTGCAGAACCCAAGTGTGCTTCAGCTTGAGGTCACGAACAAATGTCCGGACATTCTCCTTGAGGATTTTTTGGTAGACAGCAGATTTCATGGTTCCATTTACCACAGCAAGTCTTAAAGGTCCTGAAGCAGCAAATCAGTCCCAGACCATCACACTACCACCACCATATTTTACTGTTGGTATGATGTTCCTTTTCTGAAATACTGTTACTTTTACACCGGATGTAAAGGGAATGACTGAATGACTATCGTCCTGTTGCACTGACACCAATGTCTGAATGACTATCGTCCTGTTGAACTGACACCAATTGTGATGAAGTGTTTTGAACAGCTTGTCAAACCACACATCACAGCCTGCCTCCCTGCATCACATGACCCGCTCCAGTTTGCATATGGTTCAAACCGCTCCACGGAGGATGTTATAGTCACCACCCTGCACTCGGTCATCACCCACCTGGATCAGAAAGACACCTACGCCAGACTCCTGTACATTGATTTCAGTTCAGCATTCAACACCATTATTCCCCAGAGACTGATGGAGAAATTACTCCTTCTTGGTCTGAACACCGCCACATGTCTCTGGATCCTGGATTTCCTAACTGAGAGACCTCAGTCTGTCCGGGTTGGAAATAACATCTCCAACTCTATCACGCTGAACACCGGATCCCCTCAAGGCTGCGTACTCAGTCCACTGTTGTTTACACTTCTAACACAAGACTGTGTATCCAGACACGAGGGGAACCAGATTATTAAGTTTGCAGACGACACCACGGTGGTGGGACTTATTCAGAGGGATGAGGAATCAATGTACACGGAAGAAGTGAGAGACCTGGAGAGCTGGTGCAGGGAGAACAATCTGGTGTTCAATGTGGACAAAACGAAGGAGATGCTTATCGACTTCCGGCGGTCACAGCCTGAACATGTCCCTCTCTGCATCGGCGACCGTTCAGTGGAGAGAGTGGAGAACATCAAGGTCCTCGGAGTGCAGATCTCACAGGACCTGACCTGGAGCAAGAATTCCTTGGGGATCAGGAAGCGGGCCCAGCAGAGACTGCACTTCTTGAGGAAACTCAAACAGGCCTCTCTCCCCAACTGCATCCTCAGGACCTTCTACAGAGGTGTGGTGGAGAGTGTTCTGACGTACTGCATTGCTACATGGTACTCCAGCTGCAGTATGTCAGACAAAAAAGCCCTGCAGAGGATAGTTAAGGGAGCTGAGAGGGTAATTGGAGTCTCCCTCCCCTCTGTCCAAGAACTTTTTCAGAACCGTTGTAGGAGCAGGGCACTGAACATTGTCAAGGACCGTTCTCACACTCTGAATAAACACTTTGAACTTCTGCCATCTGGCAAACGATTCCGGAGCATCAGAGGCAGAACCACCAGAGTGATTAACAGCTTCCTTCCACAAGCTGTTAGGATGCTGAACAGTTGATCCGGAATCTCTCATACATACTACTGCACCTACGGACATTATGTATATTATTTGTATATTATAGTCCCGGTTAGTTTTCAAGTATGTCTCAGGGAAGTGTGAATGGCTGTGGTGGGGTGGGGGGGGGGGGGGTGAGGGTATGTGTGAGTGTGTCTTAAATCATGTTCTTTTACTTATATGGATGCCGAGAGAAACGCAATTTCAACTTGCCTGCACTACAGCTGTACGTACAGCAATATGACAATAAAGGTTGATTTGATTTGATTTGACACACACCTTCCAAAAAGTTCAACTTTTGTCTTGTCAGGCCACAGTGTATTTTCCCAAAAGTCTTGGGGATCATTGAGATGTTTTCTGGCAAAACTGAGATGAGTCTTTATGTTCTTCTTGCTCAGTAGTGGTTTTCGTCTTGGAACTCTGCCATGCAGGCCATTTTTGCCAGGTCTCTTTCTTATGGTAGAGTCACAAACACTGAACTTAACTGAGGCAAGTGAGGCCTCCAGTTTTTTGGATGTTGTGGGGTCTTTTGTGACCTCTTGGATGAGTCATTGCTGCGCTCTTGGGGTAATTTTGGTCGGCTGGCCACTCCTGGGAAGGTTCACCACTGTTCCATGTTTTTGCCATTTGTGGATAATGGCTCTCACTGTGATTCGCTGGAGTCCCAAAGCTTTAGAAATGGCTTTATAACGTTTTCCAGACTGATAGATCTCAATTACTTTGTTTCTCATTTGTTCCTGAATTTCTTTGGATTGCAGCATGATGTCAAGCTTTTGAGGATCTTTTGGTCTCACTTTGTCAGGCAGGTGCTATTTAAGTGATTTCTTGACTGAGAACAAGTGTGGCAGTAATCAGACTTGGGTATGGGGAGAGAAATTGAACTCAGCTTTCCAAAGATGTGATAAACCACAATTAATTTATGTTTTAATGAGGGGGGGTCACTTTTTCCACACAGGGCCATATAGGTTTGGATTTTTTTTACCCTTAATAATAAACACCTTCATTTAAAAACTGCATTTTGTGTTTACTTGTGTTATCTTTGTCTAATATTTAAATTTGTTTGATGATCTGAAACATTTAAGTGTGACAAACATACAAAAAAAAAAAAGAGAAATCAGGAAGGGGGCAAAAACTTTTTCACACCACTGTAACTTGGTAAAACATTTTAATCATGATTATTTTTTTGGGAAATAGGTGCAATTAATGAGTTAAAACATTTTAATCGATTCCCAGCACAAATAAATAAATAGAGACAAAGAGAACACTGAAAAAACTATCACTTTATCTGGTTTTACTATTTATACATATGTGTTTGAGAAAAATGAACAACTTTGGGTTTTTTTTCTAACCTACTGAAAACATTCATTCATTCATCTTCTTCCGCTTAATCCTTTTCGGGTCGCGGGGGGGCTGGAGCCTATCCCAGCGTCTTTGGGCGAGAGGCAGGGTCCACCCTGGACAGATCGCCAGTCCATCGCAGGGCCAACACAGAGAGACAGACAACCATTCACTCTCACAGTCATACCTAAGGACAATTTAGAATCCCCAGTTTGATGCCAATTAACCTAACTTGCATGTTTTTGGCATGTGGGAGGAAACCGGAGAAATCCCAGAGTAAACCCACGCAGACACGGGGAGAACATGCAAACTCCACACAGATCACTGTTGGTCGGGGGCTGGGATCGAACCCAGGATCCTCCGGCCAAGGGTGAGTTGCTGTGCTGCCGCAGTGCTAACCACTCCGCCACCGCGCCGCCCCCTACTGAAAACAACTCACCCAAATTCCAAGTCAAAATTTTGGCATTTAGGGCATTTATTTACAGAAAATGACAACTAGTCAAAACAACAAGAATGATGTTGCTTTTAGATCAAGTAATGCAAAGAAAACAAGTTCATGTTAATTCTTAAACACGACAATATAGTGATCCCTCGCTACTTCGCGCTTCACCTTTCGCGCCCTCAGTGCATCGCGGATTTTTCAAAAATACTCATCAAAAATTCAAAATTGAGAAATAATGGGCGGGCGCTAGCAGAAGGCAGGGAGACTACATTAGACCATCAGGTATCAACACGGAGAGCCGCACAACTCAAAAATCCACCTCTCTGTTCGCTGTTCTCGTGTTGGCTCGGCTCGGAAATCTCGCAAGCTGATTGGCCGAGACGTTTCACCCACCTTCTCTCCCTGCCGAACGCCCATGCAGTGAAGGAAGACCGCATTCATTGCTTTTTATCGCTCGTGTTGCTTAGTCTTAGTGGAACTTTTTGCTGTTCTCTTGTGCCATTTTGTGCGAAATAGTCTTCCCGTCGAGCCACTAGGCCGCCTCCTGCAGCTTCTCCAGCTCTACCGGAAGCTGCCCTCGACGATCCTGCGCTTCTAGCACCTGACGATGAGGCGTCACCTGAGGAGCAGTAAAGCTCTCATTAACCTGTGCAGTAAATCATCTTCATCTTGAGTTACGTATCTTGTTATAAGAATAAAAGAGTTCTAAAAACATATTTATGTACACTTTATTTACATCTATGTATGTATGTACACTTACACACACACACACACACACGTATCACACGAGAGAGAGAGTGAGAGAATGAACGTACGTATTATTTATGGATGACGTCATTAGGGGTGACGCTGCTTCGCGGTTTTTCACTTTTCGTGGTCGGTTCTGGAACCCATTAACCGCGATAAGTGAGGGAACATACCGGTCGCTATGGAGGGTGAGAATATGTATGGGCACATAATCATACCATGTAGGATAACTAAGTAGACGGTTATGCTGTTTCATTCCATCTAGCAACAATGCTCTGCACTGTGTGTGTTTATATATTTGCATATTTATTCCATCTAGCTACAATGCTCCGTACTGTGGGTGTTTATATATTTATATATCTACATATTATTCCATCTAGCTACATTGCTCCGCACTGTGTGTGTTTATATACTTGCATATTTATTCCACCTAGCTGCAATGCTCCGTACTGTGGGTGTTTATATATTTACATATTTATTCCATCTAGCTACAATGCTCTGCACTGTGTGTTCATATATTCATATATTTATTCCATCCAGCTACAATGCTCTGCACTGTGTGTCTGTGTGTGTGTGTATATATATATATTTTATAGTAATACGTACATATGTTTATTAGCTGCTCTTGCTTGCTTGTTTTTTTTCTTGCCTTCTGATTGTTGCTCTGAGTGTTGCTATCCCTGTGCTGTTGCAATCCTGGAATTTCCCCGTTGTGGGACTAATAAAGGCTTATCTTATCTTATCTTATCTTATCACTGTACTTACATTTTAACCTAGGACGAACTCAGAAATCTGTATTTGTGTAATAAATCAGATTTTTATTCACAGCTCTCATACATCTTACCATGCTTAGATGATCACCTAATCAGTACCTCCTTAAGCAGATTGATGTGTCCTTTTGTTCAACAGATACTCAAATTGAATGGCTGTCATATATGTACAGATACTCATTTAGGAAAGATTTTGTAGTGCTCGCTTATTTTTTTTTCCAGAGCTGTATATATTAGAATGGGATTTAAGGAGCTTTAAATCAGGCAAATCTCTTCTCAGCTAGCACTACATATGTTTGACTCATTTTGTGTTGCTGACCCCTGCTGGTTTTTAAACCAGGCTCTGTGACTCTAACCTGTGTATGAAGTGGTTCTCCTCCAGATAGCGGCAGCCACAGGCGATGTCTCTGGCCATCTTCAGCAGCTCCCTCATGGTCAGCAATGAGGTCTGGCCCTGAATATAACACAGGTTCAGTTAGTGTGCCACATGAACACACATACACGGCCACAAAAAAAGGTGTAGTACACACAGCTCGGGGCCTGTTCCGTCTCAGGAAGCTCTTCATGTCTCCGCCAGTCATCAGCTCCAGCAGGATGAAGCGTGGCAGGATGTTGAGGCTGACGCCGATGCAGCGCACAATATTGTCATGGCTGAACTTGCTGCATATGAACATGTAGAGAAAATCATGGAGTTTGGTTTAGAAGGATTTTTCTTCTTTGCACTTGTAGTTATCACATAAAATATGTTGTAATTAACAAGAAATAATAACTTATAAACATATTTGACACTTCATTCTTGCAGTAACCAACACAGTTGACTTCACAGCCTGTAAATGCAGCGTCTTTAAGGCAGCTATCTGCTAGGATCCTATTTTTGTCACAGTTAAATTAGCGCTAACAGGACAATCTTTACATGTGTTCACTCATATCATATGAGACCTAAATGACACCAAATGAAAATCAGCAGCATTCCTTAGTTGGATTAACCTTTGTTTGGATTAACCTAGTTCTACTGTACCAGACAAGATTCACTCGCTTATCAACCTGTCACCTCCGGCAGGATATTTTAAATCATTCCCCATTTTCTGCAAGCATCAGAAGTGTGGAAAGTGAAGAGCTCAGAGCCACATTCCAAACTGTAATCATATTTGTTGCATTTAGAGTCATTTAGAGTTATCAGCCCCAAGTGTGGTAATGCTTTGATTACTAATGCTGAACTTTCTTATGTACCTGCGGCTATGATGGAGCTACCAGGAAGATGCATTAAGTGTAAACAAAATCAGATAGTAAGCATTTAATGTACATGCAAAGTGTATGACTACAGTCTGCTGCACCTCATAATCAGCGCCTCCATCAGGAAATCCATTTCATCCTGTTCAGAGCAGATTTCGGGAAGAGTCTGCAAATTCAGAAGAATCGGAGAAGAGATCTAAGTCATGTGCATCAGCCATTTTAGATTCATCTTCACGATATAATTTTACAGTCTCTCTTCTCCCTCAGTAACCTGCATCAGTATCACTGTTTTTCAGACGTGTCTTTTTTCTAAAATTTGGAAAAGTTTCATGCATGCCTGCAAGTTTTTTCTTACATCTTTTCCCACATAAATTTTCAGCTTTCTTGCTAATTTGAGATCTTGTTCCTTACTAATTTACAATTCTTCTAAATATGATTTTTTTCTTGTAATTTTTTCCTTTATTTTAAATTTTTTTCATCGTAAATATGCAATCATTGTCACCCAAACTTGGAAGTATTTTTTCTTAGCTTAAGGCTGCGTGTCCACTGAGCATGTTTTTTCTTTTTTTCCCACTCTGGGCTCTTTTCAGTTCATTTTCTATGTAGTCCAGTGTTGAATGCACTCAGTATACTCAGTGCAAAAATACTCTCAGCAGTGAACATTTGTTGTCACTGAACTTATGACACTGAAAGCTGAAAAAAGTTTAACTTTTAAAGTGCCGCTATGCTCATCAGTAGCACACCTCTAATCAGCCAATCAGAATTTAGACGAAAAGTATACCATGATCATTATTTAACAGAATAAGCTTGGGGAGATATATGTTTAATTACCAGTTTGATACGGTTTAGTGTCGTTAGTATAGAGTTTCAGGGCAAAATATATGAACTCCGATGGCAAGCTTTGAGTGACAGGTCAAGAGGTTGCTAGGATACAGGGCAAAGACCTTTTTTAAGAGTACCTGTGAAGCGCCCTGAAAACAGGAGAGTTTTTATGCACTCAGTGGACACACAGCCTAAATCACAAATTTAAAGTAAGCTGCACTGATTGTTACAAATTTACAGTAAAAGGTCTGCAAATGTATGAGGAAAAAAGTAAAAAAAATTGCTAAATAAAAGGATGGGTGTCTGATGTTTTGCTATAGTTTTACTGTTAAAAAAACAAAGAACAAGAGCACTCTGAAGTGAGTGCAATAAGCCCCGCCTGTGTTTTCTTTAAAGATCCCAATATGCCACTGAAAGAGAGCAATTTTCAACTTTTCAATACAAATAATGGGACAGAACCAAATTATGATAAGCCTATCACCCATGAATACACAACAAAAACAGCTGTAGGTCAGGAACCCAAGATGAACCTGTGTAACAAGTTTGGTGTTCCTAGCTTTCTTTGTTGTTGAGATATAGTTTATATGACATTTTGACATTGATCGCTAACTGTGTGATCCAAAAACCATAGTGTGACAGTTAAGGGTGACAGGGTGAACCTGTGTGCAAAGTTTTGTGACCCTAGTTTTACCTGTATAGTAATAGGGCATTGGGAATGCCAACCTTGACCTTTGACCTTTTGACCCCAAATCCATAGTCAGAGGTCAGGGTCTCAGGGTGAACCTATGTACCAAATTTAGTGATGCTAGCTTTACTCATTCTATAGTAATAGTGCAAACGAAATGCTAACCTTAGCCTTTGCCCCGAAACCCATAGTCAGATCAGGGTGTAAACCGTCCAAGATTTGTCTTAGATACAACCTATGGTATTGATTTGAAAAGCTTATATCATTTCTTAACAAGATTTAGGGAAAAACTGACCTCTGACCTTGGCCTCAAGGTCTATAATTCTTGAAAAAATCATCCAATTACAGTCAAATCGCAATATGTGCATTATCAGTGTATATCAAATCCTGGTACCACATTTCAAAACATCCATCCATCTTCTACCACTTTTCTGGAGGTCCAGGTTTCAGAGGTAGTAGTTCAAGCGAAGAAGCCCAGACTTCCCTCTCCCCAGCCACCTGTTCCAGCTCTTCAGAGAGGATACCAAGGTGTTCCCAGACCAGCTGGGAGACATAGTCTCTCCAGTGAGTCCTGGGTTTGCCCTGGGGTCTCCTCCCAGTGGGATGTGCCCGAAACACCTCAAGTGGGAGGCGTCCAGGATGCATCCTGATCAGATGCCCAAACCACCTCAACTGGCTCCTTTCAATGTGGAGGAGCAACGGTTCTACTCTGAGCTTCTCCTGGATGACTGAGCTCCTCAACTTATCTCTAAGGGTGAGTCCAGCAATCCTACGAAGTAAGCTCATTTCAGCTGCTTGTATGCACGATCTCATTCTTTCGGTCATTACCCAAAGCTCATAACCATAGGTTAGGGTAGGAATGTAGATTGACTGGTAAATCGACAGCTTTGCCTTAGAGCTCAACTCCCTCTTCACCACAGCAGACAGGTACAACGTCCGCATCACTGCAGAAGCTGCTCCGATCCGTCTGTCAATCTCTTGCTCCAGTCTCCTTTCACTCATGAATAAGACCCCAAGATACTTAAACTTCTCCACTTGGTGCAGGAGCTTGTCCCCAACCCGGAGAGGACAATCCACCTTTTTCTGGCTGAGGACCATGGACTCGGTCTCGAAGGTGCTGATTCTCATCCCAGCCGCTTCGCACTCAGCGGCAAACCGTCCCAGTAAGACCTCTAGGTCATTGCTGGATGAAGCCAACAGGACAACATCGTCTGCAAATAACAGAGATGAAATCCTGTGGTCACCAAGCATGACACCCTCCGTTCCCTGGCTGCGCCTAAAAGTCCTGTCCATAAAAATTATGAACAGGATCGGTGACAAAGGGCAGCCCTGGCGGAATCCAACTCTCACTGGGAATGAGCCCGACCAAGTGTTGGCAATACAAACCAAACTCTCACAATGGTCGTATAGAGACCGGATAGCTTGTAATAGCAAGCCCGATACGTCATACTCCCAATGCCTTCTCCAAGTCCACAAAACACATGTAAATTGGTTGGGCAAACTCCCACGAACCCTCAAGGATTCTCGAGAGGGTAAAGAGTTGGTCCGATGTGCCACGGCCAGGACGAAAAGCACATTGCTCCTCCTGAATCCGAGGTTCGACCAATGGCCGGACTCTCCTCTCCAGTACCTTGGCATAGACCTTCCCAGGGAGGCTGAGGAGTCCCTCATGGGCCCCTCATGGATTGTTACCTTATCGTGGGGGGCGGGGGGGTGTTCCCCAGTGATCCCAGGAGCTATGATGTCCGTGGCAATTTTCCTCTGGTAGGGTCACCCAAGATAAACTGGTCCTGGGTGAAGGGCCAGACTAAGAATGATCCAACAGACTCTCATGATGAAACAAGGATTCAGTGTACCCCGCCTAGTATGGGGTTACCGGGGCCCCACCCTGGAGCCAGGCCTAGGGGAGGGCTCGATGGCTAGCGCCTGGTGGTTGGGTTTTCGCCCATGGGACCCGGCCGGGCTCAGCTCGAAGGAGTTAATGGGTTTGCCCTCCAGTGGGCTCATCACCTGCAGGAGGGACCATGGGGGTTCCGGTGCTGTGTGGATCAGGTGGTGGTTGGAGGCGGAGACCTTGGCGGTCTGATCCCAGGCTTCCTAAACTGACATTTCAAAACAATCGCAACAAAAAAGTAGGAGGAGTTGATTTCACAAAAGCGGGGCAGACAGACAGCCACATAACACAATCCCCCTTTGGGATTAAGTTATTGTTACAGACCCGTCTAGGATGTGCTTAATGTCAAGATCAATGGCCAAGGAGAAGCAATGTTTTTCATGAAATCATAAATGCCCAGATCGGTCATCGCATTAGCTCCTTTCATCATTGCTGGAATGAGCTAAAAATTAATCACAATGCCACCTACTAGCCTGGCATGAATACTACAGCCTTTTCTATAGCTTTTGTTGATCTGTGTAAACAAGTCTTGTTTCAGTAATGCTTCCATTTAAATGCAGATTTTATTTAAAATGAAAAAAGAACAACTTAAAAAAAAAGAAAACTGCTGCTGTGTAAACACAGTAAAGATAGCCGTACTTTCTTTGCCTGTCAGAGTGCACTGACCTTAATGGCCACTTGCATAGGACTGCCATCACCACTCATCCCCAGCACTTGTCCTTCATACACCTCACCAAACGCACCATGGCCAAGAGCCCTAAAAGATCAAAGTAAAAAAAAAATAAATAAATAAATAAAACACCTCACATTAAACAATTAATGACAACTGATAAGAGTGAACAACTTCTACCATACCTAAGAAGTGTAATGTTCCTGCGTGGCACTTCCTTCAGTTCACTGAGCGAGGCAGCCTTGCCGGCAAAGCAGTAGTTTGGGTTGTAGTCCGTCATGATGGTGGAGGAGCGGATCTTGCTCAGCTTGTACTCCGGACTCTGCAGACGCCCCCTGACCGCGTGCAAGTCGTTCTTCTTGCGGTACCACACTGCAAAGAAAAGACAGAAACACAAACAAGCTGTTTTACGTCATGGTTTAAGAATTTTATTAAATCACCACCAAACTGTAACATGATCCCCACACTTGCATGACTGTGGTGGAGGAATCTTTTAGACTGTTGGTCTAAGAGTAGGAGCGGTAATCCAAGGAGGGATCAACCCACATTTTAGTCGATTGTGGAAAGAAGTAGCCAGAAAATAGTTTGAAGCCAATAATTTAGTATTGCACCCAGACTATCACAGTAGACAATAAAAACTATAAAGGTACATAGAGTATCCACCTTATTCCTGGGGGTGCCGCTGTAGGAACAATTATGGGCGGAGCTTCCGGTTTCAGCTGATGTAGTGTTAAATCAAGTCAGTAAGAGTGGAGTAGCAGGGACATTTAAAATAGCATTTTAAAAGTTTTTCAAATTCATTTTAATGTATAGTCTACATACGTGTTTTGCACTCAAGTGGCAGCTAATTTCAGCTCTTCTAGTTTTTGTATTTTTTGAATGTTTTGGGGGCTGCACGGTGGCGCAGTGGTTAGCACTGCGGCAGCACAGTTTACCCTTGGCCGGGGGATTGTGGGGATCGTGGGATCGTGGGTTCGATCCCAGCCCCCGACCAACAGTGATCTGTGTGGAGTTTGCATGTTCTCCCCGTGTTGCGTGGGTTTACTCCGGGATTTCTCCGGTTTCCTCCCACATGCCAAAAACATGCATGTTAGGTTAATTGGCTGTTCTAAATTGTCCCTAGATATCTGTTTCCTATAGGCCCTTAGAATAGAGGGTTAGTATTAATGAAAGCGCTTTGAGTGGTCTTTGTGACTAGAAAAGCGCTATATAAGTGCAGGTTAGTTAGTTAGTTAGTTAGTTAGTAGTTCTGGTACTTGCTGGTGTTCGTGGTTGTGCCAATAGACTGGATAAATGGAGGCTTCTCACCACACGGTGGCAGATGACATCCAAGCACGGTGTTGTGGCGCACGTCTGCTCTAAGGTAAATTTGGTTATGTCCAACATATTTTAACAAAATGCAGCCAACTTTATTGCAGTGGAGACGTGCTTGTCGGAATGCGCACCGCGTCATTATGAGTATAGGCAACAAGAAGTCATAAATCATGACTCTTTGTTTGGTAGCAGCAAAGTCCCAGGAAAACCCCCATGAGTGTCTGGTATCATTGGAGAGCTTAGAAATTGTACTTTCTAAAAATATCTATGCTTTTGCGGGAGACGTAACTCCCAACCAATTGAACGTGAGTTTTCAACCTAGCCAAAATATAAACAAATTGTCTTTTTTCCGGGTCAGTTTTTGTGCACTTCCTACAAATTACATATTTTGAAGATCTTTCAATACAGAATACAGATATAACATTACATCAGTTTTGAAAATGTTATCAAAGTGACTCATTTTGCCAGCATGGGTCATTTGTTTACAGCGTTAGCATCTTAGTAGCGGTGCTAACTAACGGAGCTACTGTCTACGATTCCACTTTATAAGGCCATCTTCCCATCCCTTTATAGTTGTGGGAAGTGGTATGATTATATTACTGCTTTGAGGTGCAAGAGGCCGTGTTCCTACATTTCTAATGCCGAAGTCATTGTTTTTTAACAAGGAAAAGTGTCCCATTTCAGTAACAACCATATGTTCTAAACTAGTACTGGAAGTTGCTACCATAATTCACGCAAGGCATCATGGGGCCTAGGAATAAGGTGGATAGTTGTTTTTCATATTTTCTCTCATACACATGCTTTTTTAAAACATAAGACTGATAACCTAATAGAAATTCCTACAAACCAAAAGTTCACCAATCAGAATGGTTTATATACAGTATTTGCCACTTTCTTCTACTACTGATCATCTCACTCGCACAGATCAGGTTGTAAAGACCACAACCAAACCAACAAGCTGTTCAAACCCAGTGTTTGCACGACTTAGCCAATGAAATGTATGTTGGTTTAAAGGGAGATGAACTGATTTCACACAGGACAAGATGCTGTGCAGGAGATCATTCCCATTAAAGCAAACATGAGGAACATCCATCAAAGCTCCTGAAAGCATGCTTCTTTCTGACTCCATTTGTCCTGATTCTTGTCAGTGATGTGCATGTGGGATGGTTTTCTCCTTGGTTACTGCCCCTAAACTTTCTGTGCCAGTGAGTTTGGACTCACCCGCCATGGAGACTGCCGTGTCCCCGATGCAGGTTGGTAGTCTGCCAGGGAGAGGGGGGGCGTTGCGTGCAGGTAAGAGGTGCCGTCGAGCCATCGCCCGGTGCAGGTGCTCGGGACTCAGGGGTTTGGATAAGGGGGGAGTTGAGGAGGAGGAGGGAGGGAGGGGGTGAAGGTGTGGAGGGGGAGTAGAGGAGGAGACGGGTCGCCCAAAGAACAGACTACCTCCCTGCATGGGGGAGAGCTCAGGTGAAGAGACACCATTAGCAGAAAGTGTGTGTGTGTGTGTGTGTAAGTCACTGAAAAATAAGCTCGATAATTAAACACATCTGCCTTCATATTTAATCAGGTTAAACCAAATGTCATCATACAAATATCACCAACCTTTGTTTAGTAATTAATTAGTTTATTTGTAAGTGCACACATTTACAAGTACCACAGTTAGTGAGGAGATAACACTAAACAGCTGTTCCATTTTTCATAGTTTAAACACTTAACATTTATGTCTGAGCTGAGTATCTGTCAGATACTTTACAGATCATCTACTGTAGTTCAAATGTACCAAGCCTCAGTCCTTTTGTAATATTGTTTCCCCTTCACTGATTTCCATCTGTTTTCAGTTATTCAGTGCTTCTGATGCCTTTTGTTCTAAAATGCCATTAATTTGGAAAATAAACTGTTGCTATCCTGCCTGTAACTGTGCTGCTCATCTCAAAAAAGATATCACTCTTCCACAGTTCATTTTTGTACTGTATGAAAAAAATGAATAACTCTTGCAAGTCTAGCTAGACTATCAATTTAAAACGTATCACTAAAAATGAGCTTAATTTGTTTGTTTTTAATCAGTTAGCAATGAGAAATAAGAGAAAACACTGCATTGCTGCTACCAGTGTAGAGGTTGGAAACCATTTCAAAAACACTACAAATTTATGAGATAAATATTTCAAATCTATGGAAAAATAGCTATTGCAAATGTAAGAGGAAAAAAATCTAATTTTTGAGAAAAAAATAAAATTTGCAAGAAATAAAGCCACAAATTTACCAAAAAAGTAAATACATATTTATAGGAAAAGCATCCCACATTTATGACAAAATTCATTTCTCAAAATTTTCAACAAAAACAAACAAAAATAAAACAACTTTAGAACAAAGTGATAAATTTACAAGAAAAAAACTGGAAGAAAAAGTTAAAATTTGGGGGGAATGAGAATGAAAATTCGTTAACAAAAACTGTGTATTAAGGCTGTGTCCACTGAGCACGTAAAAATGTTCTAGACCTGTTTTTTCTGGGGGCTTCATAGGCACTCTTAAAAAAAGGTTTCCCACTTTGTATCCTAGCAACCGCTTAACCTGCCACTCACAGCTCCATCTGCGTTTCACACAGTTTGCACTGAAACTCTCTACTCACTACACTGCACATGAAACAGGTAAGAAAACACACATCACGGTGTCCTTTTAGCCTGATTCTGATTGTCTGGTAAGAGAGGTATGGCGCTGATGAGCGATGTGGCACTCCAAAAGTTGAACTTCTTTCAACTTCAAGAGCCCACATAAACTGCTGACCATCGAGAGTGTTTTTGCACTCAATGCAGGGCATTGAGGGCATTAAATGCTGAACTATACAGAGAATGAACAGAATTTTTTTTCCCCCGATGGAAAAAAAAATACTCTTGTGGACAAGCAGCTTTAAGAGGGGGGGAAATTACCTATTAAAAACATTGATGGCAAAATTATACTTATAATTCAGTTGTTTTAACTTTATGCTTAGGCTTAAATTTGTTATGACTTTTTTTTTTTCAAAAAATTGTTCAAAAATGGTTCTTTCCATATAAATGTTGCCAACCCCTGCGCTATTAGTGATAACACGTGTAAATTAAAATGGTGTTTGATTCTGTCAGAGTAAACAATACTCATGGGTTCACTGTTCTTTATTCTTCATATGTGTGATTATTCAGTCCTGGTTTGTCATTTAAAAACAATAATTCAGCATTACAAACACATATCAATATGTGTCATTACAAAAGAAAAGGAACCCACTAATTTTTCTTCCATAATTAGCATTAAGATACATCAAAATACGGACAGAAACTACAATGAATCAGCTCCCTCTGAGGTCCATGAATAACAGCAGAGAAATGCATTTTTTCATTTCCTCAGAGTTATTGAGATATTTTGCTTCAATCTTGGCCGGAAAGCTGACTTTTCATCGCCAAGAGGTAAAACATCTCCTTTTCCTTGAAAAATCTGTGAGATTTAATTCATCTCACTTTCATTACAGGTGTGTTATT
Source organism: Pholidichthys leucotaenia (assembly GCA_020510985.1). NCBI lineage: Eukaryota > Metazoa > Chordata > Actinopteri > Cichliformes > Pholidichthyidae > Pholidichthys > Pholidichthys leucotaenia. Next base: position 143,753,796 of record CM035842.1, on the reverse strand, counting down.
GTATGCATTACTTCAAATCTGCTTATGTCATGCCTGCTCTTCATGTCCGGCTGTGTTTGAGCCCTGGAAGCTGAGAATATCGTCGATATTTCACAGGAAATCTGAGCAGCACAGATTCCTCCAGAGGCCCTGACACAAAGTTTACCAAATATTACTGCAAGGAGAAAAAGCAAGCCTCTCACAGATGAGCTTCAGTTAAAATTCAGCCCTTTTTGATGAGGTTATGGAAAGGGGCAAGTCAAGAGTGAGAACCTGCTGTACAAGAACACCTTGAAAAATCAGTCGCCAACACAGGATTCCCTTCATAATGATCCAAACAAGTCGCATCAGATGTGTAATCCCTCACTGCCCTATTTTACTGCACATGTTTAAAATGTAGTTTTACAAAGTGACTGGAGTTAATGAAACAAGATTAAGCATAGAGTAACCATATATTTGGCCTAGCAGCTTAAAAACTAATTTAGCATTAGTATCATTATGTAATGAATGATAAGGTAAGCCGGGGCACAAAGTTACAATTTTATACAATTGTCACATGAATGTGGTTAATATAGTTTTATTTCACATACTGTAAATCTCGTCCATATACTTTTGGACATGTCCTCGTTCATATGATTTAATTGTTTTTATTTTGTATTACATTACATGCATGTAAATGACAAATGAAAACATATATGGCCGATTAACTTTTTATCCTACTGTCGGGGAAACTTGTTACATATAACAGTGTCATGAATGCCCTTCGGGGCAGAGAACTGATACCCATGTGCCAACTGTGTTTGGGCAATTTATTGAAAAACAAACAACAACGTAAAGTTCAACAAGGTGCTCAAAATACCAAAATAACAATGAGGGAGAAAACAGGAATACAGGAATAGCGCACCAGAGCAGGAATAGGCTCTGGCAGAGACGAAGAGGGACTGAAGATACCCTTGAAGAGTCAAGGCAGTGGCAAATGAGAACAAAATAACTCCCCTTAAACAGGGTCAAAACCAAATACATACGTGATGACAGGTGTGGGTTCACCTGAGCGGGCAAAGAGGTAATAATGAATAAAGATTGGGATCAGCTGGAAGAGAGGAGGGAAGAGCGGCTGGGCTTGACAGCTGACAGGGCGAAGCCCACACAGAGCACCAAACCGGAAATGCCGCCTGACAGCTGTCAACCTAGAGAAGGAACACCAAGGAAAAATATAAGGAATAAACAACATCAAAAGCGGACTAATAAATAATTACAAATTGAAATGAAACATGAGCACAGCAAAAAGTGAAGCCTAAACAGAAAACTAGAAGGCAGTAATAAAACTCAAAAGGCACAAAATACAACAAATATAAATAAATATAAGGAAAAAGCCACGAGACTGAGTCTGGCAGAACTTCCAGAGCTCAGCTCGTGACAGAGCCCCCCTCTCAAGGGGTGGGTCCCAGACACCCCAGGGTGACACCAAAAGAAAAAGAAAGAGCCTGCCCCCCCTCAAGCAGGGGCACAACAATAACCCACCTAGGGTGGGTGGTGGGGGGAACAGGCTAGGAGGGAATGAAACAAAACTCCACTCAGGACCCACACCAATAAAAAAACGGAGGATCAGGCCCCCCCGACCAAAGAGCTGGAAAGTTAAGGCGGGCGACCAAAGTCCCAGGCCTGGCGGACGGCGAGGTGGAATGAGTCAGGTGGCCTGCTGGAGAATGTGAGCCACCCAACCCAATGGCCCAGTCCGTCAGGCAGTCAACCAGAGTTCTTGAGCAACCTGAACAGCCAGGGCGGTCCAGGAGGCAGCTGCCCAGCAGGGAGAAACAATGGTGGGTAGGACGGAGGAGTCAGAGAAACCACGGTGGTGTCTGGCGCAGGAGGGGAGACCACGACGGCGTCTGGCAGCAGAGGAGGAACCACGACGGCATCTGGCAGAGGAGGAGGAACCACGACGGCGTCTGGGAGTGGAGGAGGAACTACAACGGCATCTGGGAGCAAAGGAGGAACCAGGACGGTATCTGTTAGAGGAGGAGGAACCACGATGGCATCTGACAGAGGAGGAGGAACCACGATGGCATCTGGCAGAGGAGGAGGAACCACAACGGCATCTGGCAGAGGAGGAGGAACCACGACGGTGTCTGGTACAGGAGGAGAGGGGACCCCGATGGAGTCTGGCAAAGGAAGGGGAGCCACGACACTCTCGGACAGGTCAGCAGCACCCTCGGTGATCACAGACTGGGACAAGGCAGCACCCATGGTGGCTCCGGGTTGGAGCCAAGCTGCACCTGTAGTGGCTCCGGGCTGGAGCAAAGCTGCACCCGGCATAGCTCTGGGCTGGAGCAATGCAGCACCCACGGTGGCTCCGGGCTGCAGCAATGCAGCACCCACGGTGGCTCTAGGCTGGAGTGACACTGCACCCGTGGTGGTCCAGGACTGGGACACAGCTGCACCCACAGTGGTCCAGGACTGGGACACAGCTGCACCCTTGGTGGGTCCAGACTGGACCAAAGCTGCACCCTCGGTGGCTACTGGCCGGAGCAATGCAGCACCTGCGGTGGCTCCGAGCTGGAGCAACACAGCACCTGCAGTGGCCCCAGGCTGGGACAAAGCTGCACCCGCGGTAGCTCCGGGCTGGAGCAATGCAGCACCTGCGGTGGTTCCAGGCTGGAGCAATGTAGCACCCGCGGTGGCTCCGGGCTGGAGCAACGCTGTACCCGTGGTGGACCCAGACTGGACCAAGGCTGCACCTGCAGTGGATCCGGACTGGGCCATGGCTGCACCCATGGTGGGCCCGGACTGGGCCAAAGCTGCACCCTCAGAGGCCCCGTGCTAGAACAATGCACCCGCGATGACCTCCACTGGGAAGGAAGCAGCACCCTCGGTGGACCTGGACTGGGTCACAGCTGCACCCTCGGTGGACCGGGACTGAGCCATGGCTGCACCCTCGGTGGACCTGGGCTGGGCCACGGCTGCACCCTCGGTGGCCCCGGGCTTGAACAAAGAACCCATGACGACCTCCACAGAAAAGGAAGCAGCACCCTCGAGGACCTTAGCCGGAGGGGGAGCAGCCCCCACAGAGGTCCCGGGCTGGGACGGAGCGCCCGCAATGACCTCAGCGGGAGGAGCTGGACCCACGATGACCTTGGGTGGTGAATCCGGACCCATGGAGACATCTGGCAGATCTAACAGTACCTTTGCGACCCTGGAGGAGAGCTCAGACAAGACAAGCGGATCGGCAGGGTCACCGGCAGCAGCAGAGCCCGGTGAGGTTAACCCAGGCGCAGCTGACGGCTGCACCCGACTCTTCTCACCAAGACCCAGGCAAGATTTCTCCAAAAGAGAGACGGAGACAAAGGAGTGCACTTGCCTGAGCTTGAGCTCCACCACCATACAGGACTACGTCGATCCAGACGAAGACACCTCGGGCTCGGCATTCTGGAGGTCCAACTCCAACTCTGCTGCAGCGGCCCCAGCAGCAGGCATGGTGGTAGGTGCAGTCCTGAGACCCTCCAGCGAAGTGACCCACGCACATGGCTCGCCCGGTGTGGATTCTGGAGGCTGGTTTCCTGCTGGCGCTGGACCCTGTGTAGCTGAAGCCAGGGGACGCTCTATTGTCGGCACAGGCTCCAGGTCGGAGGCAGCACTCTTCCTCTGCCCGGACCTCGGCTGCGGGGCTGGGACCTGGTCCTCCAGGGCCACAGGTTCCTCCATCATCCGGCAGCTCAACCCTGTTGTCGGCAGACCCTCAGGGAGGACAGGCGGAGATACGGAGAGGACAGGTGAGAAGTTAATAGCTGTAACAGGCCGTGAGGACTCAGGGGACTGCAAACCCTAAGTCCCACTGCCGGGAATCAGACAAGGCACATCATCATAAAATGAAGAGGAATGAAATGACACTTGCCTGTGTTCCCGGTTTTTGATGTTGCCTGCTGCAGCAGGTGTAGCATCGTCCCTCTCCGTGGCTACAGTGGATATTGGCTCCTCAGAGTGTCATGGAGGAGCATGGAGGAGCATGGAGGAGCAGCCTCAGCGGGGACGGAGGCGGGCGGCGCTGGGGGAAAGGCAGATAACCTCTCAGTAGTGGACGAGGGCGCCGGGGAGAAGCAGAGAATAGTAGCTGCATAGAGGGGAAGAGCTGACGATTCAGCCGGAGAGGAAAAATACTGGGTACGCACTGCTGAGGGGGGATTCTGTCCCAGTGTAGGAGAAGCTGCCGACTGAGAGGTAGGGGCATTCCTCCGGCAGGGTCTCCCAGAACGACGACAAGGAGTGGGAGGTGGAGATGTGGGTTCAAAGTGGAGAGGGAGGAGCTCCGGAGTCTGGGAACGCTCACTCCTTGGCTCAAACTCCGGGTCCTTTGGTGAATTCTCCTCCAGTTCCTGGGCCGAATCTGGGAGGAGCCATGGCTTAACCTCCAGGAGGAGGTCAGTTTCTGCCAGTATAACTCACCTGCACTCCTCAAGCTCCTTGGCCAATGGAGCGGGCCAAGGCTCGGGAGGAGGAGGCGGAGCTGCCACCGGAGAATGGTAAGAGACTAGAGGCTTCCGTCTGCGTGAGCACTTACTTTTCATTGGCGCAGATGCAGGCATCAGAGCTAACTTCCCCGGCTCATCACTCGTGGACTGAGGGAGAACTACGGAGAGGAGTAGGTTCGTGAGCTCCGGATGATCCCACAGGCTGGGACATGCCTGCAGTACCTGCGCTGCGCCCTCCAGACACTCTCGGGCTGTCTCCGGAGTACAGGAGGCTTGAGCCTGTGATAGAATATCCCCCAAATTTCCCACTGGCCGTAGCTCCACCTCGTTCAGTTTTAGGGTGGCCGTCTCCGGGGTAACAGACATGGTAATCCCGGTGAGGAAAAAAAAAAACCCAATGAGCTTTGCTGCTGGTGAGGTGAACGAAATGGCAAGAAAAGAAAAAATCACCAAACTCACAGCAGCTGGGTCTCTACTGGCCGCTGCCTTCTGTCATCAATGCCCTTCGGGGCAGAGAATTGATACCCACGCGCCAACTGTGAGTTTGGGCAATTTATTGAAAAAAACAAACAACAACATAAAGTTCAACAAGGTGCTCAAAATCTCAAAATAACAACGAGAGAGAAAACTTACAGGAATAGCGTGCCAGAGCAGGAATAGGCTCTGGTGGAGATGAAGAGGGACTGAAGATACCCTTGAGGAGTCAAGGCAGTGGCAAATGAAAACAAAACAACTCCCTTTAAATAGGGTCAAAACCAACTACATAAGTGATGACAGGTGTGGGTTCACCTGAGCGGGCAAAGAGGTAATAATGAATAAAGATTGGGATCAGCTGGAAGAGAGGAGGGAGGAGCGGCTGGGCTTGACAGCTGACAGGGCAACGTCCACAAAGAGTACCAAACCAGAAATGCCGCCTGACAGCTGTCAACCTAGAGAAGGAGCACCAAGGACAAATATAAGGAATAAACAACATCAAAAACAGACTAATAAATAATTACAAATTGAAATGAAACATGAGCACAGCAAAAAATGAAGCCTAAACAGAAAACTAGAAGGCAGTAATAAAACTCAGAAGGCACAAAATACAACCAATATAAATAAATATAAGGAAAAAGCCACGAGACTGAGTCTGGCAGAACTTCCAGAGCTCAGCTTGTGACCATCAGGGTAAGTTGGTAGGTGGCAAGTTCATAAATTCACAAGACAAACTACTTCTTTCTATAGTTTTTATTCAAAATGTAAATAAAACGCTTATACTTTCACACCATGCTTTATATCTGAAATAAAACATGAATGCAGTGTATCAGTCCACACAGATAAAGCTGTCACACTGCTTACTAAATACGGCTTGAAATCTAAATATTTGCAGAAAACAAAAGGAAAGGTGCACAAACTCATGGTGGAATTCCGAAGCCATACATTACTGAGATAGGCTATATCCAGTAGGTGGTTTGTTATTTTATACAATAAAAAAACAAGGAGAATGGTGGTGGTGGTGGGGGTATTCACCAATTTATTTACTGTTTATATCCACCTTATTCCTTAGGGCTTTGCTGTAGAAACAATTATGGGGGCAACTTCCGGTTTTGGCTGAAGTAGCGTTAATTCAATCAGCAAGAATGGAGTAGTGGGACATTTAAAATAGCGTTTTTAAAAGTTTTTCAAATTCATTTTAATGTATAGTCCTTTGCACTCAAGTGGCAGCTGATTTCAGCACTTGTAGTTTTTGTATTTTTTTGAACGTTTTGACGTAGTTCTGGTACTTGTTGATGGTGTTTGTAGTTGTGCCATAGACTGTATAAATGGAGGCTTCTCACCGGCAATGCGTAGATCATGCACTGAAAACTAACAAGGACTGTTGGTGTGACTGGTGGTACAGACGCAAGAGCACCAGGTATGTTTTCACTTGTATGAATGTCACAGATCTGACGTTTATGCGTCATATATGTCACCAGATGCAAGGCTGCATGGAGTAAAATAATAAATAAAAAATAGTAACAGTTTGCTTCCTGAGGCTTAACAATTTAAGAACGATATCAAATAGTTGTTTAGGGTTTTTTTTTTTTTTTTGCATTCATTGCACTGCCTTGGAACGACATAGACTTGATATTAGCAACTTCACCATGCATTCATTTTTGAATTATCACAAAATGTCACCTGTGCTGGCAAAATGAATCACTTTGAGGAAATAATCAAAACTGAGGTAACGCTTTTTTCCATATTCTGTATTGAAAGACCTTCAAAGTGATATTTAATTTGTAGGAAAGAAGAAAGGAAGGAAGAAAAATGGACCCGGAAAAAGACGATTTGTTTATATTTTGGCTAGGTTGAAAACTCACGTTCGATTGGTCGGGAGTTACGTCTTCCGCAAAACCATATGTATTTTTAGAAAGTACGTTTTCTAAACTTTCCAATGATACCAGGCACTCATGGGGGTTTTCCCGGGACTTGCCGCTAGCAAACAAAGAAAGAGTCATGATTTATGACTTCTCATGCCTGCAGCTCGTAATGACGCGGTGCGCATTCCGACTCATTTTGCCAGCACGGGTCACAAATATAGATCAATAAAATTTTGAACAATTGTCAGAAAAAGGTCTGTACGTGTTAAGTTAAATAACAAGCATTCATGGCATGACAGCAGCATGAGCATTTTAATTTCGGGGTAAAACAAACAGCTGCAGCTGTCTGTAGTTACCCCGACATTAAAACACCCAAGCACGGTGTTGTGGTTCTTTGTGGCTCTGACTAGATTCTACGTCTGCTCTGAGGTAAATTTGATTATGTCCAACATCTTTTAACAAAATGCATCCGACTTTATTGCGGTGGAGACACTGATATATCTTTTATTTGTTTACAGCGTTAGCATCTTAGCAGCAGCGCTAACAAATGGAGCTACTGTCTGCGAGGCCACTTTTTAAGGTCATCTTCCCATCCCTCCATAGTTGTGGGAAGTGGCATGATTATATTACTGTTTTTGAGGTGCAAAAGGCCGTGCTCCCACATTTTTGATGCTGAAGTTATTGTTTTTTAACAAAGAAAAGTGTCCCGCTTCAGTGACAACCATAAGTTCTAAGCTAGTACCGGAAGTTGCTACCATAATTCATGCAAGGCACCATGGGGGCTAGGAATAAGGTGGATAGGGACAAGTATGTAGCATAAATTATTACTACAGACCAAAGCATTTGTAGCCTATAAAGCCTATTCTCTATTCTCGCTCTAATTCACAATTTAAAAAGACAAATTTCTAAGAGAAAAGCTGAAAATGTATGAGGAAAAAGTTGAAAGTTTAAGAGAAAAAAGTAGCACATTTATGAAAAAAAGCCACCAAATGATGAAAAAAGTCACAAATTTAGGAGAAAAAGTTTCAGATTTACTAGAAAAGGTCACATTCAGGAGGAAACAAGATGGAAATTTACTTTAAAAAAATAGCAAATTCTTAATGAAAAAAGTTGGAAACTTATGAGAAAAATGTAACAACTTTATGAGAAAAAGTTAAATAGTCACAAGAATAAAAAGTTGCAAATTTGCTTGAAAAAATAGCAAATTTATAAGGAAAAAAGTTGCCAAATGACCAAGAAAAATGTCACAGATTTATGAGAAAAATGTTTGTGAGAAAAAATGCAAATTTATGAGAAAGAGGTTGTAAATGTATGAGAAAAAAAAATGTATCTACAAAAAAAAGTTGACATTTATGAGAAAGAAAGTTTTTCTTGTTCTTTTTCTTCAAAATGTATAATTTTTTCCAAGCAAATTTGTAACTTTTCTAATAAAATTAGCTCTTTTTGCTTATAAATTTGCCCCTTTTTGTGATAAATTTGTTACCCCTTTTCCTGCACAAATTTATGACTATATACAGTACTCATAAATTTAAATATTTTATATTATATTTACAACTTATAAATCCCCCCCTCAAATCACCTACTGGCTATATCTAACAAATAATCTTAAACATGTATTGTGATTCTTCTTCTTTCGGCTGTTCCCTTTAGGGGTCGCCACAGCGGATCATCCACCTCCATCTCATCCTATCCCTTGCACGTATTGTGATGATTATTTTCTGTAAATAAATTTGATCATACCTAAAACATTTATAAGCTTTTTTTTTATATAATTATACCGTGTTCTAAAATATAAACTTGACAGCAATCCACAATAGCGCATAGTAGCTACACTGTAACTATGTGCCCCTGGTCTCTCGGTTACAACTTGCCCCATTATCATCATTTAGATTTGATACCACCAGGAAGGAACCCTGTACTACTTACTGTGAAAACAGACACGTGCCCATGTGGCCCGATAAGTCTAGTTTCACGAGTAAAACCTGTTGTGTACAAGATCACGACAACTATGAAGAAAGACGACAGATTTTCAAAAAAACTACCCGGAGGGCTCCTAATTCATTTATCTCTCCTCTCTTATGTCCAACGATCCATACTGTATGCATGGCTTGTGTGCAGCGGGACAGTAGAGAGTGTACTGAACATGCACTGAGCCTAAAATTAGAAAGGGCACGCACACGCAACGCAGGCAGGAGAGGGTGTAACAACCTGCCCCATGCAACTTTTCGCCCCGACTTACCCTATTCAGTGACAGATTGTGGTTGTCTTGTATCCCTTAGTTTTCTTTCTTTCTCTGTTCTGTTTTTAACACCTTCCAGAGTAGTTAAATCAAAGCTGTATAAAACTGAATTCCCTGATTAATCCCGTTTTAAGCCATTTCACACCATGTCTGACCAAAGCTAAGTAATTATGTTCACATCCTCTCTCAGGAACAAGGACACTAATTATTCTAAATATCCACGCCATCACTGTGCTTTGCGTAACTAGTGTTAAGAATTGCAGTTGATCTCTTTCCAGCCCACCCAGATTATCTAAGAGTCAACACCCGTACATTCAGCCAAACTTTTCAATCTTTTATCACAGTCTTCATTTTCTAATATCATAGTAATTTTCATAATAACGATTGCTGTCTTTTCCTCCTCAGTTAATGAATCATAGCAGATGGCATTTACTGATACCTCATTCATCAGTACACATGTAATTGGCCCAAAACTGTGTAGTTAAATGTCAGCACTTTCTTCTGCTTGTGCCTTTTATAATCAACAATGTCTTTTCAGGTTAAAGTCATACAGGGAGGTGCTTAGGGTAAATTTTCGAAAATTCACGAGAGCAGCCGTACTACTGAAGGTAGTGATTACGGCATATACATAATGTGACATTTTGCCTCTATTACATCCCCTTTGATCTGCAAAATTTAAACTTGTTTTACACTCTTTGAATTTTTCTACACCAAGTGTTCATACAGTCAGAGAGAAGAGAGCATCACCTGCAAACCTGTACTTTAAAGTGTTCATAATGGGCACACCATCAGTGTCCTATAATTCAGTTCCATATCTTTCCCATCGCTCCTTTAATCATCCAGCGCACAGCCAGCGAGCATGAGTATCCGAGCTGACACTTATCAAAGTTCTTCCTGCTTCTGTTAGTAACATCTGGAAGCATGCGTTATGAACAGCTGTGCTCACAGGCGGTGGAACGTGGCGGGCACAGACTGTGAACAGAACTGGAGGAGTCTCTTACTGAAAACAACGCCAATGCAGACCAGCACGAAGCCGCTCATGATAATGGAGATCACAACAGCCAGGATCAGTGACGTTGACACCTGGCCCTGCCGAGCTACGTCTGGATGAACTGATTGAGAGAGAGAGAGAGAGAGAGAGAGAGAGAGAGAGAGAGAGAGAGAGAGATGGTCAACCCACACGGTCTACATTTTATTCAGTTGCATTCAAGATATACAGTGTCAAAAAAAAAAGTGTCTACCTGATTTCTTATATTTTTGCACATTTGTCACACTTAAATGTTTCAGATCATCAAACTAATTGTCATATTAGACACTGATAACCACAGTAAATATAAAATGCAGCTTTTAAATGATAATTTCATTTATTAAGGGGAAAAAAGTTATCCAAACCTACCTAACCCTATGTGAAAAAATAATTATCCCCTAAACCTAATGCAATCAAGCGTTTGCGATAACTGGCAATGAGTCTTTTACAGTGCTGTGGAGGAAATTTGGCCCACTCTTCTTTACAGAATTATTTTAATTCAGCCACACTGGAGGGCTTGAGCTTGAGGTCACAATCTCGGCATTCTCCTTCAGAATTTTCTGTTAGAGAGCAGAATTCATGGTTCCATCAATTCAAGCAAGTTGTCCAGGTCCTGAAGTAGCAAAGCAGCCCCGGACCATCACACTACCACCACCATGTTTGACTGCTGATATGATGCTCTTTTTGTGAAATGTTTGTTTTACGCCAGATCTAACGGCATGCACAAATTCCAATAAGTTCAACTTTTGTCTCATCAGTCCACAGAATATTTTTCCCAAAGTCTTAGGGATCATCAGGATGGTTTTTGGCAAATGTGAGATGAGCCTTTGTGTTCTTTTTGGTCAGCAGTGGTTTTCACCTTGGAACTCTCCCAATGAATGCCATTTTGACTGACTCACTGAGGCAAGTGAGGCCTGCAGTTCTTTAGATGTTGTTCTAAGTTTTTGTTTCTCATCAGTTCTTGGATTTCTTTAGATCACAGCATGATATGTTGCTTTTTGAGATCTTTTAGCCGACTTCACTTTGTTAGACTGGTTCTATTTAAGTGATTTCTTCATTTAACAGGTCTGGCAGAAAATCAGCCTTAGGTGTGGCTAGTGAAATTGAACTCAGCTTTTCAAAAAAATGTGGTTAATTACAATTAATACGTGATGTCACAAGGGCGGCAATTACTTTTTCCCATAGGGCCAGGTAGCTTTGGGTAGCTTTTTTCCCTTAACAAATGAAATCAAAGTTTAAAAACTGCATTTTGTATTTACAGTGGAGGGGGGGGGGGTGAACATTTCATAGGCTGAAAAGTTGATAGTGGTTAAATTTGACCAAATGTGGTTTATTTTCCAACACAGTCTCCCCTTCGGTCCACACACTTCTTCCATTGGTGTTGCAGTGCTTGGATCCCTGCGGTTGAAAAATCAACCACATTTGGTCAAATTTGACCACCATGAACTTTTCAGCCTATGAACTTTTCAGCCCCCTCCTCCTCGTACTTGGATTACCTTTGTCTAATATCAAAATCTGTTTGATGATCCTAAACATTTAAGTGTGACAAGTACGCAAAAATATAAGAAATGGGAAGGTCCATTTTGTTTCATTAAGGCTGAATATGGTGTTTTCTTATCCCCGTCTCAGAAAAATGATCTGTGAAAAATGGTGTATGGAAGTACTCATGGGAGTTGAAGCTTTGCAGCGTCATTCTGGGTCTATTACAGGAGTCTGCAATCAGAGCAATCTTTCCTGCATGCTCCTATTCCCTTTGGTGATCTATCTCTCTCCTCTGTTCTCGCCAATACAAGAAAATGCTTAATATATTATATATAACCACATTAAATATAAACACACACACACACACACACACACATATATATATATATATACAGTATATATATATATATATGTGTGTGTGTGTGTGTGTATGTGTGTTATATAGCCTTATATATAGAAGGCTATCAGATATATATGTGTTATATATTTGATAGCCTTCTTCTTCCGGCTATCAGAGAGAGCAGACGCATTTCTTCTCCTCTCCCTTCTCCTCCTCCCTTTACTGATCCCAGCTTGCTGTGTCCTGTCTGTGTCTCGCTCTTCTTCTGCTGCATCTCGACCCAAACGGAAATTATGGAAATTATGGAATTGGTGAGCTGGGCTTTAATGCAATTGACACCACTTTTAAACAGAAAATCGGGCCAGGGGGAGCCCAAGTGGAGAGACTCATGGGACAATTGGAACTCATGTGTCTGTGTGATTCGATTGAAGATGTGGAAGACATCTACCTGTTTTGGCTTCATGATCACAGGATTTCTGCTGTTTGGCTCTGGAGTTTTCCTGGTGTATCGGAAATTAAAGAAGTTGGAAGAGCTAATCAAAATGCGGACCCGGCGAAGCTCCTTCAACAATTCGACCAGCGATTTTAAAGCCTGTGAATGTTAAATTGTGCTGCACAGAATCGCATGAGAGAGGAAATTTCTATGCTCTAAGTGAACTGTGCTCATCAGGCCTTGATTCGGTGTCCTTGGGAGAACTCATTCCTCCAGGAGAAGAGATAAGATAAGATAAGATAAGCCTTTATTAGTCCCACAACGGGGAAATTCCAGGATTGCAACAGCACAGGGATAGCAACACTCAGAGCAACAATCAGAAGGCAAGAAAAAAAAAAAAAAAAGCAAGCAAGAGCAGCTAATATACATATGTACATATTACTATAAAATATATATACACACACACACACACACACAGACACACAGTGCAGAGCATTGTAGCTGGATGGAATAATATGTAGATATATAAAAACACAGTGCGGAGCATTGTAGCTAGATGGAATAAATATATAGATATATAAATATAAACACACCCAGTGCTGAGCATTGTAGCTAGATGGAATAAATATATAGATATATAAATATAAACACACCCAGTGCAGAGCATTGTAGCTAGATGGAATAAATATGTAAATATATAAACACACACAGTGCAGAGCATTGTTGCTAGGTGGGATGAAACAGCATAACCGTCTATTTAGTTATCCTACATGGTATGATTATGTGCCCATACATATTCTCACCCTCCATAGCGACCGGTATGTTCCTAGTTGTATGCCGGAGAGGACCATTGTGTAAGTCTATTGCATCTTTTGCATTCAAAAAAAAAAAACAAAAAAAAAAACAACAAAAAAAAACTATTAGTTTGTTACGTCTTTTTGCTATCTCTGCGAGCAGCCCTGCTTAGGTTGTACAGTCTGACAGCCGTTGGTAGGAAGGACCTACGAAACCTCTCGGTTGTGCACCTGGGATGATGTAGTCTGCTGCTAAATGAGCTCCTCAGTGCATCCAGTGTGTCCTGCATAGGGTGGAACTCGGACTCCAGCAGAGATGACAGTTTAGCCACCGTCCTTCTCTCTCCTATCTCCTCCATCGGATCAAGGCGCTGCCCCAGGACAGAGCTAGCTTTCTTAATCAGTTTGTTCAGTCTCTTCCTATCGGCTGCAGTAATGCCACTGCCCCAGCAGACCACTCCAAAAGTGATGGCTGATGCCACCACCGTGTCATAGAATGACTTCAGCAGTGTACACCAAAAGACCTGAGTCTCCTCAGCAGGAACAGCCTGCGCTGTCCCTTCTTGTAGAGTGCGTCAGTATTGTGTGACCAGTCTAGTTTATTGTTCAGATGAATACCCAGGTACTTGTAGGATGTCACCATCTCGATGTCTGTTCCCTGTATATTTACTGGTGCTGTGAGGGGCTGCCCATGCCTGCGGCAGTCCACCACCAGCTCCTTAGTTTTCCTCGCGTTGATCTGGAGGCAGTTCCGATGGCACCAGTCCACAAAGTCCTGGATAAGCCCTCTGTACTCAGCTTCATCTCCGCTGGAGATGAGACCAACGATCGCAGAGTCATCAGAGAACTTCTGTAGATGGCAATGTGTTGTGTTGTGTGAGAAGTCCGCAGTATAAAGAGTGAACAGGAAGGGAGCCAGCACCGTTCCCTGGGGGGCCCCCGTGCTACTGATGATCGTGTCGGAAACACAGTCCCGGGTTCTCACAAACTGAGGCCGGTTCGTGAGGTAGTCCAGGATCCATGATGACAGGTGCTGGTCCACCCCTGCGCGCAGCAGCTTGTCCTTCAGGATCATCGGTTGGATGGTGTTGAAAGCACTGGAGAAGTCAAAGAACATGATCCTCACCATATTCCCGGGCTTCTCCAGGTGGGACAGAGAACGGTGAAGGAGGAAGATCACCGCATCCTCCACCCCAATGCCATGCTGGTAGGCGAACTGGAGTGGATCCATCGCTGGTTCCACCAGGGGGCGGAGATGAGCAAGGAGCAGTCTCTCCAGGGTCTTCATCAAGTGGGACGTCAAGGCCACCGGTCTGAAGCTGTTCAGGTCTTTGGGGTGGGAAGTTTTTGGTACAGGTACCACACAAGATGTTTTCCACAGCTGTGGTACCCTCCCCAGTTTCAGGCTCATGTTGAAGATATACGTCACAATCCCACACAGCTGGTCTGCACAGGACTTGAGGAGCTTTGCGCTGATGCCGTCCGGTCCCGACGCCTTCCTCGCCTTGATCTTCCTCAGCTCCGTCCTCACCTGGGTCTTGGTCAGGGTCAGGATGGGGGGCTGTGTGTTGGGAGTGGGGGGGGTGTCGGTGGAGTGGGGAGTGGGTAGCAGGACTTGATTTCTTAGAGGCAGCAGTGGTTGTTGTGCAGACAGGGGGGAGGGCGGTTGGTCAAATCTATTGAAAAACAGATTCAGGTTGTTCGCCCACTCCCTATAGATAAAGCAGAAGGGAGTTTTGGCTTGGCTTCTCTTAACCCAAACAATTGCTGATGTGCAACAATCTGAACTCTCCAAGGACAGCCATGTGACTAACATGGAATTTTACCATCTGGCATGAACTGAAGAGAGATGAACTCTGTGGACATGTTATCTATGTTTTAGGACACTAAGGACATAACATCTAGCCGTTGCCTAAGAGAGGATTTTTGTTGTCCACCAGTAACTGATACTTCACACACTGCATTCACACTGATATCACTAACTGATATACACACACTGGTCTCTCTCTTGCTCTTGCTTTGTTAATGTGTGGATCTGTATATTGTCTGCTAATTGTGCAATTAGAGGGTTTTTTCTATGTGATCACAATCTTGCTCACTTGAGCACTATTTTGATAACTTTGTTTTTTCTCTCTGCCCAATGTGTCACTCCCTCCCCCTCCCCCTCTTTACCCCCCACTGTATGAGGTGCCTTGTATTGCTGCCGTGTCATTAGGGAGCACTTAGATAACGAGCACACCTTAGTGATAAGTAAAATTCCTTGTATGTGTAAACATACTTGGCAATAAAGTTGATTCTGATTCTGATATATATATATTATTACTATGTATACACTACCGTTCAAAAGTTTGGGGTCACTTAGAAATTTCCTTATTTTTGAAAGAAAAGCACTGTTTTTTTCAATGAAGATAACTTTAAACTAATCAGAAATACACTCTAATATCTAATATACATTGCTAATGTGGTAAATGACTATTCTAGCTGCAAATGTCTGGTTTTTGGTGCAATATCTACATAGGTGTATAGAGGCCCATTTCCAGCAACTATCACTCCAGTGTTCTAATGGTAGAATGTGTTTGCTCATTGCTTCAGAAGGCTAATGGATGATTAGAAAACCCTTGTGCAATCATGTTAGCACAGCTGAAAACAGTTTAGCTGGTTAGAGAAGCTATAAAACTGACCTTCCTTTGAGCAGGTTGAGTATCTGGAAAAAATTATTATTTCAAATACAAATCATTATTTCTAACCTTGTCAATGTCTTGACTATATTTTCTATTCATTTTACAACTCATGGTGGAAAATAAGTGTGACTTTTCATGGAAAACACAAAATAATTGTCTGGGTGACCCCAAACTTTTGAACGGTAGTGTATATGTATACACACACACAGTAGTGTGAAAAAGTGTTTGCTCCTTCCTGTTTTTTCATTTTTTTGTATGTTCGTCATACTTAAAGGTTTCAGATCATCAAACAAATTCAAATATTAGACAAAGATAACCCAAGTAAACACAAAATGCAGTTTTTAAATGAAGGTGTTGTCACGATCTAAGCGGGGTGGGGGGGATTCCACCGTGCTCTGTCTCTTTGCCTTTTTTCCTTATTTGTATGTTGTATTTTTAAGATCTAATTCCTGTTATTTTATCTTTAGTTGCTTTTTTACATATTCTGTATTGTTTCTTAGTATGACGTATTTTCCTGTTTACATTCATTGTAGTTTTGTTATTTACATGTTTGGGTTTACTTGTCTTTATCTATCATCTTCACATTATATTCGTATCTTGCTAAAAACAGCATTTTGTGTTTACTTGTGTTATCTTTGTCTAATATTTAAATTTGTTTGATGATCTGAAATATTTAAGTGTGATAAACATCCAAAAAATGAGAAATCAGGATGGGGGCAAACACCACTCTGTGTGTTTGTGTGTGTGTGTGTGTGTGTGTGTGTGTGTGTGTGTGTGTGTGTGCGCGCGCGCGCGCGCGTGCGCAATAGAACAAAACAAACTAACAAAAGGGCTAAAAAATGTGAGGAAGAAGGTCTTAAAATGAAGCAAAAAAAATTACAGAAAAAATGTATATATTTAGAAGTAACAATGAGCAGATTTACTATATATGAAAAAAATTTGTGATTTTGCAAGACAAAAGTCTCAAATTTCAGAGGAAAAAAGGTTTAAATTTATAACATCAGAGTGGCAAAATTAGCAGAAAAAATTATGCACATTTATGAAAAAACACTGCAAGAAAGGAGACATAAATTTAAGATATGATTTTTTTTATCTTTGTGCAGATTTTTTAAGCCAAAAATTGCTCAAAATGCTTTTTCTGTAGCAGACATTGCCAGCCCATGATCTTTCTTCAAGTGTCTTCTGCGGTGGCTGCTAAACAGAATATTCCACTGGCAATAGTGGCTAAAAGAGTGACTGAGCTACTGGCCACCACTGAATTCCAGTGGCGTCTGACCAGTGTATTAATGCCACACTGTGAAGATAACATACCTACAGAGCCGATACATGTAACGTTGTCACTGGCCAGGACTTCGTCATCATCACACAGACAGACAATGAGATGAGTATCCAGTTCTCGTTTGCAGCGCTGTGTCTGACAGTGGTTGCAGTTCAGCTCCACTTTGATCTCACACTCGCCATGACTCTCCATAGCTGAACGGAACAATCCACACAGAGACACAAAAGTACTCAAAACCTCATAACATCCCTGCATGCTACCGTCGCATTGTTCTATTTTGCTGTAATTAAGGATTCTCATGCTTACTGGCTTTAACTTAAGCTATTGCTGTGCCTTCTGGAAGGTTTGAAAATTGTTACATATTTACACATTCTTAAAAAAAATATATGCAGCATATTTGAAAAGCATTCCATGATGATTAGCAGTTTCCATTAACATCTAACATTAACACAAGAAAATAATAAAGTTACTTTACTACGATAGTCAAACTGAAGTTAGTTTAGCTTGCCAGTAATGTTAACAACAACAGCTTGTTTAACTCATATTTTATTATTTAAGGTGCAGTGACTGATGGGTAAGCTTCTTGTCAACTCCCAACAAAATGATGAATATTGCTCACTTCTTTCCTCCACAGGTCATATGTTACGACCCACATTCTGGGCCAAGACCAGAATTGCCTACTTCAGCCTGGAATCACGAAGTCTGTTTCAACGCTCAGTCAAGGTGGACAAATCCACTGTCACCCTTACCCACTGACAAAGGAGACTAACACTTACATGGTCTCTTTTGCTCACAGCAGGCAGACCTACACCTACATCCTAGGGTGAGATTCAAACTCATGACACCGTGATCTAAATCCTCTCACTCTTACCACCAAGCCGAAGAGGAATTCCTCCCTAGCATCTTGGCTAGGAGTGGAGGTGTACCCTGATGGTGTCATGAACTGCACCACTGACTAATTCCCCATGGAGGAGTGCGTAACATCATAGTTCAATTTGAACCGAGCATCGTTCGCTCCCTACAGTCTAGAATCTTACTCAACATGGCTACAGAACCTGTCCATAAAAACGAGAGAATGTCTAGGCAGTGACTGTTGGTGGTGAAGGAATACTTTGACTCTTTAAGAACCAAATTATTTTTTTTTTTGTATAGCTTCATCTAATCTTTTAAACTAAAAATGGGTGTATTTTGTTAGATGAGCAATTTCTGAGTTTCATCATTTAATTTCTACAGCTAATGTTAAAATCCAAAACTGTCAGCAAGTGGACTGGGCCCCATGTCCTCACCCTCAGTTATAGCTTTATTCCTTGCCTCCAGGACATGGGCCCCAGCCCACATACTCACTTTGAGTCTGTTTTTGGGGTTTTCTGTATTTATTATTATTCATTATTATGTCTGCCTTTGTGTTCCGTAGAATTTGTTCCCTGCTCGATTCTTAGTTGGTCATTATTGTTTATTATTATTATCTTGATGGTTATAGTCTTGTCTCCCCTGGTTCATTGTCATTATGTCTCATGTGTTTCTCCTGTCAGTGATTGTCTGTGCAGCCCCACTCGTCCTGTTTTCTGTGCCTGTGACCATTCCCTGCCATCTCTGTTTGCCACTGATTGTGCCCACTTGTTCTGTATTACTTTGATTATTCATTGTCTATTTATGTCCATGTCAGCCTGTGTTCTGCACTTGTGTCCTCGTCATACAGTGTGAGCGACACTCATCTGTCTTCCCGCTGTCTGATTCCTGCCTAAGTTTTACTTTGTTCTTGTCAAGTCCTGCCAAGCCTGGAATTATTATTTTCTGAGCCCTCGAGCTGCGTCAGGGCGACCAGCTCAAAATAAAAACTTTAACTTGAGTCTCACATCTGGGTCCTGTAGTTACAAACCATGACAGTAGGACACCAGTCATTATGGACCCAGCAGACGCAAGTTTTTCTAAAATGGGTCTCGATGAGGAGGAAGATTGGGCTACTTCTCTCAACGAGATCCTCATCGAGGACGCCCGCACCTCCGGCACACTGGGGAAAGCCTGGCGTGTGGGAAAGGCGGGCGTGCCCGGCCTTAATCAGTTCCACGTTGAGGAACTGATTAAGGCTTAATCAGTTCAGTGCGCAATCATTAAGCACTTTCCCTCCCTGCAATGGTACCCCCAGCTCACCAGATTCCTGCGCTTAATTTTTACAGTGGATGCTCCAGGGGCTGGTGGAGCCGTCGCCAGCGGCGGGAGAGGAGCAGAGAGAGGGGAGACCGAAACAAGCTGAAGGATGTGGCTCACGCCGGTGCTAGCAGACTCATCGGCCTGGCTCTTTCTCATCAGCAGAGCCGCTCCTGACCTCTGCGCCCTCCACCCTTGATGCAACATGACGCCATTGTGCAATGGCTCCTCATCAGATGAGTTCCGACAACGCCCAGGAGGACTCACCTGACTGTCCAGCGGCAGCATAACAGGAACAAGGGCAAGTACCTCCTCCTTTTTTAACATCTACAAATGAAAGGTCTTGCCTTGTTTCTGGGGATGGGGTTCAGCAACAGCCACCTACTATCGCTGCTGAGCTCTCCACTGCTCTCTGCTGTCACATCTGCTGCCATATCCATCAATAACCATCTTCACCTGCTTCTCCCCCTTCTCCTCTGCATTTTTCGGAGTGTTTGCCAATACTGGGTGGGAACCGACTGATGATGGAAATGCCTGCTGTCCATAACAACGAGAGAATGTCTAGGCAGTGATTGTTGGTGATGAAGGAATACTTTGACGCTTTAAGAACCAAATGATTTTTTTTGTGTGTGTGTGTGTAGCTTCATCTAATCTTTTAAACTAAAAATGGGTGTATTTTGTTAGATAAGCTTTCTGAGTTTCATCATTTAATTTCTACAGCTAATGTTAAAATCCAAAACTGTCAGCAAGTGGGGAGGAGGGGGGGGCTCCACTCACTGTTTCAGAGGCCGGGGGACCTCAACATCTGCCCAACACCTTGTTTTGGGGGCTGGTGGACTTGGGTAGACCCCCTGAACCATTTTGTCGCATGATCTGGTGGCCCAGGGACTTTGGGAGGCTACCAGATCCACCTTGTTCTCCGTTGTAGAAAAGACTTGCCTTTCTCCTGGTGGGGGGACCCAAGCACAGATTCCACCAACTTTTGGGTCCTTCCCACCAGTCTCTGCTGCTGTTGACTGTAGTGTCACCTCATTGACCTCCCGTTCTCCTCCCTCGTCCAAGGTGGCCATGCTGAGGATGGAGCCACAGGAGGACCATGCTACTTCTCAGCCACCTGGTGTTCCAGAGGTCGGGGGGCCTCCACCCACCATTCTGGGGGGGGGGGGGGCTCCACTCACTGTTTCAGAGGCCGGGGGACCTCAACATCTGCCCAACACCCTGTTTTGGGGGGCTGGTGGACTGGGGTAGACCCCCTGAACCATTTTGTCGCATGATCTGGTGGCCCAGGGACTTTGGGAGGCTACCAGATCCACCTTGTTCTCCAATCCAGAGACCCTTGGACTGGGGTAGGCCCCCCCGACCCACCTGGTTGTTTGGTCTGGCGGTCCACAGACTTGGGTAGACCACCCGACCCGTTTTATGTTTAAGTTTGGGGTCCTGGACTTTGTCAGCCACACAAATGTTGTTTTGTTTTTGGATTCTGTGTGTGTGGGGGTGGGGTGGAATTTGCTTTGGCCCGCATGGCCTTGTCCCCACACCGCTCACCCTGGGAGGTGGTTTTGGGGGTTTTTCTATGTGATGTTACTCTCGGGGTCATCTGGAATCCGCCCCTTAAGAGGGGGATACTGTCAGGAAGTGGACTGGGCCCTATGTCCTCACCCTCAGTTATAGCTTTATTCCTTGCCTCCAGACCGTGGGCCCCAACCCACGTCCTTATTTTGAGTTTGTTTTTGGGTTTTTCTGTATTTATTATTATTTTTTATTATGTCTGCATTTGTATTTCATAGGATTTGTTCCCTGCTTGGTTCTTAGTTGGTCATTATTATTTATTATTATTATGTTGGTGTTTATGGTCTCGTCTCCCCGGTTCATCGTCATGACCCATGTGTTTGCCCTGTCAGTGATTGTCTGTGCAGCCCCGCCCATCCTGTTTTCTGTGCCTGTGACCATTCCCTGCCATCTCTGTTTACCACTGACTGTACCCATTTTTCCGTGTTACTTTGATTATTCATTGTCTATTTATGTCCGTGTCAGTCTGTGTTCTGCACTGATGTCCTCGCCATACAGCGTGAGCAACACACGTCTGTCTTCCTGCCATCTGATTCCTGCCTAAGTTTTCCTTTGTTCTTGCCAAGTCTTGCCAAGCCTGGAATTAATTTCTGAGCCCTCGAGCTGCGTCAGGGTGACCAGCTCAAAATAAAAACTTTAACTTGAGTCTCGCATCTGGGTACTGTATTTACAAACTGTGACAAAAACAGTTTATTGTGATTTTATTCATTATTTAATATTTTTGAAAAAAAAAGTAAATGTGAAAAATTTACTCAAAATGTAGAGAAATAAGTAAATTAAATTAAGTTGCAAATTCTACTTTATTTTTCAAAAATGGTGCTGCACTATTTCTTGGAATGCAAAAAGACATACTGTAGGCTTGTTCTATTTCAATTAAAGACAAAATAATTTAACTACATTTGAGAAAAATGAATTTGCCGTAAAACTTTATTACATCTCCTTTATTCAGATCATGCTTTGATGACTGTGTTTAATGTTACAGATCCAGACATTGTTTTTGAAAGTGGCTCCACATACTGCACGGACAATAACGTCTTTCACATGAGAATGAAGGTCTGTCTGAAGGCCCCGAAGGCAACAGGCTGCATGCCGCTGCAAATTAGCTAACTACCTTCCTGTTCCTCCTGGTGAATAATGAGAATCAGATGGACATTAGCTTTGATAAAAAAAAAAAAAAAGTTCTTCCAAGCAGACTGTATCACTCGTAATGCACCTCACACCACATGGAAAATCTGACAAGACAATCAGTAGAATCACCGTGAGAACTGGGATTGTCAGATGTCACAAATCTGGCCCAAAATCAGCCTGATTATCTTGATGTGTAGTTCATAATCTTCACATATTGATTTTGATTCATGGAATTGATCATTTTTTTTTTCCAGAGAATGATTACTTTCACCTGAGCTCAAATCTCTCCTTAACTCAAATTCAGCTCCAGGGTCTTCTTAACTTCCTTAACTTTGATCAGAGGACAGACATTTCCTCTTTATTGCTGTATCCTCTGCCATTCTTTGCTCTCCTTTGGTTTAGTCATCCTATTTTCAAGCCTACTGACATAATTTTAATGGCATCGTGAATCAGTCTCACCTGCCAGAGGATGCAGAAAAAGCTCTCCCATTGGATGGATGAATGAAACTCCATTCTGACCGTTGGCTGTGATCTCATTTGTCAGTGCAGCGTCACCTCCTTTTAAGGGAAAAAAAATTAACCACATTTACCATTCTCGTCACTCACTAATGCAAATACTGTCAAAACATTCCTGACTCAGTCTGTGTTTGACATTTTGTCTTGGTTGTTTTCTTTCTATTTTCCCTCTGGTGACTAAATAAGGGAAAAACTGTCTAGTAGAGTGGAGTGACCCTAATTAACTTGCTCTACCTTTGTCTTTTTTTTTTGACAGGCTGTTATGTCACTGAAGGAAAAGAAAATGAATAATTATATTAATTGTTCCTGGATCTGTAAATTGCAACATTTTCAGTTTTTAAGTATTTATTTTGTGTGTCATCTACGAACAGCTCGCAGAAAATGACAAAACAATAATATTCCTCCTTTCAGAAGTTTGGTAGTAAGTTTGGCCTTTCTCTTTTTTGTATTTTATTAGTAGCACTTTAAAAGTAAATGGCAAAAAAAAATCCTGTTACCTACCTCTGTACCCTCCACCACCACCTCCGGCTGTGCAAGCTCCACCTCCGCCTCCAAAACCCCCAAATGTTGACCAGCTGAGCTTAGACAAGGCCAGAGGACACGAGAACCCCCCCTCTGCACCTTCAAACAAAGACTTGCCAGCACTCGAGTGGGAACTAGGACCATCTTTCCAGCCACCACCTCCACCTTTAGCGGGGGAAAAAGCAAGACAAGAGGGATTTGCAATTATAAGCATCACTTTGTTAATGTTGAGGTAGAATTGAAATATGATTGGCTGTAGTGCCAGTCGACATAGATTCACCAACTTATTTTGATGCTTTAAATATCTGGTCATATTGAAATTGAGCTAGGCAGCACCATGTCTAGCTTGATAATAAATGAAGACAGAGCCACCAAACTGGGGACACAAGTTGACTTTAGGACTACCACCCCTGGCTATGTTTTTGGGGTGAAAATGTAAAAGGTCAAGCTCACAAGGTCATAAACGCTACAGTTGTTGGTCTGCATATCTGCTAAGTACAGTTCTAGTTGATTGATGCTTTTAAATGTCGACTTTCAGGGCTTTTAGCAATTATGGAGTTATTGTGTAGCACAAGGTACTCTAAGTAAAATAGAAAATATGAGGAAAAGAAAAGAAAAGTCAGTTAACGTGAACTTTATGTCATAAATTTGTCGTATGAGATCTCAGTTTGTGGTCGTCCAAACTACCACGTTAGGAAAGTTGTCTCCAAGATTTTTATTCAGTTTTTTTCTTTCACTCTGACACAGTAACAACGATACCATCATCCACACTGATGGGGCCAAACCTTGAGCTGTCATTGGGCATCAACAGGATAGATGCCAAAGCTTTGAGTGCTTTACTGTGAGTTGGATTCCACTAGCACCACTCAAGCTCTATTGGCGACTGCTGACTCGGCAGATCAAATCAGCAACTGAGGCAATCAGTGAAAGAACACTTTCTGTTTAAACAGCCTATTCAGTCAGGAAGTCAGACTCTGCCTAATGCTGCTGGGGCCATGCTTAAAGGTGAGGTTTTTTTTTTTTTTTTTAAGACTGCTAGATTTCATATAGGCAAGTTGCCCTTGTGTATTTATGTATAAAAACATTTCCTTTTTCTGCTTTTCACCACCCATCTTAGATTACAAGTTGGGATTTAAGGTTAGACAATCTCTGTGTGGATTTTGAACATTTACCAGATCAGGTTACAGTTGTGATGGTCATGCAGCATTAACTTTTTACATTGGATGATTCTAAGTTTACAGTGAGTTGTGATTCCTGTCGCTTGCCAAGCTCAGTAGACTACATTGGAAAATGAATACTACCTTTGCTCACTGTAGTCTAGTGGCAGTGAAGCTTCCATGTTTTCTGAAGATGCTGAAGAGCTATGGAGTGTTGTCTTCATATTTACTGCCACACTATTTTAAGTATTATTTATTACTTCAAATGAGAAAGTACAAATGAACACATACACACACATTCACTCATTCTTGCATGCAAACCACGCTCCACTACCAATATTCTCTAAAAGACAGAAACAACACCAGAGTATGTTAAGTTGTTAAGAGTATGGCCGAAAACACTGGAAATGTGATTGGAGCAAAAAAGAAAGGTGAATGGACTGATTTTTTTTTTTTTTCATTTTGTTGTCTCTTGTTCCTGCAGGCAGCTGCATAATGGACACAAAGGGCCCTATTACGATGGTCTGAAGCAGGCATTTGCACCACGCTTTACGCCTTGCACCAGTGCTTTCATTAGTTTCTGTCAGCGCACTGTCTGGTCTTTCGATGACCACCCTCGCCACCTAATTAGGAAATGGATGTGTGTGTGACTTGTGTACATAGGAAAGGACTGATATAAAATAGATGAGGCCCCACACCAAATTCAGTGTGTTGATATTAAGGTGCATTTTATTCCAATGCACTTCATATCTGCAAAAAACAGATTTGAAGTCAGCAGTGGATTATCAACTGCTATTTCAGCAGCATGTTTAAAGGTTTGAGTGTGCACGTATACTTGTTCCTACAGTGGGGCTAAAATTTCTCAGTGTCTGTTAGTTTAACGGACTGATTTGGTTAAAAATCTGGCATAATCCCATACCTGATCTTTCTTTCATTGATTCATTCATTGATTCATTCATTGATTCATTCATTTACAATCTGTGTATCCTGCCTCTTGCCCAAAGATGCTCGAATAGGCTCCAGCCCCCTGCAACCCATGAATGAATGAGCTGTAAACTTACAGACAAGCACACACATTAAGCATTCATTAATTTATCCTCTCCTTAGGTGATCAGAACATGGGTAACTTTTTTTTTTAATTTAACCAACAGACTTTTGCACAGCCAGACGAGCATGTGACATACACCAGGAAACAGCTGTCATCCAATCTAAAAGAGTGACGCATGGTTGCGAGTCAGTTTTTGAACTCTGAAGGCAAAAACGTGAAGTGAGACATGGAAAATCACTACTCAAGTTTGCACCTGTGGTTAAAGACTAAAAAATTCCTCAGTAAAGCACCTATAAAATGCCCACTAAATACAATTTTCTAGGTAGTACCCACTGTTTAGGATGTTAGTAAATCAGGCCAGTGGTGTGGACGGGGCTTAAATGCATTTTCACTCTGTGAAAGAGCCTGCATTGTCCACAGCACAAAACGTACGTTTACGGATGTAAACGTGGTTTTATGAATGAAAGTGAACCTGCAACCACATGACAACCCAATCCTCGGGGCAGAAGCATTATACCAAATTAATCACACCTGTGGGTGCACACCCCATATAAACCCCCTGCAGCCACCCTTCCTCTTTCTGACAAGTGGGAGGAGCCTGCCTCCTCTGGCGAAGGACAATGAATGGTTACAGATTCACTTTCATTCATAAAACCACATTTACATCCATAAACGCATGTTTTATTTAATTTCAGTGAACCTGTAACCACGTGACAACCATATACCAAATGAGTCCCGAGGAGAATGGCAGGGGGCGTCACCCACAGGCCGAAGGAGCACAATGCCCCAACACGCCATAAAGCACAAACACGGTCAGATGAGTTTGGCTCCCTTACTGTACTTACCTGAGTACGTACAAGTTAAGCCAGTTCCTACAGGTAACCGGAGCTGAAACAAACCTCTTCAAGCACAAGGCACACATGCCAGCTCACATGAGGGAGACTAAGATAAAACTTAAAAATCTGCTGCGACCCCCAGACAGATGAGTTTGACTCCTTATTGCACTCAACTGGATATCTACAAGTTAAACTGGCTCCTCCAAGCAACCGGAGCTGAACAAAAACATTCCGAGCACAAGGCACACCTGTCGGCTCAACAAGGGAAAACTAAGATACAAGTAAGACTCTGTTGCGACCCCTAGAACAGATGAGGGGATGACTGATGAGGCCAGATTGAGCCTACAGAAGCAGGTGAACGTTGAGGAAGAAGCCCAGCCAGCAGCTGTGCATACATCCTCCAGGAATGCATGCCTAACAACGCCCGCATAGTGGGCATTCCCCGAGTCGAGTGAGCCACCAGCCTATCTGGTGGTCCTGCTCCAACCTGTACATATGCGAAGCAAACAGGTCATCTATCCAATGGGACAGGCGCTGCTTAGGAATAGGCCTGCCCATCATGGATTCCTCATAGGACACAAAAAGCTTGTCTGAAGAATGGACAGACCTCGTATGGTCAACATAAAGCTTAAGGGCCCTACTGGGCACAACTATGAAGCCTCTCAGCCTCTGAAGAGGTGTGCGGGGACTGGTAGAAGGTCTCAAGCAAAAGAGGGTGGAAACAAACCCACTAGCCAGCCCCTTGGGCTGAAGCTGAGTTGGGCTGCAGATGAATCACCTGATCACCATCAAACCTAAGCATGCTGTGTCCACAGAGAGCACATTCAGTTCACCGACCCTCTTGGCTGAGACAACTGCCAAGAGAAAGCAGTCTTCCAAGAGAGCAGACGAAGGTCAGCACTAGGGAGTGGCTCAAAAGGGGGTAAGCATAGAGCCCTAAGAACTGTCTGGAGATTCCAAGTGGGCAGCAACGGATGTCAAGATGGACGGCTCTGTTTCACACCTCTCAAAAAACTGCTTAGCCAAGGGAAGCATCCCATGAGACAAGCCATCACATTTCTCATGGACAGTCGACACCGCCGCCAGGTAGCCACTGATAGTCGACTCCGCCCGACCTAGGGCGAAGAGGTATTGGAGGTAAGACAAGATGACAGAGATGTGACATGTCAAGGGATTCTTCCCCTTGGTCCGACACCAGTTCAAACACGCTCCACTTCACACTGCATTGCAGCTGGGTAGATGGGGCCCGTGAAGCCTGCACAGTGTCGATAACCTCCTTCTCCAAGCCCAGTTTCCACAATTGCTCCCATCCAAGGGCCATCCATGAAACCTCAGGAGCTGGGAATGCAGATGCCAACTCCCGCCCTGTGCCTGTGAGAGCACATCCCATCTGATTGGGACAGGCCAAGGACGGCCCCCCAACATCTTGTGGATCTCCACCATCCGTGGTCTTGTGGTGAATTCGGACCATCAAAATTACTTGAACATGCAGCAGTCTTGCCTTCATGAGGAAAGCTGGCAGAAGAGGCAGTAGTGGAAATGCAAACAGTTCACTGGAGGCTAGGCACGCTCAGAGCATCTGTAGCTAGTGGACCTGGCAGGCTCGAGCCCACACGAGCAGATGACGCCCTCTTGCATGGAGAGGGGAACCCCAGTTTGTCCTGCTGGTTGACGTATGACACCACAGCCACACTGTCCGTACCAGAATTTTTTCTGCCCTCAATGACTGGAAGAAAAAGCCCCAGAGCCAAACGCACAACTTCCATCTTAAGATGGTTCATATGCCAAGACTGCTGTGCCGGAGCCCAGTGTCCTGAACAAACCTGCTCTCCCAGACTGCAACCCAGCCTGTTTGGGAGGCGTCAGTTGTAATGGTCACCCTGCAGCCCCCTTGGCCCAGAGGAACACCATTTTGGACTGCTGATGAGTTTCTCCACCACCTGAGAACCATGAGGCTCCTTCGAAAGAACTAGCCTCCTCCTTTCATCTTTGGACAAAACCACCTTCTGAAGCGCAAACCATCGCTGAAGGGGGCGAGTATGTAAAGACCCAGTGGCACCACCTGGGCAGCTGCAGTAAAGAGACCTAAGACCCTCTGGCACTGCTGCTCTGAAACAATCCTCTCTGAGAAGAAGCTCCTGATACATTCCCCGATAGTATGCCTTCTCTTTGGAGTCAGGGATGCCCTCATGGCAACTGAACCCAGGGTGAACCCCAAGTACTCGACAACCTGGTTGGAACCAGGCAGCCTTCACCACATTTAAATGCAACCCAAGTGGCGCCAGGTGAGCCAATATGGCCTCCATATTGCTTCTTGCTACGGCTTCTGATGGCGTACAAACCAGCCAATCATCCAGATAATTGAACTCGAACACCCCTCTGCCGCAGTGGGCGAGTGCAGCGTACATGCACATGGTGAACATCCGAGGACAGAGACAGGCCAAAAGGCAGGACGTCATAACCGAAGGCTGTCCTGAAGGAACCCTGAGGAACTTCCTGTGGCCGGATTTATAGGAATATGGAAATCAGCATCGCGAAGGTCCATAGCTATGAACCAATCGTCTGGCCCTATGGCCCAAATAATGTCCTCAGCCTGAGCACCGGACAAGGGAGCACCTTGAGATACCTGCTGAACCATCTCAAGTCCAAAACTGGACGGAAACCCCTGGACTGTTTAGTTAGTTTGTTAATTAATTCCCTCCCACAGCACGTGGGACACCATACTGTGTATAGGGGGCACCTATCCCATTTCTCTGACCTTAAACCACACAGCCACTGTAAGCAGCAAGAGCTACAGCGGGGGGGGGGGGGTGTCAGTCCTCTGGTAGCTCTGTGCGTCAAGCACCAATCCGCTTAGAGACAAGGAATAGGCAGTGTAAAAGCCTCGCCTCTCTTCTCCTGGAGACAGAGACCGCATTACGTTCTTTCCCAGCAGGGCAGAGACCTCGATGCCCAGAGCCACAGATCTGGGGATCGATGCCCAGATAGTAGTAAGGAGTATCCTCCTTACTTTTGCTTCCAGAACCCCTTGAAGTTGGGAAATGAGGTCTGAATTGTAGGCGGTATCCACACTCCAGTGTACCGACCACCCATGGACATGAGGTGCACAGACGGCAACTCATGTGGTGCGCTGCGGAGAAGGTTGACGTCAGGGGAAGCATACTGTCAGAGACGCTGGTGGGGCTTGGCAGAACCATGGCCTACATGCTCCGAAGAGCCCGGACGTGAGTGCTGCTGAACCTGGACCTGTTGCCGAGAGGCCCTCTGCCTCAGGTGACCCGAGCTCTGAAAGGAACCTGGCTCTGTGAAACGAAGCCGTTGTGGGTTCTCACACCCCTCGAGAGGTCTCTGGACACCTGACCTGGGTGGTCCCGGCTGATGAAAGGACTGCGTGCGCAGTCTTACCTTCTGCACCTCGTCCAACACCGTCTCTGCCGCGGACCCAAGGGCCATGGTCAGTTGGCCAAGGAATTCCCAAGAGCTGTAGCCTGAAAGCTAGTTCCTTGAATCATAGTGTCCACAATCCTTACCAACTCTGATAGGTCAGTTCTGCTTCTGACTCTAGGTCCCTTATCAGACCTTCTAAATACACTAAAAAAAGTGTATCAGCATTTGCCAGCCTAGACGCCATAGTCACAGGTTGGTAGGTACTAGCCACTAACCATCAGTGGCACGACACTTGTCATTACAGTGGCTTATAGACTTGCTGCCTGTGGGGGGGCTCCAGCCAGCAATGCAAAGGTAGGGCCCACCTTCAACGCACCATCCAAGCCTTGCTCCGCAGCACCACTCAGAACACTGAGCCCAGAGCGAGGAGCAGTAGCCTCCCTTGGACGAGCTCACGACTTCTGCAGACAACCCACAAAATCAAGATAAACTGGCAAGGAAACCTGCCTACAGGATGCAGGACCCCTGTCCAAAGCCGAAGCCCTAGGTGGAGAAGATGGAGGAGGAAGCCAAGCAGCTGATGCTGCTCTAGAGAGCAGTGCCCTGTGAGACACATCATAGGGCTCAGGAGGGTCCTTCTTGACCAGAGGGTCACTGTTGT
This sequence comes from Pholidichthys leucotaenia, assembly GCA_020510985.1. Taxonomy (NCBI): domain Eukaryota; kingdom Metazoa; phylum Chordata; class Actinopteri; order Cichliformes; family Pholidichthyidae; genus Pholidichthys; species Pholidichthys leucotaenia. Next base: position 143,723,765 of record CM035842.1, on the reverse strand, counting down.
CCTCATGCTCAGAGACATCCATTCACCCACTGGAGCCACAGCCGGAGCTGATGGTCTTACCAAAGTTATCAGAGGCCGTGAGGGACACTGCATCAGGATGCAGTTCCGGGCACATACGGGAGTCTGGAGCGGCATACCCAAAAGGCGATGTTGATTTGCCACCATATGTCCAATGGTCTTACGCTTTGATTTGCCACCATATGTTCAGTGGTCTTATGCATTGATTTGCCACCATATGTTCAATGGTCTTACGCATCTCCTCCACTTGCTCCTGCATGAAGTCCACCCGTGGGTCGTGCAGCTGGCTTTCTTCAATCCGCTTCTTGCTGGCCTTCCCGGTTCCAGCTGGGGCAGCTAAGGCTGGAGGAATAGAGCCCTGGGCTGGTGAATACCAGTGTCTGGGCTATTTCCTCCTCCTTAACTCCCTGCAGAAGCCATTACTCCTCCAGGAGAACAATAGAGGAAAAACAAGACAATTATTCTCAATATTATCATCATTATTATTATTAACATAAACAGGCCAAAGGGCTGTTCCATGAGGTACAAGCATGCTAGTCATAAAACAACATAGAAATATCAGATTTCAGTTCCCACCTGAATGCAGTACCACTCCCCCACAAAAGGTGGCGAGAGTGCACCAAGCACAGGAGCGCTCAATACCAAGACAAAGAAGACGTCTCCTTTGCTTTTTTAAGAAGACGACTAAGTCGAGAAAAAGAAACAATACAGAATTAACAGCAAATTGTACCATGCTGTTAGCTCTTAAGTAATTCTTCCTTGCTGAAGGCACAAATATATCACATAACTCAAGCAGATAAGCATATCACGTGCTGTTAAGCTGTAAAAACAGTTCTTCTGCCTGAAGAGAAGGCACAAAATACATCACAAACCTTAAGCAGGTAAGGGTAGTACATACCCCACGCCGCTAAACTTGTTAACAGTTCTGGCTGAAAAGACGGCAAGTGTATATTACATACCTCAAGCGGGCACAAACAGTGCATGCCACAGTATACGGCCACTGCAAACCTTCTCTCATTCAGCAGAAAAACACAATTTTATGACACAGCGATGGGGTACCCAGGGTAAGGCAGCCCAAACAGCACAAAACATAATGTCAAACAGATGGTACAAGCTCTTACTGACCAAGAGGAAAGAAAGAGGAAGACTGGATTGATGCAGGGGGTATATATGGGGTGTGCATCCACAGGTGTGATTAATTTGGTATAATTCTCCTGCCCCGAGGATCGGGTTGTCACATGATTACAGGTTCACTGAAATGAAATAAAACTGATTTGTCCATAGTGAAATGGATTTGGACACACCTATAAATGAGCTTTACGCTTTAGACAATAAACTGTTGACTTGATCTTCGTAATATAGCCCAAAATGTTCAGCCAGTATTTCTGTCTGTATGTGTAATACATTCCAGTTTTTCAGGATTCAGACCATTCAAAAGTCAGTTAGAGGGCATTTTTTTTTTTTTACTATTGAGCCTGTATGATGACACAAAGTCACAAGCCTTCTGTTTGTAAGGACCAGTCTATCACAATAAAGCTGGCTTAAATAGCAGCCGTACATCAAGTTAAAATTTGTTGTTCAAAACAATAGATAAACTGAGAAGCTGCATGAAGCCCCATTATAGAATAATTTGACTATTTGTCTATTATGCAATACTACTTTAGCAGAGATAAAATGCAGAACTGGAAATTACCACCAACACAGTTTAGGAATTTATGGTACAGCAAAGAAAACACAGACATTTCGCTATAAATAATAATGAGGTTAAATCACAGAGATTGAATCTATATGGAGGAACGTATAAAAGCAGGATTTAAATGCATGTCCAGCCAGAGTTCTTCAGATATTATCTGAATAAGTGATTTACGTGGTGGCAGGATGTACATAGTCAACATTAACACACACATTTCACACCACACTACATTACACATCACTGCAAAGACCTAGTTAACACACAAGTATGCACAAAAACACAGCGCTCATCCAGACTCCTGAGCTTCATACTTCTAACACTCAGATCTTTATCAAAGGAATCCCACAGAGATTTCAATAAGATGAGCTGATAAATGGTCCTCTGTTGGGTAGAAGGGGATTTACTGAGAACGTTTCTGGAGCAAAGGCGACCTCCACAAACATCCTCTAATCAACAAGCCAAACACACACACGTCAACTTGCTGTGCTGTGCTGTGCTGTGTGTGTGTGTGTGTGTGTGTGTGTGTGTGTGTGTGTGTGTGTGTGTGTGTGTGTGTGTGTGTGTGTGTGAGTGAGTGAGTGAGAGAGAGTACACCCAGTCTTTTCATGGTTTTTCAGCAAGCATGTCCATATGTGCAACCTCTTTAGGGAAATTAACTTCAGAATTAACAGAGAACAACAATGCAGATTCAGTCCATTTTAGGGAGAATGACCTTTTCTCTTCTGCAATTCTTCAGAATTCTGCAACACCTTCTTTACTGGGATATTTAACTTCTATTTGACCAAAAAGTGTTTTTTTTAATCCTGTTTGAATTATAACCAGCACAATCCAAAAGTCAATATCTGATACCTGGACAGTTTTATTGAGAGTTCCACAACTATAATTATATTTAGCTCAGCTACACCGCAGAATAGGGCATCTTAAATTCTGATAACGCAAGAATGAAACTATCCACAATGACACAGATAAATTAGATCATTTGGGTTTTATAGTTTGCGGGAACAAAGAAGTTATTTACCATAAGCTCTGTATATCTATATGTATCTCTGTCCAACTATCTTTGGCTGGTGACTAAAGATTATTAACCACATCCACCACACATATATGATAAAATAAAGTAATAAATTCAAAGGAAACATGTCAGTTTTATAAGAATAAAATCTTAAATATACTGCAATAAAAGGTCACAAATTTATGAAAAACAACATATATTTATAATTCAGCGGGGGAAAAACAGATTTATGTGGAAAAAACTTTTGAATTTACAAGGAAAAAGTTGTACATTCACAAGAAAAGGTCCTAAATTAATGAGGGGAAAAATCAGAAATTCTACAGAAAAACCTTGCAAATTGAATTGCTTTCAATAAATATTTCCTCACTCTTACTTAGGTAATTTTTGGTGGCTACTCTTATTTATACTTGAATAAATGACATCAAAAGGTAAAACTACTTTTACTTAAGCAGAATTTCTGGATTTTTTTACCCACCTACAGTGGGGAAAATAAGCATTTGGGCCCCTGCTGAATTTGTAAGTTTACCCCCTTGCAAAGAAATGAACAGTCCATAATTTTTATGGTAGGTTTATTTTAACAGAGAGACACAGAATATCAACAGAAAAAGTCTAGAAAAAATACTGAATAAGGGTTATAAATTAATCTGCATCTGATCGAGGGAAATTGTCAGAATGTGGGTTGAGCCCATGTCCTCGCCTTGTGTTTAATTTCTAATTTCTTGTCACCAGGACACGGGCTCAGCCCATGTCCTCACTCTGAGTTTTGTTTTTGCATGCATTTCTGTGTTTAGTTTTGGTTATAATCATTATTATTATCGTATGGTCTTAGTTTTGTCTTGTCACTTTCCATGCTTTATCCTTAGCCCTTGATTGTCTTATGTGTGTTATGACTCTGTTCTTGTTTATGTTATATTATCCCTGCCTTAGCTTCTGTGTGTGATAGGTTAATTTCATATTATTCTATATTATCCTATATTATTTCATCTCTGTATTATTCTTTTATATATTATATCTGATGTATTCTTGGTGTGTTGTATGAGCCACCATTTGCCTATGTGTATTTCATGTCCCAGAGTCTTGAGTGCAGAGTGGATGTGCGTGCGGATGCCTGTGAGGTTAGGTAAGCAAAGACGTATATAATGACCCAGGATAAGCTCTTGTTATATTGACCTGCCCTGTTTAGGATACCAGGAATGTGCTATAGATTAGACACTTAGACTGTCTTCAGGAGATGTCTCCGGATAGCTCAAGGACTTCTCCTCCTTGTTTACCTACAGCTATAAAAACACCAGACTTAGAATTCATGGTAGAGAAGAGGTGCATGTGTGACTCTGGGACGGTCGGATGCACCTGTTTTCTCCTCTGGCCGGAGTTTGAATAAATGGCTCATAACTTGGAAACCGCCTATTGATTTTTTGACTCAGTCTCATTCAATACAATCTTAACCCAACAGTCTTTATGTCCATTGTGATTGTCATTGTGGCCTTTGTTGTATTCTTGTCCTTGTCAGTCATGTCCTGTTCGTGGTCATGTCTCCCCTGATCCTGTGTGTAAATTCCAGGTGTTTCCTCTGTGCTTGTCTGTCTGTTCATCCCAGCCTGTCCTGTTTCCATATCCGGTGACACTGTTTTTCCCATATCTGTTGTCAGTCCCGATTAGTCTCCCCGCCTGTTTTGTGTTGTCTTGATTGCCCCTCATCTATTTAAGTCTGTGTTAGTCTTAGTCCTGTGTGGCGGCATTAACATTCTCTGTCTCTGTTCCTGAGTGTTCCTGTGTCCTGAACTATCTTCCATGAGTGATTACTGTCTTGCCTTGCTTTTGTGTTTTGTCTGCTCAGCCTAGCCTTAGCTTTGTTTTCAGCCCATGCACTGCAGTTTATTTGTGTTTGAGTTTGCCTAATAAATCACCATCTTGCACTGTTATCCTCCCTGCACGTGGGTCCTGTGTCCACTCACTTTGACAGAAATAAGTATTTGATCCCCTATCAACCAGCAAGAATTCTGACCCACACAGACCAGTTATGTGACCATGAGACACATACAGTGCATCCGGAAAGTATTCACAGCACTACACTTTTTCCACATTTTGTAATGTTACAGCCTTATTCCAAAAGGGATTAAATTTATATTTTTCCCTCAAAATTCTACACACAATACCCCATAATGACAATGCAAAAAATATTTTTTTGAGATTTTTGCAAATTTATTAAAAATAAAGAATAAAGAAATCACATGTACATAAGTATTCACAGCCTTTGCCACGAAGCTCAAAATTGAGCTCAGGTGCATCCTGTTTCCACTGATCATCCTTGAGATGTTTCTACAGCTTAATTGGAGTCCACCTGTGGTAAATTCAATTGATTGGACATGATTTGGAAAGACACACACCTGTCTATATAAGGTCCCACAGTTGACAGTGCATGTCAAAGCACAAACCACGCATGAAGTCAAAGGAATTGTCTGTAGACCTCCTAGACAGGATTGTCTGGAGGCACAAATCTGGGGAAGGATACAAAAAATTTTCTGCTGGTTTGAAGGTCCCAGTGAGCACGGTGGCCTCCAACATCCATAAATGGAAGAAGTTTGGAACCACCAGGACTCTTCCTAGAGCTGGCCGACCATCTAAGCTGAGCGATCGGAGGAAAGGGCCTTAGTCAGGGCGATGATCAAGAACCTGATGGTCACTTTGTCACAGCTCCAGTGTTCCTCTGTGGAGAGTAAAGAACATTCCAGAAGGACAACCATCTCTTCAGCAATCCACCAGTCGGGTCTGTATGGTAAAGTGGCCAGACAAAGCCACTCCTTCATAAAAGGCACATGGCAGCCCACCTGGAGTTTGCCAAAAGGCACCTGAAGGACTCTCAGACCATGAGAAACAAAATTCTCTGGTCTGATGAGACAAAGATTGAACTCTTTGGCATGAATGCCAGACGTCATGTTTGAAGGAAACCAAGCACCGCTCATAACCATGCCAGTGGTGGTGGCAGCATCATGCTGTGGGGATGTTTTTCAGCGGCAGGAATTGGGAGACTAGTCAGGATAGAGGGAAAGATGAATGCAGCAATGCAGAGAGACATCTTGGATGAAAACCTGCTCCAGAGCACTCTTGACCTCAGACTGGAGCAACGGTTCATCTTTCAGCAGGACAACAACCCTAAGCACACAGCCAAGATATCAAAGGAGTGGCTTCAGGACAACTTTGTGAATGTCCTTGAGTGGCCCAGCCAGAGTCCAGACTTCAATCCAATTGAACATCTCTGGAGAGATCTGAAAATGGCTGTGCACCGACGCTTCCCATCCAACCTGATGGAGCTTGAGAAGTGCTGCAAAGAGGAATGGGTAAAACTGCCCAAAGATAGGTGTGCCAAGCTTGTGGCTTTTATATTCAAAAAGACTTGAGGCTGTAATTGCTGCCAAAGGTGCATGAAGAAAGTACTGAGCAAAGGCTGTGAATACTTATGTACATGTGATTTCTTATTTTTTTTTATTTTTAATAAATTTGCAAAAAAAACTTTTTTCATATTGTCATTATGGGCTATTGTGTGTAGAATTTTGAGGAAAAAAATGAATTTATCCCTTTTGGAATAAGGCTGTAACATAAAATGTGGAAAAAGTGAAGCGCTGTGAATACTTTCCGGATGCACTGTAAATTAGTCCTGTCCCTTTAGGAAAGTACTCCTCTCAACTCATTATGTGTATAAAAGACTCCTGTCACAGAATCAATCTCTTCAATTCAAACTTCTCCACGACCATGGGCAAGGCCAAAGAGCTGTCAAAGGATATCAGACACACAATTGTAGACCAGGACAAAGCTGGAATGGGCTACAAGACCATCAGCAAGAAGCTCAGCGAGAAAGAGACCACTGCTGATGCGATAATGCAAAAGTGGAAAAAATACAAGATAACAGTCAATCGGCCATGCTCTGGAGCTCCATACAAGATATCGTGGGGTAACGATGATTCTGAGAAAGTTGAGGGATCAGCCAAGAATTACACAGGAGTAGCTTGTTAATGATCTCAAGGGAGCTGGGACCACATTCACCCAAAAAAAACCCATTAGTAATACACTTTGCCATAATGGATTGAGATCCTGCAGTGCTCGCAAGATCCCCCTGCTCAAGAAGGTACATCTGGAGTTTGTCACTGAACACCTGAATGATTCAGAGAAGACTTGGGAGAATGGTCTGGTCAGATGAGACCAAAATGAGCTCTTTGGCATCAACTCAACTTGGTCTGTTTGGAGGCAGAGTAAATGCTGAATATGACCCTAAGAACGCCATCCCCACTGTCAAACATGGGGGGGGGGGCATTCTGCTTTGTGGCTGTTTCTCTGTTAAGGGTACAGGAAGATTTCATCGCATTGAGGGGCCGATGAATGGGGCCATGTACCGTAGAATCTTGGATGAGAACCTCCTGGCCTCAGCCTGAACAATGACGATGGGTCGTGGATGGGTCTTCTAGTATGACAATGTCCCAAAACATATGGCCAAGGCAACAAAAAGGTGGCTCAAGAAGAAGCACATTAAGGTCCTGGCGTGGCCTAGCCAGTCTCCGGACCTTAATACCATGGAAAATCTGTGGAGGGAGCTGAAACTTCGAGTTGCCAAGTGACAGCCTCAGAACCTTTGGGATTTGGAGAGTATCTGTAAAGAGGAGTGGACCAAAATCCCTCCTGAGATGTGTGCATACCTGGTGACCAACTACAAGAAACATCTGATCTCTGTGATGACAACAAGGGTTTCTCCACCAAGTACTAAGTCACGTTTTGCTCAGGGATCAAATACTTATTTCCCTCAATCAAATGCAAATTAATTTATAACCAGTATTTAATATTTTTTCTGGATTTTTTTTGGTTGATATTCTGTCTCTGTTAAAATAAACCGACCATAAAAATTATGGACTGTTCCTTTCTTTGTAAGGGGGTAAACTTACAAATTCAGCAGGGGATCAAATACTTATTTTCCCCACTGTATGCTAAAAAAATATACCCATTTATTATAACAGTGACAAACAGTCCTAGAAACAGCACAATGTTAATAAAAAAAAACCCAAAACAACTTAATATTACACTACCTGCTGCACCAGTTTGACCATTGGTGCTGGGTGCTGTGGTGCTGTTTTCATACTGCTCCAGAGGTATGTGGCCTGGACCAGATTCTGAGTCCTCCAGGTACGCATTTCCCCCTCCACCAGCAGCGACCAGCAAGGGAACCAGCTCACCCCCATCCATCTGACAAGACCATGTCAGTTTAACTTTTAAATTTGAATAATATGTCCACATACTCAGCATTTTACATCAAATCATCAATTTTTTCAAAATGAACATGACCATGTTACTTCAGATAACCACAATCACTATAAAGTGGGAAGATGTTCTTTTTATTGAACAGTTTCTTAGCTACAATATGAGCCCAATTTATATTTACGTAAATACAATGACCATGTGGGAGACCATGTGGGAGACATTGCTAATTCATGCCTTTACTTTTCTCAACCTCACTGCATGAAAGACACAAAATCTACAGTCACCTTAAAGATGTAGGTCGCTCCCCCTCCCCCGCCGCCTCCACCAGCCCACTCTTCACCAGCCTCCAGCATGACGCTGCCTTCGATCACAGATGACTCTCCAAGGCAGATCTTCTGGGTGTGAGGATTTCTCTACATGACGGGTAACAAGGAGAGTCATCCTCCAGCCAAATAAAGCATGACTCCACAAAAACATGAATTCACCAAGAAAAAAACCCTGAATCTAGGTCACCATCTTGTTTCCATAAGATATCCCCCTGAGAAATCACCCACATCAACAAATCCATCCAGCATGTCCTCGCTCTCACTCAACTCACCCCAGGGCACGCGTCCTCTCCCTGGTGGCCTACCAAGATGTAAAGTATATCTCCTTTCTCCAGAGGAAATATGGCAGATATGAAGACCCCATGGCTGCGCTTATTGTGGCTTTTGGCTCCTTTCCCCCCCGCTGCCCCGTAAGCAGAGATCCTGAGGGAGATCATTGAAGCAGGAGGAGATTAAATTCTCTGAGTTGCACAAGAAATTGCTTCTTGGCTCTGGTATCACTGTCCATATAGTATAATGAATAGACAGTCTAAGATCCACTTGAGCCCACAGCTGCAGATGTGTGTCATAGAATGTAAAATACAAGACACAATAACCCATGGTTTTCCAAACATTTCTTCATATAAAAAGATCTGTGTTACATTTGGGTGTAATTTAGCCTGAGTAACTTCAAGTTCTGATTAATGCTACTGATTTTTACTCTCTGATCCCATGCTGGGAGAGTGATAACACTATTGCTTCTCTCTAGCTCTCCAAAGGCAATAAAATATGAGTTTGTCAGGACAAAAACCTGCACCAGAACCATACATTTAAATCACCCCTTAGCAACTCTCTATGAGTCACACAAAGATACAGGTGCATCTCAATAAATTAGAATGTCATCGAAAAGTTAACTCAATTCAGAAAATGAAACTCCTACTGTATATTGTATAGATTCATTACACACAGAGTGATATATTTCAAGTGTTTATTTCTTTTAATTTTGATGATTATGGCTACAGCTCAAGAAAACTCCAAATTCAGTTTCTCAAAAAATTAGAATATTGCATAAAATTAATTTAAAAAAAATGGATTTTTAATAGAAATGTTGGCCAACGAAAACTATGTCCATGTACACACTCAATACTTTGTCAGGGCTCCTTTAGCATGAATTACTGCATCAGTGTGGCATGGAGGCGATCAGCCTGTGGTACTACTGAGGTGTTATGGAAGCCCAGGATGCTTTGATACCAGCCTTCTGCTTGTCTGCATTATTGCGTCTGGTTTCTCTCATCTTCCGCTTGACAATACCCCATATATTCTCTGTGGGGTTTAGGTCAGCTGAGTTTGCTGGCCAATCAAGCACAGTAATACCATAGTCATTAAACTAGGTTTTGGTACTTTTGGCAGTGTGAGCAGGTGCCAAGTCCTGTTGGAAAATGAAATTAGCATCTCCATAAAGCTTGTCAGTAGAGGGAAGCATGAAGTGCTCTAAAATTTCCTGGTAGACAGATGGACTGACTTTGGGCTTGATAAAACAGTGGAGAAACACCAGCAGATGACATGGCTCCCCAAATCATCACTGAGTGTGGATACTTCACACTGGACCTCAAGCAACTAGGATTCTGTGCTTCTCCCACTCTTCCTCCAGACTCTGGGAGCTTGATTTCCAAATGACAGGACTTAGTACCTGATTTGTAGAATTAGATTGGTTTTCTTTATATTTATCTGATTGGACTTTCTCTGTAAGGGTAGGTGGGTTTTATTCTTCCGCTACCTCTCCCAAATGTGTGGTTCTGCAAGATTCAATCCTGGGCCCATTTTATTTTAATACAGTATTTTGTTTTATTACCTTCACCAAGGAGGTTATGTAATTGGGGTGGTTTGTCTGTCTGTTTGCTTGTTTGTCCGTCCATCCGTCCCTCTGTTTGTTTGTCTGTCTGTCTGTTAGCAGGATTATACAAAAACTACTGGATGGATTTTAATGAAATTTTCACCAGAGGTAGCCTTGGGCCAAGAATGAACCCATTAAATTTTGGTGATGATCTAAGAGCGCTGCATACCTCGACCAAGGACCTTATTTGTATTTGGGCAACAGGATTACTCAAAAACTACTGCATGGATTTGGATGAACTTTTCACCAGAGGTTGTCCTGGGGCTAGAGGGGAACCCATAACATTTTGGTGATGATCCCAGAATGCATACCTCCGCCAAGGCTGTTATCTTCTCACACTGTGTTAGCAAGAATACTCCAAAAATACTGGATGGATTTGGATGAACTTTTTACCAGAGGTGGTCCTTGGGCCAGAGAGGAACCCATAACATTTTGGTGATGATCTGAGAGTGCATACCTCCACCAAGGCTCTTATATTCTCATACTGTGTTAGCAAGAATCCTCCAAAACAAACCCATTATATTTTAGAGGTGATCCATGAGGGACGGAAGGAGCCCTGGTGAAGGTATGCACTCTCTGAGTGCTTTTCTAGTTATTTTATGTTAGTCCTTTAGCTGGTATTATTCAGTCTTTTAATGACATTTCTTATCACCTTTACATTGATGACCTCCAGTTATATGTCTTTTAAACCTAACCAGCTTGACAGGCTCTCCGCCCTGGTCAACGGTCTAACCCAGATCAGCGACAAGCTCTCCAACAATCACCTCTTCTTAAATTCCAACAAAACTGAAGCCATGATTATTGCTCCTCCTGAAATCAGTGGTGGACCCTCAGGGCCAGCAAAGCCTTCTCTGCTGGCCTAAACACTAGAATTACAGTATCTCACAAAAGTGAATACACCCCTCACATTTTTGTAAATATTTTATTATATCTTATAATTCATGGGACAACACTGAAGATATGACACTTTGATACAACGTAAAGTAGTCAGTGTACAGCTTGTGTAACAGTGTAAATTTGTTGTCCCCTCTAAATAACTCAACACACAGCCATTAATGTCTAAACCGCTGGCAACAAAAGTGAGTATACCCCTAAGGGAAAATGTCCAAATTGTGCTCAAATAGCCATTTTCCCTCCCTGGTGTCATGTGACTTGTTAGTGCTATAAGGTGTCAGGTGTGAATGGGGAGCAGGTGTGTTAAATTTGGTGTTATCGCTCTCACACTCTCTCATACTGGTCACTGGAAGTTCAACATGGCACCTCATGGCAAAGAACTCTCTGAGGATCTGAAAAAAAAAGAATTGTTGCTCTACATAAAGATGGCCTAGGGTATAAGAAGATTGCCAACACCCTGAAACTGAGCTGCAGCACAGTGGCCAAGACCATACAGCAGTTTAACAGGACAGGTTCCACTCAGAACAAGCCTCACCATGGTCAACCAAAGAAGTTGAGTGTACGTGCTCAGCGTCATATCCAGTGGTTGTCTTTTGAAAATAGATGTATGAGTGCTGTCAGCATTGCTGTAGAGGTTGAAGGGATGGGAGGTCAGCCTGTCAGTGCTCAGACCTTATGTCGCACACTGCATCAAATTGGTCTGCATGGCTATCTTCCCAGAAGGAAACCCCTTTTAAAGATGATGCACAAGAAAGTTCACGAACAGTTTGCTGGAGACAGGCAGATTAAGGACATGGATTACTGGAACCATGTCCTGTGGTCTGATGAGACCAACATAAACTTATTTGGTTCAGATGGCGTCAAGCGTGTGTGGCAGCAACCAGGTGAGGAGTACAAAGTGTGTCTTGCCTACAGTCAAGCATGGTGGTGGGAGTGTCATGGTTTGGGGCTGCATGAGTGCTTCCGGCACTGGGGAGCTACAGTTCATTGAGGGAACCGTGAATGCCAATATGTACTGTGACATACTGAAGCAGAGCATGATCCCCTCCCTTCAGAAACTGGGCCACAGGGCAGTATTCCAACATGATAACAACCCCAAACACACCTCCAAGATGACCACTGCCTTGCTAAAGAAACTGAGGGTAAAGGTGACGGACTGCCCAAGCATGTCTCCAGACCTAAACCCTATTGAGCATCTGTGGGGCATCCTCAAACGGAAGGTGGAGGAGTGCAAGGTCTCTAACATCCACCAACTCCATGATGTCGTCATGGAGGAGTGGAACAGGATTCCAGTGGCAACCTGTGAAGCTCTAGTGAACTCCATGCTCAAGAGAGTTAAGGCAGTGCTGGAAAATAATGGTGGCCACACAAAATATTGACACTTTGGGCACAATTTGGACATTTTCACTTAGGGGTGTACTCACTTTTGTTGCCAGCGGTTTAGACATTAATGACTGTGTGTTGAGTTATTTAGAGGGGACAGCAAATTTACACTGTTATACGAGCTGTACACTGACTACTTTACATTGTATCAAAGTGTCATATCTTCAGTGTTGTCCCATAAAAAGATATAATAAAATATTAACAAAAATGTGAGGGGTGTACTCACTTTTGTGAGATACTGTACATTTACAACCTACATTCTTATATTTGTTCCATAAGGATGTATTAAATTATTCCCAATAGTCTATTCTCTTCATTTTGTAGCTTTTCTTTTGGTTGCACACCTTTCAGTATGTATTTCAGTTTCAATGCATGTTAGGTTTTTTTTGCCCAACACATTCTCCTGTATGTCCCGTACATATAGTAGTATTGACAAATAAAATCTTTGAATCTTTGAATATTTCAGCCATCTGTGTTGCCAGGGTCAAGCAAATCTGCCTTGGGCCTTTAGGAATTAACAGTGCACTCTGTAGGCTAAATCAACTCTTAAACTTATCCTGTTGCTTTAACCAATCAGATGTCTTCTGTACGTCCGGGGGTACGCATAGAAGGCATTCGAGAACATCAGCATTTTCACGTGTTTTGATTGAATGGTTAGACTCCTCCAACCACAATGCTGAGGATCCTAGCTAGCAAGACGCCAGTGCAAGGGCTTGCTTAAGCAGCTACAATATGCTGTATCTGTTTAAATATAATAACTGTTTCTCCACCCATAATGGCTGACAGGGGAGAGGAAAATAATTTGGTCGCTGATATTTTAAAAAAATCAATTTTCCAGACGGACTTTTCAAGAAAAGCTGGTCATTGTGAAGAGAGGTTGGCCAACCCCAAAGCTAGCAGGCCCATCTCAGCCTGGGAAAGGGTTTGTCCGTCACTTCCATATTAGCAACAAGCGGTATCCTTGGATTACAGGATCTGAGGAGTGCTGCAAATTATCTTGCTGGGAATGCCTGTTGTTTGCAACTGATCGAGTGGATACTTGGAGCCAGACAGGGTTTGCAAACTTGAGCTGTTTAACCAAGGCAGCAGCGAGACACCAAAGCACAACCGCCAGCCGAACACAAGCAACAGCACTTTTAAACCTCTGGTGGAACAAGAGTGAATCTGCAGCTCAAGGAACAAGTGTCCAGGGAAATGGAGCTCCACAATGAAAAGGTAAAGATTTTTAAAACTATAATTTTATAACGTTACCTTTGACATGCTTTGTGTGGATGGCCCTATAGGCTACTTTTATGGTGCTTGGTATGAATGACACTTAAATTGGGTAGATCACCACTGAAGGCCTAGTTGCAAAATACACGGTCCGCCACTTCCTGAACTACATGCAAAAAAACATTCAGACCCTTTCTTTTTTTGGTCATGTTTTAAGTCCAGTGTCAGAAATGTGAATGTTATTTTTGAATCCTCCTTTAGTTTTAACACCCATGTAAATTCAATTTCACATTCCTGCTTCTTTTATTTAAGGAACACTTCCAAACTGAGAACCATAGTTTCTTCAAGTGAACATGAAAAAATAATCAATGTATTTGTGTCTTCACACTTTGATTATTGCAATGCTTTGTTTACTGGTTTGGACAAACTGTCTCTCTTGTCTCCAGCTGATACAAAACGCTGTAGCCAGGCTACTAACATCCCAAGAAGCGAAATCATATTCCCCCCAGTTTATATACTTTACACTGGCTACCAGTAGATTTTAGGATTTGTTTTTAAAGTTCTCACACTTGCATATAGAGAACTACATGGACAACCCCCATCTTATTTATCTGATATCCTCCTAAAACACACTGCTGCTTGCACTCTTACAGCTGAAGCTCAGAATTTGTTCTTTGTACAAGACTGAAGACCAGGGGGACAGAGCCTTTCAATCTGTCGTGCCGAGGCTTTGGAACAGTTTTCCACTCCAGCTACGTTTAGTTGACTCCATGGACTGTTGTAAAAAGCACCTGAAAACTTTTTGTTTAACCAGGATTTCTGCTGAGTTTTGAACCAACTGCTTTTTAATGGTTTGTCTTTTATTTTTTTTTGCAAACTTTGTGTCACAAACCGAGCCGGTGTTGTCCTTTAGGCTCGGTTCTGACCCTTCTCTGTGGCTCAGGTATCGGGTTATTTATGTATTGTGTTATCTTTGAGTTCTTGTTGTTTCTATGTCTTTGTTCCTTTTTTTTCCGTGCCTGTATCCACCGCTCTGGCCGGCGGCTGTTAGGCAGCCTCTTTGACCTACATTTGTGTGGGCTTTGACTAACACTCGCCGGTCCAACCACGCCCCCTCTCACTTGACAGCCAGCGGATTCTACTCTGGTAAACTGGCACCCAGTTTGTGGTGCCAGCAATGCTTGTACTTAAGCAGCCTTTGCCAGTCAAGCATTGCTGGACCGTTGTTTCATCTTTTGGATGAACCGTCATGTGCGTGTGTTTTTGCCAGGCCATTTGGGACTAACTTGGACTGCTCCAGTTTTTGTGAGTATAGACTGTGTGTATTTTCCTAGTGTTCTCACCCTATGACTGTTGAGCATTCTGGAGGACTCCTTGAGTGCCCTGTGCTATTTTGTTATTTTGTACAGTTGGTTTTTGTTTTCTTTTGTTTAATAAATGTGCTTGTGGTGTAACCTGTGCTTAAATCCGTTCTGTCATGAGCCTCCTCATGTGCTTTTACGCAGCGTATCAAGGAGGGGAAGGACAATTACCGGAGTAGAATCAGCTGGCTGTCAAGAGAGAGGGGGCATGGTTGGACCGGCGAGTGTTAGTCATCGCCCACACGAATATAGGTCAAAGAGGCTGCCTAACAGCCGCCGGCCAGAGCAGTGGCTACAGACAAAGACATAGAAACAACAAGAACTCAAAAGATAACACAATACATAAATAACCCAATACCTGAGCAACAGAGAACAGTCAGAACCGAGCCTAAAGGACAACACCGTCTCAGTTCGTGACACTTTGTCTATCTTTTTTGTGTCTCTATCCAGTTCTTTGTTATTTTATTTTGGTGTACAGCACTTTGTGACTCTGTGAAAAGTGCATTATTAATTACCTTGTGAGTCTGTGGATTGCCAAAATTAACTACTTGATTTCTCACTTTATTCATAGCAATTACAAAAGAAGGTTTAGCAACAAGGTAATAATAAAAAAAAATCTGTAATATAACAAAATTTTTTAAAATTTGATTAAAAAAGGAACCAAACTATATCAAACACTATTTTGTTAAAGAAAAGGCACTATTCATGTATTATGAGATTGACTCAATATTAAAAGTCTCAGTTTATAGCAACTAAATTATAGGGTTGGTTAATAAACTTATTCTTCCTTTAAACAAGACCATAAATGAGGGAGTAGATGTGGCAGCCTGAATTCAGGCCATTCTGAGGATCATGCCAGTGATTTTGGTCTGCTTGCCTTGGATGAGTAGCGACTCTCACAAAGTCGCATTAACTCATTTAACATTTGCCAGAATGAGCTAATAATAAGCGGATATTCACCAGCCCCTCTCTCACTTACAGGTATCTGTTAGTAGCAGGCACCTTCCATATTTGTACACCTTTCAGGGGTCCTTCCTTCCCGACTGTGACACTCATGTTTTTGTTCCTGTAGGTATTGTCACACTGGGCTTGGGTCGGGCCCCGGGGTCCACTGGCGCCACATGAAGTGAACCACCAGGTCATCAGAGAAACCTCTAAAAAGCAAAGAAAAAGAAAAAAATGCTATTGTTTAATTAATTGATGAACACAGAAGACACAATACATTCAAAATGGAGAAAGTGAAATTACACAAGAACACAAGAGCACCCTGAGGTGAGTGCAACATCCCCTGCCTCTGTCTTCTTTGAAGATACCAACATCTTACTGAAGAAGCACAGTTTTTAATTTTTCCATATAATTACTGGGGCAGAACCAAATTATGATAAGCCTACCATCCATGAATATTCAAAAATGATAGTTGTATGCAGCTCATAGTTGTAGGTCAGGATCCTAAAGCGAACCTGCGTGGCAAGTTTGGTGACCCAAGCTTTACGTAGTAATAGTAATAGAGCATAGGGAATCCCATCCTTGACCTCTGACCATTTGACCCCAAGCCCATAGTCAGAGGTAATGGTGAAAGCCATCCAAGATTTGTCTTAGATAGAACTATAGTATCAGTTTGAAAAGTCTATATCATTTCTTTCAGTAGTTATTGCGTTTACAAGATTTAGTGAAAAACTGACCTCTGATCTTGACCACAAGGTTTATAATTCCTACCAAAATCACCCAATCAGAGCCAACTTGGAATATGCACATCATCAAAGTATATCAAACCTTGGTACCACGTTTCAAATATTTAGAACAAAACTGTAGGAGGAGTTGATTTCATAAAAGCAGGACAGGCAAATGGACAGATGGACTCATCATCATCATCATAGCAGTCTGTCGGGGGTGACAATGACTGTTTCATTTAGGTCTGATCAGATTCCTCCATGCAGCTCTGTCCTTTGCCTTCTGCTGCCAGGAACTCCTGACCTTGTTAACCCGGGCGATGTCCAAGCCGGTATGAGTTGCTTTCTGACTGACCATTTCATGAAACTGCTTGCAAAGTATCTGAGTACCGCTAGCTTTTGCTGGACTAGCGGCACATTATTGGCAGATAGAGGTATTATCAGTGGCAAGGACAGGCCAAGACAAACTGACTCCAGTATCTGTTGCAGTGACCGACCAGATGATAGGTTTGTTTATCTCTGCTCTTTGTGTACTGCATGTCACGATGCACCGACTGGCAAAAGTCCACCACAGACCTTGCGACAGATGTGCTAATCTGCCAGGATGTCCAGTCTCAACCCGTGTAACTGGAAGTGGTCCACCACAGACCTGTGACAGATATTGTTTTTAGTTCTGCTAGGATGCCCAGTTTCACCCTCCACGCCTTCGGAAGGGCGGGGTTGCCGGTTGAGTCACTGATGGCCTGACCCATGAGACAGGTAGTATTGGTTTTCATGGTTATCCAGTAGCAAGCAAACCAGTGCGTGACCTGACCATAGAGACGGTCTATTGCATGACATAAACCCCCTTTGGTTTTTGACCAGTGCCAGATAAAAACGACATGCTGTTTACAAAGGTGGGGAGAGTATCCAGAAAATGTTCTCAAGTAAAAGTAGTACTACATTATAATAATTATCCAAGTAAAAGTGAGAGTAGTCACCAAACATTACTTGAGTAAGAGTAAGAAAGTATCTACTACTAGTTGTCTCAGAAAATAGTAATGATTTTACTCTTGCAAATTTGTGAGATTTTTCTCTTAAAGTTGTGACTTTTTTTCTAATGAATTTTCTACTTTATTCCCACAAATATGAATCTTCTTTTATGTAAAATTTCAACTTTTTTCTCAAATAAATTTTCAACTTTTTACTATTGAATTTGTATGTTTTTGTGGCTTTGTTCTTTTAGGTTTGAAACTTTATTCTCATACATTTGTGAGATTTGTTTCTTACAAATCTGTAAAATTTTGTAAGGAATTTGACTTTAACTTAAATTTGAAACCTTTTTTATTTGCAAATTTGCAACCTTGTTCTCTACAATTTCTGAGGTTTTTCTTTTAAATGTGTTATTCTGAAAAATATAAAATATCAACTATGAACGTGCTTCTTCTGATAAATCATAAATCATATAAAGAAACCATACTGTAATGAAATAACTAATTCCTTAATAAAAATAAAAGGACAAGGATTTCAACTATTTCTACGAAGTGAAGTTCTAAAGTCACTAAAATGATTAAATGTCCAACAATTCCTAATAAAAAAGTTATTAAAGTATAAACAAATATGTTCCTAATCAGCTTTAAAATCACTGAAATCAAAATTAACTCAGAGAACTATAACAAGTACTGGAGCAAAACTGCCACTTTTTCTTTGTAAAGGTACGCAACACAAAAAAAAGTACCCTGCAATAAAACTACACAGTAAAATACAATTTTTGAAAAAGTTACTTGAGCAGAGGTAACTAAATGCTACCCACGTTTGGCTGTTTAACAGTGAAAAGCAACATGGAACAGCAGCGAGAGGACCATGTGATTTATCAGTGCAAAATGGATTAAATGCCTCTGGCCGGAAGATAGCGCAGAAAAACCTTCAAGTATCAAGAGAACTCACTATAATCCTACACTTGGTCTGTGATGCATCAGGAAATCAAAAAGCATCAACAACACTACCTGGGGTTGAAGGCTCTGGAAGGGGGCTTAAGAAATCCTCCAAGTCATCCACAGACAGCAGAGAGTTGATATCTGAGGAGGGTGGCGGGAGTCAAGGTACATAAAGAAGAAGGAAGGAGAAGTGTTACAGTCACAATTCATGATTATGAGCTATATTCAAAACAAAATGACATGGATCATTTGAAAAGCCTTTAGTCTTCTGCCCGTGGAGACATCGTAACTGTATTTTCCACTCAGTCATCTTCCTCCTCTCAGCAGTGTACACACAATGCATTTTTTATTCTATGTATGAATGGTAAAAGTGATATGAACACCTTTACCAAATCCTTGAAACAATGGGAGCCATCACACTCAGCATCTTCCTACACACTCTAAAAAATGTAAAATATAAACTATGCACGACCTACAAAAGTCATAAATGTGATAAACAGAAACAATATTCTAATTATGACTTGGTGAAATATCTCTGGGATCCCGATTTAACCCCTGAGAGCAGTTAAAATGCCCCCATCTTGCAGCCCAAATGCAGCTGTGCAACACACATATACTGCAGTCCCCCCGGAGAGTTTAAGTCACATTTCCCTGAAATCATGCAAAACAAAAGCAGGCTTTTTCACTTCTGTGCATTTCACTCACGCACCAAAGAAGTTTATATCGAACGAGTCTTCTCTCGTGACCTTGAGAACTAAAACTTCAACTAAAAAGTGCAACAGTCAAAACACAGGAATGTTGGCACAAACTGTTGTCATATTGCGGTACAGCATTTGCAGCAAATCATTAAACATCGGTTACCCACAAGTCTGAACCAATCACTGAAGCTGGCCATCAAACGAACAACTGAGGACCACTTGCACCTCTGAACAACAGACAGCAGACAGGAGGACTCCCTGCAATTTGATTTCATAAAGTGCACAAAGCAAGACAGATGCATGGCGAGCATCTGAGGATATTTCACATAATTGCTGGCTCGGGCATGTTAAATGGGCAGATTTCTGATAGTAGTTTGCAGCATTTTGCGATGCAAGTACAGGAGCTGCTTACCTGAGGTGAAGCAGGCTGCGCCAACTGCAATATCATCGAGAGCAATGTCAGCGTTGGAGCCCTCTCCCCACACAGCTGTCACTTTGATGTGGAACCTGGAGTAAGACAAACATCTGTTAGCTGTAGGTACAGCGTTT
This sequence comes from Pholidichthys leucotaenia, assembly GCA_020510985.1. Lineage (NCBI taxonomy): Eukaryota > Metazoa > Chordata > Actinopteri > Cichliformes > Pholidichthyidae > Pholidichthys > Pholidichthys leucotaenia. The sequence goes on along the minus strand of CM035842.1, from coordinate 143,703,916 downwards.
GTATTTATATGTAAGCAGGAGTTCAAACCAGACAAGTGTGAGAAACAGCTCCAAATACAGTAAAAGTCTGAATAATTTATGAATGAGGTGTCCTTTTCTTATGGGTAATCGAAAGTCATCTCATCCTTTGAACTTTACAGCAGGATTCCTCAATTAATTTTCAAAAAGTGCCAAATTATATCAAGCATGCCAAGCAGAGAACCAATCACTGCAGACCCAACCTCCCTAACGACCACTGATAAGATGCTGTTTTTGTCATTGGTAGTAGAGGTAATAATGACTTACTATTTAAAGTCTGGAATTCTCAAAGGCTGTTTCTGGTCACAAGGGATAAAAATCCATAATAGAAATAAAACGTGGCCAAAATCAGCTGGTTATTTGCATAACTGCCCCTTATAGACACTCATAACACTGAAAAATCAACATTGTGACATGGGCACATCTTATAATTGACTCAAATCAGGAGCAGTTTCACATGAGCACTCTGAATGACTGAGAAGTCACAAATGATTACAGTCATCCCATATTTTTAATCTTACTGGCTCAGCTTAAAAAACTCGTTTAAACATACAGATTTGCCTCAAAAAAGAAAAGCAAGACTGGCCCATTTTCCATATAGATACATTGGCAAACGGAGGAGATTAGGCAGGATATTTTATTGTTTTGGAACTGTGGTAGGGGCTCATGGACCCCTCATGGATCGTCACATTATCGTGGTGGGGGGTTTGGGTGCCCTAGTGATCCCAGGAGCTATGTTGTACAGGGCAATCTGTCTCTGGTAGGGTCACCCAAGACAAACTGGTCCTGGGTGAAGGGCCAGACTAAGAACGATCCAACAGACTTTCATGATGAATGTTAGAACAAGGATTCAGTGTACCCCGCCCGGTATGGGGTTACCGGGGCCCCACTCTGGAGCCACGCCTGGGGAAGGGGCTCGATGGCTAGTGTCTGGTGGCCAGGTTTCCGCCCATGGGACCCGGCCGGGCTCAACCCGAAGGAGTTACATGGAATGGAGGAGGACATGGAATGTCACCTCTCTGGTGAGGAAGGAGCCTGAGCTGGTGTACGAGGTTGAGAGATACCGGCTAGATATAGTCGGCCTCACCTCAACACACAGCTCTGGTTCTGGAACCAGTCTCCTGGAGAGGGGCTGGAGCTTGGCCTACTCTGGAGTTGCCCCGGGTGAGAGCCAACGAGCAGGGGTGGGTATTCTTGTATCCCCCCACCTTGCTGCCTCTATATTGGAGTTTTCCCTGGTGGACGAAAGGGTAGTTTCCCTGTGCCTTCGGGTTGGGAAACGGGTCCTGACCATCATTTGTGCCAATGCACCAAATGATGGTTCAGAGTACCCACCCTTTTTGTAGTCTCTGACTGGAGTGCTGGAGAGAGCTCCTCTTGGAGACTCCATTGTCTTACTGGGGGACTTCAATGCGCACGTGGGCAAAGATAGTGAAACCTGGAGGGGGGTGATTCGGACGAACGGCCTGCCCGATCTGAACCCGAGTAGTGTTCAGTTATTGGACTTCTGTGCTAACCACAGTTTGTCCATAATGAACACCATGTTCAAGCATAAGGGTGTCCGTATGTGCACCTGGCACCACGACACCCTAGGTTGCAGGTTGATGATCAATTTTGTAATCGTGTCATCAGACCTGCTACTGTATGTCTTGGACACTCAGGTAAAGAGAGGTGCAGAGCTGTCAACTGATCACCACCTGGTGGTGAGTTGGATCTGATGGCAGGGGAGGATGCCATTCAGACCTGGTAGACCCAAACGTATAGTGAGGGTGTGCTGGGAATGTCTGGCTGAGGCTCCTGTCCGGGAGGTCTTCAATTCTCACCTCCAGAAGAACTTCAACCACATTCCGAAGGAGTCTGGAGACAATGAGTTTGAATGGGCCATGTTCTCCACCTCCATTGTTGAAGTGGCTACCCAGAGCTGCGGCCACAAGGTCATCAGGGTATCTCGTGGTGGCAACCCCCGAACCAAGTGGTGGACACCAGTGGTGAGGGGGGTCATTAAGCTGAAGAAGGAGTCCTATCAAGTTGGTTGGCTTGTGGGTCTCCCGAAGCAGCTGAGGTGTACCAGCAGGCCAAGCGGAGTGCAGCTTGGGTGGTTGCTGAAGCAAAAACTCTGATATAGGAGGAGTTCGGTGAGGCCATGGAACAAGACATTCGGTTGGCCTCAAAAAAATTCTGGCAAACTGTCCGGCGGCTCAGGAGGGGGAAGCAGCTCCCTGTCCACACTGTGTATGGTGCGGATAGGGCACTGCTGACTTCAACTGGAGATATCATCGGGCGGCAGAAGGAATACTTCGAGGATTTCCTCAATCCCACTGACACGCCTTCCACAGAGGAAGCAGGGCTTGTGGATGAGGGGGCCGACTCGCCTATCACTGAGGCCTGAGGCTGAGGTCGCCAAGGTGGTTAAAAATCTCTTCAGTGGCCAGGCCCCAGGGGTAGACGAGATTTGCCCTGAGTACCTCAAGGCCCTGGATGTTGTAGGGCTATCATGGTTGACATGCCTCTGCAACACTGTGTGGAGGTTGGGGGCAGTGCTTTTGGCATGGCAAACCAGGGTGGTGGTTCCTCTCTTCAAAAAAGGGGACTGAAGGGTGTGCTCCAACTTTAGCGGGATCACACTCCTCAGCCTTCCTGGGAAGGTCTATGCCAAGGTACTGGAGAGGAGAGTCCAGCCGTTGGTCGAACCTCGGATTCAGGTGGAACAATGTGGTTTTCGTCCTGGCTGAGGCAAATTGGACCAGCTCTTTACCCTCTCGAGAATCTCGAGTGTTTGTGGGAGTTTACCCAACCAGTATACATGTGTTTTGTGGACTTGGAGAAGGCATTCGACCGCGTCCCTCGTGTTTTTTTTGTGGGGGGGTGCTTCGGGAGTATGGGGTATTGGGCTTGCTACGAGCTATTTGGTCTCTGTATGACTGTTGTGAGAGTTTGGTTTGTATTGACAACAGTCGGTTGGTCTCATTCCCAGTGAGGGACTCCACCAGGGCTGCCCTTTGTCACCGATCCTGTTCATAATTTTTATGGACAGGATTTCTAGGCGCAGCCAGGGAACGGAAGGTGTCATGCTTGGTGACCACAGGATCTCATCTCTGTTGTTTGCAGATGATGCTGTCCTGCTGGCTTCATCCAGCAATGACCTACAGGTCTTACTGGGACGGTTTGCCACTGAGTGCGAAGCAACTGGGATGAGAATCAGTACCTCCAAGTCCCAGTCCATGGTCCTCAGCTGGAAAAAGGTGAATTGTCCTCTCCGGGTTGGGGACAAGCTCCTGCCCCAAGTGGAGGAGTTTAAGTATCTTGGGGTCTTATTCACGAGTGAGGGGAGAATGGAGTGAGAGGTTGACAGGCGGATTGGAGCAGCATCTGCAGTGATGTGGACGTTGTACCGGTCTGTTGTGGTGAAGAGGGAGCTAAGCTCTAAGGCAAAGCTGTCCATTTACCAGTCAATCTACGTTCCAATCCTCACCTATGGTCATGAGCTTTGGATGATGGCTGAAAGAATGAGATCGTGGATACAAGCGGCTGAAATGAGCTTTCTTTGTAGGATTACTGGACTCACCCTCAGAGACAGGGTGAGGAGCTCAGTCACCTGGGAGAAGCTCAGAGTAGAACTGCTGCTCCTCCACCTTGAAAGGAGCCTAGTTGAGGTGGTATGGGCATCTGATCAGGATGCCTCCTAGACACCTCCCACTTGAGGTCTTTCAGGCACGTCCCACTGGGAGGAGACCCCGGGGTAGACCCAGGACTTGCTGGAGAGACAATGACTCTCAGCTGGTCTGGGAACACCTTGGCATCCTCTCTGAAGAGCTGGAGCAGGCGGCTGGGGAGAGGGAAGTCTGGGCATCTCTGCTTGAACTGCTGCCTCCATGACCCGGACCTCCGGAAAAGCGGTACAAGATGGATGGGTGGATGGAGAAGGGAGAAATCTTTCCACCTTGAGACTGGGTTAAGTTTATACTTATGTGCCTTTATTTTAAATAAATTATCAACTAAAAATCTTGCCAGAATTTTTTTTGACCACTCTCCGTCTCTGGCTGGCTGAGGCTGCTTGTGTCTGTTCATTAAATTTAGAATATTTTCCTCCTGAATGGTTAAAACAAGGGTTTCCGTTACTAGGAAATGGGGCAGATGAGCTGTTTAGTTTTCAGTATAACACCAGCTGGTAAGCTCCAGCGGCTGCCTTAAAGCCAGCGGAGGCACTCTGAGAGATCAGTCTCAACACTGCTGGCTATATCGGGACTGTCTCTGCTCACTTGAAAAAATATTCTAGCAATGCAATTTAAATACAATATAAACTTCGGAAGGTAAAAAAAAAAAAATAAAAGGGTGAATAGCACCGGAAGGCTGAACAGCGAGGTCTGCCCTGGGGGTCCCGTCATCGTAGGGGTAGGCGATCATGTGCCATGGAGAGCCATTCCGCTGCAGGTTTTCTGTTCCACCCAGTCTCTTCTCCAGGTGTTTTCACTGATGAGCAATCCTTGAAGCTGATCAGAGCAAACACCTGCTGAAGAGACTGGGTGGAACAGAAAACTTGCAGTGGAATGGCCCTCATTACCCACCCCGTTAGAGTATGGGTTAAGGAGTTTCAACTATTGAGTAAGAAGATATCTTCAATTTAATGTACAAATTATTGATTTTTATGAATATTCTGTTGCCACTCTTTCACTAATAATTACCAATTTTGAAAATGCATGCAGCCTTCTCAACTGAATGAGAGCTTCCACCTTGCTTCATGCCTCTACGGAACAAGGCAGTGACAGCCACCCTTAATCACCCATTTTCTTTCTCTAACACTCCAGATTCTTTTGAGTGAGAGATTTTCCATATTCCAATAAAAAATAATGTTGTCACACTCCATGATAAACCATTTCTGTCATTGTTCCTTTCACAAAGCTTGCCTACCAATATGGCGATTCACGTGACCAGTGACATCACTTGCAAATCCTCAATAATGTACTGTACGGCAATCCAACAGACAATCCAACAAAGAAAACACAAAAATGCAGCTCTAGTTTAGTATGTAGTCACAAAACCTTTGACTTTGCTGTCACATTTCCTCTTTTATTTTGAAATGGTCAAAGAAGAAGTCACTTCTACTGAAAGATAACTTTATTAATTATCCCTTCATATGAAAATACAAACAAATGGGGCAAATTTCATTGGTTTTGAATGAATGAATGAATGAATGAATGAATGAATGAATGAATGAATCTTTATTTCGGATAGATTAAAAGTAGAGATTAAAAAAGAAACAGAATAATATAACAAAGGGGGAAAGAAAATCCAACAAGGTCAAATTAACAATAACTCCTCTGATTATACAGTTCAACATAAGTTATCCGAAATGGGTGATGGCTGAAGCCGCAGCTTATATTGCCCACCCATATTCCATCTAAGAATTCAAAAGAAAAACAAAACAAGAGCGATTACAGTTCAGAACAAAGCTAAGACAAAATGTGACAAAAAAAAACTAAGCAACAACACAACACAGACTGGATATGACAATCTTTATGTGATTTTACGTGTCATCTTGTATATATGTTTGGAGTATTTCTTCCTTTAGTTTTTGTTTAAATTGTCCAAGCGTTGTACATGATTTTAATTCAGGTCCAAAATCGTTCCATAATCTGACTCCTTGCACTGAAACACAGTGTTGCTTGGTGGTAGTTCTCACTGAAGGTTTTTGAAATATACATGTTCCTCTGAAATGATATTGTTTCTTCCTTATTTGGAACAACTTTTGGATATTTGTGGGCAGTGATAGATTCTTCACTTTAAACATTATTACTGCAGTTTTAAAGTCAACCAGATCTTTCAGCTTGAGAGCTTTTAATTTAAGAAAAAGCGGGTTTGTTGGTTCCCTGTAAGCAGCTTTGTTTATTATTCTAATAGCTCTCTTCTGAAGCATAAAGACTGGATATATGTTTGTTTTATATGTATTTCCCCATACTTCAGTACAATATGTCATGTATGGGAGTATTAATGAATGATACAAGGTATATAGTGTGGGTTGATTCAGCAAATATTTCACTCTGTGTAGTATTGCAATTGATTTGGATATTTTATCTTTAATATAATTAATGTGTGACTTCCAACACAGTTTATTATCAATTATTACTCCAAGAAATTTAGTTTCGGATACCCATTCAATTGTTTCAATTGGGTTTCCAGAGCCGACTCCAGATCTTAATGGTGAGTTAGATGCTTTTATTCACTTTATGTATCAGACTGAGCTGAGATTGCTGTGTACTGGTCAGCTGCTGTGCGTGTTTTCCTCTGCTAATGCTGACAGAGACTCTGCCTCTTTTCACAACTGTGTGTGTGCTTGAAGCGGGGTTGGTTTGAGCACAGGATGAGACTATAAAAGGGCAGCCCACTTCAAGTGTCCTGAGCGCTGGGAGATTAATGTGGACCAGATGTTTGGGCCTTGTAATCGTTGTAAAAAGAAAAGCAATAGATTTGGGGACCTCAAAGTTCCCAGTTTAGGAGCCACTATGTATTTCTGTTAGTGTTCTGCTCAGAAAATTGTGGTTGAGTGTTGGATTAGGAAGTGTTTCAATCACTGGCTTTTTCAACACCAGATGTATTAGTAAATGTCAGGACTTGCTCAACTGCTACAGTGGCTACGACAGCAGAGTAAATATGAAGAAATGTTTCATTTGTGTCATCTGGCAGAACTGTGGCCCAATGATGAGGAAAGATCCATTTGGAGCCATTTTTACCTAAAACATCAACATACAGCCACATAACACAAGTATAGACTGGCCAGTCAGCATCACTAACAGAAGACTTTTTTCTCTTAAATATGTACAGTAACTTTTCTACATAAATTTGAAACCTTTTTTTCCTCATAAATCTGAAATGTGCTTGTTAATTTGACATTTTTTGTGTATTTGGAATTTTTTTAACCAGTTTGCAACTTTTTCCCTGATAAATGTGCTTTACTTTTTCTCTTTTGGTTTTATTTTTAGGCAAAGCCTATGTTTAGTCAAAAGCCTTGGAGAACCTCTGTATTGGCCAATTGGCTGCTGCAGGGCTTTGAAGCCACAGTTGCAGACCCCTGTCCATGAGATTGGCCCACAGATTAGTGACGCACCCGTGCTGAAGTCCAGTCAATTCCAGAGCAACTGGGACCTCCCACTCATCTTTCCACTGCTCATTTCTCTCCCAGATGAAAGATGCTATAGAGGTCTCATTCTCTTCCATGGCCACCAGCAATGAACCATTGAAGGCACCATACAGGTAGAGAGAGAAACGTATCTACACAGAGGAGACACAGAGACTGATTAATAATTTAGGGAAATTCAATATGATTTGAGCCCCCCCCCCCAAAAAAAAAAATGCACCACAAGAAGAAGAAGAAACAACAACAACAAAAACAAATAAATTAGATAATCACATTTCTGTATTTGGCAAGCAACTGACCTGGCAAGCACCAGTGGAGACTGTAGGAGGAAAGGGAGGACTTTGAATGCATGCTTCCTGAAGGGAGTTACTCTCTCTTACCTGCAGAAGCAGAAAGTGCCCTGAGGGTGCACAATACAGATGACCAAAAAATGCAGGTTAAATTGTTTTAAAAACTCGTTTGTACCTGCTTCTATCAGGTTCTTAAATTGCTCTTAGGACTGTACAGCAGCATGGTGATCCTAACTTACAGTATATTTACTGTACATGTTCTCTGTTTGCTCATGTTTTTAATTTGTTTTTATGAAAATGTGCGTTAGGCACATTGGGGCAGCAGTGACTCAGGAGGTAGAGCAGGTTGTCCAATAAGTGGAGGGTTGGCAGTTCAAATCCCGCTCTCCCCAGCCATCCTGCCGTTGTGTCCCTGGGCAAGACACTTGACCCACCTTGCCTCTAGTGTCCATGACAGTGGGTATGAATGTGGTGGAGAGGCCATTCACACGGACTGGCAGCCACATTTCCGTCAGTCTACCCCAGGGCAGTTGTGGCTACAGAGGTAGCTTACCACTCTCAGTGTCTGTCTGGAGTGAATGAATAATGGACTCACTGTAAGCGCTTTGAGATATTACTTGACATGTAAAGCACCATATAAATCTAATCCATTATTATTACAATAGGGCAGTGTGTATGTCAGAGGATGTCTTGTGATGTGATGTCTTGTGTTTCAGTGTGAAGCAGTTTCATCTCAGCACCGTGAGTCCACAGCAAATTTCCCCAAGGGGACAATAGTTTATTCTGTTCTATTCTATTCTATTAAATGTATGGGGGGGTGGGCTGAAAAGTTCATAGTAGTAAAATTTGACCATATGTGGTTTATTTTTCAACTGCAGGGATCCAAGCGCTGCAACACCAATGGAAGAAGTGTGTGGACCTAAGGGGAGACTATGCTGAAAAATAAACCACATTTGGTTAAATTTGACCACAATGAACTTTTCAGCCCCCCCCCCCCCCTCGTAACACAGAGGGACATTTACCAGACCATGTTAGTCATAGTATATTATATATGCCAATACTGTATGGGTTTTTTTTTAGAGATGGAGATTATGTTCTCACTTTACAAGATTGACCAGCAAGAAAACTTGACTTGACACTTGCTGGTGCTGCATTTATTTTTTCATCACATGCTATTTTGCTTAATTTTCTTTACACTTTCTTTAATGTGTGTACTTTAATCTGCATTAGTGTTGGCTTTGTTGTCATATTTTATCAAATCACGTTTACAAATGTGTGCCGGCATATGTAAGCTTAAACTAGCAATTGCGAGACAATTCATCTCTGGCAATGGGTTTCAGTATTCAAAAACCAGAGAAACAAAAATAAATATATTTTGACAGTGCAATTTTTTTAAAATGCAAAGTTAGTATTTTATTCCTGTCTACAGGACAACACCACTGTAAGAGATTCACAAGTGGAATAGCAATAAAAACAATCAAATATACAGCACAAACTGCAAACCTTGCGTTTGCTGCAGAGTGACACCATGCATGTCTTTTTCCTTCAGCTCATCGCCAGCGACCCTCCTCCAGCCTGAGAGCTGGTTGGACACAGACCAACCACATGAATCCAGTTCAAATGTACAGTATGAGCCAAAGGGAAGAGCATCTGGGAAGGAAGTAGATTATAATTATATTTCACCAATACAGAGACCACAGCTGCTAAAAACTCCACTTTCCACCCCAGATTCCTTCTTGTCTAAAGCAATAACAGAGAAATCAGCTCAGTGCACATACTGTTTTAAAGCGAATTTCTTGATGTACATGTTTTTCTGTGAACACTCACAGCATCCTGATCACTCCAAACCAGAAAAAGAAAGAAGCCAAAAATATTAATAATACATTTTTGGATCTAATATAAAAGATCTAGCTGGAAGCTAAAGACAAAAGTTGGTGAACATCAGAGTAAAACATTGCTTCCAACAAAATGAAATAATATTGGGCCTCATGCAAGAATATATTAGAATTAGTATGAATAAATAAATCCCTCATACTCTGTTAGTACACCCTGTTAGTACAAACGAGCCACTCTAGAGTTAACAAATGCCCATATGTCCAACAAAACTGTGTGTACATAAGCACATGTTCATGAGAAGTGATGCCCTAACACTACCACATTCATTACCTAAGCCAAGGAGGTAATGTGATCGAGGCAGTTTGTTTGTTAGCAGGATTACACAAAAACTACTGGATGGATCGAGTTTTTGATTAAATTTTCACAAGAGTTGGCTCTTGGGCTATGGATGAACCCATTAGATTTTGGAAGTGACCCGAGAGTGCATGCCTCTGCCAAGTTGGATGGAGGTTCGGACAGACAGATGGACAGACGTATGCACAGATGGGCAGATGGAGGGAGAGACCGACAGATGGTGCCTTGATGGAGATATGCACTCTCTGAGTGCCTTCTAGTCACACAGTGGAATTGCTATCCGATTAAACTAATTACAACGCCATACAAATGCATTTAGAATTACAACCTGAATTAAAGTACACAGTCATGCCAATAAATAGGGTTTTCATTCTTAACTCTAATTCAGATGAATGAAACAGAGCCCTTAAGTGAAAACTAAGATTAGAATGACAGCAACCTATGCGCATATAAACTTTTACAACTGGTAGAAGTTGGCCACTTGTAAATTTTCTTAGTACCTGAAATTTAAAATCCAAAAACATCGGTAAATGTGACAAGTTTACTTAAAGTGACACTCCACCAAAAATTATTTTTTTTTCTCTTGTTAACATGTCTGTAACATGTTTTTATGACTTACAAGACATGTCAAGAGTAAAATCCCTGGAGACTGCTAAAACACGGAACAGTACGAGAACGTTCCGTATGTGTTCTGCACAGAACATACCAAACATGTTCCGTACAAAGCATTCCATATGTATGGAACGTTCAGTATTAGGTGCCTTACCTACATGTTCCGTTTGGGACGTCCTGCTACTGTTCTGGCCTTCTGTACATGTTCCATATGTACGCAACATGGCTACCATTTGTTTACTTACGTGATGGAGCAAAAAAGTGTGAAAACCTCCGAAACCAAAATTGAAACTCTTGATAATGACATTAGACATCATTACGATGACAAACTGCCTTTAATCGAGAAGCAGGACCTGGACTCAGAGATGAGTGGGATAACACCATGGTGATTGGTGGCACACTTACCCGGGTGATGCTACCACCCAGCTGGTGTACGGACAGGTGGACTACAAGACTGAGCTGACACTGTTGACTCGGAGAAAGAGCGTGAAGACAACCAAATGTGTGGCTGTGCTGAGTTCGGAGCACGTTACAGAGATCGTAGGAAGGCCGGGTGAGTGGCTTTTACATTTTTTGGCTGGAGCTGGTCAAAATTTTGAGTTAGCTTATGAGCTAACATTTATTGGCTAAAAGTAACTCTGTGAAACTTGGTCAGAAGATTGTTTTGCATGGTTACTGTGGGTTAAATTAACATATCAGTTTGTCCCACCTGCACCGGCTGTCACAAGTTAATCTAATAGCAGCTAAGGAGAAAAACAAAGCAGCAAAACTGGTATGAATATAATTTACTCTTTTGGTGTTTTGGCTGGAAAAAACTGACAGACCAGCCACTTTACAGTAGAAGAATGCATAACATTTATTTCAAGGTTACGGGAAAAAGATGTTTTAAAGGTGAAACCCATGCACATCTGTTTACACCCACCAGTTAATCAGCCTTGCCAGTTAAACTGACAGACCGGCAGTAAGACGGACATGTGCAATAGATGTACGGAACATGGTATGGGTGGACTGCGGCTGTTAACAGAACTGACAGCAGGCAGGACCGGTAACAGGGTGGTCGTGTGTGGGCCATGTGCGGTACATTTATGGAACATGTGCCGTACAGTACATGTACAATTCAATTTTATTTATATAGCGCCAAATCACAACACAGGTCATCTCAAGGCACTTTACAGAAAAGAGTGGGTTTAGTAGTAGTAGTAGTAGATTAGTTTATTTGACAGGGACAGTGCAATAAACATAGACAATTAATCAAAGACAATCAATCTGATGTGTTGCACATAGAGTGTATAGCTATTAGCTAATTTGCAACTCTTGTCCCTGGATGGGCTTTAGAAAAAAGAATCAAGATAAAAATATACACAATAACCACATACATCAATGCAGAAAAATTATAAATACACAATTATAAATATTATAAATATTATAAATACACAAATATAACAGCCACAGGCCACACTCTTAGTTTATAGAACCCAGCAGAGACCCCTAAGAGCAAGCACTGCAGCGACACAGGCAAGGAAAAAACTTCCCTTTAACGGGCAGAAACCTCGGGCAGAACCATAGCTCATAGAGGACGGCCTCGATGGCCGACGGCCTCGATCGGCTGGTTTGAGTAGCTACATTCAAAACAAACATACAGATACAACATTCAAAGCCAAACAGTCCAGTACCAAGCCTGGCCAGGCTGCACATGCGAGCGAAGGCCTGGCAGGGGCAGCATTTCTAACTAAAGGCCTTATCAAAGAGAAGGATTTCAACTTGCTCTTGAATAAAGAGAGAGTGTCTGCCTCCCAAACTGAACTGGGAAGATGGTTCCACAGGAAGGGAGCTTGATGGCTGAAAGCTCTACCTCCCAATCTACTTCTAGATACCTTGGGGACCACTAGTAGTTTGGATTTTTGGGAGTGCAGAGCTCTGGTTGGATGATAGGGAACTAAGAGTTCTTGCAGGTAAGAAGGAGCCACACCATTAAGAGCTTTATAGGTTAAGAGCAATATCTTGAATTCAATTCTATATTTTATTGGGAGCCAACGTAAAGAAGCTAAGACTGGAGTAATGTGATCTCTTCTCCCTGTTCTCATAAGGATACGTGCAGCTGCATTCTGAATGAGTTGGAGAAACTTTATGGACTTATTTGGGCAACCTGATAAAAGTGAGTTACAATAGTCAAGTCTAGAGGTGATAAAGGTGTGGACAAGTTTCTCTGCATCTTTATGAGACAGGATGGACCTAATTTTAGAAATATTACGCAAATGGAAGAAGGCGGTGTTAATGGTTTGCTGTATATGAGAGTTGAAAGACAAATCTCGGTCAAAGACAACTCCAAGATTCCTAACAGAAGACATAGAAGCCAGTGCAATGCCATCTAGTGTTGTTACCTTGCTAAAAAGAGTACTTCTAGCATGTTTGGGGCCAAGAACAATTACTTCAGTTTTATCTGTATTCAGCAATAGAAAGTTGTAGTTCATCCAGGTTTTGATATCCTTAAGACACTCCTGGAGTAAACCCAACTGGCTGGGATCATCTGGATTGATGGATAAATACAATTGAGTGTTGTCAACGTAAAAATGAAAATGAATAGAATGCTTCCTCATAATGTCTCCCAAAGGCAGCATGTATAATGTAAACAATACTGGTTCAAGCACTGATCCCTGTACAGCGGGGATTGGGTCTAAATGAGAGGTAGTTGGTTTAGAGGCTGACACTATTAGAGCTAGATCAGAATGATTAATACGAGAAAATTTAGAAAAGTGGAGTTCTGAGCTTGTGGGCACAGCAGTGTTAGGTAGAGTGAAGCATCAGTGAAGTATTGGGCGCATGCGCACGCAGCGACCGGCAGCTGGTGAAAAAGTCCGTCGTCTGTGTGTCTTGTTTTTATGCACTTTAATGTGTTTTTACGAAATTCTCTGTTTCGTTTCTGTCCTGGAATGTTTGTGGACTGTATGGCGAAGAGCTCCCTGGTTCCATCAATATGGACTTCCTCCCCTTTTTTGCATTGCTGCTACTTTTCCTCCGGCTCTGTGTCTCTGAGGTAAACGCGATCGCCATCATGGCGGGCAGGATACATTATTCCAGGGACATGTTGCTGCATTTAAACACGGTTGATGCAGCAGCTGTGATTGAGCCTAAGCCGCAACTGCCGGACTTTATTTTGAGAGACGGACACAGCGGTGAAAAGAGAGACGGGAGAGACAGGAGAAGGAAACGCGGAAAGCGTGGAGGCGTGAAATTGCGCCTGAGAAGACGTCAGTTTGGTAACATTCCTCTTCCTTCTATGATTTTTGGGAACGTACAATCTCTGAGGAACAAGGTGGATGAAATTCAAGGGAATGTACGCTACCAGAAGGACTTTAAGAACTGCTGTGTCATGGCTTTCACCGAGTCTTGGCTTAATGCGCATGACCGAGACGCAGACCTGTGGATTGACGGCTTTGGAGCCCCACTGCACTCGGATCGGCAGGAAGAGGTAACGGGGAAACATCAGGGGGGTGGTGTATGTTTATACATTAATAAGCAGTACTGCACATCTGTCACGGTCAGAGAGCGCATCTGTACACCCAATGTGGAGCTGCTGTCTGTGTCACTACGCCCCTTTTATTTGCCTCGCGAGTTCCCCCAGCTTTTCATCACACCTGTGTACATTCACCCGAGGGCAGACGCTGACTCCGCCTCCAGCACCGTCTTTGATGTGGTCCAGCGGCTGCAATCAATTTCTCCAGAGGCGCCAAACTTCATTCTTGGGGATTTTAACCATGTTTCTTTAAAGAAGACACTTAAAAACTTTTATCAGTATGTCTCCTGCCCAACCAGGCGAAAAAAGACATTGGACCTGTGCTATGGATCCATAGAGAGGGCCTATAAATCACTCCCCCTTCCCCCTGTAGGATCCTCAGATCACAACTGTGTACATTTGCTGCCCACATATAAAACTGCTCTCAGAAGAGGCAAGGTGGAGATGAGAGACATTGATGTGTGGACAGAGGATTCAGTGCACAGCCTCCAGGAATGCTTTAACTGTACAGACTGGGAGATGTTCACACCGGCCTGTGGGGATGATTTGGACTCTTTAGTGGACGTCACATGCTCATACATGGCTTTCTGTAAAAATAAGATCGTTCCACGTAAACGTGTCAAAATATATCCTAACAACAAGCCATGGGTTACAAAATCAGTTAAATCCTGCTTACAGAGGAAATCACTTGCCTTTAAACAGGGGTCTGTTTCTGAGCTACAGGTTGCCACAAAAGAGCTGAAGGCCGAAATTTTAAGAGCAAAACAGAATTATAAATCAGAATTGGAAAGCAAGATGGCAACAAAGAAACTTGGTTCAGCCTGGGCCAGTATGAAAACTATTGCAGGCCTTCAGAGCGCAGTAATCATGTGTTTTTAGATGGTTTTAATTCAGACACAGAGCTGGCTAATGCTCTTAATTGTTTTTATGGTCGTTTTGACTCCTTTGATTTTAGCACAGAAACCCAAGATTTGAAACAGAAACTCAAAGATAATCAGCACTTTAATATTGAGGTGCAGGATGTTAAAAGGGAGTTCTGCGCTGTAAAAGTGAACAAAAGTCAGGGCCCTGATAATATATGTGGGCGCTTGGTAAAGTTCTGTGCACATGAACTGAGTCCTATATTTCATTACATTTTCAATAAGTCCTTACAGACACAACATGTGCCTAAGATCTGGAAAGAAGCCGTGGTTGTTCCCGTTCCAAAATCCAGCTGTCCTAAAACGGTAAACGACTTTAGGCTGTCACACGTGGCTCTAGGGAGCCATGCAATAAGAGAACCAAGGGCGAGCCAGTCAGTTGTGATGTTTATTAGTGACAGGGGTAAGGGATGAGGAAAGCACAGATGCTCATACACGGTAACACTCATGAGCAGCACAGCAACAGAGTTAACAGTTTGCACCGGCGAAGGGGTAACAGTATGAAAACTCACAGCAGGTAATGCTCACGGGTTAGGTAGCCAGAGAGCTGGCACGGGCATAGGACTCCAATGCACAGGCACTCTTACAAGGTGAAGCTCCCAAGTGATTCGGTCAGACGAGTAGAAGGCTAGCACCGGACATGGGGGTACAGAGACACAAATACTCCTTACAGGAAAACACTTACGAGTAATGCTGGGTGAAGAGACAAGGGTTGGAACCGGACGAAGGAACTCCAGCCTCGCAGTGCTTATGTCGCAGCCCCGAATGATCGTGGCTGCTCCTCTTTATACTCATTAGCAACGCCCCAGCTGATGAGGATTAATTGGCCCCAGCCGTCCCGTGACACTGACAGCTGGTAGCCAGCTGAGGTGCTGCCCAATGAGAGGCAGGGATAAAAGGAGCATGGGCTGAGCGCCGAGCCGGCGTCTCACCCCATGGTGACAGAGCCTCTCCCTCACGGTCGGGCTCCCGAACGACCAGGAACATCCCAGCCCCCCCCCCCCCCCACCTAGGGTGGGTGGAAGGGAGGCAGGACCGGAGGGGAAGATGCAAAGGGAAGGACAAAACAAAAAAAACCCAATGGACAATGTAGGGTAGCAGGGCAGAGAGAGGAAAAAACCCAAATACAATACGTTACAAAACAGGGAAAAATTAACCCAGGGCACAGATGGGGAGAAAACTGAGTAGGACTCAGGCTACGCTCTACTCAGATAACACAACGTGTAGCCCAGGGCAAGAAAGGGAGGGAAAAAATACCACCAAAAAGGTAACAGGACAAATAAAGCAATTACAGAGTATGGTTAAGGGGAAACGAAACACACTACTCCATAACGCACTCATACAAGGCTAAAGATAAAATAAGGGTGATGAAAGACGCTGAGTACGGGTGGCAGGGAAAACATAATACACAGCGCCATATACAAGGAGGGACACCCAGGGAAATAACGGTGACAGGGTAGGAACAGGATGAACATGAGGGAAAAATGCTGAGTACGGTTTACAAGGGAGAGAACACAATACACAGCACCAAATAAATGGGGGATTACCTAGAGGAATAAAGGTGACAGGATCACAGGATAACAATAAGGTAAAATGCTGAGTACGGTTAATAAGGGAGAAAACACAATACACAGCACAAAATATAAGGCGGATCACCTAGAGGGAAAAAGGTGACAGGGAAACAGGATAACAATAAGGTAAATTGCTGAGTACGGTTATAAGGGGAAAAAACACAATACACAGCACTAAATACAAGGAGGGTCACCTAGAGGGATAATGGTGACAGGAGCACAGGATAATGATGGGATAAGATGCTGAGTACGGTTATAAGGGGAAAAAAAACACAATACACGGCACTAAATATGCATTCCCCTACAGGACAAAGAGGCTCCGCCCGAGTGACCTAAATAACAACAAAAAGTAAGAGACACCCGAGGAGACAGCAGAGAGAGTCCAAAACGGTCAAACAGTTCTGGCAGCCGCCCCGCCCATGTCCAGTTGGGCCGGGGAAGAGAAAAGTTCGGACGGCCAACTGCCAACCCAGGATCCCAACAACCCAGTCCACCGGTAGCCGCGCCAGGCTACCCAGAAGCAACAAGGTTCGTCAGGGGGTTGGACCAGATCGCCGAACCAGAAGTCTTGCAGGCCGAGCCATTGACCCGCATCACTCAACCACCAGGACCGTTGAGACGGGTGAAGGGTCAGAGCGGACCCCGGAGGAAGAGGCTTAGGGGAGAGCCGATGACGAGGTAGACGAATGTCAGGCTGCAGGGAAACAGCCACCTCCTCACCGGACCTGGACAACCCTGGTGTGGCACCCGCGTTGGACCCCGAATGGGTCTTAGGCGGACCCATGTCGAACGCCGCTGAAGCAGCACCCACGTCGGACCCCGATTGGGTCTCGGGCGAATCCACGTCGAACACCGCTGGAGCAGCACCCACGACGGACCCCGACTGGGTCAGTACCGCACCAGAACCGACCTCCAATATTGAACCTGGACCCCACAGCACCACGAGGAACGGCAACTCCTCTCCGGCAACCCTGGAAGAAGGCTCAGAAGGGAAAACAGAACCGGGATCAGGGTCACCGGCAGCGCCAGAACCCGGCGAGATGAGCTCGGACGCAGCGGGCGGCTGCACCCGGCTCATCTCCCCTAGAGACAGGCTAAAGTGCTCGAAGATATGAAGAGAAAGCGAAAAAAGGAGCACTCGCCTGATCTCGGGTTCTGACGCCATCCAGGACTGCGAAGATCCAGGATCCGTCGTCAGGAGGTCGTAGTCAGGCTCCCACCCAGCTGCGTCGGGCCCCGCAGCCGGCACGATGGTCAGCACAGCTTGAGGTTCCTCCAGCGCTGGTAACCACACCGACGGTCCACGCGGCGTGATGGTAGGAGAACCTCGTCCTGCTGGACCGAACCGCACCTCCGTGGAGACCCGGGGACGCTTGGATGTCGGCACAGACTCCACACAGCAGTCGGTCTTCCTCCTCCGCCCACAATGTAGCTGCGGAACCGCAGGCCCTCTCCTCGTCCCACCACGTTGACCCGGAGCCGGGGAGTGCTCGGCGGAGAGAGACACAGAGGATGCAGGATTAAAGGAACAGGTTACAGCAGGTGGTAGGAGTTCAGGGAGCTGCGAACCCCAAACTCCACCTCCAGGAGTGTGACAGAGCAAATCATTAAACTGATGTAAATAAACTGAGACTTGCCTGCCTCCTGGAGGTTGGGTGGAGCCTGCCGCGGTGAACATTGCTTCCTCCTCTCCCCGCCAGGCGATAACGGAGGACCCCCTAGGAAATCGTCTGGGGATCGCTCGCGTTGTCTCCAGGAGAGGGCTCACCAGGCCGGGATTCCAGGCACACACAGCAGTCGGGGAGCGCGTCGAGGAGGAGGGGGTATCAGCCGGGGTGAGCCAGCCCGAATGCCCTGGAGTGACAGCAGCGGAATGAGGCTCAGGGAACGAGGCTGTGAAATCTCCACACTGACGAGGCGAAAAGGTGACAGCTGCGTGGGAGGAGAGGTCCTGGCGGAAGCCCAGAACTGGATCCGGAAGGGGGTCGTGCAGAGGTGACTTGGCGATGTGACGACGACTTCTCCCAGGGGAAGAAGCGAGGGGGGAACTCAGGAATCGCCGCTCCTGATCAGAGACCGAGGCGAGGAAGGTATTGAGCTTGGGAAAGCTTCGTTGCTCTGGAGTCCTCTCCACCAATCTCACTGCCGCCGCCACGTGCCTGCAGATGGTGAATGGATACACAGCGGGAATCGCGTCAGCCGCCTAGTCCCAGACGTAACTGCTGTCAGCTGCGGCTCCATGGGGAGAATCCCGAGTGACGTAGCCCAGAACGGGGGAAGCCCTCTGGGTGGCGTGAACTCCCGGGCTGGAATGGCAGCAGGAACGGGGTCCCAAAGCGGGGGGCAACGTCATCCACTTCGGCGTTCTTCCGGGGTTTCCATCCAACCCGCGGACTCCCGGACTGGAATGGCAACTGGAACGGGGTCCCAAAGCGGGGGGCAACGTCATCCACTTCGGCGTTCTGCCGGGGTTTCCATCCAACCCGCGGAGCTTCTCTCGCTGTGTGACCATGGCGTCAATCCTGGCACTGACCTCGAGATGGAATAAAGAACGAGGGTGACAGTCCAGGAGATCCTCAGCACGGCCCGGATGCCAGCGTCTCGAATTGGAGGCGTCGTGCAGGGTGAAGAGCGTCCTGTCGACAGCCCCCGAGATGGACCTCAGCTCGTCGCCCTGGCGTCGGGAGTGACTCCTGGGAAACGGCATGCTAACGGCGCTAACACCCGGACAGGAAGGTACAAGTCCAAACCATTTACGGCCGCCGGCAACTCGTTCGGGCTGCGACATACTGTCACACGTGGCTCTAGGGAGCCACGCAATAAGAGAGCCAAGGGCGAGCCAGTCATTTGTGATGTTTATTAGTGACAGGGGTAAGGGATGAGGAAAGCACAGATGCTCATACACGGTAACACTCATGGGCAGCACAGCAACAGAGTTAACAGTTTGCACCGGCGAAGGGGTAACAGTATGAAAACTCACAGCAGGTAATGCTCACGGGTTAGGTAGCCAGAGAGCTGGCACGGGCATAGGACTCCAATGCACAGGCACTCTTACAAGGTGAAGCTCCCAAGTGATTCGGTCAGACGAGTAGAAGGCTAGCACCGGACATGGGGGGGTACAGAGACACAAATACTCCTTACAGGAAAACACTTACGAGTAATGCTGGGTGAAGAGACAAGGGCTGGAACCGGACGAAGGGACTCCAGCCTCGCAGTGCTTATGTCGCAGCCCCGAATGATCGTGGCTGCTCCTCTTTATACTCATTAGCAACACCCCAGCTGATGAGGATTAATTGGCCCCAGCCGTCCCGTGACACTGACAGCTGGGAGCCAGCTGAGGCGCTGCCCAATGAGAGGCAGGGATAAAAGGAGCATGGGCTGAGCGCCAAGCCGGCGTCTCACCCCATGGTGACATAGACCAGTTGCTTTGACTTCAATTTTAATGAAAATTTTTGAAAAACTGGTCAGATGTGAGGTCCTAAAGCAGACTGAGCATGCACTGGATTCTCTGCAGTTTGCCTACAGGCCTCACAGAGGAGTGGAGGATGCCACTGTCACTCTGTTTAACATGCTTTTTAAACATCTAGATTTTAATGGGACACACGCCAGGCTTTTATTTGTGGACTTTTCCTCCACCTTTAATACAATCCAACCTCATATCTTAGTTGAAAGGCTCCTGCAACAATTTGATTTGAGCAATAATCTGGTGGGTTGGATTCTGGATTTCTTAACCAACAGGACACAGAGAGTAAGGGTCAATGGTACATTGTCTGACCTAAAGTGCTCTTCTACTGGCTCTCCTCAGGGGTGTGTGTTGTCGCCACTACTCTTCATCCTGTACACAAACATGTGTCGGAGCAGACATGACAATAGACACATTATAAAGTATGCTAATGACTCAGTTATTGTCAGTCTCCTCCAGGATGGTGAGAGTAGCCACGGCCCAGTAGTTGATGATTTTGTTCACTGGTGTGAGGATTCCTACCTGCAGCTGAATACGACAAAAACTAAAGACATGATTATTACTACTTCATCAAAGGCGCCCCCCCTCCTCCCCCCCTGCCCTTGTCATCAGTGAGCAGGACGTGCTCAAACAGTTCTCCAGACTGAACCCGCGCAAGGCCCCCGGTCCGGACGGCGTGTCTCCCTCCACCCTGAGACACTGTGCGAAAGAGCTGGCTCCTGTCTTCACAGACATTTTTAACACCTCCCTTAAGCTATGCCACGTGCCGTCCTGCCTCAAATCCTCCACCATCATCCCTGTCCCCAAGAAGCCACGGATCACTGGACTTAATGACTACAGACCTGTAGCACTCACCTCTGTAGTCATGAAGTCCTTTGAGCGCCTGGTCCTGCCCCACCTCAAGTCCATCACCACCCCTCTCCTGGACCCGCTGCAGTTTGCCTACCGAGCCAACAGGTCTGTAGACGAAGCAGTCAACCTGGCCCTCCACTCCATCCTGCAGCACCTGGACTCCCCGGGAACCTACGCCAGGATCCTGTTTGTGGACTTCAGCTCCGCATTCAACACCATCCGCCCCGCTCTGCTCCGGGACAAGCTGTCCCTGCTCAACGTGCCTGACTCCCTCTGCAGGTGGATCACCGACTTCCTGACGGACCGGATGCAGCATGTGCGGCTGGGAAAGACTGTCTCAGACTCTGCTAGCATCAGCACCGGATCACCCCAGGGCTGTGTACTTTCCCCCCTACTCTTCTCCCTTTATACCAACTCCTGCACCTCCAGCCACCAGTCTGTCAAGTTGATCAAGTTTGCGGACGACACCACCCTCATCGGGCTCATCTCCAACGGCGACGAGTCCGCCTACAGGAGAGAGGTGGCCCAGCTGGCGTCCTGGTGCAACAACAACAACCTGCAGCTGAACGCTCTGAAGACAGTGGAGATGATTGTGGACTTCAGGAAAGTCACAACCCCTCTGCCCCCCCTCACCCTCACAGGCTCTCCCATCACCACTGCTGATTCCTTCCGCTTCCTAAGCATCACCATCACCAGGGACCTCAAGTGGGAGCCGACCATCAGCTCCCTCATCAAAAAGGCCCAGCAGAGGATGTTCTTCCTGCGGCAGCTGAGGAAGCTCAAGCTACCCACAAAGATGTTAGTGCAGTTCTACACAGCCATCATCGAGTCCATTCTCACCACCTCCATAACCGTGTGGTACGCAGGAGCCACTGCCAGGGACAGACTAAGGCTGCAGCGCGTCGTGCGCACTGCTGAGAAGGTGATCGGCTGCAAGCTCCCATCTCTCCAGGATCTGTACATCTCCAGGACCCGGAGGCGTGCTGGCCGGATCATAGCCGATCCCTCACACCCTGGTCACGTACTGTTTGCCCCCCTCCCCTCAGGTAGAAGACTTCGGTCCATCCAGACTAAAACCTCCCGTCACATGAACAGCTTCTTCCCCTCTGCCATCAGACTGCTGAACACTAAGTGACTTATTGACTCTCATGCACTATGTACAGCAGCTCAACCAGACTCATGTCAATCATCACTGTTTTCTTCCTGCATTACCGACTGCACTATATGGTTCTCCACATTATCTGCTGCTCACTAATATATTTTAACTGCTGACCAGTATTACTCACTCTTATTCTACACTTTATTGCATGTATAGTTTATTTCTTTTATTTTATCATGTTTAATGTTGCAGCATTGCACCGAGACAAATTCCTAGTTTGTGTACTACATGAACAATGGCAATAAATCTGATTCTGATTCTGATTCTGATTGACTTTAGGAGGAAAAATCCCAGGCACAAAGTCACCGTACTAAAAGGCCAGACCACCGAATGTGTACAATCCTACAAATATCTTGGGGCGATTATTGATAGTAATTTAAACTTTGAAGAGAACTGTGAAAGGGTGTGCAAAAAGGGTCAGCAACATTTGCATTGCTTGAGAAAACTTGCACGCTTCCAAATTGACCGAACCATAATGACAATGTTTTATCGGGCTTTTATTGAATCTGTTTTAGCCTTTTCTTTAGTGTCATGGTTTGGTCAGATAAAACTGAAACAGAGGAAATCCTCGGATCAGGTAGTTAGATGGTCCAGTCGTTTGCTTGGTGAGTCACAGCTGAGCCTGACATCCCTGTACACCAGACAAGTACAGAGGATGGCTACCTCCATTTTAAATGATGACTCCCACCCTTTGCACTGCAACTTTCAGCTTCTTCCCTCAAGACGGAGGTTTGCTGTCCCAAAAAGTAAAACCCAGCGCTACAAAAACAGCTTTGTTCCTGCTGCTGTCAAAGAGTTGAACAAGTTGTAACAATATATTGCACATAATTTAGGTACCTATTTATTAACTCCATTTTATATTTACTTATTTTTGTAGGATGTTACTTGGGTTCTAAATCTTTTATTGGGTTTTAGACCTTTGAGTTTTTAACCTCTTTGACTAGTTTTTAACTTTTAATATGACCCTTCTCTCTTACCTCTGGTTTTTCTCCCATCTCTTCATCTTTTTATACCCTGATTGATGGAGCCTTGAGTATTTTTATCATGTTTATAGTCAGCTTCATGTGTGCCTGTGTTTGTGTCTATGTTGAATGTAATTTGTGGCTTGTAAATATGGATGTCACCAGACTGCAAAACAAATCTACCTACGGGTACAAATAAAGTAACCTGAACCTGAACCTGAACCTGAGGCTTGGTATTTTTAGGGGGGCTATTTTTTGGAATATTATTCCTAATACTGACAATTCTATCATTAAACAAATTCAAAAAGTCTTCAGCACTAAGAGTTGGAGGGATGTAGGGATCTATGGCATTTTGGCTCTTGGTTAGCTGAGCCACAGTGTTAAAGAGAAATCTGTGGTTGTTTTTATTTTCTTCTATCAAGGATGAATAGTACTGTCACCTAGCACTACGGAGAGATTTCATATAGGTGGTAAGGCTGGCATTCCTGGCTGAACAAGATTTTTCTTGTCTTATTTGCCCGCCAGAGCCTTTCACAGGATCTAACTTTCTGTTTTAACTCACGAGTGTGGGAGTTGTACCATGGAGCTAGTCTCCTATTTTTAATAGTTTTCTTTTTAAGAAGGGCTATGGAGTCAAGTGTTGACTGCAGTGAGGCTGCAGTACTATTAACTAAGAGGTCTAATTCTAATGGATTCAAGTAGTCAGTGCTGTCTGCTATATTAAGACATGGTAATAGAGTAAGTGCTGAAGGGATTAATTCTTTAAAGCGAGCCACGGCACTATCAGATAAGTATCTGGTAACTATATTTCTGCTTGATGCTGTGAACTCAGATAGCACAAATTTGAACGTTATCAAATAGTGGTCAGTCAGTGTAGGATTTTGAGGGATGACAAGCAGCTCATCAATTTCTACACTGTAGGCCAAGACCAGGTCAAGGGTGTGATTATGATGAGTTGGTTAACTAACACACTGAGAAAAACCAGTTGAATTTAAGAGGGTGAGAAATGTTGCACTATGACTATCATTATCAACGTACAGTATATATGAATATTAAAATCACCAGCTATGATAATGTTGCTGAACTAAGAACTAAGGTTGTTAAGAACTCAGAGAATTCAGACATAAATTCAGCAAAAGAAGCACTGGGAGGGTAATATACTGTGGTAAATAAAATAGGCTGCTCTGACCTCCAGGATGGATGTGCTAAGCTAAAAATTAAGCATTCAAAAGAGTTACAATTTGAGTTCCGCTTAGGCTGAGTGTTCATTGGCAATGTGGATTCATATATTACCCCAACACCACCACCTCGGCCAGTGTTTCTAGGAATATGAATATTACCATAGCTGGCGGCGGGGGGGTGGGGTGGCCTCATTGATACTAACAAAATCATTGGGGCATAGCCATGTTTCTGTGAGACAGAGTATATTTATATTGTAATCCGTGATCATATCATTAATTAAGGTTGCTTTATCTGATCTGATCTTATATTCAGCAGTCCGCATTTAATTATTTTATTTAACTGTGGTAAATTAGTGGTTTTAATCTTTATTAAGTTATGTTGTATTTGTCTTGGGTTATAATGTTTTGGGTAATGGGAGACAGACACAATCTCTATTGGGCTATGAACTGAAGACTGATCTAAACAGCGACAATTATTTGGATTAATAGGATTAATATGAGAAGTGGAAGCAAAGAAGGGCTGGTTGGCAGTCTCAGGTACTTTGGGGTGAGTTAACACACCAGCTTTCCGTCACTGTACTAAAAAATGCTGAATAGAATAAAACAGATTGTCCCTTAGAACACGTGCACCGAGTCTATTTGGACGGATGCCATCTGGCCTCATAAATAATGGGCGGTTCCAGAACGGGTTGAAATTGTCTATAAAGCCAATGTTAAAAGTAGGACATGTTGAACACAACCAGGTATTAAGGCTAAGAGTTCTGCTAAAATAATTACAACCTCTTCTAAAAGGAGCAAGTGGTCCAGAGATAAACACACGTCTGCCACAGATCTTAAGAGTGGACAGAAGGCTCCTGAAGTCTCTCTTTAAGATCTCAGATGCTTCATCTGGGATGTTGTTGCATCCAATATGCACAATGACAGTTTTAGCGTGGGGGTATTCATTTAATAGGTCAGGGATAAGAGCCTCGATGTCTGACACTTTAGCCCTAGGAAAAAAAATTTGTAACACAGTACCTGCTTCTGACGTTCCTCATTATTGAATCACCAATTACCAACATCATCTGGAGGGATTTTGTCGGTGGCTTCTGAAATGGTGGATAGTTTTGCCATTGTTATTGCTGCTGTGGTGGTGAGGTGCCGGTGCGGGGGTGATGCGGGGGTTGCGCTCTCTTCTTTTTGGAGCTGGTGTAAAGTTTGGCACACCTAAGGTAGTTTTGATCCAGGGCTTGCGGGTTTGGGCTGCTGCTGAAGGAGGAGGGGCAGCGATGGGAGGAAGATCAACGTCCAGGTGGGGGAAATCTTCCAGGGAAAGGATGTCGAATTTGTTTTCCAGCAAAAGGGGAAGGGAGGAGGCGTGGCCATGTCTGGTAAATCCCTGACGTTTGCTCTTGGGCCCAACCATGGTCCGTGTTGCACATTGAGGCTGAGAAGAACCACCCGGGGTTTTGGGTTTAGCTCCGAGCTGAAGCCAGTGTTTGGTGCTGGAGTCCTGGACAGCTGAGGTGACCGGAGCAGGGGTGGAGGTGGATGGCGATATGCTAATTTCACCTAGGTAAGTAGCCGTCTCTGCTATCTGCGAGTCCGTCACTGGCGCCGATGTCCGTCCAAAAATGATAGTGTCCAGATGATTTTCAGCCTCTCAAATCTTATAGAGGTTAGAGAGTGTCAGTTCTAACTCAGAAACCTTCATAGAGAGGGAAGCACAGCTGACACAGGTCGGAGAGGGAGCCATGGCTTTCCAGGCCAGGAGCTGCTAACTAAAACAGGCAGGTTAGCCTAACCCAGTGAACAGCCCTGATTGCGGTCTGATTCACCTGTGAGCCAATACGAGCTGCTGTATTTACTGAGCTAACATGAAGTAAAAAAGTTAATATTAATAAAAGAGATAAAAATTTAAAACAGAGTTAATACAATAAACAAAAATAGATAACAAGTACGTGTAGAAGTGACTGAGTTTTCAGACACTGACACAAACAGATGCCGACACATGCGTAAGATGAAGTCTCATGGCAGAAGGCAGATGTACAGTACACAGATGTTCCATACAGTTCCATACATACCATTCCGTACCATGTTTTACTAGGCACAGAAATCAGTCATGTCTGTGTTTTTTTGCTGTGAAATTTCAGTTAAGCACCTCCCCTTGGAAAAAGGCAAGGTTAGACAGAGCATTTTTGGTGACGTCACTACAACAGGTCTGTAGTGTTGAGCCGATCAGGATGGATGAACTGCCTTTGGCGTAACTGAAGTTGGCCTCCCGGGCCAGGTAGCATTTTTGGACAGCTGCTTTGAATACTTAACTCAAACTAAGAAGGGTTTTACCATTAAACTACTTTTACAGCCCAATGCAGTTTCAGTTATTATTCTGGGCCACTGTCCACACAACTGGGCACGTCCTTCAATCGGCAAATCTTTTTATCACAGGATTTATTCTGTTTAATACAGTGGTAGCAACTACTAGCCTTGTGTGATGTGAGTGGGCCTATTCACAGATCCTGGCATTTGAAGGAGGAGAAAAAAATGAAGATTTTGACACCAAACTGTAAGACAATGAAAAAAAAAATTGTAGAAAAAAGGACATAAGATACAATTTTAGGCAATGTAGATTTGCTTTTATAGGGTATTTATATCCACTGGAGTCCATCTTTAAACTGATTGTAATTTATATTTATTAACAATCTGGTTGTATGCATGGTTCTTGCATGAAGCCCATTTAATCTTATCAGCTTAGAGGGCTCTCAAAAATCAATATGACATAACATCACAATAATACTCGGCAATGATTTATAAACAATTTGCTTTTTTACAATTTACAAGAAACGCCTTCACCTTGTATCAGTAGCAGGCAATTTCCAAAATTAAAATATTTTTTGAAAACTGCTGTAAATGTGTAATAATATTTTTCAAAGTGACTTGTTTCTCAACTCTGGATATGCATCAAAAATGAGACTGTTTTGGACATTTACATATCTCATATCCTCCTAATGTGGCTGATCAACTTTATCCCTCTGTACCTACTGCAGCTCTGAGCATCACTCTTGTTCTTGAAAATCTGCACCAGTACACTTTTTCTCCACTCCTCCACTGCATCCTCCCACACTCCAAGATTGTGTTAAACAATCTGTGTAAAAAGTCCACTGCCATCGCTCATAAAAATCTCCATCAATCCACAGCTATGTCATCTGGACCATCCGCCTTTCCACTCTTCAACCTTTTTCATAACTGAGTCATGTCTAGACTTTAAACACAGATAATCTACTAATCTATGTCAATGTTTTCATCAAACACGCCCTAAGATCTTAACTCTTGTGTCCACTGAAATAAAAATCACACAGCCACCTTAAAATCTCAAAGACTCTCAACAGCCTTGACTACCTTGTTTTTATTACCGTTTTTATTCACTGAATGATTGATGTTTTCACAGAAGAGGAAGTGTGGAATATTTCAGACTGGGAAGTGGGCATAAATCAAGTGTACTGTATTTATTGACAGGTTTTCCCAACATCTAAAATTATCACAGAATAGCTGTAGTCAGGCTTCATGCTCTAAGTGTCTATTTATTAGTCATGCTCTGCACTACAAATATATTGTATAAAGGGCAAAATATAATCCGGTGCCTCCGGTAAAAGGATTAACAATTTACTGTGGATTTAACTTTATACAGCTAATGCCAATGGATTACAGCCTGCCAATAACCTTGCTTTCTGCTTCAGAATTTCTGTATTGTCATGTTGGTCTCACACAACTCTAAACCCTAATGCAAGCTACCCAGAATAAATCAGACCTATTTAGCATTCAGTGGGTTTAAGAAAAACAGCCTCACCACATATGAAGCCCTCGTCTTCTCCTAAAGGACAGTCCGTGTGGAAGTTGCACACTTGGCTCGGCTCGATGCAGTCGCCCGAGTTTTCACAGTGGAAAGATTCCCCACAAGCTGGATTCTCCCCAGCGAGACGGGGTTCTGTATTACAGGAAAACAAAAGGGTTGCATGGTATTACAATGTTAAGGTTGTACTTTGTGTAATGCAATGACAGAACAGGCAGGGGTCAACAATCTCGAATACAGAAAGACCAATTTTGAGGAATTGTTGTGAAAAAAATTATTTGACTTAAAAATTGGATAAAACAGCTAAGTATAAACTCCCCTGTCAACAGTAATAATATGCAGCTTTTCATAGTCAAATTTTGTAAATTTACAACTTTTTTCTCCAAAATGTGTAGCTTTTTTTTTTTTTTTTGTAAATTTGAAAAAATTTTTTGAATTATATGAAGTTTTCCCAACACCATTTAAGAATAGCAATAACCTGATAAAGGATTTATACAGCATTTATAAGCAGTTTATTAGTGATGTGATAAATGTTTTATAAAATATGAAAAAGCAATTAGAAATAAACAATACATTTCATACACTGATATAGTCTCACTACTTGACAACAGCAAGAGACCTGTTGGCAACAAATGCGTAGACTGCTTAAATGCTAGCAGCTTGTTGTTGATTATCTGATGGTGAGAATGTGGCTGATGAGAAAATGGTGATCTAACTGAACTGATGTCTGAGGTTCTGATACTCACTATTTGGCAAGAAACGGGTCACTATTTCCTGTTTCATCTTGTTATAACAGCTTATTAATGATTTATAAAGTGTTAACAACCAAACTGATAACATATCTATAAACAATTTATAAATCCTTTATTCAGGCAGTGTTACTGCAAAGTTGTACTCTGTTAAATTAAATTTGCAGCTCTTTTGTAAACTTCCAAACAAAATCTGTGACTTTTTTTCTCAAAGCCACAGGGAGCCACTGGTTGCTAAAAGAATCTCTGAAACTGCTGTTGGTGCAACAAATTTGTACCAAGCATTTGAATTTGTGATTCTAACCTAAGACTTAGTTTTTTACAGGACAGAAAATTTGACTACTTTTCTATTCTGTAGAAAAAAGAGATGCAAGTCCACTGAAAAGTGTTCAAATTAAAAATCGGTAAAACAGTAAATCTTTTAATACGATAAAACCAATTTATAAATTTGCAAAACATTTATCCCAATT
The DNA here is from genome assembly GCA_020510985.1 of Pholidichthys leucotaenia. Taxonomy (NCBI): domain Eukaryota; kingdom Metazoa; phylum Chordata; class Actinopteri; order Cichliformes; family Pholidichthyidae; genus Pholidichthys; species Pholidichthys leucotaenia. The sequence goes on along the minus strand of CM035842.1, from coordinate 143,675,004 downwards.
TACAGTGGTGTGAAAAAGTGTTTGCCCCCTTCCTGATTTCTCATTTTTGCATGTTTGTCACACTTAAATGTTTGAGACCACCAAACAAATTTATTAGACAAAGATAACACAAGAAAACACAAAATGCAGTTTTAAATGAAGGTGTTTATTATTAAGGGGAAAAAAATCCAAACCTACATGGTGTTGTGTAAAAAAGTGATTGCTCCCTAAATCTGGCTGGGCCACCCTTAGCAGCAACAACTGCAATCAGGCGTTTGCAATAACTGGCAATGAGTCTTTTATAGCACTGCAGAGGAATTATGGCTCACTCATCTTTGCAGAATTGTTGTAATTCAGCCACATTGCAGGGTTTTCGAGAATGAACCGGCTTTTTAAGGTCATGCCACAGCACCTTAATTGGATTCAGGTCAAGACTTTGACTAGGCCACTCCAAAGTCTTCATTTTATTTTTCTTAAGTGGTCGCGAACAGATGGCCGGACATTCTCCTTCGGGAATTTTTGGTAGACAGCAGAATTCATGGTTCCATTTACCACAGCAAGTCTTCTAGGTCCTGAAGCAGCAAAACAGCCCCAGACCATCACACTACCGTCACCATATTTTGCTGTTGCAAGGATGTTCCTTTTCTGAAATGTTGTGTTACTTTTACGCCGCATGTAATGGGACACACACCTTCTAAAAAGTTCACTGTTTGTTTTGTCAGTACACACAGTATTTTCCCAAAAGTCTTGGGGATCATCAAGATGTTTTCTGGCAAAACTGAGATGAGTCTTTATGTTCTTTTTGCTCAGCAGTGGTTTTTGTCTTGGAACATTTTTTTCCCAGTCTCTTTCTCATGGTGGAGTCATGAACACTGACCTTAAGTGGGGCAAGTGAGGCCTCCGGTTCTTTGGATGTTGTTGTGGGGTCTTTTGTGACCTCTTAGATGAGTCATTTGCTGTGCTCTTTTGGTTGGCTGGCCACTCCTGGGAAGGTTCACCACTGTTCCATGTTTTCACCATTTGTGGATAATGGCTCTCACTGCGGTTCGCTGGAGTTCCAAAGCTTTAGAAATGGCTTTATAACCTTTTCCAGACTGATGGATCTCAATTACTTTGTTTCTCATTTGTTCCTGAATTTCTTTGGATCGCAGCATGTCTAACTTTTGAGGATCTTTTGGTCTACTTCACTTTATCAGGCAGGTCCTATTTAAGTGATTTTTTTGATTGAGAACAGGTGTGGCAGTAATCAGGCCTGGGTGTGGCTAGAGAAATTGAACTCAGTTTTCCAAAGATGTGAAAAACCACAGTTAATTTATGTTTGTTTTGGGGTTTTTTTGGGGGGGGGTGTCACTTTTTCCACACAGGGCCATGTAGGTTTGGATTTTTTTCCCCTTAATAATAAACACCTTCATTTAAAAACTGCATTTTATGTTTACTTGTGTTATCTTTGTCTAATATTTAAATTTGTTTGATGATCTAAAACATTGAAGTGTGGCAAACATACAAAAAAAATGAGAAATTAGGAAGGGAGCAAATACTTTTTCACACCACTGTAGCTGCCAAGTGTTGATAAGCTGCTTCTTCTTTGGGCTGTTCCCAGTTAGGGGTCACCACAGTGGTTCATGGGTCCACAAGGATGTTACACAGAATGCCCTTCCTGATGCAACCCTCACCATTTACCCAGGCTTGGGAACAGCACTGGGGTACACTGGCTTGTGCTTTCCCCTTGTGGCTGGGTATCTAACCTTCCTTTCCCCATTCTATTATGCTGAGCACCAAGCTATAAGCCAGAAAGTACCATTTTATGGTCTTTGGTATGACCCCACAGGGGTGTAAACCCACAATCTCCTGGCTGTGGGGCAGATGCTCTACCACTAGGCCACCACTCTGGTTTACCAAGTCTTGATACACAAACTCATATAATGGAGTTGAAATTTTAATAGTAAACCTATTTGTAGTAAGGAAAAGATCCAGCCTTCTTTTTGACTGGAAAATTAGAAATGTGTTTCCAGATGTGAATCCACTGTAAGTTTCCCAAATCAGCTGGGGGACAGAGAGTGTCCATCTGTTTCTCTCCATCTGATCTCTCTGGTCTTGTTTGAGGAAACAAGCATCTGTATCAAATGGAAATCTCTAATCACCGCTTCACTGGATGTGATAAACTCACCTGGTTCACAGTCTACAAACTCCAGAGAGTCCAAAGCAAGTGTGGCTCCATCCTCTTTCCGACAGGAAGTATAGACCAAGGTCACCTGAAAAGGCTCATCCACTTGGCCAATCGCAGCTTCAGGAACTTCCCACTCAGCCCTAAATACACCAGTCAAAGAGAAACATGCATTAATCCATTTTAAAGGTCCATTAGCAGAAAAACTAAATGTGTTGAACTTTTTTGACCTGGCAAAACATAGCCTAAGCATTCATTTTTAAAAGGAAAGGTGCATTAAAACACCCTGCTGTGTTATGCAAGCATGGAGCTTATGTCATCTGACTCAGTGAGAATCCTTAATAATGGGGCAGGATTTATATGCATGCCACCACTGATCAGTTAAAATCTCTGTCACAGAGAGCAAATGAGGGAAAAATCATTGAAGGCTGTAATATACGGAGGCACCACTTCAAGAAAACTTGTCTGACAGAAACCCACCATAAAAAGGGCATACAATTATAGATTTAACATACCTTTATCAATATAATTCTATAGAATTATATAGCATTAGAGCGTGCCCAAATGCCAAGTCACGTTTCGTTACCTATGTGTAATGACAATAAAGTTGAATCTCATCCCATCTCATAATTCTACGTGCTTTTAGTGTAACTTCAAATATAATGTATCACTCTGGTTCACCTTGAGAAACCCCCCAACTTTCTCATGAGTCAAGAGAACCTCACAAGTTGCTTAATATAAGCAAGAATCAAACTGGAATTGGAAATCTGTTAAATAAACCATTAATCAGAAAAACTGTGTTGAATTCAATTCAACTTTATTTATATAGCGCCATTTCACAACAACAGTCATCTCATAGCACTTTCAACTGTAGGGGAACCCCCACAGTTGCAGAAAGATCCCAGCAATCAGGCAATCCCCTGTGAGCAAGCACTTGGTGACGGTGGAGAGGAAAAACTCCCTTTTAACAGGAAGAAACCTCCGGTAGAACCAGGCTCAGAGAGGGGCAGTCATTTGCTGCGACTGGCTGGGGGCTGAGGGGACAAAGAAGATGAAAAGAACAGACATGTAGAGAGCAAACAGCACGATGGGGACTCAATCTATGGGAGAGAACAAACAGATGTTAATGACCAGAAAAAAAAAAAAAATTTCATTGAGAGTGAAGAAAGGAGTGAGGCCCAGTGCATTATTGGAGGTCCCCCGGCTGACTAAACCTATTAGCAGCATAACTAAGGGAGGGTTCAGAAACACATGATCCCTCCCTAATTGTAGGCTATATCAAAAAGAAAGGTTTTAACCCGATTCTTAAAAACAGAGATTGAGTCTGACTCCCGAATCCAGATTGGCAGTTGGTTCCACAGGAGAGGAGCTTGATAACTGAAGGCTCTGCCTCCCATTGTACTTTTGGAGATTCTAGGTATTACAAGTAATCCTGCATTTTGGGAGTGTAGTGCTCTGTTAGGATAATACGGTAGTATCAGATCTTTTAAATAAAAAGGGGCCTGATTGTTTAGAGCTTTGTAAGTAAGAAGAAGGATTTTAAACTTAATTCTAAACTCTATGGGAAGCCAATGAAGGGAGGCCAGAACCGGAGAGATATGATCTCTCTTTCTAGTACCTGTTAAAACTCTTGCTGTAGCATTTTGGATCAGCTGAAGACTTTTTAAAGATGTTTTAGGACAACCTGATAATAAAGAATTACAATAATCTAATCTCGAGCTAACAAAAGCGTGGATCAGTTTCTCAGCATCACTCTGAGACAAGAAGCTCCTAATCTTGGCAATATTACGCAAATGATAGAAGGCAGTCTTAGAAACAAATTTAATATATGAATTGAAAGACAGATCTTGATCAAAAATAATTCCAAGGTTCCTCACAGAGCTATTAAGAGAAAGAGTAACTGCATCCAAACTGAAAGTTTGATTTGGAAAGGTATTTCTAAGGTTTTTTTGGACCAACAAGAATGATTTCAGTCTTATCTGAATTTAATAGCAGGAAATTACAAGTCATCCAAGCTTTGATTTCCTTAAGACAGGCTTCCAACTTGGCTAATTGATTACTATCATCTGGCTTCATTGACAGGTATAATTGTGTGTCATCTGCATAACAATGAAAATGTATAAAGTGCTTTCTAATAATGTTGCCTAACGGAAGCATATATACAGTAAACTAAAAAGAGTAGGGCCTAGCACAGATCCCTGTGGGACTCCATGACTGAGCTTTGAGTTGAAAGAAAACTCATTATTTACATGAACAAACTGGAACCTATCAGATAAATAAGATCTAAACCACTGCAACGAAGTTCCATTAAGTCCAACATAGTGTTCTAATCTATCAAGTAGGACATTATGATCGATAGTATCAATAGCTGCACTAAGGTCTAAAAGGACAAGTACAGAAACAAGTCCATTATCAGATGCGATGAGGAGGTCGTTAGTGACCCTCGCTAAGGCTGTTTCAGTACTATGATGGATTCTAAACCCAGATTGAAACTCTTCAAGTAAACCATTTCCCTGCAGGTGGTCAAATAATTGCGTAGCAACAACTGTTTCTAAGATTTTTGAAATGAAAGGGAAATTACAGATTGGTCTATAGTTAGCTAAAGCTCCTGGATCTAGCGTTGGCTTTTTGAGTAAGGGTTTAATTACAGCCGTTTTAAAAGCCTGCGGTACGTGGCCTAAAGTTAATGAAGAATTGATTATATGAAGAATAAAGCTACCAATAAGTGGGAAGACTTCTTTAAATAACCTGGTAGGAATAGGGTCTAAAAGACAAGTTGAAGGCTTGGATGAGGAAACTATTTTGTCTAACTCTAAAAGGTCAATTGGAGTAAACTCATCAAGACAGATATCAGTTGAAGGAGTTGTAGTAGTTACTGTATTTAAGTTAACGGTGGGAAGAATCTGATTGATTTTTATCTCTGATGGATGAAATTTTATTATTGAAAAAGTTCATAAAGTCCTGACTAGTAAGCTCTAAGGGAATGCTAGGATTGACAGAGTCCTGACTCTTTGTCAACCTGCCTACAGTACTGAAAAGAAACCTGGGATTATTCTTGTTCTCTTCTATTAATGCAGAATAATAACTCGTTCTAGCTTTTCTAAGAGATTTTTTATAAATTTAAAGATGATTTCTCCAAGCTAAATAGATTTCATCTAAATTAGTGGAGCGCCATTTTCTTTCTAATTGACGAGTCTTCTGTTTTAAGCTACGAGTTTCTATGTTGAACCAAGGAGTTAGAAATCTCTGATTAGACTTTTTCTTTTTTAAGGGGGCCACCAAGTCTAGAGTCTGATGCAGAGAAGCTGTAACACTATCTACCATGCTATCAATTACAGAAGGAGCAAGCTGTCTATAGCTTATTTCCGTTGTGTTGACACATGGCATAGAGGAAACAATCTGCATAAAGTTGGTAACAGCATCATCTGAGAGGCATCTACTGTAGTAATATTTTTCTTTAGGAGCCAAATAGTCAGAAATAGTAAAATCAAAGGTTAACAGACAATGGTCTGACAGTACAGGGTTATGAGGAGACACTACCAGATTTTCTATTTCTATGCCATATGTCAGAACAAGGTCCAACGTATGGTGGAGATAATGAGTAGAATTTCCTACTTTCTGAGAAAACCCAATCGAGTCTAATATTGAATTAAATGCCACATTAAGGCAGTCACTATCTACATCCACATGTATATTAAAGTCCCCTACTATAATTATTCTAATTTCAGCACTAAATCAGCTAAGAATTCAGCAAATTCGGATAAAAATTCTGAGTAGGCTGATGGAGGACAATAAACTATGGCAAATAAAATTGGGTTTAGCCTAAAATTGCTAAAGTGCCCAATACTGAGGACAAGGCCCTCAAAGGAATTATAACATGTTTTTTGCTTTACATTAACTAGTAATTTGGAATGGTAAATTGTTGCTACTCCTCCTCCACGACCAGAACTTCTGGGATTTTGACAGTTTAAATAACCAGAGGGAGTTGATTCATTTAAACCAACATAATCCTCTTGTCCTAACCAAGTCTCTGTAAGGGATATTAAATCAATCTGATGATCGATTAACAGATCACGGACTAACAGAGACTTGGGAGTTAGAGACCTAATATTTAACAAACCGCATTTAATTTTTAAATTATGAGGGGAACAGAGGCCAAGTCATTCAGTTTAGAGGCTTCATGTTTAATTTGAGTTTTACCAACTTTTTGTTTAATCACTTTGGGATGCTTATATATTATTTTTTTATTTACTTTGGAGGGAGCAGACAATGATTCTCTGATGGGGAAGACAGGGGCTAAGTTGAGGGGTGGCGGATGAAGAGGAGCTGCAGAGAGGCATGTAAGACTGCGACTCTGCTTCTTGGTCCCAACTCTGAGTTGTCAAGGTTTTGGAAATTTGGATAAAAAAGATGCCAGATTGTTAGATAAATGAGACGCATCATCCAAAGAGGGATGGACGCTGTCTCGTCTCATAAGACCAGGTTTTCCCCAAAATGAGCTCCAATTGTCAATGTAGCCCACGTTGTTTGCAGGACACCACACAGACAGCCAGCGGTTGAAGGATGACGAGTGGCTAAACATGTCATCACTGGTCAGATTGGGGAGGGGCCCAGAGAACACTACAGAGTCCGACATTGTTTTGGCAAAGTCACACACCGATTCTACATTAAGTTTCGTGACTGCTGGAGACGGATGTCATTAATGCCAGCGTGAATAACAATTGTGGAGTATTTACAGTTACTTTTAGCCAGCATTTTCAAATTTGACTCGATATGGCCGCTGGAGTCTCTAGGTTCACGTTTCTGACTACAGAGTTGCCAATGATCAGAGTTTTTTCCTCAGCGGGTGTGTCGCTGAGCGGGGAAAAATGATTAGAAACGTGAACAGGTTGGTGGTGAACCGGGGCTTTGCGGCTAGGCTTCCATCTCACCGTCACCCACCCAGTCTCCTCGCTGCTGAGGAGGACCGCTAACGGGTCGCTCTATGCTAGCGAGCTCCGCTGCAGCTAGGGGATGTCCGTCAGGAGTAACTGGCGCAGACGGTGTTTCAATGCAGTGGAGCCGGGATTCCAAACCAGACAACCTCACCTCGAGCGCCTCAAAAAGACAACAATTATTACATTTACCATTGTCACTAAAAGAGGCAGAGGTGTAGCTAAACATCTGACAAAGAGAGCACACCAGAGGAGGAGAGGAAGGAGCGCTAGTAGCCATAGCTAGTGGCTAACCCGAAGCTAACAAAAACACCGATGAAAGGTGAACAGAAGGCTAAAGAGGGTGATTAGGTGACACTGAGTGCACACACAGGTGCAAGAGGCTTGATAAACAGAAGTGAGAGCTAACGGTAGATGGAAAAAAGTGGTTAAAATACAATTAAAAGCAAAATCCTCAGGAGAGTGAGGAGAGCTAACCACACGGACAGACAGCAATACAGGAAATGACGATACGTAACCACAAGTGACGTGTCCTCACTTAAATATTAAAAGAGCAACTTTATATGAGTATTTTAAAGGAATAAATGAAAGAAAGGAATAGGTCTTGGTGTGCTTCGGAAATTGATTTGGCTAAAGGTACTATGTAGAACTTTTCAAAAATAAGTTTTAGGGGCATCTTGTGGTTCCAAAAACTTGACTGGAAAGGTCAGGTTCAACCCTTTCTCGATTACTCATGTCCAACCACACGCATGTGTACACTACTTATGACGTATGATCAGCACAACTGTTCATTTTACAATATAGCAACTATGTGAGAGGGCCCTACCGACTCAAAATAAGCAACAAAGTTTATAAAGCTGAAGTGTTCACTATGTTGTTCTCTATTGTGCCATCTCTGAGATTGTCCTTATTGTAAACAAACAGCACTTACCAATGATAAAAAGACATGACTGTTGGTCGTACCTGATGATGTTTGCACAGTACAGTAATGGTAACAGTGCTTCAGCCCTGCTGGGCTAAAAATATGTACAAAGTTTCCAGATGACTGCACAATTTCAGATAGTTTGGAAGAATACGTGGAATTGATTCCAAAGCCGAATTACAGTGTGGGAGCATTTAAGCTGAATGAATGAGGACAGCCCAATAATGTCGAAGAACCAGCATGTGCCATTACATCCGGCATAAAAGTAACATAGCATTTCAGAAAAGGAAGAGCATACAAACAGTAAAATATGATGGTGGTAGTGTGATGGTCTGGGGCTGTTTTGCTGCTTCAGGACCTGGAAGACTTGCTGTGGTAAATGGAACCATGAATTCTGCTGTCTACCAAAAAATCCTGAAGGAGAATGTTCGGCCATCTGTTTGTGACTTCAAGCTGAAGCACACTTGGGTTCTGCAGCAGGACAATGATCCAAAACACACCAACAAATCCAACTCTGAATGGTTTAAGAAAAACGAAATGAAGACTTTGGAGTGGCCTAGTCAAAGTCCTGACCTGAATCCAATTAAGATGTTGTGGCATGACCTTAAAAAGGTGGTTCATGCTCGAAAACCCTTCAATGTGGCTGAATTGCAACAATTCTGCAAAGATGAGTGGGCTAAAATTCCTCGACAGCACTGTAAAAGACTCACTGCCAGTTATTGCAAACGCTTGATTGCAGTTGTTGCTGCTAAGGGTGGCCCAACCAGTTATTAGGTTTAGGGGCAATCACTTTTTCACACAGGGCCATGTAGGTTTGGATTTTTTTCCCTTAATAATAAACACCTTTATTTAAAAACTGCATTTTGTGTTCACTTGTGTTATCTTTGTCTAATATTTAAAATTCTTTGATGATCTCAAACATTTAAGTGTGACAAACATACAAAAATAAACGAGAAATCGGGAAGGGGGCAAACACTTTTTCACACCACTGTATAAATGGGGTGAATAAAGCTGCAGTTCTCTTAGTGGCCACAAAATGTCACCAAAACCCAGGTTTGCAAAAGTTCTACACAGTACCTTAAAATCAACATTATATACTGTATACATATCCTGATAAGAGCACTGAAGGGACTACAACAGACATGTTTTATGGACTAAGCCCCAATAGCTAATCACCAGGTGCTTCGTTAGATGGTGGCAAAAGTCCTGCCCTATGATTGGCTAATGGGACTCTTGCTGTAAAATGTGTCAGTAGCCTTTCCAGTGCTCCTACCAAGACCAGGAAAGTGACATAGAGCTGTTGCAGGCGATGTAGGAACACTCAGGCTATGGTGGAAGTGACATTCACCCAGGCAAAGGGTGACGTATCGCCAAAATGATTTTGGAAGCATTATTTTAAGGTGGAAATTTTATATAGTGCTACTTTAAGTTGCAATGTGATATATCTGTATTATAAATTGATGGCTGTATTCTAAGTAGCCTGCCTTGTTTGTATGTGTGTTCTCATCATTGTTTTGTTAATATTCATTCATGTCTAAATTTCTTAACATAATGCTGCCTCTGATGGAGTATGTGTTTTTTAAAGGATAATTCTCATCCTACTTTTAGGATGTTGGGCACCGGTTCAGTTCCCAGAGGCAGATTTTTCTGATTTATGACCTAGACACTCTAATCTCCAACAATATCCTTTGAAAGACAGTTTTCCATTCAGAAAATAATGGTCTTCTAAGCTTTCCATCTGGGATCTTAGTTCAGCCATGACACATTTCAACAGTTTAATGGTATGTGACAGCTGCTATTGTCCTTTTATACGTATATGTGCATGCGTCAGTAGACTAGAAAGTAGAGAAAACATTTCTCTGCTTTGCTGCTACTAGTGTGACACTCATTTGAGCATGACCTGTGTTATTTCTGTAGCTGGAATGATACAGGTGTTGCCTCTCATTGGCTATGAAAGCAACAGACAAAATGTTTGGCCAAGTTAAGGGAACTGAAATGATCTTACACCCAATGCCTTAATTTCTCGGGTCAAAGAACAGACAGACAGAGGTGTGTTGAGCTATGAGCAGGATTACATACAGTATAATCCAGCTGTCAACTTGTGCTTTTTTCCTAAATCCTGCATGATGTCAGGGCGTGGACTGGGCCCCAGGTCCTCACCTTGAGTTATAGTCTGTATTCCTTGTTTTCAGGACATGGGCCCCAGCCCGCGTCCTTGCTTTGAGTTGATATTTTGGGGTTTTCTGTATTTATTATTATTATTAGTCATTATTTTGTCTGCATTTGTGTTCCATAGGATTTGTTCCCTGCTCGATTCTCAGTTTGGTCATTATTATTTATTATTATTATCCTGGTTTTCTTGGTCTTGTTCATTGTCATTATGTCTCATGTGTATCCCCGTCAGTGTCTGCTCATCCCAGCTGTCCTGTTTTCCATGCCTGTCGCCATTGTTTCCCCAGGTGTGTGTTATCAGTCCTGATTGGTCTCCCTACCTGTTCTGCATTTCCTCAATTATCCGTTGTCTATTATGCCCATTTCAGTTGATGTTCCGGACTGGTGTCCTTGTCATGCACCGTAAGCAGCACACTTTTGTTTTGCTTGAATCTTGTCCAGTCTGTATCCTGCCGAGCCTGTGGTCAGCCTTAATTTTGCCTGTCTTGTTCATGTTTAGTTTTATTATTTTTGAGCCCTCAAGCTGTGTCAGGGCGACCAGCTCAAAATAAAAATCACTGAACCTGAGTCTCACATCTGGGTCCTGCATTTATGCACTGTGACACATGACAAGTCACAGCTTTCATATAGCTGAGCCACACCAGCATGAATATAGCCTTTGAATATATGGTAGTACTTCAACTAAGCTTTACATATCATAATCCACCTCTCTATTTCTACATGCTGAATGTGTATAAGTAGTAGGTTATTTGAGGGAAGATGAGGGGGGGAGCCACCTCCCTTGTTAGGGAAATGAGCCAAAATCACCCCCTTGTTAAGATGCCATCTCCCACACCCACAAAGAGTGCAAGGATAGTGTCTACAAAACTACTGAACATGTCAATGATATTATAGTTACCTCTACCAAGGAGGTAATGTAATCGGGGCAATTTGTCTGTTTGTTTTCTCTTATAATAAGATAAGCCTTTATTAGTCCGACAAAGGGGAAATTCCAATAATGGATTGGATCAGATTTTCATGACACCCAAAGCACTTTACAATGGATCCAATATTCATTCACACCACAGACAGTCATTGATAGAGGTAAGCTACCTCTGTAACCACAGCTTCCCCCTGTGGGTAGGGAACCAACTTTCATTCCCCCATTCTATTAGGCTGAGCACCAAGCTAGAAGAACCATTTTTGTATGGACTCTGGCATGACCCGGCTGGGGCTTGATCCCACGACCTCCTGGTTGGGGGGGGGGGGGGGGATGCTCTACCGCTATAAGCCACCACTCCAGTGACACTATATTCCCTGGTGTGACTGGTGTGTGATTTTATGTTTTGCTCAGAATCAGAATCAGAATCAGATTTATTGCCATTGTTCATGTAGTACACAAACTAGGAATTTGTCTCGGTGCAATGCTGCAACATTAAACATGATAAAATAAAAGAAATAAACTATACATGCAATAAAGTGTGGAATAAGAGTGAGTAATACTGGTCAGCAGTTAAATATATTAGCGAGCAGCAGATAATGTGGAGAACCATATAGTGCAGTCGGTAATGCAGGAAGAAAACAGTGATGATTGACATGAGTCTGGTTGAGCTGCTGTACATAGTGCACGAGAGTCAATAAGTCACTTAGTGTTCAGCAGTCTGATGGCAGAGGGGAAGAAGCTGTTCATGTGACGGGAGGTTTTAGTCTGGATGGACCGAAGTCTTCTACCTGAGGGGAGGGGGGCAAACAGTACGTGACCAGGGTGTGAGGGATCGGCTATGATCTGGCCAGCACGCCTCTGGGTCCTGGAGATGTACAGATCCTGGAGAGATGGGAGCTTGCAGCCGATCACCTTCTCAGCAGTGCGCACGACGCGCTGCAGCCTTAGTCTGTCCCTGGCAGTGGCTCCTGCGTACCACACGGTTATGGAGGTGGTGAGGATGGACTCGATGATGGCTGTGTAGAACTGCACTAACATCTTTGTGGGTAGCTTGAGCTTCCTCAGCTGCCGCAGGAAGAACATCCTCTGCTGGGCCTTTTTGATGAGGGAGCTGATGGTCGGCTCCCACTTGAGGTCCCTGGTGATGGTGGTGCCTAGGAAGCGGAAGGAATCAGCAGTGGTGATGGGAGAGCCTGTGAGGGTGAGGGGGGGCAGAGGGGTTGTGACTTTCCTGAAGTCCACAATCATCTCCACTGTCTTCAGAGCGTTCAGCTGCAGGTTGTTGTTGTTGCACCAGGACGCCAGCTGGGCCACCTCTCTCCTGTAGGCGGACTCGTCGCCGTTGGAGATGAGCCCGATGAGGGTGGTGTCGTCCGCAAACTTGATCAACTTGACAGACTGGTGGCTGGAGGTGCAGGAGTTGGTATAAAGGGAGAAGAGTAGGGGGGAAAGTACACAGCCCTGGGGCGATCCGGTGCTGATGCTAGCAGAGTCTGAGACAGTCTTTCCCAGCCGCACATGCTGCCTCCGGTCCGTCAGGAAGTCGGTGATCCACCTGCAGAGGGAGTCAGGCACATTGAGCAGGAACAGCTTGTCCCGGAGCAGAGCGGGGCGGATGGTGTTGAATGCGGAGCTGAAATCCACAAACAGGATCCTGGCGTAGGTTCCCGGGGAGTCCAGGTGCTGCAGGATGGAGTGGAGGGCCAGGTTGACTGCGTCGTCTACAGACCTGTTGGCTCGGTAGGCAAACTGCAGCGGGTCCAGGAGAGGGGTGGTGATGGACTTGAGGTGGGGCAGGACCAGGCGCTCAAAGGACTTCATGACTACAGAGGTGAGCGCTACAGGTCTGTAGTCATAAGAAGTATGAAGTAGTCTGTACTCATAAGTCATGAGCTGCAAACAGATCTATGCTGCCACATGTGTTTGCCACTCACTGCTTTGTTACTCCACTAACTGCCCTGTAACTGCCAAGAATTCAGTTTCAGTGCATTCCCTCTATAGAAAAAAGATGCAAGTTTATGAATATATACAGTGGTGTGAAAAAGTGTTTGCCCCCTTCCCGATTTCTCATTTTTTTGTATGCTTGTCACACTTAAATGATTCAAATCATCAAACAAATTTTAATATTAGACAAAGACCACACAAGTAAACACAAAATGCAGTTTTTAAATGAAGGTGTATATGATTAAAGGGGAAAAAAATCCAAACCTACATGGCCCTGTGTGAAAAAGTGATTGCCCCCTAAACCTAATAACTGGTTGGGTCACCCTTAGCAGCAACAACTGCAATCAAGCATTTGCGATAACTGGCGATGAGGGCAGCGCGGTGGTGGAGTGGTTAGCACTGCGGCAGCACAGCAACTCATCCTTGGCCGGGGGATCCTGGGTTCGATCCCAACCCCTGACCAACACTGATCTGTGTGGAGTTTGCATGTTCTTCCCGTGTCTGCATGGGTTTACTCTGGGATTTCTCCAGTTTCCTCCCATATGCCAAAAACATGCAAGTTAGGTTAACTGGCATCAACTGGGGATTCTAAATTGCCCTTAGGTATGACTATGAGAGTGAATGGTTGTCTCTCTCTCTCTCTGTGTTGGCCCTGCGATGGACTGGCGATCTGCCCAGGGGCAAACACTTTTTCACACCACTGTATTGGTAAATTTGTGAGGAAAAAAGGTAAATTCATCACAAAACGTACAGGAAAAAATTACTAAATTTATTAGAAAAATTGTACATTTACCAGGAAAAAGTTGTAAATGTGTCAGAAAAAATTATATTTCAAGTAAAATGTTAAAATTTTAAAAGACCCCATAAATTGGCAAGGAAAAGGGAACTTGTAAGAGAAAAAAAAAACATTTTAAAAAATTATACAAGTTGCTGTCACGAGCGGAGCACTGGCCGTTTATGCCATGCTCAGTCTCGTGGCTTTTCTTTATATTTACAGTGCATCTGGAAAGTATTCACAGCACTTCACTTTTTCCACATTTTGTTATGTTACAGCCTTATTGCAAAATGGATTAAATTCTTTTTTTCCCTCAAAATTCTACACACAATACCCTATAATGACAATGTGAAAAAAGTTTTTTTTAAATTTTTGCAAATTTATTAAAAATAAAAAACTAAAAAATCACGTGTACATAAGTATAAACAGCCTTTGCTCAATACTTTGTTGATGCACCTTTGGCAGCAATTACAGCCTCAGGTCTTATTGAATATGATGCCACAAGCTTGGCACACCTATTTTTGGGCAGTTTCACCCATTCCTTTTTGCAGCACCTCTCAAGCTCCATCAGGTTGGATGGGAAGTGTCGGTGCACAGCCATTTTCAGCTCTCTCCACAGATGTTCAATTGGATTCAAGTCTGGGCTCTGGCTGGGCCACTCAAAGGCATTCACAGAGTTGTTTTGAAGACACTCCTTTGATATCTTGGCTGTGTGCTTAGGATTGTTGTCCTGATGAAAGATGAACCGTCGCCCCAGTCTGAGGTCAAAAGCGCTCTAGAGCAGGTTTTCATCCAAGATGTCTCTGTACATTGCTGCATTCAACTTTCCCTCTATCCTGACTAGTCTCCCAGTTCCAGCCACTGAAAAACATCCCCACAGCATGATGCTGCCACCACCATGCTTCACAGTAGGGATGGGATTGACCTGTGATGAGCGGTGCCTGGTTTCCTCCAAACATGACGCCTGGCATTCACACCAAAGAGCTCAATCTTTGTCTCATCAGACCAGAGAATCTTGTTTCTCATGGTCTGAGAGTCCTTCAGGTGCCTGTTGGCAAACTTTAGATGGGGTGCCATGTGCCTTTTACTAAGGAGTAGCTTCCGTCTGGACACTCTACCATACAGGCCTGATTGGTGGATTGCTGCAGAGATGGTTTTCCTTCTGGAAGGTTCTCCTCACTCCACAGAAGAATGCTGGAGCTTTGACAGAGTAATCATTGGGTTCTTGGTCACCTCCCTGACTAACCCTTCTCCCCTGATGGCTCAGTTGAGATGGCTGGCCAGCTCTAGGAAGAGTCCTGGTGATTCTGAACTTCTTTCATTTATGGATGAAGGAGGAGGCTACTGTGCTCATTGGGCCCTTCAAAGCAGCAAAAATTTTTCTGTACCCTTCCCCAGATTTGTGCCTCCAGACAATCCTCTCTCGGAGGTCTACAGACAATTCCTTTGACTTCATGCTTGGTTTGTGCTCTGACATGCACTGTCAACTGTGGGACCTTATACAGACAGGTGTGTGCCTTTCCAAATCATGTCCAATCAACTGAATTTACCACAGGTGGACTCCAATTAAGCTGTAGAAACATCTCAAGGGTGATCAGTGGAAACAGGATGCACGTGAGCTCAATTTTGAGCTTCATGGTAAAGGCTGTGAATACTTATGTACAGTGGGGCAAAAAAGTATTTAGTCAGCCACCAATTGTGCAAGTTCTCCCACTTAAAAGATGAGAGAGGTCTCCAATTTTCATCATAGGTATACCTCAACTATGAGAGACAAAATGAGAAAAAAAAATCCAGAAAATCACATTGAATAATTTTTAATGAATTAATTGGTAAATTCCTCGGTAAAATAAGTATTTGGTCACCTACAAACAAGAAAGATTTCTGGCTCTCACAGACCTGTAACTTCTTCTTTAAGAGGCTCCTCTGTTCTCCACTCATTACCTGTATTAATGGCACCTGTTTGAACTTGTTATCAGTATAAAAGGCACCTGTCCACTACCTCAAACAGTCAGACTCCAAACTCCACTATGGCCAAGACCAAAGAGCTGTCAAAGGACACCAGAAACAAAATTGTAGACTTGCACCAGGCTGGGAAGACTGAATCTGCAATAGGTAAGCAGCTTGGTGTGAAGAAATCAACTGTGGGAGCAATTATTAGAAAATGGAAGACATACAAGACCACTGATAATCTCCCTCGATCTGGGGCTCCACGCAAGATCTCACCCCGTGGGGTCAAAATGATCACGAGAACGGTGAGCAAAAATCCCAGAACCACACGGGGGGACCTAGTGAATGACCTGCAGAGAGCTGGGACCAAAGTAACAAAGGCTACATCAGTAACACACTACGCCGCCAGGGACTCAGATCTTGCAGTGCCAGATGTGTCCCCCTGCTTAAGCCAGTACATGTCCAGGCCCGTCTGAAGTTTGCTAGAGAGCATTTGGATGATCCAGAAGAGGATTGGGAGAATGTCATATGGTCAGATGAAACCAAAATAGAACTTTTTGGTAAAAACTCAACTTGTCGTGTTTGGAGGAGAAAGAACACCATACCTACTGTGAAGCATGGGGGTGGAAATATCATGCTTTGACGCTGTTTTTCTGCAAAGGGACCAGGACGATTGATCTGTGTAAAGGAAAGAATGAATGGGGCCATGTATCGTGAGATTTTGAGTGAAAAAGTCCTTCCATCAGCAAGGGCATTGAAGATGAAACGTGGCTGGATCTTTCAGCATGACAATGATCCCAAACACACCACCCGGGCAATGAAGGAGTGGCTTCGTAAGAAGCATTTCAAGGTCCTGGAGTGGCCTAGCCAGTCTCCAGATCTCAACCCCATAGAAAATCTTTGGAGGGAGTTGAAAGTCCGTGTTGCCCAGCGACAGCCCCAAAACATCACTGCTCTAGAGGAGATCTGCATGGAGGAATGGGTCAAAATACCAGCAACAGTGTGTGGAAACCTTGTGAAGACTTACAGAAAACGTTTGACCTCTGTCATTGCCAGCGAAGGGTATATAACAAAGTATTGAGATGAACTTTTGTTATTGACCAAATACTTATTTTACCGAGGAATTTACCAATTAATTCATTAAAAATCCTTCAATGTGATTTTCTGGATTTTTTTTTCTCATTTTGTCTCTCATAGTTGAGGTATACCTATGATGATAATTGGAGACCTCTCTCATCTTTAAAGTGGGAGAACTTGCACAATTGGTGGCTGACTAAATACTTTTTTGCCCCACTGTACATGTGATTTCACAGTTTTTTATTTTTAATAACTTTGCAAAAATCTCAAAAAAGCTTTTTTCACATTGTCATTATGGGGTATTGTATGTAGAATTTTGAGGAAAAAAGATAAATTTAAACCCTTTTGGAATAAAGCTGTAACATAACAAAATGTGGAAAGAGTAAAGTACTGTGAATACTTTCCGGATGCACCGTACCTATTTGTTGCATTTTATGCCTTTTTGGGTTTCTGTATTCATGTTCTGTTTGCCATTTTTCCTGTTTGTGTTTTAGTTTTGTTACATTTTTATTTTGTATCTATTTATATTTTGGTAAGCGGGGATTATTTTATTTTTTTATATCTTTATTATTGTCCTTTTACTGCTTGACAGCTGTCAGTGGCGTGAGGCTTCATGTGGGTGTTGCCCTGTCAGCTGTCAGTTTTGGTTCGCCTCTCTCTCTCACTGCCCCAGCTGGTCCCATTATGCCTTCCCCTGCCCGTTCAGGTACCCACACCCACACCTATCACTAATTATGTAAAAGGTTTTGATCCCTATTTAAGGGGATATATTTTCATTTTCTAATTGCCGCTGTCTTGACTATGCTCTTCTAGTCTCCACCAGAGCCCTGCTTTGCTTTGGTGCACAAGATCTGTAAGTTTTCACCTTCATTTGTATTTTGTGTTTTGAGCACTTGTTGAACTTTACATTTGTTGTTTTTGTCAATAAATTAACCAAACTCACAGTTCAGCGCATGGGTCTTGCCTTCTTGCCCGGAAGGGCATTTATGACAGTTGCATCTTTTGTTTTTATATATTTACTATTTTTTCTTGTAAATTTATGACTTTTTTGGAATTGTTTTTTCCTTATTCAGGAGATGTGGGGGTTTAATGTACTTTTTTTGTAAATTATGAACTTTCTCATTTTATCTATATTTATGACATTTAAATTGTAAATTAGCATTTTTTTTATAATATTTGTGAATTTGTGAATACCCCACAACTAGGGGTGGGAATCACCCTCAGTACTGCGATATAGTATATTGGGAATTACTCATTCCGATCCTTGTCTTGTTCAACTCCCAGCTAGATCTCATTAGTCTCTCCTTTGCTGTGCTGACCTAACAAGACAGTGAGCATTCAGTACCACCTAGTGGACTGAAGAGTCAGTTTATGTTTAGTACTCTGATACCTACAGTCATGTGAAAAAATTAGGATACCCCATTAAATATTCAGTTCTTTATTAAGAAATGCTCACATATCTTTCTAACCTTGTTTTTGTTTTTATTTGCATTTTTTAACATTTATTTTAGCCATTTTAAGTGGGAATGAATGTGGGGGGTGTCCTAAAAATGATGGGGGGTATCCTAATTTATTCCTCACTATTTGTTTAGAATTATATTTTACAGAAAATTTGAGAAAAGTCTTTAATTCATTTTTAATTGTTTAGTTGTTACATGAATCTCCCAGTATTGTAAACACTGATATTAAATATCCATATGTCCAAATATGTTTTAAAAAAAAAACAGGCTTATACAGGGTATCCTAATTTTTTCACATGGCTGTAAATAGGTGAGTTTGTGTTTGCAACATTTACTAAAAATTCTTAATAAAATATCAGGATGCTGTGTCTCTGAATCAATACAGCATCACCACCACCAAGTATTGTAATATTAAGATGCATCAGTTTTTTCCCCACCCCTACCCACAACTACCCAGCAATTGCACTACACTTTTTTGTTATCAGCATTTTGACAGACAAGTTTGTACAAATTCAATAATAATAATAATAATAATAATAATAATAATAATAATAAATATAGCCGCACAACATTTCATTATCAACATCTGTAGATGATCTCTGCTTAATTTCAAGCAATATGGATGAATGGTCTAGGAGGTGTTCAACCCAGCCACAGGGGGTACACAAGCCAGTGTACTCCTAGTGCCGATCCCAAGCCCGGGTAAATGGGTAGGGTTGTGTCAGGAAGGGCAACCGGCGTAAAACCTTTGCCAAATCAAACATGCAGATCATGACGAATGAGACTTTCATACCGGATAGGTCGAGGCCCGGGTTAGCAACGACCGCCACCTATGTTGTTAACCGACAAAGTGCCGGTGGAAATTGGGCTACTGTTGGTTGAAGATCGAGGAGGAGGAGAGGGGAAAGGTGCGTTAGGAGGGAGAGAGAGAAAAGCAAAGATAGAAGTGTGGAGGTGAGAGTAGGGATGTTAAATGTAGGGACTATGACTGGTAAAGGCAGAGAGTTGTTTGATATGATGGCGAGAAAAAAGTAACTATACTGTGTGTTCAAGAAACCAAATGGAAGAGAAGCAAGGCTAGGAGCATTGGAGGTGGATTTAAACTGTTCTATTATGGTGTAGATAGGAAGAGAAATGGAGTGGGAGTAATCTTGAAGGAAGAGTATGTGAAGAGTGTTCAGGAGGCAAAGAGGGAGTCAGACAGAATCATGAGTTTGAAGCTAGAAGTCAAAGGTGTGATTTTGAATGTTGTTAGTGTGTATGCCCCACAAGTTGGATGTCAGGTAGAAGAGAGAGAGGAATTTTGTAGTAAGTTGGATGAAGTGGTAGAGAGTGTTCACGGGGAGAGAAAGTGATGATTGGAGCGGACTTTAATGGATATGTAGATGAAGGAACAGAGGTGATGAGGAGGTTCTGGATAAATATGGTTTTAAGGAGAGAAATGTGGAAGGACAGATGGTTGTGGATTTTGCTAAAAGGATGGAAATGGCTGTGGTGAACACATATTTCAAGAAGAGAGAGGAACATAGGGTGACTTACAAGAGTGGAGGAAGGTGCACACAGATGGACTATATCTTATGCAGAAGGAGAAATATGAAAGCGATAGAAGACTGCAAGGTGGTGGCAGGGGAAAATGTAGCTAGACAGCATCAGATGGTAGTCTGTAGAATGACTTTGGAAAGTAAGAAGCTTAAGAGAATGAAGGCAGAGCCAAAGATTAAGTGAGGGAAGTTACAGAAGGAAGAAGGTCGACCATATGCTATGCCATCACTTTTTGTGTAAACACACACACACACACACACACACACACACACACACACACACACACACACACACACACACACACACACACACACACACACACACACACATTCATTCTTACTCACATGCTCTGACATTCACTCACGCACCTGCTCAGCCACACTCCTGCATCCACTTGACATCATTAGCTCACTGGGTATTTATGTTTGTCAGTTGGTGCACTCAGTGTGGCGGCAATAGTCAAGAGTGACTAGTCATAGTCATAGTCTAAGTCTGTAGTTACACTAGTCCTGGAGCTGTTGGTTTCTCTTCCCTTGGACTACTCTGACGTTGTTGTTTCCAGAGCCAGCTGCACTCCAACGCCTTTGTAAGTCTTCCTTGTTATTATCTGCCCTTCCTCTCCACTCCAGTCCTGTCTGGGAGTGCGTGGGACTCCTCTTCCTGCCAACTGAGCTCGGTCATCCGTCACTTTGTGTCTCATTGAACATTTTGTGTATTTTGTGTTTTCCCCTTTTTGTTAATAAACACGTTCACTTCACCTGCATATTGGGCTCGCATTAATTCATTGGTGCGCTGCACAAATTACGCAGCGTACATGACAATGACTGAGAAAGTACAGCAAAAGTATTGAGGGAAACTGGTAGAAGGGTATGTGGTGTATCCAGTGGACAGAGGAAGGAAGACAAAGAGATTTGGTGGTGGAATGTAACATGGTTGTTGACCCAGTGACAAGGCACAGATTCCAAATTGATACAATAAAGTTTATTAACAACAATGTGAGTGAATTGTGGTGTGAGTACAGGCTGGAACTGCCGGGAACTGAGCGAGACACCGTTCAGCCTGGCAACCCTGAAGACACACAGAGAGAGGTGGTTAATGAGCATCACGACTGGAGTTAAACAGTTACCGTGTGGCTTACTGTGGGAAGAGATGGTGAAGTTCTCCAGTTCAGCGTTATGGCCGTGGCCAGGGAGACAATGCTCTTCAGACAGTGGTATCATCCCAACAGGAGACTGTAGAGGTTGGTGGTGAGGAGAAGGAGCTGGTAAGTCTGCCGCCCGGAAGGAAGAGGAAGAGACTCCACCGCCACAGACTCTGCCTGTGCACAAGGTACTAGTAGAAAGGGGTAAGTTGGCAATGGCGCTTATGTGGTGGGTTAGGTTGGATCTTTCCGGTGCAGGTGAGGGCTAGCTCGGCTGTGGCTTTGGTAGCTGAGAAGATTCAGCGATGAAGCTCTCCTGGAGCGCAGTGAGACATCTCCGCACTGCCACTCCGGGCAGCATGGAAGATATAGGCCCAGCCTAATGAGAATCAGGTACACGTACAGCTGCGGATAATGAGCAGAGCGGACCATGACAGTACTCCCCCCCCAATGAGTGCCTCTTGGCAGTCGTTCCAGCCTACCTGGATGCATCCAATGGAACTCCCTGATGAGATCTTTATCGAGCACATAGGCAGGACGCACCCAGGACTTGGCCTCCGGGCCATAGCCCTCCCAGTCCACCAGGTATTGCAGCCCACGGCCCCAGCGGTGGACATCCAGGATAGCAGTCACACTCCATGCCGGGCTGCCGTCGATCATCCTAGGGGGCGGTGGCGACCTGGGAGGAGAGCATAGGGGGCTGGAAGACACAGGTTTAACTTGCAATACATGAAATGTGGGACATATGCGGAGGGAGGGGGGGAGATCCAGCCGTACCGACACAGGGTTGATGATGCGAGAGATGGCGAACGACCCAATAAACTGCTGCTGCATCTTCCTGCGCTCAGCCTTCAGATTAATGTTCTTTGTAGACAGCCAAACCTGCTGACCCACCTGGTACGCCGGAGCTGGGGTCCTATGACGGTTTGCCACAGCAGTATTGCGTTCGGCTGTATGATGTAGTGCAGCCCGAGTTGCCCTCCATAGACGACGACAGCGTCTCATGTACGCCCGCACAGATGGCACGGCGATGTCGCCCTCCTCCTCGGGAAACAAAAGGGGAGAATACCCAAGAGAGGCTTGAAATGGGGACATACCTATGGCCGAAGAGACCGTCAAATTGTGGGCATACTCGATCCATGGTAGGAAGGAACTCCATGCCGTCAAATTGGAAGAAGCCACACACCGCAGCGCCGCCTCCAGCTCCTGGTTGGCACGTTCGCATTGGCCATTGGACTGTGGATGATATCCAGAAGACAGGCTCACCTTGGCTCCAAGGGCGTTGCAAAAAGACCTCCAACCTGGGAAATAACTTGGGGCCCCTGGTCCGAGACAATGTCCATGGGGATCCCATGAAGTCTCACCACATGTTGGACCAACAGGTCAGCTGTCTCCTTTGCCGTAGGCAGACCCAGAAGGGGAACAAAATGGGCCGCCTTGGAGAATCTGTCCACAAGGGTGAGAACCACGGTGTGGTTGTTGGAAGGAGGGAGGCCGGTAACGAAGTCCAACGCCACATGGGACCAGGGTCTGCCAGGAACCGGAAGGGGGTGGAGCAAACCTGCCGGTGGGGACAATGGGGACTTCCCGGTGGCACACTGGGGACAGGCCTGTATGTACTCTCCGACATCCTTTTGAAGAGAGGGCCACCAGAACGAGCGTTGCAACAACTCCTCTGTGCGTCGTCTTCCAGGATGGCAGGCAAACTTGGACACGTGGGCCCACTGAATGACATCACCCCGGACGGCCGATGGAACAAACAACTTCCCCGCTGTCCCCCCGCCCGGGTCCATTTCCGTCTCCTGGGCCTTCAGAACCTTCTCCTTAATTCCCCACGAGAGGGCGCCCACGACACAGGAGGTAGGGAAGATGGGATGGTCTTCAGCCTCCAGGGTGTCCGTGGCGAATTGCCTGGAGAGAGCGTACGGTTTAGTATTCTTGGACCCAGGGCGGTAAGTGATAGTAAAGTCGAATCGACCAAAGAAAAGAGACCAGCGGGCTTGACAGGCATTCAGGTGCTTGGCCATCCTAAGGTACTCCAAATTGCAATGGTCGGTCCAAACCACAAACAGCTGCGAGGACCTCTCCAGCCAATGGCGCCACTCCTCCAGAGCCACTTTGACGGCCGGCAACTCCCTATCACCAATGCTATAATTCCGCTCCGCCGGAGATAGTCGCTTGGAGAAAAAGGCACAAGGCCGGACCTTGCCATCCGTCGGAGAACATTGAGAAAGGACCACCCCCACACCAGAATCCGAGGCGTCCACCTCCATGAGGCACTGCAGGCTGGGATTCACCTGCACCAGGATCGGCGAATCAGAGAATTGCTTCTTCAGGTCAGCAAAGGCCGCCGCCGCCTCCTCCGACCACCGGAAGGGAACCTTCGTAGATGTAAGGCGCATCAGGGGAAGGGCCAGGTTGCTGTAGTTCTTTATGAATCGGTGGTAGAAATGAGCATATCCCAGGAACTGCTGGAGCTGCTTCCTTGAGGACGGGACTGGCCACTCCACCACCGCCTTAATTTTACCCGGGTCTGGAAGGATCTCCTTATGAGAAATAATGAAGCCCAGGAAGCTGACGGGACAGCCGGCGAGGAAAAATTAGAGGAAGGGACCGCTGCGAGAATTGTCTGACTTGGCATAGGGGAAGCTGCTGACTGGAACGTGGAGGAGTTCTTCCGGCAGAACTTGACTGGGCAGCAGCGGGAAACATGAGGCGACTGACCCAAGAGACTCTCTTCCAGGGGATCCGGTACCGCCACAGCACGGGGATGAGTGGAGGTAGGGCCAGGAGGGCGGCGTCTAGGAGCTGGTGAAGCGGGAGCTGAAGCTGGCGAACACTGCGAGAAGAAAGACGTCTGTCGCGTCTGTCGCGGGGAGCACTTCCTCGTTGGCTTTTGGTCCCGCTGGAAGCGAGCCCATCATCAGCCCAGGAAATGACAGCTGTAACGTGGAGATGGTAGATAACTGCTCCGCGAACTGGGGATGCCTTCTCAATCCGGAGTGTGCCTCCACAATCCTGGCCGCTGCATTCACATTCTCCCAGACTTTCTTTGTTCTGTGGAAAGCGAGCGCTTCAGCAACAAAACTCTGGATGAATTGGGCCACCCATTCTTCTTCCAGGCTCGGACCCCCAGCTACTGACCCTCCTTTGTTGACTGAGGCCCCGCGTGCTGGGGACATGCTGGCTGCTCCGGTGAAAACAGGTGAGTGGAAAAAAGAAAAAAAAAAACAAATCCACAACAGCTGGGTCACACGCTGGCTAGAGTCTACTGTCATGAATTGCCCTGGTAGGACCCAGGCGCTGAACTGCGAGTTTGCAAGATTTAATGCAAAACATAAAGTATAAACAGTGCACAAAACAAAACTTACAATTAAGGTAAAACAGGTAGTAGGCAGGATGGATGAGGGAACACATGTCAGAATGGGAATAGGTTCTAACAGGATTTGGTTTTAGACTCCAGCACAGAACGGATGAAGCAGCAGTCTTAAATAGGGTATGAAATCAATGATAACAAATGATTGCAGGTGTGGATCACATGAGCGGGGCAGTTGACCTAATTATTAGATGGCTGTCAGCTGTGACGGCCCGCAAACTAAACTAATGGTAGAAGCACAAAAGGGTAACTGACTACAAACACAGACTAATTACACAATAAGGAAAACTGGAGGAAGAGGTGAGGGGCTCATGTCAAGCAGAAACATAATATTAAAGGTGACAACGAGATAAACAAAGACGCCTAAAGAAACTGACAGAATAATAATGAAAACAAGAATTACATAAATCAGAAGCAACTGGTAAACTTAAAACACATCATACATCCAAAACCAACACACAGTAAAATAATATACAGGAAATAATCAGAAATAACCCGAGAGCATGAGCACGGTGACACACCGCGCTCAGCCTCATGACAGTGGAGTGGGTCGAGACGAGTGTCAGGGGTGATTTGTGACAGAAGGGTAGCAGCAAGAGTGAAAGGGAAGATTTACACGACTGTAGTGAGACCTGCTATGATGTATGGTTTGGAGACGTTGGCGCTGACAAAAAGACAGGAGATGGAGCTGGAGGTGGCAGAGTTGAAGAAGGTGGCCTAGAAGGAGTTGATTTTGAGTTCACTTGCACATTTTTGAAAATATGATGCAGAAAACTTCATTTTCAGAGTTTGCCAATAATGACAAAAAGTTGCAGAAGGTTTCTGTGAATAGAATGATAAAAGAATTTTTAGTCTAGGTCCTGCCGTTCTGAAGATATTTGCAAAAACATAAAACTGTTAATTATAGTGCCACCTATGTATGCAGTGCCTTGATTTTTTTGTCTCCGAGTAATGGGGAAAATTTCTGATCAGACTGTAAAATTTCAAGTTTCCATGTATTACCATTTTTGTTCCCCATGCACGTTTAGCGGAGAAAAGAAGAAGAAGAGGTAGAAGGATCAGAACAAAAAAAAACAAAAACCCGACAGGTTTCCCACAGCATGGCTGCTTGGAACCCTAGTAATCTATAATTACTTGTCATTTTAATTGATTTTAATCAGACCACCCTCAGTGTAATCTGACAAAATGACAGACAGCTTTGACCTCTGCAGTCACCATCACCCTGTTAAAAAAAACAAACAAACAAATTTCCTCCTGCATAAAACTGTGGTGTCTGGCACACTATGCATACATGCAGTGAAACGAAGATAAACACTAAAGGTCATTTCTATGGCCATTTAAGCATGTTTGATTAGCACTATTACTGATGTCCAGTCGAGTATTACGTCACAATGAACATCAGTCGATTTAGAACTTAGAGCCATGGCTCTTTATGGGACAAATGGGGAGCTTAAAAAATTAAACCACTACATCTCTCAGAATGTGTGTGCATCTGTGTGTGCTTGCCTCATAATGGAATTGCAAAGTCCATTACCGCGCAGTTGCTAACAAAGCCAGTGTACAAACTTATTGCATATGCCCATCCATCCCTCCTCTGTCCCGACCAATTACATCTAAATTAATTTCTAGTCTGCATCTGAACTGAGGAATGCTTTTAGCTTTTCTAAAAATGGCTGCGCTTCAGAAATGGATCAATGGGAAGTACTAGGCTGTATTTTTCCAACAATAGTCCAAGGTCCCAAAAAATGCTCACGATACTGTAGTTTGTCCCAGACTGCAGGTAGAAAAAAAAAAAAATCCTTATTTAACTTCTGTACAAGAGAAATAAAACGTTTTTTCTCTAGTGCCCTTGCTCTGCCTGAAGGTGAGTGTCACCTTTCATCACAGTGAAGCACAGCTCCTTTGTATTTTTTAAGCCATACAATCACCTGGCAACCTATTCAATCAGAAGAGATGAAGCATTTGTATGTTCTGACAATGGCTGAAAGGACACAGTGTATAACTTGAAACAAAAATTTCGACTCCTGGAGAGGTGAGCGTGTTTTCTGACCTGCGGCCATCTTGGCTCCAGCGGTGTACAACCTCAGATCGAGCGGCTGACAGGAGTGGCTTGATTAGGAGCGTGAGGTTCCCCACTGCTGGACCACTCTCATAAAGAGCCACCTGCAGCATGCAGCGCTCACTGCTTCCTGGCAAGACTGGACTAGTTAAGTGATATTCACATTTCCCAGAGGCCTCAGCGCCAGGCGCGATGGTCAGGAGAAGAAAGTGCCCTGATGCAATAAAACAAAGTAGAAATTTCATACTTGGCAGCTTTATAGCACCCTAGAAACACAGTAGATGTAAATCCTTGTGCATAGACTTGGATATTACAACAAACCTCAGCCTTTTATACTCATTCCAAGCTCTACATTTTTATTCTTTGACTGCAAGTATTATATATAGGCAGGCACATTTACTCTGTTTTCAAAATGTCACTGTCATGGATTTATTTTCATGTTCCACTTTGCCATTGTTGTATTGCTTTTTCGGATGTAATTGTGTTATTCCGAGTGTGTTGTGATATACCACTATTGACTAGTGCTGCAACGATTTGTCGACTAATCGACTAGTCGATCATCAGAAAATTAAGTGACAACTAATTTGATAGTCGACTAATCGCCTGTGTGCCCTTTTCCAGGAAAAACTAAAAAATATGAATGTTTCAGGCTCTAAAACACGAAAAGTCGCTACTTTTCTTGCTTGCACATTATTAGTTAAATAAATTGTGGTTTTGTAAAGTCTGCCAGTTGTGCTGCTATAAACATTCTTGATTAATCTGTCAAGTTCAAAGTTGCAAATTCATGTTTGATGGGTCATTATTTTTTTTAATTTAGCTATGGGGACCTTTTATAAAACATTATATTAAAGCAGAGACTGACAACAAAGTGATATTCTGAGGTGTGCAGACTTAAACAGGTGAGGTAAAACATGACCTGGAGCCCTGAACATGAGCTGTGCCATCAGGAAGCAGAGATGGCGGACATGACAGAAATAATCGTGATTAGTCGACTAATCGAAAAAAAATAGTCGTTACATTAGTCGACTACCAAAATAATCGTTTGTTGCAGCCCTACTATTGACAATAACTGCAATGTTAGAAAACAGTAATCACCTCAAGGAAGTTATGTTTTCAGGGTGGTTTGTTTGTCAGTAGGATTATGCCAAAACTACTGTATGGATTTTGATGAAATTTTCAGTAGCCCTTGGGCTACAGAGGAACCCATAACATTTTTGTGATGATCCAAGAACGTATACCTCCACCAAGGTGCTCATCTTCTCACAGTGTGTTAGCAAGAATCGTCCAAAACCACTGCATAGACTTTGATGCAATTTTCACCAGAACTGGCTTGTGGCCTACACACGGACCCATTACATTTTGGAGGTGATCCATGAGGGATGCCTTGGCGGAGGTATGCACTCTGAGTGCTTTTCTAGTTGATATTGTGTTAATATTAACAATTCACGTGTGTGTGTGTGTGTAAATAAATGTCAGTAACCTAATTCCTCTTATTTTTTATTCTTTACTTTGTCTCACAAAGACAATAAATTGAGACCAGACCCACTTGTCAGTTCTGCTTGTTTCCTACGACCTCTTCTTTTAATGAGAAAAGGTTTCTTTAAACTTGATTTTGGATTGAATCAGTTGTTTGTCATACAAAACCTGCTGCCTCCACTCCAGCAGATATAACAACTTACACTACCGTTCAAAAGTCTGGGGTCACCCAGACAATTATTTTGTGTTTTCCATGAAAAGTCACACTTATTTACCACCATGAGTTGTAAAATGAATAGAAAATATAGTCAAGACATTGACAAGATTAGAAATAATAATTTGTATTTGAAATAATAATTTTTTCCAGATACTCAACCTGCTCAAAGGAAGGTCAGTTTTATAGCTTCTCTAACCAGCTAAACTGTTTTCAGCTGTGCTAACATGATTGCACAAGGGTTTTCTAATCATCCATTAGCCTTCTGACGCAATGAGCAAACACATTGTACCATTAGAACACTGGAGTAATAGTTGCTGGAAATGGGCCTCTATACACCTATGTAGATATTGCACCAAAAACCAGACATTTGCAGCTAGAATAGTCATTTACCACATTAGCAATATATATTAGATATTAGAGTGTATTTCTGATTAGTTTGAAGTTATCTTCATTGAAAAAAACAGTGCTTTTCTTTCAAAAATAAAGAAATTTCTAAGTGACCCCAAACTTTTGAACGGTAGTGTATCATTTTCAAAAACTTTTTTTCCTGAGTTGCTAGGGGTGTGTGTGTGTGTGTGTGTGTGTGTGTGTGTGTGTGTGTGTGTGTGCGCCTTTGTCTTCATGGTGTAACTAATGCCAGGAATACAGATTCATTAACAAATGGAACTTCCACACTTTGGTGTCAGTTGTGCTAACTTAAACTGACTGTGAGACCACTAGCACCAATTAGCTAAACCTCTGCTGAATTAGGTCAGTCACTTTAAAAGGAGGTGAATATTTAGACATTCACCTATTTTACACAAAATGTAAATGCAAATTTGTAGAACTCTGTTTATTCACTTTGATATTAAAGAGGTTTTCGTTGTAATTTTCTTTAATAGAAAGTCAAAGTTTTCAGACTGCTATTGAATTCAGAAAAACAATAAAACAAAAAACCATCCATGGGGTGAATGCTTTTCATAGGCACAGTAATGCGTATGTAACAGGAAATGCATTTAAGTCCAATTTTAAGAGGACATATGATGTACTTTTTCCATGTAATGACACCATTTCTAGAAGTCTAAATGATATTTCTGTGACATGCTTAGGTAAAAATACATCAGCCTTTAATTATTTCAGCACTATTTTCAACCCATTTTTCAGGCTTCCTCAGAATGCCTCGACTTAGTGCATGTTTCTTTAAATCCTCATGAGCCCCCAGTTCATCCCACACTAGGTTATCTGTCGCCACCAGAAATTTGGCTGAGGTGCCTTTTTGAGGCTGGTTAGCTGTTAGTTCCAGATGGCGAAGACAGACATAACTAACTAACTAATGCCTGAATGTGATTATGTAAAAGCCTAAATAAAGCATTATTGGGGACAGGGGTGTGTGGTGTGGGTGGCCGAAAGGATATGTCCAGTCCCTAGGGTACAATAAGCACAGAAACAACCTAAATGAGTGAATGGCTAACTCTGCTAATGTGAGGAGGGCTAAAGTTTCACCATCTCTCCGCTGAAGTGGTAGACCGCCACACCTCATCGGCTAGCCAAGATGCTAGCCATCAATATGCTGGCCTATTGCGTTCAAAATATAACAAAATGAACCAGAATGGCGCAAGATGCAAATATTATCAATTGTGGACTAGTGATGTCTAATGAGGGTATACAGAATATATCGAAAAGAACTTTAAGGCCCGTCCATGACCCAACAGCTAAACAAGCGTTCCACTGGCTTCTCCCCGCTGAGCGAGGTCCTAGCCAGTAGACAGCCTGACCTCGGCCGGCAAACCAAGGTGCTAGCAGGCCCATGCACCAACTATGTCTGAAATACAACAAAATCTAAGCCTGAATGGCACAAGATACATTATCAACTGTGGATTAGTGAATCAGGTGGGAGCAGGGATGTCTAGTGAGGTGACTAGAATCCAAAGAAAATAGCAATATCAGCTGTGATCGCCAATAGCAGCACTGTCACTGTGGGTTGGGAAGTTCATGGGGCCCCACCTCCCCCCATCACTGTTAAGATGTGTGGGGATGAAATGGGAGGCTGGTATCATTCCAGTCACTCCAGAAGCCAAAGATAAAGGAGAACAGAGTTACAGGATTGTGTTTTTTTAAATTTTTTTTTCCATTGGGAGCCACTTTAGATACCCAAATAGATGTGCAAACACACTAAAAATTGGATGTTTTCATCATATGTCCCCTATGGTACCAAGTATGACAGAAACTTTACTATAATCATATTTATTAGCAGGAGAATGACTTTGAAGGTTTTTTCCCCCCACTCTTACCATCAGACCTTCTCTTTGAGTGATCTGTCTCTGGTATCTTTCCAGCCTTGGTACTTTCTAATTGTTGTGGCGACACCACTGACCAGTCACTTCGTCCGCTGTTATTTGATAAAGTCCAAAGGCAGACTGATTCAAAATCACAGCAGGAAACTGAAACACACAAAATCAATTCAAACTTTATGAAAGGTTTGTCCTAATATGGTTTTGTCTTAAACAAAATATGTAATTTGCAAATATTTACAAAAGATAAACATAAAATGCAGTAAAATAAAGACAATGTGTATTTTTTCTGAAGTCTGAAGAAAGAAATGTCTGGATGGGGCACAAATATGATTGAATTTTAAAAAGCAGTGCATAACAACAAGAGAGAGATATTTTAGTGTATTATATAATATATAAGAAGCCAACATTGTATTTGATGAAATATCCATTATAAAAACCTGATATGGATTAAAAAAAACAAAAATTTGTCAAAAAAACTGTGTGGCATAAGGAAGGGTGAAACTCAGCTGGGGCTCTGTTATCTTTGCAGTTTTTAAATTAAAATAAAATAAAAATCTAAATCTAAACACAGGGAGGGAGGTATTGAATAGACCCCAAAAAAGTATCTAAACCATACTGCTATGTGAAAAAATATGCAACATATCAGCACTATTTACTTAAATATTTTATGATGGCTAAAAATGTCTTTACTTAATCAACAGAATTATGGATTACATTTCCAACTATTCAAATTTAAGTCTAAAATGTTTTTTTAAAAAACCATAGAGATGCACCCTTTAAGTCTGGAGTGATTGCACATCTGATGAACAGGACTGGAATGCAGACGGCATTTAAAACACCATATGATGTTTGAAAAGGAAATTGGTACTAAAACTAACATGCATAACAGCCAAAGGAATGCCTCTGAACATAGCATAAAAATATTAAATCTGCATTTAATTAAAACCAACTTCAATTCATTCAAACAAAACCAGTCTTTCTTTTCATGGCGTCGGCATGCGATATGTTCCACCAAACAATAGATAAGTAGCAATATAGATATGATTCGAAAGTCTTTTACATGCTGTATGATCATTTTTTTAAGTTTTTATTTTATGTTTGTGTGTCACATTCAGTGCACTTACTTTGGATGTCATTTTCCAGGTGATGAGGAAACAACTCCTGAAGAAATCTATTGAAAACCGCATGGGAGGCACCCATCACTGAGGACACACACACACACACACACACATATACACACACACACACACACACACACACACACAGACTTTATCATTATGAGATGCAGGTATCACATTTACAAGCATGTTCCCCATCCTCCATCACCCTGATGAACCGCTGCTCTTCCATCTCTGAGCTACTCCATTTCAAAACTGAAACACTACACTGAGAATCATTCAGTCATCTTCACACTTGCTTTGGTGAAAAGAAACAACAAGCCTGGAGGTAGAAGTGGAAGAACACCTGCTTCATTCAACATCAGAAAACTGAAAAAGGCTTTTTGTCAACAGGTAAGTTTTACAAAAGAAAATTTTTAGTTTGGTCATTCTGCTTTAGGGCCCCTTGACACAGCACGGAGATCGCTGGGTGATTATTGAGAGATCAAAAATTGGCCTGATCTCTCAACAACCTCCTAGAGCCTTTAAACAGACATTTCTGTGTAAATGGGAGATCATTGTGCGATCAAAAATTCAATTTCATGGCGATCTATAGAGATATCTGAAAGATCCTTGAGAGATCATAGAGACCAGAAGAGATCACGAAGGGCTCATTGACAGTTTCTTGGGCAACCAAGGAGACTGCTGAGCGTTTGACAGTTTTCTAGTGCTCTTCTACCCCCTTTACACAGGGGTGCTGATCACTGAGAGATTGTTGAACAATGAAAAAAAATGGCCAGCCGCAACGCCGGCTCCCACGTCTGCTGTTACGCTGGATTCTTTGCCTGCTGTTGTGCTTCAAACCGCCAGTTGTGGTCGACCCGGCAGCATCCTCAGAGGTTAGAGTCGTCATCTCTGCAGCTACGCCCGTGGTCGCCTCTCCAGCAGCAGAGCCGCCAGGGTCCTTGCCAGCGAAAGAGCAGGAGTTAAGGCAAGTCCTCTTTATTTCTTCGACATCATTTTTAGAGAGGTGTTGTCTTGTTCCTGATGGGGAGACCCAGTTGCAGTTCCCATCTGCTTCTGAGCTCTCCCCACCAAGCTCTTCTGCTGGTGGTTGTGGTGATATGGACTTGACACCCACCTGTGTTTCTTCCTTCCCGTCTGAAGTGGCTACGTCGGTGATGAAGGTGCACGCTCCAGCTCCAGTTCTCCCTGAGGTGCACGCTCCTGCTACAGTTCTCCCCGAGATGCACGCTCCAACTTCTGCTCTCCCCAAGGTGCACGCTTCAGCTCCAGCTGTCTCTGAGGTGCATGCATCTCCAGCTGTCTCTCTGGTCAACGCTCACCAGTCACTGTCTCTCTCCCTGATCAGCGCTCCCCAATCGTCCACTGTGGGCGACGCTCCTCAGCAGCCATTCCCAAGGTTGAAGCTTCTCAGCTGCTGTCACCCAAGGTTGACGCTTCTCAGCTGCTGTCTCCTGCGGTCAAAACATCTCAGCTGCTGTCTCCCGCAGTCCATACTCCTCAGCTACAGCCTCCAGAGCTCAGAACTCCCCTGTTGCTTCTCCTGGGCTCAACACTCCTGTGGCACCATGCTCTTCCATCGGGTGGCCTGTGGACTCTGGAAGGCCACCCGACGCACTGTGCTCCTCGCTCTGATGGCCCAGAGACTCTGGGAGGCCACCTGAGTTGCCTTTTTTTCCAGTCTAGAGGTCCATGAACTCTGGTTGGCCCCCTGACCCACCCTGCTCTCTGGTCTGGGGGTCCTGTTACTTTGGTCGGCCCCCCAACCCATCGTGCTTTCTGGCCTGGGGGTCCTGGGGGGGTCCCTGGCATGCCGTGCTTCCCTGGGTGGTGGCCCTGGGAGTCTGGCCAACCACCCGATCGACATTTTTCATTTTTTTCCCTTGTAAATTTTTGTTTGGTTCTTCCCACCGTTCCTTTGTCCTCCTCCTCCCACCCAGCTTTGGTGTATTTTTTATGTTTTCTAGGGATGTCTGGGGTGACTGTCATGATCTGAGCATGGTCTGGGACCATGTCCATGCTTTACACTTCATCACCTTGTTTCATTTTGATTTCACTGTGTTTATTCCCTGTGGTTATTATTATTATTATTATTATTATTATTATTATTATTATTATTATTATTATTATCCTTTGTGTTCCCCAGTCTTTTGTTGTTTTGTGTTAAGTCTTGTGTCATCCCCTGTTTGTCCTTGTTGTTGCTTATTGTCTTCTGTATTTTTCCTGGTCCTTTGGTTCTGTGTTGAGGTCTTGTCTATCCCCTAGGTGTTCTTGGTTACCTATTGTTCCCAGTCCCTCATGTTTCTCGTGCCTATGGAGTTTTTGCGTAGGCTCGTAAAATTCACGTGACTCGCTGGGGTAAACATAAACATGCCGTAGGTGCCGCCATCTTGGATGGCAAGAGCAGCAGTTGCACTGTGACAACCCAGGCGTAACTTGTACTGTTTAGCGATCAGAATGAGTGAGGAGAACACACAGTCACAATCTGACATAATAACATCCTATCATCCTCTTCAACAACTGACACTATGGCCTCTGAAACTGTGTCTGCGATGTCTGTGTCACATTCAGTGGAGTCATTGTCAGCAGTCATAACAGCAGACAAGTGTTTTTAATCTTGCTCCCGTGCGCTCCTCTGGTGTGCCGAAATGCCTCAGTTGAACGGAGGTGGCGGGTGTGGGGTAACAGCTGGAGCAATTAGCAGAACAATGACTGCCAGTAATCTGCTCAGCGGGGATGATTTGGGGGCAAACGATGAGATGATATCTTTCAAAGACGAAGGGGAGCAGGAGGAAAAAATATCGGAAAACGTGTCAGCGGAAAGGGATGTGGATGATGTGAAGTCTTGGCTGGTGAACGAGTCGGAAAACAACAGCAGCTCCTCACTCGGAGGTGAGTGAAGCGCGCTGCGTGTTTTTTGTTTTTTTTAAAGGCTCTCTACGGCGCGCCGCGTTAAAACTGTAAAACTGATCTGTATATACTTTTATTTATTTATCTATTTTCTACTCGTTTTAGTTTTGCTCTTAATATGAACCCTGAGTTTGAAATAAACGTTTGAATTTGAATTTGAAAAACGTACCTGATTTTATGCACATGTACAATAGTTTTCTCCCCTTTCATGTGTGCATCGTAGCAAGCAGAGAGGCGCCCCCAAACCACAAAGTTTTTTTTTTTTTTTTTGTTACTTATTTGTACCTGTAGGTAGATTTGGTTTGCAGTCTGGTGACAAGCCACCGGCCGCTGCGTGCACGAGCGCCCTAAACCTACATGTTTTTGGTATGCGGGAGGAAACCGGAGAAATCCCAGAGTAAACCCACGCAACACGGGGAGAACATGCAAACTCCACACAGCTCACTGTTGGTCGGGGGCTGGGATCGAGCCCACGGTCTCATGATCCCCGCGATCCCCCGGCCGAGGGTAAAACTGTGCTGCCACAGTGCTAAACCACTGCTCCACCTTGCAGCCCGTTATGACAAAGCGAGAGATTACGTCAGTGAAGGTAATTATTCAAAAATCCAACTTTTTTTTTTGCATTTCACACCGGCCATTTAATTCCCCGCTTATCCCTTTATCAGGGGGAACAACAGGAGTACACCATTTTGCGGAGTTTGTAGATACACGTGAGCTATGTTGTTTGTTTCACCCTGCTGCTGCTGTTTCTTGCCATCCAATATGGCGGCACACTCTAACGGGCCAGTGCGGCATGCCCCCTGACGTCATATGCAAAAACTCCATAGCCTCCCTCACGTGTGTTACCGTTTAGACCCTGATTTGTTTCCCAGCTGTCCTGTTTGTAATTATTGGTTTCCCTATTTATGTTAGTCTGTGTTTGTGTTCCTTGTGGCGTCATTATTGTTATCATTGTTTATTGTTGTTTCATCATTGCTTGCTGTCGTTATTCCCGTGATTCCTCTGTGCCCTGTGCTGCTTCCGTGATATTTCCTGTGAGTGTGTTTTTGCCTTATGGTTCTTTTGTTTTCAGCCCCCATGCTGCTGTTTGTTTTCCTTTGTGTTTTGTTAATAAACCATCACTGCACCTAGTCCTGCCGGCACTCGGAGTCCTCCTTTCCACCCTCATCTGCTGGGAGGCAGATTCTATGACACAAATTTTCAAGACTAAGTCATTACTCAAGTATTTTTTTAAGTGGGTGCTTTTGTGCTCTTACTCAGCTAGTAACTTTTGGGGTGTCTACTTTTAATTATTAATTTCATACGACAACACTGCTTTTACATGAGTACAATTTGTGGCTACTATACCCACCTCTGATCATACAATTTAAGTACGCATGAGTAAGTTATTACAGTATTATGAATGTTTTTTCCCCTTGAGTGTCATGTGTTTTCTCATATTTACGCCCCCACCCCCGAAAAAAACCCCAAACCAAAACATTGCCACCACACCAAAGTCTTTAAGCCAGAGGAAACACTGCAATTCACGCTAACGGTCTCTCTGACCACCACCAAACATTTATTCACATTCATACACCAGTGGTCTCCTAATGATCTCTCAGTGATCTTTCAATGAACGCCATATTTTTCAACCCCAAACGTTCGATGAAACACCAATAGAGTAAACTGAAAGACCACAGTGGAGATCACTGAGACATTGATGAGATAGTTGAGCGATCCTTGAGAGTTTGTTCAGTGATTGCTCTTTGGTGATCATTGAGAGGTTATTTTGGACTGAGTTAAAACTTTGAGGACCAAGGAGATCACTGAAGATCATTGAGAGATCTTGGCGATCACTGAGAGATCATTGAGAGATCGGGCAATTTTTGATCACTCAGCAATCTCTCAATGATCTCCACCCTGTGTAAAGGGGGGGGGAGGTTTAGGCAAATGTAAATGTAAGAATTAAAAAAAAAAAAAAACATGAATAGTTCACTAGGTAAATTTATGGAAGTGTAATGATGGATGTGTGCAACTTGAGGCATGGTGCAAGACAGGAAGAAATTCTACACAAATGCAGGAAGCAACTTTAAGTCACGCAGGAGGGGAACAGTGACACAGGAAGCACAGAAAAGAAGACAAAAAGAATAAGTTCGCATCATGACGATCTTCTACACCGGACTTTAATAAAACAAAGGAGTTCTGCAACTGCATTACCTGCTACTTCAGACTAAAACATGCTATACTGTAACATGAGTTAAATTCATGAAACTGGGTTTAGACTGCTTGCCAGCAATAATACAAGATACTCAGTCAAAGATCTTGTAAAATGTGGTACTTCTAAGCTACCACCGCTTTAATGATTTAGCAGTAGTTGAGCCAAAATTAAGTAAGTTTGATGCCAGCCTATTACTTAGCCCGAGGCCTATAATACAAAACTCACAAAATCAAATATAGTTGAGGAATTAATGGTTTTATGATAATGTACGATAACTTTAAGCCAGCAAAGATCAAGGCCTCTTTACTTTTGACTCTCTTTTTAAATAAACTGATCTATATATAGACATAATTTATAGCTCCATGACAGACAGCCAACAGATGAGCTCTTATTTTTTTGAGAACCATGCTGATGCAGATTGAGTTTGTGTGTGAGGCATGGTGGGGAGGGGTACTTCACACGTGACATGGCATTCAGGATGTTAAACAGCGTGACGGGTAGACAATGAGGGAGAGGATCACATCTCAGTGGGTCATTACAATGTAAACCCAGTGAATGGCATCAAACAGTGGCATCACTGTTCTCCGATGCCTGTAAGGCAAGGTCAAAAAAGCCAACCAGGGCAAACTGAATGATCAAAATTGGTGTTTATTAAAGGCAGTCAGTGATGCTGGTGATAAGGAAGTGAGGGGGTCAATGTCACACTGACAGCCCTGCTATTCATCAGCAATTATGGAATAAAAGCTGCTGAACACAAAAACCGGATAAAGTCAACTATCCCCCCCCCCAAAAAAAGAAGGGGGATTCAGCCAAAAAATTAAAAAAAAATTAGCAAGTTATTATTAACATAACATTGGGAATCCCCTTAGAATTCACCATTTTTATTGGGCCCAACTTCTTCCCTTGTTGTCTCATCCAGTTTAGATTTTATAGATGAAGGACAAAAAAAAGAATAAGATACTTTCACTCTGTCTGCTGGCTGATGGTGAAGCGGATAACGAACCCCTTCTCTCACAGAGTCAGCCAGCTCATTTCTTTGATGACCATCCAGGATGTTGTCTACAGAGCTTGTGAACAGTGTGACTTTTGACTGCTGTCAGTTCTGCTGAGCGACAATGCAGCCTTTGTTGTGTTTGAAGGACAAAAGCTACTAAGGTAAAGAGTCTTGCACTGAGGCAGAAAACTGCTGCTTATTGCAGTTTAGTTGAGTTCAAGGCTGGAGGTTTTTCATGCAAGTTTCAGGTTGGAGGAGCTCAGCAAATTCATCTGACGTGATGTTCTCGAAACAGAAGAGGCAATAGCATATCTAGAGCCTCTTCACAACTGACAGACTTATCCATCACCCACCAATTTCAAGCTTCCTCATCTTTCACCGCCCCCTCAGGAGGAGTTAGCTTGCATTCCCAGAAAATAAGCAACAACAAACACATCTGTGCTTATTTACAAAGCTCTTCAAAATAATCAATGTGTGACTATTGGCTGCTTCTCAAGTCAATAACCCTGAGACTGCAGATTCAGAAGGTGTCAGTGGGCATAAAAGAGTTTTATTTGTTGGACCATATGGCCCCTTTTAACACTTAAATCATAGCATCTGCTTTTTGTGTTCTCATAAAACAGGAATCCTGTAAATGGGGAGGGGGGGGGGTAAATGTTGGTGTGATTTTTGAAACATGAATTGTAATAGTGTAATGTTGTTGATGTGTTGTATGTGCTTGTTATGCAGCTGGCCCTTGCTCTGAAACAAATTTCTCTCTAGGAAGACAAATAAAGGAAACCTTAACCTTAATTGGGTTTGAAGAAGGATTCAGGATTTCTATCCAACACTGGATGTCACGCTACACTTCCGCTCTCAAACCAAAGCAAAGCTTCAGCTTGGCCACACCTCCTAACACCGGCCTTCACGGGCTCCTCCTCCTGGAATGGGTAAATGTTTAATAACTTGGGTGAACAATACACTAGCTGCACAACATAGGGACTCACTCCCATAAGCCTTTGTGGCATTAGGACACTTGGCGTCACATTGCCCAGTAACAGAGGTGGGCCAAAGGTTTCGAGGGAAGGACACTAGAAAAGTGGGTAGCTGGGCTGGCTGTGTAAAAAAGATTCTGAGAATCAAGACAGTCACAGGGGTCCATTCACTGCCGTGGCTGATAGCACTCAGTCTGTGTTGAAGATTGTTGTTAATCTAGCTTAGTAAAAGAGTTCAAAATCCAACTTACTTCACTTTTAATGATGTTGAGAGAACAATCATCTACCTGCCTCTACACATTTAACAGAAGGCATGAGCAAAATTAGTAACTTTGATTTGTTCAATCAGATATAACTAGAAAAGCTGATGTTGACCTATAATGCACCACTCCTTGTTTTAATGCATCATTACAAAAAGCAAAAGAAAACAACACTTTGTAAAAGTAACAGATTTTAAGAAACCATTTTGAAGTCTACAGTGTTTTAAACTTATTTTTACAAGTTTTCTTCTTTCAGCTGCTCCCTTTAAGGATCGGCACAACAGATCACCTGCTTCCACCTCACCCTATCCCTTGCATCCTCTTCTGTAACACCAACCCTCTCCATGTCCTCCTTCATTACATCCATGTTGGTATGAAGATGGAGCTGCCTGGCAGCTCCATCTTCAACATCTGTTGTCCAGTATATCCACAATTTCTCCTCTGCACATGTCCAAACCATTCCAGCCTTGCCTCTCTTACTTTGTCTATAAACTGCTCAACCTGAGCTGTCCCTCTGATATACTCATTTCCAGTGTTGGGAGTAACACGTTACAAAGTAACAAAGTAGTGGTGTAACACCACTACTTTTGCAGTAACGTGCTGTGCAATGAAATTCACCATCATCATCATCATCATCATAGCAGTCTGTCGTGGGCGACAATGACTGTTTCGTTTAGGTCTGATCAGATTCTTCCACACGGCTCTGTCCTTAGCCTTCTGCTGCCAGGAACTCCTGTCTATGTCCAACTTCTCCAAGTTTCTTTTTACAGTGCCTTTAAATCTGAGCCTTGGTCTACCCTGATTGCGTTTGCCCTCACATAACTGTGAGTAGAGTAACTGCCGAGGGAGACGCTGGTGGTCCATCCTCTTAACGTGTCCGAGCCATCTCAGGTTCATCTGTACTAGTATGTCCTCCATTGATGGTAGACCAGCTCGTTTCAACACTTCTATGTTGGTTATCTTGTCTTTCCATGAGATGTTCATTATGGCTCGAAGGTGTCTCATCATGTGCGCGTGGAGTTTCTTCACCTGCACTCTGTAGATCAGTCCAAGTTTCAGCACCATACAATAGAGTAGCCAGTACTGTCGCTCTGTACACTTTGCATTTCACACGGATAGACACATGTCGATTGTTCCACAGTCTCTCCCTCAAGTTTCCAAACACAGCGCTCGCTCTTCCCATTCTGAGAGATAGTTCATCCTCCAGCCTAGCATTCTCTGAAACAGTACTCCCTAGGTACTTGAAAGTCTTGCACTTGACTAGTGGCTCCGTACCAATGCTGATTTCTTCTGGTAGTGATGTTGATAATTGGAACTTTGGTGGTTGATAAAGGCACTCTGTCTTCTTGATGCTGATTTGGAGGCTGAAATGGCTAGCTGCTCTTGCAAATTTCTCCACTAAAGATTGCATATCTTCCACGGTGTGTGCAACTAGAGCACTGTCGTCGGCAAAGAGCATTTCTCTTACTATCTTTATCAATGTCTTACTCTTGGCTTTAAACTGTGCCACATTGAACAAGCCTGCTTCTTTCCTTGTTTAAATGTATATTCCTTCTGAAGTGTCTTTGAAGGCCACCTCAAGCATGGCTGCCAGATACAGTGAGAAGAGTGTAGGTGCCAGCACACACCCTTGTTTTACCCTGTTGCTTACTGAAAAGTCTTTAGATACTGAACCACTCATTGCCACGTTTGCTTGCATACCTGTATGGAGTGCCTTGATCAGGCTGACAAACTTCTCTGTACAACCATATTTCTTGAGTACCTGCCAAAGTCCTTGTCGCGAAACAGTATTGAAGGCTTTACTGAAGTCTATGAAGACTACATAAAGCAGCATGTTCTGTTCGATACACTTTTCTTGAACCTGTTTCAAGCAGAAAATCATGTCCATTGTGCTTCTTCCACTTCTAAAGCCGCATTGGGTTTCCGGTAGTACATTCTGCGAGATGTGTTCACTGAGTCTGTTAAGTAGTACACGTGAGAGAATCTCACCAACAGTGGTTAGTAGTGATAAACACTACCGTTCAAAAGTTTGGGGTCACTTAGAAATTTCCTTATTTTTGAAAGAAAATCACTTTTTTTCAATGAAGACACCTTTAAACTAATCAGAAATACACTCTATACATTGCTAATGTGGTAAATGACTATTCTAGCTGCAAATGTCTGGTTTTTGGTGCAATATCTAGATAGGTGTAAAGAGGCCCATTTCCAGCAACTAT
This sequence comes from Pholidichthys leucotaenia, assembly GCA_020510985.1. NCBI lineage: Eukaryota > Metazoa > Chordata > Actinopteri > Cichliformes > Pholidichthyidae > Pholidichthys > Pholidichthys leucotaenia. The sequence goes on along the minus strand of CM035842.1, from coordinate 143,633,952 downwards.
CACTCCAGTGTTCTAATGGTACAATGTGTTTGCTCATTGCGTCAGAAGGCTAATGGATGATTAGAAAACCCTTGTGCAATCATGTTAGGTCTGCAATGCTGTAATTGCTGCAACTGGAGGATTCTTTGACGAAAGCAAAGTTTGAAGGAAAAAATTATTATTTCAAATACAAATCATTATTTCTAACCTTGTCAATGTCTTGACTATATTTTCTATTCATTTTACAACTCATGGTGGTAAATAAGTGTGACTTTTTTTCCACAATATTTTTTATTGAACCTTTTTTTTTTTTACAAACATAACACAAACAATCAAACACTAACACTAAAGTAATAAAAAAAAAGGTACTAAAAACATCGACAACCACTAACAAGAACAGGTCTTCAACAATGCTCCTCTGTTTAGTCTAGGCAATCCATTGCATAAGTATACATATTATACATTCACCAGTTTGGAATTTACAAGGTCCACACACATCATTCACCTTCTTCTTCAAAAGTTATGTTTAAATTCTTTACATAATCAATGAAAGGTCTCCATATATTCTCAAACACAATTTCCTTTGATTTCAGTATGTATGTTATTCTTTCTAGTGGAAGGTTTGTTAACATCTGTCTTAACCACTGAGTCACATCTGGTCTATGAGTCTTTTTCCACAATAGTGCAATACATTTTTTGGCGTTAAGCAAACTGAGGTCTATGAATGCTCTTTCACTTTTATTAAAGTTATGCTTTTCTGGATGCAGACCCAACAAAAACAATTTAGGATTCAATATGATTTGTTTTGAAATTATTTTTTCAATTGTTACCCTCACCTCTTCCCAAAACATTCTAATTTTTCTACATTCCCATAAACAATGAAATAAGGTTCCTTTACTTTCCATACATTTTGTGCATGTATCTGGTATGTTTTTGTTATATCTATTTAACTCCACCGGTGTAACATACATCCGCATTAATCACTTAAAATGTATCAATTTAAGACGTACATTTATTGATTTGGTTTGAGCTTCTGTACAAGCCAATTCCCATTGTTCCTCTGAAATTTCAGTTTGCAGGTCTTCTTTCCAATAATTCAATCTTTTCTGTGAGTTTTCACTTGAGGATAGTGTCAATGAGTTATAAAACTCTGAAATAATACCCTTTCTCTTACTATCTTTCGTCAAGATTTTTTCCAAGGATGAATAAGTAGGTCGGGTGAGAGCATTATTTTGATTTGATTGAATAAAGTTCCTAAGCTGAAGATATTTAAAAAAATGTGTTCTATTAAGATTAAATTTGATCCTCAGTTCTTCAAAAGACATTATGTTATCTGAACATGACAGATATAAGTCTTGAATCTTTTGAATTCCTTTTAAATTCCATACTTTAAATACAGCATCCACTCTCCCTGGTGTAAAATATTGATTACCCCATATTGGGCTAAATTGTGACAATAAGTGTGGTTCTTTTAAATATTTTTTGGTTTCACACCATATTTTGATCATATGCTTTACAAATGGATTTTTAACTTGTTTCTGTAATTTTTTAGCCGAGTCTGAGTATATGAATATGGGAAGAGGTAAAGGTAAATTGTATGATTCCATTTCAGTCCAGTGAGGAAGATCATTTGATGAAAAATAATATGTCATAGACCTCAGTTGTGCTGACCAGTAATACAACATAAAGTTTGGACATTTCAGACCTCCACGATCAAATGGTAAATATAGTAAGGACAGACGTAATCTAGCCTTCCTATTGTTCCATATAAATTCCACTAACTTTTTTTTAATTCTTGAGAATAGATCTGAAGGCGGTGGTAAAGGAATGTATTGAAATAAATAAAGTATTTTGGGTAAGATATTACTTTTAAGTATATTGATTCTCCCAATCATCGACATTGGTAGTGACATCCATCTCTGAAGTAACTCATTAATGTCTGTCATTAAGGCTTCATAATTGGCACTGGCGACTAATTCTAGCTTAGGCACAATTTGAATTCCTAAATATTTAAACTGATTTACAACATTGAATTGATTTACCTCAGTTGCTGGATGATTTCTCTGGGTCTCATTTAGCATTAATATTGAAGATTTAGTTTTATTTATTTTATATCCTGATATTTCCCCAAAATTCTTTATTAAATTCAACAAGGTCGGAATTGATTTTTTAAGATTTGACATAAACAAAATTATGTCATCGGCATACAGGGAGATTTTATGTTCTGTTGGTCCTACTTTAATTCCATATAATTGTGGATGTAAACGTACTGCCATCGCTAAAGGTTCAATTGCCATAGTAAACAGTAAAGGTGAAAGTGGACAGCCTTGTCAACATCCTCTATTGATATTTATTGATTTTGAAATATTACTGTTTGTTAGGATTTCTGCTGTAGCATTATTGTATATTATCTGTACCCATTTTATGAAATTATTTCCAAGTCCAAACCTTTGTAAGACAGGGCAAAGGGCAATCAGCAGGATTCTCTGATACTTGATTAAATACATGTTACCCACCACACGCTGCAGGTTTCCGGTACCAGATGAAGCAAAGTAGCCCCAGAGCATCACTGTGCCACCATAATACTTCACTTTAGGCATGGTGTTCTGTTCAGCATTTGCTTCATTCTTTCTCCTCCAGACATACTGCCAATCCAAAATGCTGCAGCTAGAGTTTTAACAGGTACTGGAAAGACATCACATCTCTCTGGTTCTGATCTCCCTTCATTGGTTTCCCATAGAATTTAGAATTAAAGTTTAAAATTCTTCTCCTCACTGACAAAGATCTAAATAATCAGACCACTTGTTAATTAAAAGATCTGATAGTATCTTATCATCCTAACACAGCACTACGGCTTCCAAAATGCAGGATTACTTGTAATACCTAGAATCTCCAAAAGTACAATGGGAGGCAGAGCTTTCAGTTAACAGGTTCCCGTCTTGTGGAACCAGCTGCTAATCTGGATTCAGGAGTCAGACTTGATCTCTGTTTTTAAGAATAGGGTTAAAACCTTCCTTTTTGACATAGCCTATAGTTAGGGTGGGATCAGGTGACCCTGAACCCTCTCTTAGTTACGCTGCTAATCGGTTTAGACAGCCGGGGGACCGCCAACAATGCACTGGGCTTCACTCCTTTCTTCACTCTCAATGAAATATTTTTGCTGGGCATTAACATCTGTTTGTGCTCTCCCATAGACTGAGTCCCTGTTGTGCTGTTTGCTCTCTACATGTCTGTTCTTTTCTTCTTCTTCTCTAGACCCTCACCCCCCCAGCCAGTTGCAGCAGATGACTGCCCCTCCCTGAGCCTGGTCCTGCTGGAGCTTTCTTCCTGCTAAAAGGGAGTTTTTCCTCTCCACCTTTGCCAAGTGCTTGCTCACAGGGGATCGTCTGATTGCTGGGGTCTTTCTGCAATAGTGGGTTTTTCCCTACAGTTTGAAAGTGCTATGAGATGACTGTTGTTGTGAAATGGCACTATATAAATAAAGTTGAATTGAACTGATCCCGGGCGGCGCGGTGGAGGAGTGGTTAGCACTGCAGCAGCACAGCAACTTACCCTTGGCCGGGGGATCCTGGGTTCGATCCCAGCCCCCGACCAACAGTGATCTGTGTGGAGTTTGCATGTTCTCCCCGTGTCTGCATGGGTTTACACTGGGATTTCTCCGGTTTCTTCCCACATGCCAAAAACATGCAAGTTAGATTAATTGGCATCAAACTGGGGATTCTACATTGTCCTTAGGTATGACTGTGAGAGTGAATGGTTGTCTGTCTCTCTGTGTTGGCCCTGCGATGGACTGGCGATCTGTCCAGGGTGTACCCTGCCTCTCGCCCAAAAATGCTGGGATAGGCTCCAGCCCCCCCGCGACACGAAAAGGATTAAGCGGAAGATGATGAATGAATGAATGAACTGATCCATAACATCATTGTTAGCATTTGCTGATGACTGGGTAAAATCTCAGGAGATTTTATCCAGTCCATTGTGAGACATACGGGATGTGCCATGTTAGCATGTTAAAGGGAGCACTTAATGTGTTCGAGTTGGCAGCTCTGAAAGTAATATTAACTTTTAACAATTTGGTCTTAATGTTGGAAATGTGTTTTTAATAGAGAGGTTCAGTGCACCTAGGCTTGTGCAACTTTTTAATGCCTAAGTTCCAAGCTGATTACCCAGTTAATCAATGATTTAGTCTACATTACAACATTACTGGATTACTAAAATAGCCAATAACTAGAAGTTAAATAAATCAGTGATTGAAGTAGTTAAACAAAAATTTTTTCATTCATATTGATTTATTGTCTGCAGTGAGTGTATTGGACTTTCAGTTCTCAGTGATTGCTAAACAGAGTCCAGACCCCTTAAAATCCCTCGTTTGCTACAAAGGCCTTATGCCTGATTCCAACTGAGACTGCTGCGCTCACTATACAAACAGTCATGACATAGAACATCTATTAACCCGACTGCTTCAAAAATGAAGACAGATGTTGGTTCACTAGTTGATTCATCACTAAGAAATAAAATCTGAAACAAAATATGGGTCTCCTTATGAAAAAACAGAACAAGATTTCAGTCTAACTTGATGTGCACATTTAATAATACTGTTTACTCAGTGGTACCTTAGTTTGTTGTAATAAAAGATGCTGCATTAAAAATAATTATACCAAAGGCATGATAATTATGTGCATTTCCATCTTGCTTCATAAATTCAGTCTTGCAGAGAGAAGTCACATATTCACACAGGAAAAAACACTAACTGGTTCATATTAAAGATCTTATCCTTGTACTTGTTAACTGTAGGTTAACAAGTGGGTAGGTTAATGTAGGTTAATGGTGGTGGACTGCATCTTATGCAGAAGGAGAAATCTGAAAGAGATAGGAGACTGCAAGGTGGTGGCAAGGTGGTGGCAGCGGAGAATGTAGCTAGACAGCTTCAGATGGTAGCCTGTAGGATGACTTTGGAAAGTAAGAAGAGGAAGAGAGTGAAGGCAGAATCAAAGATTAAGTGGGGGAAGTTAGAGAAGGAAGAAAGTCGCACAAAGTTCAGGAGGGAGATGATACAGGCTCTGGGTGGTAGGGAAGAATTACCAGATGACTGGGAAAGTACAGCAAAAGTATTGAAAGAAACGAGTAGAAAGGTATGTGGTGTATCTTCTGGACAGAGGACAGAAGACAAGGAGACTTGGTGGTTAAATGAGGAGGTACAGGAAAGTATTCAAAGGAAGAACAATGACAATGTACTGATGTAAAACTGAGCATAAACCAAAGCATCGATTCATGGTTGCCATAGAAGAGCCAATCAGGTAAGAGAAGTATGTGCATGGGAACATGATACACTTCAGTGTGCTTTATTCATGGAAGCCTCTGGATAGTGGTAAACCTCGGCAGGTGTCTTTTACCTTGTCTGAATCATTACAGTTCACTTTGCCATGTCCATCATACAGTACATTGGGAGCTCTGGGGCGGTATCTTGTGCCTTTAAGCTTTAACTGGTACTGGGAGCCGAACACGGTAGCTCTGTTAACATGTGTAGCCCCACAAATCCGACTTCCCTAGAAGGTGAGTTTATAGCCATATGGGCTGGGGTCGACGACAACATGCTTGATGCAAATTTTTTTTATGAAAACACTGATAAAAATAACTGTAACCCAGCTGCAGGCAAAGGAGAGGAGAAGTGGGACCAAAAAAACAAAAAACAAAACGCTAAACCAGAGTTAGACAGTGGAAGAGAGCTAGTGAGTTATAGTGTCTGCGATAGATGGAGAGGAAGGGAGAGGCAGCATCTTTAAAAAATACATTTTTGAGTCCTTTTGCCCCTTTTTAGATAGCTGCACTAAAGATGGACATGAAGTATGGGAAGTAGAGAATGGGAGCGATAACCTGCATGTCCTCCTTCTACATCGTGCTGAGCGAGATATTTTTACAATATTATTAAAGCCCAATAAAGAATGGTACATGGATCTTGTTTGCAAAATATATACTTTTTCAAAATTGATTTCAAATGTCTGGCAAAGAGCAGAGATAAATCTCGTGGAAATAAATCTCTGAAAGTGGCAGAACCTCAGTAATTAAACTGAATAAATAATACTGATTGAGACAAATTAGGGCACATCATTGCATCTTTTACCAGAAAAGAATTTTATTGAGCAAATGCCTGCAACAGCAATGAGGGGTCTGACAAAGCTCACAGCTAGTTTGGTATTTACAATGCATCAGAGCTTTTAAATATTATAGCAGCAGCTGTTTAATATTAGATAAATGAGAATATGCTACTGAAACTGTGCTCAGCTGAAGACGCCATTTTACAGGGAACATCAGTGTGTTTCAGAAAAAATGTGGAAGAAAGTTGAAAAGAGGCAAAGGACTTTAGGTGTCCATGACATTTTTTTCTTTCCTCAGATCTTCCAAGTGCAGCCATTACTCACTCTTCTGATCCACCCTGAAGGGCTGAGCAGCAGGCTTTAAACAGAACTGCTCTCATTTAGCCTGCTGAGCTACAAACGTCTGCCTTCAGGGCTCTCTGGTGGGGAACATTTTTTCAGTATGGGGTTCTAAGGTTAATTACTGATCCCACGTTAAATCGATCCCTTATCTATTTGCAACTGTTTATTCACCCGAGGACTACATTTCATTGTTTTACAAAACGTGCATGTTACAAAGTGTCCTATTAGATCCTCCTAGATCATTTTATTTTCTGCTCTCTTGTTGGTCTTGATTTGTTTAAGAGAAGATGATCAGATCAATATATGCATGTTTTAAACATGTCTGGCAAAAGAGCCTTGCAAACAAACCTGCTGAGGGTTCAAATTCTTATAATTCAGCTCTGATGTTTTATATGTCATATTCTGTTAGGAAATTAGCTAGAAAACCTATTACTCATTAAATTATCCACAAATATGATGTATATTCTGCTTGTTTGTCAGCAATACTTTGCAGAAAACTACACTGTAAATTTTTTTTTTTCTGTAAAATAATGGTAAAGTGCTGGAAGCAGAGTTGCCAGCATTTTACTGTTATTTTAGTGTATTACTGCAATAGTGATTTATTTATTTTTTTATTGTATTTATTTAATTTTTTACAGTAAAGTACTGGCAGCAGCAGTACTGCAATGAGCAGGGGGTTTCAGCCAGTGATGAGGCAGCTATTGCTCAATCAGCATTTATTTTTTAAACTTCCCCACAATGCCACAATGGCCAAAGCCATTAAACTAACCAGCTCCCTCAGTCACAGTTTCTGCAGAGAACAATGCACCAACACTAACTAACATTTATCGTCGTCGGCCTCCGTCGGTCTATGATGACCATGGAAGAGAATCCTAAACGTCTACTCTGCTGGAACAGCACCGCCTGTGGCTGAACAGGCCGATGCGCGAATGACAGTCCCTGTCACACAGGTCACACTTGTGGGTGGTCTCCGTGCTGCTGGGTCTGTGGCGGTTCTTCCTGCGGGTCCTTTTTTCATCTGCTGCAGCAGTCAGTCTCTCTTCACCCGCCTTGAGCTGTCTGGTCAGGGTGCCTCTCCATTTGGAGCGGTCCGTTGCAAGGTCCTCCCAGCGCTCTGTGTTGATATCCAGGGCCTTCATGTCTCTCTTGCAGACATCTCTAAAGCGCAGCTGTGGGCGGCCAACGTCTCTCCTGCCAGTTGCCAGTTCTCCATAGAGGACGTCTTTGGGGATTCTGCCATCCTCCATACGGTGAACGTGGCCTAGCCAGCGGAGCCTGCGCTGCCTGAGTAGAGTGAACATGGAGGGAAGGCCGGCGCGGGACAGAACTTCTGTGTTGGGCACTTTGTCCCACCAGGATATGTCCAGGACGTGGCGAATGCAGCGCAAGTGGAAGGAGTTCAGTCTCTTTTCCTGCCGGGCGTATGTTGTCCACGTCTCACTCCCATAGAGCAGTGTGCTGATGACGCAGGCGTTGTACACTGCCATCTTCGTCTTGACAGAGAGTTTGGGATTCTCCCACACTCATGTGGTGAGGCGAGCGAGTGTGAAGGCTGATTTTCCAATCCTCTTGTTGATCTCTGTATCAAGGGAGAGGTTGTTGCTGATCGTGGACCCCAGGTACGTGAACTGATTCACGACCTCCAGCTTGTAGTCATCAATGGTGATGGTTGGTGGTGCTTCCGTGCCTTGCGCCAAGACGTTAGTCTTCTTCAGGCTGATGGTAAGCCCGAAGTCCTTGCATGCCTGGGAGAAGCGGTCCATCAGGGTCTGAAGCTCCTGCTGTGTGTGGGTTGCGACTGCAGCGTCGTCTGCGAACAGCATGTCTCTGATTAGAGCCTCGCGTACTTTGGTTCTGGCTTTCAGGCGGGCGAGGTTGAAAAGCCTGCCGTCAGATCTTGTGTGCAGGTAGATTCCCTCTGTTGTTGTGCTGAAGGCATGCCTCAGGAGCATAGCAAAGAAAATCCCAAAGAGGGTTGGCGCAAGTACACAGCCCTGTTTCACTCCGCTGCGTATGTTGAATGGCTCTGAGACGTTGCCATCGTGCTGCACTATCCCCTGCATGTTGGTGTGAAACGATTCGATGAGGCTTTGCAACTTTGGTGGGCATCCTATCTTTGGCAGGATCTTGAAAAGGCCCTCTCTGCTGACCAGATCGAACGCTTTGGTGAGGTCGATGAAGGCGACGTACAGAGGCATGTTCTGTTCTCTGCATTTCTCCTGGAGTTGGCGGATGGAGAATATCATGTCTACCGTCGATCGCTCAGCGCGGAAGCCACACTGAGACTCGGGGTAGACACGTTCGGCAAGCTTCTGTAGACGAACGAGAACAACTCGTGCGTAGACTTTGCCAACAACGCTGAGGAGGGAAATGCCCCTGTAGTTGTTGCAGTCGCTTCTCTCCCCTTTGTTTTTGTAGAGGGTGATGATCTTGGCGTCCCTCATGTCCTGTGGTATGGCACCTTCCTTCCAGCACTGGCAGAGGACGTCATGTAATGGCAGCAGTAGGGCGGTCTTGCAGTGCTTGATCAGGTCAGGGGGTATGTCGTCGTTGCCGGGTGCCTTGCCAGCGGCCAAGCTATCAATGGCCTTACTGAGTTCGTCGATGGTTGGCTCGGCGTCAAGTTCGTCCATGGATGGCAGGCAGTCGATGGCATCAAGGGCTGACGGTGTCACGGTGTTCTGTCTAGAGTAGAGGTCGGAGTAGTGTTCCACCCATCTCTCCATCTGCTTGTTCTTCTCTGTGATCATCTCCCCAGTGGAGGATTTGAGGGGGGCCGTCTTGCTCTGAGCCGGACCAAGTGCTTTGTTGATGCCATCGTACATACCACGGATGTTCCCTGTTATGGCAGCGGTTTGAATGTCTTGGCTGAGCTGAGTCCAGTACTCGTTGGCACAGCGCCGAGCAGTCTGCTGAACTTTGCTTCTCGCAGCCCTGAGAATCTGGAGATTCTTCTCGTTTGGGTACTTCTTGTACTCAGCAAGTGCTGAGCGCTTGGCTTCAATGACGGGGGTCATCTCGGTCAACTTGGCATCAAACCAGTCCTGTGACTTCGAGGTCTTCCTCCCAAAGGTAGCCAAGGCTGTGCAGTAGATGGTGTTTCGCAGCTCTTCCCACTTCTGCTTTGCAGATTCTCCTCCTTGTGGTACACCAAGTTCCTTCTCAAAGGTGGAGGCAAACTGCTCAACAAGTTCTGGTTGGGCCATCTTGCTGGTGTCAATCCGTGCCTTTCCAGGTTGTCTAGCACGATGGAATTTCTTCAGCTGCAGCTTGACCTTGCAACACACCAATGAATGGTCTGTGTTGCAATCTGCACTCTGGAACGAACGGGTGATTAGCACGTTCTTCAGTGAGGTGCGCCTGGTCAGGATCAAGTCTAGCTGGTGCCAGTGCTTTGAGCGCGGATGTTGCCAGGAAACCTTGTGTTGGGGCTTGGTCTTGAAGAACGAGTTTGTGATGCACAGATCGTGATATGTGCAGAACTTGAGCAGCCGCTGTCCGTTGTCGTTCATTCTGCCCACGCCAAAAGGTCCAAGACAGGAGGGCCAGGAGTCGTGGTCAGCACCCACTCTGGCATTGAAGTCTCCAAGGAGAATGAGTTGTTCAGAGTTGGGGATGGTCCTGACAGTTGTTGCGAGATTCTCGTAGAACTCGTCTTTTGCCTCTGGTGTGGCTGTCTGTGTTGGGGCATACACACTGACGAGGGTGACTGGGCCTTCAGTGGTGTTCAGGCGGAGGGTGAGGAGTCGTGCAGAGCCAGTGCTGCCCGGTTCCACCATCTTCAGCAAAGTGTTCTTCACTGCGAAGCCCACTCCGTGTTCCCTGTGTTCGTCACTGCCCTTTCCCTGCCAGTAGAATGTGTAGTCCTTCTCTCTCAGTGTGCCTGCATCAGCTAACCGTGTTTCCTGGAGAGTGGCGATATCCACTCCCAGTCTCTTCAGCTCATTATTGATGATGGCAGTCTTCCTGGTGTCGTTGATGTCCTTTACGTTAGCAGCGAGTCCTGTCATCATAGTGCGGACGTTCCAAGTTCCCAGTTTTAGAGTTGGTCTCTTTTGTTTTATTGTCTTGCCTGGTGCGAAGGTTCTCAGCCTGCTGTTTGGATTTCTCCTTATCCCCATGCACCCAATGAGGAAAGCAAGCTGTGGCGGGACAACACCTTATTGGCTGGGGGCTGCCCAGCTTGAGGCGGGCGGTAGCTGTCCAGTGAGATCTGATGATCCCTCCCACCGTCGGGAACAACCCCTGGCGCCACGCTCTACGCCAATTGAGCAGTGGCTTATAACCGGTAACTGTCATTCCCCGTGTTTTGTCTACGCCAAAGGCGAAGCTGGAGTGTCTTCTCCAGTGATCCGGTGTTCTACCTTCCAGCGTTGGGCGTTGGTAGGATTCAAGCCTGGGCAGGAAGATATGGAGGACAAGATGTTGCCCATGCAGCATGTCCCCCCTCTCCACGTCACTGATGAATCCAAAGGAACAGCAGGGCTGCTACAGTTTGGCACCAGCGCCGTTGCAGGAGCTGCCAGAACGATGTTGAGCACAACATAGAACTGCCTTAGGGGCTCCGACTCCGGATTTTTCCTCAGGGTTGACTCCCGAAGCCTTTCCCGTGACCGGGTATGCCGCAAGGCAGCAGAGGTTTGAAATCAGGGTTTACCTTCCCCTAGATGGGCTACCTTCCCAGGTTGACGAGCCACCATCTACCTGAAGCATCTGGTTTTAAGGCGCCAGAGATCCGCCCTCGCCCCTTCTCCTATTAGTAAAAGCAGTTCCGCCGGGCTTAGAGACTAAACCACACGGGCAGGCTAGGAGTTGGACTTAGTTGTCAGAGGCTTTTCGAGACGCACACCATAAGGAGCATTTTATGAGCACTGGGAGCTTAACTCCAGTGCCGCTCCTGGCTATGACAACCTTGGAACAGTGCTTATATACTTACATATTTATTCCATCTAGCTACAATGCTCCGCACTGTGTGTTTATATACTCATACATTTATTCCATCCAGCTACAATGCTCCGCACTGTGTTTATATATTTATATATCTATCCCATCTAGCTACAATGCTCCGCACTGTGTGTTTATATACTCATACATTTATTCCATCCAGCTACAATGCTCCGCACTGTGTTTATATATTTATATATCTATCCCATCTAGCTACAATGCTCCGCACTGTGTGTCTATATATATATATATATATACTGTATATATATATATATATATATATATATATATATATATATATATATATATATATATATATATATATATATATTGTGGGTGACCCCCACAACAGACTGGGACAAGCAGAGCGCTCAGCTGGAGCAATTGGCAGAACAATGAGATGTGTGTATTGATATCAATAGGCAGCCTCCCTTTGTCTAGCTTTTTCCTGCCAGTAATCTTCCTATTGTTATGGGTGACTCTCAAATGCAAATGTCCATGCCTACTGCTGTGAATGCATTGTCTGTAGTGGGGTATTTAAACTGCATCGCTCTGTAACTCGCTCCCTCTCTCTGACCACTGCTTCTGACACACGCATTGCCTGTCTCCTGACGAGAGCCTCCGGGCCCGCTCTGGCGCGCCTGCACGGCGCTGGAGTGGGTGTTGTGATGGCGGTATGATTAATAAAGTCGCTCAAAAACTCTCAGTTCGCTGCTTATTATTTCATGCCGCCACAATATGTACATATGTATACTTGCTGCTCTTGTTTTTTTCTCTTGCCTTCTGATTGTTGCTCTGAGTGTTGCTATCCCTGTGCTGTTGCAATCCTGGAATTTCTCCATTGTGGGACTAATAAAGGCTCATCTTATCTTATCTTATCTTAAAAATGGACACCGGAAAAAGATGATTTGTTTATATTTTGGCTAGGTTTAAAACACGTGTTCGATCGGTCGGGAGTTATGTCTTCTGCAAAAACATATGTATTTTTAGAAAGTACGTTTTCTAAGCTTTCCAATGATACCAGGCACTCCTGGGTTTTTTTCCCGGGACTTGCCGCTAGCAAACAAAGAAAGAGTCATGATTTATGACTTCTCTTGCCTGCAGCTCATAATGACACAGTGCACTTTCTGACTCATTTTGCCAGCACGGGTCACAAATGAGAAACGAAGATAAATCACACACAGGAACATCAATTCAGTTCAGTGGCATAAAAATTCTACAGAAACAAAATGGCTATTCATTAGACAACTTTAACCTAGTATGCAATAATAATATATACAGTGTCATGTCAGTTCAGTGTCAGTAATGATATCACATCGTGTGTAATTTCCCCATATAGTTTTTGTCCTGTTCCAATATATGCATGTCTGTCACAAATTTACCAGAAAAAAGTTAAAAATGTCCAACAATATTTACAAGAAAAACCTCACTAATTGCACAGAAAATGGGAAAAACTAAAACATTTATACTAATCTTCAGTTTTAGTTCTTTAAATTTTTGACATCATTCTTGTGAATTTATAATTATTTTTTGTAGAAATGTGACATTTCTCCCCTGCATTCATTATGTTTTTCATACAAAATTGTAACTCTCACAAATTTTCTATTTTATTTGTAAATTGGCCTCCTTTGCCATATTTTACAGCTTTATTCTTGCAAATTTATACTTCATGCGCATTTACAGGCTTTACCTTACACTAAATTTGTGAGCCCATCATCACTACCATCCTCCTGGTAGTGATGATGGGCAAGCAAGGTTTTTTTTCTTCATTCATCAACATCTACTGTGGAAAGAAGCTTTTTCACCAAACTCTGTCCACAAAAATCTGCATGAAGCAGTATTTGATCTTAAAATCAAGATAATAGGTAAAAGGCCACAACTACTAGGAATGTTTAAGCTATTATAAATATGCAGCTTTTTCTATAAATGTGATTTTCTTCATGCAAAAAAATCATATTCTTTTAATTTTAAAACTTTTCCCCTTTTTACCATAAAAATTGCACCTTTTGCTTATAAATGTTCATATTAACATATGCTGTAGGTTCATGTAGCTAATTTTTTCTTGGAAATTTAAAACTTTATTTAAAAATCTTCGTAATGAGGAATTTATTAGTCTTTCAGTTTATGAGAAAAAAATACATTGGAGTCAGAAGTGTTTACTATTTGATGGCAGCTAAATATTACAGAATTTAGAGTCACTTCACTAACCTGAGGTGCTAAAAATCTCACAAAGTTGTAAAACCCATTATTTTAACAAAACTAACATTTAACAACACTACTAATAGGGGTGGGAAAAAAGATCGATTCAGTAATGGATCGCTATACTTGGCACTGGCGACAATGCATCGATCCTTAAATGCACAGATCAAGTCTGCTTATTATAAGTGACTTTGGGCTTGTTTTTCTCTAAAGTCGCTTGCAAATCTCATCAGTCGCGGGTTGCAGGTTTTGGGGCTTATTTTTTAATGTGTAGTTACTTATTTGGGCTTGCTTTGCTGTCTGTGTGACAGCTCTCCATATGGGGCCTTTTTTAACTTTATTAGAACACATAAAATTTTTACAACAAAACTGTTACTGCCAGGGGAATAATAATACTTTTACATTCGGAAAAGTTTCAAGCCAAGGTTGCAATACAAAAATAAAATTAAAATATGATATTTATTACAAATACTAAATTTCTCAGGAACACCAAACATCGTAATAGCTTTCTTATTTTGTTTCCATTTTTTTTAATTTTTAATCAAAAAAGGCATTTTAACAATTTTCATCACAAGAAAATGCATGACATCAGTAATTGGACTGTTGTTAGAGAGTTAGAAGTTCAAAATGTCCTTGGCCATAATGCCTTCCCAGAATAGATTTTCCATTTTTAAGTGAATGATGAACATAAAAAAAATTTAAAACCCCCCAAATAAACAGGGGAGCACACATTTGTGTATTCAGATATTATTTACACATATATACACATATAAAAAAGAGGTCAATGAAGGAGATCCTAATTACCTCCGCCAAGGAGGTTATGTTTTCATCGGCGTTGGTTTGTCTGTCTGTCCGTTTGTTTGTCTGTCTGTCTGTTTGTTTGTTAGCAAGATAACTCAAAAAGTTATGGACGGATTTTCATGAAATTTTCACAGATTGTCAGAAATGGGGTATCCTACAGATGATTAGATTTTGGTGGTGATCTGGATCACCGTCCAGAAGAAAACCCCCATTATCGAAAATGCCATTTTCGTCAATAACTACTGAACCACTAATCCTATCATTGTGAATCCAATTGCTAGTCATATGTTTTCATGGTCAAGGAATCTGAAAACGTACACACAAACACTGTATAGGGGGAAGTGTGGCACTTGGCGGAGGTCTGCGCCCTCCGAGTGCTTTTCTAGTTTACAAATATGTTTAAGTGAAGTCAGACGGCACAGGTTTTACGTACTCTGTCCATTTAAACCAAATCCGATAGAACTTTTCTTTTCGTACTCTGAGGGTGTCGTCGTCGGCCTCCGTCGGTCTATGATGACCATGGAAGAGAATCCTAAACGTCTACTCTGCTGGAACAGCACTGCCTGTGGCTGAACAGGCCGATGCGCGAATGGCAGTCCCTGTCACACAGGTCACACTTGTGGGTGGTCTCCGTGCTGCTGGGTCTGTGGCGGTTCTTCCTGCGGGTCCTTTTTTCATCTGCTGCAGCAGTCAGTCTCTCTTCACTTGCCTTGAGCTGTCTGGTCAGGGTGCATCTCCATTTGGAGCGGTCCGTTGCAAGGTCCGCCCAGCGCTCTGTGTTGATCTCCAGGGTCTTCATGTCTCTCTTGCAGACGTCTCTAAAGCGCAGCTGTGGGTGGCCAACGTCTCTCCTGCCAGTTGCCAGTTTTCCGTAGAGGACGTCTTTGGGGATTCTGCCATCCTCCATACGGTGAACGTGGCCTAGCCAGCGAAGCCTGCGCTGCCTGAGTAGAGTGAACATGGAGGGAAGGCCGGCGCGGGACAGAACTTCTGTGTTGGGCACTTTGTCCTGCCAGGATATGTGGAAGGAGTTCAGTCTCTTTTCCTGCCGGGCGTATGTTGTCCACGTCTCACTCCCATAGAGCAGTGTGCTGATGACGCAGGCGTTGTACACTGCCATCTTCGTCTTGACAGAGAGTTTGGGATTCTCCCACACTCGTGTGGTGAGGCGAGCAAGTGTGAAGGCTGATTTTCCAATCCTCTTGTTGATCTCTGTATCAAGGGAGAGGTTGTTGCTGATCGTGGACCCCAGGTACGTGAACTGATTCACGACCTCCAGCTCGTAGTCGTCGATGGTGATGGTTGGTGGTGCTTCCGTGCCTTGCGCCAAGACGTTAGTCTTCTTCAGGCTGATGGTAAGCCCGAAGTCCTTGCATGCCTGGGAGAAGCGGTCCATCAGGGTCTGAAGCTCCTGCTGTGTGTGGGTTGCGACTGCAGCGTGGTCTGCGAACAGCATGTCTCTGATAAGAGCCTCGCATACTTTGGTTCTGGCTTTCAGGCGGGCGAGGTTGAAAAGCCTGCCGTCAGATCTTGTGTGCAGGTAGATTCGAGGGTGAACGTCAGCTTTTCCATAATGTAAATATCCTGTATGATGCCCAACCATTCTTCAGTGGTGGGTGATTCAACTTTCAACCATTTTCTTGCAACAGTTTTTTTACTTGCTCCCAAAAGTATACTAAGTAGCTTCTTATCGTCAGCATTGACATTTTCAAGAGATATGTTGCTCAGATAAATACAGTGGGGCAAAAAAGTATTTAGTCTGCCACCAATTGTGCAAGTTCTCCCACTTAAAAGATGAGAGAGGTCTCCAATTTTCATCACAGGTATACCTCAACTATGAGAGACAAAATGAGAAAAAAAAAATCCAGAAAATCACAATGAAGGATTTTTAACGAATTAATTGGTAAATTCCTTGGTAAAATAAGTATTTGGTCAATAACAAAAGTTCATCTCAATACTTTGTTATATACCCTTTTTTGGCAATGACAGAGGTCAAACGTTTTCTGTAAGTCTTCACAAGGTTTTCACACGCTATTGCTGGTATTTTGGCCCATTCCAACATGCAGATCTCCTCTAGAGCAGTGATGTTTTGGGGCTGTCGCTGGGCAACACGGACTTTCAACTCCCTCCAAAGATTTTCTATGGGGTTGAGATCTGGAGACTGGCTAGGCCACTCCAGGACCTTGAAATGCTTCTTACGAAGCCACTCCTTCATTGCCCGGGTGGTGTGTTTGGGATCATTGTCATGCTGAAAGACCCAGCCACGTTTCATCTTCAATGCCCTTGCTGATGGAAGGAGGTTTTCACTCAAAATCTCACGATACATGGCCCCATTCATTCTTTCCTTTACATGGATCAGTTGTCCTGGTCCCTTTGCAGAAAAACAGCCCCAAAGCATGATGTTTCCACCCCCATCCTTCACAGTAGGTATGGTGTTCTTTCTCCTCCAAACACGACAAGTTGAGTTTTTACCAAAAAGTTCTATTTTGGTTTCATCTGACCATATGACATTCTCCCAATCCTCTTCTGGATCATCCAAACGCTCTCTAGCAAACTTCAGACGGGCCTGGACGTGTACTGGCTTAAGCAGAGGGACACGTCTGGCACTGCAGGATTTGAGTCCCTGGCGGTGTAGTGTGTTACTGATGGTAGCCTTTGTTACTTTGGTCCCAGCTCTCTGCAGGTCATTCACTAGGTCCCCCCGTGTGGTTCTGGGATTTTTGCTCACCGTTCTCGTGATCATTTTGACCCTACGGGGTGAGATCTTGCGTGGAGCCCCAGATCGAGGGAGATTATCAGTGGTCTTGTATGTCTTCCATTTTCTAATAATTGCTCCCACAGATGATTTCTTCACACCAAGCTGCTTACCTATTGCAGATTCAGTCTTCCCAGCCTGGTGCAGGTCTACAATTTTGTTTCTGGTGTCCTTTGACAGCTCTTTGGTCTTGGCCATAGTGGAGTTTGGAGTCTGACTGTTTGAGGTTGTGGACAGGTGTCTTTTATACTGATAATGAGTTCAAACAGGTGCCAGTAATACAGGTAACGAGTGGAGGACAGAGGAGCCTCTTAAAGAAGAAGTTACATGTCTGTGAGAGCCAGAAATCTTGCTTGTTTGTAGGTGACCAAATACTTATTTTACCGAGGAATCTACCAATTAATTCATTAAAAATCCTTCAATGTGATTTTCTGGATTTTTTTTTTTTTTCATTTTGTCTCTCATAGTTGAGGTATACCTATGATGAAAATTGGAGACCTCTCTCATCTTTTAAGTGGAAGAACTTGCACAATTGGTGGCTGACTAAATACTTTTTTGCCCCACTGTATTTTCACATGTAAAGGAGATGCTTGCACCAAATATATTGTTTATATGTTTATGGATCTCTCCCCAGTAAGTCCGTATGACTGGGCAATTCCAGAAATTATGAAAATGATTAGCTCCATTAGTCCCACAAAGATTCCAACAGGCATCAGCACTGCCCTGTTGTGGTTTCTGGATAGGTGTAATAAAAAATCTCATCTCACAATATTCTTCCAACAGAACTCATGCCAAGTATTTGATCCAGTCTTAGACCACCGTGAACTACATATATTATCCCAACTCTCCTCAGAGATCTCTATATTTAGTTCTTTTTCCCACTTCTTTTTTATGTATGCTGTGTTCTCATTTTTGGATTGTTGGATGGCATACAGTCTGGAAATTATTTTATTACATGTTTGGGATTTAATTAATGATAAAAAATGTCTGCAAGAATCCTGATTCAAGTTTTTCTCAAGTCTCTTTCAAATTGTGGTTAAAGTGGTGTCTAACTTGCAAGTACCTATAGAAATCATCTTTTCCCAACCCATTTTTATTCTGTCAGACTTCAAAACTCTAGAATGCCCCCTTATGGACAAATGAATAATACAAAGTTAAACAATTAGAACTCCATCTTTTAAATTTATCGTCACTTCTGTTTGGTGTAAAATCCAAATTGTATGCACACCACCTCAAAATTTTGGATGGTTCTTCTAGTTTGCAAATTTTACTTATTTCATGCGAACATTTTAGAAGAATGTCAGAGAAAGGTTCATCCGAAACCTTCATGTCACCCTGCAATTTATAATCTGCTAATAAGGCTGTAATTGATACTCCTTTTATTACTGTACCTTATATTTGCTTCCACTCTGCAGTGTATGTAGGGGAACATAAACAAACCAATGGTCTGAGCTGAGCTGCAAGATAGTATTCTAGTAGACAAGGAAGGCCTAGTCCACCCTCCTCTTTTCTTAATTGCAGAGTTTTGTATTTAATTCTGGCCCGTTTCCCTTGCCACATATATCGAGATAACAACCTGTCCCATTCTGTAAATTGTTTAGGAGGTATTCTGACTGGCAGACACTGAAAAAGATAAAGTAATCGAGGAAGAATAGTCATCTTGACTGATTCAGTCTGAGAGTTCAGACCTGAAAAGGGAATAACATTCCATCTTTGAATGTCCGATTTTATTTTATCCAGTGTGGATTTTATTTTATCCAGTGTGGAGGATACGAATAAGGGTCACCAGTGTGGAGGCAAGGCTCAAATAAGTGCAAGCGGACACGGCGAACTGAAGGTTAAAAGGGTGCTTTATTCATCCTCCATCACGAGGCTCACTCAGCGCTGTGGCAGCGCGCTGGAGTGAGCCCTGCGTCTCTAAGCTGCTGTAAGCAGGGGTGGACCAGCACCTGTCATCATGGATCCTGGACTACCTCACTAACCGGCCACAGTTTGTGAGAACCCGGGACTGTGTGTCCGACACGATCATCGGTAGCACGGGGGCCCCCCAGGGAACGGTTTTGGCTCCCTTCCTGTTCACCCTTTATACTGTGGACTTCTCACACAACACAACACACTGCCATCTACAGAAGTTCTCTGATGACTCTGCGATCATTGGCCTCATCTCCAATGGAGATGAAGCTGAGTACAGAGGGCTTATCCAGGACTTCGTGGACTGGTGCCATCGGAACTGCCTCCAGATCAACGCGAGGAAAACTAAGGAGCTGGTGGTGGACTGCCGCAGACAAGGACAACCCCTCACAGCACCAGTAAATATACAGGGAGCAGACATCGAGATGGTGACATCCTATAAGTACCTGGGTGTTCATCTGAACAATAAACTAGACTGGTCACACAATACCGAAGCACTCTACAAGAAGGGACTGTGCAGGCTGTTCCTACTGAGGAGACTCAGGTCTTTTGGTGTACAAGGGGCGCTGCTGAAGACATTCTATGACACGGTGGTGGCATCAGCCATCACTTTTGGAGTGGTCTGCTGGGGCAGTGGCATTACGGCAGCCGATAGGAAGAGACTGAACAAACTGATCAAGAGAGCTAGCTCTGTCCTGGGGCAGCGCCTTGACCCAGTGGAGGAGATAGGAGAGAGAAGGACGGTGGCTAAACTGTCATCTCTGCTGGAGTCCGAGTTCCACCCTATGCAGGACATACTGAATGCACTGAGGAGCTCATTTAGCAGCAGACTACATCATCCTAGGTGTACAACCGAGAGGTTTCGCAGATCCTTCCTACCAACGGCTGTCAGACTGTACAACCTAAGCAGGGCTGCTCGCAGAAATAGCAAAAAGACGTGACAACCTAATAGTTTTGAATGAAAAAGATGCAATAGACTTATACAATGGTCCCCTCCGGCATACAACTAGGAAAATACTGGTCGCTATGGAGGGTGAGAATATGTATGGGTACATAATAATACCATGTAGGATAACTAAGTAGACGGTTGTGCTGTTTCATCCCATCTAGCAACAATGCTCCGCACTGTGTGTGTTTATATATTTACATATTTATTCCATCTAGTTACAATGCTCCGCACTGGGTGTGTTTATATATCTACATATTTATTCCATCTAGCTACAATGCTCTGCACTGTGTGTTTATATATCTACATATTATTCCATCTAGCTACAATGCTCCGCACTGTGTGTTTATATACTCCTATATTTATTCCATCCAGCTACAATGCTCCGCACTGTGTGTCTATATACTGTATATATATATATATATATATATATATATATATATATATACATATATTTATATTTGTTTGTACATATGTATACTTGCTGCTCTTGTTTCTTTTTTCTCTTGCCTTCTGATTGTTGCTCTGAGTGTTGCTATCCCTGTGCTGTTGCAATCCTGGAATTTCTCCATTGTGGGACTAATAAAGGCTTATCTTATCTTATCTTATTTTTGAATTTAAAGAGCCATAATTAATTTCAAACATTTTGGAAAAGTGTTTAGGTATTGATGCTCACAGGTATTTAATGAACTCCACTTCCCATTTCCAGTTATATAAATTTTATTTTCAGATGGAGACTCATAGTTCAGTGCTAATACTTGAGTTTTATTAATATTAATTTTACACCCAGCGAGAAGACCATATTCTTTTAATCTGTCCATTAACTCTGGGAGTGTCTGTGTGGGTTGTGTTAAACTTGTTTACAAATCGTCAGCAAATACGGCCAATTTTACTTCCCCAGATGTCATTGGTATCCCCTTTATGTCCGAACTCTGCCTGATCCCTTGACTGAGCGGTTTGATGAACAAGGCGAAAAGAAGTGGAGACAGAGGACACCCATCTTGTTCCTCTCTCCAGAATGAATGAGTTAGTTAGGTCTCGGTCATAAATCGCCCCTTCAGGGCAGAGAGAGAGAGACCCTGGCGCTGGACTGCAGTTTGTGGTATTTATTAAGAAAACACAAATCCCAACAGTGCACGAACATAAACTTACAACAAGGTGAAAGCGAGATGAATACAGGAATACACGTTGGAACAGAGGATGGATTCCAACAGGAATGAACAAGTTACCGGGATGAGGCTAATGAAACTCTGACAAGGGGTGAATGAAGAAACCCCTCTTAAATAAGGCAGGAATACAATCATAACAAATGATACCAGGTGTGCTCAGATCATGACAGAGCCCCCCTCTCAAGGGGTGGATACCAGACACCCAGGGTAACATCAAAAAGGACCCCCCCTTCCCAAGAAAGGAGTAGAACAATAAACCACCCCGGGCGGGTGGTGGGGGGAACAGGCTAGGAGGGAACAACAACAAAAAAAAAAACAAAGAAACACACTCAGGACCCACACCAGGCAACACCCAACCACCTAAACCCCCTGGACCGGAAAGCTGGACAATTCAGGCGGGCGGCCAGAGTCCCAGGCCCGTCGGATGGCAAAATGGAAGGAGTCAGGCAGCCTCCTGGAGAACTATGACTACCTACCCCAGTGACATGAACTGTCGGGTGGTCTTCCAGAGTTCTTTAGCCACCCGAACAGAAGGGGTGGTCCAGGGAGCGGCCACCCAACAGGAAGAATTAGTGGTGTGGAGGACGGAAGGGAACGGGGACCCCTGACAACATCAGGTAGAGAAGGGGGAACCACGACATCCTCGAGCTGAAGAGAGGGGACCCCGACCATGCCAGGCAGAGGAGGGGGGACCACGACAATGTCAGGCAGAGGAGGGGGGACCATGACGACGTCTGGCAGAGGAGGGGGGACCACGATGGAGTTGGGTGAAGACTGAGGGACCACAGCGACTCTAGACTGGCCTGTAGCACCCTCGGTGGCCCCAGACTGGGGCATGGCAGCCCCCGTGGTGGCCCTGAGCTGGGGCATAGCAGCAACCACGGTGGTCCCAGACGGGAGCGTAGCTGCACCCGCGGTGGTCCCGGACTGGGACAAAGTTGCACTCACAGTGGTCCTGAACTGGGACAGAGCTGCACTCACGGTAGACCCCGGGCTGGAGTGTGACACCCACGGTGGACCCAAGTTGGGGCGCAGCACCCACATAGGTCTGAGGCTGGGACGCAGCACCCACAATGGCCCCCGACTGGGACACAGCACCCACGGAGACCCGGACTGAGGAGGAGCTGCACCCACAGAGGTCCTGGACTGGGATGGAGCAACCACGATGACCTCAGCTGAAGGGGGAGCAGCATCCATAGAAGCCCTGGGCTGGGACGGAGCACCTGCGACGACCTCAGCTGGAGAGGCTGGACCCACGGAGATCTCAGGTGGTGAGGCTGGACCCACGGAGACCTCTGGCAAAGTTGGACGTTCCTCAGTGACCCTGGGGAAAGGCTCCGACAGGAGGGACAAAGAAACAGGGTCAGGGTCACCGGCGGCAGTGGAGCCCGGCGAGGTGAGCTCAGGTGCAGCTGACAGCTGCACCTGCCCCCTCCACAACCAAGAGCCAGACAAGATCTCTCCAAAATAGAGACAGTAAAAACAAAGGAGAGCACTTGCCTGAGCTCAAGCTCCACCGTTGTCCAGAACTCCGTCGATCCATGCGGTGACATCTCAGGCCCAGCCCTCTGGAGGTCCAGCTTCGACTCTGCTGCGGCGGCCCCTGCAGCAGGCATGGTGGTAGATGCAGTCCCGGGACCCCACAAAGAAGTGGCCCACGCAGGTGGCTCGCCCGGTGTGGACACAGGACTTCGGCTCCCTGCTGGCGCTAGATCCTGTACTGCTGAGGCCAGGGGACGCTCCATCGTTGGCGCAGGCTTCAGCTCGGAAACAGCACTCTACCTCCGTCTGGACCGTGGCTGCGGGGCTGGAACCAGGTCCTCTAGGACTGCAGGCTCCTCCATCGTCCAGTGGATCGAAGCTGGGACCGGTGGACACTCAGGGGGTAAAGGAGGAGACACGGGGAGAGCAGGTGAACAGTCTATAGCGGCAGCAGGTGGTGAGGACTCAAAGGACTGCATAGTCTGAGCCTCACCATCCGGAATCAGGCAAGATACTTCATGTTTTGGTGAATGAGAAAGAAAAAACACTTGCCTGAGTTCCTGGGGCACAACGTTCTCTGCTGCAGCTGGTGTAGTTTCAGCCCTCTCTGTGACTTCAGTGGCTGAGGGCTCCCCAGAAGAAAGTAGAGGAGCCTCCCCTGCAGACACGGCAACAGGCAGAGCCGGAAAGGAGGCAACCGGACCTTCAGCAGCAGGAGGAAACGCCGAGGTGATGGGAGTCGCAGCAACAAAGGAGGAGGCTGATGGGACAGCCAGCAAAGAAGAACAGGAGAGAGAAACTGCTATGGGGATTGTCTGGCTCGGCGCAGGGGAAACTGCTGGCTGAAAGGTGGAGGCATTCCTCCGGTGGTGTTTCACTGGGCAGCAGCGGGAAACAGGAGGCAGCTAACCCAAGCAGCTCTCCTCTGGGCAGTCCAGTCCTGCCACAACCTGAGGACGAGCGGAGGCAGACCCGGAACAGCGGTGTCTCGGAGCAGGCAAAGTAGACATGGGAGCGGGCAAGCAGAGGAGGAGGAGGAAGACATCTCTCACAGGGAGCACTTCCTTGTTGGTTTTGGGCCCGCCGAGCACGGCCCCATCATCAGCTCAGGGAAGGACAGCTGGAGAGCAGAGATGGTGGACAACAGATCTGCGTACTGGGGATACTTCCTCAATCCGGGGTGTGCCTCTATGACGCCAACCGCTGCCTCCACATTCTCCCAGACTCTTTTTGGGCTGTGGGAGGCGAGAGCTTCAGTCACGAAATCCTGGATGAAGTAGGCTGGCCATTCTTCCTCCAGGCTTGGGGACCGGGCCGCCGATCCTCCTTTGCTGGCTGAAGGCCAGTGTGCTGGAGACATGTTGGATGCTCTGGACAAACAGGTGAGTGAAACAAGGAACCACAAACTGCAGCAGCTGGGTCTCAAATTGGTCAGAGTCTACTGCCACGAATCGCCACTTTGAGGCAGAGAGAGAGACCCAAGCGCTGGACTGCAGTTTGTGGTATTTATTAAGAAAACACAAATCCCAACAGTGCACGAACATAAACTTACAACAAGGTGAAAGCGAGATGAATACAAGAATACACATTGGAACAGAGGATGGGTTCCAACAGGGATGAACAAGTTACCGGGATGAGGATGGTGTTGATGAGACTCTGACAAGGGGTGAATGAAGAAACCTCTCTTAAATAAGGTAGGAATACAATCATAACAAATGATACCAGGTGTGAATCACATGAGTGGGCAGGAGGTGACAGTGATTACAAACTGGGGTCAGCTGTGAGTGATGAGAGGGGAGAAGACGAGACTGACAGCTGACAGGAGCACCGCCCACTAGAGAGCAAAACCCCGGCAGTGCCACTGACAGCGCAGCCCCGGAGAGAGAGAGAGAGAGAGAGAGAGAGAGAAAACACAAAAGTACAAATGTGAAGCAAGAACTAAAATGACAACAAATAAAGACTGAGAGATAAATACAAACAAATACCAAATAAATAAGTAACAAGACTATGATGAACATGCACAGGAGAATGAAAAGAATTAAGAAACAATACAAGATATAAGAAAACCGACCAAGGATAAAATGACAGGAACCTAAGAACTCAAAATACAACAAATATACAAATATGGAAAAAGGCCATGAGACTGAGCACAGTGGAATCCCCCGTGCTCAGATCATGACAGTCTCCATTAATTTTAATTTTTGCCGTTGGCTTATCATACAGTGCAGCAAATGTGTCTATTATTGATGTATGGAATTTGAATTTTAATAAAACTTTGTACAAGAATGACCACCTCACTGAGTCAAAAGCTTTGTCAGCGTCTAAGCTCACTACGAGTGTTTCTAATTTTTGTTGTGTGGCCTGTCTTATAATGTGTAATGTTTTCCTGATATTGTCCTGAGCCTGTGGATGTTTAATGAAACCTGTTTGGTCTTCATGTATTAATTTTGGTTAAACTGATTCTAATCTTTTGGATAGTATGGAGGTGAAAAACTTATAGTCTATGTTTAAAACACTGACAAGACAGTAATTCCCACAGTCCAATTTGTCCTTCCCATCCTTAGGGATGACAGAGATTATTGCATCTCTCCATGGGGGTGGGGGTCTTTTTTTCTCAAGCACCAAGCTAAATGCTCTTAAAAGTGTTGGGGCAAGCTGGTCACACATGACTTTGTACCATTCTGGGGTGAAGCCATCTGCCCCCCGGGGACTTACCCCCCTTTTAGTCTCCCAATGGCCGATTTTAGCTCTTCTAATGTTATTTCACATATTACTCTATCATTTTGCTCCTTTGTGACCATTGGTAAATGTAATGAGGACAAAAAGGTATGAATTTGGTGGTCATCTCTCAGTTGTGGTTGGGAATATAGTTTTTATAATAATTTTCAAAACATTTTTAGATCTTCTGTAGCCCAGTTTCTATTTCATTTGTTCTAGTGTTTATTATTTTGTGCATAGTTCTGTCTGATTGTTGCTTTCTCAGTCTGTATGATAACAGCTTCAGTGATTTCCCTCCTGTTTCATAGTATTGTTGCTTTGTAAAGAGAAGCTTATTTAAAATTTCATGTCTATTTAGTTCATCTATTGCCTTTTTACCTCTGCCAAGGAGGTAATGTTTTTACCGGGGTTTGTCTGTTTGTCTGTCTGTCTGTCTGTTACCAACATAACTCAAAAAGTTAAGAATGGATTTTGATGAAATTTTCAGGAAAGGTGTGTAATGGTACGGGGAACAGATGATTAGATTTTGGTGATGAACCGAGAGTGCATACCTCCACCGAGAACTTTGTTTGTAATTGTGCAGCAGGATTACACAAAAACTACTGGATGGATTTGGATGAAATTTTCACCAGAGGTGGTTCTTGGGCTAGAGAGGAACCCATTATATTTTGGTGATGATCTGAGAATGCATACCTCAGCCAAGGCTCTTATCTTCTCACAGTCTGTTAGCAACAATACTCCAAAACTGATGGACAGACTTTGATGCCATTTTCACCACAATTGGCTATAGGCCTACACACAAACCCATTACATTTTGGAGGTGATCCACAACAAACAGAAGGAGCCTTGGCTGAGGTATGCGCTCTATGAGTGCTTTTCTAGTTTCAGTTTTTTTCTCCTCACTCAGAGTTACTGAATGCTCTCTGAAGTTTTTTCATTTTGTCCTCTAAATTTCTAAGTTTTTTTTGTCTAATTTTCTTTTCAGTGGAGCTTACCTCTAATAACAGCTTTAAAGGCATCCCAGAGTATGGCCGGTGTCACTGCTTTGTTATCATTCTGTTCCAGATATACATTAATGTCAGTTTTAAGTTTCTCTTTGATAACTGGGTTATTACCTCCGCCAAGGAGGTAATGTTTTTACCGGGGTTTGTTTGTCTATTTGTCTGTTTGTCTGTCTGTCTGTTACCAACGTAACTCAAAAAGTTATGAACGGATTTTGACGAAATTTTCAGGACAAGTCCGAAATGGGACAAGGAAGAAATGATTAGATTTTGGGAGTGATCCGGATCATCGTCTGGATCCAGGAATTTTTTTAAAGGATTCTTTATTATTGCGAGATACGGCCATTTTGACCATATGTATATATAACTCCACAATAAATGGTCAGGACGCTTGCCAAAAAAATACAGGATAAGATCCCAATAGGTTCTACGAAATATCAAAGACTGATCCAGATCCAGCAAAAAATCCACATACTGTGATCCACAACAGGAAATAATAGGGGATCTTTGGAATTTTCATCAGTGTAAGGTAACAAATTAAGATATAAACATACAACAAACACCAAAATATAGCCAAGACACTGAGGAATCAGTAGTGTGCCAATGGATATGTTGTATCTTCAAAAGTATGGAGCTATATCCAGAAGAAAACCGCCTTTACCGAAAAAGTGATTTTTGTCAATAACTACTGAACTAATAAAGATATCAATGTGCATCGAATTGCTAAAGGTATGTTTTGAGGGTCAAGGAATCTGAAAATATAGATAAAATAAATGTAGGACTATTATATTTGGGGAAAATCCCAATATTAGGGGGAACTGAGGTACTTGGCGGAGGTCTGCGCTCTCCGAGTGCTTTTCTAGTTTAGAATGTTTAAGTTCAACCTCCGCTGTGGACAAAATTGTTTGTACCCCTCTGTTAATGAAAGAAAAACCCACAATGATCACAGAAATAACTTGAATCTGACAAAAGTGGTAATAAATAAAAATTCTATGAAAATTAACTAATGAAAATCAGACAATGTTTTTGAATTGTGATTCAACAGAATTACTTTAAAAAATAAACTCATGAAACAGGCCTGGACAAAAATGATGGTATCCCTAGAAAAGATTGAAAATAATGTGACCATAGGAACATGTTCAACCAAGGTGTGTCCTCTAATTAACATCACAGGTGTCTACAAACTTGTAATCAGTCAGTCGGCCTATTTAAAGGGTGATAAGTAGTCACTGTGCTGTTTGCTGACATGGTGTGTACCACACTAAACATGGACCAGAGGAAGCAAAAGAGAGAGTTGTCTCAGGAGATTAGAAAGAAAATTATAGACAAGCATGTTAAAGGTAAAGGCTATAAGACCATCTCCAAGCAGCCTGATGTTCCTGTGACTACAGTTGCACATATTATTCAGAAATTTAAGATCCACGGGACTGTAGCCAACCTCCCTGGACGTAGCTGCAGGTGGAGACGGATAATACGAATGGTAACAAAAGAGCCCAGAACAACCTCTAAACACATTCATGGTGAATTCCAAGGTCAAGGTGCATCAGTGTCAGATCGCACCATCCGTCGTTGTTTCAGCCAAAGTGGATTTCATGGGAGATGACCAAGGAGGACACCACTGTTGAAAACAAATCATAAAAAAGCCAGACTGGAATTTGCCAAACTGCATGTTGACAAGCCACAAAGCTTCTGGGAGAATGTCCTATGGACAGACGAGACAAAACTGGAACTTTTTGGCAAGGCACATCAGCTCTATGTTCACAGACGCAAAAATGAAGCATACCAAGAAAAGAACACTGTCCCTACTGTGAAACATGGAGGAGGTTCTGTTATGGTCTGGGGCTGCTTTGCTGCATCTGGCACAGGGTGTCTTGAATCTGTGCAGGGTACAATGAAATCTCAAGACTATCAAGGGATTCCAGAGAGAAATGTGCTGCCCAGTGTCAGACAACTTGGTCTCAGTCGCAGGTCATGGGTCTTGCAACAGGATAATGACCTGAAACACACAGCTAAAAACACCCAAGAATGGCTAAGAGCCAAACATTGGACTATTCTAAAGTGGTCTTCTATGAGCCCTGATCTAAATCCTATTGAACATCTGTGGAAAGAGCTGAAACATGCCGTCTGGAGAAGGCATCCTTCAAACCTGAGACAACTGGAGCAGTTTGCTCATGAGGAGTGGGCCAAAATACCTGCTGAGAGGTGCAGAAGTCTCATTGACAGTTACAGAAATCGTTCGATTGCAGTGATTGCCTCAAAAGGTTGTGCAACAAAATATTAACTTAAGGGTACCATCATTTTTGTCCAGGCCTGTTTCATGAGTTTGTTTTTTTAAAATAATTCTGTTGAACCACAATTCAAAAGCATTGTCTGATTTTCATTGGTTAATTTTCATAGAATTTTTATTTATTACCACTTTTGTCAGATTCAAGTTATTTCAGTGACCATTGTGGGTTTTTCTTTCATTAACAGAGGGGTACCAACAATTTTGTCCACGTGTGTAGTACAAGGGCTTATTTCACATTTATCAATCTGTGGAGGTCTTTTTTTAAATGTAAAAAAACAGTCTATCCAGGAATAGACATTGTGCACAGATGAATAGTGTAGTGTAATCACAACTGGTGGGGTTCATCTCTCTCCACACGTCCACAATCCCCATTTCTTGCAACAAAGTGTTGATTATTTTACTAATGTTTTTAGTATCTGATCGTTCGTTTGAAGAGTCTATTTTCGGGTTAAGTCGAATATTAAAACCCCCTCCACATATTACAATCCCCTGGGTCTTAGTTGTCATTAAGTCAAACGTGTGTTTATAGAACGGCCAGTTACTCCCAGGAGGAACATACACATTAAAGAGGCTCACAAAAATATCATCTATTTTACCCACCAGTATAATAAATCTACCTTCTTTATCTTTATATTCGGAAATATGTTCATAATTTACAGCATTAGATAACAGGATGGCCACTCCTCTCCGCTTCCCTGAATTATAGGAGGAGAACATGTTTGAATCCCATCATCATCATCATCATCATCATCACTCTACAAATTCAAGAAATCATCACTCTGTGAAATCTCTGTCAGTTTGTGTGTCTGTGGCTACGGTCACACTGCAGGTCTTGATGCTCAATTCTGATTTTTTGCTGAGATCTGATTTTTCTGTGTGGGCATTCACATTATAATTTAAATGCGACCCGCGTCAGACTGGAGTATGAACGGTCTCCAGCTATGAAGTGACCCGCATGCACAGAAGAAAACACAACGTCTGACACAGTGCTGTGTTTGAGGAAGTCAATATGAGCACCAAACAACTGAGGGGACAGAACTTCTTCACCTTTGATGCAGCGCAGCAAAATAAAACATTCAGAAATGTTCATGCACAAAATAAAAGAGACCACCTTCATTCCTCTACATGCCAGATGACCACTTTTTTTTATAAACTAGTGCATACCCATGCATGCCAGTAGAAACCAAGTATAAGCAAGTATTTCTGTATGCTCGTAGAAAGCAAGTGTAAGCAAGCATTTCTGCATGCCTGTAGAAAGTTACTGTTACCGTGGCAATAGTGTCATGGTGATCCCAGCCTTTGATCTTTGACATGATTAAGCAAGTATTTCTGCAAGCCCGTAGAAAGCAAGTGTAAGCAAGCATTTCTGCATGCCTGTAAAAAGAGTATTCTGACCTCACAGGGTGCCTATGATGTCTGTATGACATCATAGAAGGAGTTGTTCAAAGGAGTTGTTCAGAACGCTTTACATAGTCATGTGACATCATAGGAACACAGTGTGTGCCTGTGGTGTCATAGTTATGAATGCCCACAGCTCCCCTATGGATCCCCTATGGACATTCATTAAAGATTTCCCCTCCTAAACTTCCGCATATCCGGGGAGGCTGAAATCCGGGGATGTTGACATGGTACCCGTGCATGCCCATATAACCCCTGCTGCATGCCTGCCTTTGATCTTTGACGTGGTTACCATGGCAACAGTAACCATGGTGATGCCTGCCTTTGAGCTTTGACATGGTTACCATGGCAACACAAAGTCCTATGATAGTGGCACACACACACACAGACACATATGCAGACAGACAGACACACATACTCACCTGTCTATATGTCTATAAGACGTCATATAGAGATCGTATGGTGGCCTTGACGTCCCACTTGATGAAGACCCTGGAGAGACTGCTCCTTGCTCACCTCCGCCCCCTGGTGGAACCAGCGATGGATCCACTCCAGTTCGCCTACCAGCATGGCATTGGGGTGGAGGATGCGGTGATCTTCCTCCTTCACCGTTCTCTGTCCCACCTGGAGAAGCCCGGGAATATGGTGAGGATCATGTTCTTTGACTTCTCCAGTGCTTTCAACACCATCCAACCGATGATCCTGAAGGACAAGCTGCTGCGCGCAGGGGTGGACCAGCACCTGTCATCATGGATCCTGGACTACCTCACGAACCGGCCTCAGTTTGTGAGAACCCGGGACAGTGTGTCCGACACGATCATCAGTAGCACGGGGGCCCCCCAGGGAACGGTGCTGGCTCCCTTCCTGTTCACTCTTTACACTGCGGACTTCTCACACAACACAACACACTGCCATCTACAGAAGTTCTCTGATGACTCTGCGATCGTTGGCCTCATCTCCAATGGAGATGAAGCTGGTACAGAGGGCTTATCCAAGACTTCGTAGACTGGTGCCATCGGAACTGCCTCCAGATCAACGCAAGGAAAACTAAGGAGCTGGTGGTGGACTGCCGCAGGCATGGGCAGCCCCTCACAGCACCAGTAAATATACAGGGAACAGACATCGAGATGGTGACATCCTATAAGTACCTGGGTGTTCATCTGAACAATAAACTAGACTGGTCACACAATACTGACGCACTCTACAAGAAGGGACAGCGCAGGCTGTTCCTGCTGAGGAGACTCAGGTCTTTTGGTGTACAAGGGGCGCTGCTGAAGACATTCTATGACACGGTGGTGGCATCAGCCATCACTTTTGGAGTGGTCTTCTGGGGCAGTGGCATTACAGCAGCCGATAGGAAGAGACTGAACAAACTGATCAAGAAAGCTAGCTCTGTCCTGGGGCAGCGCCTTGATCCGGTGGAGGAGATAGGAGAGAGAAGGACGGTGGCTAAACTGTCATCTCTGCTGGAGTCCGAGTTCCACCCTATGCAGGACGTACTGAATGCACTGAGGAGCTCATTTAGCAGCAGACTACATCATCCCAGGTGCACAACCGAGAGGTTTCGTAGGTCCTTCCTACCAACGGCTGTCAGACTGTACAACCTAAGCAGGGCTGCTCGCAGAGATAGCAAAAAGACGTAACAAACTAATAGTTTTTAAATGCAAAAGATGCAATAGACTTACACAATGGTCCCCTCCGGCATACAACTAGGAAAATACTGGTAGCTATGGAGGGTGAGAATATGTATGGGCACATAATCATACCATGTAGGATAACTAAGTAGAGGGTTATGCTGTTTCATCCCATCTAGCAACAATGCTCTGCACTGTGTGTGTTTATATATTTACATATTTATTCCATCTAGCTACAATGCTCAGCACTGGGTGTGTTCATATTTATATATCTATATATTTATTCCATCTAGCTACAATGCTCCGCACTGTGTTTTTATATATCTATATATTTATTCCATCTAGCTACAATGCTCCGCACTGTGTGTGTTTATATACTTACATATTTATTCCACCTAGCTGCAATGCTCCGTACTGTGGGTGTTTATATATTTACATATTTATTCCATCTAGCTACAATGCTCTGCACTGTGTGTTTATATATTCATATATTTATTCCACCCAGCTACAATGCTCTGCACTGTGTGTCTGTGTGTGTGTATATATATATTTTATAGTAATATGTACATATGTATATTAGCTGCTCTTGCTTGCTTGTTTTTTTTTCTTGCCTTCTGATTGTTGCTCTGAGTGTTGCTATCCCTGTGCTGTTGCAATCCTGGAATTTCCCCGTTGTGGGACTAATAAAGGCTTATCTTATCTTATCTTATCTTATATCTTTATGACATCGCGAGTCCTATGATGCCTGAGATCCTAGGATCATCATAGGACATCAGGCAGATATCATAGGCCGTCCTATGATCATGACAGACAGAGATTTCCTGATGCCTGAGTTCATGGTCTAGATGATATCATAAAGACACATTTGACTATGTGTCCTATGATGCCTGAGTTCAAAGACACATGGTTTATGTGACATCATAAAGACACATTTGTCTATGCGTCCTATGATGCCTGAGTTCATGGTCTATATGACATCATAAAGACACATTTGTCTATGTGTCCTATGATGCCTGAGTTCATAGGACGTTCTATGATGTCCTATGAAGCGTGACAGAGATTTCTTGCTATATTAGTTATGTGCCGTTACTGTGCGCATGTAATGTCTATGGCTTCAGCCCCGAACTCCCCCTCCACCCCACCCCCGACCGCAATTTTGAAGTTATTGTGTAGTCTGAGCTGACAAAAATTACAATCCAGTGATACAGGGAAGGAGATTGATTAAAATGAGAGCACAAATCAGCTGTGTCTGTCATGCCTGCAGCATCCGCCACTGCAGAATTGTAGCGTCTGTCTCACTTCAATGAGGAAAAAGTCAGATGAAATGCGACATGATTGTTCAGACGGAGGTCGCTTTGGAAAATATCAGATACGATTCAGAATTAGGACCACATATGAAAGTGGCTTGGGTCTGGTGTGAAAAAATCGGATCTGTGTTGTTCAGTCATTAAAAAATCAGGTATGGGTCACATTTGTGCAAAAAAATCGGAATTGGGCATTAAAACCTGCAGTGTGACCGTAGCCTGTGTGTCATCTATGATGATCCTATGATCTCAGGCATCATAGGACTTGCGATGTCGTCATATAGATATGATGTCTATATGACGTCATATAGACATACAGGCAGGTGGCTTTGACTATGTGATCAACGGCAGGCATCGCTCACAATGATCCTATGATCTAAGGCATCATAGGACTCGCGATGCCATCATATAGATATGATGTCTATATGATGTCATATAGACATATAGACAGGTGTCTTTGACTATGTGATCAATGGCAGGCATCACTCACGATGATCCTATGATCTTTGGCATCATAGGACTCGTGATGCCGTCATATAGATATGATGTCTGTATGACATCATATAGACATATAGACAGGTGTCTTTGACTATGTGATCAACAGCAGGCATCACTCACAATCATAGGACTTGCTATGACCTATGATGATCCTATGATCTCAGGCATTCATGGGGCAGTGCCGTCATATAGATATGATGTCTATATGATGTTATATAGACATATAGAGAGATGTCTTTGACTATGTGATTAACGGCAGGCAGCACTCACGATCATAGGAATAGCTATGACCTATGGTATTCCTATGACCGCAGACATCATACAACTCGCAATGCGTCATATAGCTATGACGTCTATATGACGTCATATAGACAAATAGGCAGGTGTCTGACTATGTGATCAATGGCAGGCATCACTCACAACCACAGGACTTGCTATAACATCATCAGAGATCAAACGCAGGCATTACTCAAGCTCACTCACGATCATAGGACTTGCTATGCCATCATAACAGATCATAGGACTCAGTATGACATCATCAATGATCAAAGGCAGTCATCACTCACGATCATAGGACTCTATGACATCATCAAAGACCACAGCACTCGCTATGGCGCCATCAAAGATCAAAGGCAGGCATCACTGAATGAGGGCAGACGTGCTTGCTTACACCTGCTTTCTACGGCAAACATCAAATGCAGCTTTCACCATGGTTACTGTTGCCAGACACACACATCATCAAAGATCAAAGGCAGGCATCACTGAACGAATGATGACGTCAAAGATCAAAGGCAGACATTCAATTCAATTCAATTCAACTTTATTTATATAGCGCCATTTCACAACAACAGTCATCTCATAGCACTATCAACTGTAGGGGGAACCCATGGTTACATCACCATGGCTACTGTTGCCATGCTAACAGTAACTTTCTACGAGCATGCAGAAATGCTGGCTTACACCTGCTTTCTATGGCATGCAGAAATACTTGCTTATACTTGGTTTCTACGGACATGCACGGGTATACACTAGTTTTATTCAATTTAGCATGCTCTCAGTCGACAAGGTGGGTTTCTTGTAGGAAAGCTATATGTATTTTATCTTTAGTTTTGACAACATTTTTCCCCTTTTAATTGGGTTGAGTACACTATAAATTCAAGGAATCTCTGTCACGATCATAGGACATCATAGGACGTCCTATGATGTCTGCCTGATGTCCTATGATGATCCTATGATCTCAGGCATCATAGGACTCGCAATGCCATCATAAATATATGTCTATAGGACGTCATATAGACATAGCACATCATAGGACGCCCTATGATGTCTGCATGATGTCCTATGATGATCCGATGACAGCAGGCAACATAGGACTCGCGATGCCGTCATAAGATAAGCCTTTATTAGTCCCACAATGGGGAAATTCCAGGATTGCAACAGCACAGGGATAGCAACACTCAGAGCAATAATTTAGAAGATAACAAAATAAGAGCAGTAAATATACATATGCACACACACACACACACACACACACACGCACACACACACACACACACACACACACACACACATATACAGTATATACTGTATATATACGTATATATATATATATATATATATATATATATATATATATATATATATATATATATATATATACTGTGTGTGTATGTGTATATATATATATATATATATATATATATATATATATATATACAGTATATACAGTATATATATACACACACACAGTACGGAGCATTGTAGCTAGATGGAATAAACAGCATAACCGTCTATTTAGTTACCCCACATAGTATGAATATGTACCCCATACATATTGTCACCCTCCGTAGCAATTGATATTGTCCTAGTTGTATACTGGAGGGGACCATAACAGATTTCTTCTGCCATGGCCAATTCTACGTTGTCGCGAGCACAGTTGCCAGATCAAGCAGTCTTCGTATTCTTGCTCAAGAAGATGAAGCAACTAAGCAAAAGCTTAGTTTTGCTTACACCTGCTTTCTACGGCAAACATCAAATGCAGAGCAGGCAACATAGGACTCACGATGCCATCATATAGACAAATGTGTCTTTATTATGTCATATAGGCCATCACTCACAATGCCTAGACTAATGTGTCTTTATGATGTCATCTGGCTCAAAATTGCCAAGGTGAATAAGTCACAGGGCCAGTCTTTACAGCGCGTTGGTGTTTTCTGCACAACAAATTTTTTCAGCCATGGCCAATTCTACGTTGCCGCGAGCACAGTTACCAGATCAAGCAGTCTTCGTATTCTTGCTCAAGAAGATGAAGAAACTAAGCAAAAGCTCCTCTATAATTAACATCATCATCATCATAAACATCACCATCAACATCATAGACTATAAATATAGACTCTATAAATACAAGAAATCCTTGAGGACGGCCTGTGATGTCTGTAGGATGTCCTATGATCTCCTATGATGATCCTATGGTCTCAGGGTACATAGGACTCGCAATCATAGGACATCATCATCATCATCATCATATACTATAAATACAAGAAATCCTTGAGGACAGCCTATGATGTCTGTAGGATGTCCGATAATGATCCTATGATCTCAGGGTACATAGGACTCGCACACACTACTTGAAACCAGACCCATTTGTAGTCGAAAAGTGGCAAGAATATTAGGATACTAATAACAAGGTGAAATACAGAAAATCCCAACTTAAAGCGAGGATGTGGGCTGGGACCCATGCCCTGGAGACAAGGAATATCATTCTATATATAATTCAACAAATCTCTGCCTGTCACGATGTTATGATGTCACGATCATAGGACTCGCAAACAGATCATAGGACTTGCTATGAGATCAAAGGCAGGCTTCACTCACGATCATAGGACTCGCTATGACATCATCAAAAATCAAAGGCAAACATTACTCATGATCATAGCACTCCCTATGACATTATCAAAGATCAAAGGCAGGCATCACAGATCAAAGGCAGGCATCAACAAATGAGTGGTGACGTCAAAGATCCAACGCAGGTTTCACCATGGTTGCTGTTGCCATGGTAACAGTAACTTTCAACGGCCATGTAGAAATGTTTGCTTACACTTGCTTTCTATGGGCATGCACGGGCAAGCACAGGTGTGCACTAGTTTATATTAAATGTAGCCACTTTTATAGGTCTGCTTTGCATTTAAGTGATTGCTGCCTTGACCACGCTCATGAACCTAATAAACTCCCCCTACCCTGTCAGGACAGAGTGTAAATTTTTTTTAAAAAGAATTAAAAAAAAAAAACAACAACACACATTAATTAGCATAATGTTTAACCTCAACAGTGACTCTGTTTGCATGGTCACGAGTAAACCGATTACAATCAGCTTTCTGGAGTTATCTGATTATTCAAACTGTCATGTAAACAGAGTAATCCAATTACCTTTATCGGTTTACTCCAGTAATCGGTGTACTCGTGACCATGTAAACAGGGTCCTAGTTTATCTGTCCTGTAAACTGTTTACTCAGTGTATGTAAACACCATAAGCCGTTTATTACCTTTATTGTTCACTCCAGTAATCAGTTTACTCATGACCATGTAAACAGTGTCAGTGACTCCCTATGTAGGGGTCTGTTTAACTTGACCCTACTGAGCCTCTCAAAAGTGGCTCTAAGCAAAAAAAAAAAAAAACCCTCCTGTGTTCAGAAGAAGGGGCCCTTATTTGTGACAGTCACAGAGTGAAAAAGTAAGCTCTGACGAACTTTTTAACTGTCCAATAAGTCTCTACCAAAATTTTAGTGATATTACTCTGAGTAACTGTCGTAACTCACCAACCCTCCTATCAAATTTGTTCAACGTGGAAGAGAAGTGACAGAACGTGAGAAGGAAACAAACCCCGTTGTACATAGTCTATTAAGTCACAGATGGAGCCGGCAGGGTTCTCCTGAAGGTGAGCTTGGTTCACGTCCAGCGTAGAGTGTACCCTTCTTTGCTCGTCTATACACTCTTTTCAGCTTTTTTATTTTTTATGCGGCCAATAGTTGTGCCATATTGTTTCAGTTCAAAAATAAAAATGTGTTATGTATGAGGAATGAGGGACTGGAGTCTCTTCTGTCATGCAGCAAATCCCCCTTTATTATAGAGAACAGAACTATTTATACACAAGAACCGTGCCCGCCTGACGTCACGCCAAGGGCGGGTACGACAGCACATAAACACTACCACACTCACTACACCACAAAACATTCAAAGTTTGGTTTCATTCTGGAGTCTGTCCACTTCTTCTTGTGTATGTGAAACTTTAAGCAATAACAGTTGTATGAAATAAAGAAAGTCCTTGTCCAATGATTTTTGTTCAAATCAAAAAACGATGTCTTTTTCTTTAAACAGAATTCTTTGTCCAGTCCTCTGCAAAATAAAATGTTCAACATCTGTCCAAAATGTCTTTGTGTAAATACAATTAATAAACAGATGAGAGATCAATTCTTTTCTCAGTGTACAAAAAACACAAGAATAATCTATTTCGAGTTCAAACCTTTAAAATAAACCTTTAATGGGGTATATGCGATGCAAAATTTGTTAAGAAACTTCCTTTTCCTTATCAACAAAAGATTTATCACTGACTGACCAAATCTGTTGCCAATTTAATCCTTGATACTGAGCTGCCCAAAAGCAGTGACCTGTAGATATTCCCACTGTCTGTATAATGCTTCTTATATATTTATCGCATATAGAACCTTAAATCGAAACAAATTCTCCACTGAAATGAATGACAAGAGCGAAATTATCTTCTGATCCCGATCAAATTTTGCCACGAGCTACACATATGGTTGTTAATTTAAAAGAGATTTTTCCACATAATTAAAGTTGGCTGTCATATAATAACAGCAATATTTAGTTTTTGTTTAAACGACTAGCAGACAACAACTCCCATCATCTCACATCACTAAACACAATTAGTTTTTCAATTTGTTTGTTGACTGTCAACGTTACTGTCAATTTGCTGTTGCTTATGTAGAATGTACACGTCTCTTCTTTTGATCAGAGTTTAAGAATTTAAGTTACCCAAAGTTTTTATGTTGACTGTGTTTACGATAAATTTGCCGTTGCTTATGCAGAATGCATATGTATTTTCCTTTAATTACAGTTTATAAACTTCAGTTATTCAATGCTGACTGTGTTTACAGTAAATTCACTGCAAACAAAAATAAATCGATATAGCTATACTGCTACCAAGCAGCCTCTCTTTTACACAATGTGGTAGGTTGGCTGTTGGGTTTTTTATGGGCTTGTTTCCATAGCGCCGATTGCTTGTTTCTCTCGATCTGGCAACACTGCAGTTAGCTCAGTTAGCTCAAATGTTGGGCCTTTTTTTGGATTTTATAACAAAGATGGAAGGAAAGACCTTGACATGACACTAGGACTGAAGCGATTAGTTGATGTTGTCGATAACGTCAACAATAAAAATTTGTCGACAAAGATTTTTATTGTTGACAAATCGCTTAATTATAAAGTTTATATGCATGCCGCGGAAATGTTCAGCTGTAACTGCAATGCATAACCGGAACTGCTGCAGGCAGTAGCACCCCTGTTGTCCGGCATGCATGAACAATTTCCAGCGAAGAAGAAGAGGAGCACAGCATGGCGAAGTGGAAGGATAAACACGTAGAAAGCAGAGCTAAGAAAAACGCAGACCCAAACTTTCTGTAGTATGGAAACATTTCACAGAAAATAACAACAACAAAAAACCCCCAAAACAAGTAAAATGCAGACTTTGCAAAGCAGACCTTTCCT
Source organism: Pholidichthys leucotaenia (assembly GCA_020510985.1). NCBI lineage: Eukaryota > Metazoa > Chordata > Actinopteri > Cichliformes > Pholidichthyidae > Pholidichthys > Pholidichthys leucotaenia. Next base: position 143,594,714 of record CM035842.1, on the reverse strand, counting down.
GTCATGGCAGCACTACAGTGATGCATGAGCACGTGAAACGATGGCACCCGGGAGCCGTGACATTAATGCCTGCTTGGTAAGTTTTAGCATTAAAGAAAGTTAGCGCCACTTATTTTCAATGGCCAACTGTTTCAAGCTTTAGAAAAATGACAATATTGTTAGTATGTGCTGTTTATGCTAGCTTACCTGTTTGACAATAAGCTCTCTGGTCGCTGAGGGCTGAGCTGTTTAAGTCATGGATAATGTGTTGAATGCAGTAAATGACTGAATTACAGGAGTTGCTATCGCTTTTTCATCTTTGTTAATATTAGCCCTCATTCTTCAATATTAGTGCATCTGGGTTAATTAGAATATCCCAATTTGTAATTTGATAAATAAAAATTTACAACCATTATCATCAAAATTAAATCAAACGGTTTGAAATATCACTCAAGTGCAGTGAATACTGAATATGAAGGTTTACCTTTCTGAATTATATTGTTAAAAAATGCACTCATAGAAGACTTCCACCTAATGTTAGTTTATGGGTTGGAGCAGATCAGTAATTCAGTTGTAAGATATTTAATCATTTACTTAACATTAGGCATTATGCTGTCTGTGATAAACTGATATACAGAATAACTTTAAACTTGTGATAATTAATACAGCTTTCTTATTTTTTTGTACTTAACTCTGGAAACTGCTTGTAAAATGTTATACAGTATTAAAGCAGGGACTGACAACATGTTTTTCACAGGTGTGCAGGCTTAAACAGTGGGTGAGGTAAAATATGCACGAGAGCCCCAACAGGAAGTAGAGATGGTGGACATGAGAAAAATAATCACGATTAGTTGACCAATCGAAAAAATAGTCGTTAGATTAGTTGACTACCAAAATAATTGTTAGATGCAGCCCTAAATGACACACGTCTCGGATCAGCATTAGCAACAGCTAAGCTAAAGAAAGCTTTTTCTCCAACCACCAAGTAAGTAAAGTTTATTTATGAAGTGCTTTTCAGAGACATATAGACACAGTGTTAGTGACTATAATGTTACAGTGTTAGTGTTAAACCATACATGAGTTGTCATGTATGGTTTAATACTCCCATACATGACATATTGTACTGAAGTATGGGGAAATACATATAAAACAAACATACTGTATATCCAATCTTTATGCTTCAGAAGAGCGCTATTAGAACTAGAAAAGCACTCGGAGAGCGCAGACCTCCACCAAGCACCTCAGTTCCCCCTAATATTGGGATTTTCCCCAAATATAATAGTCCTACATTTATTTTATCTATATTTTCAGATTCCTTGACCCTCAAAACATACCTTTAGCAATTGGATTCACATTGATATCTTTATTAGTTCAGTAGTTATTGACAAAAATCACTTTTTCGGTAATGACGTTCTTCTGGATATAGTTCCATAGCTTTTGAAGATACAACAAATCCATTGGCACACTACTGATTCCTCAGTGTCTTGGCTATATTTTGGTGTTTGTTGTATGTTTATATCTTAATTTGTTACCTTACAGTGATGAAAATTCCAAAGATCCCCTACTATTTCCTGTTCTGGATCACAGTATCCAGATTTTTTGCAGGATCAGGATCACTCTTTGATATTTCCTAGAACCTATTGGGATCTTATCCTGTATTTTTTTGGCAAGCGTCCTGACCATTTATTGTGGAGTTATACGTATACACATACGGCAAAAATGGCCCTATCTCGCAATGATAAAGAATCCTTTAAAAAATTCCTGGATCCAGACAGTGATCCGGATCACTCCCAAAATCTAATCATTTCTTCCTTGTCCCATTTAGGACTTGTCCTGAAAATTTCGTCAAAATCCGTTCATAACTTTTTGAGTTATGTTGGTAACAGTCAGACAGACAGACAAACAAACCCTGGTAAAAACATAACCTCCTTGGCAGAGGTAATAATAAACAAATCTGCTTACAGGGAACCAACAAACCCACTTTTTCTTGAATAAAAGCTCTCAAGTTGAAAGATCTGGTTGACTTTAAAACTGCAGTAATAATGTTTAAAGTGAAGAATCTATCACTGCCCGCAAACTGCCTGTTTTGTTTTTCTTTTGAATTCTTGGATGGAATATGGGTGGGCAATATAAGCTGCTGCTTCAGCCATCACCCATTTCGGATGACTTATGTTGAACTGTATAATCAGAGGAGTTATTGTCTAATTTGACCTTGTTAGATTTTTTCCCCCCTTTGTTATATTATTCTGTTCCTGTTATGGTGCATTAATGAGACACTATAGACCAGCCGATGAATTTGTACATTTATTAAACAAGGACATAAACTACAAAATAATGAGCCTCGTGGGGCAAAACACAAATAAAGGCTAAACACAACACTTACATACAATTAGCGAGGATGGAAGCGAAACGCTGGAAAGAACTGGCCTCAGGCATAGGGAAACCAGACTGACAAAGGCGAAGGTCGCAGCCCTGAGTAAACAGAGCTGCTCCCTTAAATAGGGCTGACAGATTAATCAGCTGATGAAAGGTCATCAGCTGATTGGAATCCAGCCATCCTGTGGAGCTCAGCTCTGACAGCCGGAAGCCCCGCCGAGACGCTGTCATAATAAAAGCCTGGAGATCAAGAGGTGCGCCAGAGGAGAGAACGGGAACTACCAGACAACCCGAGTACAGACAGAGTCAGCACACGGACCATGACAGTTCCTTTCTTTTAATCGTTACTTTTAATCTATCCGAAATAAAGATTCATTCATTCATTCATTCATTCATTCATTCACAAAGTGCTGTACAATAAAGTGGAATAAAAGGAAGTTGATAGATAAAAATAATTTTAAAAATACAAATACAAGTTAAAACACAAAATTAAAATAATTTAAAAATATCAGACTTATTAAAAAGCAGTTAAAACTCAACAGAAATCCTGATTAAAAAAGTTTTCAGCTACTTTTTAAGAGTTCACAGCATCAGCTAAACATATCTGGAGTGGGAGTCTATTCTAAACAGCACCGTCCACCACCCTCCCTGTGTTCAAATGAAGCCCCGAGCACACTTTATCATATGAGAGGGATGTCAACAGTTTGAGACATGATTTGAGGTTGAATAAGGTGAAAAAATTTGACATACAGCTGTGTGAAAAAATGTTTGTCCCCTTCCTGATTTCTCATTTTTTTGTATGTTTGTCACACTTAAATGTTTCAGATCATCAAACAAATTTAAAAGATAAAGTGATTGCCCGCTAAACCTAATAACTGGTTGGGCTACCCTTAGCAGCAACAACTGCAATCAAGCGTTTGCGATAACTGGCAATGAGTCTTTTACAGAACTGTGGAGGAATTCTGGCCCACTCATCTTTGCAGAATTGTTGCAATTCAGCCACACTGGAGGGTTTTCAAGCATGAAGCGCCTTTTTAAGGTCATGCCACAGCATCTCAATCGGATTCAGGTCAGGACTTTGACTAGGCCACTCCAAAATCTTCATTTTGTTGTTCTTAAGCCATTCAGAGGTGGACTTGCTGGTATGTTTTGGATCATTGTCCTGCTGCACAACCCAAGTGCGCTTCAGCTTGAGGTCACAAACAGATGGTTGGATATTCTCCTTCAGGATTTTTTGGTAGACAGCAGAATTCATGGTTCCATTTACCACAGCAAGTCTTCTAGGTCCTGAAGCAGCAAAACAGCCCCAGACCATCACACTACCACCACCATACTTTACTGTTGGTATGATGTTCCTTTTCTGAAATGCTGTGTTACTTTTACACCGAATGTAATGCGACACACACCTTCCAAAAAGTTCAACTTTTGTCTCGTCACTCCACAGAGTATTTCCCCAAAAGTCTTGAGGATCATCAAGATGTTTTCTGGCAAAACTGAGATGAGCCTTTATGTTCTTTTTGCTCAGCAGTGGTTTTCGTCTTGGAACTCTGCCATGCAGGCCATTTTTGGCCAGTCTCTTTCTTATGGTGGAGTCATGAACACTGACCTTAACTGAGGCAAGTGAGGCCTGCAGCTCTTTGGATGTTGTTGCGGGGTCTTTTGTGACCTCTTGGATGAGTTGTCGCTGCACCGTTGGGGTAATTTTGGTCGGCCGGCCACTCCTGGGAAGGTTCACCACTGTTCCATGCTTTCACCATTTGTGAATAATGGCTCTCACTGTGGTTCGCTGGAGTCCCAAAGCTTTGTAAATGGCTTTATAACGTTTTCCATACTGATAGATCTCAATTATTTTGTTTCTCATTTGTTCCTGAATTTCTCTGGATCACCACAACACGTCAAGCTTTTGAGGATCTTTGAGTCTACTTCACTTTGTTAGGCAGGTCCTATTTAAGTGATTTCTTGATTGAGAACAGGTGTGGCAGTAATCAGGCCTGGGTGTGGCTAGAGAAATTGAACTCAGTTTTCCAAAGATGTGATAAACCACAGTTAATTTATGTTTTAATGGGGGGAGGGGGTACTTTTTCACACAGGGCCATGTAGGTTTTGGATTTTTTTTTACACTTAATAATAAACACCTTCATTTAAAAACTGCATTTTGTACTTACTTGTATTATTTTTGTGTAACATTTAAATTTGTTTGATGATCTGAAATATTTAAGTATGACAAACATACAAAAAAAAATGAGAACTCAGGAAGTGGCAAACACTTTTTCACACCACTGTATATGGGATTGTGATAATCGATTATCGTGATTATCATTGAATCGTGATAGGATCGAATCATGACCCAAGTATCGTGATCCGAATCGAATCATGAGGTCCCTCGCGATTTCCACCTCTAACTACTAACTATTACAAAAACATAAGTAAAGAACCCAGAACCCACATTAAATGGGGGCTCAATAAATGGATCAATAAATTGATCATTGGGATCAATAAAGTACATCTATCTAAATCCCCTCAAAACGTCCCCCACAATCCTTCAATCCCTACTTCATTAGTATATACCTCTATTTTGACCAATCATGTTCCAGAGGCTGCCCAGGATGCCACAATACTGTAATTTTACAGTATTCATACTGTTACCTATATATTCACAACCTATCTATAAATGCACAAAATCTGTGTGTGTCTGTCTGTCTGTCTGTCTGTTCCACACATATCTCTTGAACCGTTCCTCAGACTGACCTAAAATTTTATACGTGCTTTGCTGAAGTTACAAGGGTGTGCATCCCCAAGTATGAAGGTGTTCAGAAAAAATATGTAATTATTATCAATAAAAGTTTTCACTTCTACCACTGTTCTTATTATTTTGATGTAGTGCCATCACCAGTCCACAGTAGTCATTCACTGAATGTTTTGTGTATATGTTAGGGATGGGCAATACCAGCATTTTTCCTTTCGATATGATACCATTAATTTATGGGACTTTGTTTTTGATACCAATACTTTCTGCCCAAAATCACATGATTGCAGTTTCATTAACAACTTTATTGCAAGGGCAATATGAAATATAAGATAAGATAGATAAGATAACTTTATTAATCCCACTGGGGGAAATTCACTTGCCACCAGTCCAAAAATAAACATTCAACACATTCATAGCAACATAACACTTAAAGCAGGGATGGCAACAGGAAATTCTGATTTCAGCTGAAATCTAATTTGGTCGATTGACTTATGGGGGGGCCAGGGGGGCACAGCCCCCCTGAAGCTGAGAGGTTTTCAGTAAAACAGAAGTAATTTAGACTGAAAAAAATGATTAAAAACAAAATGAAATACTAGACTTAGATAAATCATTAAATTTAATGAAAAGTTAACTTACTTTTTCTTCAATGTTGTCTCACTGTCTTTAGTCCAACATACTAACAATTCTATAAGAGTTTATTACACTATTTACACTGGTCACTAAGTCACTTCTAATGTGAAACTTTCTTCCTTTTGGCAGCAAGCTGTGTCAGTCTCTGAACTTTGAACTTCATCTCCTTTTCTGGTTTCTTCAGAAATTGTCCGAGTGTTTCTGTTACCTCGTCAAACTTTGAGCCAATTTTCACCTTTACCGTCATTTTTCTCTCAAGCCAATTCCATCGGAACTTATTTTTGACACTTTTGTCTATTTCTAGCACTGATGACTCCTGATCCTTCGATAAAAATCTCATAATTCCGCTGAAAACGATACCGAAAGCTCAGAATTCCAACACGAACCAGGGATGTGATTTGGGGTTGGGGAAATTATCTGATAATTTTGCAGGGGGTCTGGGGGACACAGTCCCCCAGTGGGGTCCGTGGCAGAGCCCCGTTGGGGGGGCAAGGGGGGCAAAGCCCCCCCGAAGCTCCGGGGATTTTATGATTTTTAAGTACCAGAACTGTGCTTAAATGACATAAAACAAACAGCTGAATGCCACTTATTACTGTATAATACTGACTTATGTTCCAAGAAGATAGCATTCCTAAAATATTCCAACAAGCATTATCCATCACATGCTTTAACACTTGATCAAATCAAAAATCAGTTAATTTTATCTATTCCATAATAGAAATAAAATTCATTCATACTATTACTTTTTATAATTTCAGCATTCATTTCAGATCACCAGTTTCAATCTCCATTGAGTCTTGAGCAGTTCATTTTGCACAATCACTGATGTAGCCAAGTCTTAGAAATATTCAAAAGGTATGAGTCAATGTCCACTGTGCACTGTCAATTTCAAACTGTTTGGAATTATAAAAGTAATGTAACTAAATTGTTTTGATATTTTTTCTCCTCAACATCAATGTCAGGGCGCTGCAGGAGTTTTTGGGGATGGTTAACTTTTATAACCGTTTCCTCCCCCGCGCAGCCCAGCTCATACAGCCGTTGTACGCCGCACTCAAGAAACGGAAACCGGTGGACAGAGTCGACTGGACTCCTGAGCGGGAGAAGGCGTTCTCTGAGGTTAAAACAGCGACCCAGACCCGGCGGCTTGGATAGCGCTCACTACCGACGCCTCGGACATGGCCATATGGGCCGTCGTGGAGCAATGCGTTGCCGGTTCTTTGCAGCCGCTCACCTTTTTTAGCAGGTCTTTGCACGACAGTGAGCGTAAATACAGTGTGTTCGACAGAGAGTTAATGGCTCTCCACCTGGCCATACGCCACTTCCAGTTCTGCCTGAAAGGGCGCACCTTCACTGCGTTCGTGGACCACAAGCCACTAACGTACTTAACGTACTTAATGTACTTAACGTACTTTATCTTCCTGGAAGATAAAAAAAGCGGAATTCTGCGAATTAGTGGAAAAATCACATCCCTGACGAACACGCCGCCATGAATTTTTGACAAACCATACAACGAGCCATTTGATTGGTCCAATCATTTGCCACTATCCAATCGCAGGGCTGTTTACAATACAGCAGTAGCTTGAGTACAAAACATCCGGGTTATCGCGGGAGACTTGACCCGGAGAAGCGCCGAGCACTTATGTAATCATGTTGATTTTCGCTAAAATCGGTAACAATAAGGTACCTTACCCCCCCCCCCCCCTAAAATTTTCTCAACGGATTTAGACGATTCACAGAAATGATCAGTTTGAAAATAAATCGGCGGAAATCCGCGGATCGGCGGAAAATTGCCATCCCTGTTAAAGACAGAAACAAATGCAAAAAATAATATAACAATGAGATGCAAAAACACCCCACATTACAAATACTCGTTATAAAATCTAATTGCTCAAGGAACAAAGGACCTCCTCAATCTTTCTGTGGAGCACTGAGGCATCAGCAGTCTCTCACCACGAGAACTGCGACATTCATTAAAAACATGAAAAGGATGATTTTCAAGTTGCAACAGTCTTCAATTTGGACCTCAATCTTTTCTCCATTATGACCTCAAGAGAGTCCAGAGTAATGCCAATCACAGAACCGGATCACCAAAAGGGAATCCTGGCTACACCTATAGTCAGCAGTGTACAGCGTAAAAAGAAAAGGAGACAGCACTGTGCCCTGAGGGGCTCCTGTGTTAGTTAAAATAGTGTCAGACTACTGCCAACCCTGATAAACTGGGGCCGTGATAACAGATATTCTAGAATCCAGTCAACAGTTATATTATGCAAGTTAAAATTAAGTAATTTAGTGGCTAAAATGTGTGGTTGAATGGCATTAAAAGCACTTGAAAAGTCAAAAAACATAATCCTAACAGAACTAGCAGATGTTTCAAGGTGACTGTATAGCCTGTGAAACATAAAAAGCAAAGCATCATCCACTCCCACCCCTTTTCTATGTGCAAATTGTAAAGGGTCCTGAAAAATTTTAATTTGCTGACTCAAGCAAGTCATGGGGTCATAGTAGTCATTCACTGAATGTTTTGTGCATACGTAAGGGATGGGCGATACCAGCATTTTTCTTGTTGATACGATACCATACCTGCCAACTACTCCGGTTTTGCAGTAATGGTTACGGTTTTCAAGACCCCATTCTGGGTTACGGCTTTATTAATCAAAATTACGTTTTTTCACTAAAAATTCAGTCAAAAATTTTAAATCGTAAAAAAAACACGAAAGCAATTCCAAACACGAGATCACTAGGAATCGTATCTAAATTTAGAGCATAGCAACACGTGATGGCGGCCGGGATGGTCACACTTTTTCAGTGCTGAGACAAAGTTGCTGATTTTGCCACTAAAATAACTAACCAACAGTGAATATCGGATCAACATTTGTGACGCACAGGCTGAATTTCCACCTTGGTTGAACCAGCTTTTGAAGTAGAAATACCCCTTTATTCGCCTTTCACCGGGCTCTGTGAGTAAACTGAGTAGCGTTTCTTTTCGTGGTTCGCTGCTACGCTTTACCTGAAGCGTTTGCTAAGCTAACGCTATCGCTATTGAGGGTATTGAGGTTTCTATTCTCGCGCGAAATCCCGGAGAGGCGTGCGTACATGGCGAGATGTAAACACGATGTAAACTGCTGCAGACGTTCGCACGACTGCACTTCAACCCTGGCAAACGGACCATGGATTCGACATCTAAAGGGAGAATACATTTTATAATAATGCCTAAGATTCTGAAGAACATGTGTAATTGCAAGCCTTGTCATGCTTGGTGTATCATGTAAACACATAAAATATCAGAGCGATTTTGCCGTCTTTTACGCACGTGTCTGTTATACAGTGCTAGTATACCCTGCTGATATTTCTAGTCTGTTATACAGTGCTAGTATAACCACCTTGGTTGAACCAGCTTTTGAAGTAGAAATACCCCTTTATTCACCTTTCACCGGGCTCTGTGAGTAAACTGAGTAGCGTTTCTTTTCGTGGTTCGCTGCTACGCTTTACCTGAAGCGTTTGCTAAGCTAACGCTATCGCTATTGAGGGTATTGAGGTTTCTATTCTCGCGCGAAATCCCGGAGAGGCGTGCGTACATGGCGAGATGTAAACACGATGTAAACTGCTGCAGACGTTCGCACGACTACACTTCAACCCTGGCAAATGGACCATGGATTCGACATCTAAAGGGAGAATACATTTTATATAATGCCTAAGATTCTGAAGAACATGTGTAATTGCAAGCCTTGTCATGCTTGGTGTATCATGTAAACACATAAAATATCGGAGCGATCTTGCCGTCTTTTACGCACGTGTCTGTTATACAGTGCTAGTATACCCTGCTGATATTTCTAGTCTTCTAGTTACCTCCGCCAAGGAGGTTATGCGATCATCAGCGTTGGTTTGTCTGTTTGTCTGTTTGTTTGTTAGCAAGATAACTCAAAAAGTTATGGACGGATTTTCATGAAATTTTCACAGATTGTCAGAAATGGGGTATCCTACAGATGATTAGATTTTGGTGGTGATCCGGATCACCGTCTGGATCCAGGAATTTTTTAAAGGATTCTTTTTTTTTTTTTTATTTAACATTGCGAGATAGGGCCATTTTCAATATTTTATTTATGATGTTAAACACTGTATGGGGGGAACTGTGGTGCTTGGCGGAGGTCTGCGCTCTCCGAGTGCTTTTCTAGTATTCATAATACATAACATCTGGCCTATTCGAAGTTCTATGCAGTGTTAAGATAGTCTTTTGAATGCAAATTTAATGAATGAATGAATCTTTATTTCGGATAGATTAAAAGTAAAGATTAAAAAGAAACAGAATAATATAACAAAGGCGAAAAAATCCAACAAGGTCAAATTAAACAATAACTCCTCTGATTATACAGTTCAACATAAGTTATCTGAAATGGGTGATGGCTGAAGCCGCAGCTTATATTGCCCACCCATATTCCATCCAAGAATTCAAAAGAAAAACAAAACAAGAGCGATTACAATTCAGAACAAAGCTAAGACAAAATGTGACAAAAAAACAAAACTAAGTAACAACACAACACAGACTGGATATGACAATCCTTATGTGATTTTACATGTCATCTTGTATATATGTTTGGAGTATTTCTTCCTTTAGTTTTTGTTTAAATTGTCCAAGCGTTGTACATGATTTTAATTCAGGTCCAAAATCGTTCCATAATCTGACTCCTTGCACTGAAACACAGTGTTGCTTGGTGGTTGTTCTCACTGAAGGTTTTTGAAATATACATGTTCCTCTGAAATGATATTGTTTCTCCCTTATTTGGAACAGCTTTTGGATATTTGCGGGCAGTGATAGATTCTTAGCTTTAAACATTATTACTACAGTTTTAAAGTCAACCAGATCTTTCAACTTGAGAGCTTTTAATTTAAGAAAAAGTGGGTTTGTTGGTTCCCTGTAAGCAGCTTTGTTTATTATTCTAATAGCTCTCTTCTGAAGCATAAAGACTGGATATATGTTTGTTTTATTTGTATTTCCCCATACTTCAGTACAATATGTCATGTATGGGAGTATTAATGAATGATACAAAGTATATAATGTGGGTTGATTCAGCAAATATTTCGCTCTGTGTAGTATTGCAATTGATTTAGATATTTTACCTTTAATATAATTAATATGTGACTTCTATGTCAAATGCTAATATTTGTTTGACACTGTGGCCCCTGGACCCCGGCTAGCTACTAGGCTTTTCAGGTTTGAAAGTTGAAGAAATATGAGGTTGTTAGCTACATTTAACTAGATTTAATGCTAAGATTTGTTTGGCAAATATTAGCATTATTATTATTAGCATTAGCATTAGCATTAGCATTGGCCCCTGGACCCTGGCTAGCTACTATGCTTTTCAGGTTTGAAAAGTTGGCAGGTATGCAATACCATTAATTTATGGGACTTTTTCTTCGATACTGACACATTTTGCCCCAAATCACATGATTTGCAGTTTCATTAACAACTTTATTGCAAGGTCAATAAGAATTATGAATAAAACTCTTGAACATAAACACCTGAAAGAAATGCTTATAAAATAATAATAAAACCAATACCAATACTTTTTGCCCAAAATCACATAATTGCAGTTTCATTAACAACTTAATTAATTAAGAAATTAATTCAATTTCTTAATTTGGTGATCATCGCCCCCGACGCTGCTACCCCTACTTGCTCTGGATGGGAGTGAGTGCTTGGCTGCGCAATGCGTGGCGAGTCTTCAGCTCTGACATCTGATAGGCTGCCATAATCATGTGACATGGCAGACCATCTCTAAAATATGCCTGGGTGAGAGCGTGCCCCTCCCGTCCTGCCTCATCTTCACCAACTCATCACGGCACCTGAGGCAGAAGACACACCTGCGCCCGCTCATCAGCCTGCGTACTAAAGGAGGCTCTCTCCGTGCATTCAACGCTGGCTCGTCTGGGTATACTGCCCATGCTACGACAAGCAAGTATAATTACAAACAAGTTAGACACGCTGTCTCACCTTGTTTTCCTCTCTCCTTCAGGCTGCTGCCATCATGCGGGTGTGTCTCCAGGACTGTGCGCGCTCTCCTGCCACATCTCCATTACCCCTTGGCTCACAACCTCCACCCGGTCAGGCACCATCAGCTCATTCCCCCTACCCTACAGGTTCATCTATTCCCAGCTGGAGTCCTGCCGGTTCTTCCCCGGAACCCAGGTAAGCGGCAATTTGGCTCGCCCATTTCCCCTTACTCCGCTCCTCCACTCACAGCTCTCGTCTTCTCTCCACAGGTGGATTCCTCTGGCAAGTGACTGCTTCCTTAAGCTGTGCGCTGTTTTGCAAATTAATAAACTGTCAGACGTGCCCCTTCGTGTGGTTACTTTCCCTGTGCTGTTGCATCGTGCACGTGAGCTGTCAGCTTAATTAATCATGACACCTGGGCTGGTTTTTCACCGGTTTTCACAAATAAATTTAATGCCTAAAACTCTCAGAAGTGAAAACAAATTGCATGTTTTGTATTAACATAGTGGTATCGCGATATTTTAAAAGTATCGACCAGCTGGTATCGAATACTTGAGTATCAATACGCCCATCCCTAGCGTACTGTAACGTCAGGGCTGTGTTAAGGGGGCGGGGATTCTCCCGGCATGCTTACGCCGTGGAGGATTCAAATAGTGTTATTATTCGTGTGTTCTAAGTGTTATTGCTGTGCCATTATAACTGTGTTATAATGGCACAGCAGTGTTATAAGACCAGTAGAGCAGTGATTGATCACGTGTTTGTGTCACCATAAGTGAGGCGGGGGTCTGTGTGAATGACCTCCCCTCCGTTCTGTGTTGAGTGGGTGTGTATAAATAAAGCCTGATTCATCACAGTCATCTCTCCTTTCTTGTGTGAACCGTCACAACGTCACACTGGTGTCAGAAGTGGGATATGGAGCAGATGGAAGTCAGAATAAGAGCAGAGATTCAGCAGCTGGAGCGGTTCATTGCTCAGCTGGGATGAATGTAGCAGCGGACCCGACTGGACTAGCCTACCCCGCCTTCTGCCCTTCTCAAGGCAGGGCGGGCTAAGCAGAGCAGATCAGCCCCGCTTCCCACCCTTTTCAGGGCAGGACGGGCCGGCGATTGTACTGCAACCGGGGGCGGCGATTGACCAAGAGGCGACCGTCTCACCAATCCGCCAGCCAGCCAAACTTCCCTGCTTTAACGGTAAAACCCTGCTGGATGACTATCTGGTCCAGGTCAAGCTGGCTGCTGCGTTGAATGGCTGGCCACCCAAAGAGACCGCCGTGCAGGTCGCGCTGGCCCTGGAGGGAAGGGCTCTCCGCACGCTGTCCAATCTCTGGCCCGAGGAACATCACAGCTGGCCAGCGCTACAAGGGGCACTCCGGAAGCGGTTTGGGGGAGCGGCCAACGCTGAACACGCCCAGGAACAGCTGGCCAACCGCCGGCGAGGCAGCCAAGAGAGCCTGGGAGCCTACGCAGCGGACATACGGCTGCTGACATGGTGTGGCTACCCGGATTTTGAGCCGGGAGCAGTGGAGAAGCTCGCCCTCCAGAACTTCATCCGGGGGCTCCGCCTGGCCTAGCTCCAGAGCCACATCCGGATTCACGCCGCGAGCAGCTGGGAGACGGCTGTGGCAGAAGCGGAGCGGGTGGGACTGCTAATGGATTGTGCAGCTGATGCGTCGGTACTGAGGCAGAGAGCCTCTCAGGCCACAGCTGAGAGCAAGGAGGAGGAGGAGGAACTGCGCTGGACCACAGTGGCGTGGCCAAGGAGAAGTCGGCCACGGCGGCGCGAGGAAGGGTGCTTCCACTGCGGGGAGCCAGGACACATTGCGCAGTACTGCCCAGCATCCACCCCCGTGACAAACTGGCCCCTCGCCAATGTTAAACTAGAACGAGGTGGCATGGACGGGGACCTGCCGCCTCCCACAGACATTTTCCCCGATGAACTGTTACCATGTGTGGGCTGGATTGGACACTCGCCAGGGATGTACCTACAGTGTAGGCTGGACAACACGCTGATCCAGGCCCTGATTGACACCGGTTCTACCATCTCCCTGGTCCGACCCGGAGTGGTGCCAGGTACGGACGAGGCAGAACTGCAGGGGTGGGAACCCACCGGGCGTTGCATCACCACAGCCACCGGTGAGCACGCCAGACTGGGAGGGCAGCGAGTTCTTGTTTTGGGGGTGGCCGGCCAGAACACAAACCACCCATTCTGGCTGGCTGGCATTCAAGACCCCTGCATTATTGGACTCGATCTGCTCGCAGCATGGGGTGCAAAAATTGACTCCGCCAGATCGTCCCTCATGCTGGAGGCTTGAACCATCATGCTCTGCAGCGGGGCCCAGAGGAGGAACCCGGGGGCCTGCATGATCGAGGGGCCGCCAGGACGGACCGAATCAGGCGGGTCACCACAAGAACTGAACACAACAGCACCACCAGCACGAGCAGAGGGAGCGCAATCACTGATAGGGACAGCAAGGGGGAGGGCCACAGCGGAGCAGGTCAGTGTGTCATCAGAAACGCAGCAGGCAGTCGAGGAATTGTTCCAGCAGAGCTGCAGCGGACTGGAATCGGGACAGAGACGCCAGCTGCGGGAGCTGTTGGACAGCTACACTGACATCTTCGCTGCCAAGGATGAGGAGTGCACCCGAACCAGCTTGGTGCAGCACAGGATCGACACCGGAGAGACCAGGCCGATCCGGCTCCACCCCCACCATCTGCCTTTTTCAAGGCGGGTGGCAGCAGAACAAAAAATGCGGGAAATGCTGGAGGCAGATGTTATTGAGCCCTCCAGCAGCCCCTGGGCCGCGCCAGTGGTTCTGGTTAGGAAGAAGGATGGTTCATGGCGGTTCTGTGTGGATTACTGGCACCTGAATGACGTCACCCGCAAGGATTCCTACTCCCTGCCCCGCATCGATGACACACTGGATTACATCGCTGGCTCCAGCTGGTTCAGCTCGCTGGACCTCCGCAGCGGCTATTGGCAGGTAGAGCTGTCACCTGAGGCCCGTCAGAAAACAGCCTTCTCCATTCGGCAGGGACTGTATCAGTTCAAGGTGATGCCGTTTGGACTTTGCAATGCCCCGGCCACCTTTGAACGTCTGATGGAGTGAGTGTTGGCTCACGTGCCCCGGAGCCATTGCATCGTTTACCTGGATGTCCTGCTGGTTCACGCAGCTGACTTTGATGGTGCCCTGTCTAACCTCCGGGAGGTATTGGATGACATCCGACAGGCTGAGCTGCAGCTACACCTGCAGAAATGCCACTTATTCTGGCCGGAGACCACCTTCCCGGGCCATATCGTCAGCACAGCAGGAGTTGCCACCGATCCAGAGAAAGTGGCAGCGGTGAAAAACTGGCCAGTGCCAGGGGATGTGCGAGAGCTACAGAGTTTTCTCAGACTGGCCTCCTATTAAAGGAAATTTGTGCAAGACTTCACCACCATCACCAGCCCACTGCATCAGCTGACACAGAAGGGCCGTGCATTTCAGTGGAGTGAGGGCTGTGCTGCTGCTTTTTCCCGGCTTCGCTCAGCGCTCATCGGAGCCCCCATCCTGCAGTATCCCAACCCGAATTGCCCCTTCATTATGGACACGGACGCCACCAACCACGGCATCGGGGCGGTGCTATCCCAGGAGGGAGAACACGGAGAGCAGGCAGTTGCTTTTATCAGCCGCACTCTCAGCAGAGCTGAAAGGAATTATTGCGTTACTCGCAGAGAGCTGTTGGCTGTCATCCAGGGGCTTCGCCATTTTCGCCCATTTGTGTACGGGGGAGGTTCCAGCTCAGGAGGGATCACACTTCCCTGACCTGGCTGCTGAACTTTAAAGAGCCGGATGGACAGTTGGCGAGATGGCTGGAGGCACTGCAGGATTATGATTTTCTGATTGTGCATTGGGCAGGCCGCCTCCATGCCAACGCTGAAGCGCTGTCTCAGCGTCCTTGTGCTGCGGAGGACTGTCGGCACTGCCAGCGGGCAGAGGATCGAGACCAAGCCGTCCCACGGGCTGCTGCTCTCCAGACCACTGTGAGCAGGAACAACACAGCGGTGCACAGCTCCTCCTCGGATAATCAGTCAGCTCTCCCCAGCGATGACGTTACAGAGGCCCTCGGCGCACAGCAGCTGCAGAGCAAGCAGGACAGAGATCCGGTCATCTCCTGGGTTTGGCAGTGGCTGGACATGGGCCAGTGGCCCGCCTGGGAGGCTGTGTCTGCGCTGGATCCAGAGACCAAGGCCCTACACTCCCAGTGGGCCAATCTCCGTTGTCACGAGGGTGTTGTGTATCGGCAGTGGTAGGCTCCAGCTGGGCAGCGTCACGTCTGGCAGCTGCTGGTTCCCTGGCGGCTCTGGCCCAATGTACTCCAGCTGGTCCATGGGGAGGTAGGGGCAGGCCACTCTGGGGTGATGAAGACTCTGCAGTGTCTTTGGGCCCGGTTCTACTGGCCCGGATGTCGCCAGGATGTAGAGTTCCACATCCATCGCTGCGACACCTGCACTCAGAAAGGGCCGACTCAGCAATCCCACGCCCCCTTGCAGCAGTACCGGGTGGGAGCACCGATGAAGCGGGTAGGGGTAGACATTCTGGGCCCTTTCCCGACCACAGACCGGGGGAACCGCTACATGCTGGTCGCAATGGATTACTTCACCAAATGGCCAGAGGCGTACGCCGTCCCTGATCAGAGCGCCGCCACCACAGCATCAAAGCTGGTGGACGAGATGTTTTGTCGGTTTGGTGCACTGGAGGAGCTGCACAGCGATCAGGCGTTCAGGGACGGAACTTTGAGGCAGAGGTCTTTGGGGAGGTCTGCAGGCTGCTGGACATCCGGAAGACCCGGACCACCCCGCTGCATCCACAGAGCGACAGCCTGGTCGAACGGTTCAACCGGACCCTTACCACCCAGCTCGCTGTCCTAGTGGACCAGCGACAGCAAGACTGGGACCTGCATCTGCCCTTTGTTCTGTGGGCGTACCGGACGGCAGCACAGGAATCCACCAGGTGCACTCCTGCAGCACTGATGTTTGGACGCGAGCTGCGCACACCAGTGCATTTGGTGTGTGTCCCCCCCCCCCCCCCGGAGCCGGAGGTGGAGGGAAAACCGGGGTTGGATTATTTGTTTTGTTGAAAGAATGTCTTCACACGGTGCATGGACTGGCTTGGGAGGCCCTGGCGGCGGCGGTGAGCTGGCAGAAGTGGGCATATGACTCCCGCTGCCAGGGGAGGGACTTTGCACCAGGAGATCGAGTCTGGGTTTTCTGCCCGGAGCGAAAAAGGGGACTGTCCCCAAAACTGGCGAACCATTGGTCGGGACCGTGTGAGGTCCTACAGTGACTGTCGGATGTAGTGTACAGGGTGAGGCTGCAGAAAAGGGACTGGGTCGTGGTGCTCCACCGTGACCATCTTGCCCCGTACTAGCCATCTGCCCCGTGGGTGGTCGAGCCGGGGCCTTCATCCTGACCAAATACTCCGGCCGAGACACAGATGGACACTAGCGGGCCTGTAAGTAGCGGTCACCGACAACGGCGGCCGCCCCGACACCTGGACGGATTCGTGTTGGACTTTTGAGCTGGACTTTATTATTCTGGGAACAGAAACCAGTCCGGGGGGCACAGTGTAACATCGGGGATGTGTTAAGAGGGTGGTGATTCTCCCGGCATGCTTGCACCGTGGAGGATTCAAAGAGTGTTATTATTTGTGTGTTCTAAGTGTTATTGCTGTGTCATTATAACTGCGTTATAATGGCACAGCAGTGTTATAACACCAGTAGAGCAGTGACTGATCATGTGTTTGTGTCACCATAAGTGAGACAGGGGTCTGTGTGAATGACCTCCCCTCCGTTCTGTGTTGAGTGGGTGTGTATAAATAAAGTCTGTTTCGTCACAGTCATCTCTCCTTTCTTGTGTGAACCCTCACAACGCCACAGTACGTAGTCATTCATTGTTGTCTGGCAACTGGCATGTGCTGTGCAAACTGAAAGTTTTGTGGAAAGTGACTCTGGAAGATAAGCGCATTTACTGGACTGTGATCATCTTTTACCCGTTCCGGTTCACGTTCTAGTCATTGCGGTATTGCAATATTTTAGGAAGTATCAATCTGTCTGACTGTTCCATGCATATCACTTGAACAATTCATCAGACCGGCCTAAGTTTTTACGAGGTTACGAGGGTGTACATTCCCGAATATGGAGTCAGTCAAAATATGTAATTTTTGTCAAAAGTTTAGATACCACTCTGTCACCGCTGTTTCTTCATGCCCTTCAGTGTCTGCGGGGTGTCGGATTGACTCCGTGCTGATTGGATAATGCGCGGCCATCATGGTCATACTGATTGGATAATACACAACGTCACGACCATGCTAATTGGATAATACGCGGCATGAAAACCAGTTGGTCACCACAGCGTTTCGCAAACTGCTTGCTCAGTGATTCCACACCTGCAGCGCATTTACCTGTATGTATTTATGCACTGCCTTTCCACTACTCACTGTGGCTAAATTGGATGTCAATACTGTTTTTTTCTCTATGAACCTACCTCTGTATCCTCAGCTTCACCAGCCTCTGAAGTTATCTTCTATCAGCACTCGCTGCTCAGAGGCTACAGCCTGTAAGTGTATCTTGTTGCATTTTGTGTTTTTGCACTATTCTGGATTCTACTTCACCAGCCTCTGAAGTAGTGATGGCCAAATGAGGCTTTCTGGAGGACTTGAGGCCTTTCATCAAAATGGTTCACACAGACAAGGCCTCATGTGGGACTTCATTTTCTCTACCAGGCCATCTAGTGGACAAAATGTATATAACATGCTGATTTTTACAAGGGTATTGTTCGTTGAATGTTTCAATTTCAATAAATGCTGTCTTTTAAGAAATATCAATAATCATAAGGCAGAAAAACAATAAAACTGAGGTGACTACAGTGAATGTGCTTGTGCTACTGATCCATTTTTTTAAAGAAATAACTTTTCAACAGTCATAGTGTCTTTCTCAGTACATTCATCTCTGCCCTCATTGTCATGCAGGGCACAATAGTGCCTCCGCTTAATGATGCATAATAATGATCCAAGCTCTTCCTTGCAAATAAAAATGAAATTAAAAGAACGACACAGCTGGGATTCGAACCCAGGTCTCCCGCTTGCAAAATAGATATACTACCACTAAGCCATCATCTCAACTGCAGTGAAAAGCCACTATTTGTCAAAAATACATCAATGGGAGAAACGAGCGCAAGTGTTTTTGGTGCTGGCTCCATCTGAAAATTGGCTGTGACAAATCCCTTACACAGTCAAACATGACAAAACAAAATGTGAGGGACGGGGATTTCCACTGGATAGCGCTGCTCAGTTTATTTTTCATGACCCAGGCACGTGGTCCGACATCAACACATACATCACGAGTCACGCCTCGAAACACGCCTCGTCAAATATTTCCTGGATAAGTTCGGATCACTGTTTGGAGCACTGGTGCCTGCCTGCCCATCACTACTCTGAAGTTATCTTCTCCTGAGCACTCACTGCTCAGAGGCTACAGCCTGTAAGTTTATTTTGTTTGTGTTTTTGCACTATTTTGGACTCTTATGTTCCTTTTTGTTAATTAAATGCATAAACACCATTCAGCGCGTGGGTTTGTCTCTCCTGCCCCGAGGGGCCCTCATGACACTGTGTGCTGTTGCTTCACGTTGAACAGCCCACACTGCATTCCAAATTGCAGTACAAAACCGCATTACACTAATATTACTGTTGGAAATTGGCCGTAAATTAACAGCAATTGCTTACAATGTATGAGGATCAGTGATACGCAATTTGGCAGACAAGTGTGTCAAAAGTTTTTTTTTAATTGGAAACATGATTAGTTTGCTCAAAGGATGCATTTCCACTTTCCAAATTCTCTTGAAATGGTATCTAATGCAGCTTGAAAAAGGTTGTAGAAGGTCAAAGTGGCACTTTTTGAGTCCATTTTCCTGTTTGAAGAAGACTATCTATGATGAACCAAGTCACTCCAACCTGATGAACACATTCTACAATCTCCAACAGTCATTCGCTTCTCTCTCACTCTATGTATACATGTACAGCTTAGATATACTGAAAGTTGAAATGACACATACTCATATCTTGTGACCTTTGACCTTGCGACTGTGAGCACAACCTGGATGTAGCTCCACCTGAGGATTATCGTGTGCGAGTTTGATGACCATCCGGGCAATTTGCCGGGGGAGGGGGGAAGACTGTCCATCATAGCTGATCATGTAATTGACCTATTGGTTGACTACAGGATACCATATCAGTGGCATGGTTTCTCCCTGCGATGTGTGGAGTTACAAAAGCATTCAAATCTTCATATGCAGGTAGGTGGGAGATGGTTGCTGGTATTAAAAACTGCACTCTCAGTCAACCAGCCTAAATTTGCATCAGATCTTGTTTGTATTCACCTTCATTTCTGCCTTCTTATTCACTTTCTTTTTAAATCGAATACAAAAATTTGCATTAGGGTTAGAGACCGGGTTAGGGTGAGGCACTCCATTCAGTAATGGTAAAGGTTAGGGTGAAGGGCTCAATCGAAAGCATTTTTAAGCTTCTCTCACATTGCTCCTCCCTTCTTGTTGCATGCACTTATTTTCATACATGGTGCTGTTTCTACTACTTTTATTACTTCTAATATTACGCAAAAAAAACTATTCATTTCACATAAAAAAAGCTTTTCCATATACAGTATATTATACATTTTCAAGGGCAGTTAAACATGCTGTTTCAACACATTTTCATCAGACTGGGATGGATTGTGGCCAATTTTGAATAGATGGAAAGAAAGAAGAATGAATCTAGAAGATGGAACCAGTACCATATCATAAGCTCATTTTGCCTTCATTCCCTTTGTTTCCTTTCATGTGTGACAAAGGACATAAATAAGGGGCAATCACAGGAAATTTGGATGTTTTGCTTAGGAATTTTATATTATTACCCCATCCGGGAGAGGCTCAGAGTAGAACTGCTGCTCCTCCACATTGAAAGGAGCTAGTTGAGGTGGTATGGGCATCTGAGCAGGATGCCTCCTGGACGCCTCCCACTTGAGGTGTTTCGGGCACATCCCACTGGGAGGAGACCCTGGGGCAGACCCAGGACTCACTGGAAAGACTATGTCTCCCAGCTGGTCTGGGAACGCCTTGGTGTCCTCTCTGAAGAGCTGGAGCAGGTGGGAGAGGGAAGTCTGGGCTTCTCTGCTTGAACTGCTGCCTCCGCGACCCGGACCTCCGGAAAAGCGGTAGAAAATGGATGGATGGAAGGAAGTTATTCAAGCCTACTGAAAACTTCAGATCACTTTACAACCTTTTACAGTTTCCTGCATTTTGCTCTTTTGAGTCTTCTGCTCAGCATTCAAAAGTTCCTCCATACAGACTCTACTACTCTACTCTTGACTTCAGACTTTCTTGTCTGAAAACAGGTAGCCCAATCGGGCTTTACAGGCCCAAATGTAGGCTGTGTTTGAAAGTAGAACACAAAGAGGGGTAGCGTATATGTAGGCAATCACACATGTTAGATTTTGACAAATATAAAAGGGACTGAACACTAAAATTTATTTGATTGTGTGAATATTATTTACAGAACTACTGAAAATGAATGGGACATCCAATATTAGCGACTGTTTAAGAACCCTTGTTTATTTGTTTGTCAGACTTATTTGTGTGATCTTTTATGAGTTATATTCATAATAGTGTATCTTGCACTTTGGGGAATGGGAGTTGTTCAGTCACCATTATAATTGTTTTAGTTTATATGTGTAATTTATAGTTTATCATCGATAAACTCATGTAGTACTATAACAGGACACGTTTACAAATATTTGAGACCCATTGTAGTGCATTATTTTATATTTTAGCAATATTATAATTCCAAAACACCAAACATTATTATATTCATCAGAATGACCTGTTTGGCTGCAACTGTTACCCATTTGTCAGTAAAAAAAAATGATTTCATCATTTTTCATCAAATCCACCTTTTTCCTCAGCCGGAAAAAAGGTAGATTGTCCTCTCCGGGTTGGGGGCAGGCTCCTGCCCCAAGTGGATGAGTTTAAGTATCTTGGGGTCTTATTCACGAGTGAGGGGAGAATGGAGCGAGAGATTGACACATGGGTCAGAGCAGCATCTGCAGTGATGCAGATGTTGTACCGGTCTGTTGTGGTGAAGAGGGAGCTGAGTTCTAAGGCAAAGCTGTCAATTTACCAGTCAATCTACGTTCCTACCCTCACCTATGGTCACGAGCTCTGGGTAATGACCGAAAGAATGAGATTGCGCATACAAGTGGCTGAAATGCGCTTTCTTCGTAGGATCGCTGGACTCACCCTCAGAGATAGTGTGAGGAGCTCAGTCATCTGGGAGAGGCTCAGAGTAGAACCGCTGCTCCTCCACACTGAAAGGAGCCAGTTGAGGTGGTATGGGCATCTGATCAGGATGCCTCCTGGACGCCTCCCACTTGAGGTGTTTCGGGCACATCCCTCTGGGAAGAGACCCCGGGGCAGACCCAGGACTCGCTGGAGAGACTATGTCTCCCAGCTGGTCTGGGAACGCCTTGGTATCCTTTCTGAAGAGCTGGAGCAGGTGGCCGGGGAGAGGGAAGTCTGAGCTTCTCTGCTTGAACTGCTGCCTCCGCGACCCAGACCCGGAAAAGGGGTAGAAGATGGATGGAATCACGGTAACATTATAGTATAATTTTTTTTAAGCATTAAATCGTCAGGACTCTCGTTTTCTGGTCAAATTTGTCGCTTTGCACTTCCTTGGTCTGTTTGCGGAGCGCTCTGGTGGCTGGTCGTGATGCCACATATTATCCAATCAGTATGAAGTCAATCTGATGCCCCACCCACAATTCTTGATGCTAGGGCATGAAGAAACAGAGCGGTGGCTAAACTTTTATTGATAAAAATTACATATTTTCACTGAGCAACTTCATCCTCGGGTATACACACCCTTGTAACCTCAGCAAAGCATTTATAAAATCTGAGGTCAGTCGAACGGTTTGAGAGATATCTGAGGAGAACACACACATACACAGAGAGAGAGAGAGAGGGAGATTTCTTGCATTTATAGATACAATGGTGTGAGAAAGTGTTAGCCCCCTTCCTGATTTTTTATTTTTTGTATGTTTGCCACACTTAAATATTTCAGATCATCAAACAAATTTAAGTGTTAGACAAAGATAACACAAGTCACATCTTTGGAAAGCTGAGTTCAATTTCTCTAGCCACACCCAGGCCTGATTACTGACACACCTGTTCTCAATCAAGAAATCACATAAATAGGACCTGCCTGACAAAGTGAAGTAGACCAAAAAATCCCCAAAGGCTAGACATCATGCTGTTATCCAAAGAAATTCAGCAACAAATGAGAAACAAAGTAATTGAGATCTATCAGTCTGTAAAAAGGTTATAAAGCCATTTCTAAAGCTTTGGGACTCCAGCAAACCACAATGAGAGCCATTATCCACAAATGGCGAAAACACAGAACAGTGGTGAACCTTCCCAGGAGTGGCCAGCTGACCAAAATTATCCCAAGAGCACAGTGACGACTCATCCAAGAGGTCACAAAAGACCCCACAACAACATCCAAAGAGCTGCAGGCCTCACCTGCCTCAGTTAAAGTCAGTGTTCATGACTCCACCATAAGAAAGAAACTGGCCAAAAATGGCCTGCATGGCAGAGTTCCAAGACAAAAACCACTGCTGAGAAAAAACAACATAAAGGCTCGTCTCAGTTTTGCAGAAAATATCTTGATGATCCCCAAGACATTTGGGAAAATACTCTGTGGACTGACAAGACAAAAATTGAACTTTTTGGAAGGTGTGTGTCCCACTACATCCAGCGCAAAAGTAACACAGCATTTCAGAAAAGGAACATCACACCAGCAGTAAAATATGGTGGTGGTGGTAGTGTGATGGTCTGGGGCTGATTTGCTGCTTCCGGACTTGGAAGACTTGCTGTGGTAAATGGAACCATGAATTCTGCTGTCTACCAAAAAATCCTGAAGGACAATGTCCGGCCGTCTGTTCGTGATCTCAAGCTGAAGCGCACTTGAATTCTGCAGCAGGACAATGATCCAAAACATACCAGCAAGTCCACCTCTTAATGGCGTAAGAAAAGCAAAATGATGACTTTGAAGTGGCCTTGTCAAAGTTCTGACCTGAATCTGATTGAGATGCTGTGGCATGACCTTAAAAAGGCAGTTTATGCTCAAAAACCCTTCAATGTTTTTTTTTTGTTTTTTTTTTTGTTACTTATTTGTACCCGTAGGTAGACTTGGTTTGCAGTCTGGTGACAAGCCACCGGCTGCTGGTCGCTGCGTGCGCGAGCGCCCTTGCCCAATGTGGCTGAATTGCAACAATTCTGCAAAGATGAGTGGGCCAAAATCCCTCCACAGCGCTGTAAAAGACCCATTACCAGTTATCACAAACGCTTGATTGCAGTTGTTGCTGCTAAGGGTGGCCCAACCAGTTATTAGGTTTAGGGGGAAATCACTTTTTCACACAGGGCCATGTAGCTTTGGATTTTTTTCCCTTTAATAATAAACTCCTTCATTGAAAAAGTGCAATTTGTGTTTACTTGTGTTATCTTTGCCTAATATTTAAATTTGTTTGATGATCTGAAACATTTAAGTGTGACAAACATACAAAAAAAATGAGAAATCAGGAAGGGGGCAAACTCACACCACTGTGCTACAGAAAGAAATAAAGTGTAACAGAAAGTTACAGCACATTTGCCCCTATTAGCAGATACATCATGCAGTTCATAGAAAGTATTAAAATTATAAACATGTTGAAAAACCGACTTTTTCAGTATTCTATTTGATGTCAGGGCTATCTTTATTATCATTACTTAGCATGTGGTTACTGTTCTAAATTAAATTATTCAATTATCTACTGTCAATAGAGTTCAAGAAACATGTTCCAACTTGCATCAGCTCCTCACATATCTCCAGACATACCGCATGCTTGTTTCTATTCTCATGTCTGTCCAAAAGAAGCAAACTCTGCTCCAAGCAACACCTCATCTCTTAATCTCTAGACACACATCAGCACATGCACTTGGAAAGTATTTGCACATACCAGCACGACCCTCAACCATAAATCTATTTTGAAGTACTCTAATTTTTTATCAGTCATCTACAAGCCATCTGCAAATTCATACAGAAAAATTAGAAGTCTCCCTAAAGGCATTTAAGACAAGTTGGGAATAACTGCTGGAGCCCTGAAAAGCTACTGTAAATTGTAGGAAATTATTAGCGTGTGTTAATAGTCATTCAATCATCGAAGCATTATTGAACCTTCAGACCAAATCCATTCAAATGTGTCTGAGTCAGCACCACAACATGTCAAAAGGTTACAATGGTTGAAGAATTTTAATAAATCTATTTTTTTTCATATTTTTAAAGTAGCACTACAAAAAATACTATAATTGGCATGTTTAATGGTCTGAGTAACAATAGCCAATCACAGAATGCTTTGATAGTTGATGATTTTGGAAACATTATTTTGAGGTAAAAATCTTACATGGGGTTCCTTTAAACCAAAACTTTGTTATAGGAGTGCACTGTTTATGAAATTTTGGACCAATACCAATGCCAATGTTGAAAATATTAAGTTAACTAATGGCTGATGGCTGATACTGATGTTTCTTTTGTTTTCATTTATTCCATCTACATTGTCAGAGAGTAGGGGTGGGGGAAAAGATCAAAATGGCGTAATATCATGACTCTTGGCACTCACGATGATGCATTAACTAATTAATGACAGAGACAGACAGACAGGTAGGTAGGTGTGTGTTGCAAACTCTTGGGTATAGATAGATACAGTAGTGTGAAAAAGTGTTTGCCCTCTTGTTGATTTCTCATTTTTTGTATGTTTGCCACACATAAATGTTTCAGATCATCAAACAAATTTAAATATCAGGCAAAGATAACACAAGTAAACACAAAATGCAGTTTTTGAATGAAGGCGTTTATTATTAAGGGGAAAAAAATCCAAAGCTACATGGCCTTGTGTGAAAAAGTGATTGCCCCCTAAACCTAATAACTGGTTGGGCCACCCTTAGCAGCAACAACTGCAATCAAGCATTTGCAATAACTGACAATGAGTCTTTTACAGAGCTGGGGAGGAACTTTGGCCCACTCATCTTTGCAGAATTGCTGTAATTCAGCCACACTGGAGGGTTTTCTAGCATGAACCACCTTTTTAAGGTTATGCCACAGCATCTCAATTAGATTCACATCAAGACTTTGACAAGGCCACTCCAAAGTCTTCATTTTGGCTTTCTTACGCCATTCAGAGGTGGACTTGCAGTCGTGTTTTGGATCATTGTCCTGCTGCAGAATCCAAGTGTGCTTCAGCCTGAGGTCACGAACAGATGGCCGGACATTCTCCTTCAGGATTTTTTGTTAGACAGCAGAATTCATGGTTCCATTTACCACAGCAAGTTTTCCAGGTCCTGAAGCAGCAAATCAGCCCCAGACCATCACACTACCACCACCGTATTTTACTGTTGGTATGATGTTCCTTTTCTGAAATGCTGTGTTACTTTTGTGCTGGATGGGACACACACCTTCCAAAAAGTTCAACTTTTGTCTCGTCAGTCCACAGAGTATTTTCCCAAAAGTCTTGGGGATCATCAAGATGTTTTCTGGCAAAACTGAGACGAGCCTTTATGTTCTTTTCGCTCAGCAGTGGTTTTTGTCTTGGAACTCTGCCATGCAGGCCATTTTTTCCCAGTCTCTTTTTTATGGTGGAGTCATGAACACTGACCTTAACTGAGGCCAAGTGAGGCCTGCAGTTCTTTGGATGTTGTTGTGGGGTCTTTTGTGACCTCTTTGATGAGTCGTCGCTGCGCTGGGGTAATTTTGGTCAGCCGGCCACTCCTGGGAAGGTTCACCACTGTTTCATGTTTTTGCCATTTATGGATAATTATCCAATAATAATCCAATTTTTTTGTAAGTTGTCTGTGTTTTTTTCAACTGATTTAAGACAATTTTGCACCGCTGAATCCAAAAATGACATCTGTTTCTCTTGATCAGGTCAGGTTTTTATGCTAAGTTGATTTTTAAAAATAATCTGATCTTCTGACTAAATCGATTACATTTTTGTGACATTATCGGTTGATTTTTTAAAAAAAAAATCATTTTCTAACACAATTTATTGATTAAATGTTACAAACTTCGATTACTGTAAATTGAATGGTAGACACTGATAAAGGTAAGTACATGTAAATTGAATGTTATGTCATCATTGTTCAAAATTCCAAGCTTCAACTTCCGTTTATTTGAACCTCCAGAATGCTCAGTGGCAGGGACGTCTCTCTTCAGAGTCCAACAGTAATCAGCTATCATGACAATTTATGACATCATATCATAAATCGGCACATGCAAACTCTTCAGAGTTCAAGAAATTTCAAGAAATTAAAAAAAATTTTGCATCATATAAAGTGAAAATACCTGTACATGTAAACAAAAACGTAAAAAACAACATGTGGCCATACTTCAAAAAGTTGACCTGATTGAGCAAAACCAATGTGATTTTTGGATTCAGCACATCAAAATTGTCCTAAATCAGCTAAAAAAACCCCTAAAGACAATAAATTTGCTGTTGGCCAGTGTAATGGCTCTCACTGTGGTTCACTGGAGTCCCAAAGCTTTAGAAATGCCTTTATAACTGTTTCCAGACTGAAAGATCTCTATCACTTTGTTTCTTATTTGTTGCTGAATTTTTTTGGGATCATAGCATGATGTCTAGCTTTTGAGGAT
The DNA here is from genome assembly GCA_020510985.1 of Pholidichthys leucotaenia. Lineage (NCBI taxonomy): Eukaryota > Metazoa > Chordata > Actinopteri > Cichliformes > Pholidichthyidae > Pholidichthys > Pholidichthys leucotaenia. Next base: position 143,567,228 of record CM035842.1, on the reverse strand, counting down.
CTTTTGGTCTACTTCACTTTATCAGGCAGGTCCTGTTTAAGTGATTTCTTGATTGAGAACAGGTGTAGCAGTAATCAGGCCTGGGTGTGGCTAGAGAAATTGAACTCAGCTTTCCAAAGATGTGATAAACCACAGTTAATTTATGTTTTAACAGGGTGGGGGGATCACTTTTTCACACAGGGCCATGTACTGTAGGTTTGGAATTTTTTTACCCTTAATAATAAACACCTTCATTTAAAAAAAAACTGCATTTTGTGTTTACTTGTGTTATCTTTGTCTAATATTTAAATTTGTTTGATGGTCTGAAACATTTAAGTGTGACAAACATACAAAAAAAATGAGAAATCAGGAAGGGGGCAAACACTTTTTCACACCACTGTAGATAGATAGATAGATAGATAGATAGATAGATAGATAGTGTCATGTGCGGTGAGCGTTTGCCCCCTCCTTCCTGCTCACCAGCTCTCTCATCAGACACACCTGCTGATTCTTGCCTGCCAGCGTTTATAAGGAAGCAATCTTCAGTGATTCAGTGCTGGCTCGTTTGGGTATACTGCTCAACAAACAGCTCATTGTAAGCGGTGCTTGTCTTATGACATCAGCTAACGAGTTTGTCTTTTTTCATCTCTTCCAGGTTGCTGCCAACGGAGCGGTGCGTCTGCGGGGATTTGGTGCGTTCGCCAGCAAATTGCTCCTCCTCAAAGCAGCCTTCCCTCTTCGCCCGGTCAGACCCGTTCTTCTTCCCTGTCCGGCAGTTCCACCTGCTGGTACTTCTCCTTTGCTGGGTTCTGTGCTGGTCTCCTCCCATCTTCCAAGTGAGTGGCATTATCTGTTTTCCCACTTTTTCTCCATTCCTCTCTAATCAGCCTCGTTTGTTCTCCGCAGGGCTCCTGTTTATCTGGCGAGTGACTGACGTTTTTCTCCTCAAGTTGCTGTATTGAAACATTATAATAAAAGGTCAAACGTTTCTCTTGTGTTCGCTTGGTGATTGCACGCTGCACTCAGGTGGCTTGTCCAGCCAATATGACAGAATGAGCCAGCCAGAGTCACCACCTGGCAGGTACATCATCATCATCCGATCACCCTGCGCTCCACCGCCTCGACGTTACAGTGAGGCAGGTGGCTGAGCACACTCCGCTGCTGCAGGCAATTGCGCAGCAGCTGAATGTCATTACTGATTGATTGGACCATGCTAGTGCCCCGGCTGCACCACCTTCACCTGCTCGTCCTTCCACTATTATCCGCCGAACCCTTGCTATTTCCATCCCTGCCCCGTATGCGGGGGAGGCGGGGAAATGCGAGGACTTTTTATGCCAGGTTTGGCTTTATTTTGGGCAAGTGCAGGGGGAGTTCCCGGATGACATCTCTAAAATTCATCAGTTTGTTCTTCTGCTTCAGGGCCACGCTCTTAGCTGGGCGCAGGCTGTTATCGATAGTCAGAACTTCACCACCAACGTTTGACCAATTTGTGGCTGAGTTTACCCACATCTTTGACTGTTCTGAGAGCGAAAGGAACATCATAAGTCATCTACTGTCACTCCGTCAGGGCAGTCAGTCGGTGGCCAACTACTCGATGGAGTTCCGGGTTGAGGCAGCGGATTCTGGGTGGAACAAGGTTGCACTATGCAGCGCATTCCTCCAGGGTCTGAACTCTCGTCTCCGGGATGACTTGGCAGTTCACGCCGTTCACGCCACCTTAGACGGCCTGATAGATCATGCGGTCGGGTTAGATAATCGATACCGGGAGCATGCTCGGGAGTGCAGTGCCTCCTCTCGCCCGCCCGTCACTCATTCCTTCCCGGTGTCCACTGACCAAGGTGAGCCCGACCCCGAGCCTATGGAGCTCAGCTCTGCTCGTCTTCCGAGAGCAGAGGTTGAGCGACAGCAGCGGATCGGGGCATGTGCCTACTGCGGTTCTTTGAACCATAAGTTGGACGCATGCCGCCTTCGGCCAAAAGAACCAGCCCGTCAGTAGCCGCGGACGGTCTGGTGGGCGGGACTCAATCCAATCCCCCCTGGTAATTTCTCCATTTCGGCCCTCATCCAGCTACCGGAGGTCGAGAGGAGGGTCTCCGCCCTGATTGATTCCAAGGCGGAGGGTAATTTCATCTCTTCTACGCTGGTGCACAAGCTGGGGATTCCGACAGTTAAACTGCCGGCTCCCCATTCGGTGCGTACTCTTTCTGGCCAGACGGTGGCATCCGTTACTCACTGCATGGTGTAGTTATCCGTCCTTTTGTCTGGGAACCACTGTGAGAAGCAGACTTTTTACGTGTTTCCACGGGCTTCTCACACTGTGGTACTTGGTTATCCGTGGCTCCGGAGGCACAATCCTATGATCAATTGGGCACAAAATTCTATCACCTCCTGGAGTGCTAACTGTTTGGCTATGTGCCTAAATTCGGCCGAGTGTTCCCGGTCCCTTTTCGTCTCCTTGCCTCAGGTTGAGCCGCCGGACCTCAGCCGCGTACCCAAGGCCTATCAGGACCTTGGGGAGGTATTTAGCAAGTCGCGAGCGTTAGCGCTTCCCCCGCATCGCTCGTACGACTGCACCACTGACCTCCTTCCGGGTGCGCGGTTGCCGTCCAGCAAACTCTATAACATTTCTGGTCCTGAGAGGGAGGCGATGGAGAGGTACATTAAAGATTCGCTGAACACTGGCCTCATTCGGCCATCCTCGGCTCCCTCCCCTAGGGGCGGGGTTTTTCTTTGTAGGCAAAAAGGACGGGTCTTTGTGTCTGTGCATTGACTATCAGGAGCTTAATGCCATCACTGTCAAAGACAAATACCCTCTGCCCGTGATGAACTCCGCTTTCGAGCTCCTGCAGCATTCCCATGTATTCTCTAAACACGGCCTACGCAATGCTCACCACCTAGTTAGAATACGCGAGGGGGATGAGTGGAAAACGGTGTTCAAAACTCATCTGGGGCATTTTGAATATTTAGTTATGCCTTTTGGACTAAGAAATGCCCCCGCCGTTTTCCAGCGTTTAATCAATGACGTCCTCCGTGACATGCTTAATCGGTTTGTTTTTGTCTATTTAGACGACATTCTGATTTTTTCTCGCATGCCAGAGGAGCACGAGACCCATGTTAGAGCCATGTTACAGCGGCTCTTAGAGAATCAGCTGTACGTCAAGGCAGAGAAGTGTGAATTTTCTACATCTTCCACTTCTTTCCTTGGCTTCATTATAGCGGAGGGAGAGCTGAGGGCTGACCCAGCCAAGGTGAAGGCTGTGCTTGATTGGCCAACTCCCCACTCCTGCAAGTAGCTGCAACGCTTCTTGGGGTTTATGAACTTTTATCGCAGATTTATTCGAAACTATAGTGGGATAGCACAGCCTTTAACGATGCTAACCTCTGTTAAGGTGCCATTTGTATGGACCGAGGCAGCTGAGCAGGCCTTCAATAAATTAAAGGTCCTGTTCACTGGCGATCAAGTCTTGGCTCAGATCGACCCTCAGCTCCAATTCACTCTAGAGGTGGACGCCTCAGAAACGGGAGTGGGCGCTGTCCTGTCCCAGCGCTCTTCCCCGGATTTGAAGCTCCACCCATGTGCGTATTTCTCTCAGCAGCTCACCCCGCCCAAGAGGAATTACGACGTGGGGGATCGCGAGCTGCTGGCGTTTGAGGAATGGAGACACTGGCTGGAGGGAGCTGCTCACCCGGTAGTCGTTTGGACCGACCACAAGAACTTAGAGTATCTGCGGTCGGCCCGCCGGCTTAATCCTAGGCAGGCTCTCTGGGCCTTATTTTTCCAGCGCTTTAACTTTACTGTCACCTATAGGCCCGGCTCCCATAACAAGAAGCCTGATGCTCTCTCCAGGCAGTTCAGTCAGGACGTGGCTGAGCCCCCTTCCCGCCCCCAGTCCATTCTCCCGCCTTCATGCGTCCTGGGAGCCCTCGCCTGGAAGATTGAGAAGCGAGTCCGCCAGGCCCAGTCCTCAGAGCCCGTACCAGCGGGATGCCCTGCCAACCGCCTGTACATCCCAGCTGCTCTCCGCAGCGAAGTCATCCAGTGGGGGCACACTGAACATTTAGCCTGGGTGTGGTGCGGACCACTGACATCATCAGGCGAGCGTTTTGATGGCCTGTGTTACGTCGGGACGTGCAGGAGTATGTCAAAGCCTGTCAGACGTGTGCCCAAAACAAATCCTCTTCCACCCCCCACCCCCCCGCTGGTCTTCTTCACCCCCTCCCCATTCCCAGTTGGCCTTGATCCCACATTGCCATGGATTTCGTCACTGGTCTTCCCCCTTCCCATGGCAACACTGTAATTTTGACCACCGTGGATATGTTCTCCAAGGCTGTACACCTGGTTCCCCATCCAAAGCTGCCGTCCGCCACCAAGACAGCGGAGCTCCTTTCCTACCACGTCGTCAGGCTACACGGCATCCCTACGGACATTGTGTCTGACCGGGGTCCACAGTTTACTTCACGGGTCTGGAAGTCCTTCTGCCATTGTCTTGGTACCACCATCAGCCTCACCTCCGGCTACCATCCTCAGAGCAATGGGCAGGCTGAGCGTGCCAACCAGTCCTTGGAGGCCATTCTTCGTTGTGTGGCAGCCAAAGACCCCGCTCATCTCACTTGGGTGGAATACTCCCTTAATTCCACGGTCTCCTCGGCTATGGGCCGGTCACCATTCGAGGCATCCGTGGGCTACCCCCCCCCCCCACTTTCTTTGGCCGAGAGAGAGGTTGCGGTGCCGTCGGTGGGGACTCATTTCCATTGCTGCCACCGGGCCTGGAGATCCGCCAGAGCAGTGCTTCAGCATGCCACCAAGCACAATCAGCGCTACGCTGACCGCGACAGGGTTCCGGCGCCGAGCTACAGAAAGGGACAGCAGGTTTGGGTAGCCACGGACCAGGTTCCGCTGAAGACGGAGGGTCGCAAACTCGCCCCCCGGTTCGTGGGTCCCTTCCCTGTCACCGGGAGCATCGGTGACTCTGCCGTGCGGCTCCAGCTCCCACGGACGCTCCGCGCACACCCGACCTTCCATGTCTGAAAAATTAAGCCTCTCTCTTCCAGCCCTCTCTGCCCTCCCCCAAAGCCTCCCCCTCTCTCCAGGGTCCTGGACGGATACGTCACCCACACTGTGAGGGAGAGTTTGGACGTATGACATCGGGGTTTCCAATATTTGATTGACTGGGTGGGCTATGGCCCAGAGCATCGTTCATGGGTCCCTTGGTCCGAGATTCATTACAAGGGGATGGTCCAGGACTACCATCGGGCTCACCCGGAGAAGACTGGGCGACCGCCAGGAGGTGTTCCTTGAGAGGGGGGCACTGTTATGTGCGGCGAGCGCTCGCCCCCTCCTTCCTGCTCACCGGCTCTCTCATCAGACGCACCTGCTGATTCTTGCCTGCCAGCATTTATAAGGAAGCAATCTTCAGTGATTCAGCGCTGGCTCGTTTGGGTATACTGCTCAACAAACGGCTAATCATAAGTAGTGCTTGTCTTATGACATCAGCTAACGAGTTTGTCTTTTTTCATCTCTTCCAGGTTGCTACCAATGGAGTGATGCGTCTGCGGGGATTTGGTGCGTTCGCCAGCCAATTGCTCCTCCTCAAAGCAGCCTTCTTTCTTTCCCCGGTCAGTCCCGTTCATCTTCCCTGTCCGGCAGTTCCACCTGCTGGTACTTCTCCTTCGCGGGGTTCTGTGCTGGTCTCCTCCCATCTTCCACGTGAGTGGCATTATCTGTTTTCCCACTTTTCTCCATTCCTCTCTAATCAGCCTCGTTTGTTCTCCGCAGGGCTCCTGCTTATCTGGCGAGTAACTGACGTTTTTCTCCTCAAGTTGCTGTATTGAAACATTATAATAAAAGGTCAAACGTTTCTCCTGTGTTCACTTGGTGACTGTACGCTGCACTCAGGTGGCTTGTCCAGCCAATATGACAGGCAGACAGACAGACATAGATAGATAGATAGATAGATAGATAGATAGATAGATAGATAGATAGATAGATAGATAGATAGATAGATAGATAGATAGATAGATAGATAGATAGATAGATAGGTGTGTGCTGCAAACTCTTGGGTATCAATTAACCAAGTGGGTTTTCAGTTCACGAGATGCCACAGAGTAAGCGTGCATTGTTGGGTGGCATCATAACTTGTCTCGCTAGATTTGTTGCCAGGTGTTCTAATGAAGATCGTGAATGCAGAACAGAGAAAAGTCACTGGAGCAAGAACTCATAAATCTTCTTCTTTTGGCTGCTCCCATTAGGGGTCACCACAGCGGATCATCTGCCTCCATCTCACCCTATCCCTTGCACCTTCCTCTGTAACACCAATCCTCTCCATGTCCTCCTTCACTACATCCATGAATCTTCTCTGTGGTCTTCCTCTTTTCCTTCTGCCTGGCAGCTCCATCTTCAACATCCTTTGTCCAATATATCCACTATCCCTTCTCTGCACATGTCCAAGCCATATCAGCCTTGCTTCTCTTACTTTGTCTCCAAACCGCTCAACCTGAGCTGTCCCTCTGACATACTCACTTCTAATCTTGTTCCTCCTAGTCACTCCCAATGAAAATCTTAGCATCATCAAGTCTGCCACCTCCAGCTCCACCTTCTGTCTTTTTGTCAGCGCCACCGTCTCCAAACCATACATCATAGCAGGTCTCACTACCGTCTTGTAAATCTTCCCTTTCACTGTTGTTGCTACCTTTCTGTCACAAATCACCCCTGGCACTCGTCTCCATCCACTCCACCCTGCCTGCACTCTCTTCTTCACCTCTCTTGTGCATTTTCCATTGCAAGAACTCAGAAATACACTGAAAAAACTGAACTCAAATGTCTAGACTTTTTGGGGGGATTTTATAACAAAGAGGAATGGAAAGACTTTGACATGACACACTCAAACCACAAGGAGTGCTGGACAAAAAAACCCTACTCGGAATGCCACAAACTGTCCACCTGTCTCTGCTCTATCCAGCGGTAGCTAATGATGGTCAAGCTCCAACAGCACTATAAACCAGCCAACTCTGTAAATGATGACGACACCTCCAAACTGAGCAAGCCAGGAAGACAACAGTCCATAGTGCATTACTTTATTATATGAAACAGATGCTGACAGTTTGTGGATATAATTTGACATTTAATAAAAGGAAATAATAAAATGCATGGTACACAGTACTGCAATACTCTACTGTGGAATTGCAATACTTAAGGAATCACCGTATCATGATAGTATTGCATCGTGACTTGAGTATCGTGATAGTATTGTATCATGTGGTCTCTGGCAATTCCCACCCCTATGAGAGAGGCAAAGAAATATGCATGTAACTGAACTGAAATACTTTAAAATGGTTCTGTCCTGGATGTCTTCTGAATTTATAGCTGTAGTCTACTGTTGGTGGGAGAGAACCTGGAGAGGTGGAGGCATGCTCTGGAGAGAAGAGGAATGAAAGTCAGTGGAAGCAAGACAGAATAAGAGTGTGAATGAGAGGAAAGCAAAACTAATGCCACACAACTGGGACACACCAGAAAAATATGGGCCACTGTCAATATCTTATCTGTTGATAACCAGTATCAGCCAATAAGGTGAAGATCTGCTGATACTGATGTTTGTCCGATATATCTGTGCATCTGTGGGCTATATTAATCATAGATCCCATAACCTACATATGTTTAAGCATGTGAGAGTGTTTAGTGATTACATATGTAAAGCGACTTCACACCTCAGAACAGGACAAAGGGTCTCAACCGCCAGTGAAGATCAAAGAGCATCCCAGGCGCTGTGGTGGAGACCGGATGGGTTGCCCTGACCCCCCAGGGCCAGGTGGAGGAGTACGAAGACAAAAGAGGGGATTAAGATAGTGAGGGATGTCAGCTTTTGATATGCATGTCTTTTGTTATGTGCGAGTATAAGTTCGTAGAGCCGAAGGTGTTCGCTCTCTCACTTCTTCTGCTGCTGCACCTAGATGAGACTTGTTAGAGGAGCTGATAATAAACTTTGGTTTATGAATCACATCGCCTCGTTATTTCAAGCTCCTCTACACTGGTGACCCTGACGCGAGAATGGACCAGAGGCGTTCCCCCGCGATCGACTCATCTGTGGCGACCCAGGCAGACGCCGGCGCCCATGCAGACAGGGGAACAGATGGACGACGTTCCCCCACGGCAGAAGTGATAGAGAGGGCTCAACCGAGCACCAGCGCCGCGGAGAGAGCCGAAGCAAGGCACTCTCACCCTGCGGACACATCAGTGATGGTCCACACAAACGCCGTCACCGTCAACCTGCCGGACTTCTGGCAGGAAGACCCCGCCTCGTGGTTTCAGCAAGCTGAAGCCCAGTTTGCACTTGCGGGCATCACGGCTGACGATACAAAGTTCTATCACATCATCGCCAAACTCGACGCCGCCACTTCGAGATGTGCGCGGAGCATAATCCAGCGGCCGCCGGCCCAGGACAAATATAAAGACTGAAAGCGACCATCGTGGCAAATTACGTCCCCTCAGCCGAGGAGAGAGCCGAGAGGATCCTGGAGGTCTACGGCCACAGAGGAGGCAGACCCAAGGCCCTCATGGAGGACTTGCTGCAACTTAAAGAAAAGGACAATGACAACTTCCTCTTCCATTTCATATTCCTCAGTACGCTGCCGCCACACATGAGAGGGACGCTTGCCAACATGCGATGCAGCACCCAGCAAGACTTCTGCACGCTGGCTCACGAAGCTCAACGGCTCGTCAACGCCTGCAAGGAGCAGACACCCACAGCAGCATCCGCAGACCTCAACGCTGATGTCCGGAGCCACGAGGAGCCACAAATCACTGAGCAGAATCAGCCCGCGGTGACAGCGACACGGCCAGGACGCAACAGACGGAGCGACGTTTGTTATTACCACCACCACTTCGCCGAGAAGGCTTACAAATGCGTTCCCCCCTGCAAATTCACGATTTCGGGAAAACGCCGAAGCCGAGAGCCGTTAACAGCGGCGGTTCTCGGCGAAAAAAGCAAGCTTTTATATGTGACGGACGGACACACTGGCAAGCGGTTCCTTATCGACACGGGAGCTCAACTAAGTTTTGTCATGCCCTCCCAAGCAGACCGGGCCATGGGCCCCCGGGGCAATGGAGCGGTGGCAGCCAACGGCTCCATCATCGACACTTTTGGCGAAAAGAGCCTGCCCCTCTGCATCCACGGCTGCAACTACTGATGGACATTTGTTGTAGCGGCGGTGAGTTTTAACTTGCTGGGCGCAGATTTTTTGTGTGCACATGGGTTATTAGTTGATCTAGCGAACAGACGCTTGGTTAATGCACTGTCCTTTGCTTCTATTCCCTGCTCAGCTCAACTTTCTCCACCACCCGTGCAGGCTAGCGTCACCACAGCAGGAGGTAAGTTTGATCAACTCCTCACCCAATTTCCAGCACTCACAATTCCCAAATTCTCAGCCACAGTGGCTAGACACGGGGTCGAACACTTTATTCCCACAACGGGCCCACCCGTATTCGCCAAAGCTCGGCGCTTAGACGCGACCAAGCTTGCCATAGCTCGGGACGAGTTTACCACCCTTAAAAAATTAGGCATTATCAGACGCTCAAAAAGCCCCTGGGCGTCACCACTTCACATGGTCCCGAAATCCGACGGTTCTTGGAGGCCGTGCGGCGATTACCGCAGATTAAACAATGCGACAGCGCATGACCGCTACCCAATTCCTCACATTCAAGACTTTTAACTACATCTGGCGGGTGCGCGCATTTTTTCAAAAATAGACCTGGTCCGTGGTTATCATCAAGTCCCAGTTCGAGCAGAGGACATTCCTAAAACAGCTGTAATAACCCCCTTCGGTCTTTTTGAATTTTTGCGGATGCCTTTCGGCCTCAAAGGTGCTGCTCAAACCTTTCAGCGGATGATGGACGCAGTATTACGCGACCTCCCTTTCGTGTTTGTCTACCTCGACGATATGCTGGTAGCCAGCTCGTCTGAGGAAGAACACGAGCAGCATCTCACTATGGTTTTTCAGAGATTAGAAGAGCACGGGTTAATAATCAATCCAGCCAAATGCAAATTCGGCGTGTCACAAATTGATTTTTTCGGACACAGAGTTTCTCCGAAGGGGGCAGTCCCACTTCCAGACAAAGTTCACGCAGTAAAAAGCTTCCCACGGCCACAAACGGTCAAATCGCTGCAGGAATTTTTGGGCATGGTTAATTTTTACAACCGCTTCCTCCCCCACGCAGCTCAGCTCATGCAGCCCCTATATGATGCGCTCAGAAAACAAAAACCTTCCAACACGGTCGAATGGACCACAGAGCGCGAACGCGCCTTCATGGAAGTAAAAAGCGCCCTAGCTAATGCCACATTGTTGGTTCACTCCAATCCCTCAGCCCGCATTGCGCTAACCACAGATGCTTCAGACCTGGCCATAGGGGCAGTTGTAGAACAACACGTCGGCGGAATCTGGCAACCTTTGGCATTCTTCAGCAAATCGCTAAACCAAACTGAGCGTAAATACAGCACTTTTGACAGAGAGCTACTAGCGCTCCATTTATCCATCCGCCACTTCCAGTTCTGGTTAGAGGGGCAGCGTTTTACGGCTTTTGTAAACCACAAACCGCTCACCTTTGCTATGGCTAAAATTTCCGAACCGTGGTCAGGCAGGCAACAAAGACAGCTAGCTGCGATTTCAGAGTTCACCACAGACATTCGACATGTGGCAGGCAAACTTAACGTGGTAGCAGACTGCCTCTCTCGCGCTGTGACATCGCCAGAGCGCGAGGAGACAGATTATACTACCTCAGCCGCGGAACTTTTCGCCAACGCGGACACATATGCAGCACCAATCCACGCAGGGATAGATTATGCAGCCATGGCAGAGGAGCAAAGTAGTGACGCGGACGTGCGCGCACTCCTGTCTGGACCAACAGGGTTAAGGCTGGAGAAAAGGGGTTTACACGACGGTGTGCCCCCCCTAATATGCGACATCTCAACTGGCCGACCTCGCCCGTTAGTTCCAGCTGCATGGCGCCGCTGTATTTTTGACTCGATTCACTCCCTCGCGCACCCAGGTGTGCGCGCTTCAGTTAAAATGGTCGCCGAAAAGTTTGTGTGGCCTGGCCTGCGCAAAAACGTAAAAGAATGGGCAAAGACTTGCATTTCTTGTCAGCGCGCCAAAGTACACAAACACACAAAAGCCCCTCTGGAGCCTTTTCGAATCCCTGCTAGAAGGTTCGACCACGTTCATGTCGACCTCGAGGGGCCACTACCTTCCTCCCAAGGTTTCACACACCTGTTAACAATGATAGACCACACCACGCGCTGGCCAGAGGCAGTCCCTCTGGCGTCAACCACAGCAGAGGAAGTCGCTCGCGTTTTTTTGACAAACTGGGTGGCACGTTTCGGCGTCCCATCGGACATCACGTCCGATAGGGGGCCTCAATTTGTCTCGGAGCTTTGGTCAGCCATGTCCAGCAGCTTAGGGGCAACAATTCACTGCACCACCGCTTATCACCCTCAGGCTAATGGGTTATGCGAGCGTTTTCACAGATCTTTAAAGGCCACCCTCAGAGCCTCACTAACGGATACAAATTGGGTAAATAAACTTCCCTGGGTTTTATTGGGGTTGCGTGCTGCACCCAAAGAGGATCTAGACGCCTCCCCAGCAGAATTAGTTTTTGCACAACCTCTCAGGCTCCCAGGTGAATTTTTACCAGAGAACCCAGAGCCAGGACATTTTCCAGCCCCGAGGTTTGTAGGCAGCAACGGACCGGACTCTCTCCCCGGACCGGCACATCACTCTTTTCCACGGGTTTTTGTCCCCCAAGCTTTAAAAAAACGCTGAATTCGTTTTTGTTAGGCATGAAGCTTTAAAACCAACCTTCCGCCCACCATACGATGGACCATTCAGAGTGCTGGAACCTGGTGATAAACATTTTGTGCTTGATTTTGGGGATAGAAAAGAAACAGTCAGCACTGACAGACTTAAACCTGCCTTCTTGTTGAGAGACGAGCCTGCACGGTTGGCGAGAGCACCTCGGCGGGGTAGACCCCCCAAGAGAAAAGACTCAGCCCCCCTGCAGGGAACAAATAATCACTTTCCTTCCCAAGCTGCAGATTCCTTACAGGAAGGTCCCACCAGGACGCCCGAACGGACCCACAGCAGATTCGGGAGAAGATTAAAACCCAGACGGCACAGGGACTGATGCAAACTACTCAACAGTTGTTCACTAATTGTGCTGTAACAGTTTAGGACTGACTTGTGATATTACTATGCTGTTATGATTACCACTGAACTCTCTTAGGAGCATGGCTGCTGCAAAGTTTCTTCTGTGTCAAGAGGTGTAGCAGTTAGTATGTCATAATAATTATCTTAAACTGTGAATTTTTCTATTGTCCTTTTCTTAGTTGTTTGGGGGGGCTGTGGGCTATATTAATCATAGATCCCATAACCTACATATGTTTAAGCATGTGAGAGTGTTTAGTGATTACATATGTAAAGCGACTTCACACCTCAGAACAGGACAAAGGGTCTCAACCGCCAGTGAAGATCAAAGAGCATCCAAGGCGCTGCGGTGGAGACCGGATGGGTTGCCCTGACCCCCCAGGGCCAGGTGGAGGAGTACGAAGACAAAAGAGGGGATTAAGATAGTGAGGGATGTCAGCTTTTGATATGCATGTCTTTTGTTATGTGCGAGTATAAGTTCGTAGAGCCGAAGGTGTTCGCTCTCTTACTTCTTCTGCTGCTGCACCTAGATGAGACTTGTTAGAGGAGCTGATAATAAACTTTGGTTTATGAATCACATCGCCTCGTTATTTCAAGCTCCTCTACACATCCCTATTTGTTTAATATTGACAGTAAAATGTACCAGAATCCACAAATACACAGTATAATTCATCAGTAACTCCAAACAGCAGTAGTTGTAGTTTTTGTGTTAACATGGAATGTATGTCATGATGTGATAATACGTAGCAATATGGAGCTTTAAATGGAGAGAAATTTTGTTCATTTTCAGCTCCACATTTCTATCATACTGGAGTAAGTTCATCTGATACATTCCAATAATCATTATTTATCTTATATTGGGCCTTTGTACGGCCCCTTGAGCCCTCCATACTCCTAAACAAAGCACCTAGATTTGTGTTAGAAATTACCTCATTAAGGAGAACCCCACTCTTTTTTATTGGATAACGCACTAATGAAGATAAAACTCTAAAAGCTAAACACACTTAAAACAAAGTGCTTTTCAATGTGGAAAAAAAGACTTCTTTGCAAGTTCAGTTGACAAATATCTGGTAAGATAACAATTCAGATGTGTGTGCAAAATCCAAAGTCCAAACTTCTAAAGCTAATTTCTTTTTTCTGTAGGAAACATGGTTGTTTTATCCAAAACAAGACTATCTTTGGAATATATCCACTTAAACTGATTAACTCAGACTTCTTAAGAGATGTATTAGTGTCATATGAAGTCAGGATTGCACTTTTAACCACATCAAAAACTGTGGATTTTGTCTCCAATCAGTTAAGCTGAAAGTGATTTTACATTAGAACTTTTAACCTTTGAACAGGTGGAAGTTAGAACAATTTCACTGTTCAGACAGGGATCTGGCTATTCTATCATGAGACTCAGTCAAGGAAACTGTCTGTGATCTTTTAAAAATAAACAGCTGTGAAAGCTTTGAATTTGTTTTTCTAGCCTGGATTTTCATTTTTTCTGATACAACATCAGTGACTTTCGACACTATGTACTCAGAAAAAAGCAAGTTGTGGCATTTAAGTATTTCCATCACTTTCATTTTATTTGACTTATAATTTATGCATTCAGACTAAGTGAATGTTGGAATTTATAAAACAAGTTTGTAGTGGCCTAGTGGTAGAGCATCCGCCCCACAACCGGAAGGTTGGTATGACAGCCGGGTCATACTAAACACCATATAAAAATGGTACTTTCTGCCTTCTAACTTGGTGCTCAGCATAATAGAACAGGGAAAGGAAAGTTAATGCACAGAGCTACCAGAGGACTGACCTCCCACTGTAGCTTTCACTACTTACAATAGCTGTGTGGCCTAGGGCCATGAATCGGAGATAGGCGCCACTCCTGTACACCACATGGTGCCCCATAATTTACATATCATATAGGATTTTTTTTTTAAATGGACTAATGTATAAATACATAAACCTGCTACTATGAACTTCATTTAAATTAGCTTCATTTGTGAGGTTGCATAATTGTTCATTTTATTTTTATGAAATTAATTTATGTTTGACAAAAGGACATCACATTAACTTTACTGGTAGTTTTTGTGATAATTTTTTATTTTAAATAGATGGAAAATGGATTTAAAATATCCAGTTATTATTTTTTTTAGTGTGTGACCTCTTGTTATGATATATTTTTGCAGTAAAGAATATAGACAATCAGTTTCCATTAAATTTTCACAAAAGTTGGGTAAAAACTTGTAAATGCACAAATAATACCTCTAGCATCCCTGCAAATACTAGAGTGGCCCAGACAGCAAACGAAAATGCAAACGTCATAACACAAATACAAAAAAAACACAACACAAATACAAAATCATGCTAATTTATGAAAAAGCTGCATAATAATGTAGTGTGCTCATTAACGTCTATGTGAATAACACTGTACCCACCAAAACTATACAGTGTTTTCCCAACAACAAACCCTGGATCAGCCCTGCCATAAAAACCATGCTGAGGAAGGAGAAGAGGATCTTTAGATTGGGAAACTAAGGAGAAGTCTGTGCAGAGGGAGCTGAAGAGGAAGATCAGAGAGGGAAAAGACAACTACAGGAGGAAGATGGAGGACAAGCTGCAGCAGAGTGATGTTAGTGGTGTCTAGAGAGGCCTCAAAACCATCACAGGGCACCAGGATACCACCTCCCAGGCCGTGAGGGGGAGTAGGTGAATGATCTGAAGTTGATCAGCCGCCTACCCCTCCCCCTGCCCTGCTGCTATCACCTTCATCTGCTCCCCCTGTACACCCCCATCCCCCACATCACCCAGCCCTCAGTTCACTCCTCCTGCTGTTTTTCCCTTCACATGCCCAATAGCACTACACACAGCCCCCTTTACAGTCTGTCCCTCACTAATACCCAGTTGAGAACCGAGCTGAAGATCAAAGCAAGAAGGATTGCAGGTCCAGATGGCATCAGCTTGAGGATCTTCAGGTCCTGTGCAGTCCAGTTGTGCAGGATTGTGGAGCACATCTTCAGTTTGAGCTCAGGCTGGGGAGGGTACCACAGTTGTGGAAAATAATCCTGTGTGGTACCCTTGCTGAAGTCTCTGCACCCCAAGGACCTGAGCAGCTACAGGCCAATGGCCCTCACTTCATACCTGATGAAGACCCTGGAGAGGCTGCTCCTCGCCCATCTCCACCCCCTGGAGAGAACAGCGATGGATCCACTTCAGTTTGCCTACTAGCCTGGCATCGGAGTGGAGGATGCAGTGCTCTCCCCCCTGCATCAAGCTCTGTCTCGCCTGGAGAAACCTGGGAGCACTATGAGGATCATGTTCTTCGATTTCTCCAGTGCTTTCAACACCATTTGACAAGTGCTCCTGAGGGACAAGCTGCTGTGTGCAGGGGTGGGCCAATAGACTGGACTAACGCGGTTTACAAGAAGGGGCAGAGCAGGCTCTTCCTTCTGAGGAGGTTCAGATCTTTTGGAGTGCAGGGGGCACTCCTGGAGACCTTCTACGACTCTGTGGTGGCATCAGCCATCCTGTATGGAGTGGTCTGCTGGGGTAGCAGCATCACAGCTGCCAACAGGAAGAGACAGCAGGCTCATCAAGAAGGTCAGCTCTGCTATAGGGGGCCACCTCAACCCAGTGGAGGTGACAGAGGAGAGGAGGATGGCTTTGCTGTTATCTCTGCTGTAGTCCGAGTTTCACCCCATGCGGCGCATGCTGAGTGCACTGAGCTCGTTTCGTGGCAGGCGGCACCATCCTAAGCACACAAGGAGGAGGTATTGCAGATCCTTCCCACCTGCTGCTGTCAGACTACAATCTGCACTCCTCATAGAGACTACACATAACACTTCTACTACTTTGCACAAAAAAGGAATTTTCGACAGCACCGCCAACAGGTGGGCGAGTCCATCCAACGGCTCGCGTCAGACTTGAGGCAGCTGGCCACCGAGTATCGGTTCGGACCGTTGGAGGAAGAAATGGTCCGCGACCAGTTGGCGGAACATACCAACTGTACTGCAGTCCAGTCGAAGCTGCTCACATTTTCGGGTGAATTGACGCTATCCAGGGCCGCTGAGTTGGCGCTCCAGGTGGAGGCAGCAGATAAGTTAACTCGGGAGCTGAGTGAGCGTCTGTCACCGCGAGAGTTAGGATCCCCCATGGCTGCACAAGTTGCGGATCCGGACAGCGATGGGACCGTTGAGGATGACGCAGGAGGTGCCAACGCTGTGATGTTGAGGTCTGCCCCGGGAAAGTCCAGGTGCATGGGCTGCGGGCCCACGAAGCACTGCTACAAAAGCATTGTCCGACAACAGCGAAGCGCTGCGGCAGGTGTGGCCATTTACATCACTACGCAAGGGTGTGCCATTTGGTTGAGGAAGGGAGCCCGCAGAAGAGTTCAACCCCTCCCGCCCCAACAATGATCCATACTGTGTCCCCGAGCACAAGTGGGCGCACGTACTGCACGGTAGATGTGGATGGAGTGGAGGTGCCGATGCTGATCGACATAGGGGTGGAGAGTTTCCTGCTTAACTGGACTACAGTGAGGCAATTTTGACCACACTACAGGATTGGAGGTGACCCAGTGCCGCTTTGTGGCTATGGAGGAGGATGGATGGCCACGGTGGGAACAATCAGACTGACGGCCTGGTACAAGTTGGTGGAGATGTCTGATTTGGAGTTTGTCGTGACGGCTTGTGGCACGAACATCATGGGCTGCAACCTCTTCTATGGCCTTGGCTTCGCTATTAAGAGCGGAGCTGGGGAAGAGTGGTCGGGCCACAGGTTCCGAGAGTACAGGATGACGCAGTGTGGGATGAAAAGTTGCCCGGCACCCTGAAGAGTGGACAGGTCTTGCCGTGCTCAGTCACCGCAGGAGGGCCCCAGTACCAGAGCCCAAGTCGCCCTCGACAAGGGTACTGGGCGGCACAGGGGGGCACCTGCATCAACGAGCGACACTGAGGGGATGGTCCCAGGTGTTACCGGAGCTCGGCTGAAGTGGACTGGTGGACACGAGGCCACATCGGCGAGACCCGCAGTGGATTTAGAAGAGGTCAGGGCAAGACTGATTGACACTAAGAGAACGAGTGCCAGGCAGAGACCCTGCAAGCCAAGCAGAGCCCCGCTGGGAGTCGCAGACTGGGTTCGGGCTCGAGTGGAGGTGAGATCATGGCAGATACGGGCCAAACAGCAGGTGAAGGAGCATCAGGGCCGGCTGCGTGTTATGGCTGGATGGGGTGACGCTCATCTCCGGCTGTCGGATGGCTCATGGAGGCACCTAAACGAGCTGCGGCATTCCCAGGAGAAGTTCGAGGGACATGGGCCTGGACAAGTGGAGCATCCAGCAGTGAGGAAGACAAGGCAAGTCGGGGCCAAGGCGACCAGCCACGGCCCGGGAGACAAGCCACCTCCAGGGGCAATCTGAGGAAGGGACGGTCCAGGGGGCCCACGGGGCCCACGGGGCTTCTTCCCTTAGCCGTGCGTACATAAGTTAATTGTTATACATGTGTTTGGTGTATTACATGGCGGTTTTTTTTAGATGGTCTTTTTGTTAGAACAGACGGCAGAATAATCTGTCTTGCTGTGTGGGGGTGGGACAGCAGTCCACCTGTCCTCCCCTAGTTTTTAGTTGTTTTAGGTGTGAATGTGTTAGGCCATTTTTTAGTACACTGTTTTACGTTATGTTAGTGCACGATTCGTGTCAGAAATTGGGGTGAGTCTGAATTGTACGTGTGTGTTTTGGACTTTTATGAGGGGGAGGGAGAATGTTGTAAATGGTTCTTGTTATTTGTGCTTTTATTTGTGAGGCATGGTGTGGTGGCTCTGGGTTCCGGTTCCGCCACCACCCGTGCCTATAAGAGGGCTGTGGGCAGGAGGGGCGGCCTCTTGGCCATCTCTCTGCTCTGCGGTTTGGGTGTGGTTAGGTTGCACTGCCCTGGTTAATAAGCCTGTGTTCAGTTCAACACTTGGTGTAATCCTTTGCCTCCAGCCTCTGACAAAACAATACGTACAGTAGATACTGAAAATATGAAAATATCCTCCTCTTCTGATAGACTAAAAAAACAGGCCAGGACTTGATTTCAAGCTAAACCAATTAGCTGACCGGGAGCAATTTTGTGCTTATGGAAAGGGTAAGTAAACAATCCCTTTTGTCTCCTTTTATCTCACCAGCTACATACCTGAATAAATAAAGATTCATTCCTTTCAATAAAAAAACTCCATTCTATCCAAAAAACAAACCATGCATGCAAATGTCAAAATATGCACACCTATACTAAGATGCTTTGCCAACGTCTACATCTGAAGCCCCATTCATGTGCAGTGAATCAGGCTTTTGGCATTTACGAATTAAGTCCCACAACTCAATTTATGATTTAATTGGCTACCGCATGACTTCATTTAACTACTACGTTTAATGAGAGGCAGTTTCTTCTCAGAAAGTCCCTTTTCAACAAAACTGGCGTGCAGTTTCTTTTTCTCCTTATTGTTGGCCACCACCATATACTGAAATATGGAGCTTAAAAGCAGAGTATGCACAAGCTTATGAGCATTCCAATTCAAGGTGACTCGACACAATTTAGCTGAGAGGAAATCAGAAGATGAGATTTTGATGAAAAAGGCACTGACTAAAAGCCTGGAGAGGTAGCGATGGTGAAAAACTTTCATTATATATAGTGTGATGTGGATTTTCCCTCCCAATTTATTTTTCATATTTGTTTTCCACAATTATTCCATACTATGTTTATCAAAAACTTAGTTAGCCAAAGGTTTATATATTTAAAAAACCAGCACTGTCTATACAAGTGGAGATTTGGCTTTTGCTTCACTTAAATGCACACTCCATCATCCAAATGCAACAAAAACAGTCCAAAGTCAAAATGTGGTTTGTGAAATTGATTGACAGGATATTTATTCACACTGCAGATCCATCCAGATATCCTAAGCCAAATACTGATCTCAAGCAAATAAAACTTTTATAGGGAGCAAAGCTGTGAGCAGAATTAAGCAACCAATAAAAAAACAAGAGACCAGGGAGTTTTTGAAATCCTTCCACACCCCCTTACTCTCCCGACCTCACACTGTCTGACTTCCACCTCTTTCCACCCATGAAGTCATTTTTGAAGGGCAAGTACTTCCAAGACAATGAAATGGTGATTTCCGAGATCAAGTCATGGCTTCTGATGCAACTTGCAGACTTCTACAGATGAGGTCTCCACAGTTGCCTGAAGCGATGGGAGAAGCGAGAGAACCCTGTTGGCACCTATGTAGAGAAAGACTAATAACTGCACCAAGTTTGGTCCCTCTCATTCCATGGGAAATGAGTCAGGGGAAATCATTAATGAACAGCCCTCACAGTTGTGTGAAAAAGAAAACATGCACACAAGAAAAAACATCCTATTTAGGACTTTTAGGTCTCTGTATATTTGTTTAAACAAATTTTGGGAAAACTGATATTTCTTCAACTCATTTTAGTTGACACATTTGAGGAAGACCACAGAGAAGATTCATGGATGTAGTGGAGGACATGGAGAGGGTTGGTGTTATAGAGAATGATGCAAGGGATAGGGTGAGATGGAGGCAGTTATCCACTGTGGCGTTGCCTCAAGGAAGCAGCCAAAAAAAAGAAGAAGAGGACGACGACAATTTATTAAGCCTTGTTCATAGATAATTTCAAGGCTTACATCCAGTATGTCTGAAATTTTACAAGGTTTTGGTTTGACAACAGACTTGGGAAATATAAACATCAATCTATTTATTCAATTTTTTAAATTCATTAATTTACTGCTTGTTTGCATTTTATGATAAGATCTCTCAGAAACTTGTATGATATGCAGCACCACACTGGAAATATAGTGAGCAACACAGAGCTTCCATTTACGAGAGGAAACAAAAGAATAGAAAGTAAAATAATAATACATTATGTTGATGATTTGTTTTGGGGTTTATAATCATATCCAAGTGATTACAAAAATCTATTCATCATAGCAGAAAAAGGACACACACAAATATGAGTTTAATAGCTTACTAAGGCAATAATAAGTTGGAGGACTATTCCTTTAGGGTAAAAAGAATAATACAGCAAATTAATTAAGCAAATTTATTTTAATAAAATGTTATGACAGCAATATGAGGTATTGTTTTTAATAATTTTCCAGGTTATTTTGAAAGATAATAAATGGCGTTCACTTATATCGCGCTTTTTCTCATCTCTAGATGACCAAAGTGCTTTACAGATCCTGCTATCCACCCACTCACACACTGCTGGCAGCAGAGCTACCATGCACTGGCGCTGGCCTGACCCACCGGGAGTTCAGTGTCTTGCTCAAGGGCACTTCGACATGCAGACTGCAGACAGAGTGGGAATCGAACTCCTGACCCTCTGATCAGTAGTCAGCCATGCTACACCTGCGCCACAGCTGCCCCCAGATCACCTTCAGTCGTTGTTTTTTCCCTCTATGGAGATTGCCTGATCCTGATCTGTCTCTCCTGTATCTTGTTTCAAAATTGAAAAGCATTACCAATTTAGAGATGTATCAAATCTGCATTCTTTCTAATCACCAGTAGGGAACATAGGAAGCACAGACTTCAATCATAATGGTTTTAACAGGTTTATTCTTTATGAATGTTTCTTAGGTTGGGCATTTGAGAGTTTATTTTGTTTTGAAATTTGTAATAACCATGTTTTTGGTGCCGTTTGTCTATTGGCAAGATTACACAAAAAATAATGATAAGATTTCAATGTAATGTGGTGGAAGGATGGAGCTTGGGCCACACTCAATCAATCAATCAAACAATCAATCAATTTTTTTTTTTTATGTGGCTCCAATACAAGAATCCAGAATTTATTTCTTTTTTTAACATTGTGAGATAGGATGTTTTTGACATTCTTTTAAAATTCTGTGTGTAAAATATTGTGTGATTAATCCAAACAAAAATCTGGATCTAGCACTTATGTGTTTGCATTACATGCTTTACCTGTCTGTCATTGGGATGTGTTACAAGGATGTGGTCAGTAATCAGTTGTCATTGACACAGAATGTATTTATGGGCGTTTTCAAGTTCATTTCCTTATCACAGCAGTGCAGAAACAAATTTTCCACTGGGTGCAAGATGCAAAGAGGCTGGTCTAATTATTCAGAGGTGTGTTTTGGATAATACAATCCAAAGTGCTCCTGTCCATCCATTTAATGCAAAGAGGCAAGGCAAGGCAAGTTTATTTGTATAGCACATTTCGTGTACAAGACAATTCAAAGTACATAAAAACATTAAAGCATTAGAGCAAGTTGCAAAAGGAATACATAAGAATTTAAAAGCAAACTCAAAAGTAAATTAAAGAGAAGCAAAATAAATAAAATAGAATACAACAGAAATAAAAATTTACAGTGCATTGTGGGAGATTAACAATTATTCTACTGAAAGGCCATGGCAAATAAGAGAGTTTTTAACCTGGATTTAAAGCACACAAGAGTTTCAGCAGCCCTGATACTTTCTGGGAGTTTGTTCCATATGTGAGGGGCATAAAAATTAAATGCTGTTTCACCATGTTTGGTTTTAACTCTGGGCACAGATAGTAGGCCTGACCCTGATGATCTGAGGGTTCTGGGTGGTTCATAATCAACTAGCAGATCTGAAATGTATTTTGGCCCTAAATCATTCAGAGCTTTATAAACCAACAGCAGTATTTTGAAGTATATTCTTTGACAGACAGGAAGGCAGTGTAAAGATTTGAGAACTGGAGTTATATGATCTACTTTCTTGGTCTTAGTGAGGACTCGAGCTGCAGCATTCTGAACCAACCGCAGCTGTCTGATGGACTTTTTAGGGAGACCTGTGAGGACAGCATTACAGTAGTCCAGTTTACTGAAGATAAATGCATGGACAAGATTTTCTAGATCCTGCTGACACATCAGACCTCTAATCCTCGCTATGTTCTTTAAGTTATAATAGGCTGATTTCACTACTGTCTTAATGTGGCTGTTAAAATTCAGGTCTGAGTCCAGAACCACACCCAGATTTCTGGCTTGGCTGTTGGTTTTTAGCATCACTGATTGAAGCTGAGTATTAACTTTGAGTCTTAAGAGACGCATTATCTAAAGTGAACTCTGATCATGATGGTTTATTTAAGATGAGTTTTGCACTGGCCAAAGCCTGTGCGTGTGAGCAAAAATGCACGTGATAGTAACGCTGTTTAGTAATAAGGAAGACATTAATCACAGTTTACGGCCTTTAAGTTATTTTAGAGAGAACAAACAGATAAGAATGCTGGGCTGAAAAATCAAGCTGAATGGTTTAATGTAGTGTGCACGGAAGCAACACACAGATGGGAATGGGTTTGAAACTTAAGGAAAAGAGGTTGATGCCTGTGCAAATTTTCAAAAACTTTCATTAACAATGGCGTGGAAGAGGCTCCCGGCCCATGGGGAGATGGACTGCACCCTCTCCTGTCTCCCCCATCTCGTGCAGGGGTCTGCTGAGGTTTGTGGCTCTCTATCCCAGTCACTCTAGGGATGGAAGGAAGGAGGAGATCTGGCGCAGCTTCCCGTCTGCTGCTGACCCCCACCATGAAGCAAGCCTGACCTTGGCGGCCTCTCCCAGGTGCTCACGGGTAGCAGTCGAGGCGCTTGCTTGGGGAGAACTGCGACTGTAGACGCAGTGTGGGTGGCCTTGGCCTGGCTGGAAACCCAGGGGTGTGCAGCCGAGGCAGATGTGGATGCATCTCCTGTCTCTCTGGGAAGTTCCAGTGAAAAGTGAAAACACTGCACACTACTTGTTTATTCATTTATTCACCTAAAAATACATACAGTAATGCCTAATAAGTCTGTAATGAAAACAAAAATGTAGATGGAATAAAAATCTTCAGACTGCCACCCCCTTCCCCCACCATGCACTGTCACATCCACACTGGTACACACACACTCCCTGTTCATTCATTCATTCCCCTAAAAAAACTATACATTAATGCGTAATCTATAGGCTCCAATGGTAAGTCTGCAATTAAAATGAGAGTGTGAATGGAATTTAAAAAAAACCAAACTATTTATTGTGTGATCATATTATAATTAAAAGGATGGGTGATTATATTATGACTGTTACAACTCTCCCCATTAAAATAACAGAAAATGCCAGCAGACTGTCATGAAATGTACCATAATAATGATGCGCATAAGACTGTGTGCCTCCACACCTCTTTGAAATGACTCTCCTTCTCCCAGTGCAAAGCCAGCACATTGTCTACTGGTAATTAGATGGTGTGACACAAAGCGTACAAAACCGACAACGCACTGACAGAAACTAACAAAAACACTAGCATATGGCGTGGAGTTTGGTGCAAAAGTCCACTGATGACTGTCAAATAGGGCCCTTAGTGTGTCTGCTTCAAATTGTAATTTTCTTATAAAATGAAATAGTGCACACAATGTCTATGTACGTATTTCCACAATGCATAGCACAAATTAGCCTGACAACCCAGAGCACATGAGCAGAACTGCAGACCTTAATTCTGACCGAACTAGCTGAACCAGCTCCCAGCCTGCAATCAGTGAGAAGAGCATTATGGGGAGGTGGCGTCTGAAGGGACTGAAGCAGCCTTTCTCATCTCAAACCACAAAGTTCAACTCCCACTCAGTCTGAATGGGTGAGTGAGCTGACATTTCTTCACTGAGATCAAACAGTGAGGCCTCTAAAAAGTGCATGTGCCACTTTCAGTTCAGCATTGAGGCATAAATTAGGGAAACAATTTTCAGGATATGATTTAAGACTGATTCTTTCAGAATGCCCACCAAAGCAATGTTTCCTGTGGTATAAAGAACATTTATAACAATGTTATCTACTGTGGCCCATTTGAACTATTTTGACAGAGTATCAACAGCAACGTGAATAAAAATGATGATGCAGGACTCTGTGTGTGTGTGTGTGTGTGTGTGTGTGTGAGTGAGTGAGTGAGTGAGTGAGAGAGAGAGATTAATTATTAGCCTAACATCTTTAGCCAAAACATGTTAAAATGATGAAGGTTTTTGCTACAAAAGCTTAAAATAA
The DNA here is from genome assembly GCA_020510985.1 of Pholidichthys leucotaenia. NCBI lineage: Eukaryota > Metazoa > Chordata > Actinopteri > Cichliformes > Pholidichthyidae > Pholidichthys > Pholidichthys leucotaenia. The sequence continues at coordinate 143,543,042 of CM035842.1, read as the reverse complement.
CAATCATCAGTCTAGAGTCTAGACTAAGTATGACATTTAAGAAGTGATAAATTGTTCTTAAAATTATGACTACAACAAATGCCAAATGTCTTCATCTAATATAGGCAGTATCCTTGTATACAGTATGTTTTTGTATTTTTTGCATAAATTTAACAACCAGTGTTTGTACTTTTATATGAGGTACTTTATCGTTTATAAAATGCTTACTAGAATAGAAAACCTACACTCCCTTCTAAAAGTATTCAAACAGTGACACAGGTTTTGTTATTTTAGCTGTTTACCAAAACATATTCAAGATCAAGTTATATAATCAATATGGGCTTAACATTCGGATGCTCAGCTTTAATTTGAGGGTCTTCACATCAAAATTGGAGTTACAGTTAAGGAATTGCAACCATTTTCATACAAAGTCTCATTTCAGGTGGTCAAAAGCAATGGAACAAATCAACGTTTACATAAATAAAATGTTAAATACTTTGTTGAGAAGCCTTTGTAGGCAATGACTGCCTGAAGTGTGGAACTCATAGACATTGCCAAACACTGGGTTTCATCCTTTTTGATTCTTTGCCAGGACTTTACTGCAGCTCTCTTTGGTCGTAGCTTGTTTGTGGGTTTTCTGCCTTAACTTTTGTCTTAAGCTAGTGAAATGGATGCTCAATCGGGTTGAGATCTGGTGATTGACTCGGCCATTGCAGTATTCTTCAATGAAGAAGTGGAATATTTTCCACTTTGTCTTAAAAAAAAAATCCTGGGTTGCTTTTGCAGTATGATTTGGGGCATTGCCCATCTGTACTGCAAAGTGCCGTCCAATCAACTTTGCTGCATTTGGCTGAATCTGAACAGACACTATATCCCTATACACTTCAGAATTCATCTGGCTGCTTCCATCTTCTGTCACATCATTAAACACTAGTGACCCAGTGCCACTGGAAGCCATGCATGCCCATACATCACACTGCCTCCACCATGTTTTACAGATGTGGTGTGCTTTGGATCATGTGCCTTTCAAAGCCTTCTCCAAATTTTCTTCTTCCCGTCATTCTAGCACAGGTTGATCTTGGTTTCATCTGTCCAAAGAATGCTGCTCCAGAACTGGGCTGACTTCTTAAGATGCTTTTGGCAAAGTCTAACCTAGTCTTTCTATGTATTTTTAAGGCTGATTAATGGTTTGTACCTTGTGGCGAACCCTCTGTATTTGCTCTCATGAAGTCTTCTTTTCATGGTAGACTTAGATACCGATATGCCTACTTCTTGGAAAGTGCTCTTCACTTGGGTGAATGCTGTGAAGGGGTTTTTCTTCATCATGAAAAGGATCCTATGACCATCCACTGCTATTATCTTACATGGACATCAAGGCCTTTTTGAGTCCCAAGCTTACAGTACCTGTGCATTTTTTTTCTCTCAGAATATACCAAATTGTTGATTTGATCACTCCTAACATTTCCACTATCTCTCCGATGGATTTCTTCTTTTTTCAGCCTAAAGATGGTCTGTTTCACTTCCTCTGAGAATTCCTTTGACCACACACTGTGGGTTCACAGCAACCACTTCCAAATGCAAATGCCACATCTGGAATCAACTACAGACCTTTTTACCTGCTTGATAGATGGATTAACAAAGGAATGGCCCATGCAGCCTAGGAAATAGCTTTTGAGTCAATGGTTCCATTATTTTCTGAGCACCTGAAATAAAAAGACTGAATAAAAATAGTTGCAATTCTGAACTCTGAATTTCTGAACTTCTGAAAGTCTGAACTTTAATCTCATATTGATTATACAACTGCATCTTGAATATGTTTGGTAACCAGCTAAAATAACAAAACCTGTGTCACTGCTTCAATACTTTTAGGCGGGAATTTATATTGGATAATCTGTATGTACACCATAGGATGTTTGTGTCTGGGAGTGCACATGTACATGTGGAAAAATATTTAAAGTGAAAAATATCTTGACAGATATGTTCCTCCTACTTTGTCACTAAATAAATCATAGGACAACAAATGGTATTTGGTATTTTCTTAGGAAATACGGCTCACCATCTGGTTTTGAAACTGATACAAAATGGCTTTGTGATGGACTGCAGTCATGCAGCGGTTTTATCTTTTATAGTCCCAACTGGGAACTGTGTTTAGCCACTTAACTGCAATCTACCAGAATCTGGGATTTATTATTTGCACTCGCAAACATTGAATCTGTAAAACAGGAACAGCTCTGTCTAGATTAAATACCTCAGTTATTTATTAGGTCTGTGTTTTATGAACAAAAATAAGACATTATAACAAAGCTTTGCTAAGCTGAGAAACACTTTAAGACTCTGGGCCCTAATTTGATGCTCTACAGCAGGGGGACAAAGTTACGGCCCGTGGGCTAAAACTGGCCCACCAGAGAACCCAAATCAGCCCGCGGGATGAATTTGCAAAGTGTGAAAATGAAATAATAGAATACAAGAGAAGCAATTTTTCAATAAAGTAACTGCTATTCCCACTTTGTCCATTTGGGGTCGCACAAGAGTAGCAGACACAAAAGTGATCCACGATTTCCATTGACTCCACTTGCAGTCTGATATCCATTCTCTACCATAACAGATCGCTAAAAATATGCAAAAAGTATTTTTTATGGATTCGGGATCTAGCACACACTGAAATGTCACAGTATTTAATAAATGTTCTTTAAAAATACATTTACCCCCATGTATCACAGCGTGGCAGGTGCTGGGGGGGGGGGGCGTTCACAACCACGCTGACAGTTGGTGGCTCATTGAGGTTTGTCGGGGGGGGTGCAACAGTTCGCTGCTGTTTGTCGGATGTTTTTACGGTCGGAACCAGTTTTTTCAGTACAACTGTCAGCGTCTGTTTCATGTAAGTTTTCATTCTTTTCAACTCACCATTGTTTTGGTGGCTGCTGGCTCTCAGGCCTACATGGGATGGTGTGCTGTTGTGTTGTTGTGGTCCTTTCCGCTGCCCATTCTCAAATTTCAGGGGGCTTCATTTTTTTGTGGCGACATGTCTCTGTACACAGGGAGGGTGGTGGACTGTGTTGTTTTCTTGGCTCGCTCTGAGTTTGGAGGTGGCTTTGGTGTGCAGAAGGTGTCGGGAGTTGGTTGTTCACCGGGGTCAGCGTTGCTCATGTTGGAGTGATTTCAGCAGCTGTTGCTAAGCAGCCGTTGCTGAATGGCTCCAAGAGGAGTGTACCAGCCTGCTTGTTCTGAGTATTTTTTTCATGCAGTGCTCCTTGGTGGTTGAGTGTGTCATGTCAAGGTTTTTCATTCCATTTTTGCTATAAAATCCAAACAGGGCCGACATTTGAGCTAACTTTCGATGCATCCATCCACCTACTTCCTAACTTGTACACCTGGCTGCAAATCTTGTGACAAGCTATGATTTCACCTGCCTTACTTTGAGCCATCTAGTGGACTAAAAACACAGTTGGTTGATTAATAAAAAGGGTTTGCAACATTCACATAAATATATATATCATTTATAAAAGATTGATAAGTGTGTTTAGGAATCGGTGCATCATCGTGAGTGCCAAGTATTGTGATACACCACTGAATCGGTCTTCTGTCCCACCCCTAGTGTTTATATACATACCCAGTCTCCTTTAGTCATCTTGATGACTGCTAGTTAGCTTGACAGCTGTTCAGAGGGAGTCCTTTACAAAGCCAGGATTATGTTATCACTATTATGGGTCTCTGCTCAAGATGGTAAATCCAACTTCTACTTGTCAATTTTGTTGTCAGCTAATCAGTTAGCAGCTAAGAGCGATTTAGCATTGGCCTATTTCCTCATTAGATTCCAGGCAGTTTACCCACTTTTTTTTTTGGCATTACAGTTGGGTAATCCAGATAATATGTAAATCTTAACTTCATCTATTTTGTCGGAAACAGATGTGAGAATTGGAAATATGAAGCTGACATGCCAGCTTTTTAACCTCTTGCACTCCGGAGTACCGCGGGCGGTCACGTCTCTGCGTCCTAGGGCACACAAGGGCGCCCTAGGACTCACACTGTGCGTCCTAGTGCGCACTGGAAAAAAAAGCTGCATTTCCATTCTTCCACTACAGACACAGCCGCAAACAGAAAGCCAAAGGAGTGCTTTGATTGGTTTAAGATGTGATTGACCTCTCATTCGACTAATAAGAGCCTTGAATTGGGTTTCTGAAACCTTGAAGAACCAATGACTGAAAACCTAGCAAGAAGGACCTGCCTACCAACGGCTGCGAATACAGCGAGCCAATTGGAGCACAGAAGTTTGAAAGCGTGCGTCCCTTGCAAAATCTGTTTTGTGTAACCCGCTGGGTGACACACACGCGTTTGCCAGTCTTTTTTTCTTACTACTGTTCTTATTTGTTTTGAAAAATCGTTCGCCAAAACCGCAATCATGGAAGCGCAAAACCGCAATAATGGAATTATGGTTTGACAGGGTCGCGTGACCAGAACCACGAGTCCGTAACAAGTGGACCAGCGTCATGTTCGTCTGACAATGAGGAAGAGAAGTTCGCCAGCGACACTGCTGTTGTAGACAGGTAAGTGTTATAAGCTAAATTATTCTTTATCCCTGAAAATTGTAATCAAAATGACTTTTGACCGATCGGTAAATTACAACTGTGCATCATCGCAACATGAAGACCGCGGGGCACGGGTCCAGTCCATGCGCCGCGTCCGGACCGTGAACGCCCCCCCCCCCCGCTACTCTTCTGTAGCAGATTGCAGATATTATTGCAGATATTTTAGCACGACTGTGCGTAGAAGACCGCGGCATGCGCCGCAGTCCGTCATGTGGCGATGGACGATGTCTGTCCTCTGTAGCGGCGGGGGGGGGGGGGGGTTGTTATCCTCTACATTTTTTATGTGGCATGCTTCTTTGTGTGTGGGGGCTTGTTTGTTCATTCATTCATGAATGAATGAATAAACAACACCCCCCCCCACACACACACACACACAGCCGTGAGTTTCACCTTTCATTAGAGCCCAAGATGAAGCTTCTATATTGAATCATTCAAAAGTTACAGACGTTTTTCCAAACTGTGCCATTTGGCACAATTTGGCACAGTTCAAAAACGCCTGGGAACAACCTAAGAAAAAAGCTGTGTAATATATTCATTTTTTGTGGTATTGTTACAAAATTTTGACCTCAGCTGGATAACACTTGGTTCTACATTTCTGTTGCATTTTCCAGCCCGGATCTGACAGCTGTGTGTTATTTGCAAGCATGTGTATCCAAAAAAACACCCAGGCGAAATTTATTTTCTTCAAGTTCAGTATGTTTAGATGACTGTTACTCAGTGGCAGGAGTACTTAGAGAGATTATGACTATTTTGCCAAAAAATTCAAAGTGTTTTCTTTTAAATGAGACCAACCTCATGAAGATGCTGCAAAGGGTTGAAGAACAGCTTTTGATTTACTTTAGGTACGTTATTTTTTGGCATTTTTAGGGAAATTGACCAGAGTGCAAGGGGTTAACCACCTGGATGTTTAAAACACCAGGGTCATGGAGGTCTAGATTTTGAAGATTGTCTATTTTCAAACAGCACCTCACTGTGGAAATTAAGGTACACACCATGGCTCTATAATTCTCACATACTGTATTGCAAGAAGCCACTGACAGTTACTCAAATTTAAAAATTATTAGGATGCTGCTAAAGCGGAGTAATGCATATCCGGTTCGATCCCAGCCCCTGACCAACAGTGATCTGTGTGGAGTTTGCATGTTCTCCCCGTGTCTGCATGGGTTTATTCGGGATTTCTCCGGTTTCCTCTCACATGCCAAAAACATGCAAGTTAGGTTAACTGGCATCAACTGGGGATTCTAAATTGTCCTTAGGTATGACTGTGAGAGTGAATGGTTGTTTGTCTCTCTGTGTTGGCCCTGTGATGGACGGGCGATCTGTCCAGGGTGTACCCTGCCTCTCGCCCAAAAGATGCTGGGATAGGCTCCAGACCCCCCCCCCCCCCGTGACCCGAAAAGGATAAAGCAGAAGAAGATGGATGGATGGATGTTCATTGTCATATCTCCTGAGCATCCCCTGTCTATGAGTGTCAGTGTAGCCCCGCCCGTCCTGTTTTCCCTCACCTGCTGCCCTTGATTATCCTCCCAGCTGTCCCATGTTTCCCTGATTAGTTTCCTCCCTATTTTTGTTGCTTTCTTGCTGTCAGTTTTTGTTGGATCATTAAAGTTGCTTGTCATTGTGCTCCTTGTGTGTTCCTTGTTATTTCTCAGTGAGTTTTGGGGGTATTATTCACAAGTTATATCCAGCCCCTGTGCTGTGTCTTTTGTTTGTTTATTTGTGTTTTTTGTCAATAAATTATTATTGCACTGAAGTCTTGCCTACGCCCTTGGGTCCTGCTCAAAATTACATCTGCCTCCCAAAGCAGAAACTCTGACATAGTTCCTCTTCCATGCTAGTCAAACAGTTCTGTAAAACTACAAGTGAAAACTTAAAAATACAGGGTTTCCTCTGGTAACATTTCTCAGTGGCGGCCCGCCTCGCCAGAAATTTTACTGCCTCATCAAGGAGATATGAATTTATTAAGAAAAATATATGAAGCAATGACTTTCCACAAGCGCGCACACAAACAACGCGTGGCCGTCATCCGTGCGGAGTTTAGAAGTGCCCCGTTCACACGAGTTTTACAGTCAGTCAGCAGTGTCTCGCTAAGCGCGACTGTCCGACAGAGACATGAGTTTATTAAAGTACTTTAAATGTGGAAAAAAATCAGAAGAGGTATGTAAGCACTGGAGGCGTTTATCATGGTTTTAACCTGCTGGAAACGGGAGCAATAATGGAAGAGTCGCTTAGCTAAGAGATGTAGTTAGAATTCATATGCAGCCGGCTTCGTATGAAGGGAAAGACAAGGAGGACTGATGAATTGCTGAGGATATATTTCACCAGCCACTACAATATTGTTATGTTCTGCAGGAATTGCAGGAATTAAGAGGCTGGCAGTTTCTCTCTTTTCTTGCATGAGCAGGTGTGTCGTTTTTATTCTCCAGCGGCAGTGACAAAAAGCAACAGCTAAAAACACTAGCTCTCTTTTCACTCTAAACTGAGGTCCTTCAGCGACTGCCTAGAGAGGTGCCTGATGAGAAAGCCTGAGAACACAACTATAACTACTTATGCAGATCATTCTGTACATGAACACATACTGTGGTGAATTATGTCTTTAGAGTCCGCTACAGTTCCCTATTATGTACCTGGCAGGTTAAGATGACCGAAATTCACCAAGTCAATGACTTTAATCTGTCAGCAGCCTTCAGGCAAACTAAACATGTCAACATTTGATTTAAAAATAGGGAGGTATTTCCTGCTGTCTGAGTGGTGAGATTTCTAAAAAAAACCACAAAAAAACGAAAATATAAAGAAATATTATAACAGAAATAACGCATCCTTGGTCATTTAAGTTAATTTATTTCATTAAATACAATTTTATTAATATTTTTTTCTTTGTAATCAGAGTTAAATTATTGTTCTGTTCTGACTGCAAAATTACGGACAAAAATGTAAATTGTTATAAGGAAAAAATAAAAAAAATTACCACAGTCTGTTTCAAATTTATCTAAAAGAACCCCAGTAATTTTATTTTAAAAAACTGACAAAAATTAGTCATAAAATAATCCACAAATTTATAATAAAGTTTCAAATGTACAAGAAAAGTCAATTTTACAAGAGGAAATTACAAATTTGAGGAACATGGTTTCAACTTTAGATAGATTTACAGAGAAAAGCAGAAAACTATAAGAAAATTGTTATACATTTTGGAGAAAAACCTCAAACCTTCAAGACTGAAGTCATTACTCAAGTTTTAAGTGGGTGCTCTTTGTACCCTTAACTCAAGTAGAAATTTTTGGTTGTCTACTTTTAATTATTAATTTCAAAGCACTGCTTTTACATGAGTAGAATTTCTGGTTACTATACCCACCTGATCATATAATTTAAGTATGCATGAGTACATTACTATTATGAATGTTTCTTTCCCTTCCCTACTCTCTCAATGAAAAAAAAAGAAACACTAGATTAAAAATACAAAAAATACACACATTTTTGTCATTTATGTAAACCATGACAAAAAAATCCTACAGGACAAAACACGACACTTGATATTTTCTAACCTGTTTGTATACCACCATAGACGGAGAGAGAACCTGAATTAGACAGAGCTCAGAGAGGGCAAGATGAGACAGAAGAGAGGAGCCAAGGAGAGGAAAGTGTTCAGGCAGTGGAAGGAGAGAAGGATAACACCACTAAAAGGTCTAAACACAGGATGTCTGGGTGGGACCCCAACTGGCCCAATATTCAAGCCTCGGTTGTACAATACTTCAAATGGTAAGTTCCATATGCAACGTTACTGTGTAAAATTTTAAAAAGAAATAAATAGTATAAAATTAACATATTCCGGTATGTTTACACCCCCCCCCCTCCCCGGGAAAAATACGTTGCCACTGTGCCAAGGTCTTTAAGCCAGAGGAAACACTGAAATGCCTTCTAATAACATGCAAAATTACTTAACAAGCAGGCATGTTATTTGTATGCATTTCCATGACACTGGGCTGACTCAACTGTGACTTTCTATCACTCACCATTCTTGTGACAATCTTTGACAAAAACAAAAAAAAAAAGAATCTAACTTCTGACTTTCCATCGATCAATAGTCAGCATGTGAGAGATGCACAGTTGTCTGCTCATCCATGTGTTATCCAGCCAGCAGAGTGATCCCCCTGGGGCACAGCTTTGAAGTTTTTTTTTGCCTTTTTGCCCACTGTGGAAACATCATTACCCTGTAACTACACCTGAGCAACAGTCATTAGACTCTCACCCAGCAGCTTTGCCACAGAGACACAGAAGAAACACTTTCACTTGTCTCTTTATATTGAAGAGTGTTGATGGAGCAGAATGACGATGAACAAAAAGAGCTCAAGTGCAAAAAAAGAGACAGTTCCAAAAAAATGAAGACTACGCACATTAATTGTTTGAGCTAAGTTGCTAATGTTAATAAAAATGAAAAAAGGCTACATCAATAACCTTGCAGGATGGATCAATTGATTTAGCAGTAGGGGTATAGGACCACCTGCTAAAAACATCACAGCATTTTCATACCTGTGGGGTTACACATGGCTCCTTTTTAGAATAGAATAGAATATAGGCTTTATTGTCATTGAACTGTATTATATTGACAAAATATCAAAACCACCACCATTGTGGGTGCTTTAAGAAAAAAGAAAAGAAACTGAAAAGTTGCCCAAAAAATCAAGTGTAAAACTTCCATCAGTTTGTGTGGAAGTCCTCCAACTAATAAGTGGAAATGTCTTGTCTTCCCAACCACCTAGCATGACCAGATGAACTGTCTTCTCTTTATGACAATGAAATCTTCACATTTCATGAGATTTCCCCATCTCACATGGAAACTAACAACCCCACGCTTGAGTTCTGTGTTGGTGTGATTTCTTTGCTGGTGACTGACTTTTTACTTCTTCTTCTTTGTTTATTTTCTTTCTTGCACTTTCTTTAAGTACTACATATTTTTTAGTTAAGGTTAGAGAAATGGTGAGAGTTAAGAGAAAATGGTAAATGGCATTCACTTATATAGCACTTTTTTCTCATCTCTAGATGACCAAAGTGCTTTACAGATCCTGCTATCCACCCATTCACACACACATTTACACACTGATGGCAGCAGAACTGCCATGCACAGGTGCTGGCCTGACCCACCAGGAGCAACTGGGGGTTCAGTGTCTTGCTCAAGGACACTTCGACATGCAAACTGCAGACAGAGTGGTAATCGAACCCCTGACCCTCCGATCAGTAGTCGGCCACACTACACCTGCGCCACAGCCGCCCTCAAAGAAAGTGAGGATATACTTTTACACAAAATGCATCTGAATCCCTCTGCCATGTCACTTCAAGTCATTATTAACATGACCAGTAGAAGCTGCTTAATGACAAACTGCACATAATACCTGCTGGCAATAACTAGTAGACTTGGAAGTGGAGCACCTGGAGAGTTGTTATTATTTTAATTCTTATTTTACATTAAATGTTCAAAGATTCAAAAATTTTGTCAGTACTACTATACATACAGAATATACAGGAGAATTGAAATGGTGTTTCTTTCTCTCTTCAGTGGTGTACACAAGATATATAAAAAAAGGAATAAGGCTGGAAAACCAACAACAGCAGTCTATGTACAGTAATGCTACCCGTAGTGCAAATGGTGGTAAAAGATAGACCCAGACCTCCCATAGTGCAAATAAAGATAAACTATAAACGATGAAAACCAGCAATCCTATATACAGAAAAGTAGAGCAGTAATACTCATAGTTGCAGTTCAGTGCAGTAGTGTAGGTGTAGACAGTGACAGACAGGACTGCACATGATCAGTACTGCAGTGACAGCAGCGGATACGGCATTTGTGCAAATGGTTGCAGTAAAGTGCAGAGACATACAGTAGCAAATGTATTACTGTTGGTGTGCCAGTCTTTCTGTGCCAACAGCTGAGGTAGTTATTGTGTGAGTGAGTGCGTTCCAGTCCGGGGGTGGGGGTGGGGGGTGGGGGGGAGTTGACAGAGTTCAGGGTCCTGATGGCCTGATGAACAAAGCTGTTTAGCAATTTTGTGGAGCGGGCCCCAAGGCTCCGGTATCTTTTCCCCGAGGGCAGGGGGCTGAAGAGGGAGTGTGAGGGGTGGGAGGTGTCACCTGTAATGTTGATGGCTCTGCAGGTGAGGCGGGTGAGGTAGATGTCCGGGGCGGGGGGGCAGACGGGTACCGATGAGCTTGCTGGTTACTTTCACTGTGCATTGTAGAGTCTTCCAGCAGGAGGCAGTGCAGCTTCCATACCACACTGTGATGCAGCTGGTGAGGATGCTCTCAATGGTGCCCTGGTAGAATGAGCACATGATGGGAGGTGGGACTCGTGCTCTCCTCAGTTTGCGGAGGAAATGGAGGCAAGTTTGAGCCTTCTTGGCCAATTATGTGGTGTTGTTGGACCAGGAGAGATCCTCACAGATGTGCACCCCCAGGAACTTGGTGCTGCTCACCCTCTTCACAGCTGCACCATCGATGATCAGAGGGGGATGCTGTGTGTGTCCCCTCCTGAACTTGACCACAATCTCCTTGGTTTTTCCAACAGAAGAACCAAGAAGAACAGAAGAGGAAGAGGTTATTGTCTTTGCACTACTGGACCAGTTGGCTCACCTCATTTCTAGAGTTGGTCTCCTCGTTGTTGGTGATGAGGCCCACCACCGCCGTGTCATCTGCAAACTTAATGATGTGGTTGGTGTTGTAGGCTGGTACGCAGTCATGGGTCAGCAGGGTGAAGAGCAGCGGGCTGAGCATGCACCCTTGTGGGGCCCCTGTGCTCAGTGTGATGGTCTGGGAGGTGTTGCTGCCAACCCACACATTCTGTGGCCTCCCTGTGAGAAAGTCCAGCACCCAGTTACAGAGAGAGGTTTTGAGTCCCAAGTGTCTGAGTTTTTGTATTAGGTGCTTGGGGATGATTTTGTTGAATGCTGAAGTCCAAGAACAGCATTAGCACGTAGGAGTTCTTTGAGTCCAGGTGGGTGAGGGTTGGATGGAGAGCAGCAGCGATGGCATCTTCTGCGGATCTGCTTGACCTGTATGCAAACTGAGATGGATTGTGGGAGGGAGGGAGGATGGACTTGATGATCTTGATGTTCTGCATGACCAGCCACTCGAAGCACTTCATTATGATGGGGGTCTGTGTTACGGGCCGGTAATCATTGGAATGGGATGGGCTTCTTTGGGACTGGTATTATGGTGGCAGTTTTGAAACATGTGGGGACATGTGGGGACAACAGCTTGAGTCAGAGAGAGGTTGAAGAAGTCGGCCAGGACATTTCTGAGCTCCTCTGCACAGTCCTTCAGGATGCGACCTCGCATGTTGTCTGGTCCAGCTGTTTTGCGTGGGTTGATCCTGCAGAGGGTCCTCTTCACGCTAGCCGGATCCAGACTTATGGCCTGATCATCTGGATGAGGAGTGGTCTTCCGTGCTGATGTGCTGTTTTGTGCTTCAAAGCGGCCGAAGAAGTCATTTAGGTTGTTGAGCAGTGTGATGTCACTCGCACAGGTCTGAGGTGGAGGTTTGTAGTTGGTGAGGGTCTATATGCCACGCCAGAGGGAACGTGCATCTCTGGTGTTGCTGAAGTGGCTGGATATTTTCTTGCTGTACTGTCATTTTGCCTCTTTGATGCCATGGGACAGGTTGACCCTAGCTGTTGTTAGTCCTGCAGTGTCACCGGCCCTGAAGGCTGTGTCCTGAGCCCTCAGGAGCCTGTGGACCTCTGCTGTCATCCATGGCTTTTGGTTGGCACAAACAGTGATGGTTTTGCAGTGAGTGACATCATCAATGCATTTAGCTATGTATGCTACAACAACCTCAGTGTACTCCTCTTGGTTTGTGTGTCCATTGGGAGTGGCTGCGTTCTTGAAAGTGTCCCAGTCTGTAGTACTGAAACAGTCTTTCAGAGCATCAGAGGCCCCCTCTGGCCACACACGTACCTGCTTTTTTGTTGGTCTGATTGTTTTCACTCTGGGTTTGTATGCCGGCCTTAACAAGATGGTGATGTGATCAGAGAGACCCAGGTGGAGAAGGGGGGAGGCTATGTATGCTTTCTTGTGGGTTGCGTACACCAGGTCAAGCAAATTGTCTCCTCTTGTTGGAAAGTCTACACCAGGGGTCACCAACTAAAAGTGCAAGAGGTCCGATCAGTCAGTCCACCTCCCAAGCTGAGGTCTGAATTAGGGCTGGGGATCTTTAGGCACCTCACGATACAATTATGATTCAGGATCTCCGATTTGATTCTGAAGCGATTCTCGGTGCATTTTTTGTTTGTTTTTTTCAGGATTTTTTCCCTCTCACTGCATGACAGCTTGATACTTTTAAAGCCAAGTGTTTGCAATGACCCATGAATTTACTTCAAACATCTTTTAATAAAAGAAATGGAAGAGAAATGTGACAAGTCACATGGACAAATTTATCTGAAAATGAGCTTTTTAGAACTGTCATCTTTTCATGGATGTTCTTTCAGAAGACCACAGTTGTCTCCAGCAGGACAATATCATTTGCTTTTACACATTACTTTATTAAGCAGATGTTTTAGCTGCTTTTAGTTCTGTATTATTTTTTAAACAAAAAAAAAAATCAAATAAATTCTTTGTTCAATTTCAAATAAAACATAATAATTTAATCATAATAATACAGGGGAACACTAAATGTGTTTTTGACTCCAAATAAATAGCTCTAAAATTCTAAAATCTACAACTTAAATCCTAAATGTGGAAAGTTTTACAGGAGAACACAAACTAAATTACATACATTTAAAAAGATTAATATCTAAAAAACAAAATCTCACAAAAGTCCGCCTCTGTAGTATATTTTTAGTGTTAAAAAAAAGTTTCAAACTATAAGCCTAAAAAAGGGGCAGGAAATATAATTAATGCCACAGTATAGAATTTCTTTGGAGGTTTTTTTTATGTTGACAATGATTTTATCTTTTTAACTTCATCTGGGTCTGTTTGGGTATCACTGTCACAGGGAGAGAGGAGGTGGATGTGTGGAACTTTTCATGTTCAGTAACACACAGAGCAAATTATTGTTTTTACATGATATCAGAGGGTCGCGGAAATTACCTCCATATGCAGCCCAACAGGACTGCTGTCCCAGGAAGGTACGGAGGACCCACGGGGACCTTCCATCAACAACCCACTGGGTGGAAATGTACCATCGGAGGCAGCCAGAGTGGCGGTGGACACAGTTTCACAGCAGCGTTTCATTCCGCAGGTTACACTGGGAAGGAAGCATGGCTAGCCACCCATAGCAAATGATGATTTTACCTCCTGCTGTATCCCAAGGAGAATGTCAAAGGTCTTATGCTATAAAATGTCTGGGCAGCAGCCGCCAATACAGCACTTCAGTTCCGCTTTTTCATTCAGTTAAAACAAAACAGTATAATTTTTCCCCAAATTATATGAAAAAGCTTCGGTGTCCGGATGGAGGACTCTCAAGGTCCGGACTGGAGTCCACCAGTTAGTGGTGACCCCTGATCTACATGTTGGTGTAGTTTTGGTAGGAGGGCCTTTAAATCTGCATGGTTGAAGTCTCCTGCAGTGATGAGGAATCCGTCTGGATGCACTGTTTGTGTCTCACCAATGGCTTGATAGGGTTCCTTTAGTGCTTTACTCCTCTCGCCGATGGCGGTGGGCGGGGCATACATGGCGATTAGTAGGACGGATGAAAATTCTCTCGGAATATAAAAGGGTTGGCACTTGAAGATTATAAACTCCACCAGTGGAGAACAGTGTCACCATGGGTTGAGATGCCGTCTCGGCACTGAGCCCATGTTTTCCCTCATCCCTGCCTCCCATTGAGCAGCGTCTCAGCTGGCCCCCAGCTGGCAGCATTATGGACGGCTGGGGCCAATTAGTCTTCATCAGCTGGGGCGCTGCCAATGAGGATAAATAGGAGCAGCCTCGATGACTCGGGGCTGCGACATAAGCACTGCTAGGCTGAAGCCCCTTCGTCTGGTGTCAGCCTCAACTCCCCTTGCAGCATTCCTGTGTTTGTATCCCGCTGTGAGGATGTACGTCTTGCTACCCCCACGTCCGGTACGAGCTGCTTACCTCTGCGCTGTGCAACCTGTGAGTGTACCTCTGCATGAGTATCTGTGCTCTCCTCATCCCTTATCCCTTACCCAAAATAAACCATCTCGACTCACTGGCTTGTCCCTGGCTCTGATTGCCCGGCTCCCTAGAGCCGGATATGACAGTATGTCGCAGCCAGAAGAGTTGCCGGCGGCCGTGAGTCGCTGTGGAAATGTACCTTTCTGTCCGGGTGTCAGCGCTGCTAGCATGCCGTTTCCCAGGAGTCACTTCCGGCGCCAGGGCGACGAGCTGAGGTCCATCTCGGAGGCTGTCGACGGGACGTTCTTCACCCTGCACGACGTCTCCAACGCGAGACGCTGGCATCCGGGCCGTGCTGAGGAACTCCTGGACTGTCACCCTCACTCTCTGTACCATCTGGAGGACAGTGCCAGGATAGACGCTGCAGGTACACAGCGAGAGAAGCTCCACGGGGTGGATGGAAATCCCGGCAGGGAGTCGAAGTGGGCGACGTCTTTCCCCGCTTCGGAGTCCCGTTCCTGCCGCCATTCCAGTCCGGGAGTTCGCGCCAACCAGAGGACTTCCCCCGACCTGCGCCACGTCACTCGGGATTCCCTTCAAGGAGCCGCAGCTGACAGCAGTTATGTCCGGGGTCGAGTGGCTGTCGCGAGCTCTACTGTGTTTCCTGTCACCACCTTCAGGCATGTGGCGGCGGCAGTGAGATTGATGGTGAGGACTTCAGGGCTACGAAGCTTTCCCGTGCTCGACGCCTTCCTCGTCTCGATCTCCGATCTGGAGCGGCGAATCCTGGGTTTCCCCCTCGCTTCGTCCCCTGGGAGTAGTCGTCATCACATCGCCGAGTCACCTCTGCACGAACCTCGTCCGGATCCAGTTCTGGGTCATCGTCAGGACCGTTCCTCCCACGCAGCTGTCATCCCTTCGCCTCGTCAGTGTGGAGATTCTACAGCCCCGTCCCCTGAGCCTCGTTCCCCCGCTGTCATTCCTGGACATTCGGGCTGGCTCACCCCGGCTGTTTTCCCCTCCTCCTCGACGCGCTTCCTGATCGCTGTGTGTGCCTGGAATTCCGGCCTGGTGAGCTCTCTGCTGGAGACAACGCGAGCGACCCTCAGACGAATTCCCGGGGGGTCCTCCGTTATCGCCGGGCGGGGAGAGGAAGAAGCAGATTCCACTACAGCAGGCGATACTCAACCTCCAGGGGGCAGGCAAGTCATTGTTTTTTCACACCTGCTTAATGATTTGCTCTGTCACATCCCTGGAGGAGAAGTTCAGGGTTCGCAGCTCCCTGAACTCTCCCCACCTGCTGTAACCTGTATTCCTAATCCCGCATCCTCTGTGTCTCTCTCCGCCGAGCGGTCCCCGGCTCCGGGTCAACGTGGTGGGATATGGAGAGGGCCTGTGGTTCCGCAGCTACTTTGCGGACGGAGGAGGGGGACTGACTGCTGCGTGGAGTCTCCGCCGACGACTGAGCGTCCCCGGGTCTCCACGGAGGAGCGGTTCGGTCCAGCGGGACGAGATTCTTCTGGCTTCACGCCGAGTGGATCGTCGGCGGGGTTACCTGAGCTGGAGGGATCTCAAGCTGCGCTGACCATCGTGCTGGCTGCGGGGCCCGACGCGGCTAGATGGGAGCCTGACAACGACCTCCTGACGACGGATCCTGGATCTTCGCAGTCCTGGACGGCGTCAGAACCCGAGATCAGGCGAGTGCTCTCCTTTCTTTTCTCTCTTTTTATCCCCGAGCACTTCAGCCTATCTCCAGGGGAGACGAGCCGGGTGCAGCCGTCCGCTGCGTCTGAGCTCGTCTCGCCGGGTTCTGGCGCTGCCGGTGATCCTGATCCCGGTTCTGTTTTCTCTTCTGAGCCTTCTTCCAGGGTCACCGGCAAGGAGTTGCTGTTCCTCGTGGTGCTGGAGGGTCCGGGTTCAACGTTGGAGGTCGGTTCTGGTGCAGTAGTCAACGTGGGATCGCCCGAGACCCAGTCGGGGTCCAACGTGGGTTCGCCTGAGGCCCGATCGGGGTCCGACGTGGGTGCTGCCCCAGTATTGTCCAGGTCCGGTGAGGAGGTGGCCGTTTCCCTGAGGCCCGCCGCCCTCGTCATCGGCTCTCCCCTGAGCCTCTTCCACCGGGATCCGCTCTGACCCTTCGTCCGTCTCAACGGTCCTGGTGGTTGAGTGATGCGGGTCGACGACCCGACCCGCAAAACTTTCGGTTCGGTGATCTGGTTCCCCCCACTGGTCTGTGTTTCCCTCTGGGCAGCCTGGTTCGGCTGCCGGTGGACTGGATTCCTGGGATCTGGGTCCAGAGTTCGCCGTCCGAACACTTCTTCCCCTGATTCGCCAGCTGGACAATGGGCGGGGAGATCTCCGGAGCCATCTCGGCTATTTTTGGACTCTGCCTGCCATACACCTCGGGTGTCACTTTTTCTTTTATCGTTATTAAGGTCACTTGGGTGTAATGTCTGTCCTGTTGGTGGATGTGTATTTATAGTGCTGTGTGTTTTCCTTCCCTCGTACCCAGCATTTTATTTTTTGTACCATGTTTTTAGTCTCGTTTTTGCATTGTAGAGTTATGTTTTGTTCCCTTTCAGACCATACTCTGCAGTTGCCCATTCATTCCAGTCACTTTCATTTCTTTAGGTGACTGGGTATTTATATATTCATGTGTGTGGGTTTTTCTTTGCCTGCACTCAGTATTTCTTTTTTATGCCCTGTTGGTTCATTATAGAGTCATGTGCCTTGTTTTCCGTAACACCATGCTCTGTAATTGTCCATTTGTTCCAGTCACCCTCACTTTTCTTGGTGACTGTGTGTATGTACTTATATTGGTGCTGTGTATTGTGTTTTCCCTTTATTTGACCATACTCAGCATTTTTTGCCCTGTACCTTTTTGGTGGTTCTTTTTTTTTTCTTGCTCTGGGTCACGCATGGTTGGTACTCTCTGGGTAGTATGTAACCGGCGTGCTGACCCAGTTCTTCTCCCCATCTGTACCTGGGTTAATTATTCTGTTGTCAGTATTGTATTTGGGTTTTTCTTTCCCGCTACCCTACATTGCCCCATTGGTGTTGTCCTTCCCTTGGCTTCTTCCCCTCCGGTCCGCCTCCCTTCCTCCCACCCTAGGTGGGGGGGGGGGGGGGGCTGGGATGTTCCTGGTCGTTCGGGAGCCCGACCTTGAGGGAGGGGCTCTGTCACCATGGGTTGAGATGCCGTCTCGGCACTGAGCCCATGTTTTCCCTCATCCCTGCCTCCCATTGAGCAGCGTCTCAGCTGGCCCCCAGCTGGCAGCATTATGGACGGCTGGGGCCAATTAGTCTTCATCAGCTGGGGCGCTGCCAATGAGGATAAATAGGAGCAGCCTCGATGACTCGGGGCTGCGACATAAGCACTGCTAGGCTGAAGCCCCTTCGTCTGGTGTCAGCCTCAACTCCCCTTGCAGCATTCCTGTGTTTGTATCCCGCTGTGAGGATGTACGTCTTGCTACCCCCACGTCCGGTACGAGCTGCTTACCTCTGCGCTGTGCAACCTGTGAGTGTACCTCTGCATGAGTATCTGTGCTCTCCTCATCCCTTATCCCTTACCCAAAATAAACCATCTCGACTCACTGGCTTGTCCCTGGCTCTGATTGCCCGGCTCCCTAGAGCCGGATATGACAAACAGTGTTTATGCACAAGAGTCACATCTCAGCACCAAGCGTCACTGATGTACACACACACGCCTCCCCCACGGCGCTTCCCTCCTTCCGTGAACACTCTGTCACCACGATAGCATGTTAGCCCTGCTAAGTGAATGGCAGAGTCCGGTATATTGTCATTGAACCACGTTTCTGTAAAGATAAAAACACAGCAGTTCCGCGCATCACATTGCGTATTTCTCAGGAGCTGTATGTGGTCTATTATGTTATCTAGTGAGCATATGTTGGCCAGAATGAGGGAAGGAATCGACAGTCTGTGTGGGCTAGCGGTTAGCTTTGTTTGGATACCTCCACGTTTACCTCTCTTTTGTCGCCACTCATGCTGTCTATGGCGTCTCCATTTGGGATGAGACACAGCAGTCGAGTCCGGGAGTGTGGAGGTCTGGTGAAGACCCAGGCCACGGAGTTCCTCTGTAACACACGCTGATCCAGGACGTAATGTTTGGTCATATTCCTTATCTCCAGAAAGCTGTGGTGACTGTAGCTTGTGCGCAGCATCGTATACAGGCATTAAACACATGAATGTACACTTAGGTGTAATTTAAACAACACTAAATGGCACAAAAGACGAAGACAGAAGAGAGGTTTCTGCGTGTTCACGTGCCACCTAGCACATGTCAGGTGCGTATTTCCATTTACATGTAAACGTTTAGAAACACAAATACACGATTTCTAAAAAAAAGTGGAGTCACAATGATAAAACAATAATTTACATTATATACCATATATTGGCAGACTTCTCATGCAGGCCGAGTTCTCCTTGGGGCCAGCTTCTCCTATGGGTCGACTTCTTACGAGAGCCAGTTTCTAAAGTTACTGCATATTGTATACTAAAATCAAAAAGCTACAATCTATGTTCATCCCCTCAAAGTCCTTGAAGAAGAACTTCTAACCATGTATTATAACATAGACAGGGGTCAGACCCACAATGCCACAATCAAGGAAGTGATGTTGTTAGAGCTGCAAAAAAATTGTCTGCAAACTGTTGGGATAACAAGTCCAGCTATGATCACAATTTCCTTTGTTTGATTCTCAGACTGGACATCATGGCCTAAAAATAAAATCCTCAACTTTTTTTTCATGCCACATTCAAGTTTCGATTTCCATTGGTATGTTGGCTTGAAGACAGGGAGTTATTTCAAATTGGGTTTTTTTTTTCTTCCCTCAAAGCAAAGGCCAGCTTCAGCTGCTTTGGTGACGAATCAGCCCCCATTCCTTCTCTGTAAAGAATCAAGTGACTGGGGATGACATCCACTATGTAACCACAAGGTGTCGTTAAAACTCAGATTTCCAATTGTTCCATACAGTGCCATTAATTAAATCTGATTTCAACTTTCACCTGGAGCTGCTTTTACTAAATGTAGTCCAGTCTTTGAAAAAAAAAGAAAGAAAGAAAAAGGAAGAAGTGTGTTCCTCCTGGAAATTCAACCCATTCCACTCGTTTTAAGAAATTCTCCAGTACATTTTGATTCACAGTTCTATGTGTCTTGCACCTCATCTATAATATCTGTGGCCCACTGCACTTTTGATCCCTCTGACTAACTCACTTTGTCTCTTTGCACTTGACATCTGGTCACTGGTGGACACTCTAGCTGCATAACTTGTGATCTTTTATCCATCCCATTCCATTCTATGAAAATCAGCAGCACTCTTCATTCCCATCACTGGTCCCTTCAACTGGTTAACTCAGCTGAGATTAGTTTAACCCTATGGGCACTCACTTCAAGTTGCTTTTGAAATCTTTCTGTTTCATCAACATTTAATGATCTCTGGTTTACTTTGCTGCAGGTCTCATGTGGATGTCCTTCAGGATGTTCTGCCAACTCTCATGTTCTATAGGCACTAGTTTCAAAGATTCAGAATTAGCATATTTTAATATATTTGGTCTAATAATAATTTTAGAAGGACATGCATCTGCAACAGCATCACCCAGACCAAGAAGAATGTGAAATGTTTCCTTTTACCAAAACAGATAAATAACTTATTTTGTTGTGATTTCAGTAAAGACTAAAAATGCAATGGCAAAATCATTAATGTATTGCTAATAAGCTACTTATTTGGGTGTGTTTCAAAGCCGTTTAAGCTAGTAGGGAGACTGGACTCCACACCCTGGCATATTTATTTAATCTAAAAGTAAAATGTATTCTCTTCACCCACACAACAACCATTTGGTTAAAAACCAGATAGAATTACTTAAAGCTGAACTAGAAAGTAAAATAAATATTGAAAAAAATGCATCAACAAAATGTATATGTATATACTGAATGAACATCTGAATATACTGAATGAGTTTTAGAAAAAAAAAAAAACTTTTGTTAGCACCAAGAGTGTAAGTGTTAGGACAGGGAGAAATCTTGAAAACAACACAGACAAATCCTCTTTCTGTGTGTGTTACAAATAAGTAAGCAATTGCCATAGGATGTGTTTTTAGGCAGTCTGTGTAGAAGAGCTTGAAATAACGAGGCGATGCGATTTATAAACCAAAGTTTATTATCAGCTCCTCTAACAAGTCTCATCTAGGTGCAGCAGCAGAAGAAGTGAGAGAGCGAACACCTTCGGCTCTACGAACTTATACTCGCACATAACAAAAGACATGCATATCAAAAGCTGACATCCCTCACTATCTTAATCCCCTCTTTTGTCTTCGTACCCCTCCACCTGGCCCTGGGGGGTCAGGGCGACCTATCTGGTCTCCACCGCAGCGCCTCGGATGCTCTTTGATCTTCACTGGCGGTTGAGACCTTTTATCCTGTTCTGAGGTGTGAAGTCGCTTTACATATGCAATCACCAAACATTCTCACATGCTTATACATATGTAGGTTATGGGATATATGATTAATATAGACCACAGCCCCCCCCCCCCAAACGACTAAGAAAAGGACAATAGAAAAATTCACAGTTTAAGATAATTATTATGACATACTAACTGCTACACCTCTTGACACAGAAGAAACTTTCCAGCAGCTATGCTCCTGTAGAGAATTCAGTGGTAATCATAACAGCATAGTAATATCACAAGTCAGTCCTAAACTGTTACAGCACAATTAGTGAACAACTGTTGAGTAGTTTGCATCAGTCCCTGTGCAACACTCATAGTGCTAATAAAATGTTATTTTTTTCCCTAAAACTCATACATCTAAGGTTAAACATCAATAACATGAGCAAAACCGTAAAATAACCCCCCAAACTTGCATGTAAGCTGTTTGCCTGAAGATAATGTGTTTGTTTTCTGGCATTTTGAGCATTTGACCTGAGATTCTCACCAGATATCAGTAACAACCCAAGTATTCCATACATACAAAAACATCAAGGCAACTGTGTTCACAAAACAAGTTATATTTAATAAAGTGGAATGACACAGGGAATAAGAATTGAACACATTAAGAAAAACAGGTGAAAAAGGCATAGAAAGCCAAGAAACCAGCTGAAATTCATCAGAATTTAGGAAGCATCCCATCCCCCATCAGTGCAAATTAATTTCAGCTGCTTAAGTCCCGACTGCTAGCTTTTAAAAAGGTCTGTGAATATCAGATTGTCACACCACAAAGAACTCATGATAGGTAGAAGCAAAGAGCTCTCTGTAGACCTTTGCAACTTTACTGTTGCAAAACAATGATGGCATTGGTTACAGGCACATTTCTAAACTGCTGAATGTTCCACTGAGCACTGTTGGAGCCACCATTTGGAAGTGGAAAGAACATAATTTTACCATAAACTGGCCACGACCAGGAGCTCTCTGCAAAATTTCTGACAGAGGAGTTAAAAGAATTATCAGAAGAGTTATCCAAGGGCCAAAGACCACTCGTGGAGAGCTCCAGAACAAACTGGAGTTATCAGATACTGCTGTTTCAAAGAAAACAATAAGTAATTCTCAACCAACTCAACCAACATGGGCTCTATGCCTGGTCACCTTGCAAGACTCCACTGCTGAAGAAAAAGCATGTTAAAACTCGTTTAAAGTTTGCTGCACAACATTTGGGCAAGCCAGTAAAATACTGGGACAATACACTCTGATCAGATGAGACCAAAATTAAACTTTTTGGATGCCACAACACACAGCAATTTCTGGAGGAGAAATGGCACTACCTATCAGCCCAAAAAACACCATACTGATTTTGGAGGTGGGAGCATCCTGGTGTGGGGTGTTTTTCAGCACATGGTACAGGCAGACTTCATATAATTGAAGGGAAGATGAATGGACAAATGTACAGAGACATCCTTGATAAGAATCTGTTGCCATCTACCAAGACGCTAAAGATGAAATGAGGGTGGACACTAGTGATGGGTCCGGCAACACCGATGCGTTGGCGCATGCGTCGAGCTCATAGAGCGAAACCCAGTTTTGGTGCGTGTCGGTGCGTCTCGCTTTAAGAAAGTCACGTGACCGATACAGGTACTGTATCGGTCACGTGACGCTAGCGCGTCGAAACACTGGCGGCCGGGCCAGCATTTATAAGGAAGCGCATCTGTCAACGGGATGCATTTGCCCAAAGACTCGCATGTGTGTTGCGGACGGTCCTTGTGCAAATTTATCACAAATTATGGAGCACGAGCAGCCTCAAGGAAAAAGAAAGGTTTCCACCGTGTGGGACCATTTTGATCTGATATCGGAAAATAAGGTATTTAAAAATAGTATTTTTAAAATACTATTTTCTTTGTTTTAATTTCCTTGTTGTTTCATCCTGTTCCTCTGAGTTTCCACTTGATTTATCTGAATTCAAATTCATTTGAAAGTGACTCTTAGTCTACTCTTCATATTTTCTGCAGGCTCAATGTCGCATTTGTTCAACAGAGCTGTCGTATTTAAACAAAAGCGCCTCCTCAATGCTGAGACATTATAGGGCCAGGCATGAAAATGAAGTCCCAGTTACACCCAGGATAGACTCAGGTATACAGCCATTCTACAACTTGCTCACAGTTTCTTTATTGATAATTAATTCCTATTAATTTATTTTTTACTTCATTTTTAACCATCAAGCTTCCAGGAAGCAGATGCTGGATGAGGCTCTGCTGAATTTCATCGTGAAGGACTGCCAGCCCCTCAGCATTGTGGAGAGTGAAGGGTTCAGGGAACTGATTCAGGCCCTTCACCCCTCATGTTTTGCCAACCAGAAAGGTTTGTGGAAATTATCTAAAGTAGTAGTTGATATATCCAATTTATTTAATCTTTAATTTAAATATATGGATTTGCTTTTGGTTTGACTTGGTGTAATTTTCAGACCATCAAACAAATGGTGGCCAAAAAGTACGAGGAGGAACGGGAACGAGTGAAAATGCAAGTACAGCAAGCTGTGGCAGTGAGTATAACAGCTGACATGTGGACATCTGTGAACATGGAGGCTTACTTGGCTCTTACCTGTCACTACATTAATGAGAATTTGCAGTTGTGTACGTCTGTGTTGGGAGTGCAATACTTTCCACAAAGTCACACTGCTGACAATTTGGCCCAAGTCAAAAGGGGCATGATGGAGGACTGAGCCATAACCAATAAAATAAAAGTGTTTTGTGACCGCCGCAGCACCAAACATGACTGCATCCACTAGACAGCTCCAAATTCGGTACTCAATTTGCATTGCACATAGTCTCAATTTAGACGGGACCATCTTCACAACAGCTGTCTGCACCCACTTCAGGCATGTTATTCAGCATTATTTGTTTGTTGTTGTTTGGAAATCATGTACTAAAATGCCATTTTGTTGTTTTTTAGCTAACCTTTGGCAACATCTCAACATCGAAGTCGGCAGGCAGACCAAAAGTGCCACAGCTGATGCCATCCAGGAGGTGCAGAGATACCTGGCAGAGGGCAATATTACCAGGTCCCAGGATCCTATGAGATACTGGGACAACCAAAAGACCATCTATCCAAACCTCTTTCAGCTTGCCTTACAATTTCTCTGCACTCCAGCCTCATCTGTGCCGTGTGAGCGGGTGTTTTCTACAGCTGGAGAAGTTGTATCAAAAAAGCGTAACAGACTCAATTTCAAAACGTTGGAAAAGCTTTTTTGTTTTTAATAAAAATTAGTTTAAAAAAAAATCCCAGTCCACAAGCATCCTCATTCACAACATGTTCACTTAGATTTTCACGTTATGATACATGTTCACATTATTTATTGACTGTATCTAAAAATATCAATGATATTTGAAATTAAAATGAAGATATGAAATAATACAATATAAAATACAATGACTTAAATTATATACTGCTCAAAAAAATAAAGGGAACACTAAACATCCTGGGTCTGCCCCGGGGTCAAGTTTTTCTCCCAGCTGGTCTGGGAACGCCTTGGTATCCTCTCTGAAGAGCTGGAGCAGGTGGCTGGGGAGAGGGAAGTCTGGGCTTCTCTGCTTGAACTGCTGCCTCCGCGACCCGGACTTCCGGAAAAGCGGTAGAAGATGGATGGATGGATGGACTAAACATCCTAGATTTGAATGAAATATTCTTATTAAATACTTTGTTCTTTACATAGTTGAATGTGCTGACAACAAAATCACACAACAGCAGGTGAAATTGTCAGTGTTGCTTCCTAAGTGGACAGTTTGAGGGACAGTGTTCCCTTTATTTTTTGGAGCAGTATATTATTGTATATACTAGGTCAGGGGTGTCCAACCATGTGCCATGGAGAGCCAAGACCCTGCAGGTTTTACCTCCAACCAGTGTCTTCAACAGCAGATTTCAGTGAACTTCTTCCCACTGATTGCTGATAAGTGAAAACACCTGCTGAAGAGACTGGGTAGAAGAGAAAACCTGCAGGGTCTTGGCTCTCCATGGCACATGGTTGGACACCCCTGTACTAGGTCATCAAATCAGTGTCAGTTGAGTCTGTCAACTAGGTTGCCTGTAGGGATTTTTAAGGTCCAGCAGGTGTCAGTATTCAGCGACACAGTATCAACACAGTATCAATACAGTTTTGCAACGTGTCGAAACGCCTCATGACGCCTCATGGACCCATCACTAGTGGACACTTCAGCAAGACAATGATCCCAAACACACAGCCAAGGACACTCACAACTAGCACCAGAGAAGGAAAATAAAGCTGCTAGAATAGCCCAGTCAGTCACCTGACCTGAATCCAACTGAAAATCTATGGAACGAACTGAAGATTAGAGTTCATAGAAGATACCCATGGAACCTTCAAGATTTGAAAACAGTTTGTGTGGAAGAATGGGCTAAAATCACTCCTGACTGTCATCTGTCTGAGCTCAGGTTGTCTCTGAGCTCAGATCCTCACTTTGTTTCTAAGTTTTATTGTCTGTTTTACTGTCAGCTTTTGTATATTTATTTGGTTTGTGACAGTCCTTCCTTTCCATCTCTAGACTTTCCCCACTGGCTGCCCACTGGCTGCTTTTCTTCCAGCACAGCTGTGGGCAGTCAGATAATTAGGTCACCAGCTCGCCTGTGTCTCACACCTGTAGCTCATGTACTTGGGGGTATTTTAGCACTGACATTCCACCTTGTCAGTGCAGCTAAATTGTTATGTCTGGTTATCTCCTGGTTCTATTCTCCTGATCTATGTTCTGATCAGTGCCTCATCTCCTCCTGAGTTAAGCTGGCTCAAGAGTGCCAAGTCTGTAAGTATTACTTGTTGCTTTTTGTATGTTCAGCACTATTTTTGGACTCTTTATGTTCTTTTTGTTATTAAAATGCACAAAAAAGTCATTCAGCACGTGGGTTCGTCCTTCTGCTCCAAAGGAGCATACATGACACCTGACTAATGCCTGTGTCTAGTTTCTCCATACAGGAGGCATGTAGAAGCTGTTATTGCCAACAAAGGCCTTTCTACTAAATATTAAATGAATTTCACCGAGTGGGTTAAATACTTATTCCCCGTCATTCCACTTTATTAAATATAACTTGTTTTGTGAACACAGTTGCCTTATTTTCTTTGTATGCACGAATCACTTGGGTTGTTACTGATAGCTGGTGAAAATCTCAGGTCATTTATATGTAAACACACAATGGATATAAAAAATCTACACACCCTTTTTCAAATACCAGGTTTTTGTGATGTAAAAAAATGAGACCAAGACAAGTCATTTCAAAACTTTTTTCACCATTAATGTGACCTATAACCTGCCCAACCCAATTGAAAAACAAACTGAAATCTTTTAAGGGGAAAAATAAAAAAACTTACAATAACCTAGTTGCATAAATATGCACACCCTTAAACCAATACTCTGTAGCAGCACCGGAGTGGTGGCTCAGTTGGTACAGCATCCGCCCCACACCCGGGAGGCAGGGGTTCAAATCCCGGCTGGGTCATGCCAAAGACCATATAAAAGCGGAACTTCCTGCCGTCCAGCTTGGTGCTCAGCAATAACGGAATGGAGGAGGGAAATCTGTGGCGGCGCCTTGCATGGTAGCAGCCCTCTGATTCTACATATGGGGTGTGTGTGATTAACACTGTAGATAGGAAAAACACAATTTCGTTCTACTGTACATGATTGGTTGTATGGTGGAATGACAATAAAGGGTGATTTAATTTTTTGGCTTTTATTACAGCACTCACTCTTTTTGGGTAGGAGTCTATCAGCGTGGCACATTTTGATGTGGCAATATTTGCCTACTCTTCTTTGCAAATACGCTCCAAATCTTGTTGAAAGATGAAGTTCCTCTTCAGCTTTCTAGCAGAAGCCTGAAGGTTTTGTGCCAACACTGACTGGTATTTGGAACTGTTCATAATTCCCTCCACCTTAACTAAGGCCCCACTTCCAGCTGAAGAAAAACAGCCCTCAAAGCATGATGCTGCCACCACCAAGCTTTACTGTAGGTATGGTGTTCTTTTGGTGATGAGCAGTGCTGCGTTTGCGCCAAATATACCTTTTGGAATTATGGCCAAAAAGTTCAACTTTAGTTTCACTGGACCATAACACATTTTCTCACATGCATTTGGGAGATTTCAAATGGGTTTTTGCAAAATGTAGCTGGGCTTGGATGTTTTTCTTTATAAGATAAGGTTTCCATCTTGCCACCCTAATCCATAACCTAGACATATGAAGAAGACGGCAGATTGTTGTCAAATGTACTAAACAGCCAGTACTTGCCAGAAATTCCTGCAGCTCCTTCAATGTTGCTGTCGGCCTCTTGGCAGCCTCCCTGACCAGTTTTCTTCTCGTCTTTTCATCAGTTTTGGAGGGACGTCCTGTTGTTGGTAATGTCACTGTTGTGCCATATTTTCTCCACTTGATAACTGTCTTCACTGTGTTCCATGGTATATTTAATACCTTGGAAATTCTTTTGTACCCTTCTCCTGACTGATACCTTTGAACAATGAGAGCCCGCTGATGCTTTGGAAGCTGTCTGTGGACCATGGCTTGTGCTGTAAGATGTGACTACAAAAATGTCAGGAAAAGCCTACAAGAACAGCTAAACTTTATTAGGGGTTAATCAGAGGCACTTTAAATGGTGGCAGATGTGTGTTGTCTCCCATTTAACATGAGCTTGAATGTGATTGGTTAATTCTGAACACAGCCACATCCCCAGTTAAAACAGGGTGTGCATATTTATGCAACCAGGTTAGTGTAAGTCTTTTATTTTTTATTTTTCCCCTTAAAAGATTTCAGTTCCTCTCCCACAGCAACTTCACAGATACATCAGTGCAAAACGGAGGGATCTCTGGAGTGCTAGGATGTCTAGAACACACTGGTGTGGTCACTCAACTCATCTGGGAAGCCCATGAAAACAAAAGAGACCTTACAATGCTGTGGTTGGACCTAGCCAATGCATATGGCGCCATTCCCCACAAACTTGTACTGTTGACCTTGACCAAACATCATTTGCCACACCATTTAGCTGATCTGATCCTGGATTATTATGATCAGTTCATGTTGAGAGTCTCAGCAGAGGAGTTCATGGTTGCACGGACAAGAGAGATGCTGATGTACAGGGACTCAAAAGACCCAAAGGTGGCCAAGGCAGGAGTGGTGTTGAGGACTGGGAGGAAGTGGAGCATCAAGAATGCGGTGATGGATGCTGTTTCTCGGCTATGCCATAAAGATTTGGTGGGTGTGGTGGCCCATGGTAGAGCTGGTTTGGGAATGTTCCCGACAATCCGGAACAAGGAGCTCAAGGGGAAGGAGAAGCAAGGGCAGATTCAGGAAGAGGTGAGGGTGGCAGTGAAGGAAGAAAGATCAAGCAGAGTGGCTAGTTTAAGGCACCAGGGGGCCTGGACAAGGTGGGAGCAGGCCATGAATCAGAAGGTCACTTGGACAGACCTCTGGCACTCTGAACCACACTGTATCACCTTTCTGATACAGGCAATGTATGATGTCCTGCCTAGCCCAGCCAACCTCTTCAACTGGGGTAAGGCAGAAATTACAAACTGCCCACTGTGCTCAGCAAAGGGAACGTTGAAACACATTTTGAGCTCCTGCCCAACAGCACTCGGCCAAGGCTGTTACACCTGGCACCATAACCAGGCGCTGAAACCTACTGCAGAAGCCATTAGCAGTTGCAGCCCAGTGCACAGTACCACCAGTGCAATTGCTTTTGTTAAGGCAGGAGAACAACCCAGGCAGGACATAAGAAGGTGGCAGCAGGAATCTTGTCAAGTGCTCAGGACTGGCAGCTCTCAATGGATTTGGGGAAACAGCTGAGATTCCCACAGCACACTGTCAGCACCACACTGAGGCCAGATATCCTTCTGGTCTCTGAGAGCACAAAGAGCATCATAATCATGGAGCTAACGGTGCCATGGGAGGACCACCTGGAGGAAGCTCATGAAAGGAAGAAGACCAAATATGAGAGCATCTGGTAGTCAGTTGTCAAGAGCAGGGCTGGAAGGCGAAGTGTATGCCTACTGAAGTAGTTAGTTAGTTAGTTAATCCCTTCACACCTGAAGGTGTATATGGGCGGCGCCTATCTCCGTTTCTCTGACCCTAGGCCACACAGCTACTGTAAGTAGTGAAAGCTACAGCGGGGGGTCAGTCCTCTGGTAGCTCTGTGTGTAACTTTACTTTCCCCATTCCATTATGCGGAGCACCACGCTAGAAGGCAGAAAGCACCATTTTTATATGGTCTTTGGTATGACCCGGCCGGGATTTGAACCCCTGCCTCCCGGGTGTGGGGCAGATGCTCTACCAACTGAGCCACCACTCCGGTCCTACTGAAGTAGGCTGTAGGGAATTTGTGGGTCATTTGCTCCACAGAGCCCTCAGCGCATTAGGCATCACAGTAGGAGCAAGGAGCAGTGCCGTCAAGAACATCACCAAAGCAGCTGAGAAAGCCTCAAGATTTTGGTAATCTCACAATGCATACCTCTGCCAAGGGTCTGATCTTCTCACAGAATGTTAGCAACAATACTTCAAAACTACTGAATGGATTTGGATGAGATTTTCACCAGAGGTGGCCCTTGGTCCAAAGATGAACTCATTAGATGTTGGAGGTGATCCCTTAGTGCATACTTCCGCCAAGGCCCTATCTTGCAATGTACAGATGGATAGTGATATGAGTGGACAAAGGGACGGAGGGACGGGCAAAGGGAGGGAGGGATGGAGCTTTGGCGGAGGTATGCACTCTTTGAGTGTCCTCTAGTTCAAAAATGGATTTTGATCTCCAAAAGGAACTTGAGAGGCTGGATCATGTCTTTGTCACAGCAGACAATTGGACTGTGGATAATGGACATTTTCTTTGGATCACTACACATCGGATTAAATCCATATCATAAAGGTAAGATAAACATTAACAGCTTTATGCAGTGTTGCCAACTCTCACTTCAAAATGAGGAAATTACTGGCAATATTATGTTGATTTTCTTCAGATTTTTCCCACAGTACGAGCTCTCCAGGCAGGATAAAGCAGACTAAACATGTTCTAAAAGCTCTTTATTTTCAGCTTGACATTAATAAGCCCGTAATGTAATCCATTAATTAAATTATCTTGCTATGTGTGCAAGTTGATTACCTCCGCCAGGCCGCAGGCCAGGAGGTTATGTTTTTGCTGGGGTTTGTCTGTCTGTCTGTCTGTCTGATGGTTAGCAAGATAACTCAAAAAGTTTTGGACGGATTTCCATGAAACTTTCAGGCGTTGTTGGAAATGGTACAAGGAAGAACTGATTAAATTTTGGGGATGATCCGGATCACCATCTGGATCCAGGAATTTTTTAAAGGATTCTTTAACATTGTGAGATAGGGCCATTTTCAACATGTGTGCAGGCGCAATGGAGGGCGCTGGTTGTCGTGTCTGACAAACACGAACTCCGCGTTATTCAAAGTTTTAGGCACAAAAGCACGCGGAAAACAGTGGTGGGCTGGTCCCGGCAGCGTGCCTGTGTTTGCGCTACGCTGCAAAAGCTGAGACGGGCAGCTGTCCGGCGCGGGATTATTTGGCAGAAATTCCCCAGGCAGCCATAGGGGCTGCGCAAAAACAAGCTCTCTGCCGGGGAAGCTTCCAAATCCTCTTTTGGCGCGGAGCGCAACCCCCAAAAAACCCACGGCAACCTGTCTACCCAATTTGCATCTGTCAGTGAAGCCCTGAGTGCTGCTTTCAGTGATCTATGAAAACGCTCGCATAACCCATTGGCCTGTGGGTTGTACGTGGTTGTGCGATGAATTGCAACGCCCACAGCCTGGGAGTTTGGAGATGGAGGAGATGGACACAACAGCAACACTTGAGTTTATTACCTCCGCCAAGGAGGTAATGCTTTTACTGGCATTTGTCTGTTTGTCTGTCCGTCTGTCTGTTACCAACATAACTCAAAAAGTTATGAACGGATTTTCACGAAATTTTCAGGAAAGGTGTGTAATGGCACAGGGAACAGATGATTAGATTTTGGTGATGATCTGAGAGTGCATACCTCCACCAAGGCCTTTGTTTGTATTTGTGCAGCAGGATTACACAAAAACTACTGGATGGATTTGGATGAAATTTTCACCAGAGGTGGTTCTTGGCCTACAGAGGAACCCATTACATTTTGGTGATGATCTGGGAATGCATACCTCAGCCAAGGCTCTTCTCACAGTGTGTCAGCCACAAAACTCCAAAACTAATGGACAGACTTGGATGCAATTTTCACCACAAGTGGCGATAGGCCTACACACAAGCCCATTACATTTTGGAGGTCATCCATGACAAACGGAAGGAGCCTTGGCGGAGGTATGCGCTCTATGATTGCTTTTCTAGTTTAAGTATGCATTTAAAAGTAATGTGAAAGTTACTTTTCCAAGTAGCTAGTTACTTTAATCATGCAGTAATCAGTAAAGAAGCTCAGTTACTTTTGAAAAGAAGTAACTAGTAACTGTAATTAGTTACTATTTTTTAGTAACTTGCCCAACACTGTTCATCATGGACGAGCAGATCTGAACTGTATTTTGACCCTAAATCATTCAGAGCTTTTTAAGCCAACATGAGTATTTTGAAATCTATTTAAGCCCCTCTGTGGAGCTCTTGGTTCTTGTTCTGTGAATTTCCTGATTGTTCACAGCTGTCTGTGTTTCACTTGATTTGTTTCTGCACTATTTAAGGGATGCAGCCCCTCACCTGGGTGCTGCGTCATCATCATTATTTGGTATTTCACACACACTTCTGTCTGTCTTGCCTTGTCCGTTATGCCCGTGTCTGCCTTGCCTGTTTGCCAAGTCATTATAGTTTATTTCCAGCCCTCGAGCTGTGTTTAATTTCTGTTCTTTAATAAAATGTCAAACGCTCATTTTGTACCCGAGTCCAATTTTCTGCCCAGCCTGGGCAAAAACCATGACAGAAACACTGATTAAGGCAGGTTTAAATTTTGTGACATAAAAAAATCACCTGGGACAGCTATACCAGCTTCAGCCAGAGCATATAAATGGAAATATTTTTAAATAAAGAGAAGTTACAATATTTTTACTCTAATCATTTGACCCCAAAAAGTATTTTAGAAGGTTAAAACTCCCAAACACTCCATTTTTTGTTTAATGAGACCTTTAATCAATAAATTAACGGTCTGTCCATTTATCTGTCAGTCCTTCCATCCACATCTCACAAGAACCAGTGTTCCTCTAGACATTTGGCCAGATGTTCACCAAACTTGCACACAATGATCCTCAGGTGGGTCTAAATCCAGGTTGTGATCAAGGTCAAAGTCAAAGACCACAAGTTATGAGTACATGTCAACTTTGTGACCCCGGAGTGTGAATCAGGCTGAAACGAGTTACTCCATCATTAATGGATGATCATTCAATTGTTTAATTTAGCAAAAAACAAACAAGCAAAATAAAAAAACAACCCAGACATGTCAATTTTTTTTAATTCAGAATGCCAACCTTCTGGCTTTAAGAAACATTTTAAAAAAGAATGAAAGAAAGTTGTTGTTGTCAACTGGATTTTTTTATTTGCTCAGAGGAAAATATGGAATCATAAAAAAAAAAAAAGCTACACAAGTACTTTGCTGCACCGCCTCTGGCTTTTATCACAGCATGAATTCTGAGGCAATTATTTAACTTTTGACAAACACTTTTCGTCATCAGTCCAGCTTCAACTTTCTCTTACTGCTGTTGCCAGATCAGCTTTGTATAGGTTGAAACCATGCCATGGACCATTTTTTTCAATTTCCACTATAGATTTTTTGATAGGAATGAAGTCTGAAATATTTGCAGGCCACATCACTGAGATTATATAGTATGTCTTTCTTGAAGGAAAGTTTTCACACTTTTTGCCCAATGGCAAGATGAATTATCATCCCAGAAAATGATGTCATCATCAAACATCCTTTCAACTGATGGAATAAGAAAAGTGTCCAAACGTAAACGTGTGCATTTATTGAAGATATAATGACTGCCATCTCCCCCATACCTTTACCTGACATGCAGCCCCATATCACCAATGATTGTGGACATTTGCATGTTTTCTTCAGGCAGTCATCTTCATAAATTTCATTGGAACGGCACCAAACAAAAGTTCCAGCATTATCACCTTGCCCAATGCAGATTTGTGGTTCATCACTTAACCCTTCAACAACCCCACCAAGAAAAAAGCAATGGAAAAATTTTGTTTTCATTTCTTTTTCCCTTGGGTCAGTATTAACCACAATCAATTATTTTTTATCAACAATCCCTGTAATTTTAAAAATAGTGACTTCTACCAAATGGTTGAGATTCCATTTCATGGTTAAGGTATGAAATTTCATACAAATACCATAAACATTAAAAAAAAGTCAAATAAAATGCTAACTTATAAAGAAATAGATAACTAAAAACATCCAGGGCATTTGATGCACTTTATTTTTGGTAGTATGCCACAAAACAGTACTGGTTTTCATTTCGGCAAAGGAAAATACTGCATCAAACAAGGAAAGATTGTATTTTCAACTTTGTCATCTTAACTGCAACTCTGCTAAGATGCAACAGCATAAAATTCTCACAATCAGTCAACTTCTGATTGAATGCTACAGTACAAAACATTAATTTTTGCATTCAAAAACATAAAAAAAAAGCTGCATTTCCTACTTCAGCATCTCAGTGGTGCAACAGCACTAATGTTTTTTGGGACACAAGATCCATATTTCTGGTGGATCAATAAAGTTGATTTCCATTTTAACTTTGAAAAAACATTGAAAACACAGGAAAACTTTGCCAAACATATTAAAACATTACATTTCGGACCTCATCTATGTGACTGTGCAACAGCACAAATGCTTTTTGAGCATCAGATCCACTTTACCTATGGTGATATTATAGAAACCATTCCTGGTTTGTGTTGAAACACAGGAAAACATTGCATTTGCTATATTTCCACCTTGATACACCCTTTAGACAAAGGTTGCATCATCCCTGCTTGTCAGAGTGAAGAGGCCAGTGTACCAAGTTATCATAACGCACATCTGGTTGTGGATGAGGATCTTGGGGTGAAGCCTTTCTTCTGTGGTGGAAGAGAGCTGAATGATAGCTGGCCAACTCTGGATGCTGGCTTGCTGACTTGGCTCAAACTGTAGGCAAAGATAAAGGATGGCCAAGAAATCCTCAATTTCTTCAGGGCTAGTCTTAACCGGACCTCCCAACACTTGAACAAAGTACAAATTTGGATGATGAGCAATATGTTCAATCATCTCATCAATGTCTTCATGCTTTCAGATTCTTCTCGTGCTTTTGTTTGGGCCTGACTGGGAATTTGGGTCAGGGCTGTCCCCTGGTTCCTCCAAGGAAACAGTTTTTAGGGTCTGTTTGCCTTTTCTGCTCTTCTTACAAGGCAGCTGCGTGGAAGATCTGCTTGTTGAGGGAGCCTTCTCTTCATCTAGGGATTCAAAAGAACTATCACCTGTACCTTCTGCTTGTGTCGGGTGATAATCAGGATCCTCTGATGAGTCATCATTACTCAGATCAGCATCAGAGTCTTGAGGATTTTCAGGTACAAGGGCCAGAAGAGTGTGCGGTCTTGCACCATAGAATGTTTTACTGTCCATCTAGTAGTTGTAAAACAAGTCAAAAAATTAAATTCTAATCAACAACCACAATCAGTGGTAATGCCATTTAGCTAAAACAAAACGAACTGTGCTATTCATGACTTCCATATTCTTATTCTAGATTTATTTTTTTTACCATATTTACTAAAATCAACTCAAAGTGTTAAAAAAATACTTACTAAAAATTCTTTCAGCATATTCACTACATACAAACACTTAATGTTTCATATTTACAACAATGGATAAACAGTTTTGATTTTATAATAAATACTCAATTACAATTACGTTAGCTTAATTTTGTTACTTACCATAAAGTGACAAATCAACCATTTGGTTGAGCATGTTTTTAAAAAATTACTAGAAACTAAATTTAAGTTTTTCAGTGGTATCAAGTAACATATTTCTGTTCAATAAGGCCTCAAACACTATCCTATATCAAAAAAGTATTCCTACCTTTTACAGTTGCACTAAAAACAGTCAAAATGTCTTGATTGATTTTCTTGTTTTTTACTTCCTGGTTGGAGAGTGAATGAAGACGCTTACTATTCGCAGAAACAGTAGCCATGTTTACATGGACACAAGTAACCGGATTAAAAGCCTGATCAGAATAAAAATGCTTCATGTAAACACGCCAATCTGAATATTCTGACCCGATCACACTCATTTGGATCAAAATTTCATTCTGATTGAGACGGGTGGGTTATGCCGATTGTTAATCCAACTGGTGCGCATATAAACACTTATTCTGAAGTTTGGGTAGAAAATATGTTTACTGTGCATGTCTGTACGTCAGCCACACGTTGACATGATGTATTTCCACCTTTACAGCAGCTAGTGGAAGACATGGCAGGAGTAAAACAAAACTGGTCTGTATCGTCCTGCTGTCTCCCTCTGTTCGTCATATGCAGAAGTATGTACTTGTAGCTTCATTATGGAGACCAGCAGAAGCAAAAGTACAGTCTGAATAATATAATACAGGTCCATTTCAAAAAGAGAGACACGAAGCGGGGTTTGTTTACAGCGGAAGTTGCTTCTTCTTCTACTATTTCCGGAATGCTGGATAACTGTGCGCATGTCAAAATGATTTAGTCCATTCAAGCGTGTGATACATGGAAACGCACGTCCTAATCGGATCAACTTTTTCAGGATCCATGTAAGCAGTCAAGTTCTGATCTGAATTGTAATCAGATTGAAGAAATTTTGCACATGTAACCGTGGCTAGTGACACCTGTTGGATTTTTTTTAGCATAACATAGCTCAGCCAAGTGGTAGAGAGGGCTCAATCAGGTTGACACTCCTCACTGAAATATATTTAATCAAAATGTGCTAAACCATTTGGTCGAGCAGGCAGTTAAAGGGTTAATATCCCTTTCATCCAGTTGTCCACAGTCCATGATTACTTATCTTAACCCACTGTAACCTTGTTTTTTTCTGTTTAGGTGTTAATGATGGCTTTTGTTTGGCTTTTCTGTATGTAAATCCCATTTCCTTTAAGCGATTTCTGACAGCTCAGTCACAGACATTGACTACAGTTTCCGCCTATTTGTTCCTCATTTGTTTTGTTGTGCGTTTTCTGTTTTCAAGACATATTGCTTTAAGATTTCTATCTTGATGCTTTGATCTCTTCCTTAGTCTACCTGTATGCTTCCCTTTTACAGCCTTCCCATTTTGTTTGTACTTGGTCCAGATTTTACACACAGCTGATTGGGAACAACCAACATCTATTGCTACATTCTGTGATGATTTAACCTTCCTGAAGAAGTTTTATAATCCTCTCCTTTGTTTCAACTGACATTTCTCATGCTGGAGCCATGATTCATGCTTATCAACTTGGTGCAACAGCTCACCAAAGTGTGCAAGCACTTTTTTAACTGCAGACTAATTAGCAGATTTAATTTCCATCCATCCATCCATCTTCTACCACTTTTCCGGAGGTCCGGGTCGCGGAGGCAGCAGTTCAAGCAGAGAAGCTCAGACTTCCCTCTCCCCAGCCACCTGCTCCAGCTCTTCAGAGAGGATACCAAGGTGTTCCCAGACCATCTGGGAGACATATTCTCTCCACCGAGTCCTGGGTCTGCCCCGGGGTCTCCTCCCAGTGGGACGTGCCCGAAACACCTCAAGTGGGAGGCGTCCAGGAGGCATCCTAGTCAGATGCCCATACCACCTCAACTGACTCCTTTCAATGTGGAGGAGCAGCGGTTCTACTCTGAGCCTCTCCCGGATGACTGAGCTCCTCACCCTCTCTCTGAGGGTGAGTCCAGCAATCCTACGGAGAAAGCTCATTTCAGCCGCTTGTATCCGTGATCTCGTTCTTTCGGTCATTACCCAAAGCTCGTGACCATAGGTGAGAGTAGGAATGTAGATTGACTGGTAAATCGACAGCTTTGTCTTAGAACTAAGCTCCCTCTTCACCACAACAGACTGGTACAACGTCCGCATCACTGCAGATGCTGCTCCGATCCGTCTGTCAATCTCTCGCTCCATTTTCCCCTCACTCGTGAATAAGACCCCAAGATACTTAAATTCCTCCACTTGGGGCAGGAGCCTGTCCCCAACCCAGAGAGGACAATCCACCTTTTTCCGGCTGAGGACCATGGACTCGGACTTGGAGGTGCTGATTCTCATCCCAGCCGCTTCACACTCAGCGGCAAACCGTCCCAGCAAGAGCTGTAGGTCATTGCTGGATGAAGCCAACAGGACAACATCATCTGTAAACAACAGAGATGAGATCCTGTGGTCACCAAGCATGACACCCCCCATTCCCTGGCTGCGCCTAGAAATCCTGTCCATAAAAATTATGAACAGGATCGGTGACAAAGGGCAGCCCTGGCGGAGTCCAACCCTCACTGAGAATGAGTCCGACCGAGTGTTGGCAATACGAACCAAACTCTCTTAACGGTCATACAGAGACCGAATAGCTCGTAACAACAAGCCCGATACCCCATACTCCCGAAGCACCCCCCACAAAAAACCACGAGGGACGTGGTCAAATGCCTTCTCCAAGTCCACAAAACACATGTAAACTGGTTGGGTAAACTCCCACGAACCCTCGAGAATTCTCAAGATGGAAAAGAGCTGGTCCGATGTGCCACGGGCAGGACGAAAACCACACTGCTCCTCCTGAATCCGAGGTTCGATCAACGGCCGGACTCTCCTCTCCAGTACTTTGGCATAGACCTTCCCAGGGAGGCTGAGGAGTGTGATCCCTCTAAAGTTGGAGCACACCCTCCGGTCCCCTTTTTTGAAGAGAGGAACCACCACCCCGGTTTGCCATGCCAAAGGCACTGCCCCCAACCTCCACGCAATGTTGCAGAGGCGTGTCAACCATGACA
Source organism: Pholidichthys leucotaenia (assembly GCA_020510985.1). Lineage (NCBI taxonomy): Eukaryota > Metazoa > Chordata > Actinopteri > Cichliformes > Pholidichthyidae > Pholidichthys > Pholidichthys leucotaenia. The sequence continues at coordinate 143,505,027 of CM035842.1, read as the reverse complement.
GCCCAACAACATTCAGGGCCTTGAGGTACTCAGGGCGAATCTCGTCCACCCCCGGGGCCCGGCCACCAAGGAGATTTTTAACCACCTTGGCGACCTCAGCCCCTGCGATAGGCGAGTCATCCCCCTCGTCCACAAACCCTGCTTCCTCTGTGGAAGGCGTATCAGTGGGATTGAGGAGATCCTCAAAGTATTCCTTCCACCGCCCGACGATATCCCCAGTCGAAGTCAACAGCGCCCCATTCGCACCATACACAGTGTGGACAGGGAGCTGCTTTCCCCTCCTGAGCCGCCGGACAGTTTGCCAGAATCTCTTCGAGGCCGGCCGAAAGTCTTGTTCCATGGCTTCACCAAACTCCTCCCATACCTGGGTTTTTGCTTCAGCAACCACCCGAGCTGCACTCCGCTTGGCCTGCCGGTACACCTCAGCTGCTTCGGGAGTCTCACAAGCCAACCAAGCTTGATAGGACTCCTTCTTCAGCTTAAAGGCCCCCCTCACCACTGGTGTCCACCACTTGGTTCGTGGGTTGCCACCATGAGATGCACCGACCACCTTGCGGCCGCAGCTTTGGGCCGCTGCTTCAACAACAGAGGTGGAGAACATGGCCCATTCAGACTCCATGTCTCCAGACTCCCTCGGAATGTGGTTGAAGTTCTTCCGGAAGTGGGAGTTGAAGACCTCCCGGACAGGGGCCTCAGCCAGACGTTCCCAGCACACCCTCACTATACGTTTGGGTCTACCAGGTCTGAATGGCTTCCTCCCCTGCCATCGGATCCAACTCACCACCAGGTGGTGATCAGTTGACAGCTCTGCACCTCTCTTTACCCAAGTGTCCAAGACATACGGTCGCAGGTCTGATGACACGATAACAAAATCGATCATCGACCTACGACCTAGGGTGTCCTGTTGCCAGGTGCACATATGGACACCCTTATGCTTGAACATGGTGTTCGTTATGGACAAACTGTGGTTAGCACAGAAGTCCAATAACTGAACACCACTCGGGTTCAGATTGGGCAGGCCGTTCCTCCCAATCACCCCCTTCCAGGTTTCACTGTCGTTGCCCACGTGCGCATTGAAGTCCCCCAGTAGGACAATGGAATCTCCAAGAGGAGCACCCTCCAGCACCCCAGTCACAGACTCCAAAAAGGGTGGGTACTCTGAAACATCATTTGGTGCATTGGCACAAATGATGGTCAGGACCCATTTCCCAACCCGAAGGAGCAGGGAAGCAACTCTTTCATCCACCGGGGAAAACTTCAATATAGAGGCAGCAAGGTGGGGGGGGGGATACAAGAATACCCACCCCTGCTCGTCGCCTCTCGCCCGGGGCAACTTCAGAAAAGGCCAAGCTCCAGCCCCTTTCCAGGAGACTGGTTCCGGAACCAGAGCTGTGTGTTGAGGTGAGGCCGACTATATCTAGCCAGTATCTCTCAACCTCGTGCGCCAGCTCAGGCTCCTTCCCCACCAGAGAGGTGACATTTCACGTACCAAAAGCCAGTTTAGAAAGCTTGGGATCAGTCCACCAAGGTCTCCGCCTTTGACCGTCACCCCAGATTTAATTTGATGCAGGTATTTTTTTAGAACTGCAAATTATAGGGTGTTTCCATAATATTTTCCTCAGAATTGAGCGATTCCATATTTTCCTCTTCTTGATCTAATAAAAAAATTGCAATTGGCTACAACTTTCTTTCATTCTTTTTTCAGTGTTTTTTTTTAAGCCAAAAAGCTTGGCATTTCAAATATAAATTGTTTTATGACATCTGTGATTAGTTTATTTTTACAAAATTAAACAGTTCAGTGAACATCCTCCAAGAGTAGTAATTCCATCATTTTTGCCAGGGTTTGTATTAATTGGAGCTCTTATAGGTCATACATCTTCCAGCATTTTGACATTTTATATGCACCAAAGTTCATTTTTGACTTAACAAGGCACTTTGTAATTCCTTTTAAAGTTAATCAACAGTGCCCCCCTCTGTCATTTATTGTATTTATGTGTTTATAAAGGAATTCCTCAATGGACCTGTATGTGGGGAATATGTCCCTCACAAGCATGCTGCATGCTGGATATGCTTCAGTCTTACAGGGGGAGGGGGATTTGGCAAAGCTCACCCTGGGCTCTCTCCTGCCACTGGGACTGACTGCAGTAAGAGCCACTTACAGTGGTGTGAAAAACTGCTTGCCCACTTCCTGATTTCTCATTTTTTTTTGCGTTTGTCACACTTAAATGTTTTAGATCATCAAACAAATTTAAATGTTAGACAAAGTTAGCACAAGAAAACACAAAATGCAGTTTTTAAATGGAGGTGTTTATTATCAAAGGGGAAAAAAATCCAAACCTACATAGCCCTGTGTCAAAAAGTGATTGCCCCCTAAACCTAATAACTGGTTGGGCCACCCTTAGCAGCAACAACTGCAATCGAGCGTTTGTGATAACTGGCAATGAGTCCTTTACAGCACTGTGAAGGAATTTTGGCTCACTCATCTTTATCGAATTGTTGTAATTCAGCCACACTGGGGGGTTTTTTGAGCATTAACCGCCTTTTTAAGGTCATGCCACAGCATCTCAATTGGATTCAGGTCAGGACTTTGACTAGGCCACTCCAAAGTCTTCATTTTGTTGTTCTTAAGCCATTCAGAAGTGGGCTTACTGGTGTGTTTTGGATCATTGTCCTGCTGCACAACCCAAGTGCGCTTCAGCTTGAGGTCACAAACCGATGGCCGGATATTCTCCTTCAGGATTTTTTGGTAGACAGCAGAATTCATGGTTCCATTTACCACAGCAAGTCTTCCAGGTCCTGAAGCAGCAAAACAGCTCCAGACCATCACACTACCACCACCATATTTTACTGCTGGTATGATGTTCCTTTTCTGAAATGCTGTGTTACTTTTACACTGGATGTAAAGGGACACACACCTTTCAAAAAGGTCAACTTTTGTCTCATCAGTCCACAGAGTATTTTGCCAAAAGTCCTGGGGATCATCAAGTTGTTTTCTGGCAAAACTGAGATGAGCCTTTATGTTCTTTTTGTTCAGCAGTGGTTTTCGTCTTGGAACTCTGCCATGCAGACCATTTTTGCCCAGTCTCTTTCTTAAGGTGGAGTCATGAACACTGACCTTAACTGAGGCAAGTGAGGCCTGCAGCTCTTTGGATGTTGTTGTGGGGTCTTTTGTGACCTCTTGGATGAGTCATCACTGTGCTCTTGGGATAATTTTGGTCAGCCGGCCACTCCTGGGAAGGTTCACCACTGTTCTGTGTTTTCGCCATTTGTGGATAATGGCTCTCATTGTGGTTTGCTGGAGTCCCAAAGCTTTAGAAATGGCTTTATAACCTTTTCCAGACTGATAGATCTCAATTACTTTGTTTCTCATTTGTTCCTGAATTTCTTTGGATAACAGCATGATGTCTAGCTTTTGAGGATCTTTTGGTCTACTTCACTTTGTCAGGCAGGTCCTATTTAAGTGATTTCTTGATTGAGAACAGGTGTGGCAGTAATCAGGCCTGGGTGTGGCTAGAGAAATTGAACTCAGCTTTCCAAAGATTTGATAAACCACAGTTAATTTATGTTTTAACGGGGGGGGGGGGGCAGGCAATCACTTTTTCACACAGGGCCATGTAGGTTTGGATTTTTTTAACCTTAATAATAAACATCTTCATTTAAAAAAATGTATTTTGTGTTTACTTGTTATCGTTGTCTAATATTTAAATTTGTTTGATGATCTGAAACATTTAAGTGTGACAAAAATACAAAAAAAATGAGAAATCAGGAAGGAGGCAAACACTTTTTCACACCACTGTACACTGATCCAGCCACTGTGTCTATCACAGCTGAGGGAGGGGCTCCTAAAAAAAGTGATGTGGAAAAAAACTGGTGTAAGCTATCTACTGCCCTCTTAAGGATAATGTTAATCATCCAAACAGGCACACTAAATTCAAACACTTAAAATGTATGATGACACATTGGAGAAAATAACTGCATGAAATTGAGAAAACTGAGGCTTTATCAGTAATTGTACCCAAAAAATAGAAAAAATGGTTTGTTCATCAGAAAAAGAAAAATGCAATTGAGGCAGTAAAAGGTGATTGAAAGTGTGGTGAAATCAAATCACAGGGATGATAACAAACCTGTTTTGATGGACTCCAGCCAAAGTTCACCATGATTTCTCTGACCACATGGCATGCCTATGCTGGTCACACACACAATCCATTCATGTGAAATTAAGTCTGACTGGCTCTGGCACGCACGTCACACAAACATTTTCTTCTGGTAAACAAAGATTTATGAGGAAGAACACATGTTAATTTTGGTGGAACTGTTCCATCCTTTAATTGGATTCAAGACGTAACATCTGGATTAACCCGCCTCACCTGATGATGATGGTTTCAATATTCAGCTTAATTAGAGGATAAAGCTGGCACTGTGCACTGTTGCATAACCCCACTAATTGTTATGATAGCTTATTTCATGCCAAGTCCCACTGCAGTGTAAATGACCGTAAATCAATTTCCTTTAAGCGTGCTTCAAGAGTGAATAACATCACGTCGGTTTCCTGAAAGGATGTACAAACTCCTCAGGGATGTGTGTGTGAGAAATGCATGCTCATATCAAACTGCAACTGTCTGAACCTTGGATCAAATATTCATGAGATACACCACTGTAGAGAAAATGTTAATTCAACCATTTTTAAGACATAAAGTGACAGACAAGGTGCATGCAAGGGAAAAGTTTTAACCAACCACAAAGTGAATTCAAAGTAAACTGCTACTTACTTAATAAAGTGACGATGAAGAGATGAGTGCTGTGTTTTTTAAAATAATCCATGGCTCCGTTTCTCAGTGGTGGCTGATGCACAGACGCTGATTTTTATTGGGGGGTTGGGGGGACTTTACGCCCTCATGAATGCACTGAAGAGAAACCCTGCACACGTATATGCACTCCTCCGGACAGTGTATTTGTCAAGCTGCGCACTGTTACTCATTCCCTGTGATGCTGATAGCGCTGCAGCTTCTGGTGACGACAGCAAACCCTCCTCCCTCCATATCCCCCTCCTGCTCCCTCTGCACATTAGTCACCAGTCAAAAGGGCTCTCAGTCCAACAGACGCTCTTTTGGGGGGGTTTCATTTCAGCCTGCATGTGACAGGATGGGGGCTTTCGTCACCAGTTTTGTTATGGGGCCTCACTGAAGAGTTTTAATTTCTCTGCTGACAACAGGCGTTAATTTTCCTTATAGTCATAAACACAAATTGAATTATGACATCACCAAATAATTACAGCCAAACCAAAGGGAACATTTTACCAGCACTAACTTGATATAACAAGAATCCATTGTGTCTCATTTTAAAAAGTATTTCCGTAATCATTACATCTAAACAACACCATCTCATCACAAAGCATGGTGTCGTTTAGTCACGGTGCTCCGATGGGTGCATGTCGACATCCGATGTCTAACGCATTTGAACTGTAATACACTCCCATGGCACCTCTTTACTTCGGAGGTTCTTGGAAATGATGATTACACCATTTTAAAAACTTAATTTTAAACAAAGTTTGCACAAGGAGAGAGGGGAAGAGAGAGATGATTGGGACAGGGGTTAATGGGCATGTAAGTGAAGGGAACAGAGGCGATGGGGAGGTGCTGGGTAGGTATTATCTTAAGAAGAGGAATGTGGAAGGACAGATGGTTGTGGAGTTTGCAAACAGGATGGAAATGACTGTGGTGAACACCTTTTCCAAGAAGAGAGAGGAACATAGGATGACTTACAAGAGTGGAGGGAGGTGCACTCAGGTGGACTACATCTTATGCAGAAGGAGAAATATGAAAGAGATAGGAGACTGCAAGGTGGTGGTAGGGGAGAATGCAGCTAGGATGCATCGGATAGTCTATAGGATGACTTTGGAAAGCAAGAAGACCAAGCGAGTGAAGGCAGAGCCAAGGGTTAAATGGGGGAAGTTACAGAAGGAAGAAGATCACACAGAGTTCAGGAAGCAGTTGAGACAGGCTCTGGGTGGTAGGAAAGAATTACCAGAGGACAGGGCAAGTACAGCTAAAGTATTGAGGGAAAAGACTACAAAGGTATGTGGTGTATCGTCTGAACGGGGGAAGAAGAACAAGAGATACTGTATGGTGGTGGAACAAGGAGGTACAGAAAAGTATTCAAAGGAAGAGGTTAGTTAAGAAAAGTGGGACAGTCAGGGAGATGAAGAAAGTAAAATGGAGTACTTTGAGTCTAAGGGTATGGCAAAGAAAGAGGCAGCAAGGGAAAAGGAAAAGTCATGCAGTGAGTTGTTTGAAAGTGCAAACTTGAACAAATTCCATATGACAATCGTAAGGATGCCTTTTTAGGAACAACAGCTTCCCTTTTCTTTGTGTGCTGCTAATGATTATATACAATTGATCTGGCCATTAGGCTCCATAATCATGAACGTCCACACAGGGAGGAGCACCAGTGGCCGGGACTCACAGTCTGCTGTTGCTGTTACCTGGGCTTACATCCCAGCCCAGAAATTCATAAGTATTTCCATCAAATTACAGATTAGCCTCATAAATCTGCAGCTTTTTTTTTAGAATATTTATGAAAAAGTTGCACGTTTTTTGGCTGGAAATCTTGCATTTTTGGAGCAGTGGTTGCTCCCAATGTTATGCACCGTACCGCTCCACCTGAAATGGTTGTACCCTCCACATATGCCAAATAGTCGTTTAGACCTTCCACAATCACAGCAGCATTATATTGTAATTTTTTAAGCATTAGGTCATCACACTATCTTTTTTCTGGTCAAATTTGCTACTATTCATTTCCCTATTTTTGTTCACAAAACCAGCCTAAGTAGAGAAGTCTGCTGGCCGAGTATTATCCAATCAGTAGTGAGTCCAGTTGGGTTTGTGTTGGAGAGAGATGGGGTGGCGGAGGCCTTTAGCATTGGAGGCTGCTGTATTTACTCCAGTGAAAACGGGGGGAAAATGAAAATAAAATATACATACTGTATATGTTTTGAGGGAAAAAATTATTCAGTCAATTTTCTTTTTAAAAAAATCTTCCAAACAACAGTATTTGATTACGGATTTAAAATCAACTTATTGCCCAGTTCTAGTTGCACTGTGTCTTTGTGGATCCAGAGAAAAGATGCCAAGAGAGGAGGTGTGGCATTGTATGGAAAAGTCAGGAGTGGCAGAGGAGTACATGAGGGTGGTGCAGGACCTGTATGAGGACAGGTGGTGAGGTGTATGGTATTGACAGATGGATTCAAGATGGAGGTGGGACTACATCAGGGATTGACTCTGAGCCTCTTCTTTTTTGCACTGGTGATGGACAGGCTAATAAAGTAGGTCAGGCAGGATTGTCCATGGACCATGATCTTTGCAGACAACATTGTGGTCTGTAGTGAGAGAAGAGAGCAGGTGAAACAGAACCTGAAGAGGTGGAAGTATACTCTGGAAAGAAGAGGAATGAAAATCAGAAGAAACGATACACAACAGATGTGTGTAAACAGTGAGGCAGGTGTAACGGTGAAGATGCAAGGAGTAGAGGTAGAGAAGGTAGATGAGTTTAAATACTTGGGGCCAACCATCCAAAGCAATGGCAAATGCACAAAAGAGGTGAAGAAGAGGGTGCAGGCAAGGTGGAGTGGGTGGTGAGGAGTGTCTGGGGTGATTTGTGACAGAAGGATAGCAGCTAGAGTGATACAGAAGATTTACAAGTCAGTAGTGAGACTGGCTATGATGTATGGTTTGGAGACAGTGGGCCCGATTTTTACGGTCATCCACGCACTTTTCAGACAGACTTTCCACTGTCCACCAGTATTTTTGTTATTTTCTGTCAGCGCACTGATTGTCTGCTACGCGCTCGGAGGAGGCGCCTCATTTCAAAGAAGTATGGCGGCACGCAATCTAATACGCAGTACTATTATAGTGTCATGATACCATGACAATCCGCTTTTGATCAGGAAAAGGAATGATATTTCACTGGCGTATTTTGACATCGCACAGCTCGGGAAACAGCATGCACTGGGATCTTGTAACAGTCATAATCGCCCGTCATTTTAATTATATGATAATCACCCACTATTTTTTTTATTCCATCCACCCTCTCATTTTAATTGCGGACTTAACATTGCAGTCTATAGATTAGGCATTAATGTATGATTTTTTTTTTTTTTAGGGGAATGAATGAATAGGGAGCATGTGCACCAGTGTGTTCCAATGTGATGGGCAGCATGCGGAGGGGGTGAGGACTTTGTTTTCATCACGGACTTATTAAGCATTATTGTGTTTATTTTTAGGGGAATAAATGAATGAACAAGGAGTGTGCAGCATTTTACTTCTCTCTGTAACTCCCCAGATAGACAGGAGATGCATCCCCATCTGCGTTGGCCGTGTGCCCTGGGTTTCCAGCTCAGCAAGCTCCCCGACAGCCACCGGTCAGCCCCCAGCAGAGGCTGCTGAGAGCGGCCTCACTTCATGGTGGGGCCGGAGGTGGACGGGAAGCTGCGCCATATCGCCTCCTTCCCTCCTACCCAGGATGGATAGGGGGAGACCCTCGGTTAGTGAAAGCAACAGGAGAAGGAGCACTCCATCTCCCCACAGCCAGAAGCGATTTCCCCTCCATTGTTAATGAAAGTCTATGAAAGTTTGCACAGGCATCATCCTCTTTTCTTCATGTCTGCGTTGCATCTGTCTGCATATTAAACAATTCAGCTGATTTTTTTCAGCCCATTCTTCACTGTTTGTTCTTTTTAACATAACTACAGTGGATATAAAAAGTCTACACACCCCTGTTCAAATGCCAGGTTTTTGTGATGTTAAAAAATGAGACCAAGATAAATCATTTCAAAACTTTTTCCACCATTAATGTGACCTATAACCTGTACAACCCAACTGCAAAACAAACTGAACTCTTTTAAGGGAAAAATAAAAAACTTACAATAAGCTGGTTCCATAAATATGCACATGCTGTTATAACTGGGGATGTGGCTGTGTTCAGAATTAACCAGTCACATTCAAACTCATGTTAAATGGGAGTCAGCACACACCTGTCACCAATTTAAAGTGCCTCTGATTAACCCCAAATAAAGTTCAGCCATTCTAGTAGGCTTTTCCTGACATTTTTGTAGTCACATTTTACAGCACAAGTCATGGTCTGCAGAGAGCTTCCAAAGCATCAGAGGGATCTCATTGTTCAAAGGTATCAGTCAGGAGAAGGGTACAAAAGAATTTCCAAGGCATTAAATATACCATGGAACACAGTAAAGACAGTCGTCATCATCAAGTGGAGAAAATATGGCACAACAGTGACATTACCAACAACTGGACGTCCCTCCAAAGTTGACAAGAAGAAAACTGGTCAGGGAGGCTGCTAAGAGGCCGACAGCAACATTGAAGGAGCTGCAGGAATTTCTGGCAAATACTGGCTGTTTAGTACATGTATTTAGTACAATATTGCATGTTCTCTTCTAGGGCTGTGTGATATGACAATATATATCGGATGACGATATAAAAACGTCTATCGTTTCATAGAATACTCTATCGTTTATATTGTATTTAAAATGCACATACCCCGTTTATTCAGTAAAGCTCCTACCTCACCACTACTTGTCAGTGCCCCGTCTCTTCCCTGCAGTGCGTGACTGCACGCAGCAGAACAGGTGTGGGTCCCTAGGCTTCGGTTCAGTGGTTGCTAATGCTAACTCCAAACTACCGGTTCAGATAGCTGCTACTTCTGTTTGCCAGGGATGTGGGACCGTTTTTCACCGCGCTGCGTCAGAGAGGGTAGTCTGCTAACCTCGTTTTAATAGGAGGTAAGTGATGTTAACACCATGTCTAATTATAAAATGCTAAATGACGATGCTAAGTTATGCTAATTGGAAACCTTAGCAGACCATCAGGGGTTTTTTTTGGTTTAAATTACTGCTGAGTTTCTTAGTTTTGTCTGGAAAAAAAAAATTATTAAAGCTGCAAAAGTGTATGATGGTGGCATATACACACAAAATAAATTAAAACGGGTCAGAGGTGCAAGCTGGTTCTTAATGTAATTTATTTGATTTCTAATCATTTTAATTAGTCAAGTAGTGATAATGAATAAAGTTAAAGTCATCACATGTATTTTATTACAATACCTTTTGTGTCTTTGATTTTCAGATCATGACCAATCTGAAATATTTTTACTAAGAAACAAACAGGTTAAATCAGGCCAGAATGGCAGTCTTTAGGCCGCAGGTGTACACTTAAATTTTCATTGATTTAAACTAACAGCTAATTTATATCTGCAGATGGCAGCCATGGGTAAATTTCTCATTTTCAGACATTTTTTAATTTTTTTTTGCCATTCTCGTTTTGAGAATCACATCTCAAATGCACATTACAAAACTATTTTATAACACTGAATTTATGAATTTTATTTATTTCGGATAGGATAGTACATTACAGGTTAAAAGAAACTGTATAATATAAAACAAGGTCAAATTAGACAAAGACTCCTTCTACTATACAATTCCACGTGAGTTATCCGAAATGGGTGATGGCTGAAGCCGCAGCTTATATTGCCCACCCATATTCCATCCAAGAATTCAAAGGAGAAAAAAGAGAAAACAAGACAAGAGCGATTACAATTTAAAACAAGGCTAAGACAAAATGTGACTGAGAGAAAAAAGAAAACTGAGCTAGTCTAAGTTAAGTGGTTACTATTCAAAAACAAATCTAAGACATAGTGTCACAGAGAAAAAAAGAAAAACTAAGCTACAACACAACACAGGCTGGAAATGTCAATCCTTATGTGAGTTTACATGTCGTCTTGTAAGTATGTTTGGAGTATTTCTTCCTTTAGTTTTTGTTTAAATTGTCCAAGCGTTGTACATGATTTTAATTCAGGTCCATAATCGTTCCATAATCTGACTCCTTGCACTGAAATACAGTGTTGCTTGGTGGTTGTTCTCACTGTAGGCTTTTGAAATATACATGTTCCTCTGAAGTGATATCGTTTCTCCCTTGTTTGGAACAACTTTTGGATATTTGCGGGCAGTGATAGATTCTTCACTTTGAACATTATTATTGCGGTTTTAAAGTCAATCAGATCTTTCAACTTGAGAGTTTTTTGTTTAAGAAAAAGTGGGTTTGTTGGTTCCCTGTAAGCTGCTTTGTTGATTATTCTAATAGCTCTCTTTTGAAGCATGAAGAGTGGATATATGTTTGTTTTATATGTATTTCCCCATACTTCATTACAATATGTCATGTATGGGAGTGTTAATGAATGATACAAGGTGTATAGTGTGGGTTGATTCAGCAAATTTTTCACTCTGTGTAATATTGCAATTGATTTGGATACTTTACCTTTAATATAATTAATATGTGGCTTCCAACACAGTTTGTTATCAATTATTACTCCAAGGAATTTAGTTTCGGATACCCTTTCAATCTCTACACCATTTACACTGAGTTTGGGTACTGGGTAGTTGTGATGGTTGTTAAAGACTATAAATTTTGTCTTGCTTAAATTGAGCGTTAATTTGTTTGAATCAAACCACAGTTTAAGCTTTCCTAATTCCTTTCCGAGTGTATCCAGAAGTTGTTCCAAATTGTTTCCACTGCATAGCAGATTAGTGTCATCAGCAAACAATATTAAGTCCATTTTTTCTGAAACTTTACATATATCGTTTATATACATATTGAATAACAATGGTCCCAAAACTGAACCCTGTGGGACTCCACAGGTGACCTTCAGTAACTCTGAGTTTTTGTTGCTAACACATGCATACTGATATCTATTCTTTAAGTAACTGCTTAACCAGGACAGTGCTACCCCTCTAATACCACAATTTTGTAGTTTCTTTAATAATAGATTGTGATCTACTGTATCAAATGCTTTTTTAAGATCCAGGAATACTCCAACTGAATACTCTTTATTTTCAATGGCTGTTGATATTTTTTCTGTAAATTCCATTAAGGCATATGCTGTTGTCCTTGTGTCTGAACCCATATTGCTGCTCACACAATAAACCATTCTTCAGTATGAAGTTGTCAATTCTCTCATAGAATATTTTTTCAAGTATCTTGGAAAATTGCGGTAATAGTGAAATTGGTCTATAGTTTGAGAGTTCCCCTCTGTCACCTGTCTTGTGAATCGGAATTACTTTAGCTATTTTCATTGCATTGGGAAATATACCTGATTGGAGAGACAGGTTACAGATATACGTCAGTGGTTTCACTATGCATTCGATAACAGTTTTGACTAGTAGCATGTCAATACCATCGCAGTCAGTAGATGTTTTACTTTTGAACGATTTAACAATTTCAATGACCTCTCTTTCGTCTGTGTTCTTTATGAAGATGGTGTCTTTTACAGCAGTGCAAAAGTGAGGAAAAATGGTACATGTAAAAAAAAAAAAAAAAAAAAAAAAAAAAAAAAAGTCCTTTTTATATGATTATCTAAATTGTAGAATTTACAGAAAATGTATATTGTGATATATATTGTTATCGTGATATAAGATGACCTATCGTGATATGAATTTTTTGCCACATGGCACAGTCCTATTCTCTTTATAGAAAAACTGCATTTCAATATTTTTTTTGCAAGATAATTCAAGAACCTCTCTCACTACTCATTACACACAGAGTGAAACATTTCAACCCATTCTGATTTAATGTTGATGATTATGGTGAGAGTTTTTTTAAGTTTTGATATTTTTACCTGCTATTGCAAGCCATAGTCTAAATATACATGTATTAAATTAATAAAATCTGTTAATCCATCATTTTCCTTTCTGCTCCTAATTTTATTCTTGTGCATCTATATTTTTTCTTTTATGTGCTCCTTGACAAAAATGCCAGCGTACAGCCCTGGGATGACATACACCTCATGTGTATTGTAACAGTGACATCAGAGTCATACCCGCATAAACAAATTCCAAGCATTTCAAACCCGTGCATGGATGGCATGACACAATACCCATGCATGCCACAGGCACTGAGGCATCAGCACCTGCAGTGCTTTCATTATGTGAATAACTTTGTTTTAACAAAATCTACAGGTGTTCCAGGCCACGATTTTTCATAAATATGTGCATTTTATGTTTTCTGAAGTCTGGAACATAATAAAATTAAACACAAACAATTTTCCTTATTCCTTGGACCGCCACAGCAGAGACTGCTGTCATTGAGTGGGGGACGTTATGGATCTGCGCTCTTTTTGTCCACTCTAGGTAGGAAGGGCTATTGTATTTTATGGATACAAATTCATTATTTAGGAAAGCTTTTTAATGTCCTAGTGTGTCATCATGTGTACTATCTCGCAATGTTTACTTTTATTCTTGTTCTTAATCGTATTTGTGTAGCACTTTGAGAGCTTGCCCCGAAATATAAAGTGCGTTATAAAATTTATTATTATTATTATGAGGCTATATATAAACAAATGAGAAAAAAATTTAAAATCCTCTGCCGGCTGATGTCCAGTTCAGCACAGCACCAATCTCTGTGAGATTGTTTCTGTTCATATACTCTGTTCTGTCATTGCAAATAAAGACACACAGAGAGAAGCTTCTCTGTCTTAGGCCACGTGCCTTCGGTTCTCGCTGGTGTGTTCTCCTGGCACCAGCAATCGCTGTCATGTCAGGCGCAGATGAATTAAGACATGTTTTTTGGGGTGTTAAATCCTGGCGCATTTAGCAGGAGACTGACAACCGCAAACCTTAGTAAATCACCTTGCGCCAGTCATTTAATACTCTCCTCCCTCAAATTTGGGCTTTGACATGACAACTCCTACAAATACATACACAATGAGGCCAGGCACAAAATTAACATAGTCCATGCCTTTCCACCGCTAATTTTGCCCTGTGCCCTTTAGTAAATCTTGACAGTAGTTTTTTAATGCCAAAACAGGGTTTTGTGGTGGCGCAGAATGTTAGTAAATCTGCCCCTAAATGTTCAAGCTGATAAACTATTTTTTTTTCCAAATATTCACTAATTTTGAATTTGATACCTGCAACACATTCCAATAAAGCTGAGACAGGGTCATGTTTATCACTGTGCTACATCACTTTTCCTTTTAGCAATACTCAACAAGCATTTAGGAGCTGAGAACACTAATTGTTGAAACTGGAAGGTGGAATTCTTTCCCATTCTTGCTTGATGTACAACTTCAGTTGCTCAACAGTCCAGGGTCTCTGTTGCCATATTTTGTGCTTCATAATGCACCACATATTTTCAATGGAAGGCAGGTCTGGACTCCAGACAGGCCAGTCTAGTACCTGCACTCTTTTACCACGAAGCCACACTGTTGTAACACGTGCAGAATGTGGCTTGGCATTGTCTTGCTGAAATAAGCAGGGACGTCCCTGAAAAAGATGTTGCTTGGGTGGCAGCATATGTTACTCCAACACCTGTATGTACCATTCAGTATTAATGGTACCTTCAGAGATGAGCAAGTTACCCATGCCATGGGCACTAACAACCGTCATACCATCACAGATGCTGGCTTTTGAACTTTGTGCTGATAACAATCTGGATGGCCCTTTTCCTCTTTAGCCGGGAGGACACAATGTCCATGATTTCCAAAAACAATTTGAAATGTGGAATTATCAGACAACAGCACACTTTTCTACTTTGCATTAGTCCATCTCAGATGAGCTCAGGCCCAGAGCAACTGGCGGTGGTGTGGGGTGTTGTTGATATATGGCTTTGGCTTTGCATGGTAGAGTTTTAACTTGCACTTGTAGATGTGACGAACTGTGGTAACGGATAATGGTTTTCTGAAGTGTTTCTGAGCCCATCTGATAATCTGATAATAGAATGTTCCAAAAAGGTGGGGTTTTTTTAGACTAAAAATTCTTTCATCATTCTATCCTCTGAAACCTTCCACAACTTTCCTTTACTCATCTTATGCACTAAAAATGAAGTTTTGTGCATCATATTTTCAAAAATGTGCAACCAAACTCAAAATGAACTCCTCCTAAGCCATTCATCCAAATTGGTTCACATTAAGCAGAGATTATCTACAGACATTGATCATGAAAAGTTGCTAAAATTAGCCAAAATAGTAGAGTCATTTTTGGGGGTTTCGTGACCAACCTCCCAGGACCTTTTTTTCCTCACTGGATTTAGCATTCTAGACCCATTTTAATGAAAATAAGCTCCCATGTACCTCCCAAAAATTACGGGAAACCTTTTTTTTGCCCAAAATTCAAAGTGGCCGCCAAAATGCATACCACCACCTATATCTCAGTAACTAATTCAGCTAGGAGGTTGATTTTGGTGTCTAGATATAGGTTTTTGGGGTCAAGCATTCCATTAATGCTATTAGTTTACTTGTGAAACAAACCCATCACGATGAAATCCAATATGGCTGCCAATATGGCCACCGATTAACATTTTTTTTGTTTCTTGACTACTAAGGCACCTAGAAAGCTGATGTTGGTGTCAAAACAGAGGTTTAAGGGGTCATACTATCTGTTTATTCCAATAAAAGTGTGTTTAAATGATTACATAATCGAGAAATCCAAGATGGCGGCCGGCTGTCATTTTCACATGCAATGGACTTTTTCATATCCGTCACCAAATGAGCTAAAAATGTCAAATGAGGTATCCTTACATTCATTTTTAATAATTATTAGAAAGCTCCTGCATTGATTCAGTGATTTCACTGAGGAACACTTGGTCCTTGGTATTATCCAAAGAGTCACTTTTGGTACATGGTTGACCACAACGTAGAATGCATTCGTATTCACCGGAAGACGTTGATGGTAATTCATCGTTGTCACTTGCAGTATCTATTTTATCCCTCCCTTTATATGAATAAGTGTCTGAAAACAAAAACAAATTTGTCATTATCAGAACAGAGGAGAGAAAAAGGAGGGATGACAAGACCTAGAGTCAAAGGCCCTTGTACTGTCTACTGTCATTACGGTAGCATTAAGCAAGCAGCACGGTCAATATGCTAACATTACCTGACTATACAGTATGGAACAAGCAACCTGGCAACCTTGGTTAAATTGGAAAGATTAGGACTACGTACTACTATGTAGTCCTAATCTTTCCAATTTAACCAAGGTTGCCAGGTATGTATAAATTTAGCTTTAAATTTATCTGGAGAGGTTAGAATTCTGAATCTTGTTCCATACTGTATAGTCAGGTAATGTTAGCATATTGACCATGCTGCTTGCTTAATGCTACCGTAATGACAGTAGACAGTACAAGGGCCTTTGACTCTAGGTCTTGTCATCCCTCCTTTTTCTCTCCTCTGTTCTGATAATGACAAATTTGTTTTTGTTTTCAGGCACTTATTCATATAAAGTGAGGGATAAAATGGATACTGCAAGTGACAACGATGAATTACCATCAACGTCTTCCGGTGAATACGAATGCATTCTACGTTGTGGTCAACCATGTACCAAAAGTGACTCTTTGGATAATACCAAGGACCAAGTGTTCCTCAGTGAAATCACTGAATCAATGCAGGAGCTTTCTAATAATTATTAAAAATGAATGTAAGGATACCTCATTTGACATTTTTAGCTCATTTGGTGACGGATATGAAAAAGTCCATTGCATGTGAAAATGACAGCCGGCCGCCATCTTGGATTTCTCGATTATGTAATCATTTAAACACACTTTTATTGGAATAAACAGTATGACCCCTTAAACCTCTGTTTTGACACCAACATCAGCTTTCTAGGTGCCTTAGTAGTCAAGAAACAAAAAAAATGTTAATCGGTGGCCATATTGGCGGCCATATTGGATTTCATCGTGATGGGTTTGTTTCACAAGTAAACTAATAGCATTAATGGAATGCTTGACCCCAAAAACCTATGTCTAGACACCAAAATCAACCTCCTAGCTGAATTAGTTACTGAGATATAGGTGGTGGTATGCATTTTGGCGGCCACTTTGAATTTTGGGCAAAAAAAAGGTTTCCCGTAATTTTTGGGAGGTACATGGGAGCTTATTTTCATTAAAATGGGTTTAGAATGCTAAATCCAGTGAGGAAAAAAGGTCCTGGGAGGTTGGTCACGAAACCCCCCAAAATGACTCTACTAAAAATGCCAATCCATTCTGACTGTCTAGCCCAATCAAGTGGTACAGTTTCTCTTTCACATGTATTTTCTGATTTAACTTATGATATAGTGATTCAAACTTGACGAAACTTCACATTCACAATCACAACAGTATTCTTCAGCAAAACACCAAATTTCATGCAATTTTGTTAATGTTCCAAAAAACATGTTTATGAAATGCCTATCAGCCTTTGTGTCTTGTCAATGGAACATTTTGTTTGTGTGTGAGAAAGTCATGTATAGTGGGGTTAAGATGCTGGTCTGCCACATAGGAGACCTGGGTTCAAATCCACCTGATAATGTGGTGTTCTTCTAAAGTGCAACATACCTGTGCATTTGAAAACTAGAAAAGCCCTCAGAGGGTGCATACCTGGGCAGCTTGGTGGTGCAGTGGTTAGCACAGTGGCAGCAAAGTAATAAGGTCATTCGATCCCACCGCCTGACCATCGGTGACCACCTTCTATGTGGAGTTTACATGTTCTCCCCGTGTCTGCGTGGGTTTACCCCAGGTACTCCAGTTTCCTTCCACAGGCAAAAAACATGCAAGTTAGGTTAATTGGAGACTCTAAAGTGGCCCGAGGTGTGAATGTGTGTGTGAACAGTGAAGGGATTGGCATCACACCGTGGCTGCCTCATCCATCCACATGGATGCCCTGAATTTCCCTTTGGGGATCAATAAAGTATCCAAAATTAAAAATGAAAAAAAAAAAAATACTTCCACCAAGGCTCCTTCCATCCCTCATGGATGACCTCCAAAATGTAATGGGTTCGTGTGTAGGCCAAGAGCCAGTTCTGGTGAAAATTGCATCAAAGTCTATCCACTAGTTTTCGAGGATTCTTGTGAACACGCTGTGAAAAGATAAGAGCCTTGGTGGAGGTATGCGTTGTGGGATCATCACCAAAATGTTATGGGATCCTTTCGAGCCCAAGGACCACCTCTGGTGAAAATTTCATCCAAATCCACGCAGTAGTTTTTGTGTAATCCTGCTGCACAAATAAAAAAAAAAAAAAAAGGTCCTTGGTGGAGGTATGCACTCTCAGATTATCACCAAAATTTAATGGGTTCATCCCTGGACCAAGGGCTACCTCTGGTGAAAATTTCATCAAAATCCATCTAGTACTTTTTGCGTAATCCTGCTAACAGACAGACGGATGAACAGACAAACCATCCCAATGACATAACCTCCTTGGAGGAGGTAACAATTTGTGGTACACATTAACTTTTAAATGCTGTGTTGCTGGGAATCCTTTCAATTGATTTATCATTTTAGAAAGTTAGAGTGCAAGCTAAAGCAATTGTATGGTTTTGTGGTTAATTAGGGTGAGTGCTTGGTATGCAGGAGGTCCCAAGTTTGAATGTTGGCAGGGAGGTCTTCTTCTGAACAGTAATTAAAGTACGGCATGCCTCTCCTGTGCATTTTAGAGCAACACAGTGTAAGATTTTCACCTCAAAATAATGTTTGCAAAATTATTTTGATGTACACTGCATTTGACCTAGAGACTATCTCTTCCTCCAAAGCCTGAGTGGGCCCACATTGCCTGAGACAGCTCTTTTTTTGGTGCCATTACTGGGGGGATAACAGCTGTGACAGCTGTTTCCTCAGTCCCAGCAGCGTATTCCAGGGCACAACTTCAGCCACCAATAACAAAAATCCCTGTGGTTGGCTGTTGGGACTGGGGTTGTGGTCGCCATGGTTGTGGCCTTTTCAATGTCCCTACAAAGAACAAGAAAGTTACCTAAGTGTTGCTTTAGAAAATGTGTAGCAGACCTTAGGTTTTAAATGCTGTTGCTAGGTAATATAAGACCTTGAAGTCAACACCTGCTTGGAACCCAATGAAAGTTGCTTATGGCTATATTTAAATGATTGTTTTGTGGGTTTTCTTATGTTTTACACACATCCCAACTTCACCAGAATTGGATATGGAAGTATAGATGTCCTCTGTATTTGTCAAGTGTTTGTTTTTTTTCTTTTGAAGTTTAGACTCATATAAACTTACACTTACAACACTGCACAGGATTTTCACTTAATATAGGCACAAAATCCTTGCTTTCACTTCATGCAGATGTAAATATATTACACTGATTTGAATTTATAAGCAAATAAAGACATGTATGAGTTCACATAAAGCAGGATTTAAGATCTTGACACATTGCCTTCTTGTTGTTGAAAAAAAGACAACAACTAAAGCCTAAGGTGCAAGTACAGTATCTCTGAAAAGGTGCCATACCAGCAAACTGCCTTCACACCAAAGGCAAACGGGTGGTGCGAATCCATACAAAGTCAATGGAAAGAGGCGAACGCACGCAAAATCGCGCATTCGTGCATTCACATCCAAGGGAATATCGCTAGCTTTGAGACTCTGCCATCACCGGAGTAAAAGTATCAACATTCGAGAGTAAACTAGTTTGAAAATGAGACTGCCACTCGCCTGGAGATAGAAGGACCAGGAGCTCTTCAGCTAAATCGGGATGTTGGAGTTATTTACCCATGGATTCCTGCCACGGACATGCTAACAAGGCTAGCAAGCTAGCAATGGAAACACTCATCACCTTGTAAAGTTTTGGAGACAGGGACAACTTTTTCAGGTGAGCCCCCCATCGGATAATGTAAACTTAAAGCATGACGTTATTTTGGGGATTTCCACAGTAAGTTGAACACTGCTGCAGAAGTTATAAAGGTTACTTCGCCTGTCTGCATCTCACTCAGATGGTGAATTCATGTCTATTCACGTGTTTACACTGAGTCACAATGTAATCGTGCTATGCAAAAAATTTGCCCATTCACATCTGGTGTGAAGGCACCTTAATGGATTAAAGCTGCAATAAAGTCAGACATCTGAGAGTTCTAAATAAGGCTGAAATTTTGGATTTCACCCCCCACACCCCGGAGAACCACGAGCAAGCAAGACAGCACCATCAACCCCTGGGGGGTCCAGCCACAGCTCCCACTGAGCACAACTTCCCTGAAGCCACCAAGTTAAAAGACAGTCAGGCATCCACTCCAGGAGGGAAGGCCAGAGAAAGCCAGGCCATTGGTCCAGTCGGCAACCCACACACTCACTGGCCAAGAATAGACCATGGTCAAACCAGAGCAGTGTGAGAAACTAGTGATGTCCTGTGGGCACAGATGTGCTGAAGTCATTCAAAGCAAGGGCCTCTACACTTCCTATTAATTTTTTAATCCTATAGCACAGAAAAACGTTGTTTAAATCTTCTCTTCTGACACAGTGGTCACTATTCTCTAATTTTACTCACTGTTTTTTTTTTTTTTTTTTTTTACAAAATAAATGTTTGTGTTAAAGTGCTTTGGTTATTAAAAAATTGTACTATGTGGTATAGCCACAGCTAATATTCTGTAAAATTCTGAACAATGAAGAATAACACATTTTAGAATAAATGAAGTATTAATACATTGTTCTCTAATATTGTGTTAAGGTGGCACGCCCCACTGGGATGCAGCGACAGGACCCAAATACTGGAACTGAGTTTGCAAGGTTTCATTTTCCAGGCAAACAATAAACACTGCACAAGGGCAGAAAAACACCAGAAATTTGGCTAAACAACTTAATCAAAACACGACTTGGCCTGGCATGAAAAAACAACACTATCCACCTTATTCCTAGCCACCATGATGCCTTGCATGAATTATGTGCGCAACTTCCAGTACTAGTTTAAAATGTGTGGCTGTCACTGAAACGGGACACTTTTCCTTGTTAAAAAAAACAATGACTTTGGCATCAAAAATGCGGGAACACGGTCTTTTGCACCTCAAAAACAGTAACATAAACATACCACTTCCCATGACTATCGAGGGATGGGAGGATGACCTTAAAAAGTGGCCTCGCAGACAGTAGCTCTGTTAGTTAGCTCCACTGCTAAGATGCTAACGCTGTAAACAAATAAAAGCTCTGAGATATATCAATGTCTCCACTGCAATAAAGTCGGCTGCATTTTGTTAAAAGATGTTGGACATAATCAAATTTACCTTAAAGCAGACGTAGAATCTAGTCAGAGCCACAAAGAACCACAACACCGTGCTTGGGTGTTTTAATGTGGGGGTAAACACAGACAGCTGCAGCTGTTTGTTTTACCCCGAAATTAAAATGCTCATGCTGCCGTCATGCCATGAATGCTTGATATTTAACTTAACACATACAGACATTTTCTGACAGTTGTTCAAAATTTTATTGATCTATATTTTGTGATGATTTAAAAATTAATGCATATTGAAGCTGCTAATATCAAGTCCACATCGTTCTAAGGCAGTGCAATGAATGCAAAAAAAAAAACCCAAAACTATTTTGATATCTTTCTTAAAGTGTTAAACGTTAGGAAGCAAACTGTTACTATTTTTTATTTATTATTTTACTTCATGCAGCCTTGCATCTGGTGACATATATGACACATAAACATCAGATCTGTGACATTCATACAGGTGAAAACATACCTTGTGTGCTCTTGTGTCTGTCTTGTGTCTGTACCACCAGTCACACCAACAGTCCTTTTTAGTTTTTAGTGCATGATCTACGCATTGCCAGTGAGAAGCCTCCATTTATACAGTCTATGGCACAACCACGAACACCAGGAACAAGCACCAGAACTATGCCAAAACATTCAAAAATTACAGAAACTACAAGTACTGAAATTAGCTGCCACTTGAGTGTAAAACACATATGTGGACTATACATTAAAATGAATTTGAAAAACTTTTAAAAACGCTATTTTAAATACCCCACTACTCCACTCTTGCTGACTGATTTAACACTACTTCAGCCAAAACCGGAAGCTGCCCACATAATCGTTTCTACAGCAGCGTCCTCAGGAATAAGGTGGATAAGGCATGGCAAGAAAAGCAAGACATGGCATAATCGTGGCATGAACAAGAAAAATAGTAGATCACCACCCCAAAGGTGGCATGCTGTGTGTATATGTAGTGCAACTAATCCAGACACCTGTGAAACAAACAATAATCAACAACAAGATACAGCCGTGAATAATCAAGGGAGCAAAACAAACCACTACATGAAACCAGACATAAACAAAAGATGCCGTCAACATAAAGACCCAAACCAAAACTAATGATGAACATGACTGTGATAACAAGACAATGGTGAACTAAGACCAGGATAATAAAACACAAATGTGAGTATGATACTAATAATGATAATAATAATGATCAAGGAACTAAACCTAAGACATGGATAATAATATCATGACAAGACAGAGATCATGAACATCAATAAAAATAGAACACAGAATCATCCATCCATCCATCTTCTTCCGCTTAATCCTTTTCGGGTAGCGGGGGGGGGGGGCGGCTGGAGGCTATCCCAGCATCTTTTGGCGAGAGGCATATGAAACTAAACTCAAATCAAGGATGTGGGCTGGGCCCATGTCCCGGTGACAAGAAAGTATCAAAATTATAAACTATCCATCCATCCATCCATCCATCCATCTTCTACCGCTTTTCCGGAGGTCCGGGTCGCGGAGGCAGCAGTTCAAGCAGAGAAGCCCAGACTTCCCTCTCCCCAGCCACCTGCTCCAGCTCTTCAGAGGGGATACCAAGGCGTTCCCAGACTAGCTGGGAGACATAGTCTCTCCACCGAGTCCTGGGTCTGCCCCGGGGTCTCCTCCCAGTGGGACGTGCCTGAAACACCTCAAGTGGGAGGCGTCCAGGAGGCATCCTAATCAGATGCCCATACCGCATCACCGCAGATCACCCATCCGCATCACTGCAGATGCTGCTCCAATCCGTCTGTCGATCTCTCGCTCCATTTTCCCCTCACTCGTGAACAAGACCCCAAGATACTTAAACTCCTCCACTTGGGGCAGGAGCCTGTCCCCAACCCGGAGAGGACAATCCACCTTTTTCCGGCTGAGGACCATGGACTCGGACTTGGAGGTGCTGATTCTCATCCCAGCCGCTTCACACTCAGCGGCAAACCGTCCCAGCAAGAGCTGTAGGTCATTGCTGGATGAAGCCAACAGGACAACATCATCTGCAAACAACAGAGATGAGATCCTGTGGTCACCAAGCATGACACCCTCCATTCCCTGGCTGCGCCTAGAAATCCTGTCCATAAAAATTATGAACAGGACCGGTGACAAAGGGCAGCCCTGGCGGAGTCCAACTCTCACTGGGAATGACTCCGACCGAGTGTTGGCAATGCGAACTAAACTCTCACAACGGTCGTACAGAGACCGAATAGCTCGTAACAACAAGCCCGATACCCCATACTCCCGAAGCACCCCCCACAAAAATCCACGAGGGACGCGGTCAAATGCCTTCTCCAAGTCCACAAAACACATGTAAACTGGTTGGGCAAACTCCCACGAACCCTCAAGAATTCTCGAGAGGGTAAAGAGCTGGTCCGATGTGCCACGGCCAGGACGAAAACCACATTGCTCCTCCTGAATCCGAGGTTCGACCAACGGCCGGACTCTCCTCTCCAATACCTTGGCATAGACCTTCCCAGGGAGGCTGAGGAGTGTGATCCCTCTAAAGTTGGAGCACACCCTCCGGTCCCCTTTTTTGAAGAGAGGAACCACCACCCCGGTTTGCCATGCCAAAGGCACTGCCCCCGACCTCCACGCAATGTTGCAGAGGCGTGTCAACCATGACAACCCAACAACATCCAGGGCCTTGAGGTACTCGGGGCGAATCTCGTCCACCCCCGGGGCCCGGCCACCAAGGAGATTTTTAACCACCTTGGCGACCTCAGCCCCTGTGATAGGCGAGTCATCCCCCTCGTCCCCAAACCCTGCTTCCTCTGTGGAAGGCGTATCAGTGGGATTGAGGAGATCCTCGAAGTATTCCTTCCACCGCCCGACGATATCCCCAGTTGAAGTCAACAATGTCCCATCCGCACCATACACAGTGTGGACGGGGAGCTGCTTTCCCCTCCTGAGCCGCCGAACAGTTTGCCAGAATCTCTTTGAAGCCGACCGAAAGTCTTGTTCCATGGCCTCACCGAACTCCTCCCATACCCGGGTTTTTGCTTCAGCAACCACCCGAGCTGCACTCCGCTTGGCCTGCCGGTACACCTCAGCTGCTTCGGGAGTCCCACAAGCCAACCAAGCTTGATAGGACTCCTTCTTCAGCTTAATGGCCCCCCTCACCACTGGTGTCCACCACTTGGTTCGGGGGTTGCCACCACGAGATGCACCGACCACCTTGCGGCCGCAGCTCTGGGCTGCCGCTTCAACAACAGAGGTGGAGAACATGGCCCATTCAGACTCCATGTCTCCAGACTCCCTCGGAATGTGGTTGAAGTTCTTCCGGAGGTGGGAGTTGAAGACCTCCCGGACAGGGGCCTCAGCCAGACGCTCCCAGCACACCCTCACTATACGTTTGGGTCTACCAGGTCTGAATGGCTTCCTCCCCTGCCATCGGATCCAACTCACCACCAGGTGGTGATCAGTTGACAGCTCTGCACCTCTCTTTACTCGGGTGTCCAAGACATACGGTCGCAGGTCTGATGATACGATAACAAAATCGATCATCGACCTGCGGCCTAGGGTGTCCTGGTGCCAGGTGCACATATGGACACCCTTATGCTTGAACATGGTGTTCGTTATAGACAGACTGTGGTTAGCACAGAAGTCCAATAACTGAACACCACTCGGGTTCAGATCGGGCAGGCCGTTCCTCCCAATCACCCCCCTCCAGGTTTCACTGTCGTTGCCCACGTGCGCATTGAAGTCCCCCAGTAGGACAATGGAGTCTCCAGGAGGAGCACCCTCCAGCACCCCAGTCACAGACTCCAAAAAGGGTGGGTACTCTGAAACATCATTTGGTGCATAGGCACAAATGATGGTCAGGACCCGTTTCCCAACCCGAAGGCGCAGGGAAGCAACCCTTTCGTCCACCGGGGAAAACTCCAATATAGAGGCAGCAAGGTGGGGCGATACAAGAATACCTACCCCTGCTCGTCGCCTCTCGCCCGGGGCAACTCCAGAAAAGGCCAAGCTCCAGCCCCTCTCCAGGAGACTGGTTCCGGAACCGGAGCTGTGTGTTGAGGTGAGGCCAACTATATCTAGCCGGTATCGCTCAATCTCGTACACCAGCTCAGGCTCCTTCCCCACCAGAGAGGTGACATTCCACGTACCAAAAGCCAGTTTAGAAAGCTTGGGATCAGTCCGCCAAGGTCTCCGCCTTTGACTGCCACCTAATCCACATAGCACCGGACTTCCATGATCCCTCCTGCAGGTGGTGAACCTACTGGAGGGCGGACCCATGTAACTCCTTCGGGCTGAGCCCGGCCGGGTCCCATGGGTGGAAACCCGGCCACCAGACGCTAGCCTTCGAGCCCCTCCCCCAGGCCTGGCTCCAGGGTGGGGCCCCGGTAACCCCATACCGGGCGGGGTACACTGAATCCTTGATATACAATTTATCATGAGAGTCTGTTGGATCGTTCTTCGTCTGGCCCTTCACCCAGGACCAGTTTGTCTTGGGAGACCCTATCAGAGGCAAATTGCCCCGGACAACATAGCTCCTGGGATCACTGGGGCACGCAAACCCCCCCACCACGATAAGGTGACGATCCATGAGGGGGCGACATTTTGATCATGGGTGGGTGGGGGATGATACATACATACAGTGGCGTGAAAAAGTGTTTGCCACACTTAAATGTTTCAGATCATCAAACAAATTTAAATATTAGACAAAGATAACACAAGTAAACACAAAATGCAGTTTTCAAATGAAGGTGTTTATTAAGGGTAAAAAAAAAAAAAATCCAAACCTACATGGCCCTGTGTGAAAAAGTGATTGCCCCCTGTTAAACATAAATTAACTGTGGTTTATCACATCTTTGGAAAGCTGAGTTCAACTTCTCTAGCCACACCCAGGCCTGATTACTGCCACAACTGTTCTCAATCAAGAAATCACTTAAATAGGACCTGCCTGACAAAGTGAAATAGATCAAAAGATCCTCAAAAGCTAGACATCATGCTGTGATGCAAAGAAATTCAGGAACAAATGAGAAACAAAGTAATTGAGATCTATCAGTCTGGAAAAGGTTATAAAGCCATTTCTAAAGCTTTGGGACTCCAGCTAACCACAGTGAGAGCTACTATCCACAAATGGCGAAAACATGGAACAGTGGTGAACCTTCCCAGGAGTGGCCGGCTGACCAAAATTACCCCAAGAGTGCAGTGGCGACTCTTCCAAGAGGTCACAAAAGACCCCACAACAACATCCAAAGAACTGCAGGCTTCACTTGCCTCAGTTAAGGTCAGTGTTCATGACTCCACCATAAGAAAGAGACTGGGCAAAAACGGCCTGCATGGCAGAGTTCCAAGATGAAAACCACTGCTGAGCAAAAAGAGCATAAAGGCTCATCTCAGTTTTGCCAGAAAACATCTTGATGATCCCCAAGACTTTTGGCAAAATACTTTGTGGATTGGCGAGACAAAAGTTGAACTTTTTGGAAGGTGTGTGTTCCATTACATCCGGCGCAAAAGTAACACAGCATTTCAGAAAAGGATCATCAACCCAACAGTAAAATATGATGGTGGTAGTGTGATGGTCTGGGGCTGTTTTGCTGCTTCAGGACCTAGAAGACTTGCTGTGGTAAATGAAACCATGAATTCTGCTGTCTACCAAAATATCCTGAAGGAGAATGTCCGGCCATCTGTTCGTGACCTCAAGCTGAAGCTCACTTAGATTCTGCAGCAGGACAATGATCCAAAACACACCAGCAAGTCCACCTCTGAATGGCTTAAGAAAAACAAAATGAAGACTTTGGAGTGGCCAAGTCAAAGTCCTGACCTGAATCTGATTGAAATCCTGTGGCATGACCTTAAAAAGGTGGTTCATGCTCGAAAACCCTCCACTGTGGCGGAATTACAACAATTCTGTGAAGATGAGTGGGCCAAAATTCCTTCACAGCGCTGTAAAAGTCTCATTGCCAGTTATCGCAAACACTTGATTGCAGTTGTTGCCGCTAAGGGTGACCCAACCAGTTATTTAGTTTAGGGGGCAATCACTTTTTCACACAGGGCCATGTAGGTTTGGATTTTTGTTTCCCTTAATAATAAACACCTTCATTCAAAAACTGCATTTTGTGTTTACTTGTGTCTTTGTCTAATATTTAAATTTGTTTGATGATCTGAAACATTTAAGTGTGACAAACATACAAAAAAATGAGAAATCAGGAAGGGGGCAAACACTTTTTCACACCACTGTAGATAGCTAGATGTACTTTATTGATCCCAAACTTGGAAATTACAGTGTAAATGCAGCATGATGCAGACAACCCAACCAACAGAAAAACACACAGCATAGTAGAAAAGGAGTTACCGAGGGGAATAAAGTAAAAATGCTTTGATAATTTTATATACAACATAGACTACTACTAGGTTAAATAGATGATGATCCTAATGAGTCAATGGATAGTACTGATTGTACAGAGAAGGATTATAAGGCACAAGGTAAAATATGAGGTACCAGTTATACTGTAAGGTGCAGTATGGTAGCATTGTTATGATCAAAATTCAACATTAGAGTGAGTTAGTGTACAGTGAAATCGCATGTGGCAGAAAAGATTTCTTGTACCTAACCGTACTGTCATAATTGGCCCTTTTGAGGCAGAAATAAGGCACCACTCACCTGCAGTGAGTTTGCTCATTTATTAAATAGTGAAGAACACAAAACCTTGCCACAAGGGGCGGATAACAAAAAGCTAAATACAAGACCACGAGGGGTGATAACAGAAAAATACAAATACTGAAAAAACCATTAAAGCTAACTTACATGAAACGGACAAGGAAAAACCTTAAGCAGAGGAAAGACTGAGATCAGGGATGGGGATCTCAGTCAGCACATGACTAGGTCGCAGCGAGGAATAACTCTCGCCAGCGAACTTGAATAATACTAGAGCAGGCGCGTTATCGACGCTGCCACGTCACCGGAAATGCAGGTCGTTTTCAGTGTCAAGTCAAATCCCTCGTATGTTATCAGTTGTTTACTGTTAATGTACTTGGCAATAAATCCTGTTCTGAGTTCTGAGTTCAGAAACAAAAATGACAAACAGGTGTGGAAGCACGAGTGAAAACGTAATCAGTGACATAAAACAGCTGTGACAGGCCGTGAACAGACTTGACAGGCAGAATTCCTGTCACGGTGCTGTCAAAATAAAAGCACAAACAATGATGACAGAAAATCAGGTCTAAATACATAAAGAGAAAAAGAAAAATAATCATAAGACCCAAGCACGGTACAGACCCGCGCTTGGCGTCATGACACATTTAGCAGTGAAGTTGTAGCAGCCTGCTGGAGAAAGTGCTCCGCTGACTGTCCGGTGTGTGGTGGAGGGGGTGATCAGGATCGTCTATGATGGATCGCAGTTTGTTCAGTGTCCTCCTCTCCACCACAGATTCAAAGGTCTCCAGCATGAGACCGATTACAGAGCCAGCCTTTTTGATAATCTTGTCAAGTCTGTTGGTGTTGCTGGCTCTGATACTGTTACCCCAAAAGACAGCAGCAAAGAAGACGGCGCTGGCAACAACAGCCCGGTAGAAAAGCTCCAACATTTTGTTCCACATGTTGAAGGATCTCAACTTCCTCCATATATACTGTATATTCAACAATATAAGACAAAAAGTGGCAAAAATTTAAATCTCAAAAAAAAACTTCTTTCAAAGAAATATATATACCATGTGTTAAATACACGTTTCGTCAGTGAATGTAGAAAGAACGTAGAATGAAATAGTCAAAACCTACAACTCATGACTCCTGGTCATCTAGGGGTTACCCAAATACATTAAATAACTCAATTTGAAGGCAACCACATTTTACACCCAAACATATAATTTGTAAAAAAAAAAAAAAAAAATTGAAGTGGCAAATCCTGTTTTTTTCCCCTTTTTTATTTCAATCAAAATGGCACAGAGACTGATTTGTTCATTACTTTAAAGGGCCCGTTCGCTGCCCTTTTCCCACATATTGACAGCTCCAACAGTTCTTAATGAAATGGTTGCAACATACAGGTGCATCTCAGTAAATGAGAATGTCATCAAAAAGTTGATTTATTTCAGTAATTCAACTCAAAAATGAAACTCCTGTATTATGTAGATTCATTACACACAGAGTGATACATTTCAAGTGTTTATTTACTTTAATTTTGATGGTTATGAGTTATAACTCATGAAAATCCCAAATTCCGATTCTCAAAAAATTAGAATATTACATAAATTTATAAATTTTTATAAAATAGATTTTTAATAGAAATGTTGGCCGACTGAAAAGTATGTCCATGTACACACTCAATACTTGGTTGGGCCTCCTTTTGTATGAATTACTGCATCAGTGTGGCTTGCCATGGACGCGATCAGCCTGTGGCACTGCTGACATGTTATGGAGGCCAGGTTGCTTTGATAGCAGCCTTCAGCTCGTCCGCATTGTTAGGTCTGGTGTCTCTCATCTTCCTTTTGACAATATTCCATAGAATCGCTATAGGGTTTAGGTCAGGAGGGTTTGCTGGCCAATCAAGCATAGTGATACCATAGTCATTAAACCAGGTACTGGTACTTTTGGCAGTGTGGGCAGGTGCCAAGTCCTGCTGGAAAATGAAATCAGCATCTCCATAAAGTTTGTCAACAGAGGGAAGCATGAAGTGCTCTAAAATTCGCTGGTAGATGGCTATGCTGACATTGGACTTAATAAAGTACAGTGGACCAACACCAGCAAATAACATACTAGCTCCCCAAATCATCGCTGACTGTGGAAACTTCACACTGGGCCTCAAGCAACTTGGATTCTGTGCCTCTCCACTCTTCTTCCAGACTCTGGAACCTTGATTTCCAAATGACAGGACTTGGCACTGTGTTTTATCAAGTCCAAAGTCAGTGCAGCCGTCTACCAGGAAATTTTTAAGGCACTTCATGCTTCTCTCTTCTTACTGGATTTCAAGCAACTCCAATTCTGTGCCTCTCCACTCTTCCTCCAGACTGGGACCTTGATTTCCAAATGAAAAGACTTGGTACCTGTTTGACGTGTGTTTCTGTGCTTGTTGCGGTCTAGGAACTGCTCATGTCCTGTCAGCCCCAGTGACTGCTTTGTTTCATTCATTCTTTGAGACAAATGTTCATGTGTCAGGGGTGGCGGGTTGGAGTGGCCATGGGGAGCATTGGGATCCTTAGTGCATCAAGCAGAGAACCTCTTAGAATAGTCCTTGCTTTTGCTGGTGACCAAGAAAAGTATTTTTAAGTTTTACAGAAATTGTCCGCTCGCACCATTATTCCTGTGTCTCACTGAGCAGCAGGCGCCGCTACCCAAGGGGCTCCGTCGCAGCTCTTAGACAGCTCCCCTACCAGCACTGGCAACCCCCCACTAACTCTGCAGGACAATGCCCTTGGATATCCCAGGACTGACTCCGGCAGCCAACTTGACTTGTATTCAGTTGAAGCCAGTACTGCTGTTCCAAGCTAGAAGGAGGCTACAAGCTATAGGTTAGAAGCTAGCCAGTTAATTAAGAGGGAGGGTGGAGTTGAATAGGTGAAGGATGTTTCTTAAAATAGTAGATTTAAATCAGACTGTTTCAAGAACGGTGAAGAAAATACAAAACAAATTTGCTGCAATAATTAATTAAAAAAATTTGACCAAAATATTTCACAAACATTTCATTAAGACATGTGAGAGTATTAACTCTTTAGCTGTCCCAGTCGCCGTATGGTGACTGTGACGGTTAAAGGGTGGTCAAGGCCCCTAGTGGTCAAGAGTGGTAAAAAATTTTTGTCATTAAAATAATTCAGACTTCCAAGGCTAAAACTTGAAAGTTGCAAGAGATAATGGCTTACTGTCAATTAGAAAGATACAGAATATGATCCAAAGTTTCAGATAGGAATAAATTTATGCATTTAATTTGCATAATGTCGCAGCAGCTATATAAATTACATAACTCAGTCAAAAGTGGACTTTGGACACATTTACACAAAGAATGGTTTGTTTTTTTTGACACCGTTTTGTCTACAGGGGTATGTTTTTATCTAATCTTCAAAGTATATGAACCAGAAAATGTAAATAAAAAAACATATTTGTCTCTTACCTGTGGCGGGGGGGGGGGGGGGCTTGCTCGCTCACGTGACCGATCCGTTTTCGCCCATCGTGGTCGTTGTTTTGTGTTTGGTCGGTCATTTACACTCTCTACCACATCTACAAACTCTTATGATTATCCCACATGAATTTTGTTTGTATTACGCAGCTATTTTTCCAGTATGATGCAATTTCTCTGAGGCTCCATGACGATGACGGGCACGGCCATCTTGGTGTTATGAGCTCAGTTTTCGTCCATCGTGGTCGTTGTTTTGCGTTTGGTTGGTCATTTACGCTCTCTATCACATCTACAAACTCTTATGATTATCCCACGTGAATTTTGTTTGTATTACGTGGCTATTTTTCTTGTAAAATGCAGTTTCTGTCAGGATCGCCACTGTCATGACCAATCATGGCAGTGGCCACATTGGTGTTGTGAGCTCAAAGCGGAAAAAGGAAGAAGAAGAATGAGGATTTCTTCTTCTTTGTTGTATTCCATGTCAGCCATGATTCCTCTGACGCGTATCTGCCACCTTTTGAACTGTCAGATCAGTACAGACCAGTACAAATTCTCAGTATAGCTGTGGGACATCAATGAGTTGACAGGTGAAGTTGCTGCATTGTGCCACTGGGGGCGTGCGACCCGTCCATGAAATGTGGACAGTTAAAGGGTTAAAATGTGGAAAAAAGTGCAATCAATGACCCCTTTAAAGAAAGATTTCATTGTCTGTTCACCTAATACTGTTGTCACTTTTTGCTGTAGCTTGCAGAAATTTGTATGTCTCTTAAAGTTACCAAGAGCCTTTGTGAACATATTGCAAAAATATTTTTAAGGAAGGGTCGGTCTGGTTGTGAATATAAGAAAAACTGTGCACTCATAGATAATTGTAAAAACTGAGCCTTTACAGTACAGAATAGAGAAAAACACAAATTGCAGACAGGATTTCACTGATATTAATTATATGGGCCACATTACTTCAGCACCAAAGAAGTCATAACTATAGGGGAGGTTTTGACTATATGCCATCATTAAATCCTCTGAACATTGCAGAGTCAGGTTACCACACTTTAATTCATCTGTGTAATGTAGAATGTTAAAATTTGTCCCATTTCCATAGTAACATGGAAAACAGAGAAAACTGATCACTATACATCCTAGAGGGTCTCAACAGTAGCATGTGATTGCAGAATTTATTAAGGGTATCTTTGATAGCTGTGTAAGAAAGACATAAAATGTGGATACCTGAAAGCATCAGAGTTCAGAACTGCTCTCTTTCCTTAGTTCTACTTTATCTGAATTTGATGCAGATGTTCTTTAAAATCTTAAGTGGAGCATTGAGAAGTAAAGCAACGTAAAGTAGAACATAATACTTTATCAAAACACTTAAAGACATCTTGAAAAGATATCTGCAACATGAATTTTGTATGATGGAACATATGGAAATGTTGATAGCATCTGGAAAACTAAATGAGCTCATGTCTGAAACCACACATCCTTTGCAGAGTCTAAATCTGTCATTGTTTCCCAGTTATAGCCATATCCTTACATAAGAGATCAGTTGACAATTAAAGATTCAGAGATTTTATTTGTCAGTACTACTATACGGTGCATCCAGAAAGTATACACAGCACTTCACTTCTTCCACATTTTGTTATGTTACAGCCTTATTCCAAAAGGGATTAAATTCTTTTTTTTTTCTCAAAATTCTACACACAATACCACATAATGAAATTGTGAAAAACACTTTTTTGAGATTTTTGCAAATTTATTAAAAATAAAAAAACTAAGAAATCACATATACATAAGTATTCACAGCCTTTGCCATGAAGCTCAAAATTGAGCTTGGGTGCATCCTGTTTCCTTTGATCATCCTTGAGATGTTTCTACAGCTTAATTGGAGTCCACCTGTGGTAAATTCAGTTGACTGGACATGATTTGAAAAGGTACACACCTGCTTATATAAGGTCTCACAGTTGACAGTGCATGTCAGAGCAAACCAAGCATGAAGTCAAAGGAACTGTCTGTAGACCTCCAAGACAGGGCTGTCTTGAAGCACAAATCTGGGGAAGGGTACAGAAAAATTTCTGCTGGTTTGAAGGTCCCAATGAGCACAGTGGCCTCCATCATCCGTAAACAGAAGAAGTTTGGAACCACCAGGACTCTTCCTAGAGCTGGCCGGCTATCTAAACTGAGCGATCAAGGGAGGAGGGCCTTAGTCAGGGAGGTGACCAAGAACCTGATGGTCACTCTGTCAGAGCTCCAGCGTTCCTCTGTGGAGAGAGGAGGACCCTATAGAAGGATAACCATCTCTGCAGCAATCTACCAATCAGGCCTGTATGGCAGAGTGGCCAGACAGAAGCCACTCCTTAGTAAAAGGCACATGGCAGCCCACCTGGAGTTTGCAAAAACCATGAGAAACAAATTTCTCTCATCTGATGAGACAAAGATTGAACTCTGGTGTGAATGCCAGGCGTCATGTTTGGAGGAAACCAGGCATCGCTCATCACCAGGCCAATACCATCCCTACAGTGAAGCATGGTGGTGGCAGCATTATGCTGTGGAGATGTTTTTCAGCAGCAGGACCTAGGAGACTAGTCAGGATAGAGAGAAAGATGAATGCAGCAATGTGCAGAGACATCCTGGAGGAAAACCTGCTCCAGAGCGCTCTTGACCTCAGACTGGGGCGACGGTTCATCTTTCAGCAGGACAACAACCCTAAACACACTGCCAAGATATCAAAGTAGTGGCTTCAGGACAACTCTGTGAGTGTCCTTGAGTGGCCCAGCCAGAGCCCAGACTTGAATCCAATTGAACATTTCTGGAGAGATCTGAAAATGGCTGTGCACCGAAGCTTCCCATCCAACCTGACAGAGCTTGAGAGGTGTTGCAAAGAGGAATGGGCCAAACTGCCCAAAGATATGTGTGCCAAACTTGTGGCTTCATATTCAAAAAGACTTGAGGCTGTAATTGCTGCCAAAGGTGCATCAACAAAGTATTGAGCAAAGGTTGTGAATACTTATGCACATGTGATTTCTTAGTCTTTTATTTTTAATAAATTTGCAAAAAATCTCAAAAAAAACTTTTTTCACATTGTCATTGTGGGGTATTGTGTGTAGAATTTTGAGGGGAAAAAATGAATTTAATCCATTTTGGAATAAGGCTGTAACATAAAATGTGGAAAAAGTGAAGCGCTGTGAATACTTTCCAGATGCACTGTATGTACAGGACATACAGGAGACTTGAAATGGCTTTTCTCTCTCTCTTCAGTGGTGTGCACAATATAAAAAAGAAAAAGGAATGCATGCAATACATAATGTGAAAGTTAATGTGTGACATTTACTGGTTTGAATCCCATACTCTAGAAGTCTGCATATCAAAATGTTATTCGGCAAAGTACTGAACTACTCCAGAAATATGTGCTAGACATACAAATGAAGTTACTTTGTCCAATGTGTTTTCCATTTGGAGCTATACTTTGTGATTTCTATGCTATATTCTTGGGCAATTATATACTGTAACTAGTCTACTATTTCTTACTATTGTAACAAAACTAGAGTTGTTTACCTCAAAAGCAAGACGGTACTTGAACTGAAAACAACAATACGCAAACCTTTTTACTAAGAATTACCATCTATATTTATGTTTGAAAAAAGTGACCTCTAGAGGCTGTAAAAATAACTAGCAAGAAGTCAGATGGCCATAAGTGAGAGGTATCATCATCATCATCATCATCATAGCAGTCTGTCGGGGGTGACAATGACTGTTTCATTTAGGTCTGATCAGATTCCTCCATGCAGCTCTGTCCTTCGCCCTCTGCTGCCAAGAACTCCTGACCTTGTTAACCCGGGCAACATCTGAGCCGGTATGAGTTGCTTTCTGACTGAGGTATAATCTATTGAAAATAGTCCCTCAGCCTCCCTTAACTCTAATCCTAACTTTTTTCTTAACAATAAAATTTTAGTGGCAAGTCTATTACTACAACTTGGAGTACATATAAATGTGTATTTAATCAGTAAAAGTGAACTATCAAGGACTGTCATAGTCCTGTTATTTGAGCACATTCCTGTGCTTGATGTTCTTTTGGCTTGCCTCCTTTCCTCTGGAGTCCTGGGAGGCCTGATTGGAGCAGAGCAGGGAACAGACCTTTTACTCATTCACACAATTAATCCTAGCTGTAATTCACACAATTAATGCTAGCTGTACTTAAGCTACTCTTACCAGATCTTCAGTACCAAATCTTACCACACACAGTCCTTTTTTTCTGGCCAGCTTTCATCTTTAAAGATGCACTCCGGTGGCTATAAAACCCTTATAAAACAAATATACGTTGTCTAAAATGGTATCTTACACCCTTCTTCTACAAACAAAACTTTTCATTATCTTACAGTTTTGTGTAAAAATCTTTTTGCCCCCCCCCCATCCCCCCCAAAAAAGCCAAAATCGGTGACTAGATTCAACCCACATAACCACAAGGCCAATAGTGGCTAGTGCTATATTAAAAAGCATAAATCCTGTGATAAAAAGACTTGCTGGTTGAAGGACACGCCCAGTTGTATGTACAGTTGTCCAGGATAATGACTGGAACTGCACAGGTCCTTAAAAGCAGTTTAATGGTAAAACCCATCTTAATTTGGGTCAAGTTTTCAAAGCAGCTGCCCAAAAATGCTAACTGGCCAGAGGCTACCTTCAGTTAGACCAGAGTCCTGATTGGCTGAACCCTACGGATGTGCCAGCAGCTGTACGAATGTCACCGAAAACACTCTGTCAAAACGTGGCTTTTTTCAGGGGGCAGGGCTTAAGTGAATCTTTACAGCAAAAAAAACAACAAAAAAAACAGACATAAGACGTTTGAGTGATTTTGCTCTTGATATGTCTTGTAAGTCATAAAAAACATGTTACAGACATTTTAACACGGAAAAAAAAAGGATTTTTGGTGGTGTGTCACTTTAAGTCATTCTAAATTTTTGATGCTTTTTTTTGCCATACTCACTATGCTCTGTCCTTTCAGGAAAACTTGTCAGGATTCTGAGCATGGTCGGGAAACCATGCTCACGCTTTATGTTTATTTTGATTATTTTCTGTATTTTCCCCACCTCAGCTTAGTTTGGTTATTGTATTTATGTTCATGGTCATGTCTTTAATTATGTTCTCTTGAGTTGGCAATTTTTTCTGTTTGCTATGTTTATCTTCTGAGTTCTGTCTTATCTTAGTCTTAGTTTAATCCTTTAAAGACCTATTTGTTAGTACTTATTATTGGTATAATGGTTATGGTTGGGTTTTTTTATGTCTGTCTGTTTTTAGGATTCATATTAGGCCATGCCCTCACTTTAAGTTCACGTTTAGATCTCCTTCATTAATAGTATCATGTTTTTGGTTTTGGTTGGGTTTTATTATCATGGTCATGATTATGTTTTGGTTTTAGATTATTATTATGATTATTTTGTGGTTATGTTATGTTTATTCCTGTCATGGTTTGGGGTTGAGCTTTTGACAGCGCCCTTTGTTTACTTCCAGTTTTGTGTCGTGAGTTTTTGCATTGCTATTATTCACAGCTGCTTTTGATTTTCTGATAACTGATTTTCCATGGGTATCCCTGATTTACTGCACTATACAGACATGCTGTACACTGTCATTGGCGCGGCCATCTACTGTGTTTCATGTCATGTCAAGCTAAGGTTATGTTTCGTCTTGTTCACGTTTTTGTATCTTGCCCTTTGTTCACGTTTGGAATCTAGTTTTTTTTTTTTTGTTAATAAATCATTCCTCATTATTGCTCCGCACTTGAGTCCAATGCTTTGCCCGGGAGGGGAATTCCTGACAAAACTAACCTAGATCACTCCCTGGACACCCACTGTCAGCTCACTCTCTCTGAATATTCCTGACATTCCAAGTACCCAGCCTTCACACTAAGAAAAGTACTTTCACCTACAAAACTTTCTGCCAGCTCCAAGCGTTTTGGATGAAACTGACCTGTTTTGATATTCTGGAAGAGACTCTTACCTTACTTGGACACTTACCTGTTAAAATCTACCTCAAAAAAGAACTTTGCTTTGGCTAATCTACAATCACGCTCACCTGCATGCACTCAAATCACATAACACCCTGTACTCACTGCCTACTAACATTCGCAAATAGTTGCTACCAAGGCCCACAATAAATTGACTCAATGCTTAATTCCGAGTTCTTGTCTGCTCTTGGGTTCTTCTGCAATTATAACAGAAACAGTAGGATTTGAAGCATTATTTTAGAATCATCCACCATCCCCTTCTGACCTTTCTACATGGATTTCAATGCTTTTAAAATTGGAAAAAAGCGTAAAGATGGTAACCACACCATCTTCGAGAAAGTGCATACATTCATATTCTGGAATAAGGAACTTATGATCTGTTTTTACTCGGAGGACTTGCTGTCATCGCTCTCCTACCAAATCCCCTTGACCTCAGCAAACTCTTATAAGCTTAAACAATGAAGTCCAATAACACGTTATTGTGATTTAAAGGGTTTCCAATCATAAAAACTCTAAATTTAAAAGTTTATCTCCATGAAATCCCTTTGAATTGCTTTTTAATTATCCTAGTGTGTCTGAAAAGATGTTTATTTGACTGGTGTTAATAGTTGGTTAAAACTGCAGTGTGCTGCAGTCGATGTCTGTAGAGTCTGGGACCGTTTCAGGCCAAAAATGTGTGCAGCGCGTGTGGTTTCAGACTTTTCTCTCAGTCACATCATATTAGCCGGGGGACCCAGTGATTTATGTTTTACTTGTTTTTTCTATTTAGCATTGCTTGGATAAAGTATTTGAAAGACATGGCTTGTTTTTGGAAACTTTCTGACAATTTGAAGAAAGACACCACTTGCCGAGAAAGAAACACATAATCAGGACTTTTTTTAAGTCACTTAGATGACATTGGTTGTTTTGCCCTTAATTCACTTGAGAATTAATTATTGAAGATGAAGTCTGAAGATGGAACAGCTTGAACCTTTTGATCCTTTGATTGCAGGGCAGTGACTCGAAACAACTGGTGCAGCAGTACATCTGGTTAATTTTAAGTGGTTTATAGTGGAATTTCAGTGCAGTAGTTCTTACATTAAAGGTGACACAAACCATCAAAAGATATTTTCTTGTTGCAGTGCCGATGTACAACATTTATGCACAAGTCAGTCGTTCTGGAACGTTTCAAATGTCTAGTGGTATGGAGATCCACAGCAATCTTTACTGTAATTCAACTCCTCTTATAACAGTTATTTCTGGCTCAGCAATTTGATTGGACTGTCAATTACAGTAACTGTCAGTCTCTTCTTATGAGGATTGTAATGTGCTGTGTATCTTAATTTTCACAATGATGCACTGCTTGAACAGAGACAAACTTCCCAACCCAGAAATTGTGCTCTTTTTATTATTATTGCAAAATATTTGAGTACCGCTAGCTTTTGCTGGACTAGCGGCACATTCTTGGCAGATAGAGGTGTTACCAGTGGCAAGGACAAGCCAAGACAAACTGACACCAGTATCTGTTGCAGTGACTGATCAGATGATAGGTTTATTTATCACTGCTCTTTGTGTAGTGCATGTCACGATGCACCGATTGGCAAAAGTCCACCACAGACTGCTATGATGATAATGATGATGATGATTACTGTATTATTAATACAATAATAATTATGAATAACTTGTCAAACATTCTTTGGCAGCAATAACCTCCAACAAATGCTTCTGGTAGCTGCAAATCAGACCTGCACAACATTCAGGAGGAATTTTGGACCATTCACAGAACTGCTTCAGCTCACCCATATTCTTAGGCTGGCTGGTGTGAACGGCTCTCTTGAGGTCATTCCATAGCCTCTTTATTGGATTCTGGGCCACTCCAAAAACACTAATTTTCTTTTTTAAAGCCATTCTTAAGTAGATTTATTTTGATATTTATGGTCATTATCCTGCTGCATCACCCCACCTCAACTGAGCTTCAGCTGGCAGAAAGCCACCGCGGCATTATTCTGTAGGATATCTTGATAGACTTGAGAATTAATCTTCCCCTTGACGATGACAAGTGATCCAGGCCCTGATGCGGCAAAGCAGCCTCAAACATGATGCTCCCTCCACCGCATTTCACCACTAGGATGATGTTTTCATGTTGGTATGCGGTGTGTTTTTTACACCATACATAGTGCTGCATGTTCTTCCCGAACAATTCAACCATAGTTTCGTCAGTCCAGAAAACATTTTTCCAGTAGTGTTGTGGAATGTGCAAGTGCCCTTTGGCAAACTTCAGGTGTGCAGTGATGTTTTATCAGAAAGCAGCAGATTCCTCTGTGGTGTCCTGCCATGGACACCATGCCTGTTCAATTATGTGCGTAAGACAGACTCATGAACAGAGATGTTAAACTGTTCCAATGATTCCTTCAAGCCTTTAGCTGTTACTCTAGGATCCTTCGTTACCTTATTGCACATTCTGTGTTGTGCCTTTGGAGTCAAATTGTCTGGGTGCCCATTTCTAGGGAGAGTAGTCACTGTACTAAATTGTCTCCATTTGTATACAATTAGTCTAACTGTGGAGTGATGAATATCTAAAGCAGGAGTCATCAACTGGCAGACTCTGGTCCAGATCCGGACCCTGAGAGTCCTTCATCCGGACCCCGAAGCCTTTTGATACAATTTGGAGAAAAGGGAAAATGTTTTATTTTGGTGGGGGGAAAAGCGGAACTGAACTGCTGCATCGGTGACTGTCCAACAGATTATGACATGAGCCCTTGGGTGCTCTCCTCCTGCTGCAGACTTACTTCTTCGCTGTCCCACGAACGTCACTCTCTGCAGAGACTATGCAGCTCCAACCGCTCCAGAGAGTCAGTGGGTTGCAAAATCAGGTTTGCTGCAGGCACCCCCCCCACACACACACACACACACACATATACACACAAGGCCGACAGCCAGGACATCCACCCCGGACAGACCGTTTCCAGTCTGTACCCACAAAAAGAAGCGCTGTTGTGAAATTGAATGTATTTACCTTCTTCCTCTATTCTGCTGAAAGTAGTCCATGCTGGGATGTAGAGGTGAGGTCGCTGGTTATGGAGGCCCTTTTCATAACCTCCTATATCATTTAAAAACTCTGTAAAAGCTCTGTGTGTTACTGAACATAAAAAGTTCCACCTCCCCTCTCCCTGTAACCATGGAGTTACAGCTTCATCCTGTCATATCCGGCTCTAGGGAGCCGGGCAATCAGAGCCAGGGACAAGCCAGTGAGTCGAGATGGTTTATTTTGGGTAAGGGATAAGGGATGAGGAGAGCACAGATACTCATGCAGAGGTACACTCACGGGTTGCACAGCGCAGAGGTAAGCAGCTCGTACCGGACGTGGGGGTAGCAAGACGTACATCCTCACAGCGGGATACAAACACAGGAATGCTGCAAGGGGAGTTGAGGCTGACACCAGACGAAGGGGCTTCAGCCTAGCAGTGCTTATGTCGCAGCCCCGAGTCATCGAGGCTGCTCCTATTTATCCTCATTGGCAGCGCCCCAGCTGATGAAGACTAATTGGCCCCAGCCGTCCATAATGCTGCCAGCTGGGGGCCAGCTGAGACGCTGCTCAATGGGAGGCAGGGATGAGGGAAAACATGGGCTCAGTGCCGAGACGGCATCTCAACCCATGGTGACAGAGCCCCTCCCTCAAGGTCGGGCTCCTGAACGACCAGGAACATCCCAGCCCCCCCCCCCCCCCCCCACCTAGGGTGGGAGGAAGGGAGGCGGACCGGAGGGGAAGAAGCCAAGGGAAGGACAACACCAATGGGGCAATGTAGGGTAGCGGGAAAGAAAAACCCAAATACAATACTGACAACAGAATAATTAACCCAGGTACAGATGGGGAGAAGAACTGGGTCAGCACGCCGGTTACATACTACCCAGAGAGTACCAACCATGCGTGACCCAGAGCAAGAAAAAAAAAAAGAACCACCAAAAAGGTACAGGGCAAAAAATGCTGAGTATGGTCAAATAAAGGGAAAACACAATACACAGCACCAATATAAGTACATACACACAGTCACCAAGAAAAGTGAGGGTGACTGGAACAAATGGACAATTACAGAGCATGGTGTTACGGAAAACAAGGCACATGACTCTATAATGAACCAACAGGGCATAAAAAAGAAATACTGAGTGCAGGCAAAGAAAAACCCACACACATGAATATATAAATACCCAGTCACCTAAAGAAATGAAAGTGACTGGAATGAATGGGCAACTGCAGAGTATGGTCTGAAAGGGAACAAAACATAACTCTACAATGCAAAAACGAGACTAAAAACATGGTACAAAAAATAAAATGCTGGGTACGAGGGAAGGAAAACACACAGCACTATAAATACACATCCACCAACAGGACAGACATTACACCCAAGTGACCTTAATAACGATAAAAGAAAAAGTGACACCCGAGGTGTATGGCAGGCAGAGTCCAAAAATAGCCGAGATGGCTCCGGAGATCTCCCCGCCCATTGTCCAGCTGGCGAATCAGGGGAAGAAGTGTTCGGACGGCGAACTCTGGACCCAGATCCCAGGAATCCAGTCCACCGGCAGCCGAACCAGGCTGCCCAGAGGGAAACACAGACCAGTGGGGGGAACCAGATCACCGAACCGAAAGTTTTGCGGGTCGGGTCGTCGACCCGCATCACTCAACCACCAGGACCGTTGAGACGGACGAAGGGTCAGAGCGGATCCCGGTGGAAGAGGCTCAGGGGAGAGCCGATGACGAGGGCGGCGGGCCTCAGGGAAACGGCCACCTCCTCACCGGACCTGGACAATACTGGGGCAGCACCCACGTCGGACCCCGATCGGGCCTCAGGCGAACCCACGTTGGACCCCGACTGGGTCTCGGGCGATCCCACGTTGACTACTGCACCAGAACCGACCTCCAACGTTGAACCCGGACCCTCCAGCACCACGAGGAACAGCAACTCCTTGCCGGTGACCCTGGAAGAAGGCTCAGAAGAGAAAACAGAACCGGGATCAGGATCACCGGCAGCGCCAGAACCCGGCGAGACGAGCTCAGACGCAGCGGACGGCTGCACCCGGCTCGTCTCCCCTGGAGATAGGCTGAAGTGCTCGGGGATAAAAAGAGAGAAAAGAAAGGAGAGCACTCGCCTGATCTCGGGTTCTGACGCCGTCCAGGACTGCGAAGATCCAGGATCCGTCGTCAGGAGGTCGTTGTCAGGCTCCCATCTAGCCGCGTCGGGCCCCGCAGCCAGCACGATGGTCAGCGCAGCTTGAGATCCCTCCAGCTCAGGTAACCCCGCCGACGATCCACTCGGCGTGAAGCCAGAAGAATCTCGTCCCGCTGGACCGAACCGCTCCTCCGTGGAGACCCGGGGACGCTCAGTCGTCGGCGGAGACTCCACGCAGCAGTCAGTCCCCCTCCTCCGTCCGCAATGTAGCTGCGGAACCACAGGCCCTCTCCATATCCCACCACGTTGACCCGGAGCCGGGGACCGCTCGGCGGAGAGAGACACAGAGGATGCGGGATTAGGAATACAGGTTACAGCAGGTGGGGAGAGTTCAGGGAGCTGCGAACCCTGAACTTCTCCTCCAGGGATGTGACAGAGCAAATCATTAAGCAGGTGTGAAAAAACAATGACTTGCCTGCCCCCTGGAGGTTGAGTATCGCCTGCTGTAGTGGAATCTGCTTCTTCCTCTCCCCGCCCGGCGATAACGGAGGACCCCCCGGGAATTCGTCTGAGGGTCGCTCGCGTTGTCTCCAGCAGAGAGCTCACCAGGCCGGAATTCCAGGCACACACAGCGGTCAGGAAGCGCGTCGAGGAGGAGGGGAAAACAGCCGGGGTGAGCCAGCCCGAATGTCCAGGAATGACAGCGGGGGAACGAGGCTCAGGGGACGGGGCTGTAGAATCTCCACACTGACGAGGCGAAGGGATGACAGCTGCGTGGGAGGAACGGTCCTGACGATGACCCAGAACTGGATCCGGACGAGGTTCGTGCAGAGGTGACTCGGCGATGTGATGACGACTACTCCCAGGGGACGAAGCGAGGGGGAAACCCAGGATTCGCCGCTCCAGATCGGAGATCGAGACGAGGAAGGCGTCGAGCACGGGAAAGCTTCGTAGCCCTGAAGTCCTCACCATCAATCTCACTGCCGCCGCCACATGCCTGAAGGTGGTGACAGGAAACACAGTAGAGCTCGCGACAGCCACTCGACCCCGGACATAACTGCTGTCAGCTGCGGCTCCTTGAAGGGAATCCCGAGTGACGTGGCGCAGGTCGGGGGAAGTCCTCTGGTTGGCGCGAACTCCCGGACTGGAATGGCGGCAGGAACGGGACTCCGAAGCGGGGAAAGACGTCGCCCACTTCGACTCCCTGCCGGGATTTCCATCCACCCCGTGGAGCTTCTCTCGCTGTGTACCTGCAGCGTCTATCCTGGCACTGTCCTCCAGATGGTACAGAGAGTGAGGGTGACAGTCCAGGAGTTCCTCAGCACGGCCCGGATGCCAGCGTCTCGCGTTGGAGACGTCGTGCAGGGTGAAGAACGTCCCGTCGACAGCCTCCGAGATGGACCTCAGCTCGTCGCCCTGGCGCCGGAAGTGACTCCTGGGAAACGGCATGCTAGCAGCGCTGACACCCGGACAGAAAGGTACATTTCCACAGCGACTCACGGCCGCCGGCAACTCTTCTGGCTGCGACATACTGTCATATCCGGCTCTAGGGAGCCGGGCAATCAGAGCCAGGGACAAGCCAGTGAGTCGAGATGGTTTATTTTGGGTAAGGGATAAGGGATGAGGAGAGCACAGATACTCATGCAGAGGTACACTCACGGGTTGCACAGCGCAGAGGTAAGCAGCTCGTACCGGACGTGGGGGTAGCAAGACGTACATCCTCACAGCGGGATACAAACACAGGAATGCTGCAAGGGGAGTTGAGGCTGACACCAGACGAAGGGGCTTCAGCCTAGCAGTGCTTATGTCGCAGCCCCGAGTCATCGAGGCTGCTCCTATTTATCCTCATTGGCAGCGCCCCAGCTGATGAAGACTAATTGGCCCCAGCCGTCCATAATGCTGCCAGCTGGGGGCCAGCTGAGACGCTGCTCAATGGGAGGCAGGGATGAGGGAAAACATGGGCTCAGTGCCGAGACGGCATCTCAACCCATGGTGACACATCCATGCTGTAACGCAGTTTACTATTGAGATTTAAAAAAAATGTAGAGGAATTCTGTTGTGTGGAATTACATCTTGTGTCCTGGATTTATATTTTGTGTCCGCTTTTTTTGTCTTAGTTTGAAACAGCTTTTTAATGCACTGAAAATATTGTATAGAGGTGGACTTTGTGAAATTTTTTTTTTTTTTTTTTTAGATATTAATCTTTTTTTTTAATGCAATACATTTTAGTTTGTGTTCTCATGTAAAACATTTTTAGGGTTTTAGTTGTAGATTTTTTAATTTTAGACCTATTTATTTGGAGTCAACAAACGCATTTAGTGTTC
Source organism: Pholidichthys leucotaenia (assembly GCA_020510985.1). Lineage (NCBI taxonomy): Eukaryota > Metazoa > Chordata > Actinopteri > Cichliformes > Pholidichthyidae > Pholidichthys > Pholidichthys leucotaenia. The sequence continues at coordinate 143,460,477 of CM035842.1, read as the reverse complement.
TGTATTATAAAAAATTTTTATGTTTTGTTTGAAATTAAACAAAGAATTCATTTTAATTTTTTTTGTTGAAAAATTAATAGACCAAAAACCAGCTAAAATGTGAGCTTAATAAAATAATGTGTGAAAGCAACTTAAATGATATTGGCCTGTCTGGAAACAGCTGTGGTCTTCTGAAAGAATGTCAATGAAAGTATGACAGTTCTTAAAAGCACATTTTGCAATAAATTTGTCAATTTTTTTTTCAACCTTTATTTATACAGGGGAGTTCCACTGACAGGCAACCTCTCTTTTTCAAGGATGCTCTGGCCACACTCACACAGTTACACATTCACACCAGGAAGCTGCCCAGACTGACCTGTGGCCACTGAGCAGCTCCACTGGAGCAGTTGGAGTTAAGGGCCTTGCTCAAGGGCACCACAGTGGGGTTAAGGAGGTGGGGGCAAACACTGCTATGTTAGTGTATCTGTCTCACCCAGATCTAATCCTGCCGGTCCAGGGATCAAACCTGCAACCCTCCACTCACCAGTCCACATCCCTAACCATTAGGCCGCCACTGCCCACCATGTGTCAGATTTCTCTTCCATTTGGTTTAATAAAAGATGCTGGAAGTAAATTCATGGGTCACTGCAAATACTTTGTTTTGAAAGGGCGACGTTGTCACACAGTGGGAGGGAAAAATCTTGAACAGAAAAAAAAATGTGTCAAGATGCATTGAGAAGAGTTTTAGAATCAAGTCGGAGTTCTGAATCATAATCGAATCATGAGGTGCCTAAAGATTCCCACACCTAGTTCGGACCTCGGCTGGGGAGGAGGACCGATTACCGGACCTTTTGCAGTTTTAGTTGGTGACCCCTGATCTAAAGCCTTGGAGATTACTTTGAAACGCTTTCCAATTTTATGCAAATCAATAATTCTTGATTGTACATCTTTGGAGATCTCTTTTTTTGTGAGGCATGGTTCACATCAACAGATGCTTCTTGTGACTAGCAAACTCAAAAAGTTTGAGTGTTTTTTTTAATAATTCAAACTAGCTCTACACCTCACTCCAATCCTGTTTCTTCACTTAGATTCCAGATTTCCTAACTTCTGGCTTTTGATTAAGTTATTAGCATATGGATGCATTTACTTTTTATATTATATTTAATATTATATTTGTGTGGTATTAGGTTAAGCACATTGTGTTTGTCTGTACTTGAGACATAGAGGTGGATCAGATCATTTTTTAATGACCAATTAATGCAGAAAACCAGGTAATTCCAAAGGCTTCATACAGCCGTGGACAAAATTGTTGGTGCCCCTTTGTTAATGAAAGAAAAACCCACAATGGTCACAGAAATAACTTTAATCTGACAAAAGTGGTAATAAATAAAAATTCTATGAAAATTAACCAATGAAAATCAGAATGTTTTTGAATTGTGGTTCAACAGAATTATATTAAAAAACAAACTCATGAAACAGGCCTGGACAAAAATGATGGTACCCCTAGAAAAGGTTGAAAATAATGTGACCATAGGGACATGTTCAACCAAGATGTGTCCTCTAATTAACATCACAGGTGTCTACAAACTTGTAATCAGTCGGCCTATTTAAAGGGTGACAAGTAGTCACTGTGCTGTTTGGTGACATGGTGTTTACCACACTAAGCATGAACCAGAGGAAGCAAAGGAGAGAGTTGTCTCAGGAGATTAGAAAGAAAATTATAGACAAGCATGTTAAAGGTAAAGGCTATAAGACCATCTCCAAGCAGTTTGATGTCCCTGTGACTACAGTTGCACATATTATTCAGAAATTTAAGATCCACGGGACTGTAGCCACCCTCTCTGGACGTGGCCGCAGGAGGAGACGGATAATACGAATGGTAACAAAAGAGCCCAGAACAACCTCTAAACACATTCATGGTGAACTCCAAGGTCAAGGTATATCAGTGTCAGATCGCACCATCCGTCGTTGTTTGAGCCAAAGTGGACTTCATGGGAGACGACCAAGGAGGACACTACTGTTGAAAAAAAAAAAATCATAAAAAAGCCAGACTGGAATTTTGCCAAACTCTATGTTGACAAGCCACAAAGCTTCTGGGAGAATGTCCTATGGACAGACGAGACAAAACTAGAACTTTTTGGCAAGGCACATCAGCTCGATGTTCACAAATGCAAAAATGAAGCATACCAAGAAAAGAACACTGTCCCTAATGTGAAAGATGGAGGAGGTTCTGTTATGTTCTGGGGCTGCTTTGCTGCATCTGGCACAGGGTGTCTTGAATCTGTGCAGGGTACAATGAAATCTCAAGACTATCAAGGTATTTTAGAGAGAAATGTGCTGTCCAGTGTCAGACAGCTTGGTTTCAGTCGCAGGTCATGGGTCTTGCAACAGGATAATGACCCGAAACACACAGCTAAAAACACCCAAGAATGGCTAAGAGCGAAACATTGGACTATTCTAAAGTGGCCTTCTATGAGCCCTGATCTAAATCCTGTTGAACATCTGTGGAAGGAGCTGAAACATGCCGTCTGGAGAAGGCACCCTTCAAACCTGAGACAACTGGAGCAGTTTGCTCATGAGGAGGGGGCCAAAATACCTGCTGAGAGGTGCAGAAGTCTCACTGGCAGTTACAGAAATCGTTTGATTGCAGTGATTGCCTCAAAAGGTTGTGCAACAAAATATTAAGTTAAGGGTGCCATCATTTTTGTCCAGGCCTGTTTCATGAGTTTGTTTTTTAAAATAATTCTGTTGAACCACAATTCAAAAGCATTGTCTGATTTTCATTGGCTAATTTTCATAGAATTTTTATTTATTACCACTTTTGCCAGATTCAAGTTATTCTGTGACCATTGTGGGTTTTTCTTTCATTAACAGAGGGGTACCAACAATTTTGTCCATGTGTGTATACTTTTTCTTGAAACTCCTCCTTGAAACTCCTCCTTTCTTGAAACTCCTCCTTTGCAGTATAAACAATGACTTGTGGACAACAGCAAATTTCATTGCACATGTGTGTAAAATGACAATATAGCTGACAATATGAGCATAGCACATATTCTGTGCTATGCTCAGTGTTTATGTTAGCAACATCCAAGAGTGGCATCTAGAAACTACTTGTTTTAGTGGAGTGATGGCCTTGGTGGAACAAAATAACATTAAATAAACCAACAAACCATATTCTTTTGTCGCTTATAAATTGTGTTTGTGGAACTGTCGCCCTCTGGTGCAGTATTGCTAAATACATGGAAGAATATACATATACTGTACTCAAAAAGTGAAAGCACATACAAAGCAAAACAAGTCATTTAATGAAAGCCAAGAGAAACAAAGTGCAAAACAGAAAGATCCAAAGAAAACAAGCCAGAGTCCTCTGCCTTGAAGAGCTGCAATCTTTGCCTTTGCCACCCTTACTACCACATTTTGGAGACCTCATGCCAGCAAAAAATGCTGTGGCCACCTGCACCAGGTACCAGTGGCAGATGACATGTTGTAAAACCACTATGGTGCAGGAGAGGTAATTTCAAGCTTGAAATACACTCAACTGTTTCTGTGCCCCACCATCAATTCTTCTCTTATTCACAATCTCTCCTTGTTTTTGTGCTTAAGTAATCACTCAGGATGATGCATCTATTCCATGTGGTTTTTAAAATGCCTTACATTTCTGTCATAACACTTTATCCTCAAGATTTTTTTTGAGGTAGTTCAAACAAAAATGCCAGAGAGGAAATCATTAAGGATGACCTTTAAAGTTAACAGCCAGTTCAGGATTCTCTGATGCATGTGTTTCCCATTTACTTGCCCCATTTAATCTGATTAAAACTTTACTGTATGTTAAAGCTTTCTGAATCCACTGCTTTATATTTTATTTAGCTAACTGACAGAAGTACCGACAGATGTTGTCATGCAATGGTGCGCACTCTGTTTACCCCCGCAGTCAGCAGGAAACAACTTCCTTTTGATAGTTAATCTAATAAAAGTGAAATACAAAGCTGTCTGCATCTGTCAGGATGTGTTTTCCCCGCCTTTAGTCTAAGTCTGTGGATGTTTGCGTGCATCTATGTAGGACAGTCTTATCAGGGACCATCAGAAAATGTCTTTTCATTTTATGTGTTCCAGTCACAAAACAACTTTTCCCATCCATTCATGCTAAGACAAGCATTTTGCATAAATCAAAATACCCCTCATACTTCATCACATCTGCAAAGGAGGAGACCTGTATCTGTATTATTGTCTCTTTTTCTTTGTTTCTTTCTCACCATGTCATCTGACCAGACCTTTGAATTAAATCTCTACAGGTCTACAAAAGAGCCACACATAAGGCAATGAAGATCACATTTCCTGGTTGGTTTTGTGGACTTTATCTCAAAGGCATTTGATTTTAATTCATTTTGGAAAATAAAAAGACTCTTTAAGTTGACCCAGTAACATTCATAAACCGTGGTTACCTCCGCCAGGATGTTATGTTTTTGCCGGGGTTTGTCTGTCTGTTTGTCTGTCTGTTGGTTAGCAAGATAACTCAAAAAGTTTTGGACGGATTTCCATGAAACTTTCAGGCGTTGTTGGAAATGGTACAAGGAAGAACTGATTACATTTTGGGGATGATCCGGATCACCGTCCAGAAGAAAACCGCCATTACGGAAAATGCCATTTTCGTGAATAACTACTGAACCACTAATCCTATCATTGTCAATCCAATTGCTAGTCATATGTTTTCGTGGTCAAGGAATCTGAAAACGTACACACAAACACTGTATGGGCGGAACTGTGGCCGCCATTAAGGAAAATGTCATTTTTGTGAATAACTACTCAACCACTAATCCTATCATTGTCAATCGAATTGCTACTCATATGTTTTCATGGTCAAGGAATCTGAAAACGTACACACAAACACTGTATGGAGGGAAATGTAGCACTTGGCGGAGGTCTGCGCTCTCCGAGTGCTTTTCTAGTTAGTTTAGTGGCAGTTGTTCCTGAGAAGGATATTTTGACATGAGAGGTTAAAGATTTCTGACTGGAATTCATTTCCTTTCTTTTGACAACATACCAACTTTGAAATTGCAGGATCTACAGCAAACAATGAAATGATGCTCTTGTAAATGGAAAATTCCTGAGCAAGCACAAAGGACCTGTCCTTGACTGAAAAACAGATTATAATTAATAATGAAGAAAAATTACGGTATGTGTCAAAATAATAAAGTTTGAATCAACTCAGCATACTTCAAAATAGAGAGAATTATAAATATGCAGATATGTTGTAATATATTCAAGTCAAAGTCAGCTTTTATTGTCAATTCTGCCAAATGTACAGCACATACAGAGAATTGAAATTACGTTACTCTGAGGCCCACGGTGCAGCAAGGTAATATGGAAATATGAATATAAAGTATAACATCTAACACCAAACATTAAACACTGAACATGAAACATCAGTGCAAAGAAAACCAACCCCCAACCAGAAGCAAACAAAACATACTAAGGGTGTGTAAAATAATTAAATACGCTAAAAATTAAGACAACATGTAGTGACTTAAGGCACGTATGAGGGCACATAGAGGGTTAAAGTGGCATATAGTGCAAAGAAAGCAGTCCATTGCTGCAAAAAGTGACTGAGATCGATCTCTCTCTCTCTCTCTCTCTCTCTCTCTCTCTCTCTCTCTCGTGCGCATGCGTGGGCGTTTGTGGGAGCAGGGGTGTGGAGTGGTGTCGAGTGAGTACGTTAAACTTTGTATTTTCTAACTTTTTCTCTATCTTGTGTGTTTGAGGTGTGTGTGTTTAATATAGTGGGTTGAGTGTGGGTGTGTTGGGGTGTGAGTGTTGGAGTGAGTGTGTCGGGGAACGGTAGCTTCTGCTGCCGGTTTTTCCCGGCCGGCATCATGCCGGTGATTGATGGTGGTGTGGAGTTTGAGCGCTTAACCCGGCGTCATGGCGTGAGAATCCTCCCGACAGTTCCCTGTTCTGTGGAGGAGGCCAGCCTCGCTGTAGGACAGGTGGTTGGGCATGGCAGCATAAAATCAGCATCGAGGATGAACAGCGCAATTGTGATCTTTCTGGATTCGACTGAAAAAGCTGATCAGGTGGTGGCACAGGGAGTGGTCATAGGTGACACTTTTACTCCCGTTTTACCGCTGGCGAACCCGTCTAGGAGGATCACCATCTCAAACGCTCCTCCTTTCGTTAAAAATGATCAGCTGATTAGAGAGTTGTCCCGTTTTGGCCAGGTTGTGTCCCCTATCAGAATGGTCTCTCTGGGTAGTAAATCACCCCTGCTGAAGCATGTTGTATGTCACAGGAGGCAGTGTTTCATGGTGTTGAAAGACAGCTCTGCTGAACTGAACGCGTCTTTTAATTTCAGGATTGACGGCTTTAGCTACTTGGTGTTTGCAACATCTGAAACCATGAAGTGTTTTGCGTGTGGCGCAGAAGGCCATCTTATTAGGTCATGTCCTGAAAAGGCGAACACAAAGAGCACTGGCGGTAAGAAAGGTGACGCCGCTGTTTCTGGTGGTCCGGAGGGTAGCGCTACATGTGATGCGGCGGATGCCGCTGCGGCACCCGCTTCTACTTCTGCGGGGGTGTCCGCGTCCGCGTCCGCGTCCGCGTCCGCGTCCGCGTCCGCATCCGCGTCCGCGTCCGCGTCCGCGTCCGCTTGTGCTGGGGCGGCCGCGGCCGCCTCTGCTGAGGTAGCCGCAGCGGGCGCGGTAGTTGCCCCCCCAAACATTGATGGTGGGAAATTTCTGTCTGGCGGCAGCTGTGATCATTGTGACGAGCCTGTCACCCGGAGTAAAGAGGCGGAGGGTGTAAGTAAGAGTGCAGTTAAACGAAGGAACGTGGGTGAGCAGACTTTGCAGGCGGGGGAGGAGCGGTTTGAGGCTGTAGCGGACACACAGAGCAAACACTGCATGACGAACGTTGCAGTTCACGAAGAAATGCAGGAATGTAGTTTTGTTGAAGAGGATCCTTTTAAAGCTGCACAAAAAAGAAAAAGTGCTGAAAACTTGCAGAGCTCTGCTAAATCTAGTAGGGTTGGGAAGTTAGATTTACTAGATGAGAGCGTCTCTGACGAAAGTGGAGCTGAGTCTGAAATGATGCAGACGCAGGAGGAGCAAAGCTCCTATTGTTTTACCAAAATTAGGCAATTTCTCCAGGTGACCAAGGGGAGCAGAGCTGTGAAAGTGGAAAATTACTTTCCAGATCTGGAGTTATTTGTGGCATCAGCTCGCAAGCTGATGAAACTGAATGATGGGAATGAGACTTTTACTGATCAGGAAATTTTTCGTTTAAAGAAACTGGTTGTCAAACTGAAATCACAAATTACTCACAGTCATGTTGACTCTATAGTTTGTTTCTTCCCTTTTATGCTATGTGTGTGTTTTTTTACTGTACCTTATTTTTATCCTTTTTAATGCCCCACCTTAGAATTGGCACTCTTAATATAAACGGGGCCAGGGATGATGTAAAAAGGGCCTCTTTATACAAGCTTTTTAATTTAAAGGCACTTGACGTGCTGATGGTCCAGGAGACTCACAGCACTGTAGACATTGAGTGCCAGTGGAGAAAAGAGTGGGATGGCTGCATTTTTTTTTAGCCACAAATCCAATAATAGTGGAGGGGTGGCTGTACTTTTCTCTAGGGGTTGTGTGCCTGTCTCTTATGAGGTAGAAGAGGTGGTGAAAGGACATGTACTCTTGCTAAAGGTACAGTTTGAAAACGTAAACTTGGTTCTTATAAACGTGTATGTGCCAACCCAGAGAGCAGAAAGGATCAGGGTCTTTAATATGCTATCAGATACGGTTAGATCCTGTAATCCAAATAGTTTTTTATTTCTGGGGGGTGATTTTAACTGTACATTAAACCACAGACTGGACAGGAACCATCAGGAACCTCACCCTGCTTCTGCCAATAGGCTGAGGGAACTAGTGAAGGCACATGAAATGGCCGATGTGTGGAGATCACATCATGGGGACCAGAGGCAGTACACCTGGAGCCATGCTAAGGATAACCTCTTATCTATGGCTAGGTTAGACCGTTTCTATGGTTTTAAACACCAAATGAGTGTTTTTAAAAATAGTTGTATCTGTCCTGTTGGTTTCACTGATCACTGCCTGCTGATTTGTTCTGTTTTCATTGAAAATGTAAAGTGTAAGAGTGCTTTTTGGCATTTTAATAATACACTTTTAAATGATGTGTTTTTTAAGGGAGTTTTTCATGATGTATGGAAGTCACACAGGGAACAAAAATCTTCTTTTAGTTCTCTCCAAATGTGGTGGGATTTTGGTAAGGCACAGATAAAACAATTCTGCCAACAGTACACTCAAAATGTCACTCGTAGCTTGACCCAATCCTTGAAAGTTCTGGAGACTGAGGTGGTAGAGCTAGAGGAGTTACTCAGTTCTACCGGAAAACAGGAGCACTTAGAGGCTCTTAAGTCAAAAAGGTCAGCCTTGGCTAGCTTGCTAGGGGTCACCGCACAGGGTGCTCTGGTCCGCTCACGCTACATGGATGTAGCTCTGATGGACTCGCCCTCCCAGTACTTTTTTGGACTGGAGGGGAAAAATGGACAGAGAAAGCTCATTCACTCCTTGTTGGGCGATGACAGGAGAACAATCTCCACAGCAGCAGAGATCAGGAAACACGCTACTAGCTTTTACAGTGAATTGTTTAGAGCAGAGTGGAGGGAGGACACGTCACTGGGCCAGGTTTTCCTTGATGGTCTTCCAGTGCTCTCAGAGGACCTTGTTGCCGGCTTGGATGCTCCACTGTCTCTGTCTGAGCTGCATACGGCGCTAATGAGCCTCCAGAATGGAAAATCACCAGGCATAGATGGTCTCTCTGTGGACTTTTTTAAGGAATTCTGGCCCCTGCTTGGTCCAGACCTGCTGGAGGTTCTCCAAGATAGCTTGGAAAGGGGGACCCTACCCACGACCTGCAGGAGGGCCATCATCACACTGTTGCCGAAAAAGGGGGACCTTCAGAGCCTAAAGAACTGGAGGCCAGTCTCTCTGCTCTGCACAGACTATAAGATTCTCTCAAAAGCTCTGGCCCGAAGACTGAGAAAGGTGATGAGCGAGCTCATTCATGTAGACCAGACTTACTGTGTGCCTGGCAGGCTGATTAGTGACAACGTCACTTTAATTCGGGATATTTTGGAGGTCTCTGGTTCATTGGCGGTAGAAACTGGTTTGATTTCAATTGACCAGGAAAAGGCGTTTGATCGGGTTGAACACCAATATTTATGGACAGTTTTAACAGCTTTTGGGTTCAGCCCAGGCTTCATAGCCAGGATACGGGTCTTGTACAGTGACATTGAGAGTGTGCTGAAGATAAATGGGGGCCTGTCTGCCCCTTTAAAAGTCCCGAGGGGGGTTCGGCAGGGCTGCCCTCTCTCAGGGATGCTGTACTCCCTCGCCATAGAGCCTTTGCTTCACTGCCTGAGAAGGGATCTATCAGGAGTTACTTTTCCTGGCTGTGACACCACGTTCAAGCTGTCGGCCTATGCAGATGATGTAGTCATTCTGCTAAACAAGCAGAGTGACATTGACGTTCTGGTTAGGAGTGTCAATCTTTTTGGCCAACTTTCCTCTGCAAAGATAAACTGGGGAAAAAGCGAGGCTCTGATGGTGGGGGAGAAACTAGAAAATCAGCTTACGCTGCCGGGTGGGTTGATTTGGAAAAAAGGAGGTTTTAAGTATCTTGGTGTCTTTATTGGAAATCAGCAGTTTGAGCAAAAAAATTGGGATGGGGTCATAGAGAAGATTAACGGGAGACTAAACAAGTGGAAGTGGCTAATGCCAAGAATATCTTTTAGAGGAAGAGTGCTCATTTTAAATAATCTTGTTTCCTCATCCCTGTGGCACCGCCTCATGTGCATGGACCCCCCTGCTGGTTTGTTGTCCAAAATTCAGTCTGTTTTGGTGGACTTTTTTTGGGGGGGTGGACTCCACTGGGTTCCTCAAGCCCTGTTATTTCTTCCCAAAGAGGAGGGGGGGCAAGGAGTGATTCATTTAGCTAGTAGAGGTGCTGCTTTTAGACTGACTTTCATACAGAGACTGCTGACGGGCCCCCAGGACCTGGTATGGAGGCCTTTGGCCTGTGTTATTTTACAGAGAGTCCTTGGGCTTGGGCTAGACCTCCCTGTGTTTTTAATGGATTTTAAGAACTCTAATGCACTGTCTTTACCCAGTTTTTACCGCAGTCTCTTTTCAGTGTGGACTCTTTTTAAAAAACAAAGAGGGCCATGCGATTCCCTCTACTGGTTGTTGAGGGAGCCGCTGGTTTTTGGTGGTCGCCTTGGTGTCCTGCCGGGAGTTGGAAGGACCTTCCTTGATAGGCTGTGTTCCAGGAACATTCTCACTCTGAAGCAAGTGGTGGAACTGGCTGGTCCTGGCCTCAATAACGCCTCAGCTTTAGCAGCTCATCTTGGTGTCAGGTCGAATCGTTTCATCGATGGTCTTCTTGCACACTGGAAACAGGAGCTTCATGGACTTGAGCACTCCCTACTCTTGGACTTTAGCAATGGCACGCTGCAGCCAGAAAGCACTGACCCCTTTCCCTCTCTCACGCTCTATATGGACTTTGACGTCGCTCCCTGCTCCTTACTGGCATTCTGTGCTCCCACTGGTGTGGACTTTGGAGGAGCCAGTGGTAAGGCACTCTACAGACTGGTGGTGATGGCACTCAACAAGGACCGATTGAACACCTGTGTGGACACTCCTTGGAGAGCCTATTTTAAACTAGGAAAAGGGCATCGGCCTGCCTGGAGGGCTCTTTACAAAGCCCCTCTCCCTAAGAGGCATGGAGACTTACAGTGGAGGGTCCTGCATGGTATTATAGCTGTCAATGCTTTTGTTTCTGTGATTAACAGCAGTGTCAGTGATCAGTGTGTTTTTTGTTCCTCTAGGGAGACTGTTTTTCATTGTTTTATTGAATGTCAGCGCCTGAGTGGCCTCTTTGAACTTCTCACAAAACTTTTTCATATTTTTAAGGAAGTTTTCTCTAAGCAGGTTTTCATTTTTGGTTTTATGTACAATCGTCGTTTTAAGCAGAAGTGTCAACTACTGAACTTTGTTTTAGGGCAGGCAAAGTTGGCTATCTATGTAAGCCGGAGAAGAAAACTTGAAAATGTTGAGAATGATGTTGATGTCAAAATTTTATTTGTGAGGCTACTTAAAGCCAGAATCAGGCTGGACTTTCAGTTTTTTATGGGGAATGGGGATGTGGAAGGTTTCAGGACCCTCTGGTCCCTGGAGAATGTCCTCTGTTCAGTTCATGATGGACAGCTTTTTTGGGGGCGTTTTTTGGGGGATTAATTTTCTGTGTAACATAGCATGATATAGAAATTGTATTGACTGATGGACAAGTGTGTTTATTAAAGATCTTTTAAAAATCAAATCTCTCTCTGCCTCTGTCTCTGTCTCTGTCTGTGTGTGTGCGCGCATATGAGTGCATGCATGTGCGTGTTGGAGTGAACAGTTCCTGGATGACAGACATGGAGATGTTAATCTTTGCAGGAAACGATAAAAAAGAGAAGAAACCAACAGACTTTGGAAGAGAATAACAAAAATGGGATTAATCCAAGCAGGAGATAATTATCTTGGGTTTTTCTGAAGTTTTAGGTTTTGCCAATCCCGCTAATGTAAACAAAGCCTGGCTTTGCTATGGTGAACCAGTTTCAGAGTAGCCTGCTTTGGAGTCCAATTTCAAACCAGATACAGTGATCCCTCGCTACTTCGCTTTTCACCTTTTGCGCCCTCAGTGCATCGCGGATTTTTCAAAAATATTCATCAAAAATTCAAAATTGAGAAAAAATGGCACGAAAGTTGCCCGGGCGCTAGCAGAAGGCAGGGAGACTACATTAGAACATCAGGTATCAACACGGAGAGCCCGCACAACTCAAAATCCACCTCTCTGACCACCGCTCCACTCCTCTCCACCCACCTCTTCACCGCTCGGGAATCTCGCAAGCTGATTGGCCGAGACATTTTACCTCGCAAGCTGATTGGCCGAGACGTTTTACCCAAGCTTCTCTCCCTGCCGAGCGCCCATACCCAGCGAAGGAAGACCGCATTCATTGTTCTTTATTGCTCGTGTTGCTTAGTGGCACTTTTCGCTGTTCTCTTGTGCCTTTTTGTGCAAAATAGTGCTTGTGACACCCTTGGGGGGGGGGGGGGGGGTGACGCTACTTCACGGTTTTTCACTTTTCGCGGTCGGTTCTGGTCCCCATTAAACGCGATAAGTGAGGGATCACTGTATGAGCTTGTTAAAACTGAATTGCAGATAAGTTGAGTAATCTGAGAGTAGATAAAGGATCTTCAAAAAGTAGCCTCATCATTTACAGTAATTTTGGAATAATATTTCTGTTTGAAATGCCCGTGCCTAATGTAAATCGGTACATTTTTGCATTGCAGCACTGTGAAACAGCATTGAAACCAAAATATTTCCACACTTCCGAAGCTGAACTTCATTTTGAGCATCCGAGAATGGTACATTCTTCAGGTTCAGGTTACTTTATTTGTACCCGTAGGTAGCTTTGTTTTGCAGTCAGGTGACATCCATATTTACAAACCACAATTACATTCAACATGAACACAAACACAGGCACACATGAAGCTGACTATAAACATGATAAAAGTACTCAAGGCTCCACCAATCAGGACATAGGACAAAGAGATAAGAGAAAAAAACAAGGGTCATATTAAAAAGTTAGACTAGTCAAAGAGGTTAAAAACTCAAAAGTCTAAAACCCAATAAAAGATTTAGAACCCAAATAAAAAATCTACAAAAATAAGTAAATATATTCTCCTGTGGAATCAGCTGCCAATCTGGATTTGGGAGTCAGACTCGATCTCTGTTTTTAAGATTAGGGTTAAAACCTACCTTTTTGATATAGCCTACAATTAGGGAGGGATCATGTGTTTCTGAACCCTCCCTTAGTTATGCTGCTAATAGGTTTAGTCAGCTGGGGGACCTCCAGTAATGCACTGGGCCTCACTCCTTTCCTCACTCTCTATGAAGTATTTTTTTTTTGCTGGTCATTAACATTTGTTTGTTCTCTCCCATAGATTGAGTCCCCATCGTGCTGTTTGCTCTCTACATGTCTGTTCTTTTCATCTTCTCTGTCCCCTCACCCCCCAGCCAGTCGCAGCAGATGACTGCCCCTCCCTGAGCCTGGTTCTGCTGGAGGTTTCTTCCTGTTAAAAGGGAGTTTTTCCTCTCCACCGTCGCCAAGTGCTTGCTCACAGGGGATCACCTGATTGCTGGGGTCTTTCTGCAACTGTGGGGGTTCCCCCCTACAGTTGATAGTGCTATGAGATGACTGTTGTTGTGAAATGGCGCTATATAAATAAAGTTGAATTGAATTGAAATTGAATAAAATAAAATTAATAAATAGGTAACTAAATTATGTGCAATATATTGTTACATCTTTTTTTTTTTTTTTTTTTGTTACTTATTTGTACCCGTAGGTAGATTTAGTTTGCAGTCTGGTGACAAGCCACCGGCTGCCGGTCGCTGCGTGCACGAGCGCCCTAAACCTACATGTTTTTGGTATGCGGGAGGAAACCGGAGAAATCCCGGAGTAAACCCGCGCAACACGGGGAGAACATGCAAACTCCACAGCTCACTGTTGGTCGGGGGCTGGGATCGAACCCACGATCTCATGATCCCCGCGGTCCCCCGGCCGAGGGTAAAACTGTGCTGCCACAGTGCTAAACCACTGCTCCACCGTGCAGCCACCGTGCATCTTGTTCAACTCTTTAACAGCAGCAGGAGCAAAGCTGTTTTTGTAGCGCTGGGTTTTACTTTTTGGGACAGCAAACCTCCGTCTGGAGGGAAGAAGCTGAAAGTGGCAGTGCAAAGGGTAGGAGTTATCATTTAAAATGGAGGTAGCCATCCTCTGTACCTGTCTGGTGTACAGGGATGTCAGGCTCAGCTGTGACTCACCAAGCAAATGACTGGACCATCTAATTACCTGATCCAAGGATTTCCTCTGTTTCAGTTTTATCTGACCAAACCATGACACTAAAGAAAAGGACAAAACAGATTCAATAAAAGCCCGATAAAACATTGTCATTATGGTTCGGTCAATTTGGAAGCGTGCAAGTTTCCTTAAACAATGCAAATGTTGCTGACCCTTTTTGCACACCCTTTCACAGTTCTCTTCAAAGTTTAAATTACTATCAATAATCGTCCCAAGATATTTGTAGGATTGTACACATTCAGTGGTCTGGCCTTTTAGTACAGTGACTTCGTGCCTGGGAGTTTTCCTCCTAAAGTCAATAATTATATCTTTAGTTTTTGTCGTATTCAGCTGCAGGTAGGAATCCTCACACCAGTGAACAAAATCATCAACTACTGGGCCGTGGCCACTCTCACCATCCTGGAGGAGACTGACAACAACTGAATCATCAGCATACTTTATAATGTGTCTGTTCTCATGTCTGCTCCGATACATGTTTGTGTACAGGATGAAGAGTAGTGGTGACAACACACACCCCTGCGGAGAGCCAGTAGAAGAACACTTTTGGTCAGACAATGTACCATTGACTCTTACTCTCTGTGTCCTGTTGGTTAAAAAATCCAGAATCCAACCCACCAGATTATTACTCAAATCAAATTGTTGCAGGAGCCTTTCAACTAAAATATGAGGTTGGATTGTATTAAAGGCGGAAGAAAAGTCCACAAATAAAAGCCTGGCGTGTGTCCCATTAAAATCCAGATGTTCAAAAAGCATGTTTAGCAGAGTGACAGTGGCATCCTCCACTCCTCTGTGAGGCCTATAGGCAAACTGCAAAGGATCCAATGCATGCTCAGTCTGCTTTAGGACCTCAAATCTGACCAGTTTTTCAAAAATTTTCATTAAACTTTCCTTGACATTTTTGTCAGACATGACGTTAATAAAAGGAAAAATAAAAAGAAATTGTAGGTTGTAAGGACAACTTGGGCTCAAACAAGCTCATTATCTCTGGAAGTGGTCAGAACAGCAATAGTGGCTCGTTTACTTCAGATATTGTACTGGATTGGTCTATGAAAGAACCTTAGTGAGCAAGTTCACATACACATCTCCACATCAGGGGCCCCTAATGAGAACTGTGATCAGCATAAAATGAACTGAGAAAGTACAAACCCACCCTCCCCCCCAAAATGGAAACCCTCATTAGATGTATGTGAAAACTGAACTCATCCAAGGTATTGATGAGTTATACATTTGAATAAATTTGAATAAATTTATTCAAATAAATTTGAAAAAATCTGTATAAATTTGAACTGAATCCGACAAGAAATGTAAAATTATCTATATATATAAAAGGGATTCTGCAGTGTGGGTATGTATGTATGTAAGTGGCAAATTTTGTCCCCCTACTCACTCAGAAGCCACTTGACAGCTGGTTCTCATCTCTTGCATGGCGATGCTACGATACCTGAAGAGTGCACCTAACAAGTTTCACTGACCGCTTCACAGAAAATTGATCATTTTGATGGTATTTGAAACTGCATTCTTAAATGAATTATAGAGTCTGCCAGCAGAGGGAGCATAAATCAAAACCCAAGTGATGCTCTGTGCAAGTGGTCGAGCAAGCGAACGAGTGAGGAAGTGGTGTGCACAGGAGTCCGTGCTCATCGGAGCAGGAGTAAAGCAAGCATTAACAGCAGTAAATGTACGTACATGGCAGGCTGCTTTTAAACAACAATAAATGCGACAGCACTTCAGTAGTGATGGCCAGCTGAAGCCTCAATGAAGCTCTGAGGCTTTCAAAGCTTACAGGCTTCATTCTAACTAAGAACAGTGACATCTGGTGCCCATCATGCATGTTCTTGCATACTATTAGTATTTTGTTTCTGTTTTACATAATTTTCCCTTTGTTTTGACCAACTGTTACAATTATACTACAACTGGGTTGTAGTATAATTTATAAATGTCCCATTTCCCAGCTTCAGTTGTTTTTCCCTTTACCTTTCCATAATGTTGGCGTCCAAAACTCAGGATACAATATTATAAAATTACTGATCCAACAATAGAAAAAGGATTTCATGGGATTCCACGGACCGTTCTGCAGGGTAACTGATTAAGATGGGAATGACTGAAGTGAGTGAGTATAAATTAGCCACTTAAAGGGGTCATTGACTGCACTTTTTCCAGTTTAACCCTTTGAGTGTGCATGGCGCACTTCTGCGCCTGTCAGCTGATCAATCTAAACAAAGTCCGTACAGCTGAACAGAGTGTGAAATGTACAAACCTTTTAACACCACTTGGTGGCTGAGAGGTGCGGCTTTTCACTTACCGTGAGAACTGGAAATGGTCCAATTCAATAAGAAGGTCAAATCAGCATTTGAAGCCGGCCACCTTTTATTTTGCCATTTGACATGGAGGAAACAGGATGGCAAGGAAAACGCTCCAGCTGAATTGGTTTTAGTGTTGGTATTTGCCACTCCTGGTTCAGAGGAAGTGCTTAGCCCTAGTTCGTCATCTGAGTTAGAGTCCAGCTCTGATTATGTGCCTTCGGACAATGGTGCAAGCAGTTCTTGTGAAAGTGGAGACGGACATCTTGCGCGAGACGCTGCAGCTGCGTTTTCTGTGTCCAGCCGTGCCCAAAATGGCACAGAAGCCTCGTCTGCAGATTGCTCTGCTTTGCCAAACCGTGGTCACGGAGCGAAAAGGTCCAGAGCAGCCCGTGGGCAACGTTTGGCTGGGCAAGAGCGCACTGCCAGTGCGCATCGACGTGTGCCACGTGTGCGCGCTGACAGGACAACAAGTAGTGGTGATGCGGCGGGAGGTTTGGACATTGACGGCTGGGAGCTTCTTAGAGATGAACAAGTTTATCAGTCGTGGCTGAAAGCATTTGAACAGCCAGTTGGATATCATGGAGAGAAGGACCTGTCATCTGCGCCCACCATTGATTTTGTGTCGCTTTTTTGGACTCCGGAATTCTGGATGCTTGTGACCGACGAAAGAAACAGGTGCATATTTGTTGCATAAACTGTTTCATTTGCTTCATTTTAGTTTAGTGTGAAACAAATGTGCCATGAGATTTGTGTTTTTTTTTAATGATTTTTAGTAATTTTGTCAATGATGGGACAAAAGGCCATGTGGTGGCAGTGTGTGAAACAAAAATTGTCCATCCATCCATCTTCTACCGCTTTTCCAGAGCAGTAGAAGATGAAGGAACAAATGAAGGGACAAAAGTACCATGTGTTGACAAAGTGTGAAACAAAAATTGTCAATCTATCCATCTTCTACCACTTTTCCGGAGCGGTACAAGATGAAGGGGCAAATGAAGGGACGAAAGGCCATGTGGTGTCAGTGTGACACCAAAATTGTTTTTGTTTTGAATGATTTTTAGTAATTTTGTCAATGATGGGACAAAAGGACCATGTGGTGACAGTGTGTGAAACAAAAATTGTCCATCCATCCATCTTCTACCGCTTTTCCGGAGCAGTAATTAGGTCCAATTATGCACAATGCATGGATGCAAGTTCACTTGGCAGACAATTGGGTTCCTCTGCAACATTTTTGTAATTGAGACTTTGCATCTAGCTATTACCGTTCTGGAGCTGTAGTGCTGCAAAATTTGGATTGTCGCAATATGCAATTTAGGTCCAATTATGCACAATGCATGGATGCAAGTTCACCTGGCAGACATTTGGGTACCTCTGCAACACGCCTGTAATTGGGACTGTGCATCTAACTATAATCATTCTGAAGCTATAGTCTTATAATAAAATTTAGATTGTTCAATATGCAAATTAGGTCCAATTATGCACTATGCATGGATGCAAGTTCACTTGGCAGACACTTGGGTTCCTCTGCAACATTTTTGTAATTTGGACTTTGCCTCTAACTACTACCGTTCTGAAGTTATTGTCATCTGAAAATTTGAGGTCAAACTCTGCGTTTTCCTGACAAAAATTCTACACGCTCAAAGGGTTAATAGCTCACACATCTTAATGAAGTGTTTGTGACATGTTTTGTTCACATTTTCTTTAATTTTTGAATTACTGAAGCAAATTTGTTTTGCATTTTTCCTGGATTTAAAGCCTTTGCAAAAATGCTCCAAATCTGTCAGATTGTGAGGGCATCTCCTGTGCACAGCCCTCTTCAGCTCACCCAACAGATGTTCAATCGGATTCAGGTCTGGACTCTGGCTGGGCCATTCTTCCACTCTTGTAAGTCACTCCATGTTTCTCTCTCTTCTTGAAGTATGTGTTCACCACAGCCATTTCCATCCTTTTAGCAAAATCCACAACCATCTGTCCTTCCACATTTCTCTCCTTAAGACCATAACTACCCAAGACGATCTCATCACCTCTGTCCCTTCACCTAAATGTCCATTTAAGTCTGCTCCAAGCACCCCCGCCCCCAACCCTCCCCCGGGAACACTCTCTACCACTTCATCCAACTTACTCCAGAATTCCTCTTTCACTTCTACCTGACATCCAACTTGTGGGGTATATGCACTGACAACATTCAACATCACATCTTTGACTTCTAGCTTCAAACTCATGATTCTGTCCGACTCCCTCTTTACCTCCTGAACACGCTTCACATACTCTTCCTTCAAGATTATTCCTACTCCATTTCTCTTCCTATCTACACCATGGTAGAACAGTTTAAATCCCCCTCCAATGCTCCTAACCTTGCTTCCCTTCCATCTGGTTTCTTGAACACACAGTATATCTACCTTTCTTCTCTCCATTATATCAGCCAACTCTCTGCCTTTACCAGTCATAGTCCCTACTATGGGGGCCAGCTGTGGCGCAGGTGTAGTGTAGCCAACTACTGATCGGAGGGTCAATGGTTCGATTCCCGCTCTGTCTGCAGTCTGCATGTCGAAGTGTCCTTGAGCAAGACACTGAACCCCCAGTTGCTCCTGGTGGGTCACACCAGCACCGATGCATGGCAGCTCCACCACCATCAGTGTGTGAATGTGTGGATAGCAGGATCTGTAAAGCGCTTTGGTCATCCAGAGAGGAGTAAAAAGCGCTATATAACTGAACACCATTTACCATTTTATTCTCACCTTCACACTTCTACCTTTCCTTTTCTCTCTCACCCTCCTAACATGCCTTCCCGCTCTCCTCCGTCTTGATCTTCGACCAACAGTAGCCCAATTTCCACTGGCACCCTGTCGGTTAACAACACCAGTGGCAGTTGTTGTTAACCCGGGCCTCGACCTATCTGGTATGAAAGTCTCATTCGTCATGATCCGCATGTTTGATATGGCAAAGGTTTTACGTCAGATGCCCTTCCTGACACAACCCTCCCCATTTACCTGGGGGAGTAAATCGGCACTAGGAGTACACTGGATTGTGTACCCCCTATGGCTGGGTTAGGCAACTGTCATAACTACTCACATTTTTTCTTATCACACTATATACAACAGTTAGTTCCGACCATGGGCAGCATTAGGCCTTTTTTAGGGGTGCTGTAGCACCACTAATTTTAAACTCAGCACCCCTAAAAATTGGAGTGAGAAAAGTTGTGATTGTAAAATTTTAGTTTGTTTTTGACAAGCTGAAATAACATCCAAAACATATTCAGTAATTCTGTCATTTAAACTTTTTAAAATGAAAACACTGCTGGCATCCAAATGGTATGATCTCGATTCCCTCCTCTCAAACACGTTCTCTCTCATGTACCTGCATGTCCTGCATGACCCTGGCACACACACACGCAGAGGTCCCTCCCTATCCCAACAGCTGGAAAAGTGAGGGGACAGGAGTGAGGGGAGGAAAATAAAAGGAAAAGACAACACTTGCTTCAGATAATGTCAGAACAAACCTCCAATTGGCAGAAAGGATGACTTCTTTAGGCAAGCTGGACTTCAGGTGCAAAAATGATTTATTCACAGCTGAACAAAAACCACACAGCACAGGGGTGGAGAGCAAAGGGGGCTGGCTTGGCTATTAATACATGCAAACGATAAAGATGCTGGAGGGAGAATGCTGAAATGTCCCGACAACGGGTAACAAAAGGTGATAACTTATATAGGGGACAAAATAATTACAAACACACAACAGCTGGAACACAAATCAAGGGCTGAACAGAAACACCAGGGAAAGGGGCTATAGGTAAGGAAAACACAACAAAGGAATCTTTCAACAAAGGTGCTAAACTAGTAACTAAGAATAAACAAAATATTAGCGACAGAAAAATAATGGAGAAGAAAGTTCAGAAATACAACTAAAAGTGTGTCCAGATTATGACAGTTACCCCACCTTAAGGGTGGAATCCAGATGCCCCATCCATTCATCTATTTTCTACCGCTCTTCCGGAGGTCCAGGTTGTGGAGGCAGCAGCTCAAGCAAAGAAGCCAAGACTTCCTTCTCGCCAGCCACCTGCTCCAGCTCTTCAGTGAGGATACCAAGATGTTCCCAGGCCAGCTGGGAGACGTAATCTCTCCAGCGTGTCCTGGGTCTCCCCCGGGGTCTCCTCCCAGTGGGATGTGCCCAAAACACCTCAAGTGAGAGGCCTACAAGAGGCATCCTGATCAGATGCCCAAACCACCTCAACTAGCTCATTTCAATGTAGAGGAGCAGCGGTTCTACTCTGAGCCTCTCCCGGATGACTGAGCTCCTCACCCTGAGGGTGAGTCCAGCAATCCTACGGAGAATGCTCATTTCAGCTGCTTGTATCCCACGAACCCTCAAGGATTCTCAAGAAGGTATAGAGTTGATCTGATGTGACATGGCCAAGACGAAAACCACATTGCTCCTCCTGGATCCGAGGTTCGACCAGCTGTTGAACTCTCCTCTCCAGTACCCTGGCACAGACCTTCCCAGGGAGGCTGAGAAGTACGATCCCCCTAAAGTTGGAACACACCCTCTGGTCCCCCTTTTTAAAAAGAGGAACCACCACCCCAGTTTGCCATGCCAAAGGCACTATCCCCAACCTCCAAGCAACATTGCTGAGGCATGTCAACCGTGACAACCCAAAAAAAAAAACCAAGAGACCCCCCATAAAACTAAAAGGGACCCCAAATCGGGCAGGTGGAGGAGCATAAAGGACTGAAGGGAGTGAATCAATACAAAAGAAAAACAAAAAACAGTTCATCGGGCGGTTGGCCGAAGTCCAGGGACCACCACCGGGAAAGCGCGGCGTGTCGGGGGCCGCCCACAGTCCATGGGCCCCCAGACCGGAGAGCAGGGTGGGTTGGGAGGGCCGACCCGAGTCCATGGGCCCCCAGACCAGAGAGCAGGGTGGATCGGGGGACCGACCAGAGTCCAAGGACCCCCAGACCAGAGAGCAGGGTGGATCGGGGGACCGACCAGAGTCCAAAGACCCCCAGACCAGAGAGCACGGCAAGTCAGGTGGCCTCCCAGAGTTCCTGGGCCACCAGACCAGAGAACCCAGTCCGTCAGGGGGGCGACCAAAATCCGTGGTCTAGCCATCCAGGGAGCCAATGCCTCCAGGAAGCAACGGCCGGGGAACGCCGAGCTCTGGAGGCGGCAGCTGAGGAGCGTTGAGAACAGGAGACAGCAGCTGAGGAGCTTTGAGCTCAGGAGACGGTAACTGAGGAGCGACAACCAAAGACGGAGACGACTGGGGGGTGGCAAGCCCAGACAGCGAAGGCTGGAGGGAGTCAAGTTCAGATGGCGAAGGCTGGTGAGCGGCAAGCTCAGACAATGAAGGCTGGCGAGCAGCAAGCTCAGACGATGAAAGCTGGCGAATGTGGAGCTCGGGAGCCTGGAAACCCATCCTCGATGTAGCCACCTTGGACAGGGAGAAAAAGACAGGTTGGTGTTCGGTCCACACAAGAACCAGTAGCGGAGCCCAGCTGAGGGAGGCCAGAAGCAGATGGGAGCTGCAGCTGGGTTCCCCCGCCAGCAGCAGGGCAAGACCTTTTAAATATTGATGTAATGAATACTAAAAAGAGTACTTTCCTTAAATCTTGCGAGGAGCGGAGGCTGAAGCTGGTGAGAGGCAGAGAGGAGGTAGCTAAGCTGGAGGGTGACATGGAGAGGATCCCGGAGGTGGAGAGTGGCGAGAAGCTGAAGGCATCTGTAGTGTAATAAGATGGCTGTGGTACCCTGTGTGTGTGGCTGTGGTAACCTGGGTGTAGTGGGAGGTGACGCCACCACCGGAAAGGTGGGCCGTCACCTCTCACTACACCTAGGATACCACAGCCACCACCTAACTACACTACAGCGTCTGCACCAGGAGACGTGTCATCGTCAGCACAGGCACAGACAAAGGGGGGGGGGGCTTCTCACCAGCTTGCGGAGCATCTGCTGTAGATTAGGGACCAAGATGAGGAGCTCAGTGAGTCCTGGATAGCTCCACAGGTTGGGTATGCCTCTATTTCCTCCACCGCACCTTACAGGAACCTCGGGGCCACCTCGGGAGTGTGGGAAGTGTGGGCGTCAGAAATTAAGTCCTCCACTAACCCCACAGCCCAACACAATCCTCGTTCAGACCATACATGCTAAGGTCCATGCCTGCAGAGTCTGTTGGTCGGGACATTCTGTTAGAACAAACCTCCGACTGGCAAAAAGGATCACTCCTACGTGGAGGGCATCAGCCGTACCACACCCGGAGTTATGATACTCATGATACCGTACTTCGTCTTGTGTAATATTGCTTAATTATGTCCCACTGTTTTACTATTTTAAAAGCCCTCCAATCTACAGGTAGGTTTCATGGATGGGAATAATAGTGGTCTCCCTTGAAGGAGACCCCTGCTGCACATTGTCTATTTTCACACTTTGCACCCTTGTCGTCCAACTACTGATTGACTGCACATTTGCTTTATGGTCATTTGAAAGGGGTGCAGCTGGGTGCAAAGACCTGCATTTCTATTATCTGGCATTTTCTGGCAATGCACTTGTGACCAAAAAAACCCACACCTAAAGTCAGTGATGCAGTATCAGCCACTATTTATACCATGTATTACAAATGAGGAAACACTCACAGGGTGCCTAGAATTTAATTGTATTATTTTAATGGACATGCTATAATCTAATCATAAAAGTATTGTTACCCATCATTTTAATTTTTGGGACATAAAATGAAATTTATGTCATGATGATAATTTATGAAAAAAGCTGCAAATTTAGTAAAAGTCATTAAATTTACAAAAAATGCACATTTATATGAAAAATGTAGCAAATTTATGACAAAGAAATCGTAAACTTATATCAAAAAGTTCCATTTTACAAGAAAAGTCACATTTCTGAAAAACACTGATGCTGATGCAGTCCACTAAGTGAGAATAAATTCTATACAGAATATTTTGATATTCCCTCTGGATCACTTGGAAATATTTGCATCCCCCAAAACTGGCATTCTAGATAGCCCCTGATCCTAATGTGGTTGGGGTAATGTTGTAAATCTAAACACAGCATGACAGCCAAGCATGACACTTCCTTTCACAGTTTTTCTCTTTTGATAAATGATGCATTTTCATTAAAAAAAAAAATAAATGTGTGTCATGAATTACCCCTCGGGGCAGAGAGAAGCGGAGAGACCCAGAGGCTGGACTGCAGTTTGTGGTATTTATTAACAAAAAAAAAACAAAAAGTCCAGAGTGCAAACACAAAAATCCAAAAGTGCACAAAGCAAAACTTACGAGCAGGAGGGAGAACACAGGATATACACAAATACAAATGTCAGAACGAGGACAGGGTTCTGACGTAAATGCTTCTTTGAGACACTGGCAAACAGAAAAGAAATAACCACCCTTAAATAGGGCCAGAAACAATTAAACACAAATGGTAATCCGGCCGTTGGTCGAACCTCGGATTCAGGAGGAGCAATGTGGTTTTCGTCCTGGCCGTGGCACATCGGACCAGCTCTTTACCCTCTCGAGAATTCTTGAGGGTTCGTGGGAGTTTTCCCAACCAGTTTACATGTGTTTTGTGGACTTGGAGAAGGCATTTGACCACGTCCCTCGTGGATTTTTGTGGGGGGTGCTTCGGGAGTATGGGGTATCGGGCTTGTTGTTACGAGCTATTCGGTCTCTGTACAACCGTTGTGAGAGTTTGGTTCGTATTGCCAACACTCGGTCGGAGTCATTCCCAGTGAGAGTTGGACTCCGCCAGGGCTGCCCTTTGTCACCGATCCTGTTCATAATTTTTATGGACAGGATTTCTAGGCGCAGCCAGGGAATGGAGGGTGTCATGCTTGGTGACCACAGGATCTCATCTCTGTTGTTTGCAGATGATGTTGTCCTGTTGGCTTCATCCAGCAATGACCTACAGCTCTTGCTGGGACGGTTTGCCGCTGAGTGTGAAGCGGCTGGGATGAGAATCAGCACCTCCAAGTCCGAGTCCATGGTCCTCAGCCGGAAAAAGGTGGATTGTCCTCTCCGGGTTGGGGACAGGCTCCTGCCCCAAGTGGAGGAGTTTAAGTATCTTGGGGTTTTGTTCACGAGTGAGGGGAAAATGGAGCGAGAGATCGACAGACGGATTGGAGCAGCATCTGCAGTGATGCGGACGTTGTACCGGTCTGTTGTGGTGAAGAGGGAGCTTAGTTCTAAGGCAAAGCTGTTGATTTACCAGTCAATCTACGTTCCTACTCTCACCTATGGTCACGAGCTTTGGGTAATGACCGAAAGAACGAGATCGCGGATACAAGCGGCTGAAATGAGCTTTCTCCGTAGGATTGCTGGACTCACCCTCAGAGATAGGGTGAGGAGCTCAGTCATCCGGGAGAGGCTCAGAGTAGAACCGCTGCTCCTCCACATTGAAAGGAGTCAGTTGAGGTGGTATGGGCATCTGATTAGGATGCCTCCTGGACGCCTTCCACTTGAGGTGTTTCAGGCACGTCCCACTGGGAGGAGACCCCGGGGCAGACCCAGGACTCGGTGGAGAGACTATGTCTCCCAGCTGGTCTGGGAACGCCTTGGTATCCCCTCTGAAGAGCTGGAGCAGGTGGCTGGGGAGAGGGAAGTCTGGGCTTCTCTGCTTGAACTGCTGCCTCCGCGACCCGGACCTCCGGAAAAGCGGTAGAAGATGGATGGATGGATGGATGGTAACCGCTGTGAATCACATAAGTGGGCTGAGAAAGAAGATGATGACAATCAGCTGTGAGTCATGAGGAAAGGAGATGGGGCTGACAGCTTGACAGGGGCACCACCCACAACCGGGGAAAAACCCGGAAGTGCCTCTGACAGCTGCAACCCCAGAAAGAGAGAGAAAAAAGAAACCAGCAATATACAGATATGAGATAATAAATAAAGACAAGCAAACCAAAACATGTAAATAACAAAACTACAATGAACATAAACAGGAAAATAAGTCATACTAAGAAACAATACAGAATATGTGAAACCCAACTAACAATAAAATAACAAGAATAAGAACTCAAAAAATACAACACTATACAAATATGGAAAAAGGCAACGAGACAGAGCACAGCGGAACCCCCACGTGCTCAGATCATGATAGAGCCCCCCCTCCAAGGGGTGGGAACCAGACACCCATCAGACATCAAAAGGAAAGAAAAAGACCCACCCATACAAAGACCCCCCCCCCCCCCCCCCCGGCAAAAAAAAAAAAAAAAAAAAAAAAACAAGAAAACAACCCCACCCCGGGCAGGAGGAGGGGGACCCAGGCATGGAGGGACCAAAACAAACCAGAAAAAATAAGAAAACTCTCATGAGTCCCACCTCAGCAACCCCAGGCTAAGAGGAATCAAAAAATGAAACAAAACAAACAAAAAAAACCCCACTCAGGATCCACACCAGACAGGACCAGGACCCTAGCCCCCCTGGACTAGAGAGCTGGACAGTTCAGGTGGCCGGCAAAAGTCCCAGACCTGGCAGACGGCGTGACGGTAAGAGTCGGGTGGCCTGCCGCAGAATGTGGCCCACCCAACCCAACGGCACAGTCTGTCAGGTGGTCTACCAGAGTTCATTAACCACTTAAACAGAAGAGGTGGGCCAGGGGGTGGCTGCCAAACAGGGACAACCAGCAACAAGGAGGATGGAGGAATAGGGGGACTCACGACAGCCTCGGGCAGAGGAGAGAGAACCACGAAGGCATTGGGTAGAGGAAAGGGGACCACGACGGCATTGGGCAGAGGCGAGGGACCCACAACACCCCTGGATTGGCCAGTAGCACCCTCAGTAGACCTGGACTGAGGCATAGTAGCACCCGCGGTGGCTCTGGACTAGGACATAGTAGCACCCGCGGTGGCTCTGGACTAGGACATAGTAGCACCCGCGGTGGCTCCGGACTAGGACATAGTAGCACCCATGGTGGCTCCGGACTAGGACATAGTAGCACCCATGGTGGCTCCGGACTGGAGCAAGGCAGAACCTGCGGTGGCTCCGGGCTTGAACAAGGCAGCACCCGTGGTGGCTCCGGGCTGGAGCAAGGCAGCACCCACGGTGGCTCCTGACTGGAGCAAGGCAGCACCCACGGTGGCTCCCGGCTGGAGCAAGGCAGCACACATGGTAGGCTTGGACTGGGCCATACCTGGATCCACGGTGGACCTGAGCTGGGCCATAACTGCACCCAGGATGGCCTCAGCTGACAGGAAAGTGGCACCCCCGGAGGCCCTGGGCTGAGCCAGAGCACCCGTGAAGACCTCAACCGGAGGGGAAGCAGCACACATGGAGGCCCTGGGCTGGAACAGAGCAACCAAGATGACCTCAGCTGACGGGGCCCTGGGCTGGGATGGAGCACCCGCGATGACCTCAGCTGACGGGGAAGCAGCATCCTCGGAGGCCCCGGGCTGGGACAAAGCACCCTCGACAACCACAACCAGAGGGGGAGCAGCACCCACGGAAGTCCTGGGCTGGGACAGAACACCCGCAACGACCTTGGCAGGACCCATGAAGCTCTCAGGTGGTGCAGCTGGACCCACGGAGACCTCTGGCGAAGTTGGACCAACCTCAGTGACCCTGGGAAAAGGCTCAAACAGGAGAGGCAGAGAAACAGAGAAATGGCCACCGGCGGCAGTGGAGCCCGGCGAGGTGAGCTCAGGTGCTGCTGATGAATGCACTTGGCTCTCCCCATCAAGAGCCAGACAAAATCTCTCCACCAAAGAAACAACGAAAACTAAGGAGAGCACTTGCCTGAGCTCAAGCTCCATCACCGTCCAGGACTCCATCGATCCAAGCAGCGATGTCTCGGGTCCGGCCCTCTGGAGGTCCATCTTTGGTCCTGCTGCGGCAGCCCCTACAGCAGGCATGGTGGTGGATACAGTCCCAAGGCCCCCCAGCAGAGTGGCCCACGCAGGTGGCTTGCTCGACACAGGCACGGGAGGTCCGTCTTCTGCTGGCACTGGACTCTGCACTGCTGAGGCCAGGGGACATTCCTTCGTGGGCACAGGCTTCCGCTTGGTCTCAGCGCTCTCTCTCCATCCAGACCGTGGCTGCGGGGCTGGAACCAGGTCTTCCAGGGCCACAGGCTCCTCCATCATCTGGCGGCTCGATCCTGCGGCCGGCGGGCACTCAAGGAGAAAAGGAGGAGACTTGGAGAGAGCAGGTTAAAGGCCTTTAGCTGTAGCAGGTGGTGAGAGCTCAGGGGACTGTGTAAACTGAGCCTCACCACAGGGAATCAGGCAAGACAATTTTTGTGTTTGTGATTAAGAATGAAAAGACACTTGCCTGTGTTCCCGGGGCATGATGTTCTCTGCTGCAGCAGGTGTAGAGTCCACCCTCTCCGTGGCTGCCGTTGTTGTGGACCCCTCCAAGAAAGTAGAGGAGCCGGCCCAGCAGACATGGTGATGGGTGGAGCCAGGAAGGAAGCGGCCAGTCCTTCGACAGCGGGAGAAATCGTTGAGGAGGAGGGAGAGGCAGCAGAAGCGGAGGAGGAGGCTGACGGGACAGCCGGTGAGGAAAAACCCAGTGAAGGATCTCCTGTGGGGGTCTTCAGCCTTGACAAGGGAAGAAGTGCCGAGGAGGAGGTGGAGGCGTTCTTCCGGCGGGATTTCCCTAGGCGACAGCGAGAAGCGGGATGTAAAGCCATAGGCTTATGATGAGGCCCCGGAGTCAGGGGATGCTCACTTGTCATTTCAAACTCCGGGCCCCCCGGTGAAACCTCCTCCAGCTCCTGAGCAAGATCTGGGAGGAGCCACGGCTTATATTCCAGTAGAAGCTCTGTCTCCGTTAATATGATCTGCCTGCGCTCCTCCAGCTCCTCGGCTAATGGTGCAGGCCAGTGTTTGGGAGAAGGAGGCGGAGCTGACACCAGAGAGCGGCAAGAGACTGAAGGCTTCCGTCTATGCAGATGCTTGGTCTTCGTCGGCAAAGGCACAGACATTGGAGTGGTTTCCCCCAGCGCATGACTCATAGGTTGTGTGGCAACTATGGAGAGGAGTAGGTCAGCTAGGTCCAGGTGGTCCCACAGGCTAGGGCATGTCTCAAGTACCTGCACCGTGCCCTCCAGACACTCTTGGGCTGCCTCGGGGGTACGGGAGGCACGAGCCTGCGTGAGGATGTCTTCCACAATACTCACAGCCCACCGCTCAATTTCACTCAGACCAAGAATTGGAATTTCCTGGGTAGCTGACATGGCAAGACCCCTGGTGAGAAACAAAACTGGGGAGGAGTAGGAGAAAACGGCGAACCCTCGCTGCCGCTGGAGTTTTCAAATTGGCAGGGTCCCACTGCCCAATTGCCAAACCACAGGTGAGTGAAAAAATAACCACAAACTGCAGCAGCTGGGTTTCAAACTGGCTGGTGTCTACTGTCATGAATTACCTCTTGGGGCAGAGAGGTGAGGAGAAACCCAGATACTGGACTGCAGTTTGTGGTATTTATTAACAAAAAACCAAAAAGTCCAAACAGAGTGCAAACACAATAATCCAAAAGTACATAAAGCAAAACTTACGAGCAGGAGGGAGAACACAGGATGCACACGAATACAAACATCAGAACGAGGACAGGGTTCTGACGTAAATGCGTCTTTGAAACACCAGCAAACAAAAAAGAAATAACCACCCTTAAATAGGGCCCTTTATAACACAAACAAAACAAGTAGAAACAGTGAAGAAAAACATAGGCTTTTGTCCTCATTCAGTCTTTCAAACTGAGTTTCCATGTATGAGTGATTGCAGGGGCCTGTTGACTTCAGCTACAGTCTGCACAGATCACAGCTTCACATCAAGCCATGGCTCAGCTTACCACAGCATACTTCATATGAAGCGGACTACAGCCTGGCAGACGACAATGAGATAATGGAGCAAAGAAATAATTAAAGCCAGAAGTGACATAGGCACACTACTGAGAACTGTGTACTCAGTGAAGGACTCATATGTGAGTAATTTATTTCACCCAGTATCAACCACAGCTGTATTGGTGATCATCATATATCATCGTGCAATTAAATATTTAAAATGTAAATATAATCTTTTGAACTCGTGAAAATGTGTTTTTGTATCAATGATACATACCTTTATGTATAATACAAATAAGCAATATTTATGAAGGAAAGAGAGTCTGGAGCACACTGTTCAATTTACAGCCTTTAATGGTGCAAAGATTGACGTTTCAACACAATCTGTATCTTCTTCAGAACCACATACTGTACAGCTGAACAAAGTGGCTGCCATTAAATAAGCACTAGACCATGTGTGAGAAACTCACTGGACAAACCAATGATAGACACACGTGTGTCTATCATTGATTGGGGTGGATCAAGTGTGTGGCAACACGCACCCCGTTCCATGAATGAATGAATGAATCTTTTATTTCGGATAGATTAAAAGTACAGGTTAAAAGAAACTTATTAATATAACAAAGAGGGAAAGAAAATCCAACAAGGTCAAATTAGACAATAACTCCTCTGATTATACAGTTCAACATAAGTTATCCGAAATGGGTGATGGCTGAAGCCGCAGCTTATATTGCCCACCCATGTTCCATCCAAGAATTCAAAAGAAAAAAGCACCCCGTTCCATCAACCAATGGAGTTGAACTTTTAAGGTTTTAACTATCCAATGAGTTTCTCACACATGGTCTGGTATCTATTTAATGGCAGCCATTTTGTTCAGCTGTATGTGACTCTGAAGGAGACACATATAGTGTTGAAACGTCAGTCTGTGCACCATTAAAGACTGCACATTGGACAGTGTCTTAATGAGTTTGATGTCCTTGAGCTGAGAGGCACCTGCTACAGCTTCAGATGATTGGGGAGGAAGCGCAGAAACTCCTTTTTCCAAGTAATATTTATGCTTTTATTCCTGCCATTATTTTTTTTTTTAGTTGCCAGCATTTTGATCTTTCAAACTACAGTTATAAGAGCTGTAGGCTGGTGTCTTCTCAGGATCAAAGGATTGTTTTCCCTGTTCTGTCAAGTAAAATAAATTGAAACTAAGGCTGGGTGATATGGCTTTTAACATGTATCCTGATACATTTAGGGATTTATCGTGATACACGATATATATCACGATATCTTGAGATCTCCTCCAACCACTGTACAAATGAAAAACCTTTGCATAAAATTCAATTCAAACAACTTTATTTATCCTTCAAGGGACAATTGATTTAAAAAGCAACTTGTACATTGATGCACCAAGTTGTGCAAACACAAGAGACAACAGACAATACAGGAAGAAACTAAGTCACATCTAACCAACCATTAGAGAGTGCTATAATAAATAGTACTATAAAAAATACAACAATAATATAAGATTGGGGGTTACTAAAAGAATAAAAGAACAGTCATGATAAAAACAAAAACCTAAAACCTGTATGATAAATAATAATATATGTTTAAAAAAAAACCTCTGTGTGACATTTAACAACCTTAAGAAGCATTTAGTAGCTTTATTGCTAAGGGAATAAAAAACTTGGTATAACGATTAGTTTTGCTAGCAGGTAAAACAAAATGGCGCCCTGATGGCAAAAGAGAGAATTTATTTGAGAGGACATGATCAGGTGAAGATAAAATGCATTCTGCTTTATGAATGATCTGCTGGTTACAAAAGGAATTCAGATGTCTCTCTCACACCAATAATCTTGAAACAGATCTTCACAATATTGTTCAGACTATTCCTATCTCTAACTGCGAGACCATTAAACCAGCAGATAAAAGAAAAACAAAGCAAACTCTCAATAAAAGACTGATAAAAACAGCAGAGAATCCTTTGACTCACTGAAAAGGAGTTCAGTTTCCTTAAAAGGTACGTAGATTCTCTGTTGCCCTTTCTTTGCAATGACCTCAGTATTTACACTGAACTTCAGATGATCATCAAAATATGTACCAAGGTATTTGTATGATGTTACTGTTTCGACTTTATCATTGTGAATTCTAGTCTCCTGAACAGTTTCTTTTTTCTTTCTAAAATCAAGAATTAATTCCTTGGTTTTAGATACATTTAAATCCAAAAAGTTGTCATCAAACCAGGAGATAAAATCATTAAGAACCAAGCCATGCTCTGATTGTAGACCTTGAAGGGATAGCAAAGCTGTGTCGTCAGAAAATTTGACAATATAGCTGCCCTCATAATTGCTCCTACATTGATCTGTGTACATAATACACCCTTGTGGTGACCCTGAAGAAGTGCTCAGACGGTCCGAACGGTGATCATTTACAAGTACCCTTTGAGTCCGACCAGTTAAAAAGTCCATAATCCAAAGCACAAGTTGGTAAGATAAATTATTTTTTTTTATTACTTATTTTGTACCCGTAGGTAGATTTGTTTTGCAGTCTGGTGACAAACCACCAGCTGCCAGTCGCTGCGTGCGCAAGTGCCCCTTAACTCCCTAACCTGCATGTTTTTGGCATGTGGGAGGAAACCGGAGAAATCCCGGAGTAAACCCACGCAAACACGGGGAGAACATGCAAACTCCACACAGATCACTGTTGGCAGGGATCAAACCCACGGTCCCCGCGATCCCCCGGCTGAGGGTAAAACTGTGCTGCTACAGTGCTAACCACTGCACCACCGTGCAGTTTCAAATTAAAATCATAAATTAATCTTTCTGTTAAAAGATGAGGTTGCATGGTGTTAAAAGCTGAAGAAAAATCAGCAAACAGAAGCCTGGCATGGGCCTGTGGTTCTTCTAGATGTTTATATACACAATTTAAAATGAAAAGCTTAGCATCCTCAACACTCTTTTTTGTTTGGTATGTGAACTGAAGTGGTTCAAGTTTATCTTGAACAGACTGTAGAACAAGACTTCTTCCAATTTTCTCAAAGAATTTCATTATTAATGCTGTTAGAGCCACAGGTCTGAAATCTTTGAGTTCTTTAGGAGAAGTGGACTTCGCAATAGGCACTACTGTAGACGATTTCCAGATGGCAGGAATATGACGGCAGTTCATAGACATCTGGAACGTATAGTGAAGGACACTACTAAGCTGATCAGCACAATACCGGAGTGTGCGGCCACAGATAAGATCTGGACCTGGAGCCTTTCTAATATTAACCTTTTTAAGGTAATCCCTAACACTTTCCTCTTTAATAATAATATTGTTATTTGAAGAAAGAGACTGTTTAAGGTGGGACATTTCCACAGAAAAATCATGCTTTTCAAAATGACAAAAGAAGTCATTAAAAACATTAGCAAGATTCACATCATCCATACCCTCAATTCTTACAAGTTTTCTGTTGCCTTCATTTACTTTCTGATTTATAGAGGACATGAACTTAATTCCTCTCCAGGCTGCTCTCAGATCACCACTGCTGTATTTCAACTCCACCTATTCCTTATACAGTCTTTTTGCTTTCCTTATCTCATTCCTAACCTCTCTGTTAATTTCTTTCCTTTCCTCAGTGTTACCAGTGAAAAAAAACAAACACATTTTTTCTTATTTATGACAGTTTTAAGCTCTTTTGTCACCCATGGCTTGTTATTGGGAAAGACTGTAATGGTTTTACATGGAATGTTTGTGTCCACACAGAAAGAGATATAACATGAGACAGTCTCTGCCAGTTCATCCAAGTCTGTGCATGAGCTATAAAAAACATCCCAGTCAGTACAGTCCAAACAAGCCTGTAAGCTGGTGATGCTGTTTTCTGACCAGCACTTCACTGTTTTCGCAGTTTGCTTTTGTTGCTTACATCTGGGCTTGTAAATAGGAATGAGGTGAACGCTGTTATGATAGGATGCTCCAAAAGGGGGCAGAGACAAGGATTTATAAGCACCAGGCACTGTGCCATCACACAAGTCAATAGTGGAATTTCTCATCGTTGTGCCACATGTCACATACTGATCATACGTTTTTAAGAGTCTTATATAGCTGGCAGTGATTAAAATCCACTAAAATGAACTTTGGCGCATCCGGAGAGAGAGTCCAGCCTATTGGTCACCTCCTCTATCACCTGGATGGCCAATGTGACGTTAGCCCGTGGATGAATCTAGACCAGTGTAAAGAAAATCTGTGGAAACTCCCTCGGTAAATAAAAGGGCCGAAATGAGACAGACAGGAGCTCCAGATCGGGGGTGCATGTTTTTTCCCGAACCACCACAGTGTTACAATACCTCTGGTTGATATACAAACAAACTCCTCCGGAGGAGGACTTATTTGTGATGAGAAGCAACTGGTCTGAGCGCACCGGACATCCAAAGCCACTTAGACAGAGGTCTTCACCATGATCCGTGTCCTTAAGCCATGTTTGTAAACGCCAGGATACATGTCTCCTTAAAATCCCGGTTACACCGAGCATTGGTCTCCAGCTCATCCAGCTTGTTTCGGATGGACTAGACATTTGACAGCAGGACGGTGGGGAGCGTGGGGAGTCGGTGTCTGTCACGCAGGCCATACTTCCTTATTCTGTGCTGTATTCCCCCTCTTCTCCCTCTTTTCTTCCAACAACTCATCGGCAGTGATAATCCATTTGCCGAAATTTGTTGATCATTCAGGTGAAGCAGATGAGGATTTACACTCACTCTTGGACGGAGGGAGAGAAGTGTCTCCCAAATGTAGGTAATCCTGTTGACAGAAACAGCGGCATTGCTGAGATGTCCCCCGGTAAAATGGCATAAAAAAGTCCACAAAGTGGCAAGAACCCCCAAATACACTCCTCTCATGGTGGAAATGATGTGTTACATACTCCCGGCGGTGACAAAAGTTAAAACTGACGAAGTTAAAATTGACAAGACCACACACAAACACAAGCTGCTGCTCTCGGGTCGCACAGGTGCGTGAGCGTCCCCGCAGGTAAAATGACACCAGCATGATGATAGAAATCTACTGCATTTTTTTAAAATTGCATACGGGGTGGGGTGGGGGGTTAAAACCAAGTTAAATGCAGCAAACTTTATTGAACCCGTCAGACAACCGCACTCATAAATTTGCAACAAATCAGAATAAATAATGGTAGGCCTGTAGCCCATGTATTTTTGCCTACATATGCTTAAGCATAAAGGAGATTGCATGTGTGGATTGACCTCACGTCCTGAATGGAACAATATGTCTGGACCACCTGCGGTTAACAACAAGAGGACGGAGGTACGGGGATAAGAGACTGGAAGGACTTCCCGACCTCCTGGGGGACAGGTGGAGGACTGAGAGACCGGAGGGGGAGTTAATGTCAATAGGGGGTTTTGAAAGGGATATGTGATTCTCCCTTTGTGTGAGATGTATAAATGTGAAGGTCTGATGCAGCTCATCCTCTTTCGTTCTTGAGAGATGACTGGGGATGAAGTGCTTGAATAAAACCTGAATTAAAAGCCAATTCAGCTTCGTTATTTCACGCTCCCCACATTGGTGACCAGTGACGTATGAGAATGCCTGGAAATGCTCTCCACGATCAGGACTCATTGGAGTCTGCCCTAGCAAGCGCCATCGCCGTCAAACTGCCGGAATTCTGGCAGGACAACCCAGACTCGTGGTTCCTCCAGGCGGAGGCACAGTTCACACTCGCAGGCATAACGGCAGATGACACTAAGTTCTACCACGTCATCGCTAGACTCGACAACCGCACAGCTCGATGCGTGCAGAGCTTGGTACAGCAGCCACCCGCCGAAGACAAATACGGCAGATTGAAAGCTGCCCTCACCAAGTGTTTCACGCCCTCAGCCGAAGAGAGGGCTAGGAGGCTCCTGGCTATGCTCAACCAAGGAGATCACAGGCCAGTCGCCCTGATGGAAGACATGCTGCAGCTGAGGGGGTCAGACGACGACGATTTCCTCTTTAAGTACATCTTCCTGACTAACCTCCCAACGCATATGAGAGGAACGCTGTCCAGCATGCGTTGTGACACCCAGCAGGATTTCCGTGACCTGGCCCAAGAGGTGCAGAGGCTCCTCAGCTCCTGCGGCGAGCAGGCGACCGCGGCGGCGACCCGAGGCAGCGACGAGCCGGAGACAGCCGAGCCGAACCTACCAACCATAGCAGTGGCGCGGCCCTGACGTGGCAGAGGTGATGGCCCAGCGGCAGAGGCGCAGCCCCGACGCAGTGGAGGAGAGGATCTCTGCTTTTATCATCGGCGGTTCACAGAGAGGGCGCACAGGTGTGTGCCACCATGCAACTTCAAGAAGTCGGGAAATGGCAGGACCGAGAATCGTTAGCAGCTTCGGCTCTCGGCGAAAGAAATAAGCTGCTATACATCACAGATACGAGCTCCGGGCGCCAGTTCCTTATAGACACCGGAGCCCAAGTGAGTTTTATCACCCCAACCTATGCTGACCGGGTGGCTGGCCCCCGTGGAAACGGGGCAACGGCGGCGAACGGCTCGAGCATCAACACCTACGGGGAAAGGACTTTGTCTCTGTCCTTACATGGCCGCTCTTATGAATGGACTTTTGTCATAGCGGCGGTGAGTTTCAACATGTTAGGTGCTGATTTTCTGTGCTCACATGGTTTGTTAGTTGATCTTGCCAATAGGCGGCTGGTAAATGCACTCTCTTTTTATTCTATTCCCTGTGCAGCTCGAGTGTCCCCGCCACTGGTGCAGACCAACGTTGCCACAGCAGTTGGTAAGTTTAACACAATACTCACCCAGTTTCCAGCACTCACGGTTCCCACATTCTCGGCAACAGTTGCGAAACACGGGGTGGAGCATTTTATCACTACAACTGGCCCCCCCGTCTTCGCGAAAGCTCGGCGCCTGGATGCTGCTAAACTCTCCATGGCGCGTGAGGAGTTCGCCAGCCTAGGGAGGCTGGGCATTATTCGCCGTTCGAAAAGCCCATGGGCTTCGCCGCTGCATATGGTCCCGAAAGCCGACGGCTCATGGAGACCTTGCGGTGATTACCGCAGGCTAAACAACGCCACGGCACACGATCGCTACCCCATCCCACACATCCAGGATTTTTCGGTGCATTTAGCGGGGGCACGCATTTTTTCTAAAATAGACCTGGTTCGCGGCTACCATCAGGTTCTGGTCCGGCCGGAGGACATTCCTAAAACGGCGGTTATAACCCCTTTTGGACTTTTTGAATTTTTGCGCATGCTGTTTGGCTTGAAAGGCGCCGCACAAACATTCCAACGCATGATGGATGCCGTGTTACGTGATCTTCCATTCGTGTTCGTTTACCTCGACGACATTTTGGTCGCCAGTACCTCAGAGGAAGAACACGAAAAACACCTCACTGCGGTTTTTCGGAGGTTGGAAGAGCACGGCTTAATAATTAATCCAGCCAAGTGTCAGTTTGGCGTGGCGCAGACTGATTTTTTGGGCCACCGCGTGTCCCCAGAAGGGGCAGTTCCGCTGCCGGATAAGGTGCGCGCAGTAGCAGATTTTCCCCGACCACAAACGGTCAAATCATTGCAGGAATTTTTAGGAATGGTGAATTTTTATAACCGTTTCCTACCCCACGCAGCGCAGCTCATGCAGCCATTATACGCCGCGCTCAGAAAGTAAAAACCCTCCAATACAATCAAGTGGTCCCCGGAGCGGGAGCGCGCATTCACGGAGGTAAAAAAAAGCCTTGGCTGAAGCAGCGCTTCTAGCTCATCCGGACCCATCGGTCCGCATCGCGCTAACTACCGACGCATCGGATTTGGCCATAGGGGCGGTTATAGAGAAGCACATTGCCGGTGTTTGGCAGCCGCTAGCTTTCTTCAGCAAATCCTTGAGCGAAGCTGAGCGGAAATACAGTACGTTTGACAGGGAACTGTTAGTGCTCCATTTGGCCATCCGCCATTTCCAGTTCTGGCTGGAAGGTCGGCGTTTCACCGCTTTTGTTGACCATAAGCCGCTCACTTTCGCGATGTCCAAAATTTCAGATCCGTGGTCGGGCCGGCAGCAGAGGCAGCTGGCCGCAATTTCGGAATTTACCACTGATATTCAGCACGTAGCGGGTAAACTCAACATAGTAGCAGACTGCCTCTCTCGCGCGGCCACAGCACCGGCGCGCGCAGAGGCAGATTATACTGCAGCAGCCGCGAAGCAAAATAGCGGTGCGGAAGCGCACGCGGCCCCAGTTCACATGGGGATAGATTATGCAGCCATGGCAGCGGAGCAGGGCAAAGATGCGGACGTGCGCGCGCTCCAGTCTGGACCAACAGGGTCAAGGCTGGAGAGCAGGTGTTTGCAAACCGGTATGCCCCCCCTAATCTGCGATGTGTCAACCGGGCGGCCATGCCCGGTAGTCCCGGCCGCGAGGCACCGCCGCGTTTTTGACTCGGTTCACTCCCTGGCACACCCAGGGGTGCGCGCTTCTGTGAAAATGGTAGCGGAGAAGTTTGTTTGGCCGAGCCTGTGCAAACACGTGAAAGAGTGGGCGAGGACCTGCATGGCTTGTCAGCGGGCCAAAATTCATAAGCACACAAGAGCCCTTTTAAACCCGTTCCACATTCCAGCCAAAAGATTCGATCACGTGCACGTCGACCTTGTGGGCCCCCTACTGTCGTCGCAGGGGTTCACACATCTTTTGACAATGGTGGACCGAACCACACGCTGGCCAGAAGTGGTCCCACTGACATCGACCACGGCTGCAGAAGTGGCTCGCGTTTTTTTGACGGCCTGGGTAGCGCATTTCGGGGTCCCGTCGGATATTACGTCCGACAGAGGGCCTCAATTCGTCTCTGAGATGTGGTCAGCGATGGCCAGCAGCTTAGGAGCGAAAATTCACTGCACTACCGCTTATCACCCTCAGGCTAACGGTTTGTGCGAGTGTTTTCATAGGTCTTTGAAGGCAGCCCTCAGAGTGTCGCTTACAGATGCAGATTGGGTAAACTTACTTACCTACATACTTACCTGGCAGGGGAGATACCATGATCAAGAAGGTGGTTCACCCAGGGTGAGGCTCAGCCATTGCACTCCGGTTGGGCTGACCTCTGCGAAACTACCATGGGTTTTATTAGGGTTGCGTTCTGCACCTAAGGAGGATTTAAATGCCTCCCCAGCGGAGTTAGTTTTTGCTCAACCTCTCAGGCTGCCCGATGAGTTTCTACCAGAGCATCTGGAACCGGGATGCCTCCCGGCTCTTGGACCACCGATCGGCACGGGAGCGGACATGCTCCCGGGCCCCGTTCATCACACTTTTCCACGCGTTTTTGTTCCCAAAGCTTTAAAAAATGCTGAGTTCATTTTTGTCAGGCACGAGGCTCTAAGACCAACCCTCCGACCGCCATATGATGGGCCATATAGGGTGCTGGAGACAGGTGATAAGCATTTTGTGCTAGATTTGGGAGACAGAAAGGAAACAGTCAGTATTGATGAACAATGAGTCTGTACGGGTAGCGAGGGCCCCTCGACGCGGCAGACCCCCCAGGGAACGCGTCCCGGAGCCCCCGCAGGGATCAAATAACCACTCTCTTCCTCAGTCAGCAGATTCTTTGCAGGATGGCACTGCAGGGACGCCGAGACCTGCTTACAGCAGATTTGGAAGACGGTTGAAGCCCAGACGGCGTATGGACTGACTGTTTGGTGTTTGATGTTTGATGTGATCATGTGGTATAGACTATGCTATTGATGTTATCACTGATTTTTGATGTGGTCATGTGGTACAGACTGTGCTGTTGATATTAACATGTTCTCTTAATTTTAATATATTGTCCATTCTTTGACGTTTGGGGGGGGGGGTTATGTTGCCCATGTATTTTTGCCTACATACGCTTAAGCATAAAGGAGACTGCATGTGTGGATTGACCTCACGTCCTGAATGGAACAATATGTCTGGACCACCTGCGGTTATCAACAAGAGGACGGAGGTACGGGGATAAGAGACTGGAAGGACTTCCCGACCTCCTGGGGGACAGGTGGAGGACTGAGAGACCGGAGGGGGAGTTAATGTCAATAGGGGGTTTTGACAGGGATATGTGATTCTCCCTTTGTGTGAGATGTATAAATGTGAAGGTCTGATGCAGCTCATCCCTTTCGTTCTTGAGAGATGGCTGGGGATGAAGTGCTTGAATAAAACCTGAATTAAAAGCCAATTCAGCTTTGTTATTTCACGCTCCCCACAGGCCTTCCTATTATGGCCTGTAATAAAACCACTAAAAACAAAACACAAAAAGCACTCAGCACAATAAAAAAAAAAGTGCATTAAGCAAGAATTTTAGAGAAAGATATTTTAAAATCATATAAATTAAAGTCTACTTTTTCAGTTTGGTCATTTTTTTAACAATAAGAGCCATGTCTTTGGCAGTATAATTTGTGACCGCAGTTGGGATCTTTTTCCATTTTGCACTTTTGTTATATAGGATAAAGTTTCCAAATGAAGAAGCCATATAGTAATTTTCTTAGGGCTGGTTCCTTTATTTATTTACTTACTTATTGTAGGGGCTACCTGGGATGTTCAGGGTGGATTTTAATGCATTCTTCATTTTATTAAAGGTATGTAGAGGAGCACTTCCTGGACTCAAGAACAAACTTTAGGTTCTCTGAGGTGCTCTTTGGGTGGGAAACTTCATGAAAACAGCCAAAAAAAAGAGACTCCAATGCACTCTCATTTCAAAAATAAAAAAGCCTTTATTAAAATGGCTTCAGTCATATAACCCTATAAAAATCAATTAAACGATCCAATGCGTTTCGGCCATATGCCTTCATCAGGGAGTCAAACGGGTATCAAGAAGAGTGGAGAGAGAGCTGCATTCTTCATTTTATAGTTGATGACATATCAAGTGGTGAAACAAATTAGTGGTAGTGCAACATAATTTGCACAAAACTATTTTGTTCAATTTTTTACCACTGCCAGAGAACGGAGCTGGTGTGTTTTTCTCCTTTCGTTCAAATCTGCTGCGCTGCAGCCTGTGTGTGTCATTTTTCCCCCCTTTCCCCATGCTCTGCTAGTGTTGCCAGATTGTGCATAAAAAACAAACATCTCTGCTCCACGAAAACAAGCTCAAAAGAAGCAGTTTCTAAAGAAGAAAATTGCAGGAAAAAAACAGACCTGGCAACGACCCTGAAATGAAACAGGTGCAGGGAGGCGGGGGACCTGAGTGCAGCAGCTGTGAAAGGGAGAGGAAAGGGACGCTGACAGAGAAGTGGCCTTAACTTGCCGCAGAAATGCTCGACATTGGTGATAAGCACATCATATGTATCGCGCATGGTAAAATGTATTAGTGTAACAAATATATTCATTGTATCACCCCACCCTAACTGAAACTGAGTAAGAGAATATTTCTAGCCATAGAGTATTACTGCTGTAAAAGAGACATTTGTTTAAATTAGATGTTCCAAACTATTTTGTTTGGAAGTTCAGTATTAAGCAAATTTGTCTGAAATGTGTTGAACTAATAACACAGCATTTAATATGTGCATAGACATACAAATGCATCCAAATATATGCACACAAATGTACATACAGTACATCCATGTGTATATGTACAGTACACACATCTGCATGCATATGTATGTATACGTGCACAGATGTTGATACATACAATACACCAGGGGTGTCAAACTCATTTTAGCTCGGGGGCCACATACCACCAGATTTAATATCAAGTGGGCCGGACCAGTAAAATAATAGCAAAACAACCTAATGGTAACTCCAAATTTAGTACAAAGAAGTACAAGTACATTATGAAATGTTTACATTTATTGGACCATTTATCTAAAAGACGCTTTACAATAGATTCATTGTTATTTCTAGTACGCTGCACGGCTGCAAACCGCGTTCTTGGTCTGCTCCATTTTTAACTTTTATGTTTGCATTTGGTGTTATGTCCATGTCAGTGTTTGCTTAAAATGACTGGATACAGTACATAAAATGAACTGTCTGTGGATAATACTGATTCTGGTGGAAATAGTGGCCTCTACAAGTCGGTGGTTCCCGGGCCAGGCTCAAACACGGAAACAGCTGACTGTCAAAATGATCAGCGGTTTTCCTGGGCACCGGACTATGCTCTCCTACAGTTGGGAAACTTTACTGGGACTGCGCCCTTCGCTCACCTTTACGGGTAAAACACATGGATTAGCCGCAACATTGCTTGACCAGGTTCCCCAAGAGCTGAGAAAACCAGAAAGCCGGAGGAAATGAAGAAGAGGAGGGATACGCAACCACCTGCACAAGAGGCACTTCAGGCCAGCTCTCCCGTCCATCATCCTCACTAACTTGCGCTCACTGAACAATAAAAGTGGAGGAGATTCGAGCCTATGCAAGGTACTGTGCTGAATTTCGGGAAGCGTCATTAATGTGCTTCACAGAAAGATGGCTTCAGTCGGATATGCCCGATTGTCTCTTTGAGACCAGTAGATTTAATCTGGTACGCACTGACAGAGACGCCAGCTCCAGAAAATGCACAGGTATAAACAATCTTTACTGCCGACAGTTCACTGTGAAAGAGAAGATCTCCGATCCCAATGTTGAGATGCTTTGCATGTCTCTCAGGCCTTTCTATCGCCCACGTGAACTTGGTTGTGTCCTGCTGTGTGTGGTCTACATTCTGCCTAGTGGCAAAGCTGGGTAAGCAGCTGCCACTATTGTTGAATATGTACACAGACTACAGCAAAAATATCCAGAGGCACCTACTATTGTCTTTGGGGATTTGAATCATTGCAACCTGGACAGTGCATTACCTGGCTTCTATCAGTTTGTCAAGAATGAAATGAGAAAGAACAAAATTCTTGACAAATGCTATGTAAATGTGAAAATGGCCTATGCATCCAGAATTAGACCTCTTGTGGCAAACTCAGATCATTATATTGTGTTTTTAATTCCCACTTATAAGGCAAAATTAAACAGCTGTAAATTGAAAGAGAGAGATATGAGAATTTGGTCCCCGGAGAGCAAGGACAAACTTAAAGCATGTTTTGACTTGACAGGCAGGGAAATATTTCATAACGACTCCTTGGATGAAACAACTAATGTAATTAATGGCTATATTAATTTCTGTGTGCAGTCTATGATTCCAACCAAAACAATCAAAATCTATCCAAATAAAATATATCACCAAGAAGTTCAAAAGGGGCATTATTACTAGAAAAACTGCATTTAAAATAAAGATTTCATCAAACTTAAACAGCTGGATAAGGACTTAAAGAAGAAACTCAGGGATGCCAGACAAGCACACAGACAGAAACTAGAGGAGAACTTTAAGGCAAATAACCCCAAAAGACTCTGGGACACTCTGAAGAAGATGATAGGAATATCATCCTTAAATAAATTTATTGTGACAGAAAACAGTCTCATGTTTGCAAATGAACTCAACAGTTTCTTCTCTCATTTTGAATCTGTATATGACCCTTTGAAATGTGAACAGCTCCTTAAAACCGTAATACCTACAAGTGATGACAGGATTATCATAACTGTAGATGAAGTCAAGGAGGTTTTCTTCCACATCAATCCCTGGAAAGCTTTGGGTCCTAATACCAATAGTGGTCTAGTGTTAAAGGCATTTGCCAGAGAACTAGCCCCTGTCTGGCAACCAATCTTCCAGCGTTCTGTGGATACTCATACCATACCACTCATCTGGAAAACATCTCACATCAAACCGCTTGCTAAAAAACAACGCCCAGAAGAATATAATGATTTCCAGCCAATAGCTCTAACATCTCTTATTATGAAATCACTTGAAAAATTATGGTCCAACATCTCAACTCGGAAATAGGTTATTCACAGGATTCTTTTCAGTTTGCTTACAGGCAAGAATGCAGCACAGAGGATGCAGTCATTACCCTGGTACATCTTATCTCCAAACATATCGATAAATCCAATTCATATGCCAGGGCTATTTTCCTTGATTTTTCATCTGCATTCAATACTATACAACCAGATCTACTTCTACCCAAAATGCTTCAGTTACAGGTTAATCCTGTCCTCATTCACTGGTACTATTCATTCCTCACCAACAGAATACAGGTGGTAAAATGACTCGCTCTCTTCTAAAAGTCAACTAATGTTGGTGCACCTCAAGGCTGTATTCCCTCACCTGTGCTGTTCACTTTATATACTTCAGACTGTACCACCAGTGTACCCAACCAGTATTTACTGAAATACTCTGATGATTCTGTCCTGCTCTCTCTGCTGACCAATGCCAGTGATCCCAGTCTGTACCAGCAGAATGTGGACTGGTTAAATGAGTGGCGAGACAAAAATGCCGTAATAATCAACACAAAAAAGACTGAGGAGATTGTTTTTGGCCATTCTCCCAATAATCTACTTTCCTCACTGATAATCCACAATGAGGAAATTAAACAGGTGACTTATAAATATTTAGGAGTCTTGATTGATGTGTCCCTATCACGGACACCTCATACAGATTATATCTGTAAGAATATGCAGCAGCATGTCTACTTTCTGTGTAGATTTAGATCTTTTGGAGCCAGCAGCAAGATAATGACTCCGTTTCACTTCTCAGTCATACAGAGTGTGCTGTTGTACTGTAGCACAGCCTGGTTTAGCAGCCTGACTGTTAAACTTAAACCTAAACTCAACAATCAAAAATCTGCGCAAAGATCATTGGTCAACCACTCATAAGTAATTTTCATGAAGCACACAGGAAAAGCATGATCAGGTTAGCCAACTCATTCTCCTCTGACTCCTCCCATGTTCTAAACAGTGAATACCAACTTCTTCCCTCAAACAGACGATTCAGAATTCCTACATTTAAACACAATCAATCAATCAATCAAAGACTTTATTCCA
The DNA here is from genome assembly GCA_020510985.1 of Pholidichthys leucotaenia. Lineage (NCBI taxonomy): Eukaryota > Metazoa > Chordata > Actinopteri > Cichliformes > Pholidichthyidae > Pholidichthys > Pholidichthys leucotaenia. The sequence goes on along the minus strand of CM035842.1, from coordinate 143,416,630 downwards.
GACTCAAGGTCCATCAAAAAAAGTAAAAAAAAAGTAAAAACAAGACAGCTGAAACAATCAAAAAGTTACAAAAAACACTAAGACACAACTGCTAAGAGAAATACAAAGACAGTACAGACTTTAAAAAGACTTAAAAAGACAACTGTACCAGTGCCTTCTAAACTGTGACTGACAGCGAATAGAACTGAGCTTAATGCTAGACATGACTTGAATGATTTCATTTCTAGATACATCAAGCCGACAGATGAATTTATACATAAGATTCCTTATTACTGCATGCAGAGTATTTACACGTGATAAGACAAATAACTCGGAAGCACTGCACCATCGAGGCTTTTTAAGTAAAATTCTTAAGGCATCATTGTAGGCAACCTGTAATTTCTGCATACTTTGTTTCCTATAATTTATCCATAAATGAGCAGTGTATAAAGGTGTACAATAGGTTTTAAAAAGAACCAGTTTCACCTCATCTGAACAAAAACCAAATCTGCGTGCAAGAATATTTGCTTGCATGTAGATTTTGCAGCGTTGTCTGAAAATATCATCATCAGTCATTCTATCATTAATAAAATGTCCCAGATATTTAATTTTATCCCTGACAATTAATTCCCTGCCTGCCAATTCAAAGACAGGGAATTTCATTAACAAATCTTCTTTAGTGCGGCAAATCAGCACACAACTCTTATTTGTATTATATTTTATGTCATTTTCCTCTCCATAAGCACTACACACTCTTAGTAACTCCTGAAGACCAGCACTACTTGGACTGAGAATAACTAGATCATCAGCATACATAAAATGATTCACTAACTTATTCCCTATTAAACACCCAGTTTTACAGGCATTCAGTTGCTTTGACAACTCATCCATGTAAAGATTAAATAGAATAGGGGACAGTATACTGCCCTGTCTGACACCACTGCTCACACCAAATGGGGATGAATGACTCTTCCCCCATTTCACCAGCATCTTCTGATGTGCGTACCAGTAAATCAGGATACGTACTAAGTACTTGGGAACCCCCCTGTCAATCATTTTCCTAAACAATATCCTGTGATTAACACGATCAAACGCCTTGGAGGCGTCAATAAAACACAGAAAAACTGAAGAATTTTGATTTCTGTACTTATTTATAATTTCTTTTAAAGCATATATGCACAGATATGTTCCATGATGGGGTTTGAATCCAAATTGATGATCAGTAGATTTGATGAATACATTTAATTTTTCAAACATGATTTTTTCCAGTACTTTAGATATTATATTGGCTATAGCTATGGGCCTGTAATTATCCAGGCTACACAGCTTGCCAGCTTTATCTTTAATGACTGGTACCAACACAACAGACAATAAAGATTCTGGTAACATCCCATGAATCATGAAGCTGGTGAAACAGATTGCAAGAAGAGGAGCAATTCTTGAGCTAGCATATTTAAGATGCTCAGCAGAAATACAGTCTAAACCACTCGCTTTGTTATCTGATAGCTCTCTAATGGCTTTGGTCACTGCATGAGTGTCAATCAGGAGCGAATCGTCCCTTTCTACTTTCCCTACCTTATAAGTTTCATCCTTAGTTGAATTAAATAATGAGTAAAAGTGTTGCCGCCAAAGATCCACAATATTTTCTGTACCTGAAATGCCTTCCAAAGTACAGGGCAAAGACGTTTTACTGTTACTAATCCGTCTAAGCTCCTTCCAAAAATCTGTGACATTCTTATCTAACAATTTCTTGGCCAAGGAATTACTTCTCATTAGCTGCTCATTTTTAGAAATATGACGAATAGCATACTTAAACTTTGCATTTGTACATTTCTTCATCTCAAATTCTGGCCCTTGTCTGGGTCTCCCAGCCACCACCCATGCTTTATATGCTTCCCGAGCTTCAGAATAAGGCACAGCTACAGCCTCATTCCAGCCAGGTCTAACATTATGTGTTTTACGTATTTTCTTATAATAAGTCTTGCTGTCCTTATACAGGGAGTTAACTATAGCATTGTACAAACTACAAAGGTCTTTCTTATGCTCAACAATGCTACAGTTCACATCGCTGCACATTACAGCATCTCTAGGAAGACATATTTTACTCAAGGATTTATCTGTATGAACACAATATTCTACAATTTCTTCCTCAGAAAGAGTGACCCAGTCTAATTTTCCCACCTCATCCTGACTGACATTTTGACAAAGTGCAGGTAGACAGTCAACATTAATTATCATCTCAAACGGTATATGATCAGACATTGCTAACCCATAATAAATACTCATACCACCCAAAGAAGCAATGTGCATCACCAGTGCTGATGCAATGATCTAGCCAGGACGTAGTGTGCCAAGCCTCACTTATATAGGTATAACTATCAGGAGGCATTAGTACCTTACTTGACAAGATTAAGTTGTTCTCATAACAAAAATGATACATATGTTTTGCAAATAAGGAGTCAGTGTCAGATATGTCTGCATTCAAGTCCCCCATAATAAAAATACAAGCATTATTATAGTCTTGCATATAAGAATTAATAAAGGCAAGCTTATTTAAATATTCATCCTCATTCTGTTGACACTCAAATGGCGTATATACATTAATAATAAGGAATTCCTTATCATTACAATTAAACTGCACACCAATACACCAATCTACACCAAGTCGGACCACTTTTATCAAGGAGTCCAGCTTCTTTCTCCAGAGGATAGCCACCCCTCCAGGTATCCTCCCCCTGATAATCCCCTTGCTGAGGTCAGTTGTAGACTCCCCAGCACCATGGAAATCAGGGTTAAGACAGTTCAAACGTTCCAAGTCTTGTTCTGAAAGAAACGTCTCCTGAAGGCACAAAATATCACAATTGTTCAATAAATTGTCAATAACTAACCGGCGAGCTTTCTCCCCAGCACTTTGCCCCAATTTAAGGCCACGACAGTTGTAAGACATGACCTTAATACCCATCAAAAAAGGAGGAAGAGTTAAGAAAGATCACCATCATGCGTGGGTGCCCGCATATTCTCCACAGCAGCCGCTCCACTAGCTCCAGCCCTCCCAGCCCCCCGGGGCTCATAATATCACCGCACCAATGCGCCCTCTGGCCAGAGCTCTGGCTAGTACATGTCCCCCACCTCAGAGCATTCCGCCGTTACTTTAAACGAGCTAACCCTGCCGTTCCCAGTGAGGATTTTCTGACAGAAAACTTCTCGTCTAAGCTTATCTTTAAGATATGCAGATAAAGTGTCAGCTTCCAAATCACGATGAAAACGGGTAGCAAACACACTCACCGTCTTAGTCCGAACTGTTTTAATATTACCAGAGCCCGTACCCACAACAGGGGCCGCGTTGCTGGCTTTATTCCTGCGGCTGTTTGAAGCAGAGGATGGCTTGGGTTTATCCGCAGCGCGCTCAGATTGTCTTCGTCCCTTTTTCACTACTTGACTCCATGTTGGAGATCCTGGTGAAGAGGCTACTGTTCCAGAATTTTCTCCGGTTATAGGCTGATCCACCGGGTCCGAATTCACATCCAAAGCCTTCTCTCCAGCGGTCAAGTGAGATTCCCGTGTATCTCCAGGTCTTGAGTCGATCATCGGGCAGGCTCCCTCCTCCGCTCCGACAACAGCGGGGCTGACGGGCCCTCCCAGGGCGGGCGCCTCCTTATCCACGGCCCGTGCGGCAGACTGCTCCAGGCCACTTACACGACAGGCAATATCCGAGGTTATCGTGCGTAGATCTTAACTGGAGCTAGTCTGTAACAGCATGGTTTGTTTCATGGCACAAACCTCTGCACGTAACTGCTCCATTCTCCTCAGTAGACTTGAGCAGTCCAGGCTGGAAAATGTAACCAGCGGCAAATCATCCAGGTAATGAGAGACAAATCTAGGTAGTTTTTCACCACATTCATTCATCACCTTAAGGCAACTCTTTAAATTATTTACATCTTTCTGGGCCCCCTTGTGTGTAACACACCTTTGTGTAGTGGGGCAGAGCTCAAACAGGACTTTTTTTGAGGCCTCAATCCACTCAGAGTCAAAAGTATTTGAGGCCAATAAGACGATCTCATCCTGACTCAGAGTCTTAATTTTCACTGCAAGGAAATTTAGCAGCTCATCCTCAACAATTATTTTCCCCTCAGTAGTTTTATATACTTCAGGTTTTAAACGAGACCGTAAAACACAATAAATTTAAAAATTCATTTATCCACCAATCCATTCTGCTGCTGAACCAGAATCTGAATGGCCGAATACCATCAAGCCCATGGTCTAAATATGTGCTGTTATGCCTGTCCTCACCATTTTATTTTTATTTGTACTAGTGCATTGCCTGTAGAGCGCAAGGATTCCTGTCTGAAACAGGTATCCCAATCAGGCTTTACAGGCCCAAATGTAGGCTGTGTTTGAAAGTGCAATACAAAGAGGTGCAGCCTATACTGTATGTAGGCAATCATATGTTAGACTTTGACAAATATAAAAGCGAGTAAATGGCACTAAGATTTATTTGATTGTGGGAATATTAATTACAGAACACCTAAATATTGAAAATAAATGGGACATCCAATATTAGCGACTGTTTCAGATCCCTTGTTTGTTTGTTTGTCAGATCACTTATTTGTGTGATCTTTTATCACTTATATTCAAGATAATAGTGTATCTTGCACTTTGAGGAATGGGAGTTGTTCAGTCATCATAATTATTTTAGTTTAGTTTATATCACTATTCAGTGATGGAGTTATGTGTAATATTGAATTTCTTCTGTGTATCATCAATAAACTCATGCAGTACTATAACAGGACACGCTTACAAATATTTGAGACCCATTGGCTGCTGCTTTACCGGTGTGCCTGCGAAGAACTGCGATCCACTGGTTCAGCTGCTGCTTCCCCGCCAGCACCCCCACCCGTGTTCTTCATGCAGAATTATTCATTACACCTACACAATCACGGCAACTTTATGGTGTAATTTTTTAAGCATTAAATCTTAAGTCTATCTTTTGTCGCTATTTGCACTGCGGGTAGCATTACTGTACATGGACTGCTGTTGTTGTTTTTCCAGCCTTATTCCTTTTCTCTTTTGTATTGTGCACACCACTGAAGAAAGAGAGAAACGCCATTTCAAATCTCCTGTATGTCCTGTATGTATATCAGCTGTTCTGATAGATATGCCAAAATGTCAGAACACCAGTGGATCCAATCAGCTGATCGCTGGAACTACAGAGCTCAGCTGTTTTCCATGATAAATCAGTCTCAGGGCAAATGCACACTCCATGCATTATCTTTTTTTTTCCACTTTATTGAAAATAACTTTTTTTTTTAATCGCCATCAGTTAGCGTGCCTTTGAGTTGGGTCATGTCTGGCTGCTGCTTCTCCCGGCTTCTCCTGTTAGACCCGGTCCGCTGATGCTCCACCCAGTCTGCTCATGCACCTCATTCTCCACATATGGTGAATGATCTTTTTTTAAGCATTAAATCTTCAGTACTGTTTTTTTCTATCTTTCTAACTTTCATTTCCTTGTTTTGTCCAGGGAACACTGTGGTGACTGACAGGTGTTATCCAATCAGCATGGTTGTGATGCCGCATATTGTCCAATCAGCATGGAGTCAATCCGAAACCCCGCCCACACTTCTCGAAGCTAGGCATGAAGAGACACGGAGTGGTGACAGAGCAGTGGCTAAACTTTTATTGATAAAAATTACATATTTTGACTGAGCGACTCCATACTTGGGAAGACACACCCTCGTAACCTCAGGAAACCACGTTTAAAACCTAAGGTTAGTCTGAGGAATGGTTCAAGAGATATGCGTGGAACATACATACAGACAGACAGACAGGTAGACACAGACAGGGACTTGGTAAATTTATAGACAGATGGTGTGTCCAACTGGTATGTTTGTGTAACCTGTATGTTTTGTCCAATCTATATGTGGGTTTTTTCAATGTTTGAAAATGGAGTGTCCTATGAACTGAAAAACAAATTACAGTAGTAATTGACAATAAAGTTGTATCGTATTTTACAAAACATGAACAACCTGAAAGATGAATCTTCATCAAAGTATGAACAACCTTTTTTTCGTTTCTGCTCTGTTTTGAACTGAGACTGCTGATGAACAATATCTTAATCTATCTATAAATGCACGAAATCTCTGTCTGTCTGTATCTCTCTGTTCCACGCATATCTCTTGAACCGTTCGTCAGACTGGCCTCAGATTTTATAAGTGTTTTTGCTGAGGTTACGAGGGTGTGCATCCCCGAGTATGGAGTCACTCAGTCAAAATATGCAATTTTTATCAATAAAAGTTTAGCCACCGCTCTGTCTCTTCATGCCCTTCAGTGTGTGCAGGGTGTTAGCTTGACTCCATGCTGATTGGATAATATGCGGCATCATGACCAGTCAGTCACCACAGCGTTTCACAAACAAAAAAAGGAAGTGAAAAGCAACAAATTTGACAAGAAAGAGAGAATAGTGAAGATGTAATGCTTAAAAAATTACACTGTGATGTTGCCGTGATTGCGTACGTCTAAAGGATAATTCAGGGAATGCCAGCGGGGACCCAGGGTCTGCAGCAGTGGGTGGAACGTGGTCCTTCGCAGGGCAGTAAGCCCAGCCCGCCCGGTCAACAGTAGACAGGAGTCTCTTTGCAGGGCCATGACTAGCAGAATGCCCAGCAGAATGCCCAGATCAACTGCATATCATATGCAGCCACATGCACAGTTTGACTAAATGACGACTGTCACCAAGCTGGACACAAAAACGCTCAAATAACAAAATCAATCATTTTTATTTAAATATTTATGGACAAATGGGCAACACTGATGCAACAGTTGCAGCCAAATAGGTCATTCTGCTGTGCATAATATCGGTGTTTTGTACATATAATATCCCTAAAATATAAAAGGATGCCCTAGAATGGGTTTCAAATATTTGTAAACGCTCCCAGTCAGCGGTAGACAGCAGTCCCGACTGCTGCTTCATTGTGGAACGGAATGGCCAGATCAACTGCATATCATATGCAGACACATATGCAACAACAAGATGCAAAAATGCCCAAATAATGAAATAAATCCTTTTTATTTAAATATTTATAGACAAATGGGCAACATTGACGCAACAGTTGCAGCCAAATAGGTCATTCTGCTGTGTATAAAAAACATGCAAGTTAGGTTAATTGGAGACTCTAAAGTGGCCCTAGGTGTGACTGTATGTGTGAATGGTGAAGGGATTGGCACCATACTGTGGCTGCCTCATCCATCCAGGTGGATGCCCTGAATTTCCCTCTGGGGATCAATAAAGTATACAAAATACAAATACAAAAAAAAAAGTTTGGTGTTTTGTACTTATAATACCTCTAATATAAGATAAGATAAGATAAGCCTTTATTAGTCCCACAATGGGGAAATTCCAGGATTGCAACAGCACAGGGATAGCAACACTCAGAGCAATAATTAAGAAGATACGAAAAATATAATTAAGAGCAGTGGATATACATACGTACACATAAATATATAAATATACAGTATATACAAAGTGCGGAGCATTGTAGCAAGATGGAATAAACAGCATCACCGTCTACTTAGTTATCCTACACAGTATGAATATGTACCCATACATATTGTCACCCTCCGTAGCAACTGATATTGTCCTAGTTGTATACTGGAGAGGACCATTTGTGTAAGTCTGTTGCGTCTTTTGCATTCAATACTATTAGGTTGTCACGTTTTTTTTGCTATCTCTGCGAGCAGCCCTGCTTAGGTTATTCAGTCTGACAGCTGTAGGTAGGCAGGACCTGCAAAACCTCTCGGTTGCGCACCTAGGATGATGTAGCCTACTGCTAAATGAGCTCCTCAGTGCGTTCAATATGTCCTGCATAGGGTGGGACTCGGACTCCAGCAGAGATGACAGTTTAGCCACCATCACGATAAACAGCAGAGAAAATGGGCATTTTTGAGGAGCAAAAAAAACCAGTTTCCACTACAGGAACCAATTTTACAAGAACTTCCTTTGCAGTGTGCAGGAACGTCTGTGAAAGGGGATGTTTTCAGGAACTCGTGGTCTAAATAAGGCTGCAGTCCGGGTGGATGCTTCAGAGTGACAGAGAAAACTGCAGGGGTGCAGTTTAGGGTTGACTCCATGCTGACTGGATAAAAGTTGGCATCGTGACGTAAACAAAACTGAAGGAAAGCTTCAGTCTGATTGCGTGTTTTTGGCACAGTCAACAGCAGGCGGTTGCCCAGATGGGATGTCTACAGTCTGGTGGGTCTCACGGCTTCATCTACCCATAGAAGAGGATCTTCAGGTCGGGGAACAGGGAGATGCTGAAGTCCGTACAGAGGGAGCTGAGGAGAAAGATCAGAGAAGGCAAGGACAGCTTCAGGAAGAAGATGGAGGACAAGCTGCAACAGAGCGACATCAGCGGGGTCTGGAGAAACCTCAAAACCATCTCGGGGCTCCAGAATACCTCCCCCCAGGCCACGGGGGGCAGGGAGTGGGCGAACAACCTGAATCTGTTTTTCAATAGATTTGACCAACCGCCCTCCCCCCTGTCTGCACAACAACCACTGCTGCCTCTAAGAAATCAAGTCCTGCTACCCACTCCCCACTCCACCGACACCCCCCCCACTCCCAACACACAGCCCCCCATCCTGACCCTGACCAAGACCCAGGTGAGGACGGAGCTGAGGAAGATCAAGGCGAGGAAGGCGTCGGGACCGGACGGCATCAGCGCAAAGCTCCTCAAGTCCTGTGCAGACCAGCTGTGTGGGATTGTGACGTATATCTTCAACATGAGCCTGAAACTGGGGAGGGTACCACAGCTGTGGAAAACATCTTGTGTGGTACCTGTACCAAAAACTTCCCACCCCAAAGACCTGAACAGCTTCAGACCGGTGGCCTTGACGTCCCACTTGATGAAGACCCTGGAGAGACTGCTCCTTGCTCATCTCCGCCCCCTGGTGGAACCAGCGATGGATCCACTCCAGTTCGCCTACCAGCATGGCATTGGGGTGGAGGATGCGGTGATCTTCCTCCTTCACCGTTCTCTGTCCCACCTGGAGAAGCCCGGGAATATGGTGAGGATCATGTTCTTTGACTTCTCCAGTGCTTTCAACACCATCCAACCGATGATCCTGAAGGACAAGCTGCTGCGCGCAGGGGTGGACCAGCACCTGTCATCATGGATCCTGGACTACCTCACGAACCGGCCTCAGTTTGTGAGAACCCGGGACTGTGTTTCCGACACGATCATCAGTAGCACGGGGGCCCCCCAGGGAACGGTGCTGGCTCCCTTCTTGTTCACTCTTTATACTGCGGACTTCTCACACAACACAACACATTGCCATCTACAGAAGTTCTCTGATGACTCTGCGATCGTTGGTCTCATCTCCAGCGGAGATGAAGCTGAGTACAGAGGGCTTATCCAGGACTTTGTGGACTGGTGCCATCGGAACTGCCTCCAGATCAACGTGAGGAAAACTAAGGAGCTGGTGGTGGACTGCCGCAGGCATGGGCAGCCCCTCACAGCACCAGTAAATATACAGGGAACAGACATCGAGATGGTGACATCCTACAAGTACCTGGGTATTCATCTGAACAATAAACTAGACTGGTCACACAATACTGACGCACTCTACAAGAAGGGACAGCGCAGGCTGTTCCTGCTGAGGAGACTCAGGTCTTTTGGTGTACAAGGGGCGCTGCTGAAGTCATTCTATGACACGGTGGTGGCATCAGCCATCACTTTTGGAGTGGTCTGCTGGGGCAGTGGCATTACTGCAGCCGATAGGAAGAGACTGAACAAACTGATTAAGAAAGCTAGCTCTGTCCTGGGGCAACGCCTTGATCCGATGGAGGAGATAGGAGAGAGAAGGACGGTGGCTAAACTGTCATCTCTGCTGGAGTCCGAGTTCCACCCTATGCAGGACATACTGGATGCACTGAGGAGCTCATTTAGCAGCAGACTACATCATCCCAGGTGCACAACCGAGAGGTTTCGTAGGTCCTTCCTACCAACGGCTGTCAGACTGTACAACCTAAGCAGGGCTGCTCGCAGAGATAGCAAAAAGACGTAACAAACTAATAGTTTTGTTTTTTTTTTGAATGCAAAAGATGCAATAGACTAGACACAATGGTCCTCTCCGGCATACAACTAGGAACATACCGGTCGCTATGGAGGGTGAGAATATGTATGGGCACATAATCATACCATGTAGGATAACTAAATAGACGGTTATGCTGTTTCATCCCACCTAGCAACAATGCTCTGCACTGTGTGTGTTTATATATTTACATATTTATTCCATCTAGCTACAATGCTCTGCACTGGGTGTGTTTATATTTATATATCTATATATTTATTCCATCTAGCTACAATGCTCCGCACTGTGTTTTTATATATCTACATATTATTCCATCTAGCTACATTGCTCCGCACTGTGTGTGTTTATATACTTGCATATTTATTCCACCTAGCTGCAATGCTCCATACTGTGGGTGTTTATATATTTACATATTTATTCCATCTAGCTACAATGCTCTGCACTGTGTGTTCATATATTCATATATTTATTCCATCCAGCTACAATGCTCTGCACTGTGTGTCTGTGTGTGTGTGTGTGTGTGTATATATATATTTTATAGTAATATGTACATATGTATATTAGCTGCTCTTGCTTGCTTGTTTTTTCTTGCCTTCTGATTGTTGCTCTGAGTGTTGCTATCCCTGTGCTGTTGCAATCCTGGAATTTCCCCGTTGTGGGACTAATAAAGGCTTATCTTATCTTATCTTATCTTATCCTTCTCTCTCCTATCACCTCCACTGGGTCAAGGCGTTCTCCCAGGACGGATCTAGCTTTCTTGATCAGTTTGTTCAGTCTCTTCCTATCGGCTGCTGTAATGCCGTTGCCCCAGCAGACCACACCAAAAGTGATGGCTGATGCCACCACCGTGTCGCAGAATGTCTTCAGCAGCGCTCCTTGTACACCAAAAGACCTGAGCCTCCTCAGTAGGAACAGCCTGCGCTGTCCCCTCTTGTAGAGTGTGTCGGTATTGTGTGACCAGTCTAGTTTATTGTTCAGATGAACACCAAGGTACTTGTAGGATGTCACCATCTCAATGTCTGTTCCCTGTATGTTTACTGGTGCTGTGAGGGGTTGTCCTTGCCTGTGGCAGTCCACCACCAGCTCCTTAGCTTTCCTCGCGTTGATCTGGAGGCAGTTCCGATAACACCAGTCCACGAAGTCCTGGATAAGTCCTCTGTACTCAGCTTCATCTCCGTTGGAGATGAGGCCGACGATCATAGAGTCGTCAGAGAACTTCTGTAGATGGCAGTGTGTTGTGTTGTGTAAGAAGTCCACAGTATAAAGGGTAAACAGGAAGGAAGCCAAAACCGTTCCCTGGGGGCGCCCCCGTGCTACCGATGATCGTGTCAGACACACAATCCCGGGTTCTCACAAACTGTGGCCGGTTAGTGAGGTAGTCCAGGATCCATGATGACAGGTGCTGGTCCACCCCTGCGCACAGCAGCTTGTCCTTCAGGATCATCGGTTGAATGGTGTTGAAAGCACTGGAGAAGTCAAAGAACATGATCCTCACCGCATTCCCGGGCTTCTCCAGGTGGGACAGAGGTCGGTGAAGGAGGAAGATCTCTGCATCCTCCACCCCAATGCCGTGCTGGTAGGTGAACTGGAGTGGATCCATCGCTGGTCCCACCAGGGGGCGGAGGTGAGCAAGGAGCAGTCTCTCCAGGGTCTTCATCATGTGAGACGTCAGGGCCACTGGTCTGTAGCTGTTCAGATCTTTGGGGTGGGATGTCTTTGGTACAGGTACCACACAAGATGTTTTCCACAACTGTGGTACCCTCCCCAGCTTCAGGCTCAGGTTGAAGATGTGCTCCACAATCCCACACAGCTGGTCTGCACAGGACTTGAGGAGCTTCGTGCTGAATATATAATAATATATAATATAATATATAAAAGGATAATATAATATATAAAAGGATGCACTACTATGGGTCTCAAATATTTGTTAACGTGTCCTGTTATAGTACTGCATGAGTTTATTGATGATAGACTATACTAGACTAACATAAGATTCTGTAATTTCCCAGTTTGGGATCAATAAAGTACATCTAAACTACACATCTAAACTAAATTATAATGGTGACTCAACAACTCCCATTCCCCAAAGTGCAAGATACACTATTATGAATATAACTCATAAAAGATTGAAAGATTTTATTTGTCAGTACGACTATACGTACAGGACATACAGCAGAATTGAAATGCCGTTTCTCTCTCTCTTCAGTGGTGTGCACAATATAAAAAAAAAAGAAAAACTTTAAACTTCATTTATATAGCACCTTTCATACAACAAAGTGCAGCTCAAAGTGCTTTACAGTTAAAAACAATTGCAGATAAAACACAAACCAAATAATAAAAAGACAAAGAGAGCCCTCCCCAAGCCCTCCCCCTGCCCCCACTCTCATCCAAGGTATACATCCACCTGACCCCAAACCACCCCAGAGCCCACCTCCTCCTACCCTGTTCCGCCCCACCCACAAGTAATAATAAGCATAGTTAAAACATGGCTGAGGACTGAGGACCAGAGTGAGGACACGCCATCATGGGGGGACCGTCAGCACCAGGAGCCGGTCTCAGCTCACAGCTGCAGAGACACCGCCACAGGGGCCACCCCGCCCAGGCAGACAGAGGAGCCCACACCACAGCCAACAGGCCATGACTGGACTCCCCCATCCCACCAAGCCAGGGCCACCACCACAGCAGCATCCCCACCGCCAGAGCCAGTTACAGCTCCAAGTGCTGAGAGCCCCCCCCCCCCCCCCACAATGAGGAAACACTAGAACTACAAATACCATAAGATAAAATAAAATAAAAAGAGGTCTTAGCTGGTCTTAGCCCACTGATCTTAACTGGTCTTAGCCCACCTGAGGCCGCGGGTGAAGACGTGGCTGGACCCTCTGCAGTTTGCATATCAGCCCCATTTAGGAGTTGAAGATGCTGTCATCTACCTGTTGCAACGAGCCCATCTGCACCTGGATGGTGGAGGAGATACTGTGAGAATCACATTTTTTGATTTCTCCAGTGCCTTTAACACCATCCAGCCACTGCTGCTGAGTGAGAAGCTGCGGGTGATGGGGGTTGACAGCTCTGTGATCTCCTGGATTACTGACTACCTGACAGGCAGACCACAGTTTGTCCGGCTGGGCAATGTCTTGTCTGGAGTGGTGGCTAGTGATACGGGAACTTCACAGGGGACTGTGCTCTCTCCTTTTCTTTTTACCTTATACACCACTGACTTTCAGTACAACACTGAGTCATGCCACCTGCAGAAATTATCTGATGACTCAGCTGTTGTGGGGTGTATAAGGGGAGGAAAGGAAGGGGAGTACAGGGCACTGGTAGACAGATTTGTGGAGTGGACGGAGCAGAATCATCTGAGATTGAATGTCAGCAAGACCAGAGAGATGGTGATTGACTTCAGGAAGAGGAAGACTCCGTCTCAGCCATTGCAGATTAGGGGAGGGGATGTGGGAGTGGTTAAGGACCACAAATATCTGGGTGTCAGGATCAGCAGCAGGTTGGACTGGAGATCCAACACCGATGCTGCGTACAAGAAGGGGATGAGCAGACTCTACTTTCTGAGAAAGCTGAGATCCTTCAACATGTGCAGCAGGATGCTGGAGCTTTTCTACCAGACCGTTGTCGCCAGTGCCATCTTCTTTGCTGCTGTCTGTTAGGGTAGCAGTATGACGGCCAGAGATACCAACAGACTTGACAAGATTATCAAGAGGGCTGGCTCTGTAATTGGTCTCAGACCGGAGACCTTTGAGACAGTGGTGGAGAGGAGAACACTAAATAAACTGTGATCCATCATGGACAGTCCTGATCACCCCCTCCACCACACACTAGATAGACAGCGAAGCACTTTCTCCAATAGACTACTACAGCTTCGTTGTCGAACAGCCAGGTACAGGAAATCATTCCTGGCACATGCAATTTCACTGTACAGTAACTCACTATGATGTTGTATTCTGGTCATAGCTATGTTGCCACACTGCACCTTACAGACTAACTGGTACATCACTTTTTCACTCTGCTCCTGATAGTCCTTCTTTGTGCAATGGGATGATTTATGTGTTTATACGGGTCATCATATATTAAGCTATGATGTATATAGGTTTTATAGTCGTGTTAGTTTTACTTTCCATGGGTAATCCCTTTGTCTGTCATGTGTGTGTTTCTGTTGTTTGGTTGTCTACTGTCATGCTGCTGTTACACTGTAATTTCCCAGTTTGGGATCAATAAAGTACATCTATCTATCTATCTCTCTATCTATCTCTCTATCTATCTATCTATCTATCTATCGAAAATACAATAAAATGTGATAAGAAGCAGAATAAGATCAATAAAAATAAATAAAGATAATAAAATGGTTAAAGGAATAATAAATATACCCATATATATGTTGTAATACAAAACTAGATGGAAATAATCTAAAAATATAAAGATATATAAATAAATAAAATAGCCAAATAAGTATATAAACATAAATGATAAAATTAGTTAAAAGCTAAACTAAAAAGGTGGGTCTTGAGCCTCCTTTTAAAAACATTAATGCTCTCTGCAGCCCTGAGGTCCTCTGGCAGGCCGTTACACAGACGTGGGCCGAAAAACTGGAACGATGCCTCACCGTGGGTTTTTGTCTTAACTTTAGGTATCATTAAAAGGCCAGTCAGTACCAGAGGACCTCAGGGTCCACGAGGGACAATATGGTAAAAGCAGATCAAATAAATAAGATGGACCAAGACCATTAAGAGTTTTATAAACTAATAAAAGAACTTTAAAATCGATTCTATAACTCACAGGGAGCCAATACAGCAATTCTAAAACTGGCTTAATATGCTCTCTCTTTCTGGTCTTCGTCAGCACATGGGCTGCTGAATTCTGTAATAGTTGTAAGTTATAGAGCGTCCCTTTAGGAAGACCAGAAAGGAGAGCATTGCAATAATCAATACGTGTCACGATCTGAGTGTGGGGCGATTCCACTGGGCTCAGTCTTTCTGCCTTTTTTCATATTTGTACTGTGTTGTCGTTTTGAGTTGTAATTCCTTGTCACATATTCTGTATTGTGTCTTAGTATGATCTAGTTTCCTGTTTACGTTCATTATAGTTTGTTACTCACATTTTTTAGGTTACTTGTCTTCATTTTGCCATCGCTTTATATTTTTATTCTGTTCCGTTCTCCCTCTAGGCTGACCGCTGTCAGTGATGTTTCCGGGTTGTTGCTCCGCGTAGGTGGGGTCCCTGTCAGCTGTCAGTTTGCTCTCTCTCATTGCTCCCAGCTGATCCAGATTACTAATCATTGTTTTCTCCTGCCAGCTCTGATATCCACACTTGTATTCCATTATGTTATGCCATATTTAAGACCACGGCTCCTTGCATTCCTCGCTGCGGTCTTGACTTCTGTTAACGATTCCCAAACATAAGTTAGACGTGCTCTGTGCTTGCTTTGTTACCTGGTGAATCCCTTTGTGTTTTTTGAGTTGTTCTGTGCACCTTATGTTTTCAATAAATCTCACAAACTCACAGTCCGGTGCACGGGTCTTCCTCTCTGCCCTGAAGGGCGATTCATGACAATATGACTAGAAATAAAATCATGCATTAGAATCTCTGTGTTTTCTCGAGAGAGAAACAGGCGGACTCTGGCTATATTCTTTAGATGATAACATCCAATTTTTAAAATATTATTAGCATGTGGAATAAAACTAAGCTTAGAGTCAAAAATAACGCCCAGGTTTTTAACTCGTCTTGATGGAATAAGACACAATGTTTGCAATCTTGGTAAAGGTTTCTTTCTCTGAGCTTCAGGACCGATAACTAAAACTTCAGTTTTGTCCTGGTTGAGCTGTAGGAAATTTTATGCCATCCAGGACTTAATGTCTAAAATGCAGTTAAAAAGGACATTGATTGGTGCTGGGTCATCAGGAGAGACAGAAATGTAAAGCTAGGTATCATCAGCATAACTGTGGAAACTAATCCCGTGTCTTCTGATGACATTGCCTAGTGGCAGCATGTACAAATTAAAAAGATTTGAACCTAAAATCGACCCTTGAGGAACACCAGAATCCATGTTGTATCTCTTTGATGAGAGTTCGCCCAGGGTGACATAAAATTCTCTGCCAGTGAGGTAAGATTTAAACCAGCTAAAAACAGTGCCTGACAGGCCGATCATATTGTGCAATCTGTTTAAAAGAATATCATGGTCTACTGTGTCAAATGCTGCGCTTAAATCCAGTAAGACCAGGACCAAGAGCATGCACTTGTCCATGTTGATGTTAAGCTCATTTAGAACCTTGATCAGGGCTGTCTCAGTACTGTGATTAGACCGAAAACCCAGTTGAAATGTTTCATATAAATCGTGAGTTTTCACAAAATCATTTAACTGGTTAAAAACTAATTTCTCTAAAATTTTACTTAAAAATGGCAGGTTGGACACTGGTCGGTAATTGTTCAGTACTTCAGTGTCTAAATTATTTCTCTTCAGAAGAGGATTGACAATGGCTGTCTTAAAAGCACTAGGAAAAACTCCTGTCTGAAGAGAACAATTTAAAATATTCAGAACATCATTAACTAAAAAGCTGCCAATGGATTTAAAAAATGATGTAGAAATTGGATCTAAAAGACAGGTTGCTGGTTTTAACTGGGAGATAACTTTTTCCAGCACCTTAGCATCAACCAGGTCAAAACTGTCCAGTGTTTCCCCACATAAAATCAAAGGTTCAGCTGTATTAAAAGTAATAGGTTGTAACAGACAAACAGCTGACCTTATAGTTTCTATTTTACTGCTGAAGTGAGCTGCAAATTCCTCACATTTGGAGTCTGTAGACATCCTGCTAGACATGTTAAAACTGGGTTGATTAACTGATCAATTATTGGGGGAAAAAAAAGATTTTTTGGATTATTGTGATTATTGTTGATGAGTCTGGAAAAATGTACCTGTCTTGTTTGTGGGGGATCATCACTTCCTTGTGGTAACGTATCGTCACTTCCTGTTTTGCTGTCTGCCTGTGTGGTTTGCTCTCCAGCTACTAGCTAGCCACTAGCTATGGCTACTAGCTCCCTTTCTCTCCTCCTCTGGAGTGCTCTCTCTGTCAGATGTTTAGCTACACCTCTGCCTCTTTTAGTGATAACGGTAAATGTAATAAATGTTGTCTTTTTGAGGCGCTCGAGGCGAGGTTGTCTGATTTGGAATCCCGGCTCCGCTGCATTGAAACACCGTCTGCGCCAGTTAATCTCGACGGACGCCCCTTAGCTGCAGCGGAGCTAGCTAGCTTAGGCCCCCCTGTCAGCGGTCCCCCGGCTCTCCTCAGCAGCGAGGAGACTGGGTGGGTGACGGTGAGAAGGAAGCCTAGTCGCAAAGCCCCGGTACACCACCAACCTGTTCACGTTTCTAATCGTTTTTCCCCGCTCAGCGACACACCCGCTGAGGAAAAAACTCTGATCATTGGCGACTCTGTAGTCAGAAACGTGAACCTAGAGACTCCAGCGGCCATAGTCAAATGCATTCCTGGGGCCAGAGCAGGCGACATCGAGTCAAATTTGAAAATGCTGGCTAAAAGTAACTGTAAATATTCCACAATTGTTATTCACGCCGGCATTAATGACATCCGTCTCCGGCAGTCGGAAGTCACGAAACTTAATACAGAATCGGTATGTGACTTTGCAAAAACGATGTCTGCCACTGTAGTGTTCTCTGGGCCCCTCCCCAATCTGACCAGTGATGACATGTTTAGCCGCTCGTCATCCTTGAACCGCTGGCTGTCTGTGTGGTGTCCTAAAAATGACGTGGGCTACATTGACAATTGGAGCTCATTTTGGGGAAAACCTGGTCTTATGAGACGAGACAGCATTCGTCCCACTTTGGATGGTGCTTCTCATTTATTTAACAATCTGGCATCTTTTTTATCCAAATTTCCAAAACCCTGACTACTCAGAGTTGGGACCAGGAAGCAGAGTCGCAGTCTTACACGCCTCTCTGCAGCTCCTCTTCATCCGCCACCCCTCAACTTAGCCCCTGTCTTCCCCATCAGAGAATCGTTGTCTGCTCCCTCCAAAGTAAATAAAAATATAATGCATAAGCATCCCAAAGTGATAAAGCAAAATACTGGTAAAACTCAAATTAAACATAAAGCCTCTAAATTGAATGAATTGGCCTCTGTTCCTCCTCATAATTTAAAAATTAAATGTGGTTTATTAAATATTAGGTCTCTAACTCCCAAGTCTCTGTTAGTCCATGATCTGTTAATTGATCATCAGATTGATTTAATTTCCCTTACAGAGACTTGGTTAGGGCAAGAGGATTATGTTGGTTTAAATGAATCAACTCCCTCTGGTTATTTAAACTGTCAAAATCCCAGAAGTTCTGGTCATGGAGGAGGAGTAGCAACAATTTACCATTCCAAATTACTAGTTAATGTAAAGCAAAAAACATGTTATAATTCCTTTGAGGGCCTGGTCCTCAGTATTGGGCACTTTAGCAATTTTAGGTTAAACCCAATTTTATTTGCCATAGTTTATCGTCCCCCATCAACCTACTCAGAATTTTTATCCGAATTTGCTGATTTCTTAGCTGATTTAGTGCTGAAATCTGATAGAATAATTATAGTAGGGGACTTTAATATACATGTGGATGTAGATAGTGACTGCCTTAATGTGGAATTTAATTCAATATTAGACTCGATTGGGTTTTCTCAGAAAGTAGGAAATTCTACTCATTACCTCCACCATACATTGGACCTTGTTCTGACATATGGCATAGAAATAGAAAATCTTGTAGTGTCTCCTCATAACCCTGTACTGTCAGACCATTGTCTGTTAACCTTTGATTTTACTATTTCTGACTATTTGGCTCACACACAATGGAAATAAGCTATAGACAGCTTGCTCCTTCTGTAATTGATAACATGGTGGATAGTGTTTCAGCTTCTCTGCATCAGACTCTAGACTTGGTGGCCCCCTTAAAAAAGAAAAAGTCTAATCAGAGATTTCTAACTCCTTGGTTCAACACAGAAACTCGTAGCTTAAAACAGAAGACTCGTCAATTAGAAAGAAAATGGCGCTCCACTAATTTAGATGAAATCTATTTAGCTTGGAGAAATCATCTTTTAATTTATAAAAAATCTCTTAGAAAAGCTAGAACGAGTTATTACTCTGCATTAATAGAAGAGAACAAGAATAATCCCAGGTTTCTTTTCAGCACTGTAGCCAGGTTGACAAAGAGTCAGGACTCTGTCAATCCTAGCATTCCCTTAGAGCTTACTAGTCAGGACTTTATGAACTTTTTCAATAATAAAATTTCATTCATCAGAGGTAAAATCAATCAGATTCTTCCCACAGTTAACTTAAATACTGTAACTACTACAACTTCTTCTATTGATGTCTGTCTTGATGAGTTTACTCCAATCGACCTTTGTGAGTTAGACAAAATAGTTTCCTCATCCAAACCTTCAACTTGTCTTTTAGACCCTATTCCTACCAGGTTATTTAAAGAAGTCTTCCCACTTATTGGTAGCCTTATTCTTCATATAATCAATTCTTCATTAACTTTAGGCCATGTACGCAGGCTTTTAAAACGGCTGTAATTAAACCCTTACTCAAAAAGCCAACGCTAGATCCAGGAGCTTTAGCTAACTATAGACCAATCTCTAATCTCCCTTTCATTTCAAAAATCTTAGAAAGAGTTGTTGCTACGCAATTATTTGACAACCTGCAGGGAAATGGTTTACTTGAAGAGTTTCAATCTGGGTTTAGAATCCATCATAGTACTGAAACAGCCTTAGCGAAGGTCACTAATGACCTCCTCATTGCATCTGATAATGGACTAGTTTCTGTACTTGTCCTTTTAGACCTTAGTGCAGCTTTTGATACTATCGATCATAATATTCTACTTGATAGATTAGAACACTATGTTGGACTTAATGGAACTTCGTTGCAGTGGTTTAGATCTTATTTATCTGATAGGTTCCAGTTTGTTCATGTAAATAATGAGTTTTCTTTCAACTCAAAGCTTAGTCATGGAGTTCCACAGGGATCTGTGCTAGGCCCTACTCTTTTTAGTTTATATATGCTTCCGTTAGGCAACATTATTAGAAAGCACTGTATACATTTTCATTGTTATGCTGATGACACACAATTATACCTGTCAATGAAGCCAGATGATAGTAATCAATTAGCCAAGTTAGAAGCCTGTCTTAAGGAAATCAAAGCTTGGATGACTTGTAATTTCCTGCTATTAAATTCAGATAATACCTTCCAGATAACCGAGCGGCACTGGGGTTAAGCTCCCAGTGCTCAAAAAATGCTCCTTATGGCGTGCGTCTCGAAAAGCCTCTGACAACTAAGTCCAACTCCTAGCCTGCCCGTGTGGTTTAGTCTCTAAGCCTGGCAGAACTGCTTTTACTAATAGGAGAAGGGGCGAGAGCAGATCTCTGGCGCCTTAAAACCAGATGCTTCGGGTAGATGGTGGCTCGTCAACCTGGGAAGGTAGCCCATCTAGGGGAAGGTAAACCCTGATTTCAAACCTCCGCTACCTTGCAGCATACCCAGTCACGGGAAAGGCTTCGGGAGTCAACCCTGAGGAAAAATCCGGAGTCGGAGCCCCTAAGGCAGTTCTATGTTGTGCTCAACATCGTTCTGGCAGCTCCTGCAATGGCGCTGGTGCCAAACTGTAGCAGCCCTGCTGTTCCTTTGGATTCATCAGTGACGTGGAGAGGGGGGACATGCTGCATGGGCAACATCTTGTCCTCCATATCTTCCTGCCCAGGCTTGAATCCTACCAACGCCAAACGCTGGAAGGTAGAACACCAGATCACTGGAGAGGACACTCCAGCTTCGCCTTTGGCGTAGACAAAACACAGGGAATGACAGTTACCGGTTATAAGCCACCGCTCAATTGGCGTAGAGCGCAGCGCCAGGGGTTGTTCCCGACGGTGGGAGGGATCATCAGATCTCACTGGACAGCTACCGCCCACCTCAAGCTGGGCAGCCCCCAGCCAATAAGGTGTTGTCCCGCCACAGCTTGCTTTCCTCACTGGGTGCATGGGGATGAGGAGAAGTCCGAACAGCAGGCTGAGAACCTTCGCACCAGGCAAGACAATAAAACAAAAGAGACCAACTCTAAAACTGGGAACTTGGAACGTCCACACTATGATGACAGGACTCACTGCTAACCTCAAGGACATCAACGACACCAGGAAGACTGCCATCATCAATAATGAGCTGAAGAGACTGAGAGTGGATATCGCCACTCTCCAGGAAACACGGTTGGCTGACGCAGGCACACTGAGAGAGAAGGACTACACGTTCTACTAACAGGGAAAGGGCAGTGATGAACACAGGGAACACGGAGTGGGCTTCGCAGTGAAGAACACCTTGCTGAAGATGGTGGAACCGGGCAGCACTGGCTCTGCATGACTCCTCACCCTCCGCCTGAACACCACTCAAGGCCCAGTCACCCTCGTCAGTGTGTATGCCCCAACACTGACAGCCACACCAGAGGCAAAAGACGAGTTCCACGAGAATCTCGCAACAACTGTCAGGATCATCCCCAACTCTGAACAACTCATTCTCCTTGGAGACTTCAATGCCAGAGTGGGTGCTGACCACGACTCCTGGCCCTCCTGTCTTGGACCTTTTGGCTTGGGCAGAATGAACCACAACGGACAGCGGCTGCTCGAGTTCTGCACATATCACGATCTGTGCATCACAAACTCGTTCTTCAAGACCAAGCCCCAACACAAGGTTTCCTGGCAACATCCGCGCTCAAAGCACTGGCACCAGCTGGACTTGATCCTGACCAGGCGCACCTCACTGAAGAACGTGCTAATCACCCGTTCGTTCCAGAGTGCAGATTGCGACACAGACCATTCATTAGTGTGTTGCAAGGTCAAGCTGCAGCTGAAGAAATTCCATCATGCTAGACAGCCTGGAAAGGCACGGATTGACACCAGCAAGATGGCTCAACCAGAACTTGTTGAGCAGTTTGCCTCCACCTTTGAGAAGGAACTTGGTGTACCACAAGAAGGAGAATCTGCAAAGCAGAAGTGGGAAGAGCTGCGAAACACCATCCACCGCACAGCCTTGGCTACCTTTGGGAGGAAGACCTCGAAGTCACAGGACTGGTTTGATGCCAAGTTGACTGAGATGACCCCCGTCATTGAAGCCAAGCGCTCAGCACTTGCTGAGTACAAGAAGTACCCAAACGAGAAGAATCTCCAGATTCTCAGGGCTGCGAGAAGCAAAGTTCAGCAGACTGCTCGGCGCTGTGCCAACGAGTACTGGACTCAGCTCAGCCAAGACATTCAAACCGCTGCCATAACAGGGAACTTCCGTGGTATGTACGATGGCATCAAGAAAGCACTTGGTCCGGCTCAGAGCAAGACGGCCCCCCTCAAATCCTCCACTGGGGAGATGATCACAGAAAAGAACAAGCAGATGGAGAGATGGGTGGAACACTACTCCAACCTCTACTCCAGACAGAACACCGTGACACCGTCAGCCCTTAATGCCATCGACTGCCTGCCATCCATGGACGAACTTGACGCCGAGCCAACCATCAATGAACTCAGCAAGGCCACTGATAGCTTGGCCGCTGGCAAGGCACCCGGCGCCAACGACGGCATACCCCCTGACCTGATCAAGCACTGCAAGACCGCCCTACTGCTGCCATTGCATGACGTCCTCTGCCAGTGTTGGAAGGAAGGTGCCGTACCACAGGACATGAGGGACACCAAGATCATCAACCTCTACAAAAACAAAGGGGAGAGAAGCGACTGCAACAACTACAGGGGCATCTCCCTCCTCAGCGTTGTTGGCAAAGTCTACGCACGAGTTGTTCTCGTTCGCCTACAGAAGCTTGCCGAACGTGTCTACCCCGAGTCTCAGTGTGGCTTCCGTGCTGAGCGATCGACAGTAGACATGATATTCTCCATCCGCCAACTCCAGGAGAAATGCAGAGAACAGAACATGCCCCTGTATGTCGCCTTCATCGACCTCACCAAAGCGTTCGATCTGGTCAGCAGAGAGGGCCTTTTCAAGATCCTGCCAAAGATAGGATGCCCACCAAAGTTGCAAAGCCTCATCGAATCGTTTCACACCAACATGCAGGGGATAGTGCAGCACGACGGCAACGTCTCAGAGCCATTCAACATACACAGCAGAGTGAAACAGGGCTGTGTACTTGCGCCAACCCTCTTTGGGATTTTCTTTGCTATGCTCCTGAGGCATGCCTTCAGCACAGCAACAGAGGGAATCTACCTGCACACAAGATCTGACGGCAGGCTTTTCAACCTCGCCCGCCTGAAAGCCAGAACCAAAGTACACGAGGCTCTAATCAGAGACATGCTGTTCGCAGACGACGCTGCAGTCGCAACCCACACACAGCAGGAGCTTCAGACCCTGATGGACCGCTTCTCCCAGGCATGCAAGGACTTCGGGCTTACCATCAGCCTGAAGAAGACTAACATCTTGGCGCAAGGCACGGAAGCACCACCAACCATCACCGTCGACAACTACGAGCTGGAGGTCGTGAATCAGTTCACGTACCTGGGGTCCACGATCAGCAACAACCTCTCCCTTGATACAGAGATCAACAAGAGGATTGGAAAATCAGCCTTCACACTCGCTCGCCTCACCACACGAGTGTGGGAGAATCCCAAACTCTCTGTCAAGACGAAGATGGCAGTGTACAATGCCTGCGTCATCAGCACACTGCTCTATGGGAGTGAGACGTGGACAACATACGCCCGGCAGGAAAAGAGACTGAACTCCTTCCACTTGCGCTGCATTCGCCACATCCTGGACATATCCTGGCAGGACAAAGTGCCCAACACAGAAGTTCTGTCCCGCGCCGGCCTTCCCTCCATGTTCACTCTACTCAGGCATCGCAGGCTCCACTGGCTAGGCCACGTTCACCGTATGGAGGATGGCAGAATCCCCAAAGACGTCCTCTACGGAGAACTGGCAACTGGCAGGAGAGATGTTGGCCGCCCACAGTTGCGCTTTAGAGACGTCTGCAAGAGAGACATGAAGGCCCTGGAGATCAACACAGAGCGCTGGGTGGACCTTGCAACGGACCACTCCAAATGGAGAGGCATCCTGACCAGACAGCTCAAGGCGGGTGAAGAGAGACTGACTGCTGCAGCAGATGAAAAAAGGACCCGCAGGAAGAACCGCTACAGACCCAGCAGCATGGAGACCACCCACAAGTGCGACCTGTGTAACAGAGACTGCCATTCGCGCATCGGCCTGTTCAGCCACAGGCGGTGCTGTTCCAGCAGAGTAGACGTTTAGGATTCTCTTCCATGGTCATCATAGACCGACGGAGGCCGACGACAAATTCAGATAAGACTGAAGTCATTCTTGTTGGTCCAAAAAACCTTAGAAATTCCTTTCCAAATCAAACTTTCAGTTTGGATAAGATAAGATAAGATAAGCCTTTATTAGTCCCACAATGGGGAAATTCCAGGATTGCAACAGCACAGGGATAGCAACACTCAGAGCAACAATCAGAAGGCAAGAAAAAACAACATCTAGTAAACATATGTCCATATTACTATAAATGTATATATATAGACACACAGTGCAGAGCATTATGGTTGGTTGGTGAATGTGCAGCAGAAAGTCTAAGCTCTCTCTCCGCGGATGCGGCGGGCCAGCTGGAAGTCTTTGGGCATGATGGTGACCCCCTTAGCGAAGAAGAGACCACCAGGTGGGCCTCGCTGGTCTCCTGCAGAGCCATGACGGCGAAGCTCAGGAAACGCAGGACGGTCATGAAGTCCTGAGCGATCTCCCTCACCAGGCGCTGGACGGGCAGCTTACGGATGAGCAGCTCCGTGGATTTCTGGTAGCGACGGATCTCTCTCAGAGCCACGGGCCTGTGACGGCGAGGCCTCTTCACTCTGCCGGTGGCCGGAGCACCTCTCCGAGCAGCCCTGGTGGCTAGCTGTCTCCTGGGGGGCTTCTTCCTCCAGTAGATTTTACGGCCGGTCTGCTTGGTTCTTGCCATCGCTCTTTATTATTCTGTCTTATATTTCTTGCACGCCGCCTAAACTCCAGCCCGGCACCCGCGTCGTTTTCGCTACAGCTCCCGGTATGTCAAGTTTCCCATTAGCACCGGGCGGCGGCCAAGTGCCAGCTAGCACTAGCTCCTCCCCGCTGTAGCATCTCCCGCTGCAAACCGTGGCTCCGTCCGCCGACCCGGGAGACCCCCGGGGCGATCCGTGCGTTCGTGATATATATACAGAGTGAAAGGTGTAGAAAGAAGAAGGAAGATAAAAAAAAGGCTGTTGCAACGGGCAGCCTACTCGTGTGGCGCCACCGGTCCGGCGAAACCGGAACCGGAAAAAAACGGATGCGGTTACTCTTTCTCTTAATAGCTCTGTGAGGAACCTTGGAGTTATTTTTGATCAGGATTTGTCCTTCAATTCACATATTAAATTTGTTTCTAAGACTGTCTTCTATCATTTGCGTAATATTGCCAAGATTAGGAGCATCTTGTCTCAGAGTGATGCTGAGAAACTGATCCACGCTTTTGTTAGCTCGAGATTAGATTATTGTAATTCTTTATTATCAGGCTGTCCTAAAACATCTTTAAAAAGTCTTCAGCTGATCCAAAATGCTGCAGCAAGAGTTTTAACAGGTACTAGAAAGAGAGATCATATCTCTCCGGTTCTGGCCTCCCTTCATTGGCTTCCCATAGAGTTTAGAATTAAGTTTAAAATCCTTCTTCTTACTTACAAAGCTCTAAACAATCAGGCTCCTTTTTATTTAAAAGATCTGATACTACCATATTATCCTAACAGAGCACTACACTCCCAAAATGCAGGATTACTTGTAATACCTAGAATCTCCAAAAGTACAATGGGAGGCAGAGCCTTCAGTTATCAAGCTCCTCTCCCGTGGAATCAGCTGTCAATCTGGATTCGGGAGTCAGACTTGATCTCTGTTTTTAAGAATAGGGCTAAAACCTACCTTTTTGATATAGCCTACAATCAGGGAGGGATCATGTGTTTCTGAACCCTCCCTTAGTTATGCTGCTAATAGGTTTAGTCAGCCGGGGGACCTCCAGTAATGCACTGGGCCTCACTCCTTTTCTCACTCTCAATGAAATATTTTTTTTGCTGGTCATTAACATTTGTTTGTTCTCTCCCATAGATTGAGTCCCCATCGTACTGTTTGCTCTCTACATGTCTGTTCTTTTCTTCTTCTCTATCCCCTCACCCCCCCCCCCCCCAGCCAGTCGCAGCAGATGACTGCCCCTCCGTGAGCCTGGTTCTGCTGGAGGTTTCTTCCTGTTAAAAGGGAGTTTTTCCTCTCCACCGTCGCCAAGTGCTTACTCACAGGGGATCGCCTGATTGCTGGGGTCTTTCTGCAACTGTGGGGGTTCCCCCTACAGTTGATAGTGCTATGAGATGACTGTTGTTGTGAAATGGCGCTATATAAATAAAGTTGAATTGAATTGTTTCTTTTATTGCTTTATTGTAGGTGGTAAATTGATTTTTTTAAATTTGGAGGTTAATTTCTAATTTGTTTATTCTCCATTTTCTTTCATCAGCTCAACATTTCTGTTTTAGTTGTTTAATTTATTCAGTTCTCCAGGGTGGGGTTGGATTAGTGGAAAGCTTTTTAGTTTTGAAAGGAGCTACTGTGTCGAGTGCTGTTTCCAATTTTCTGTTAAAACCATCCACAATAAAATCACAAGATGAGGGTAAAAAGTCAGCAGGAATCTCACTTAAAAACTCAATAAATTTATCAGCCACCTCAGCAGTGAGATAGCACCTCCTCACAGTGCATTCTGGGATCAATTCATCAATCTGTTTAAAACAATTGATAGTAAAAAAATATACAAAAATGATCTGCGATGGCTAAATCTAAAATAGAGGTGATGTGTGTTGACAGGCCTGAGGTGATGACTAGGTCCAGAGAGTGACCTTTAAGATGAGTAGGTTGTGAGATATGTTGGGTGAAATTCATACAGTTAAGAAAACTTTTAAAAAATCAGCTGCAAGAGAGTCTGATTCATTATCAGTGTGCAAGTTTAAATCACCTAAAATAATAATCTGATTGTATTTGCTGTGGATAATGGAGAGAATCTGTGAAAAATCAGAAATAAAAGATGAGCAGTATTTGGGAGGCCTGTAAACACACATACAGACTATAGGACTGCTAAAAACAAAGGAGTGATGTTCAAAAGAGGGATAAGAATTAATGGTAGTGTCTCTAAAATTCAATGACGATGATAAAATAGGTGCCACACCCCCTCCCTTTTTTCCATCTCGATTAGAAAATAAAAAGTTATAGTTAAGAGGGGATCCTTCTAAAAGAACTGATGGTCCGTGCCCAGCCATGTCTCACATAAAAACAGTGAAGATCATGCTCTAAAATCAAGTCACTGATTATAAAAGACTTACTGTATAGTGATCTGACGTTTAAAAGTGCCATTTTGATGGGAGTGCTATTGTGTGGTGTGTGTATGTGTGTGTGCACTTGTATGAGATTATTGCAGTTAACAGATGGTACAGAGGATCTATGATAGTGGGTATTTGACCTGGGCATGGTTATAACTGGGATATTATACGTGCTGTGTGAGTGAGGAGGAGAAATGGTGTGTCAGGAGGACTTACAGGATAGCAGAGTCAGTTCAATGTTTGTAGATAAAAGACACACTCCATCCAAAGAGGGATGGAGGCCATCAGGTCTAAAAAGTTCTGGCTTATTGAGAAAGGCAGCAAAATTATGCACAAAGGGGATGCCTTTATTACAGCAATAGCCTTTCAGCCAGGTGTGAAGCTGTCGCAGGCGGCTGAATTTCACATCACCAAAACGAGGCGGAGGGAGTGGCCCAGAAATGACCACCTGCTTCCCTGTGTTCAGCAGGTGGTCAACAAGGTGGACAAACTCCTATTTCAGAGTCTCAGACTGCTGCTTCTTCAAGTCGTTTGTGCCCACATGCACAACGATTGCAGCAGCAGATGTGTGAGTCTGAACCAGGTGCAGAGCTGCAGATGTAATGTCCATTACACAGGCACCTGGATGGCAGCAGGTCTGTCCACCACGCACAGCTACATGCCGGACCATGGAGGTGCCCACTACAAGCACCGCTAGAGAGTGCCGCACCCGTGTGGAGGTGGGAGGCCAGTGGTTCAGGCGAGCCACAATGGTGGAGGGGCCGGGAGTGGCCCCAACAGCCACAGCAACACCAGAGGGAACCTTTGGTGGACGTGCTGGCAGACGCTCTGTGCTGGAGGTAGCAGGGGAATCCCAAAGATGAGCTGGAATTTGTGCTGTGCCAGATGCAGCAGGGGAGCCTCGGCGAGTAGCCGACCAGCTGTGGGGGCTGGCCTGGCTCTCAGCGTAGACCAGCGGCTGCTCCTCGGTGGGAACCACAGCCTCAGCAGCAGCGATGACAGAAGTCGTCAAAAGGAATAACGCTGGAAAACCAACAACAGCAGTCTATGTACAGTAATGCTACCCGTAATGCAAATGGTGACAGAAGATCGACCCAGACCTCCCATAGTGCAAGTAAAGATAAACGATAGACGAAGAAACCCAGCAATCCTATATACAGAAAAGTAGAGCAGTAATACTCGTAGTTGCAAGTTCAATGCGGTACTGTAGGTGCAGACAGTGACAGATAGGACTGCACATGATCAGTACTGCAATGACAGACAGCAGCGAATATGGCATTTATGCAAATGGTTGCAGTAAAGTGCAGAGACGTACAGCAACAAATGTATTACTGTTGGTGTGCCAGTCTTTCTGTGCCAACAGCTGAAGTGGTTATTGTGCAGGTGAGTGCGTTAGAGTCCGGGGGGGGATGAGGGGTGGACAGAGTTCAGGATCCTGATGGCTTGATGAACAAAGCTATTTAGCAGTCTTGTAGAGAAGTCCTGGAGGCTCTGGTACCTTTTCCCCGAGGAAGGGGAAGAGGGGGTGTGAGGTGTCACCTGCAATGTTGATGGCTTTGTGGGTGAGACGGGTGAGGTAGATGTCTGAGAGGGGGGCAGAGGGGCACCAATGATCTTGCTGGCTGCTTTCACTGTGCGTTGTAGAGTCTTGCGGCAGAAGGCAATGCATCTTCCATACCGCACTGTGATGCAGCTGGTGAGGATGCTCTCAATGGTGCCCCAGTAGAATGAGCACATGATGGGGGGTGGGACTCATGCTCTTCTCAGTTTGCGGAGGAAAGCTCACACAAATAAGTGATCTGACAAAAAAAAATAAACAAGCAGTTCCTACACAGTGGCTAATATTGGATGTCCCAATCATTTAATTATTCTGTAATTAATATTCACACAATCAAATAAATCTCAGTTCAGTCCCCTTCATATTTGTCAAAGTCTAACATGTGTTACTGCCTACATATAGGCTACACCTCTGTATTCTGCCCTGCACTAGTCACAATAAAAACAAATGCCATTTTAGGAACCAGATATCATATTGCTGCCACCTACTGTTTAGACCTGGAACTTGTTTGTACTTTGAAAAATGACCCCGGTTACACCCGGGGTATACGTGGTGGAGTATAGGCAGGATAACAAGAGAACAGCCCTCAGGGTGAGACGTGGGACACACGTCGGGTAGAAGAGATGGCTCAAGTGTAGGGCACACGCCAGTAAGACCAAATAGCCAAGGTAAATAGAAAAGCATAAAGCTAAGACGTGGGACACATGTCAGGTAGCCTGAGTGACTAGACGTGGGACTCACGTCTGATACAAAGTGAAGGATGCTGCTCCAAACTGTGGTGCAGCGGCCCTTAAATAGGACAAGAGAAATTACAACAAATGATGACAAGTGTGGGAAACAGAAGCGAGGACAATTAACTCAAGATACACAACAACTGGGGCAAATCGCGAACTGAGCTTGAAACAACGGAAGCAAATAAAAACAACTGTCAAAATAAAAGCACAGGAGAACATGAATATGAAATGAGGTCCAGACACAAACAGTACACAAGGAGAGGCTAGCAATAATAACCACCAATATAAGGACGAGAAGGAATATAACCCCAAGAGATACTAATAATATAATACTCATGAATACCAACATGCAAAAAGAGAAGAGACAACGAGGGCGAGAGCAGGCTCATGTCAAAAACAGGAAGAAATAATTAGAAATACAAAATGATCCACAGACACAATAATAATAATAAACAAGCCTATAATGACCCCAGACACATAATATTAATAAACAGGACTATAGTAATTAAACTAAGAAAACAAGAACTCTTAAAAAATAGGCAGAAACAACTGGCAAACTCAAATAACAACATACAGACAAAACCAAATTCATATTCAATCATAAAACTGAGATGGGGAAATTACAGAAAATAATCAGAATAAACTAAAAGCGTGAGCACGGTGCTCTCACCGTGCTCTGCACCATGACAAAAATACAGAATTATTGTCCTTTTGAGACTATTTCACAAGTGTGAGAGAGCAAGTTAGAGTATTATATTCACAATTTAATCCTAAACTAAATAAAATCATTTTTAAAGCATGCAAACTTTTTCAATCACCACTAATAGCTTTAATCAATTTTTTGGCAGCTGAAGTAACATATTTATAAGCTATAACAGCTGTTTGAGACTATTTCACAAGCGTGACAGAGCAAGTTACAGTATTATATTCACAATTTAACCCTGAAGAACCAAATCAAGTTATTTTCAAAGCAAGAAAACTGTTTCAATCAACATTAAAACCCTTAATCAATTTTTGGCAGGTGAAATAATATTTAAATAAATAATAATATTTATAAGCTATAACAGCCCTTTGAGACTATTCACAAGTTGGATAGAACATGTTATATTATAATCTTCAAAATTCAACCTTGAAGAACCAAATCAAGTAATTTGTTGGCACATAAAATGCTTGAATCCAATTTTTTTTTTTTTTTGTTACTTATTTGTACCCGTAGGTAGATTTGGTTTGCAGTCTGGTGACAAGCCACCGGCTGCCGGTCGCTGCGTGCGCGAGCGCCCTAAACCTACATGTTTTTGGTATGCGGGAGGAAACCGGAGAAATCCCGGAGTAAACCCACGCAACACAGGGAGAACATGCAAACTCCACACAGCTCACTGTTGGTCGGGGGCTGGGATCGAGCCCACGGTCTCATGATCCCCGCAATCCCCCGGCCGAGGGTAAACTGTGCTGCCACAGTGCTAAACCACTGCGCCCCGTGCAGCAAAATGGGAGCCTTAATGAAATTTTTGCAGATGAAGCATACATTTTATGGATTCTACTTACAATGTATAATTAAAGGAGGTAAATAATGCACAAACACTAGTATTCATCAGTATTCGGACGGCATCAGCGCAAAGCTCCTCAAGTCCTGTGCAGACCAGCTGTGTGGGATTGTGACGTATATCTTCAACATGAGCCTGAAACTGGGGAGGGTACCACAGCTGTGGAAAACATCTTGTGTGGTACCTGTACCAAAAACTTCCCACCCCAAAGACCTGAACAGCTACAGACCGGTGGCCTTGACGTCCCACTTGATGAAGACCCTGGAGAGACTGCTCCTTGCTCATCTCCGCCCCCTGGTGGAACCAGTGATGGATCCACTCCAGTTCGCCTACCAGCATGGCATTGGGGTGGAGGATGCGGTGATCTTCCTCCTTCACCGTTCTCTGTCCCACCTGGAGAAGCCCG
This sequence comes from Pholidichthys leucotaenia, assembly GCA_020510985.1. Lineage (NCBI taxonomy): Eukaryota > Metazoa > Chordata > Actinopteri > Cichliformes > Pholidichthyidae > Pholidichthys > Pholidichthys leucotaenia. The sequence goes on along the minus strand of CM035842.1, from coordinate 143,384,936 downwards.
GGAATATGGTGAGGATCATGTTCTTTGACTTCTCCAGTGCTTTCAACACCATCCAACCGATGATCCTGAAGGACAAGCTGCTGCGCGCAGGGGTGGACCAGCACCTGTCATCATGGATCCTGGACTACCTCACGAACCGGCCTCAGTTTGTGAGAACCCGGGACTGTGTTTCCGACACGATCATCAGTAGCACGGGGGCCCCCCAGGGAACGGTGCTGGCTCCCTTCCTGTTCACTCTTTATACTGCGGACTTCTCACACAACACAACACATTGCCATCTACAGAAGTTCTCTGATGACTCTGCGATCGTTGGTCTCATCTCCAACGGAGATGAAGCTGAGTACAGAGGGCTTATCCAGGACTTTGTGGACTGGTGCCATCGGAACTGCCTCCAGATCAACGCGAGGAAAACTAAGGAGCTGGTGGTGGACTGCCGCAGGCATGGGCAGCCCCTCACAGCACCAGTAAATATACAGGGAACAGACATCGAGATGGTGACATCCTATAAGTACCTGGGTATTCATCTGAACAATAAACTAGACTGGTCACACAATACTGACGCACTCTACAAGAAGGGACAGCGCAGGCTGTTCCTGCTGAGGAGACTCAGGTCTTTTGGTGTACAAGGGGCGCTGCTGAAGTCATTCTATGACACGGTGGTGGCATCAGCCATCACTTTTGGAGTGGTCTGCTGGGGCAGTGGCATTACTGCAGCCGATAGGAAGAGACTGAACAAACTGATTAAGAAAGCTAGCTCTGTCCTGGGGCAGCGCCTTGATCCGATGGAGGAGATAGGAGAGAGAAGGACGGTGGCTAAACTGTCATCTCTGCTGGAGTCCGAGTTCCACCCTATGCAGGACATACTGGATGCACTGAGGAGCTCATTTAGCAGCAGACTACATCATCCCAGGTGCACAACCGAGAGGTTTCGTAGGTCCTTCCTACCAACGGCTGTCAGACTGTACAACCTAAGCAGGGCTGCTCGCAGAGATAGCAAAAAGACGTAACAAACTAATAGTTTTTTTGAATGCAAAAGATGCAATAGACTTACACAATGGTCCTCTCCGGCATACAACTAGGAACATACCGGTCGCTATGGAGGGTGAGAATATGTATGGGCACATAATCATACCATGTAGGATAACTAAATAGACGGTTGTGCTGTTTCATCCCACCTAGCAACAATGTGTGTGTTTATATATTTTCATATTTATTCCATCTAGCTACAATGCTCAGCACTGGGTGTGTTATATTTATATATCTATATATTTATTCCATCTAGCTACAATGCTCCGCACTGTGTTTTTATATATCTACATATTATTCCATCTAGCTACATTGCTCCGCACTGTGCGTGTTTATATACTTGCATATTTATTCCACCTAGCTGCAATGCTCCGTTCTGTGGGTGTTTATATATTTACATATTTATTCCATCTAGCTACAATGCTCTGCACTGTGTGTTCATATATTCATATATTTATTCCATCCAGCTACAATGCTCTGCACTGTGTGTGTGTGTGTGTGTGTGTATATATATATTTTATAGTAATATGTACATATGTATATTAGCTGCTCTTGCTTGCTTGTTGTTTTTTTTTTTGTTTGTTTTTTTTTTTCTTGCCTTCTGATTGTTGCTCTGAGTGTTGCTCAGAGCTGTGCTGTTGCAATCCTGGAATTTCCCCGTTGTGGGACTAATAAAGGCTTATCTTATCTTATCTTATCTTATCATGGGAAAGAAAAGCTTTACTGACTTTTACACCGTTATACACGGATTTAGTTAATTTCAGCACACTTCTCTTAACATATAAGGCAAAACATTAAAAGCTGCTACAGGGTAAAATGTCATATCTGATTATTCTAACACAAAACTCATGGGTCTAAAATTATGACTAAATTATGACCCTCACTGCATTAAATATTCACAGGCAATCCTTTGCTAATTGCATGGACAAAACGTTACATCCAGTTTTGCTCAAAAGCAGCTGTCGGCCTCAGAATCAGAAGAGAAACGGCTTTAGCCAAGCGAAGCGCACTCCCGCAGTGAGCCGATCAGTTCCTGGTTGCCCATCACTTTTTGGCATGACACCAGCAGCTTCTCTTGTTTTGAGCATTTTCAAAAAATTTTGTGACAAGAAAAAATGGTTCCAACCATAAAAACATCCAGCAAAAGGCAGCAAACTGACCCCCCCCCCCCAGCACCCGCTGAGCTGTGAGACACGGGGGGTAAATGTATTTTTAAAGAACAGTTATTAAATACAGTAAATACCGTGACATTTCAGTGTGTGCTGGATCCGGCATGCATAAAAAAAAGACTTGTTGCATATTTTTAGCAATCTGCTATGGATGAGAAGAGATAATAGACATGTGGGAAAAGTTTACCTTGGAGAGTCTTTCTGGAAGAAATCCTGGCCTCCCAACCTGTATAACAGACTCCCTCAGTGTAAATTGGGGATCACTTTTGTGTCTGCTACTCTTGTGCGACCCCAAATGAACAAATTGGGAATAGCAGCTAGCTAGCTAGCTAGCTAGATAGATAGATAGATAGATAATCCCCATGAGGAAATTCAGGTATCTCGTGGCTCATAGTACATACAACAGATCACCATTAAAAAGGTATCAACCAAAATATCTCAATAAATAAAACAAATAATGCATAACACTGATGCTTTGCATTTAGTCCATTCCACACAACCTGGGCATGGTGATGATAGTGGTAGTGGTGATTGGGGGGGGGGGGGGAGATCAGGGATCTCTGCCTTCCAGGATACTGTTAAACATCCTGATGCCTGTTGAAACAAAGGACCTCCTGTACCTCTCAGTCTGCGAATGCAGCAAGATCAGTCGCTCACTGTGGCCGCTTCTCTGCCCTACCAAGATGTGATAAAGGGGGTGGCTGGCATTGTCCATTATAACCCGCAACTTATCCCTTATCCGCCTATCCACCACAGCTCCCAGCGGATCAAATTTCCTCCCCACCACTGAGCCAGCCTTGTCGACTAGCCCATCCACTCGTCTGGTGTCCCTTGCTGTTATATTGCCTCCCCAGCAAACAGCCGCATAAAAAAATGACCCTTGCCACCACAGTCTTGTAAAACATAGTCATCCCCATACAGACATCAAAAGACCTGAGTCTCTGCAAGAAAAACAATCTGCTCTGTCCCTTCCTGTAGAGCGCCTCCGAGTTAGCAGACCACTCCAGGTTACTGTCCACATACATGCCCAGATATTTATAGATGTGTACTGTCTCAATCGGTTCACCTTGAATAGTGACAGGCTGCAGGGGAGGCCTGGACCTGCGAAAATCCACAACCATGCTGCACGGTGGCGCAGTGGTTTAGCATTGTGGCAGCACAGTTTTACCCTCGGCCGGGGGATCGTGGGTTCGATTCCAGCCCCCGACCAACAGTGAGCTGTGTGGAGTTTGCATGTTCTCCCCGTGTTGCGCGGGTTTACTCCGGGATTTCTCCGGTTTCCTCCCGCATACCAAAAACATGTAGGTTTAGGGCGCTCGCGCACGCAGCGACCAGCAGCCGGTGGCTTGTCACCAGACTGCAAACCGAATCTACCTACAAGTACAAATAAGTAACAAAAAAAAAAAAAAAAAAAAACATCTCTTTGGTCTTAGAGATGTTCAAAAGAAGGCCATTCCTCTCACTTCAGACACCGAAGGCGCCAACCAGATCCCTGTACTCCATTTCCTGTCCCCCCTGCACACATGCCACAATGACTGTATCATCAGAATACTTCTGAATGTGACATAACTCTGTGTTGTAATTAAAGCCTGATGTGTACAGAGTAAACAAGTATGGAGCCAGGACTGCCCCTGCAGAGCCCCCGTGCTACTTTCTACAATCCCCGAGACACAGCCTGCAATACAGTCCTGAACAAAATCTTATGACCAGCGGAACAATTAAAAGTTTTTTAAATTTTGTGCTGGTGGATCATAACCAGGTTGTAAGTAGAGCTTCAAAATGCAAAAAGAAGAAACAGGACAAAGACAAAAATTAGAGAGTAGGCACTGTAATCAAAAACTGCATTTAAACTCAGGATGTTCATCAGCTGATCAAAAGGCCATAGCCTCCCAAAAAAAGCCCAAAACAGAACTAAAATGTCAAAAAAGGACTTAGTAGTGTGTAGCCCCACCATTCTTGTTGATCATGCAAGAATTCAGCAGCCGTGTTCAACCTGCTGTGGAAATCCCCAAAATAACGTCATGCTTAGGTTTGCATTATTCAATGGGGGGCTCACCTGAAAAAGTTGTCCCTGCCTCGAAAACTTGATGGGTGTTTCCGTTGCTAGCTTTGTTAGCACGTCCATAGCAGGAATCCATGGGTAAATAACTGACATCCTGATTCAGCTGAAGAGCTCCCAATCCTTCTGTCTCCAGGTGAGTCTCAGTCTCATTTTCAACCTAGTTTAATCTCCAATGTTGATACTTTTACTCAGATGACAGCAGAATCTCAAAGCCAACGCTATCCCTCAGACGTGAACGTGCGAATACGCAATTTCACCTGTGTTCACCTCTTTCCATCGACTTTGTATGGATTCGCGCCACTCGTTCGCATTTGGTGTGAAGGCACCTTCAGGTGCAGCATGGCAGCATTGTTATGACCAAGATTCAGCATTAGAGTTATTGTACAGTGAAATGACATGTGGCAGAAGAGATTTCCTGTACCTGACCGTTCGGCAGCGGAGCTGTAACAGTCAGAAAAAAACTGTAAAACTTGGTCCAGTTAATACCCAAGTCTTAAAACCCAGCCTTGATAGAAAAAAGAACACACGAGAGACAGAATACACTAAATAAAGACACCAAGCTAGGAAAAACATTAACAGGAGCTGCTGTTACTGGCTGCCATTCCTCCAGTGCCGGAAAAAAAATTACATAGATTATCCAATTTATTCTTTAGGAAAAAAAAACATACTACCATAAGACTATTTTATCACATCTTTACCAAATTTAATATTGATTCATAATCGACTATTACACCAGCATCATTTGTGTATTTAAATCTGATCAGAATGTCAAACTAAACTACTTTGTCTCACTCTTTGTCTGCTACCCAATTTATTGCCATGGTATGGCCCTATCTTTATTGGTAAGGTCTCTTATGTCAAATCAGGCACACATTTTCATTAGCTACTGTGAATGTCAGTAGAGCAATCTGGGGTGTGCTGCATATGTAAATACAATTCAATATTTAGCTACACAATTGCTATGTCCGGAACTGTTGTACTCTGATTGTGACCGAGTCATGGCTTCACCCACATATTCCTGACACCGCTGTGGAATTTCCCGGCCAAACTACACACTGTTTTTGTCATAAACTCCCCGTGCACTGTGGAAAAGCGCACGGAGGAGGAGAGGGAAGGATGGACTTAAGCGCAGGGTTACACCAAACATTTATTGAGAACAAACAGTTTAAAAATAAAGACTTACAGAAATGTAACGGTTGTGCACAAAAAGGCTCACACGGGTTGCGTGCAGCGGGCAGACCACTGTGCACCGTGGCCACAAAAACAGACAGGACAAGATGGTCGGGTAAACTTAGAGTTCTCCAGGATACTCGACTGGCACGGGAGAAGAGCCGGGCAACAGTGCCAAAGCGTAGCAGTTGTGCCGCAAGGGGAAACGCTACAGACAAGTGAAGCAGCACAACTACAAACAGAAGCGCAGACAGCCCTTACTCACCGTGCAGGAACAGTCCGAGTCATCCGAGTCCGCCTGCAAGCACATACACAAATAATCCCTCATGGTTACACGGCGAAAAAAAACATGTGAGCATGTACAATGGTCCAGCGACGTTTGACTAGCAAAGAGCTGCTTAAGAACAAACACCATTGGCATAACAAATTAGCAACACCTGGGCAAGGCGCGGGAAAGATGATTACCAGGGCACACAGCTGACTGTCAGAGAGAGGGGTGTGGTCGGACCGGCGAATGTTAGACAGCGTCCACCAGGAAGTGGGTCAAACAGTTGCCTAACAATCGCCGGCCAGAGCAGCGGCTACAAGTATAGAAATAAACAATACACAGATGAGAAATCAAAACACAACAACACATGACAACCCCAATGCCTGAGCCACCTAGAACGATCAGAACCGAGCCCACAGGAGAACACTGGCCCGGTTCATGACAGTTTCGACCACAATGCCAATTTTGGTAAGGGCAGGGGTGGTGGGCTCTGTGTTTGTGTGGTTCAGACTTGGTGTAATAACAGCAGAATAATTCAAAGCCACTGTTCACTGGATTAATGGCCCTTTTCCACTAGTACCTACTCAGCCGTACTCGCCTCAACTCTACTCGGTTTGTAGGGTTTTCCATTAGTACCTGGTACCTGGTTTTGGGGCCTACTTCAGTAAGGTTCCAACTGTGCTGACGTCACAAATTGCAGACCACTGATTGGCCAGGGCGTAACATCAGTGGATGAGAGCGATGTTTTCACAAAATTCAAAACCGCCATTTGTAAATTCAGCAGTGAGTTTTTATTATTTATGTGATAATCAATGAAATAAATGGCTACACACAAATCAATACCATCACAAAACACTCACCATCTTTCCCGTGAGTAGCCATCTGCTCAGAGACCTTCTGGTATTTAATTTTGGAATGCTCCGCCGGCGCTGAAAAGTTCATATAGTGGTCAAATTTGACCAAATGTGCTTATTTTTCAACAGTCTTCCCGTTGGTGCGCAGAGTTCTTCCATCGGTGTTGCAGCACTTGGATCCTTGCGCTTGGAAAAATAATCTACATTTGGTGAAATTTGACAACTATGAACTTTTCAGCCCCGTTGGCCCTGCTGCGGCAGAGTGACCCGAAATGAAAAAGTATACCAGGAGGTTTCCGAGCTGATGGCTGCTCACAGGAAAGATGGTGAGTGTTTCGTGATTTTAAGCATCTTTTACGTTATTTATCAGTGAAAACGTCAGCATGTGAACAACATAAGGGGATAACGGGCTGCTTTCCTGCAACAAATCCACCCACTTGAGGTGGTACTCAGTTGTAATGGAAAACCAACCGCACCATGTCGAGCCGCGTAGAGTCGAGGCGAGTAGAGTCGAGTAGGTGCTAGTGGAAAAGGGGCTTTAGAGGCCATGTCCTTTCTGTGTAAGCCCGTCTATCTACCCAGCGAGCTAACGGCAGTAATTATAACAACTGTTTATGTCCCTCCAGACGCTAGCATTAGCTTAGCACTTAGCCACCTCCAGCACATTGTTAGGAGGAAACAGAAGGATCACCCTGATGCAGTCCACATTATTGTAGGGGATTTTAACAAAGCATGCTTAAAGACTGTATTCCCCAAATTCCACCAACATGTTAAGTGTCCCACAAGAGGGAAAAAAACACTGGATCATGTTTACAGCTGTCACGATGAGCCCCTCCGGTATAGAATTCAGACCCAAACGCTGGACATTGAGTGTCAACTGATTTATTTGGAGCTGGTCACCCTGACGCAGCTAGAGGGCTTTAAACAGAAAATAACTGCAGCTCAGAAGAGCAACAAAAAGCACAGGCAAAAACAGGCTTGGACAAAGCAGGATACAAGACTTGGCTGGACGTGATCTGATACAAGATATGAAGTGTGTTCACGCTGATATGACTAAAAGAACCCAAACAAAACCAAAGTGGAACAGAAATTAAATAGTCAATAGGACAATCAAGATAACACGGCACAGGTGGACACAGTCAGGAACACTGAAAGCAAATAATGACTGACAGCTGACACATGAGGAAAACAGATGACAGGATGGGGAAACACACACACAATCACAGAGGAAGACACATACATGAACAGAGGATTAGGAGAGAGACAAGACCATGATAATCATAATGCAAATAATGACTGACCTCTGATCATAATAATAATCATAATGACAATAATGATAACCGTAATAATAAAAATCACACGACTTTAAACCCAAGATGCAAATAACACCAAGCACAAAGAAACACAGAAATAAACTCAAAGAGTGGGTATGACCCTACGGTTATCCCCCAAACCATGACAACCGCAACATTAAGCACGCCTACAGAGCCACCCCCCTCCCTCACCTTGGACAATCAGACCATCTCTCCCTGCTTCTAATACCTGCTTACACCCTCCTGAGGAAGGGTTCCCCCAACCAAACAAACAATTAAAACCTGGTCTGAAAATGCTCTCCTTCAGCTACAGGACTGCTTTAGCTGCACAGACTGGAACATCTTTGAACAGCAGGACCTGGACTCCTATACTGAGTCTGTCCTCTTCTACATTAAATGCTGTGTAGAAAATGTGACAGTCACCAAACACATCCAGGTCTTTCCAAACCGGAAACTCTCGATGACCAGTGAGGTCCAGGCTCTGATCAGAGCCCACAACTCAGCCTTCAGACAGGACAGCTCTCTGTACAGCACTGCCAGAGCCCACCTGAGAAGAGGCATAAAACTCGCTAACAATATCTACAGGAGGAAGGTGGAGGGATTCCTCACAGACAACAACCCTCGACAGATTTGAAGAGGTATCTAGGCCCTCACCAACTACAGGAGCCAGTGCCCCCCCCCCCCCCAATATCAGACAGCAGCCTCACACTTGCAAAGGAGCTTGACAGCTTCTTCACCAGGTTTGAGCACACCTCCCGCCCAACCTGCCCCCCCACCCCGCTCTCTCTCTACAGGTGCATGAGGTGAGGAGGCAACTGAGAGCAGTGAACCCCCTGCAGAGCTGCTGATCCCGATGGTATGCCAGGAGTGGTGGTCAAAGCATGTGCAGACCAGCTGGCAGAGAGCCTCACCAAGTTGTTCAACCTCTCCTGTCGCATGCCACCGTCCCTTCCCGCCTCAAGGCCTCCACCATCATCCCCATCCCCAAAAAGTCCGCAATTGACAGCCTGAATGACTACAGACCCATAGCATTCACATCTGTAGTCTTTAAGTGTTTTGAGCGACTGCTGTCTCAGCACATCAGGGACTGCCTTCCCCCCTTTTTCGACCGGCACCAGTTCGCCTACAGGGAAAACCGGTCTACGGAAGACGCCATCCCCACCACACTCCACAGAGGTCTGAACCACCTGAAGAGCCCAAGGAGCTATGTGAGGATGCGCTTTGTGGATTACAGCTCAGCTTACAACACCATCAGACCGGACATCCTGATCAATAAACTGCACCTCCTCCAGATCTCCCCACCCCCAACCACCTGCTCCTGGATAAAAAAAAAACTTTCTCACCAACCGCCCACAAACAGTCAGACTTGGCCCCCACCACTCCTCCAGACTGTCTCTCAGCACTGCCCCCCCTCCCCAGGGCTGTGTGCTAAGTCCACTACTGTACTCTCTGTACACCTTCCACTGTATTCTAACCCACCCAACCACCGTCATCGTGAAGTACGCAGACGATACCACCTTGGCTGGGCTCGTCACCGATGACAATGAGAAGGCATACAGAGCGGAGATAGAGAATCTGCTGCTGTGGTCCCAAGCAAACAACTTGAAACTGAATGTCCAAAAAAACCAAAGAACTCATACTGGACTTCAGGAAGAACAGACAGGACCCCCCCCCCATAAATGGCGACCGTGTGGAAACTGTCCCCACCTTCAGGTTCCTCGGCACCCACATCTCCTCTGACCTCTTCTGGACTGTCAACACCAAGGCCCTGGTGAAGAAAGCCCAGCAGCAATTACACTTTCTCCGTGTCCTGAGGAAGAGCAACCTGGACCAGAGCTGCTGCTGGCCTTCTACCACTGCTCAGTGGAGAGTGTGCTCACCTGTTGTCTGACTGAGTGGTACGCCGGCTCCACAGCCGAAAAAAGGAAGGCTGTGCAGCAGGTCATCAACACCACCCAAAAAAATCATCAGCGGCCCTCTGCCCTCCATGGTGGACATCTCCAAACTTCCCTGTCTCAGAAAGATCAAGGCCCTCACAGGAGACTCCTCACATCCCACCCACTGCCTGTTTGACCTGCTCCCCTCTGGATGATGGTTCAGATCAACCAGGTCCCACACCTCCAGACTGACAGTTTCTTCCCCTGAGCCATCCGAACTGCAAACAGTCAGAGACCCTACTCCCCTCCCTCCAAACATTCATATACACAGAACTGAGGACCTTTTAATTATCACAATAACACACCTGTCTTTGCACTCTGCACTTTCATGTGCATTGACCCATCCATAAAACCACTACCATTCCAACGTATAGTCTACATAATCCTTGGGCCATTTTATTCAGTCATGTGTTCCGCACTCTTATCACTTACCTTATCTCTTATCACTGATACTGTGACATCATACATTAGTTTTTGCGAGGACATGTGTGTGCAGACCAAAACTTTCTGCACATACAACAACAATAAACCTTGGTTCACTCCTAAACTCAAGCAGTTACGTCAGACCAAGGAGGAGGCCTACAGGATTGGTGATTGGACTCTGTACAAGCGGGTCAGAAACATGCTGACGAAGGAGATCAGACTTGCTAAGAGGAGCTATAGTGAGAAGCTACAACAAAACTTCTCAGCCAACAACTCTGTTTCCGTTTGGAGAGGCCTGCAGAATATCACCAACTACAGGAGACCATCCCCTCACCCTGTGGAAAACCTCCAGCTGGCTAACGACCTCAACAGCTTTTACTGTCGGTTTGAAAAGAACCTACAGTTTTCACCTCCTACCTATACAATAGGACTATCTGCAGTCCCAGAAACTCCATTTCCCTTCCACTCTGACCTTTCACCAGCACTAACGATCTGCGAAGAGGATGTGCGCCGAGTCTTTCAGAGACAAAAGATCAAGAAGGCTGCAGGTCCTGATGGTGTGTCACCGTCCTGCCTGAGCGTCTGCTCCGACGAGTTGGCCCCCATCTTCACCCGGATCTTTAAAAGATCATTGGAGCTGTGTGTAATGCCTTCCTGCTTCAAACGCTCCACCATCATTCCAGTTCCAAAGAAACCTTCTGTTACAGGATTAAATGACTACAGACCTGTCGCTTTGACCTCTGTGGTCATGAAATCCTTTGAGAGATTGGTGCTGAACCACCTGAAGGTCATCACAGGTTTCCTGATGGACCCACTGCAGTTTGCCTATCGGTCAACCAGGTCAGTGGACGATGAAGTGAACATGGGACTACATTACATCCTGCAACACCTCGACTCCCCAGGGATGTACGCCAGGATCCTGTTTGCCGACTTTAGCTCGGTGTTCAACACCATTATCCCAAGCATCCTTTATCAGAAACTTCTCCAGCTTAGGGTGTCCCCCTCCACCTGCCAGTGGATCTCCAGCTTTCTGACTGACAGGTGGCAACAGGTGAAGCTAGCGAGAATTACATCTAGCTCCCGAATAATTAGTACTGGCGCTCCCCAGGGGTGTGTCCTTTCCCCACTGCTCTTCTCCCTCTACTCCAACGACTGCACCTCAGAGGACCCTTCGGTGAAGCTCCTGAAGTTTGCGGACGACACCACAGTCATCGGTTTGATCCGGGATGCTGATGAGTCTGCATATAGGCAGGAGGTGGAGCAGCTGATCCTCTGGTGCGGCCGGAACCATCTTGAACTTAACCCAGCCAAAACAGTGGAGATGACTGTGGATTTCAGGCGACACCCTCCTTCATTCCTCCCACTCACCATTCTCAATAGTACAGTGTCCACTGTGGACTCCTTCAGGTTCCTGGGTACCACAATCTCCCGGAACCTGAAGTGGTCCTCCCACATAGACAGTGTCTGGAAAAAGGCCCAGCAGAGGTTATTTTTTCTGCATCAGCTCAAGAAGTTTGATTTGCCTCAGGAGCTGCTGGTTGTTTTCTACACCGCCATCATCCAATCTGCCCTCTGCTTTTCCATCACTGTCTGGTTTGGATCTGCCACTAAACAGGACAAGACCAGACTGCAGCGGACCATCAAGTGTGCAGAGAGGATCATTGGTACCGACCTACCCTCTATTGAGAACTTATATCAGTCCATAACCAGGAAACGGGCGGGAAACATCTCTGCTGACCCGTCACACCCCGGCTATAAATTGTTTGAACTTCTACCTTCTGGTCGACGTTACAGATCACTGAAGGCTAAAACCACTCATCACAGGAACAGTTTCTTTCCCCAAGCTATTACTCTGATGAACTCTAACATTCACCTAGTCCTACCTGTTGCTGTATTCGTGATTTTTCTTTCATTCTTACACTGCACAAAACTATCACAGTGCATTTTTACTCCACTCGCATTATATTACTGAATTTGAGTTCATATTGTAATACTGTATGACTATATTTTTTCATAATATTTTTGCAAAGTGTGGATAGTCTCTGTAAATTACTGCACATATTTCTGTATATATTTGCATCTTTTTGTAGAAATGTGGATAGACTGTAAATTACTGTACATACTCTGTTGTCATTGAAATCTTATTTAAATCTTACACCTGAACAAACAAGAGTAAGTTTTAGTCAAAGTCAAATTCCTTGTATGTGTAGTGCATACTTGGCCAATAAAGCTGATTCTGATTCTGATTATGTACATACAGTGGTGTGAAAAAGTGTTTGCCCCCTTCCTGATTTCTCGGGTTTTTTTGTATGTTTGTCACACTTAAATGTTAAATGTTTCAGATCATCAAACAAATTCAAATATTAGACAAAAATAACACAAATAGCTGAAGTAGATTTATTTTGTCTTTTTTTAATTATTTACCTTTTGTTCTTATTAAAGACAAAAATAAAAAGGAGATGCAGCCTGCATGCAGTGAACAGTTGAAACATGTAAAGAAGGTAAAAACATCTCCTTTCTATTTTTGTCTTTAATAAGAACAAAAGGCAAATAAAGATAACACAAGTAAATACAAAATGCAGTTTTTAAATGAAGGTGTTTATTTTTAAGGGGAAAAAAATCCAAACCTACATGGCCCTGTGTGAAAAAGTGATTCCCCCCCCCCCCCCCGCTGTTAAAACATAAGTTAACTTTATCAGCTTATTTAGCTTTGGAAAGCTGAGTGCAATTTCTCTAGCTACACCCAGGCCTGATTACTACCACACCTGTTCTCAATCAAGAAATCACTTAAATAGGACCTGCCTGACAAAGTGAAGTAGACAAAAATCTCAAGAAATTCAGTAACAAATGACAAAGTCATTTCAATTCAATTCAACTTTATTTATATAGTGCCATTTCACAACAACAGTCATCTCGTAGCACTTTCAAACTGTAGGGGAAACCCCCACAATTGCAGAAAGACCCCAGCAATCAGGTGATCCCCTGTGAGCAAGCACCTGGCGACAGTGGAAAGGAAAAACTCCCTTTTAACAGGAAAAACCTCCAGCAGAACCAGGCTCAGGGAGGGGCAGTCATCTGCTGTGACTGGCTGGGGGGTGATGGGATAGAGAAGAAGAAGAAAAGAACAGACATGTAGAGAGCAAACAGCACGACGGGAACCCAATCTATGGGAGAAAACAAACAGATCTTAATGACCAGCAAAAATATTTCATTGAGAGTGAAGAAAGGAGTGAAGCCCACTGCATTGTTGGAGGTCCCCTGGTTGTCTAAACCTATTAGTAGCATAACTAAGGGAGAGTACAGGGGCACATGATCCCTCCCTAATTACAGGCTATATCAAAAAGTAAGGTTTGAACCCTATTTTTAAAAACAGAGAGAGTCTGACTCTCAAATCCAGATTGGCAGCTGGTTCCACAGGAAAGGAGCTTGATAACTGAAGGCTCTGCCTCCCATTGTACTTTTGGAAATTCTAGGTATTACAAGTAATCCCACATTTTGGGAGTGTAGTTGTCATGCGGTGATCCTCGCGGATCACCATAAGACGCCAAGAGTCACTGGTGAGTTTTGCAATGATGTTTATTTACAAGACAGGACAAGACGTGACACAAGACTATGAGCCGCTAAGGGCAAAAACACACACTACGAGGTACAGGGGCTCGTAGGGCTAACCCCAGCCACTACGAGCTAAACTATGACATAACAAGAATAACGAACGAACCTGACATGAAGGTCTGACGAGGTTTGTACGCCAACCAAAGCTTGGTGATTGTCTGATGATGAATGTCTGACGATACTCCCACAACTAGACTGCCGTCAGCACCCGCCTAATAAAGCCGAGCGCTAACAAGCAGTGATGACAAACAGCTGACTGTCCTTGACAGCCAGAAGCCCGACCGAGCGCCTTCACAATAAGAGCCCGGTGAAGCCAGAATATAACCCACAGCTGTCAAAGTCGGCAGCGAATATACATAGCCCGAGCGCGGACAGGACTGGCGCTCGGGTCGTGACAGTAGTGCTCTGTTAGAATAATAGGGTAGTATCAGATCTTTTAAATAAAAAGGGGCTGATTATTTTGAGCTTTGTGAGAAGAAGGATTTTAAACTTAATTCTAAACTCTATGGGAAGACAATGAAGGGAGGCCAGAACTGGAGAGATATGATCTTTCTTTCTAGTACCTGTTAAAACTCTTGCTGCAGCATTTTGGATCAGCTGAAGACTTTTTAAAGATGTTTTAGGACAATCTGACAATAAAGAGTTACAATAATCTAGATCTAACAAAAGCATCGATTAGTTTCTCAGCATCACTCTGAGACAAGATGCTCCAAATCTTGGCAACATTACGCAAATGATAGAAGGCAGTCTTAGAAACAAGTTTAATATGTGAATTAAAAAAAACAGATCTTGATCAAAAATAACTCCAAGGTTCCTCACAGACCTAGTAACCGCATCCAAACTAAGAGTTTGATTTGGAAAGGTATTTCTAAGATTTTCTGGACCAACTAGAATGACTTCAGTCTTATCTGAATTTAATAGCAGGAAATTGCAAGTCATCCAAACTTTGATTTCCTTAAGACAGGCCTCTAACTTGGCTAACTGATTACTGTCATCTGGCTTCATTGACAGGTATAATTGTCTGTCATCTATATAACAATGAAAATGTATACAGTGCTTTCTAATAATGTTGCCTAGCGGAAGCATATACAAACTAAAAAGAATAGGGCCTAGCACAGATCCCTGTGGGACTCCGTGACTGAGCTTTGAGTTGGAAGAAAACTCATTATTGGCATGAACAAATTGGAACCTATCAGATAAATATGATCTAAACCACTGCAACAAAGTCTCATTAAGTCCAACATGGTGCTCTAATCTATCAAGTAGAATAT
The DNA here is from genome assembly GCA_020510985.1 of Pholidichthys leucotaenia. NCBI lineage: Eukaryota > Metazoa > Chordata > Actinopteri > Cichliformes > Pholidichthyidae > Pholidichthys > Pholidichthys leucotaenia. Next base: position 143,369,831 of record CM035842.1, on the reverse strand, counting down.
TATGATCAACAGTATCAAAAGCTGCACTAAGGCCTAAAAGGACAAATACTGAAACAAGTCCATTATCAGATGTGATAAGGAGGTCAATAGTGACCTTCACTAAGGCTGTTTCAGTACTATGATGGATTCTAAACCCAGATTGAAACTCTTCAAATAAACCATTTCCCTGCAAGTGGTCAAATAATTGCGAAGTAACAACTCTTTCTAAGATTTTTGAAATGAAAGGCAGATTAGAGATTGGTCTATAGTTAGCTAAAACTTCTGGATCCAGTGTTGACTTTTTGAGTAAGGGTTTAATTACAGCATGGCCTAATGTCAATGAAGAATTGATTATTTGAAGAATAGATCTACCAGTAAATGGGAGGACTTCTTTAAATAACCTGGTAGGAATAGGGTCTAAAAGACAAGTTGAAGGCTTGAATGAGGAAATTATTTTATTTAACTCTAAAAGGTCAATTGGAGTAAACTCATCCAAACAGATATCAAATGAAGGAGGTGTAGTAGTTAATGTATTTAAGTTAATGGTGGGAAGAATCTGCCTGATTTTATCTCTGATAGATTAAATTTTATTATTGAAAAAGTTCATAAAGTCCTGACTAGTAAGCTCTAAGGGAATGCTTGGATTGACAGAGTCCTGACTCTTTGTCAGCCTGGCTACAGTGCTGAAAAGAAACCTGGGATTATTCTTGTTCTCTTCTATTAATGCGGAATAATAACTTGTTCTAGCTTTCCTAAGAGATTTTTTATAAATTAGAAGATGATTTCGCCAAGCTAAATAGATTTCATCTAATTTAGTGGAGTGCCATTTTCTTTCTAACTGATGAGTCTTCTGTTTTAAGCTACGAGTTTCTGTGTTGAACCAAGGAGTTAGAAATCTCTGATTAGACTTTTTCTTTTTCAAAGGGGCCACCATGACTCGAGTCTGATGCAGAGAAGCTGTAACACTATCTACCATGCTATCAATTACAGAAGGAGCAAGCTCTCCATAGGTTATCTCCATTGTGTTGGCACATGGCATAGAGGAAACAATCTGCATAAATTTGGTAACAGCATAATCTGAGAGGCATCTACTGTAGTATTATTTTTCTTTAGGAGCCAAATAGTCAGAAATAGTAAACTCAAAGGTTAACAGACAATGGTTTGACAGTACAGGGTTATGAGGAGACGCTACCAGATTTTCTATTTCTATGCCATATGTCAGCACAAGGTCCAACGTATGATAGAGATAATGAATAGAATTTCCTACTTTCTGAGAAAACCTCATCAAGTCTAATATTGAAATAAATGCCATAATAAGGCAATCACTATCTACATCTACATGTATACTAAAGTCCCCTACTGTAATTATTCTATCTGATTTCAGCACTAAATCTGCTAAGAATTCTGTAAATTCGGATAAAAACTCTAGTAGGCTGAGAAAGGATGATAAACTATGGCAAAGAAAATTGGTTTTAACCTAAAATAGCTAAAATGCCCAATACTGAGGACCAGGCGCTCAGAGGAATTATAACATGTTTTTTGCTTGACATTAACTAGTAATTTGGAATGGTAAATTGTCGCTACTCCTTCTCCATGACCAGAACTGGGATTTTGACGGTTTAAATAACCAGAGGGAGTTGATTCATTTAAACCAACATAATCCTCTTGCCCTACCCAAGTATCTGTAAGGGATATTAAATCAATCTGATGATCAATTAACAGATCATGGACTAACAGAGACTTGGGAGTTAGAGACCTAATATTTAATAAACCGTATTTAATTTTTAAATTATGAGGAGGAACAGAGGCCAAGTCATTAAATTTAGAGGCTTCATGTTTAATTTGTGTTTTACCAACTTTTTGTTTAATCACTTTGGGATGCTTATACATTATATTTTTATTTACTTTGAAGGGAGCAGACAATGATTCTCTGACAGGGAAGACAGGGGCCAAGTTGAGGGGTGGTGGATGAAGAGGAGCTGCAGAGAGGTGTGTAAGACTGCGACTCTGCTTCCTGATCCCAACTCTGAGTTGTCAAGGTTTTGGAAATTTGGATAAAAATGATGCCAGATTGTTCAATAAAAGAGATGCACCATCCAAAGTGGGGTGGACACCGTCTTGTCTAATAAGACCAGGTTTTCCCCAAAATGAGTTCCTGTGACGATGAGATGTCACCACTGTGTGACTTGTTGTATTGTGTGATTATGTTATATCTGTAATGTTGTAAATGTCAGTATGATTATTTGTTAAAATGCACACAGTATTTTGGGATTTGTCTTTGTTAATTTGAATGCCCTTGGGAGATAACTATTATGGTTAAGTATTTGGTAAAATAATTGATAAAGGATTTTATTCACATACCTTTGCCAACATGCTTCCTGTGGGTGTCCGGGCAAAAGACTCTGTCAGAGGGTGAATGCCTTTTAAAGGACACCAGCAGGAAGGATGCATGTTATGGTGAGTTATAGGAGAGATTGATGTTAAAGACTGAGAGATTTTCATTGTGGATGATTGAAGATCGTATCATTTGGATTATTGATGTCGGTGTCGTTTATTTACCTGAGAGACTGGAATCATTGAAAATAAAAATTGACAAATTGAAGATCAGGCCTCGCCCTCGCTGTTACTTCGTTACAGTTCCACTTGTCTATGTAGCCCACATTGTTTGCAGGACACCACACAGACAGCCAGTGGTTAAAGGATGACATGCTGCTAAACATGTCATCACTGGTCAGATTGGGGAGGGGCCCAGAGAATGCTACATAGGCAGACATTGTTTTGGCAAAGCTACACACCAATTCCACACTAAGTTTTGTGACTTCCGACTGCCAGAGTTGGATGTCGTTAATGCCGGCGTGGATAACAGTTGTGGAGTATTTACAGTTACTTTTAGCCAGCATTTTCAAATTTGACTCGATGTCGCCTGCTCTGGCCCTGGGAATGCATTTGACTATGGCCGCTGGAGTCTCTAGGTTCACGTTTCTGACTGTAGAGTACCCAATGATCAGAGTTTTTTCCTCAGTGGTTGTGTCGCTGAACGGGGCAAAGCGATTAGAAACATGAACAGGTTGGTGGTGAACCAGGGGCTTGCAACTATGCTTCCTTCTCACCATCACCCACCCACTCTCTCCTGGCTGCTCCGGAGAGGTGGAAGCCGGGGGACGGCTAGCAGGCCCTATGTTAGGGTGCTCCACTGCAGCTAAGGGGAGTCCGTCATAATTAACTGGCGTTGATGGTGTTTCAATGCAGTGGAGCCGGGATTCCAAATCGCACAACCTCACCTCGAGTGCCTCAAAAAGACAACATTTATTACATTTACCATTAACATTAAAAGAGGCAAAGGTGTAGCTAAACATCTGACACAGAGAGCACACCAGAGGAGAAGGGGAAGGAGAGCTAGCAGCCATAGCTAGAGGCTAACTCGAAGCTAACACAAACACCGAAGAAAGGTGAACAGAAGGCTAAAGAGGGTGATTAGGTGACACTGATTGCGCACACAGGTGCAAGAGGCTTGTTAAACAGAAGTGAGAGGTGAGGGTAGATGAGGAAAAAAAAGCGATTAAAATACAATTAAAGGCAATAATCCTCAGGAAAGTGAGGAGAGCTAACCACAGAGCAAACCACACCAACAGCCAGCAACACAGAAAGTGACGATACGTTACCACAGGGAGCATCCAATTGAAAAAAGAAAGCAGTTGACAGATTTTCCACCCACCTTAATAGAGAAGACTCTGATCAGAGGTGACAGAGCCACTGTGGACACAGAGCCACTCCAGACACCTACGTGCACACACTGGTAATTGAGATCTGTCAGTCTGAAAAAGGTTATAAAGCCATTTCTAAAGCTTTGTGAGAGCTATTATCCACAAATGGCGAAAACATGGAACAGTGATGAACCTTCCCAGGAGTGGCCGGCAGACCAAAATTACCCCAAGAGGGCACCGATGACTCATCCAAGAGGTCACAAAAGACCCCACAACAACATCCAAAGAACTGCAGGCTTCACTTGCCTCAGTTAAGGTCAGTGTTCATAACTCCACCATAAGAAAGAGACTGGGGAAAATGGCCTGCCTGGCAGAGTTTCAAGACGAAAACCACCACTGAGCAAAAAGGGCATAAAGGCTCGTCTTGTGGAGTGTGTGAAATAAGAGGCTGACTCATGGCAGACGGTTTATTACACACTTCACATCTCTCAAGCACAGAACAGACTGACACATTTCAGCAGGCACTCTTCTTTTAACCAAATCTCTCCTCACAAGTTTCAAGCATTTCTCCACACACAACATGACATTTGCATTACACTGCATTCAACCCCCTACGTCCTTGACTCCTTCCTGCTATCTCGCCAGGAACCTCCTGGGCATTGTTCTCCCATGCTTATCCACTGTCTCTTGTCTGAGATGCTAAATAATCTGACTCCCCCAGGGTGCTACACTCCCCCCCCCCCCCCAGCATCTTAGATAGAACAATAGAACATCAGTCCACATGCCGTTTGGGCTTCTGTCTCCTCCTGTATCTGCTGTAACTGGGGTTTACTGCCTCCGTGGCGCTGCTGTGCCGGTGGGGGGCTGCTGGGAGTGTGTCTGACTGCGGGTGGGCCGTGACAAGGGGGGGGGGGCACTTCGGTCTGTCCGTGTGGCTGCTCTGGTGAATCGTTTCCCTGGGGAGCTCTCCGTGGGGGTCTTCCATGCCGAGGGACCCTAGCCAACAGCACTTGCTCGTTCGCCACAACGAAAGTGGGTTTGAGTCTGTCTATGCCAATTTTTTCCCGCCTACCCCCCAGGTCTAGCAAAAAATGCTTATCCCCTGTATCCAACACTCTGAACGGTCCATCATAGGGTGGGCGTAATGGAGGGCGGTGGGCGTCGTGTCTGACGAACACAAACTCCGCGCTCTTCAAAGTTTTAGGCACGAAAACACGCGGAAAACAGTGGTGGGCCGGGCCCGGCAGCGTGCCTGTGTTTGTGCTACGCTGCAAAAGCTGAGATGGGCAGCTGTCCGACGCGGGATTATCTGGCAGAAATTCCCCGGGCAGCCATAGAGGCTGCACAAAAACCAGCTCTGCGGGGGAAGCTTCCAGATCCTCTTTGGGCGCGGAGCGCAACCCCAATAAAACCCACGGCAGCCTGTCTACCCAATTTGCATCCGTCAGTGAAGCCCTGAGTGCTGCTTTCAGTGATCTATGAAAACGCTCGCATAAACCATTGGCCTGTGGCTTGTATGTGGTTGTGCGGTGAATTGTAACACCCAGGCTGCGGGCCATCGCGGACCAGAGTTCAGAAACAATTTGAGAGCCCCTGTCGGACGTAATGTCCGACGGGACTCCAAAACACGCCACCCATGCTGTTAAAAATGCACGTGCTACATCCGCGGACGTGGTTGCCGCCAGCGGGACTGCTTCTGGCCAACGCGTGGTGCGGTCCACTACTGTCAGGAGGTGCGTGCACCCCTGTGATGGTGGGAGGGGGCCCACGAGGTCCACGTGAACATGGTCGAACCTCTTAGCCAGTACCCGAAACGGCTCCAAGGGAGCCTTCATGTGTCTGTGTACCTTGGCTCATTGGCACGCCACGCAGGCTGCAGCCAACTCTTTTACTTGTTTGCGTAGGCTCGGCCACACAAACTTCTCTCCCACCATTTTGACCGACACGCACACTCCTGGGTGCGCCAGAGTGTGAACCGACTCAAACACGCGGCGGCGCCACACGACCAGGACCACCGGACGCGGGCGTCCCGTGGAGACATCGCAGATTAGGGGGGGGCCGCCATCTTGCAGCACCCTGCTCTCCAGCCTTAACCCTGTTGGTCCAGACTGGAGCGCGCGCACGTCTGCATCACTAATCTGCTCCGCGGCCATGACTGCGTAATCTATCCCCACGCAGACCGGGGCCACCACGGCGCGCGAGAGGCAGTCCGCCACCACATTCAGTTTACCCGACACAAGCTGAATATCGGTAGTAAACTCTGAGATCGCGGCCAGCTGTCTCTGCCGCCGGCCCGACCACGGTTCTGAAACCTTGGCCATCGTGAATGTTAGTGGCTTGTGGACCACGAACATGGTGAAGCTGCGCCCTTCCAGCCAGAACTGGAAGTGGCGTATGGCCAGGTGGAGAGCCAGCAACTCCCTGTCGAACGCGCTGTATTTACGTTCACTATTGTGCAAAGTTCTGCTGAAAAAGGCGAGCGGCTGCCAAACCCCGGCGACACACTGCTCTACGACAGCCCCTATGGCCACGTCTGAAGCATCGGTGGTGAGCGCTATCCGGGCCGCTGGGTCCGGATGCGCCAGCAGCGCGGCGTTTGCCAGGGCTGCTTTAACTTCCGAGAATGCCCGCTCTCGCTCCGGGGTCCATTCGACCCTATCCGCGGGTTTCTGTCTCTTGAGCGCGGCGTACAATGGTTGCATGAGCTGCGCCGCGCGGGGAAGGAAACGGTTATAAAAGTTCACCATCCCCAAAAATTCCTGCAGCGCCCTGACCTTCTGAGGCCGGGGAAAATCCGCCACGGCGCGCACTTTGTCGGCCAGCGGGATCGCTCCTTCCGGGGAGACGCGGTGCCCCAAAAAATCAATCTGCGTCACGCCGAACTGGCATTTCGCCGGGTTGATTATTAACCCGTGCTCCTCCAACCTCCGGAAAACCGTCGTGAGGTGGGTTTCGTGTTCGTCTTCGGACGCACTGGCTACCAGGATATCGTCCAGGTAAACAAACACGAACAGGAGATCGCGCAGCACTGCATCCATCATGCGCTGGAATGTCTGTGCCGCTCCGTTTAACCCGAATGGCATGCGCAGGAACTCGAATAGACCGAACTGAGTTATTACCGCTGTATTGGGTACGTCCTCCGCGCGCACTGGGACTTGGTGGTAACCGCGGACCAGGTCTATTTTGGAAAAAATGCGCGCTCCGGCGAGGTGAACGGAAAAATCCTGTATGTGGGGAATTGGGCAGCGGTCATGCGCTGTGGCGTTGTTCAACCTGCGGAAATCACCGCACGGTCGCCAGCCTTAGGGACCATGTGTAGCGGGGATGCCCATGGGCTGTTCCAACGCGTGATGATGCCCAACCTTTCCAGGTTGGCGAACTCCTCGTGCGCTATGGCCAGTTTAGCTGCGTCCAAGCGCCAAGGTCGTGCGAAAACGGGCAGCCCGGTGGTGGTGATAACTTGCTCCACCCCATGTTTAGCGATGGCCGCCAAAAACATTGGGACCGTGAGTGCTGGGAACTGAGTGAGCAGTGCGTGGAATTTGCCGCCTGGAGCTGTGATGTTGGCTTGTGCTGTTGGTTGGGTCACTCGAGCTACACGGGGTGAGAGTCAAAGGACAGTGCATTAACCAGGCGCCTGTTAGCAACATCAACCAATAAACCATGTGCACACAGAAAATCAGCCCCCAGGATATGGTAATTCAGTGCTGCTACGACAAAAGTCCACTCGTATGTACGGCCGTGTAGAGATAAGATCAGTGTGTCCTCTCACCAAACGTCTTAACTTCCGAGCCATTTGCTGCCAACATCTCGGGGCCACTAGGTCCTGTCAGCCGGTCAGCGTAGGTCGGCAGGATGAAGCTCTTCTGGGCTCCGGTGTCCACGAGGAAACGCCTCCCCGAGCGCGCGTCCGTCAGGGAGAGCAGCTTGTTCTCTTCACCAAGGGTCGCAGCTGCTGCCGACCGCCGGCCTCGGCGTTTTCCCGAGCGCTTGAATTGGCACGGTGGCGCACATCTGCGTGCGTTCTCACCGAAGCGGTGGTGGTAGAAGCAGAGCGTGTCTTTCTGGCGCTCCTTGGCCCCCGCTGCTGCTACCGTCGGTGGCTCCTCGCCTCCTCTGGTCGTCTCGCTGGGCCCCGCCGCTGCCGCGTTGACTGTGATCGCCCTGGTGGTGATGATGATCCGGTCTGCCTCCTGGGCTAGCGCACAGTAGTCACGCGCGGCCAGCAATGGCGAATTGGCCAGAACCGCTCTCGCCACTGTTGGAAGGTTCCGGAGGAAGAGGTGGGCAAACAGAAAGTGCCCGTCGTCCGTGCCCATTAACGCCAGCATCTTCTCAATCAGGTCTACGGCCAAACCATCTCCTAACTCGGCCCGCGTCAGGAGCCTCTCCACTCTCTCACAGTCCGAGAGCGTGTAGCACCGGGTGAGCACAGCCTTGAGCGCCGTGTATTTGTTGCTGGCTAGAGGCTGATCGAGCAGGCTCGCTACCTGCTGAGCTGTGCGGGCGTCCAGCGCTGCGACCACATGGTAGAATCTGGTGTCGTCTGCCGTTACTCCCCAGAGGGCGAACTGGGCCTCGGTGTGGTGGAACCAAGAGCGCGGGTTGTGCTGCCAGAAATCCAGTAGCTTGACTGAAACCGCACACGCATGGCTGGGGGTTCCAGTCCGGGCTGTCTGTGGGATGGCTGCCACCTCGCTGGAGCTTCCTGACCGGGCCGGCTCCGGGGTACTTGCCTCGTGTTCCATAATACGTCTTGGGTCACCAGTGTGGAGTGTGTGAAATAAGAGGCTGATTCATGGCAGACGGTTTATTACACACTTCACATCTCTCAAGCACAGAACAGACTGACACATTTCAGCAGGCACTCTTCTTTTAACCAAATCTCTCCTCACAAGTTTCATGGCATTTCTCCACACACAACATGACATTTGCATTACACTGCATTCAACCCCCTACGTCCTTGACTCCTTCCTGCTATCTCGCCAGGAACCTCCTGAGCATTGTTCTCCCATGCTTATCCACTGTCTCTTGTCTGAGATGCTAAATAATCTGACTCCCCCAAGGTGCTACAGTCTCAGTTTTACAAGGAAACATCTTAATGACCCCCAAGACTTTTGGGAACATACTCTGTGGACTGACGAGACAAATGTTTAACTTTTTGGAAGGTGTGTGTCCCATTACATCTGGCATAAAAGTAATACAGCATTTCAGAAAAGGAATATCATACCAACAGTAAAATATGGTGGTGGTAGTGTGATGGTCTGGGGCTGTTTTGCTGCTTCAGGACCTGGAAGACTTGCTGTGGTAAATGGAACCATGAATTCTGCTGTCTCCCAAAAAAAAATCCTGAAGGAGAATATCCGGCCATCTGTTTGTGACCTTAAGCTGAAGCGCACTTAGGTTCTGCAGCAGGACAATGATCCAAAACACGACAGCAAGTCCACCTCTGAATGGCTTAAGAAAAAGCAAATGAAGACTTTGGAGTGGCCTAGTCAAAGTCCTGACCTGAATCCGATTGAGATGCTTTGGCATGACCTTAAAAAGGCGGCTAAAATTGAGGCTAAAAACCCTCCAGTGTGGCTGAACTGCAACAATTCAGCAAAGATAAGTGGGCTAAAATTCTTCCACAGTGCTGTAAAAGACTTGCTGCCAGTTATCGCAAATGCTTGATTGCAGTTGATGCTGCCAGTGAGTTATTAGGTTTAGGGGGCAATCACTTTTTCACACAGGGCCATGTAGGTTTGGATTTTTTTTTCCCCCTTAATAACAAACACCTTCATTTAAAACTGCATTTTGTGTTTACTTGTGTTATCTTTGTCTAATGTTTAAATTTGTTTGATGATCTGAAGCATTTAAGTGTGACAAACATACAAAAAAATGAGAAATCAGGAAGGGGGCAAACACTTTTTCATACCACTGTAGTTCCATCCGTGAAGCCACTACCATACCTGTGGGCTATTTTTATTTTTATTTCAGGCGTATGTTTGATTGTGAATTCTGTAACTTGTGGAGATGTGTGGAAAGGATGAGGCTGAGTTATTTCTCAAGTTCCATTTTATTCTCAACACACTCTCCAACATATAAATCAGAAAAGAGGCAGAACCCCCAAACTCTGCCAGTTTTATACCCTTGACATCAAAGCACAAAATTCCATTGTCTTTAAATCCCAAACACAATGCATCCCCCCTGCAGTTCTTAACTCTTCCACCCAAACCCCGGTGGTCAGGAAATCCTTCATGTCCATCTCTTTGCATATCCAAAGGTCAACACTCACATCCTCCTCATCTCCCCAGGAGGTCCAGACTTTTTGTTCCTCTTCAGACGTGAAGCCAAAGCAAGCCCACAGGAATATACAAGAGAGCATATTTTTTTTTTTTTTTTTGTTACTTATTTGTACCCGTAGGTAGACTTGGTTTGCAGTCTGGTGACAAGCCACCGGCTGCTGGTCGCTGCGTGCGCGAGCGCCCTAAACCTACATGTTTTTGGTATGCGGGAGGAAACCGGAGAAATCCCGGAGTAAACCCACGCAACACGGGGAGAACATGCAAACTCAACACAGCTCACTGTTGGTCGGGGGCTGGAATCGAACCCACGATCCTCGCGATCCCCCGGCCAAGGGTAAAACTGTGCTGCCACAGTGCTAAACCACTGCGCCACCGTGCAGCCATATGAACAGTCATATACATGTGAGCCCGTGAAACTACATATGTGCACCACATATAACCCCCCCCCCCCCCAAACGTCTAAGAGGGAACAACCAAACACAGATTGCATCCATCCATCCATCCATCTTCTACCGCTTTTCCGGAGGTCCGGGTCGCGGAGGCAGCAGCTCAAGCAGAGAAGCCCAGACTTCCCTCTCCCCCGCCACCTGCTCCAGCTCTTCAGAGGGGATACCAAGGCGTTCCCAGACCAGCTGGGAGACATAGTCTCTCCACCGAGTCCTGGGTCTGCCCCGGGGTCTCCTCCAAGTGGGACGTGCCTGAAACACCTCAAGTGGGAGGCGTCCAGGAGGCATCCTAATCAGATGCCCATACCACCTCAACTGACTCCTTTCAATGTGGAGGAGCAGCAGTTCTACTCTGAGCCTCTCCCGGATGACTGAGCCCCTCACCCTATCTCTGAGGGTGAGTCCAGCAATCCTACGGAGAAAGCTCATTTCAGCCGCTTGTATCCGCGATCTCGTTCTTTCGGTCATTACCCAAAGCTCGTGACCATAGGTGAGAGTAGGAACGTAGATTGACTGGTAAATCGACAGCTTTGCCTTAGAACTAAGCTTCCTCTTCACCACAACAGACCGGTACAACGTCCGCATCACTGCAGATGCTGCTCCAATCCGTCTGTCGATCTCTCGCTCCATTTTCCCCTCACTCGTGAACAAGACCCCAAGATACTTAAACTCCTCCACTTGGGGCAGGAGCCTGTCCCCAACCCGGAGAGGACAATCCACCTTTTTCCAGTTGAGGACCATGGACTCGGACTTGGAGGTGCTGATTCTCATCCCAGCCGCTTTACACTCAGCGGCAAACCGTCCCAGCAAGAGCTGTAGGTCATTGCTGGATGAAGCCAACAGCACAACATCATCTGCAAACAACAGAGATGAGATCCTGTGGTCACCAAGCATGACACCCTCCATTCCCTGGCTGCGCCTAGAAATCCTGTCCATAAAAATTATGAACAGGATCGGTGACAAAGGGCAGCCCTGGCGGAGTCCAACTCTCACTGGGAATGACTCTGACCGAGTGTTGGCAATATGAACTAAACTCTCACAACGGTCGTACAGAGACCGAATAGCTCGTAACAACAAGCCCGATACCCCATACTCCCAAAGCACCCCCCACAAAAATCCACGAGGGACGCGGTCAAATGCCTTCTCCAAGTCCACAAAACACATGTAAACTGGTTGGGCAAACTCCCACAAACCCTCAACAATTCTCGAGAGGGTAAAGAGCTGGTCCGATGTGCCACGGCCAGGACGAAAACCACATTGCTCCTCCTGAATCCGAGGTTCGACCAACGGCCGGACTCTCCTCTCCAGTACCTTGGCATAGACCTTCCCAGGGAGGCTGAGGAGTGTGATCCCTCTAAAGTTGGAGCACACCCTCCGGTCCCCTTTTTTGAAGAGAGGAACCACCACCCCAGTTTGCCATGCCGAAGGCACTGCCCCCGACCTCCACGCAATGTTGCAGAGGCGTGTCAACCATGACAACCCAACAACATCCAGGGCCTTGAGGTTCTCGGGGCGATTCTCGTCCACCCCTGGGGCCCGGCCACCAAGGAGATTTTTAACCACCTTGGCGACCTCAGCCCCTGTGATAGGCGAGTCATCCCCCTCGTCCCCAAACCCTGCTTCCTCTGTGGAAGGCGTATCAGTGGGATTGAGGAGATCCTCAAAGTATTCCTTCCACCGCCCGACGATATCCCCAGTTGAAGTCAACAGTGTCCCATCCGCACCATACACAGTGTGGACGGGGAGCTGCTTTCCCCTCCTGAGCCGCCGAACAGTTTGCCAGAATTTCTTTGAAGCCGACCGAAAGTCTTGTTCCATGGCCTCACCGAACTCCTCCCATACCCGGGTTTTTGCTTCCGCAACCACCCGAGCTGCACTCCGCTTGGCCTGCCGGTACACCTCAGCTGCTTCGGGAGTCCCACAAGCCAACCAAGCTTGATAGGACTCCTTCTTCAGCTTAATGGCCCCCCTCACCACTGGTGTCCACCACTTGGTTCGGGGGTTGCCACCACGAGATGCACCGACCACCTTGCGGCCGCAGCTCTGGGACGCCGCTTCAACAACAGAGTTGGAGAACATGGCCCATTCAGACTCCATGTCTCCAGACTCCCTCGGAATGTGGTTGAAGTTCTTCCGGAGGTGGGAGTTGAAGACCTCCCGGACAGGGGCCTCAGCCAGACGCTCCCAGCACACCCTCACTATACGTTTGGGTCTACCAGGTCTGAATGGCTTCCTCCCCTGCCATCGGATCCAACTCACCACCAGGTGGTGATCAGTTGACAGCTCTGCACCTCTCTTTACTCGGTTGTCCAAGACATACGGTCGCAGGTCTGATGATACGATAACAAAATCGATCATCGACCTGCGACCTAGGGTGTCCTGGTGCCAGGTGCACATATGGACACCTTTATGCTTGAACATGGTGTTCGTTATGGACAGACTGTGGTTAGCACAGAAGTCCAATAACTGAACACCACTCTGGTTCAGATGGGGCAGGCCGTTCCTCCCAATCACCCCCCTCCAGGTTTCACTGTCGTTGCCCACGTGCGCATTGAAGTCCCCCAGTAGGACAATGGAGTCTCCAGGAGGAGCACCCTCCAGCACCCCAGTCACAGACTCCAAAAAGGGTGGGTACTCTGAAACATCATTTGGTGCATAGGCACAAATGATGGTCAGGACCCGTTTCCCAACCCGAAGGCGCAGGGAAGCAACCCTTTCGTCCACCTGGGAAAACTCCAATATAGAGGCAGCAAGGTGGGGTGATACAAGAATACCCACCCCTGCTCATCGCCTCTCGCCCGGGGCAACTCCAGAAAAGGCCAAGCTCCAGCCCCTCTCCAGGAGACTGGTTCCGGAACCGGAGCTGTGTGTTGAGGTGAGGCCGACTATATCTAGCCGGTATTGCTCAACCTCGTACATCAGCTCAGGCAACTTCCCCACCAGAGAGGTGACATTCCACGTACCAAAAGCCAGTTTAGAAAGCTTGGGAGCAGTCCGCCAAGGTCTCCGCCTTTGACCGCCACCTAATCCACATAGCACCGGACACCCATGATCCCTCCTGCAGGTGGTGAACCCACTGGAGGGCAGACCCATGTAACTCCTTCGGGCTGAGCCCGGCCGGGTCCCATGGGTGGAAACCTGGAAACACAGATTGCATGTCATAATAAAATCACCACACATTAGTCCACATGCTGTCTTGGTCTCAACCGTCTGCCGTATCTGCTGCAGGCGGGCTTAACCTCTTCTACGGCGCCCTCCTGCTGTGGAGCTGCTGTCTGGGGATTAAAACTGTTAGTCAATCTCTGTGGGTGTACTGGGGAATGCTCCCTAGGGGGTCTACCCCATCGCGGGGCTCTCGCCAACTGCACAATTTCGTCAGCCATCACAAAAGCAGGTCTGAGTCTGTCTATGCCAATTATCTCTTTTCTGCCACCCAAATCTAGCAAAAAATGCTTATCACCTGTTTCCAGCACCCTGAATGGTCCATCGTATGGTGGTCGCAGAGCTGTGCGGTGGGCATCATGCCTGACAAAAACAAACTCCGCATTTTTTAAAGTTTTAGGCACAAAAACACGCGGAAAACTGTGGTGAACGGGGCCGGGTAGAGCACTCGGGCCCATGCTATTCTGCAAACGCTGAGCCGAGGAGAACTCTGGCACTGGGTTGTCAGGGAGAAATTCTCCAGGCAGCCGAAGTGGCTGTGCAAACACTAGCTCCGCTGGGGAGGCGTCTAAATCCTCTTTAGGTGCAGAACGCAACCCCAATAAAACCCATGGCAGTTTGTCAACCCAATTTGCATCCGTAAGCGACGCTCTGAGAGCCGCCTTCAGCGACCTGTGAAAACGTTCGCATAACCCGTTAGCCTGCGGGTGATACGCGGTCGTGCGGTGAATCGTTGCCCCCAGGCTGCGGGCCATCGCTGACCAAAGTTCGGAAACAAATTCTGGGCCTCTGTCAGACGTAATATCCGACGGAACTCCAAAACGCGCTACCCATGCAGTTAAAAAAGCGCGCGCCACCTCCTCGGCTGTAGTTGACGACAGGGGAACCACTTCCGGCCAGCGTGTGGTGCGGTCGACCATTGTCAGAAGATGTGTGCAGCCCTGCGAGGGCGGTAGGGGGCCTACGAGGTCCATGTGGACATGATCAAACCTTTTAACTGGAATATGAAACGGCTCCAAAGGAGCTCTCGTGTGTCTATGCACTTTGGACCGCTGGCAAGCTATGCAGGCTGCCGCCCACTCTCTAACCTGTTTACGCAGGCCCGGCCATACAAATTTCTCCCCCACCATTTTGATTGAAGCGCGCACCCCCGGGTGCGCCAGAGAATGAACCGAGTCAAAAACGTGGCGACGCCACGAGGCCAGAACCACCGGACGGGGTCGCCCGGTGGAAACATCGCAGATTAGGGGGGGCATACCGTCTTGCAGCACCCTGTCCTCCAGCCTTAACCCTGTTGGTCCAGACTGGAGCGCGCGCACGTCCGCATCGCCACCCTGCTCTGCGGCCATGGCTGCGTAATCTATCCCTACATGGACTGGGGCCGCGCGCGCTTCCGCGTCGCTACCCTGGTCCGCGGCAACAGTTGCAAAATCTACCTCTACGCGGGCTGCAGCAGCCACTGCACGCGAGAGGCAGTCTGCCACCACATTCAGTTTGCCCGCTACATGCTGGATATCGGTAGTGAACTCCGAAATTGCGGCCAGCTGTCTCTGCTGCCGGCCCGACCAAGGTTCTGGAATCTTAGCCATTGCAAAAGTCAGCGGCTTGTGGTCAACGAACGCGGTGAAACGGCGCCCCTCCAGCCAAAACTGGAAGTGACGAACAGCCAAATGGAGGGCTAACAACTCCCTGTCGAATGCGCTGTATTTCCGCTCACTATCGCTCAAAGTCCTGCTGAAAAACGCGAGCGGCTGCCAGGCTCCAGCCACATACTGTTAGACAATGGCCCCTATGGCCACCTCTGATGCGTCAGTAGTGAGCGCTATGCGGGCTGTTGGGACTGGGTGTGCTAACAACGCAGCGTTTGCCAAGGCTGTTTTGACTTCAGAGAATGTGCGCTCCTGCTCGGGGGACCATTCGATTTTATTTGTGGGTTTTTGTTTTTTAAGCGCAGCGTACAATGGTTGCATGAGCTGCGCCGCGTGGGGAGGGAAATGGTTATAAAAATTCACCATTCCCAAAAACTCCTGTAACGCTTTGACCGTTTGTGGCTGGGGAAAATTTGCCACCGCGCGCACCTTGTCAGGCAGAGGAACTGCACCTTCGGGAGAGACGCGATGCCCCAAAAAATCAATCTGCGCCACCCCGAACTGACACTTCGCTGGGTTAATTATTAGCTCGTGCTCTGCCAACCTCCGGAAAATTGCCATGAGGTGGATTTCGTGTTCGTCTTCGGACGCACTGGCTACTAAAATGTCGTCCAGGTAGACGAACATGAAAGGAAGATCGCGCAACACCGCGTCCATCATGCGTTGGAAAGTCTGCACTGCTCCTTTAAGCCCGAACGGCATATGCAAAAAGTCAAAAAGCCCGAAAGGAGTTATTACCGCTGTTTTGGGTATGTCTTCAGCGCGTACTGGAACCTGATGATAACCGCGCACCAAGTCTATCTTAGAAAAAAACACACGTCCCCGCCAAATGAACTGAAAAATCCTGGATATGTAGGATTGGGTAGCGGTCGTGTGCTGTAGCATTGTTCAGCCTGCGAAAATCATTGCACGGCCGCCATGAGCCATCAGTTTTAGGGACCATGTGAAGCGGTGAAGCCCAAGGGCTGTTTGAACGTCGGATGATGCCCAATTTTTCTAGGTTGGCGAATTCCTCGCGCGCTATGGCCAGTTTAGCTGAATCCAAGCGCCGAGCTTTTGCAAAAACGGGCGGCCCGGTGGTAGTAATAAAATGCTCCACCCCGTGTTTAGCCACGGTCGCCGAAAATGTTGGCACCGTGAGTGCTGGAAACTGATTGAGGAGTGAGTGAAACTTACCACCTGCAGCTGTGACGTTGGCTTGTGCTGTTGGCGGAGTCACTCGCGCTGTACAGGGAATAGAGGAAAAAGAGAGTGCATTAACCAGGCGTCTGTTAACAAGATCGACCAACAAACCATGTGAGCACAAAAAATCAGCATCTAACATGTTGAAATTGACTGCCGCTATGACGAAAGTCCATTCAAATGTACGGCCGTGGAAAGAGAGAGACAGGGTCTTCTCCCCGAAGGTCTTAATCGCCGAGCCGTTCGCTGCTGACACCACAGGGCCACTGGAAGGCGCCAGCCGGTCAGCGTAGGAAGGTGTGATGAAACTCAGCTGGGAGCCTGTGTCCACAAGGAAGTGCCTCCCCGTTTGCGCGTCCCTCAGGTACAGCAGCTTGTTCTCTTCACCGAGAGCCACAGCTACTACCGACTCCCGGTCTTGGCGTTTCCTGAGCGCTTGAACTGGCACGGTGGAATGCACTTGCATGCCCTCTCGGCGAAATGGCGATGGTAAAAGCAAAGGACGTCGTCCGCTCCGCGTCTCCTGACCTCCGCCGCTGCTGTCGTCGGTGAGCCTGGTGCTGCAGCCTCTGGCCCCCTGCCATCTCCGGATGATGCGCCCAGCTCCGCTGCTGTGGTCGTGGCCGTGTGTCATCTATGGGCGTCGACGAGTCGCTGCGCCTCCTGGCCCAGCTCGTGGTAGTCTCAGTGGGCCAGCAGCTGTGAACTGGCCAGGGTAACTCTCACCGCTGACGGTAGTGTCCTGAGGAAAGGGTGGGCGAAGATAAAACCATCATCTTCGGAGACTCTCAAACTCAGCATCTTCGCCATCAGGTCTGCAGGTCTGTCGACCTCGCCCTCAGTCAACGCCAGGAGCTTCTCTGCTCGCTCTCCCAGCAAGGGGGTGAAAAAACAGATGAGAGCAGCCTTCAATGTGCCATACTTGTCATCGTCTGGCGGGTGGTTAATCAGGCTCTCTACTCGCTGGGCTGTGTGGCTGTCCAGCTTTGCAACCACATGGTAGAATTTCGTGGTGTCTGCCGAAACCCTCCGAAGATGGAACTGTGCCTCGACTGCATTAAACCAGGAGCGCGGGCTATGCTGCCAGAAATCAGGTAGCTGGACTGTGGTAGCTGCATTAGCCTGGCTGGCTCCTGATGAGTCCGGTGCAGGAGAATCGTCACCGGCCATAATACGTCTTAAGGTCACCAGTGTGGAGATGTGTGGAAAGGATGAGGCTGAGTTATTTCTCAAGTTCCATTTTATTCTCAACACACTCTCCAACATACAAATCAGAAAAGAGGCAGAACCCCCAAACTCTGCCAGTTTTATACCCTTGACATCAAAGCACAAAATTCCATTGTCTTTAAATCCCAAACACAATGCATCCCCCCTGCAGTTCCTAACTCTTCCACCCAAACCCCGGTGGTCAGGAAATCCTTCATGTCCATCTCTTTGCATATCCAAAGGTCAACACTCACATCCTCCTCATCTCCCTAGGAGGTCCAGACCTTTTGTTCCTCTTCAGACGTGAAGCCAAAGTAAGCCCACAGGAATATACAAGAGAGCATATGAACAGTCATATACATGTGAGCCCGTGAAACTACATATGTGCACCACAAACTGTGTTTTAGCAAATCCCTCTCCCTTACTTTATTGTGCAGTAGCCTGGTGGAGCACCCACAATTTCGCTGTACTGTGCAACTCTACAATGACAATATAAAGCCTATTCTATTCTAGTCTTTATTTTTCTGTATAGATCAGGGTAGGAGCCATCATGCTTTCATTTTTCAAGATTATGTTGACTATACTTGAGATGAATTTAACAGGTGATGTCATGTTATTGTCAGTTTGATTCAAGTAACCTTTTACCTGTAGGTCTTCTGACTGTGGTGTGTTGATTGATGAACACATCAATGAATTGATGAACTGATAAACTGAGCCTCAGCTTATGCTCTGAACGTTTCAAATAACACTAAGACTGAGATCACAGACAGAGCTTAAGTGTTAAGACATATCAGTGAGTCCCCCCTCTCATACACACACACACACACACACACACACCTTTTGGACAGTCACTGTGTCACAGAAAAGTGGAATACAGCTGAAAGCTGAAAACTTTATCATGGAAATTTAATGAAAATACTAGAGGGCACTCAGAGAGTGCATACCTCCACCAAGGCTCTGTTCCTCCCTCCATCCCTTTGTCCGTCCATATCGCCATCTATCTGTACATTGCGAGATAGGGCCTTGGTGGAATTATGCACTCATGGATCACCTCCAACATCTAATGAGTTCATCTTTGGGCCAAGGGCTACCTCTGGTGAAAATTTCATCCAAATCCATCCAATAGTTTTGGAGTATTGTTGCTCACACTCTGTGAGAAGATAAGAGCCTTGGCGGAAGTGTGCATTTTGAGATCATCACCAAAATCTAATCATGTGTTCAGTGTGCCATTACGCATCCTTCCTGAAAATTTTAATGAAAGGCACTTTATAAATGCAATCCATTATTATTATTATTATTATTAACAGACAGAGGAAAAAAACAGGAAAAACAATATGGCTATATTATATGACTACATAAGAAGAAGAAGACTGTCATGATTGTATTGACCATACATTAGGGTTGGGCAATTCCACCTTAAATCAACATCATGGTTTATTGAATCTTTCAGGTGGGTTTTCAGGTTTTTTCCTCCTCTCTTCTCCATTACAGTTTACTGACAAGGTTCATAATTATTAAGCAATATTACACAACAGTGCGGCATCATACCATGTTTTTGCAGTTATCAACTACAAATTCACATTGTTTGATGCAGCAAAGTTCAGCCTCCACCTGCTCCACTGTCACCTCCCGTTCTCGTCTTCCTGCGCCGACGTCCTATGTCCCGCCCTTCTTTAATTCTGATTGGCTGCTTAGAAAGGTCTGGCATTGACAAGCACAGCTGCACAGTAGTCTGACAAGTTTAACTTTTTTCAGCTCTGAGCACCACAACAAAAAGTGGCCTCTGCTCAAAGCGTTTCAGCGCCATAAACGCTGGACTATATCTATCTATAAATTCAAGGTCTCTCTGTGTGTTTGTGTGTTCCTCAGACTGACCTAAGGTTTTATACGTCGTTTCCTGAGGTTACGAAGGTGTGCATCGCTGAATATGGAGTCACTCAGTCAAAATATGTCATTTTTATCTAAAGTTCAGCCACCACTGTGTGACCACTCTCTGTGTCCTGGCTTCAAGAAGTGTGGGCAGGGTTTTGGATCGACTCCGTGCTAATTGGATAATACACTGCATCACGGCCATGCTGATTAGACAATATGTGGCATCACGACCTGTCAGTCACCACAGTGTTCCCTGGACAAAACAAGGAAGTGAAAAATGACAAATTTGACTAGAAAAAGATAATACTGAAGATTAAATGCCTAAAAAAAATTATACTAAAAAGTTGCTGTAATTGCGTAGGTCTAAAGGATAATTCGGCATATGTGTAGAACATGAGGTGCACGAGCAGACTGGGCAGAGCGTCAGTGGGGACCCAGGACTGACAAAGAATATCGATGTGTCAACACAGAACATGCTAGGAGAGGCAGCAGCCTAACAGGGTGGACCATGGTCCTTCGCGGGGAAGAACGCCCAGCCTGCCCCAGTCAGCGATAGACGGGAGTCCCATTGCAGGACACGACTCACTGTCACCGGTGGCATTCCTCTCGGTGTGCTCGCACGATTATTAAAAGTTAATTATTAAAAGTTATTAATTGAGGAGCAGAATGCCCAGATAAACCGCAAATCATATGCAGCCACATGCACGGTTTGACTAAAGAACCACCGTCACCAAACTGGACACAAAAACACTCAATTGTAGAAGAGCTTGGAAGAACGAGGCGGTGTGATATATAAACCAAAGTTTATTATCAGCTCCTCTAACAAGTCTCATCTAAGTGCAGAAGCAGAAGCAAGAAAAGAGACCGAATACCTCCGGCTCTGTGAACTTATACTTGCACATAACAAAAGACATGCATATCAAAGGCTGACATCCCTCATTATCTTAATCCCCCCATTGTCTCCGTACTCCTCCTCATGGCCCTGGGGGGTGAGGGCAGCTCCTCCGGTCTCCACTGCAGTGTCTGGGAACGTCTTTGTTCTTCACTGGCGGTTGAGAGTCTTTGTCCTTTCTGAGGTGTGAAGTTGCCTTACATATGTAATCACCAAACATTCCCACATGCTTCAACATATGTAGGTTATGGAATATATGATTAATATAGCCCACAGCCCCCCCAAACTACTAAGAAAAGGACAATAGAAAAATTCACAGTTTAAGATAATTACTATGACATACTAACTGCTATACCTCTTGCCACAGAAGAAACTTTCCAGCAGCCATGCTCCTAAGAGAGTTCAGTGGTAATCATAACAGCATAGTAAAATCACAAGTCAGTCCAAAACTGTTACAGCACAATTAGTGAACAACTGTTGAGTAGTTTGCATCAGTCCCTGTGCTGTCTGGGTTTTAATCTTCTCCCGAATCTGCTGTGGGTCCGCTTAGGCGTCCTGGTGGGACCTTCCTGTAAGGAATCTGCAGCTTGGGGAGGAGAGTGATTATTTGTTCCCTGCAGGGGGGCTGAGTCTTTTCTCTTGGGGGGTCTACCCCGCCGAGGTGCTCTCGCCAACTGTGCAGGCTCGTCTCTCAACAAGAAGGCAGGTTTAAGTCTGTCAATGCTGACTGTTTCTTTTCTATCCCCAAAATCAAGCACAAAGTGTTTATCACCAGGTTCCAGCACTCTGAATGGCCCATCGTATGCTGGGCGGAAAGTTGGTTTTAAAGCTTCATGACTAACAAAAATGAATTCAGCGTTTTTTAGAGCTTGGGGGACAAAAACCCGTGGAAAAGAGTGATGTGCCGGTCCGGGGAGAGAGTCCGGTCCGTTGCTGCCTAAAAACCTCGAGGCTGGAAGATGCCCTGGCTCTGGGTTCTCTGGTAAAAATTCACTCGGGAGCCTGAGAGGTTGTGCAAGAACTAATTCTGCTGGAGAGGTGTCTAGATCCTCTTTAGGCGTAGCACGCAACCCCAATAAAACCCAGGGAAGTTTATTTACCCAATTTGTATCCGTTAGTGAGGCCCTGAGGGTGGCTTTTAAAGACCTGTGAAAACGCTTGCATAACCCATTAGCCTGAGGGTGATAAGCGGTGGTGCGGTGAATTGTTGCCCCTAAGCTGCTGGACATGGCTGACCAAAGCTCTGAGACAAATTGAGGTCCTCTATCGGATGTGATGTCAGATGGGACGACGAAATGTGCCACCCAGTTTGTCAAAAAAACGCGAGCGACTTCCTCCGCTGTAGTTGACGCCAGAGGGACTGCCTCTGGCCAGCGCGTGGTGCGGTCTATCATTGTTAACAGGTGTGTGAAACCTTGGGAGGAAGGTAGTGGCCCCACGAGGTCGACATGAATGTGGTCGAACCTTCTAGCAGGGATTGGAAAAGGCTCCAGAGGGGCTTTTGTGTGTTTGTGTATTTTGGCGCGCTGACAAGAAATGCAAGTTTTTGCCCATTCTTTTACGTTTTTGCGCAGGCCAGGCCACACAAACTTTTCGGCGACCATTTTAACCGAGGCGCACACACCTGGGTGCGTGAGGGAGTGAATTGAGTCGAAAATACGGTGGCGCCATGTGGCTGGGACTAACGGGCGAGGTCGGCCGGTTGAAATATCGCATATTAGGGGGGGCATGCCGTCGCGTAAACCCCTTTCCTCCAGCCTTAACCCTGTTGGTCCAGACAGGAGTGCGCGCACGTCCGCGTCACTGCTTTGTTCCTCTGCCATGGCTGCATAATCTATCCCTGCGTGGATAGGTGCTGCGTATGTGTCCGCGTTAGTGAAGAGTTCTGCGGCTGAGGCAGTATAATCTGTCTCCTCGTGCTCTGGCGATGTCACAGCGCGAGAGAGGCAGTCTGCTACCACGTTAAGTTTGCCTGCCACATGTCTAATGTCTGTGGTGAACTCTGAAATCGCAGCCAGCTGTCTTTGTTGCCTGCCTGACCATGGTTCTGAAAGTTTAGCCATCGCAAAGGTGAGCGGTTTGTGGTCTACAAAAGCCGTGAAACTCCGCCCTTCTAACCAGAACTGGAAGTGGCGGATGGATAAATGAAGCGCTAGCAGCTCCCTGTCAAAAGTGCTGTACTTACGCTCAGTTTGGTTTAGCGTTTTGCTGAAGAATGCCAAAGGTTGCCAGATCCCGCTGACATGTTGTTCTACAACTGCCCCTATAGCTAGGTCCGAAGCGTCTATGGTTAGTGCAATGCGGGCCGAGGGATCGGGGTGAACTAACAATGTGGCATTAACTAGAGCGCTCTTTCCTTCCGCGAAGGCGCGTTCGCACTCCGGGGTCCATTCGACCGCGTTGGAAGCTTTCTGTTTTCTGAGCGCGACATATAAGGGCTGCATGAGCTGAGCTGCGTGGGGGAGGAAACGGTTGTAAAAATTAACCATTCCTAAAAATTCTTGCAGCGATTTGACCGTTTGTGGCCGTGGGAAACTTTTTATCGCGTGAACTTTGTCTGGAAGTGGAACTGCCCCTTTCGGAGAAACTCTGTGTCCTAAAAAATCAATTTGCGACACGTCGAATTTGCATTTGGCTGGATTGATTATTAACCCGTGCTCTTCTAGTCTCTGAAAAACCGTAGTGAGGTGCTGCTCGTGTTCTTCCTCAGACGAGCTGGCTACCAGCATGTCATCGAGGTAGACGAAAACAAAAGGAAGGTCACGTAATACTGCGTCCATCATCCGCTGAAAAGTTTGAGCAGCGCCTTTGAGGCCGAAAGGCATCCGCAAAAATTCAAAAAGACCGAAAGGGGTTATTACCGCTGTTTTAGGAATGTCCTCTGCTTGAACTGGGACTTGATGATAACCGCGGACCAGGTCTATTTTTGAAAAAATGCGCGCACCCGCCAGATGCGGTGAAAAATCCTGAATGTGAGGAATTGGGTAGCGGTCATGCGCTGTCGCATTGTTTAATCTGCGGTAATCTCCGCACGGTCTCCAAGAACCGTCAGATTTCGGAACCATGTGAAGTGGCGAGGCCCAGGGGCTCCTCGAGCATCTAACAATGCCTAATTTTTCAAGGGTAGTAAACTCGTCCCGAGCTATGGTGAGTTTGGCCGCGTCTAAGCGGCGAGCTTTGGCAGACACGGGTGGGCCCGTTGTGGGAATAAAGTGTTCAACCCCGTGTTTAGCCACAGTGGCTGAGAATTTGGGAATTGTGAGTGGTGAAAATTGTGTGAGGAGTTGCTCAAACTTACCTCCTGCTGTGGTGACGCTGGCCTGCACAGGTGGTGGAGAAACTCGGGCTGAGCAGGGAATAGAAGCAAAGGACAGTGCATTAACCAAGCGTCTATTCGCTAGATCAACTAATAACCCGTGTGCACACAAAAAGTCTGCGCCCAACAAGTTAAAACTCACCGCCGCTACAACAAATGTCCATCTGTAGTTGCGGCCGTGGATGTGGAAGTGCAGGCTCTTTTCGCTGAAAGTGTCAATGCTGGAGCCGTTGGCTGCCACCGCTCCGTTGCCCCGGGTGCCCATGGCTCGATCTGCTTGGGAGGGCATGACGAAACTCAGTTGAGCTCCTGTGTCAATAAGGAACTGCTTGCCGGTGTGTCCGTCCGTCACATATAACAGCTTACTCTTCTCGCCGAGAACCGCTGCCGTTAACGGCTCTCGGCTTTGGCGTTTAAATTTGCAGGGGGGAACACATTTGTGAGCCTTCTCGGCGAAGCGGTGGTGGTAACAACAAACATCGCTCCGTCTGTTACGTTTTGGCCGTGTCGCTGTCACCGCGGGCTGGATCTGCTCCGTGGGTTGAGGCTCGCCATGGCTCTGAGCATCAGCGTTGAGGTCTGCGGATGCTGCTGTGGGTGTCTGTTCCCTGCAGGCGTTGACGAGTCGTTGAGCTTCGTTGGCCAGCACGCGGAAGTCTTGCTGGGTGTTGCATCGCATGTTGGCGAGCGTCCCTCTCATGTGTGGCGGCAGCGTGCTGAGGAATACGAATTGGAAGAGGAAGTTGTCATTGTCCTCCTCTTTAAGCTGCAGCAAGTCCTCCATGAGGGCTTTAGGTCTGCATCCTCTGTGGCCGTAGACTGCCAGGATCCTCTCGGCTCTCTCTTTGGCTGAGGGGACGTAATTTGCCACGATGGTTGCTTTCAGTATTTCATATTTGTCTTGGGCCGGCGGCCGCCGGATTATGCTCCGCACACACCTCGAAGTGGCGGCGTCGAGTTTGGCGACGATGTGATAGAACTTCGTATCGTCGGCCGTGATGCCCGCCAGTGTAAACTGGGCTTCAGCTTGTTGAAACCACGAGGCGGGGTCTTCCTGCCAGAAGTCCGGCAGCTTGACAGCGACGGCATTTGTGTAGACCATCACTGCTGTGTCCGCAGGGTGAGAATGCCTTGCCTCGGCTCTCTCAGCGGCGCTGGTGCTCGGTTGAGCCCTCTCTATCACTTCTGCCGTGGGGGAACGTCGTCCATCTGTTTCCCTGTCTGCGTG
The DNA here is from genome assembly GCA_020510985.1 of Pholidichthys leucotaenia. Lineage (NCBI taxonomy): Eukaryota > Metazoa > Chordata > Actinopteri > Cichliformes > Pholidichthyidae > Pholidichthys > Pholidichthys leucotaenia. Next base: position 143,344,908 of record CM035842.1, on the reverse strand, counting down.
GGCGCCGGCGTCTGCCTGGGTCGCCACAGATGAGTCGATCGTGGGGGAACGCCTCAGGTCCATACTCGCGTCAGGGGTCACCAGTGTAGAAGAGCTTGGAAGAACGAGGCGGTGTAATATATAAACCAAAGTTTATTATCAGCTCCTCTAACAAGTCTCATCTAGGTGCAGAAGCAGAAGCAAGAAAAGAGACCGAATACCTCCGGCTCTGTGAACTTATACTTGCACATAACAAAAGACATGCATATCAAAGGCTGACATCCCTCATTATCTTAATCTCCCCATTGTCTCCGTACTCCTCCTCATGGCCCTGGGGGGTGAGGGCAGCTCCTCCGGTCTCCACCACAGTGTCTGGGAACGTCTTTGTTCTTCACTGGCGGTTGAGAGTCTTTGTCCTTTCTGAGGTGTGAAGTCGCCTTACATATGTAATCACCAAACATTCCCACATGCTTCAACATATGTAGGTTATGGAATATATGATTAATATAGCCCACATCAATAACTCATAAAAGATCACACAAATAAGTGATCTGACAAAAAAATAAACAAGCGGTTCTTAAATAGTGGCTAATATTGGATGTCCCATTCAATTCCAATTATTCTGTAATCAACAGTCACACAATCAAATTAAATTTCACTTCAGTCCCTTTCATATTTGTCAAAGTCTAACATGTGATTGCCTCCATATAGGCTACACCTCTGTATTCCACTTTCAAACACGGCTTGGCTCAAAGGCACACTAACTGATGGTGATAAAAAAAAAAAGTTATTTTTGTGGGCCACCCCCACAACAGACTGGGACAAGCACAGCGCTCGGCTAGAGCAATTAACATAACAGTGAAATGTGTGTATTAATGTCAACAGGCAGCCTCGCTTCGTCTGGCTCTTTCCTGCTCAGTACTGTGATGTTAATGTGCCATTCATGCATTGTGTTCATGCTTCCTGCTCCTACTGTGAGGCAAATGTCCCATGACTTTCATGTATTGTCTGTAACTGGGTATATAAGCTGACTGAAATTCATGTTCATTCTCTCACTCTTACAACTGCTTCTGACTACTGCTGCTGAGAGCCTGAGGACCCGCTCCAGCCCGCCTGCACAAGGGCTGGAGCGAGTTCCTATGATGGCGGTATGATTTAATAAACCTACTTAAAACCTCTCAGTTCGCTGCCTATTTTATCATCCGCCATATTGGTGATCCCGAAGAAAGCACACGCTTTGTGCAGCAAACTTCTGACCTGGACATCCACGCTGGAACCGGCCGAGGGACACAGAGATCGTCTACTCCCTCTCACCGCTCCAACACATCTGCATGAGCCCGAGGGACAGAGATCGCCTACTCCCTCTCATCGCTCCTCCGCATCGACACGAGCCCGAGGGACAGAGATCGTCTACTTCCTCTCACCGCTCCAACGCACCATGACCCGACACAGCAAACTACGCAACAACTACAACAGGGATGATTATCGGTGCCGACTACGCTGATCTCCAGCAAGCTCCCTGACCCTGACTCGCCTCTCCAGCGGGCCCACCCACGCACGGAACCCCTGCATATGCACCGGGGGGGTTACGAGGACGGCGCACCACGCACGGGACAATAACGGCTCCACAGACCGCCATCGTCCACCACCGCTGCACACAGAACTTCCAGGGCTGCTCGCACACCTGAGGCACGCACGCAGCTCGCTCACAGGATTTTCTAACGGTCTTAGCCACGGCGCACAAAGGGAATTCAGCAGTCTGCGGTCCCCGAGGGCTTTAGGGTTGCGCCCGCACCTAAAGTCAACACGCCAAGTCCCTCTGCTTTTGTTTTTTTTTTTCTTACAGCTGCTACGCAGCCTCGCTGCTCCTGTTTTTCTTCATGGCCACTGTTAATCCTCGCAGGACTTAACCACGAGAGGAGTCAGTGACTAATTTTTTCTTCTTACAGCTGCTGTGGACCTCCGCACGTTCAACGGGACAGCCCCTCAACATCGCGGATCCACAGGCAATTTTTGCGCGGCCCAGACAATTTTGCCGTCCTGGGCCGGCACTTGCTACCCCCACCTCCTTCCCTCCACCGCCGCCTGCAGCGAGCCTTCCCCGCAGCTCGCTCCCAAAGCCGGACTATTGAGGCCTCAGCTTCCCGCTGGGCCCTCTGGGAGGGGAGTGTGTGGGGCACCCCCACAACAGACTGGGACAAGCACAGCGCTCGGCTAGAGCAATTAACATAACAGTGAAATGTGTGTATTAATGTCAACAGGCAGCCTCGCTTCGTCTGGCTCTTTCCTGCTCAGTACTGTGATGTTAATGTGCCATTCATGCATTGTGTTCATGCTTCCTGCTCCTACTGTGAGGCAAATGCCCCATGCCTTTCATGTATTGTCTGTAACTGGGTATATAAGCTGACTGAAATTCATGTTCATTCTCTCACTCTTACAACTGCTTCTGACTACTGCTGCTGAGAGCCTGAGGACCCGCTCCAGCCCGCCTGCACAAGGGCTGGAGCGAGTTCCTATGATGGCGGTATGATTTAATAAACCTACTTAAAACCTCTCAGTTCGCTGCCTATTTTATAACCCGCCATAATTTTCAATAAAGTGAAGAAAGATAATGCATGGAGTTTGCTTTTGGCCTGAGGCTGATTTATTATGGAAAATAGCTGAGCTCTGTGGTTCCAGTGATCAGCTGTTTGGATCCACCTTTTTGTTTTTACCAAAGGTAAAAAAAAAAAAAAAAAAAAAAAAAAAAACAGAGGAAGGCCTACAACCTTTGCTCCACGAATAAGAGATGTATCAACCATAGGCTGGATAAATTTTCAGCATGAGGCACATATGTTGTCCAGTTTATAAAATTTTTCACCAGGTCTGAGGTGTGTGTGGAAAAAAATGTGTTTGGGATAACGTTTATAGGGTCAAAAATGCAATTGTTTAGACGGAATAATAATAGAAATAATCTTCTCGCATCAATAAAAAACAAATACTTACAGTAGAGCCACGGCGCTCACACTGTGAGTCTTTACCAGTCCCGCCCTCAAGGTTCAGATCATTGGCCTCAGTATCGCCCCACGGTATAAGCACCACCCACATCTTAACATTAAAGTTTAAAAAAAAAAACCTTCAATAACAAAATATTGCTAAAATATAAGCTGATGCACTACAATGGGTCTCAAATATTTGTAAACATGTCCTGTAATAGTACTGCATGAGTTTTTTGATGATACACAGAAGAAATTCAATATTTCACTGAACAGTGATATAAACTAAAATAATTATAATGATGACTAAACAACTCCCATTCCCCAAAGTGAAGATACACTATTATGAATATAAGTGATAAAAGACCAGACAAATAAGTGATCTGACAAACAAATAAACAAGGGATCTGAAACAGTCGCTAATATTGGATGTCCCATTCATTTTCAATAATTAGGTATTCTGTAATTAATATTCACACAATCAAATAAATCTTAGTGCCATTTACTCCCTTTTATATTTGTCAAAGTCTAACGTGATTGCCTACATATAGGCTACACCTCTTTACTTTCAAACACAGCCTACATTTGGGCCTGGAAAGCCTGGTCGGGATACCTGTTTCAGACAGGAATATTTGGTTCTACGTTCATGTACTACCAATCAATCAATCAATCAATGTACTAGTAGAGAATGAATAGAAAATAGTCGCCCACAGCAGGAAAAACGAGTTTGGTGGACACGACCCCCTAATACTTTTTCTGCAATGTTTGGCTTCCGGGTTGCCAAGGTGCGTGGCCCTATGGTGTGACCACACACGTAACTGAGTGGATACGTCTTAAAGGGGCAGTACATGAAAGTGTCAGATTAATATATAAAATAATATTCAAAAAATTCCTGCATCCACATCGTGAGCTGAATCACCACTAAAATCTAATCATCTGTTCCCCAGTTCCCATATGCCAGCACACGCTCTCTTCCCTGCTGGAATTGTGACAGTACAGTGCCGATGCCAATGTCGCTTGCGTTAGCGTCCAATATCATGTCACCTTGATCTAGTGCAGGGGTCACCAACTAAAACTGCAAAAGGTCCAATAAGTCGGTCCTAGGTGTGGGAATCTTTAGGCACCTTATGATTCAGAATTCCGACTTCATTCTAAAACTGTTCTCAATACATCTTGACACATTTTTTTTCTATTCAAGATTTTTCCCTCCCACTGTGCGACAACTTGGCCCTTTTAAAGGAAAGTATTTGCAATGACCCATGAATTTACTTCCAACATCTTTTATTAAAACAAATGGAAGCGAAATCTGACACATGATGGGCAGTGGTGGCTTAATGGTTAGGGATGTGGACTCGTGAGTGGAGGGTCATGGGTTCAATCCCCAGACTGGCAGGATCACAGGTACATCTCAAAAAATTAGAATATCATGAAAAAGTTCAATATTTTTGGTCCCTCATTTCAGAAAGTGAAACCCATATATTATATAGATTCATTACAGAGAGTGGTATATTTCAAGTGTTTATATATTTTAATTTTAATGATTATGGCTTACAGCCCATGAAAACCCCAAATTCAGTTTCTCAAAAAAATAGAATATTACATAAAATTAATTTAAAAAAATAGTTTGTTTTTTTTTAATAGAAATGTTGGCCGACTGAAAACTATGTCCTTGTACACACTCAATACTTGGTCGGGGCTCCTTTTGGATTAATTACTGTATCAATGTGGCGTGGCATGGAGGTGATCAGCCTGTGGCACTGCTGACGTGTTATGACGGTCTAGGTTGCTTTGATAGTGACCTTCAGCTCGTCTGCATTGTTGGGTCTGGTGTCTCTCATCTTCCTCTTGACAATACTCCATAGATTATGGGGTTTAGGTCAGGAGAGTTTGCTGGCCAATCAAACACAATGATGCCATGGTCATTAAACCAGGTTTTGATACTTTTGGCAGTGGCTGTAAGCCATAATCATCAAAATTAAAATAAATAAACACTTGAAATATATCACTATGTGTAATGAATCTATATAATATACGGGTTTCACTTTCTGAAATGAGTGACAAAAAATATTGAACTTTTTCATGATATTCTAATTTTTTGAGATGTACCTGTAGATCTGGGTGGGACAGATAACATAGCAGTGTCTGCCCCACCTCCTTAACCTCACTGTGGTGCCCTTGAGCAAGGCCCTTAATCCCAACTGCTCCAGTGGAGCTGCTCAGTGGCCACAAGTCAGTCTGTGTTTGTACTGGGCAGCTTCCTGGTGTGAATGTGTAACTGTGTGAGAGTGAACAGGGTGTCCTTGAAAAAGAGAGGTTGTGTCTCAATGGAACTACCCTGTATAAATAAAAGTTAAATAAAAAAATTAACCAAAAAACATGGACAAATTTATCGCAAAATGTGCTTTTAAGAACTGCCATCCTTTGATTGACATTCTTTCAGAAGACCACAACTGTCTCCAAACAGGCCAGGATCATTTAACTTGTTTCACACATTATTTTATTAACCTCATGTCTTAGCTGGTTTTAGCTCTACATTAATTTTTAAACAAAAAAAATTAAAATGAATTCTTTAGGTCTTCCGGTTATGGCTGCCACGTAGGACGGACGTGTCTCGCTCTGCTCTGCTCCTGGAGAAAAAAAATCGGCAAATAACTCTCTCGTTTGGGACAGAACGTATCCCAGCATTCGGGCGAGGATATGTCGGCGAAGCCTAAGGCTGGAAAACCAGGAAAAGGAAAAAGCGAGCCGCCGAAACAGTCCAAATTAACGGACTTTCAGGTCTGTGACGCAGCAAACAAAACTCCATATATGGCGGAGGAGGCTGGCGGCGGTGCGATGTTTGCGGGGAATGGCGCAGATGCGCTGATGGCTGCCATGAGTTCAATGAGAGCGGACTTTTCCTCTAGATTTGATGGGATTATGACAGCGTTGGAAGGAATAAGAAAGGAATTGGGTGACTGTGTAGAACGAACGGCGCAGATGGAGCTCCGTCTCGCTAGTGCTGAAGATGACGTCACCCGTCTTCAATTAAAGGTGCGCACTTTGGAAAAAAAAAATAAATCTCTGGAAGATAATATTTTGGATTTGGAATCTCGGTCGAGACAGAATAATTTGAGGCTGGTGGGTCTTCCAGAGGAATCAGAAGGTCGGGACGTATGTTCCTTTCTGGAAAAGTGGATTCCGGAGGTGCTGGGCAGCGAGGAGTTGCAATCAGCAGTGGTTCTGGAAAAAGCACATCGTATTGGCCCACGGAGAGATAAGGGACCGCCGAGGACCTTAATTATGAAGTTTCTTAGCAACAGAGACAGGATGAAGATCTTCAACGCTGCACGTGCTAAAGGAGAGATTAAACACCAGGACCAGCAGGTGCGGTTCTACCCAGATTTGGCCACAGGAATCCAGAATCAGAATCAGAATCAGAATCAGAATCAGGTTTATTGCCATTGTTCATGTAGTACACAAACTAGGAATTTGTCTCGGTACAACGCTGCAACATTAAACATGATAAGATAAGAGAAATAAACTATACATGTAATAAAGTGTAGGATAAGATTAAGTGATACTGGTCAACAGTTAAAATATATATTAGCCAGCAGCAGATACTGTGGAGAACTATATAGTGCAGTCGGTAATGCAGGAAGAAAACAGTGATGATTGACATGAGTCTGGTTGAGCTGCTGTACATGGTGCACGAGAGTCACTTAGTGTTCAGCAGTCTAATGGCAGAGGGGAAGAAGCTGTTCATGTGACGGGAGGTTTTAGTCTGGATGGACCGAAGTCTTCTACCAGAGGGGAGGGGGGCAAACAGTACGTGACCAGGGTGTGAGGGATCGGCTATGATCCGGCCAGCACGCCTCCGGGTCCTGGAGATGTACAGATCCTGGAGAGATGGGAGCTTGCAGCCGATCACCTTCTCAGCAGTGCGCACGACGCGCTGCAGCCTTAGTCTGTCCCTGGCAGTGGCTCCTGCGTACCACACGGTTATGGAGGTGGTGAGGATGGACTTGATGATGGCTGTGTAGAACTGCACTAACATCTTGGTGGGTAGCTTGAGCTTCCTCAGCTGCCGCAGGAAGAACATCCTCTGCTGGGCTTTTTTGATGAGTGAGCTGATGGTCAGCTCCCATTTGAGGTCCCTGGTGATGGTAGTGCCTAGGAAGCGGAAGGAATCAGCAGTGGTGATGGGAGAGCCTGAGAGGGTGAGGGGGGGCAGAGGAGTAGTGACTTTCCTGAAGTCTACAATCATCTCCACTGTCTTCAGAGCGTTCAGCTGCAGGTTGTTATTGCTGCACCAGGACGCCAGCTGGGCCACCTCTCTCCTGTAGGCGGACTCGTCGCCGTTGGAGATGAGCCCGATGAGGGTGGTGTCGTCCGCAAACTTGATCAACTTGACAGACTGGTGGCTGGAGGTGCAGGAGTTGGTGTAAAGGGAGAAGAGTAGGGGGGAAAGTACACAGCCCTGGGGTGATCCGGTGCTGATGCTAGTATAGTCTGAGACAGTCTTTCCCAGCCGCACATGCTGCCTCCGGTCCGTCAGGAAGTCGATGATCCACCTGCAGAGGGAGTCAGGCACGTTGAGCAGGGACAGCTTGTCCCGGAGCAGAGCGGGGCGGATGGTGTTGAATGCGGAGCTGAAGTCCACAAACAGGATCCTGGCGTAGGTTCCCGGGGAGTCCAGGTGCTGCAGGATGGAGTGGAGGGCCAGGTTGACTGCATCGTCTACAGACCTGTTGGCTCGGTAGGCAAACTGCAGCGGGTCCAGGAGAGGGGTGGTGATGGACTTGAGGTGGGACAGGACCAGGCGCTCAAAGGACTTCATGACTACAGAGGTGAGCGCTACAGGTCTGTAGTCATTAAGTCCAGTGATCCGTGGCTTCTTGGGGACAGGGATGATGGTGGAGGATTTGAGGCAGGATGGCACGTGGCATAACTTAAGGGAGGTGTTAAAAATGTCTGTGAATACAGGAGCCAGCTGTTTCGCACAGAGTCTCAGGGTGGAGGGAGACACGCCGTCTGGGCCGGGGGCCTTGCGCGGGTTCAGTCTGGAGAACTGTTTGAGCACATCCTGCTCACTGATGATAAGGGGAGGGGGGGAGGAGGGGGGGTGCCTTAAATGAAGTAGGGAATGTGGAGGCTGTGGAGCTGGAGGGAGGGGGGGAGTTGGACACAGATGACGAGGTGTCAAAACGGGCATAGTGTTGGGACAGTCTCTGACAAAGGGCTTTGTCATCCTGACCTTTAGGAGCCTGAGGCCGATAGTTGGTGATCTGCCTCAGTCCTCTCCACACGGAAGCCGAATCATTAGCAGTGAACTGCTGCTGGAGTCTCTCTGAGTACACAGATTTAGCCCTCTTCAGCTCTCTGTTAAACCGGTATTTAACCTCCCTGTAGCAGTCCCTGTCTCCACTTTTCAGCGCTGCTTCCTTCTCCTTCCTGATCTGTCTGAGCTTAGCTGTGAACCAGGGTTTGTCATTAGAGTAACTCACCCTGGTGCGTGATGGAAGAATGTTCTCTTCACAAAAGTGGATATATGAGTTCACAGTGTCCGTGTACTCATCCAGATCATGCGTGGCTCCTTTAAGCATGCCCCAGTCAGATATTTCCATGCACGTTTCCAGCTTCTCCTCAGCATCACTGGTCCGTATCTTCGTAGTGCTCACAACAGGCTTAGTGAGCTTCAATCTCTGTCTGTATGTGGGAATGAGGTGAACCATCACGTGATCAGATAATCCCAGCGCAGCTCGAGGGACAGCGCGATATGCGTCTTTCACTGTGGTGTAACAGTGATCCAGTGTGTTTAATCCTCTGGTGGGGCATTTAATAAACTGTTTGTAGCGGGGGAGATCGTGGCTCAGATTGCACTGATTAAAGTCGCCAGCCACAATAATCAGCGAGTCTGGAAAACTCCGCTCTGTGTGTTGAATGTGATCCGCGAGCACGCGCTGAGCTTCGCACGTGTCCGCGTCGGGAGGGGCGTACACAGCGATCATTATGAAAGAAGCAAACTCCCGCGGGGAATAGAAGGGCTTGCAATTGATAACAAGAAATTCCAAGGCAGGAGAACAGTGTTTGGAAATTACCGTTACATCAGAGTACCAGCTACAGTTGATGTAGAAGCAGACACCGCCTCCTGTGGTCTTGCCGGAAAGCTCTGTGTCACGATCAGCACGGAAGAGCTGGAAGCCGTCGAGGCGCAGCGCGCTGTCCGGTATATTTTCCCGGAGCCAGGTCTCAGTAAAGCAGAGGACAGCTGAGGAGGCGAGGTCCTTAAAACGCATCAACAGTCTCAGTTCATCCACCTTGTTAGAGAGAGAGTTGGTATTGGACAGAAATATGCCAGGCAGCGCCGTTCGCGAGCCTCTCCTGCGAAGTCGTACGAGAGCGCCCGCTCGTCTTCCTCTCTTCCGCCGTCTCACTTTCCGAGCCAAACAATAAACCAGATCGGCGGCAGGGGCTAGAAAAACTGGGAGGAGGTCCGTGGGGGTCAAAGTCCTGATATTTAAAAGTTCTTCACGGGTATAAGTGCAAGCAGACACACAATTGACAAACAAAAACAAACAAAGAGCGCAGCGAAGCACCATGTCGACCGCTGTGGGCGCCATCTTGGATCGAGCACCAATCCAGCAATTGAGGAAGCAGTTTGATCCCATACGTAAGGAGCTGCGCAACCTTGGGATTCTTCATGGTGTAATCTATCCTGCGAGACTGCTGACCACGTATGAGGGCAGAACCCACATTTTCAAGACCCCAGAGGAGGCGCAGGAGTTCATCAAGAAGATCAAAGAAGAAGAAGAGACTGGTGGGAGCTAAGCATGAACAAAATATAAGGTAGAATAATTAAGCATTTGCACAGGCATCTGACTGACTTGAAGTAAATAGTAAGTTTACAAAATATAGATTGTATTATATATTAAAAAAACAAAACAAAAACAAAACAAACAAAAAAAAAACTATGATGTACAAAGTTGTTAAAAATTTTGGAGTTAAGTTGGAAAACTACAGAGGAGAGTTAATGTTACGTCATTAAAAGCAGTAGAGTTGGGGTGATTGGGAGGATGAAGAAGGAGTGGCTTAGGCTGTTCCCCGTGGGTGTGGAACGGTCGATGGCTGTATCGGGAGACAGAATTTTTCTTTTGATTTTGGGGGGTTTGCCACAAGTGTGGGAAGGGGAAATTTGTTTGTGTGTAGTTTGTAGGATGAATGTTCAACCACTCATGTTTTTGCTTCTCTGTATGAGCATGTTTACACTGCAAGGTAATCCTAAACTCTCTATTGATCATGGACCAAAGTGTTAATCTTAATTTAACTTCATGGAATTGCAGAGGTCTACAAAATTTAAAAAAACTTAAACAAGTTATGAATAAAATAAAGGACATGGGTTCAAGAATTGTGTTTTTACAAGAAACTCATCTGATAGAGGAGGATGTTAAAAGAATTAGGAGTAGATGGCAGGGAAGTGTATTCACCTCTTCATTTTCATCCCGAGCCAGGGGAGTTATGACTCTCATACATAAATCAGTTCCTTTTCAGGTGAAAAATGTAATTGGAGACAAATTTGGAAGATATGTAATCATTCAAGGTTCTTTGCTATTAGAAAATATAAATCTTGTGAACTTATATGGTCCCAATATAGATGATCAGAAGTTCTTTGCTAATTTATTTCTCATCTTATCATCACTTACAGGGCAACATATAATAGCAGGGGATTTTAATTGTACATTGAATCCAGGTGTGGATAGATCAACAGGACTGGATTGTACGCACATTGGATGTAGGATGACTATTAATCATTTTATGAAAGAATTGAGATTGTTAGATATATGGAGAGAAATGAAACCACAAGTTAAAGCCTATTCTTGTTATTCCAGTACCTACAAGACATTCTCACGTATTGATTATTTTTTGATTTCCACAGAATTAAGGTCCAAGATTCAAAACTGCTTTTATGATAACATCGTGATTTCTGATCATGCACCCTGTTGTCTAATATATGTAGATAAAAAATTGACAAAGGAATCAGGTAGATGGCAATTTCAGCATAAATGGCTTCAGGATGAGGAATTTGTCAAGTATATAGAAAAACAGATAGACGAGTTCTTTGACATCAATACTACACAAACATCAGCATGTGTAAAGTGGGAGGCTTTCAAAGCTTTTATTAGGGGACATATTATTAGTTATACAGGATCAAAATCTAAGAAGACTCGAGAGGAGAGAGCTAAATTGGAACATAAAATAAAAAGTCTTCAGGAAAAAGTGTATGCAGGAAGTGACCCAAGGTTGGAGAATGAATTACTGATTTTGAGAGCTGAATACGACAAAAAATCAGCGAATAGAGCTGCCTCGAGTCTTCTAAGATTGAAACAATCTTTTTATGAACAAGGTGAAAAATCAGGAAAATTATTAGCATGGCAGATTAAACAATTGGAAATTAAAACACCAATTACCAGTATTATAAGTAACGGACAGGTAGTTATAGATCCTTTAGAAATTAATAGAGCCTTTAGAGATTACTATGAAAAATTATATGATACCAAAAATGAACCTGATTTAACAAAACTAAATGGGTTTTTGAACGAACTATCTATACCGTGTATTCCAAATGAAAACAGGGAGATATTGGAGTCTAAAATTAGTCAAGAAGAAGTTGGGCTAGCCATTGATAATATGAAATCAGGAAAAAGTGCAGGACCAGATGGTCTTCCAGTTGACCTTTATAAAAAATTTAAGAATAAATTAATAAAACCTTTTTTGGAAATGGTTTTAGAAGCATTTCAAAATAATAATTTACCATCATACATAAATAATGCCTTAATTATACTGCTGCCAAAACCAGGTAAGCCCTCTAATAAATGTGAAAATATGAGACCAATAAGCCTATTAAACGCCGACCTTAAGATAATCTGTAAAATTTTAGCAAGACGAATACAAGAAATTTTACCAAATATTATTAATCGAGATCAGAATGGCTTTATAAAGGGTAGACAAGGCTTCCATAATGTAAGAAGACTATTTAATATTATTTATTTTAATAAAGAAGCACCGGATACAGCTCTCCTATCATTGGACGCCGAAAAGGCCTTTGATAGAGTTGAATGGCCCTTTCTTTTTGAAGTCCTACAAAGGTTTGGACTTGGAAATAATTTCATAAAATGGGTTCAAATAATATACAATAATGCTACAGCAGAAATCCTAACAAATAACAATATTTCAAAACCAATAAAAATCAATAGAGGATGTCGACAAGGCTGTCCACTTTCACCTTTACTGTTTACTATGGCAATTGAACCTTTAGCGATAGCGATACGTTTACATTCACAAATATATGGAATTAAAGTTGGACCAACAGAACATAAAATCTCCCTGTACGCCGATGATATAATTTTGTTTATGTCGAATCTAAAAAAATCAATTCCAACCTTGTTGAATTTAATAAAGAATTTTGGGGAAATATCAGGATATAAAATAAATAAAACTAAATCTTCAATATTAATGCTAAATGAGACCCAGAGAAATTACCCAGCCCCTGAGGTAAATCAATTCAATGTTGTAAATCAGTTTAAATATTTAGGAATCCAAATTATGCCTAAGCTAGAATCAGTCGCCAGTGTCAACTATGAAGCCTTAATGTCAGATATCAATGAGTTAACTCAGAGATGGATGTCACTACCAATGTCGATGATCGGGAGAATCAATATACTTAAAAGTAATATTTTACCTAAAATACTTTATTTATTTCAATACATTCCCTTATCACCACCTTTAGATCTATTCTCAAGAATAAAAAAAAAGTTAGTGGAATTTATATGGAACAACAGGAGGGCTAGATTACGTTTGTCTTTATTATATTTACCATTTGATCGTGGAGGTCTGAAATGTCCAAATTTTATGTTGTATTATTGGTCGGCACAACTGAGGTCTATGACATATTATTTTTCATCAAATGATCTCCCTCACTGGACTGAAATGGAATCATACAATTTACCTTTACCTCTTCCCATATTCATATACTCAGATTCGGCAAAAAAATTACAAAAACAAGTTAAAAATCCATTTGTAAAGCATATGATCAAAATATGGTGTGAAGCTAAAAACTATTTAAAAGAACCACAGTTATTGTCACAATTTAGTCCAATATGGGGTAATCAATATTTTAAACCAGGGAGAGCGGACGCTGTATTTAAAGTATGGAATTTAAAAGGGATACAAAAGATTCAGGATTTATATTTGCCATGTGCAGACAACATAATGTCTTTTGAAGAGCTGAGGATCAAATTTAATCTCAATAGAACACATTTTTTTAAATATCTTCAACTTAGAAACTTTATTCGATCAAATCAAAATAAAGCTCTCACTCGACCTATTTATTCATCCTTGGAAAAAATGATGATGAAAGATAGTAAAAGAAAGGGTATTATTTCAGAGTTTTATAACTCATTGACACTATCTTCAAGTGAAAATTCACTGAAAAGATTAAACTACTGGAAAGAAGATCTGCAAATTGAAATTTCAGAGGAACAATGGGAATTGGCTTGTACAGAAGCTCAAACCAAATCAATAAATGCACGCCTTAAATTGATACATTTCAAATGGTTAATGCGGATGTATGTTACACCGGAGGAGTTAAATAGATATAACAAAAATATACCAGATACATGCACAAAATGCATGGAAAGTAAAGGAACCCTATTTCATTGTTTATGGGAATGTAGATTAATAAGAATGTTTTGGGAGGAGGTGAGGGTAACAATTGAAAAAATAATCTCAAAACAAATCATATTGAATCCTAAACTGTTTTTGTTGGGTCTGTACCCAGAAAAGCATAATTTCAATAAAAGTGAAAGAACATTCATAGACCTCAGTTTGCTTAATGCCAAAAAATGTATTGCACTATTATGGAAAAAGACTCATAGACCAGATGTGACTCAGTGGTTAAGACAGATGTTAACAAACCTTCCATTAGAAAGAATAACATATATACTGAAATCAAAGGAAATTGTGTTTGAGAATATATGGAGACCTTTTATTGATTATGTAAAAAATTTAAACATAACTCTTGAAGAAGAAGGTGAATGATGTGTGTGGACCTTGTAAATTCCAAACTGGTGAACATAATATGTATACTAATGTATTGGATTGTCTAGACTAAACAGAGGAGCATTGTTGAAGACTTGATTTTGTTGGTGGTTGTTGGTGTTTTTAGGGTATTTTTTTTTTTGTAGTACTTTAGTGTTAGTGTTTGATTGTTTGTATCATGTTTGTTAAAAAAAAAAAAGGTTCAATAAAGATATTGTGGAAAAAAAAATGAATTCTTTGTTCAATTTCAAACAAAACGTAACATAAAATTTTATAATACAGAACACTAAATGTGTTTGCTGACTCCAAATGAATAGGTCTAAAATTCTAAAATCTACAACTAAAATCCTAAAAATGTTTGCAGGAGAACACAAGCTAAATTGTATTGCATTTAAAAAGAAGATTAATATCTAAAAACTAAATTTCACAAAACGTCCATCTCTATACAATATTTTCAGTGCAGAAAAAACTGTTTCAAATTAAGACAAAAAAACAGAAGCAAAATATAATTCCAGGACACAAAATATAATTCCACATGATAGAATTCCTCGACAGTAAACTGTAGCTAGGTTCCAATCCACAGTGTACTTCAACTGTATTCCCTACTCCCTGCTCCATTCTCAGGGAGTATCAGTTAACTGCACTTCACAAAATTTCTCCATCTGAAACACCCTGTAGCCATCGGCTCCCTCCTCTGTGCGTTACCACAGTAACCATGGACACATACTGATACTATGGTGGATGATTTATATTTCTTAAATAAAATATTAATACAAATATATTTTTATTATCATCAGTTGATATAAACAACAACCAGCATCAGTTTAGCTTGTTAATAACGTTAGCAACAATAATTTGTTTTACTCGTATTTGAGGTGCAATGGCTTATGGGTAATCTTCCTGTCAACTTCCGGTGAAGTGATGTCCGGTTGTTCACTTCTTCCCTGCTCAGTTCCTTTTGAACTGAAGACCGTTTGTTCCCCTTGGTTTGGAATCTCACTATGGCGGAATACCCTGTGCAGTCCACTTCGGAGCATACTATTGGGCGATCGAAATGCAACTTCTGTTACAGCATGGATGGAGGTGTAACTCCATGGTTACAGGGAGAGGGGAGGTGGAACTTTTCATGTTCAGTAACACACGGAGCTTTTACTGAGTTTTTATGTATCAGCCTTGTGTGTGTGTGGGGGGGGGGGTGCACCCACAGCGAACCTGATTTTGCAACCCGCTGACTTTCTGGAGCGGCTGGAGCCGCAGAGTCTTTGCAGAGAGTGGTGTTCATGGGACAGAGAAAAGGGCAGTCTGCAGCAGGAGGAGAGTGCCCAAGGGCTTGTGCCATAATCTGTCGGGCAGCTGCCAATGCAGCAGTTCACTTCCACTTTTTCCGCTTTTTCTCCACCAAAATAAAACAGTCTCCCTTTTCCCCAAATTGTATCAAAAGGCTTCGGGGTCCAGACAGCGGACTCTCGAGGTCCAGATCCGGACCGGAGTCTGCCAGTTGGTGACCCCTGATGTAGTGGATAACCAAGGACTGGTGCAGTGGTCAGCAGGTGCTTTAGCTCATCGAATGGGAGCTGGCATTTTTCAGTCCACTGGAACCAAGCATTTTTCTTTGTAAGGGCATGAAGGGGCTCTGCAATGGAAGCAAAGTCTTTCACAAAGTGTCAACAGTGGGACACGAGGCCAACAAACCTGCGGACCTCCTGGAGTTTATTCGTTTATTCAGATCCCCATTAGTTGCTACCGTAGTAGCAGCTATTCTTCCTGGGGTCCACACACAAAAATTTAAAAACAATAAAATCGCACATGCATTAATACATTGATACAATAACACTGTTTACAGTTTAAAAGAAAATTTACAACATTACAGACTAATTAAGGTCTATACTAAACCATAAAAATTAACAATTCCAATAGACATGACCCATAAACAATTAACATCATAATTCTTTCTTTAGATAAGTAACACTCTTAGTTTCTTTTTGAAACTTTTCCCATTTCTGTTCTGAATTTAAAAAGATGGAAGTTTGTTTCAGTGTGATACAGCCCTATACATCACAGTTTTCTTTAAAGTATTTGCTTTTGGTAGTGGTAAAGTAAATCGTTGCATTACACATTGTATGGTATTATGATTATGTCTATCATTTGTATACATCAACTGCAAATACAGATATAAAGGTCTTCTAAAGACAACAATATTTCTTAGGAACTGAACCAAACTATATGTCAGCCTTTCACCCACAGTCAACCATAATAGCCTAGCATGCATTTCCTTAACACCATCTCATAACGAGCATCTGAGAGCTAGGCTCTCTCTTGCAGCTCTGTTTTGAGTGGGCTGGATTTTATTAAGATCTCGTCTTGCAGCATTAGGCCAAATAGCTGAACAATAGTCCTGATGGGAGAGGACCAGAGACTGTAATACTTGTTTTACTGTTCTTTCTGTAAACAGGGTAGCACATCGTCTAATTAAAGAAATCCCTCTACTCATTTTAGCAACAGTGTTATTAATATGGGTTGATCATGACAATGCTCCATCAACTGTAACTCCTAGCAGTTTAATTTCTTTTAACTTGTTTAATAGGTATACCTTCTAAGGAAATACACAGTTCCTCATCTGCTCTAAGGGCATACCTGGAACCAAGCAAGAGGGTTTTAGTTTTTTTCCAAATTCAGTTTTAGTTTATTCTCAACAACCCAGTGAGAGATCAACATCAGCTCTTCCTGTAGCATTTTTTGCATTTCTTCAATATTGCTTGCAGGTATGTAAACAGTGGTATCATCTGTGTACATAACAATAGATGAGCTTTTTAATGTACATGGTAAATCATTTGTAAATATAGAATATAATAAGGGCCCCAAACAACTACCTTGTGGTATACCACACTGT
Source organism: Pholidichthys leucotaenia (assembly GCA_020510985.1). Classification (NCBI taxonomy): domain Eukaryota; kingdom Metazoa; phylum Chordata; class Actinopteri; order Cichliformes; family Pholidichthyidae; genus Pholidichthys; species Pholidichthys leucotaenia. The sequence goes on along the minus strand of CM035842.1, from coordinate 143,327,988 downwards.
AGAGTTTCAATATCTGACAAGGCACCGTTAAACAGGACACACTGTTTTCTATTAGTTAAGTAACTTCTCATCCATTCAATGGCTGATGTTTTAAAACCATAACCAGCTAATTTAATTATCAAATGCTTATGATCTATGAGACAAAAGCAGCACTAAGGTCAAACAGTACAGCACCAATGATTAATTTATTATCAAGTTGCTTTAACCAGTCATCAGTTAATTGTGCCAGAGCTGTGCATGTTGAATGGCCCACTCTAAATGCATGTTGGAATTCAGAGCTGATGTTTGTTCTCAGAAAAACAGCACTGAATCTGTATAAAAACAACACTCTCCATAAGTTTGCTCAGAACAGGCAAAATGCTAATAGGTCAACTCTTTGGCCCTGTAAATGATGCTTTGGTATTTTTTTGATAATGGAGTTACTCTTGCTATTTTCCATATTTGAGGATAAACACCTTCCTTTAAACATAAGTTAAAAAAATATGGCACAGAGGTTTTACTACAATCTTGGCTGACATCTGTAATAATTTACTATCCATATTATTGTAACCACAAGGTTTATCACATTTCAGAGAAAGAAGAAGCTTTTCCATTTCTTGAACATTTATATTATTAAATTCAAATTCATAGGTTTTTCCCTTCATAATATGTTAATTAATGTGTCAGGCAGCTTATCGTTCACTGATGACATCTGATTTCTTAATAAATTCACTTTATCAAAAAAATAGTTATTAAAATAATTAGCAATATCTTGAGCTTTAGTAATGAATCCACAATCACATTCAATAAAGGATGGAGTTTTCCTTATTTTATCTTTACCCATTAACTATTAATTACTTTTCATAATTTTTTACTATCACCCATGTTTATATTAAACATAGTTTGGTAGTATTGTTTTTTCTTTTGTCTATTCATTTTTATAACTTTATTTCTCAGTGAACGGTAGACTTGCCAATCAGCCAAATTTCCAGATGAGATGGCAGCTTTTTTAAGTTGATCTCTCTTCGTCATACTGCTGTGTAACTCCATATCAATCCAAGAAGCTTTTTTACATCTAACAACTTTCTAACTGGGACGTGTTTATCACAAATCAAGAGGAACAATTTCATAAATAATTGTAAAGCATCTTCAGTGTTAGCTAATTTCTCTACATTATCCCATTTCACCTTATTTACAGTGGGGCAAAAAAGTATTTAGTCAGCCACCAATTGTGCAAGTTCTCCCACTTAAAAGATGAGAGAGGTCTCCAATTTTCATCATAGGTATACCTCAACTATGAGAGACAAAATGAGAAAAAAAAAATCCAGAAAATCACATTGTCTGATTTTTAAAGAATTTATTTGAGATGAGATGAGATGAGATTCAACTTTATTGTCATTACACATGTATGAATACAAGGTAACGAAACGTGACTTGGCATTTGGGCACGCTCTGCAGAGCGCATCCAAGGCCGGGGCAGCCACTAGGCGCCAGTCATTTGCAAATTATGGTGGAAATTATGGTGGAATTATGGTGGAAAATAAGTATTTGGTCACCTACAAACAAGCAAGATTTCTGGCTCTCACAGACCTGTAACTTCTTCTTTAAGAGGCTCCTCTGTCCTCCACTCGTTACCTGTATTAATGGCACCTGTTTGAACTTGTTATCGGTATAAAAGACACTTGTCCACAACCTCAAACAGTCAGACTCCAAACTCCACTATGGCCAAGACCAAAGAGCTGTCAAAGGACACCAGAAACTAAATTGTAGACCTGCATCAGGCTGGGAAGACTGAATCTGCAATAGGTAAGCAGCTTGGTGTGAAGAAATCAACTGTGGGAGCAATTATTAGAAAATGGAAGACATACAAGACCACTGATAATCTCCCTCGATCTGGGGCTCCACGCAAGATCTCACCCCGTGGGGTCAAAATTATCACGAGAACGGTGAGCAAAAATCCCAGAACTACACGGGGGGACCTAGTGAATGACCTGCAGAGAGCTGGGACCAAAGTAACAAAGGCTACCATCAGTAACACACTACACCGCCAGGGACTCAAATCCTGCAGTGCCAGACATGTCCCCCTGCTTAAGCCAGTACATGTCCAGGCCCGTCTCAAAGTTTGCTAGAGAGCATTTGGATGATCCAGAAGAGGACTGGGAGAATGTCATATGGTCAGATGAAACCAAAATAGAACTTTTTGGTAAAAACTCAACTTGTCGTGTTTGGAGGAGAAAGAATGCTGAGTTGCATCCAAAGAACACCATACCTACTGTGAAGCATGGGGGTGGAAACATCATGCCTTGGGGCTGTTTTTCTGCAAAGGGACCAGGACGACTGATCTGTGTAAAGGAAAGAATGAATGGGGCCATGTATCGTGAGATTTTGAGTAAAAACCTCCTTCCATCAGCAAGGGCAGTGAAGATGAAACGTGGCTGGGTCTTTCAGCATGACAATGATCCCAAACACACCACCCGGGCAACAAAGGAGTGGCTTCATAAGAAGCATTTCAAGGTCCTGGAGTAGCCTAGCCAGTCTCCAGATCTCAACCCCATAGAAAATCTTTGGAGGGAGTTGAAAGTCTGTGTTGCCCAGCGACAGTCCCAAAACATCACTGCTCTAGAGGAGATCTGCATGGAGGAATGGGCCAAAATACCAGCAACAGTGTGTGAAAACCTTGTGAAGACTTACAGAAAACGTTTGACCTCTGTCATTGCCAACAAAGGGTATATAACAAAGTATTGAGATGAACTTTTGTTATTGACCAAATACTTATTTTCCACCATAATTTGCAAATAAATTCTTTAAAAATCAGACAATGTGATTTTCTGGATTTTTTTTTCTCATTTTGTCTCTCATAGTTGAGGTATACCTATGATGAAAATTGGAGACCTCTCTCATCTTTTAAGTGGGAGAACTTGCACAATTGGTGGCTGACTAAATACTTTTTTGCCCCACTGTATGTCTTCCATAAATACTTTATTGCAAAAGTTTTTATAGGTTCTTTTGTATATCACTTTTGGTCCAATTTTAGGAACTTTTGTTTTTCTCACAAATGCAATGATATTATGGTCACTAAAGCCAGAATGTCCAGAGACACCCCTTGAACATAAAGCCACACAGTTGGTAAAAATAAGATCTATACATCCTCAAGATGACGTTTTGAGCTACATATATTAATCCTTGTTGGTACATGCATTATCTGAGATAAATTACATACAACAGCCATATCACCCAGCTTTTTCTTCATTGCACAAGTATCAGAAAACCAATCGATATTAAATTCGCCAACAAAAAAACTTGGTCCATATCGGTCACTGTCTGTAACATTACACATATCGTTTCAAGGTACTCCATTTTAGAATTTGGAGGCCTATAACAACACCCACTAGCACTGGCTTCAGATGAGGTAAATGGACTTGTAGCCACAGCGCCTCGACACCTGAGACATTTAAATCTTGTCTTATTTTTACTGGTATGTGTTCTTGAATGTAAAATGCCACACCTCCTCCATATTAATTTCTATCCTGTCTATACAAGCTGTACCCATAAATTGCCACTTCTTCATCGTCTACAGCAGCATCTAGATGTGTCTCAGAAATACCTATAATATGTAATGAATTTTCAGTCAACACAGTATTCAATTCATCTACCTTGTTTCTTAGACTACAGATATTAAGATGAGCAATTCTAGGTCCTTTCTTTGGTAATTTTAAGGACATTTAGTAATTTATGACAAAGGTCTTTAATACAGTTTCTTGCACTAAAATCATTCAACATTCAATCTAGGAGACTTCATCTAGGTTTCTTTTTGGTTTTATGATGAGTCGGTCATAACTGATTATGGTAAAATTACCCTTTGCTCTGGCTTCTTTCATGGCAGGCAAAAGATCAGCTCTTTTTTTCCTCAACCGTTCAGAAAAGTCTTCATTTATGTACACAGATGTACTTTTCAAATGTGCCTTTGCTTTTTCTAAGATGAGCTCCTTGTCCTTATATTTCAAGAGCTTCACAACTATGGTCCGGGGTCTTTTAGCATCACCTCTAAACTTTCCTCTTCTATGAGCTCGTTCAATTTGAACAGTCTCCTTCCATTTTCAGCCTTGTGGTAAACAGTTCACGTACCTTTTTCTCAGTCTCATCCCATGATTCCTCTGCATAATCCGGTGTAATGCCATCAATTAATAAATTGTTCCTTCTGCTTTGGTTCTCCAGATGATCTAGTTGCTCCAAGATGGTATTAGATTCACTGGAAGTTGAGTGAAGTTGTTTCACACTGCAAAAAATGACTTCTTTGTAAGAAAAAATATCTGAAATCAAGGATACAATTCTTGTTTTTTGTCTGACAAGATATTTTTTCTTGTTGTGCAGTTTTCTGTAAGAAAATCTGACCTATTATAAGATTTTTTTTCCTTGTTTTAAGCAATTTAATCTGGTTTCAAGTAAGAAATTTCTGCCAATGGAGCAAGAAAATTTTACTTATGAAATTTCTTAAAACAAGTATAAATTTTTTGCCCAGAAATTTATACTTGTTTCAAGCAATTTGATAAGTAACATCAAATAGAAGTTTTGGCCTGATAACAAACACACAAGTTGACACACATGGGTTTAAATGGCTACTGAAGGTAACCATCCTCACCTGTGATCTGTTTACTTATAATTAGTGTGTATGCATAAAAAGTCAGTGGGTTTCTGGGCTCCTGACAGACCCCTGAATGTTTCATCCAGTGCTGCACTGACAATGCTGTAGGGCTGTGCGATAAGACCAAAATTCCATATCACGATATAAGTAATCTTAATTGACAATAATGATATACAGTATATCACAATATATATTTTCTGAAAATTCTATAGTTTATATATAATAACCAATAAAAAGGACCATCTCTTTTTCTACATTTTAAATTACATACTGAAAAAAATCAATTATATAAATTCATCAGTCATTAATTTTATGCATTTTCCCTCTTAATTCTGCAGTTTTTGTTATAAAATTGCTTTTTTTATGTGCATTTGAAATGACTTCAACTTTATTCATTATTGCTACTTGCCTAATTAAAAATTATTAGAAATCAAGAACATTAAGAGCCAGTTTGGTCCTCTGATACATTTTAATTTAATTATTTAGTGTGTATGCGGCCGCTGTCACGCACTTTTGCAGCTTTAGTAATTTTTTTTCAGACAAAATTAAGAAACTCAACAGTGATTTAAACCAGAACAACTGTCTGATACACTATAATGTTTCCTATTAGTGACAAGTTAGCATCATCATTTATCATTTGCCGTTTTATAATTAGAGAGAGATGGTGTTAACGTTACTTGCCTCCAATTAAAACGAGGTTAGAGGACTGTCCTCTCTGATGCAGCATGGTGGGTAAAAAGTCCAACATCCCTCGCACAGAAATAGCAGCTCCATAGAAGGCAAAACATTAGCCTGCAGTTAGCTGCTGTGATGGACCTGGTGCACTGCGGGGGAAGAGGCAAGGCGGTGACAAATTGAAACAGGTATGTGTCTTTTAAATCCCAGTCTAAACGATACAGTTTTATATGAAACGGTAGACGTTTTTTTTTATTGCGTCACTGATCTATATCGTCATATCGCACAGCCCTACATCGCTGGATTCCGAGCCATGGGGAAAGCAAAAGAATTATCAAAAGACCTGCAGGTGAAGACAGTTGAACTTTATAAAACAGGAAAAGGTTATAAAAAGATCCATCCATCCATCCATCTTCTACTGCTTTTCTGGAGGTCCGGGTCGTGGAGGCAGCAGTTCAAGCAGAGAAGCCCAGACTTCCCTCTCCCCAGCCACCTGCTCCAGCTCTTCAGAGAGGATACCAAGGCGTTCCCAGACCAGCTGGGAGACATAGTCTCTCCACCGAGTCCGGGGTCTGCCCTGGGGTCTCCTCCCAGTGGGACGTGCCTGAAACACCTCAAGTGGGAGGCGTCCAGGAGACATCCTAATCAGATGCCCATACCACCTCAACTGACTCCTTTCAATGTGGAAGAGCAGCGGTTCTACTCTGAGCCTCTCCCGGATGACTGAGCTCCTCACCCTATCTCTGAGGGTGAGTCCAGCAATCCTACGGAGAAAGCTCATTTCAGCCACTTGTATCCGCAATCTTGTTCTTTCGGTCATTACCCAAAGCTCGTGACCACAGGTGAGAGTAGGAACGTAGATTGACTGGTAAATCGACAGCTTTGCCTTAGAACTAAGCTCCCTCTTCACCACAACAGACCGGTACAACATCCGCATCACTGCAGATGCTGCTCCAATCCGTCTGTCAATCTCTCGCTCCATTTTCCCCTCACTCGTGAATAAGACCCCAAGATACTTAAACTCCTCCACTTGGGGCAGGAGCCTGTCCCCAACCCAGAGAGGACAATCCACCTTTTTCCAGCTGAGGACCATGGACTCGGACTTGGAGGTGCTGATTCTCATCCCAGCCGCTTCACACTCAGCGGCAAACTGTCCCAGCAAGAGCTGTAGGTCATTGCTGGATGAAGCCAACAGGACAACATCATCTGCAAACAACAGAGATGAGATCCTGTGGTCACCAAGCATGACACCCTTCATTCCCTGGCTGCGCCTAGAAATCCTGTCCATAAAAATTATGAACAGGATTGGTGACAAAGGGCAGCCCTGGCGGAGTCCAACTCTCACTGGGAATGACTCCGACCGAGTGTTGGCAATACGAACCAAACTCTCACAACGGTCGTACAGAGACCGAATAGCTCGTAACAACAAGCCCAATATCCAAGGAACTGAGAATCCCAATCAGCAGTATTCAAACTCTAATTAAGAAGTGGAAAATGAGGATTCTGCTGAAACCAAGCCATGGTCAGGTAGACCAACTAAAATTTCAGCCACAACTGCAAGGAAAATTGTTTGGGATGTAAAGAAAAACGCTCAAATAACTTCAGCTGACATACAGGACTCTCTGAAAAAAAAGTGGTGTGGCTGTTTCAAGATGCACAATAAGGAGGCGCTTCAAGACAGATGGGCTGCATGGTCGAGTCGCCAGAAGAAAGCCATTACTCCGCCAATGCCACAAAGCAGCCCACTTACAATACACCAAACAGCACAAAGACAAGCCTCAAAACTTCTGGAACAAAGTTATTTGGAGTGATGAGACCAAAATTTAACTTTTTGGCCACAACCATAAATGCTACATTTGGAGAGGAGTCAACAAGGCCTGATGAAAAGTACACCATCCCTGCTGTAAAACATGGAGGTGGATCGCTGATGTTTTGGGGATGTGTGAGTTACAAAGGAACAGGGAACTTGGTCAAAGTTGATGGCAAGATGAATGCAGCATGTTATCAGAAAGTACTGGAAGAAAATTTGCACTCATCAGCCCAGAAGCTGCGCATAGGAAACATTTGGACATTCCAGCATGACAATGATCCAAAACACAAGGCCAAGTCAACCTGCCAGTGGCTACAGCAGCAGGAAGTGAAGGTTCTAGAGTGGCCATCTCAGTCTCCTGACCCCAATATCATTAAGCCACTTTGGGGAGATCTCAAACGTGCAGTTCATGAAAGACAGCCCAAGAATTTACAGGAACTGGAGAATTTTTGCCAAGAAGAATGGGCAGCTTTACCATCTGAGAGAATAAAGTGTCTCATCCACAACTACCACAGAAGACTTCAAGCTGTCATTGATGTTAAAGGCGGCAATACACAGTATTAAGAACTGAGGTATGTAAACTTTTGATCAGGGTCATTTGGGTAGTTTCTGTTGTCATTATGATGTAAAAAGAGCAATCACGATTGTTTGATAATAAATGGCTTCACCCAACCACTTACTATTAGTAAAAGAAAAGTTTTTTTCATTATCATTCATATTCTCTGAAAAATGCCCCTCCCCCCCCAAAAAAAAATCACAAATTCCGCCAGGGTATGTAAACTTACAAGCACAACTGTAGTCCCTCCAGCGTGTTCTGGGTCTGCCCCAGGGTCTCCTCCCAGTGCGATGTGTCCAGGAGGCATCCTGATCAGATGCCAAAACCACCTCAACTGGCTCCTTTCGATGTGGAGGAGCAGTGGTTCTACTCTGAGCCTCTCCCAGATGACTGAGCTCCTCACCCTATCTCTAAGGGTGAGTTCAGCAATCCTATGGAGAAAGCTCATTTCAGCCAGTTGTATCTGCAATCTCATTCTTTCAGTCATTACCCAAAGCTCATGACCATAGGTGAGGGTAGGAACGTAGAGTGACAGCTTTGCTTTATATATACAGTATTTATATATATGAGCAGCACAGTGGTGCAGTGGTTAGCACTGTGGCCGCACAGCAACTCACCCTTGGCCATGGGATCTCGAGTTCAATCCCACCCCCTGACCAATGGTGATCTTTCTGTGTGGAGTTTGCATGCTCTCCCCGTGTCTGTGTGGGCTTACTCTGGGATTTCTCCAGTTTCCTCCCACAGGGGCCAAAAACATGCAGGTTAGGTTAGTTGGCATCAACTGGGGAGGTACAAATGTGAGTTGTCCCTTGCCCCTTCCCCCAGGCCACAGCTGTGTTCTTAATCTGTTCTGCTTGGATAAATAAAGGTTAAATAAATATATATTATCTTTAGAAGAAAAATGCTGGTCACTTGTCAGGGACTTTAATGATTATAAAGCTTATTAATCAAAATTATTCCAGTTATTAATCTACATGAACTCTCTTATAGGGTCTTATAAGAGCAGTAGAGCTGATTCAGAAATCTTGGCTTCTCTCTTACCAAGAGGCGTTATGGGAATAATAATGATGGCACTGAGCACATAAGAGAGTTAAAATTTCTGTTCTCCACCTAGCAAACCTTTCACTCTTCTCAAGGATTTGGCTTTTGATCAAAGAAGCAGCAAAAAAATCTGATTTGAGTGATCAAAGGTGTTGCTGATGCTGCTACTGATTCTCCTGAGTCAACACAGTCTGTGTGTGTGTGTGTGTGCGCGCGCGCACATGCATGCGTGCGTGCGTGCACGTGGTTTGCCAGGAAACATACAAAACTAGAGGGCACTCAGAAAGCGCATACCTCTGCCAAGGCTCCATCCCTCCCTCCCTTTTTCCTCCCCTCTGTCCCTTTGTCCGTCCATATCACCATCCATCTGTACATTGCGAGATAGGGCCTTGGCGGAGGTATGCACTCACGGATCACCTCCAACATCTAATGAGTTCATCTTTGGGCCAAGGGTCACCTCTGGTGAAAATGTCATCCAAATCCATCTAGGAGTTTTTGTGTGATCCTGCTAACAGACAGAGAAATAGCAGCAAAAACAATATGACTACATTATATAACTACATTATAATAACAAGACTGTCATAATTGTATTGACCATACATTGGGGCTGGGCAAGTCCACCTTAAATTAGCATCATGGTTTACTGAATCTTTCAGATCCATTTTCTTTTTTTTTCCCTCCTCTCCTCTCCCTTACAGTTTACTGACAAGGTTCATAATTATTAAGCAATATTACACAACAGTGCAGCAACAATATCCTGGCGTGTGACTCGTTCTACGAACTGGGCCTCTGCTTTACAGACCACATGGGACTCCATTTGACAGCTGACGGCCCAAGTCCACTACACTCTTATGATGACCTGGCCACTCCCTGCTCCACACCACACACTGAGCAGAACCTTGGAGAATCAGAACTGCCGCCTCCCTGCAGGAGCTTCAGATCACATCCATGCAGGACCTGGAAGATGGTAGGGCCTGCCCCGTCAGTGGCAAGACCGGCCTGCCTCTACGAATTCCCCTGGACCACTTACATCCTCCCCCATTCGACACTCCAGTAATGGCACTCTTCTCCAGCAGCAGGACAGAAGAGCAACAGCACATCGTGAAGCAGAAGCACCCCTCACTCACAGTGCTCGACTGGGTCCGGATTTGTGAACCCAATCGTTTGCACAAGCTGCAGTCATTCAAAATCAAATCAATCAAATCAAATCAACCTTTATTGTCATATTGCTGTACATACAACTGTAGTGCAGGCAAGATGAAACTGCGTTAGTCTCGGCATCCATATAAGTAAAAAGAACATAAATTAAGACACACTCACACACACCCTCACCCCCCACCCCAACACAGCCATTCACACATCCATGAGACATACTTGAAAACTAACCAGAACTATAATATACAAATAATATACATAATGTCCATAGGTGCAGTAGTATGTATGAGAGATTCCAGATCAACTGTTCAGCATCCTAACAGCTTCTGGAAGGAAGCTGTTAATCAGTCTGGTGGTTCTGCCTCTGATGCTCCGGAATCGTTTGTCAGATGGCAGAAGTTCAAAGTGTTTATGCAGAGGGTGAGAATGGTCCTTGACAATGTTCAGTGCCCTGCTCCTACAACGGTTCTGAAAAAGTTCTTGGACTGAAGGGAGGGAAACTCCAATTACCCTCTCAGCTCCCTTAACTATCCTCTGCAGGGCTTTTTTGTCTGACATACTGCAGCTGGAGTACCATGTTGCAATGCAGTACATCAGAACACTCTCTACCACACCTCTGTAGAAAGTCCTGAGGATGCAGATGGGGAGAGAGGCCTGTTTAAGTTTCCTCAAGAAGTGCAGTCTCTGCTGGGCCCGCTTCCTGATTCCCAAGGAATTCTTGCTCCAGGTCAGGTCCTGCGAGATCTGCACTCCGAGGAACTTGATGTTCTCCACTCTCTCCACTAAACGGCCGCCGATGTTGAGAGGGACGTGTTCAGGCTGTGACCTCTGGAAGTCGATAGTCATCTCCTTTGTTTTGTCCACGTTGAACACCAGATTGTTCTCCCTGCACCAGCCCTCCAGGTCTCTCACTTCTTCCCTGTACATTGATTCCTCATCCCTCTGAACAAGTCCCACCACTGTGGTGTCATCTGCAAACTTAATAATCTGGTTCCCCTCGTGTCTGTATACACAGTCATGTGTTAAAAGTGTAAACAACAGTGGACTGAGTACGCAGCCTTGAGGGGATCCGGTGCTCAGCGCGATAGAGTTGGAGATGTTATTTCCAACACGGACAGACTGAGGTCTCTCAGTCAGGAAATCCAGGATCCAGAGACATGGCGGTGTTCAGACTGAGAAAGAGTAATTTCTCCATCAGTCTCTGGGGAATAATGGTGTTGAATGCTGAAATGAAATCAATGTACAGGAGTCTGGCGTAGGTGTCTTTCTGATCCAGGTGGGTAATGACAGAGTGCAGGGTGGTGACTATAGCATCCTCCGTGGAGCGGTTTGAACAATATGCAAACTGGAGTGGGTCATGTGATGCAGGGAGGCAGGCTGTGATGTGTGGTTTGACAAGCCGTTCAAAACACTTCATCACAATTGGTGTCAGTGCAACAGGACGATAGTCATTCAGACAGGACACAACTGGTTTCTTTGCCACCGGTACTATGGTAGAGGTCTTAAAGCATCTGGGAACGATGGCCTGACTCAGGGAGATGTTATAAATGTCAGTCAGGACATCCGCCAACTCGCTCGCGCAGTCTCGGAGCACACGTCCCGGGATGTTGTCCGGACCTGCAGCTTTACATGGGTTGACCCTGGTTAGGGTCCTCCATGTGTCCGCTGCGTTGATGGTGATAGCTGGCCCAACCGATGGTGGAGATGGGCCAGCCCTCCCTCTGATTGTTGGGTTAGATGCTTCAAAACGTGCAAAGAAGTTGTTGAGCCTGTCTGGAAGCGGAGCGTCATCATCATCGACCCCCTGCCTAGACTTATAGTCCGTCAGCGCCTGAACTCCCTGCCACATCCGTTTGGTGTTCCTTGTGTAACCCAGTGTTAAAAAACGTGAATAAAATTATAACTAGAAAAGCACTCGGACAGCGCAGACCTCCGCCAAGCACCACAGTTCCCCCCATGCAGTGTTTGTGTGTACGTTTTCAGATTCCTTGACCATGAAAACATATGACTAGCAATTGGATTCACAATGATAGGATTAGTGGTTCAGTAGTTATTGACGAAAATAGCATTTTCCGTAATGGCGGTTTAGCGCCACAGTTCCCCCCATACAGTGTTTGTGTGTACGTTTTCAGATTCCTTGACCATGAAAACATATGACTAGCAATTGGATTCACAATGATAGGATTAGTGGTTCAGTAGTTATTGACGAAAATGGCATTTTCCGTAATGGCGGTTTTCTTCTGGACGGTGATCCGGATCACCACCAAAATCTAATCATCTGTAGGATACCCCATTTGTGACAATCTCTGAAAATTTCATGAAAATCCGTCCATAACTTTTTGAGTTATCTTGCTAACAAACAAACAGTCAGACAGACAGACAGACAGACAAACCAACGCCGATGAAAACATAACCTCCTTGGCGGAGGTAAATATCTATACCGCTTTTAAAAAATACTCATTTCACAATGGGAATAAATATTTTGAAGATGGGTGTATAAATGGATATAAGTTCAAAAAGATATATCCATAACTAGTTAAAAACATTTCTAGGGGCTCTGATGGGTTTCCTAGTGTTTTATTTAGTGTTTTGAGCAACCAATGGCTGCGTCGTTGGGTGGCAGCATCAGCCAATGGGATCAGGCGCTCTCTCTCTCTCTCGGTCTTGGTGTAACCTGCATTTTGCTCAGTCACATCAGACACAGCGGAAGACACCGACCGAGAGAGACACGATCACTTGCTGAGATGGAGACGCTAACGTGTTAATAGCAGCCTTTGCCTGAATAAAACTTTGAGATTGGTAAGCCTGAACTAACACCCGAAATGAGACATTGCTGTATTATCAAATTCTAATACCTCGTTTGTTAAATTTTAAGATTTGAATCCAAAGGCTGTGAACTCACGTTGAGCGCGGGAATTCCCATGATGCATGTGTCACTTAGCATGGTGAGTGCCATTCATTGTGTATGTGGGATGCTAACCGCTAGCTTAAAATGCTAACCGCCGATGCTAATTCCAGCTAGGTCTTCCATCAGAAAAGGGCGTTTTTCAAAGCTGTAATGGTTAGCAACGGTCCCATTTCACTTGCCATTGAATGTTACTTAAGAGTGAATGTTGAATCTGTGGTTTACAGGTGTTTGGAGTGTAAATTTGTGTTAAATTGTTGTGCTAGCACATTTTCTTTTTCTCCCTTGTGGGCTAACTTGGTGCAGCACACTGCACAAATGTCACTGTTATTGTCAAATGCCCTCCAAGGCACTTCACTTATTTGTTTTTGGTACCATATGATAAAGTTGGATAGTAGATGTGTTTATTTTATGCACATTTAGAAATTTAAGAGATTTGGTTTATTTGTTGTACAACCTAAGACTAATTAGAAGTATTTTGAAACGAGCTATAGATCATAGCTTGAGTTTTTGTTCTGACCTATTTTCTAGGTCAGGTTTTTTTGTTCCTGAAGCAAGAAAAACGTGGATTCTCCAGATCTGGATGGCGAGCTGATTGCCTGAACCTAACCGCCTGGTAAAGGTGACTCAACTGGTCACCTGGAACAGATATTGAAGGACTGTATATACTGTAAATATATTTTGGGGTTATTTTATTTTTATTTGTTTTCCTTTATTGTCATAAGCGCTCTACTTTTGTTTAAGTGTACACAACTTTAAAAAATATATATATTTGCAAGCTCCATACACTTTGTGTGCGAGTCAACTATTGTTGCACCCTCCGGGCTCCTACGAACCTGGAATCTGTCTGATCTGACCCAATTGTTCCTTCTGTCCAGGTAGTAAAGTTTAAGGTAACTACACTGCCATAACACCATACTACCAAAAGGGTACAAGATTTCACCTAAAGTAGTGTTACACACAGTAGGTGTTACACAATTACACTTCAGAATCAGAATCAGAATCAGATTTATTGCCATTGTTCATGTAGTACACAAACTAGGAATTTGTCTCGGTGCAATGCTGCAACATTAAACATGATAAAATAAAAGAAAGAAACTATACATGCAATAAAAGAAAGAAACTATACATGCAGTGTCACACTTGTGTCACAGAGGTGTCCCTGGATTTTCTCCGCATAGGCGCGCTTCACAGTCTTAATTCCCTTTGAGAGTCCAGACCTGGTTGAGCGGAGGGCGATCCTGTCCTTCGCTCTGAAGGCTGCATCTCTGGCTGTGAGCAGCGAGCGCACCTCTGCAGTCATCCAGGGCTTATAGTTGCCCCGTACAGTGATAGTCTTCATTATAGTGACATCCTCTGAGCACTTCGCGACGTAGCTGGTGACCGTTTCAGCATACTCCTCCACATCTGTCCTGTCTTCCTGGGAGGCTGCTATTTTGAAGACCTCCCAGTCTGTGTGCAGAAAACAGTCTTTAAGTGCTGAGGTTGCACTCTCTGGCCAAATCCTGATTTGTTTCTCTACTGGCCTGCTGCGCTTCAGTAAAGGTTTGTAGGCAGGCACCAGCATCACGGATAGGTGGTCAGAATGGCCGAGGTGGGGGCGAAGTGTTGCCTTATAAGCATCTGTGTTTGTGTACACCAGGTCCAACATACTCTCTGCTCTGGTCTTAAACCAACTCTTGTCCAGGGACAAGAGTTGCAAATTAGCTAATAGCTATACACTCTATGTGCAACACATCAGATTGATTGTCTTTGATTAATTGTCTATGTTTATTGCACTGTCCCTGTCAAATAAACTAATCTACTACTACTAAAGCCCATCCAGGGACAAGAGTTGCAAATTAGCTAATAGCTATACACTCTATGTGCAACACATCAGATTGATTGTCTTTGATTAATTGTCTATGTTTATTGCACTGTCCCTGTCAAATAAACTAATCTACTACTAAAGTCTACACATTGTTTAAACTTGGGGAGCACAGTCTTTAAACTGGTGTGGTTAAAATCCCCTGCAACCACCACAAAACTGTCCGGGTATGAAGTTTGAATTTTACTAATAGCATCGTGCAACTCTCCGAGTGCCTCGTTAACATTAGCTTTAGCATTAGCACTAGGAGCTATGTAAACAACAGCTACAAACACATTGGTGAATTCCCTCGGCAGATAAAATGGCCGACAATTTACAATAAGAAACTCCACCAATGGAGAGCAGTGTTTAGATACTAACGTGGCGTTAATGCACCAGTTCTTGTTAACATAGATGCATAGCCCCCCCCCCCCCCGGCTCTTACCAGAGCTAGCAGCTTCTCTGTCCACACGGAACGATGTCATACCTTCCAGCTGAATGGCCGCGCCGGGGATGTTGTCGTGGAGCCATGTCTCCGTGAACGCAAACACACAGCAGTCCCTCCACTCTCTCCGGGTTTCTCTCAGCAGACGCAGCTCGTCCAGCTTGTTGTCGAGGGAGCGGACATTGGAGAGAAGGAGCGACGGTACTGTTGGTCTGGAGGGGTTAGCCTTTAGCCTAGCATGAATCCCGGACCTTTTTCCTCACTTTTGCTTGCGTTCGCTCCGCTTACGCCTCCTCCTTTCCTGGGTAGCTTCCAGTGGAATCTCCGACAGTATTCCACGCTGGCGTAGAATGTCCAAGTCACAACCGAGCGCCGCAATTCTTGCAGCGTGCAGTACCTTGGAGTTTAATAAGGTCTCATGGTTCCAGTCGATGCCAGTCGATGCCAATGCAGATCACCGCTCAGCTAGGACCAGCCACCTTCCGTCTGGCCAGTGGGTCATGTTGGCATGCCAGCCGTCTAAGAAGGGTAACGCCACCTCCCACTTCTGACCAGGAGACCGGGACAAGCCAGCCCATACGGACTGGGACGTGGACTGGGACTTTGCCGATGAATGGTCCGCAACTCCAGCAAGACGCCCACAGGAACCACCTGAGCCGGCACAGCCTGAGCCCTGCCTGGCACGAGACCAATGGAGGCCTCTTCATCTCTGACTATGTGACTGACATTAAGTACATTTGTAGTTAGGGCATGGCCTGGCACGTGGCAGAATATCCCACAAGGCCATGTGGGATCACCAGCAGTCTACCCGGCTGTCCAGTCAGAGTTCTGTGTTCTATTGAGCTAATCTGTGATTGTGGGAGGGTAACTGTTTTTGGCGTTCTCAGAAGTGGTGGTGGGGGGTAAAAGTAGTATTGTGGAGGTAAAATAAATTCAGGCGAGATGCGGCGAGCTGGAAGGTGGCAGGATTTCATTTTCCTCCAACAATATGAGACACACTGTAGCGCTGTGCGCTTTATATGTTATACAAACAGAGAGAATGCATGGCACATTAGCATATTAATATATATATCAGTCAATACATATAATTAGCCTGACCAACTGGCGCCCGGACGTCTTCTCTTTAATCCGGGGATGTATAAACAATAGTCTATGGTTCTGGTTGTCCCCCCAGGGATTCTCTGTCTGTATGCAATCCCTGTTGAGCATGAATAGTATCAGTCTGCATTGTGCTGGGTCACCACACGGCTCCCCCCAGAAGGCTCAAAAGGGGCTGTGACCACCCACCCACCCCCCGTCGTTTGGGCTCCAGCTCCGGTAGAACTGTCGGAGGGCATGTCAGTCCGTGGGGGGACGGGGGAGGGGTGGAAAAAACAGTGTGCTCCGCGCCGGGTTCCAGCACGTTGAACAGCCGTGGATCGTGGGCGCACGGGCTGGTGTGCAGTTGTGCGTAATGGAACCAGACGGCGATCGGCCGGCTTTAGGGAGTGAGGTGCAGGAAAAGCGCTGTGGAGGAGTAGGGGGAGGGGGGTGGGAGTAAGTGAGTGCCAGCCCGGGACGTCAAAGGCGTCTGGGCCGCGCAAACATTGCGTGTGGATCCGCGATGGTGAGGGACTTCCCCGGTGAACCTGGTGGAGATCCACAGTGGCTGTGGAAAAAAAAAAAAATTAATGAGTCTCTGACTTCTCTCTCGGCTTGATCCAGCGAGGATGTGGGGAAGGCAAGCGGCCAAACTCCCCGAGGATGCGTAGCGGCTGTGAAACAACTGCAGCTGTGTGAGGCGGTTTGGCTTTAGGTGCGGGAGCAGCCCTAAAGTCATCGGGGAAAGCAATCAGCTAAATTCCCCTTGTGCGCCGTGGCTGAGAAACCCATACAAAGTCCTGTGTGCGGGCTGCACGTCTGCTCCAGGTGCTTGAGCAACCCTGAAGGTTCCGAGGGTGGCGATCGGCCGTTTGTCTCGGGCATGTGTAGCGGCAGAGGACGATGTACCAGTCTGTGGAGCCGGTTCGTCTCTGTGCGTGGTGCGCACTTGGCGCCGTGACCACATAACTGGCAGTTGCGCTGTCCTCGTAATCCTGTGGTGTGCGTGCAGGGCTTCTGTGTACGGGAGGTCCGCTGTCCGGAGTTTAGTCAGAGTCGGGGAGCTCAGTGAAAATCAACGCAGTCAGCATTGATGATTTCCCCGTTCAGGCTGCTTCCTTCGTTTCGCTCATGTCACAGTTCATGGTGCTTGTCGGTCCAAGCGCTGTGCGCTACGGGGAGCATGCTCCGGTGAGGATGAAGAGGTTGCAGGCATTCTCTGGTCCTCTGGGATCCACAACACGGCAAGAGGGAGCAGACGGTCATTCTCCCTCGTCAGGTCACCAGTGTGGAGGTAAAAGATCAGGCGAGGGGCCCACCATAACGCGTGCTGAGGCTTCCCGTCCGGATCATCTCCGGGGTGTTCGCCTCGTGTTCCATTTTTCGCCAAGGGTCACCAGTGTGGAGGAACAAATAAGTTCAGGCAAGATGCGGCGAGCTGGAAGGTGGCAAGATTTTATTTTCCTCCAACAATATGAGACACACTGTAGCACTGTGAGCTGTGTTGTGCTGTGTGTGCTGTTTTATATGTTATACAAACAGAGAGAATGCATGACATATTAGCATACTGATATACATATCAGTCAAAACATATAATTAGCCTGACCAACTGGCGCCCGGACGTCTTCTCCTTAATCCGGGGATGTATAAACAATAGTCTATGGTTCTGGTTGTCCCCCCAGGGATTCTCTGTCCGTATGCAATCCCTGTTGAGCGTGAATAGTATCAGTCTGCATTGTGCTGGGTCACCACTGTATATGCAATGTGACATGACGTGCCGCACTGCAAACATGCACAGGTGATGTCAGCACGTCAAGGGTGTATAGCAGACAGTGCTGTGACACGAGGTCTCTTCCCTTTTCCTGCGCTCCTCTACATGCTGCTCCATACTCTGTATATATGTCTTAAGCCCAATAAAGCTAACCTCAACACATGGTCCACTACAAAATGAGGATGAAGTCTGCAGCGTAACTGAGCAGTGCCTCATTGATGAGCTGAAAGGGAAACCAAAGTCTTTGGGTCATGTTGTGGGTGGCAGTGACTCAGGAGGTAGAGCAGGTCGTCCAATAACCGGATGGTTGGCAGTTCGAACCCCGCTCTCTCCAGATAGCCTGTTGTTGTGTCCCTGGGCAAGACACTTTACCCACCTTGCCTCCAGTGTCCATAACACTGGGTATGAATGTGTATAAATGTTCGGTGGTGGCCGGAGAGGCCGTTGGCACGGATTGGCAGCCACATTTCCTTCAGCCTGCCCCAGGGCAGCTGTGACTACAGTAGTAGCTTGCCACTACTATTGTCTGTCTGGAGTGAATGAATAATGTATCTATTTGTAAAGCATCTTTGAATGTCTATAATAAAGCGCTATATAAATCTGATGCATTATGGTTGTTGTCCGTCCATTCTTCAAACATAACAGTGGTCATGCATGGAACTCAGTGGATACGTCTTAAAGGGGCAGTACATGAAAAGCTAATCACCTGTTCCCCCTGCCATTACACACCTTTCCTGAAAATTTAATCAAAACACATTCTTCACTTTTGGAGTAATGTTGCTAACTAACAGACTGAAAGACAGACAAGCAAACCAACAAACCAGCACCGGCAAAAACATTACCTCCTCCCTTGGCAGAGGTAATAAAGGGGTAGGAGGTCGTAGCAACCCCACACCAGAACCATGAGCAACCAAGCCAGCACACCACTGTCAGTGCAAACTCTCCACATTGTCACTGCTGTAGCGATTCAAAGTTGGTCACCCCTCAGGGGCCCCCTTCTGGCCTGGCATCCCAAGCATTTGCCTTATCTGCCAACCTTTCAAGTTTACAATACACCTAAAACACAGGTACATAAACACAAACTCATCCTGGTCTTGAAAAATATTGGGTGACTATATGCAAGGGGGGCTGAAAAGTTCATAGTGGTCAAGTTTGACCAAATGTGGTTTATTTTTCAACCGCAGGGATCCAAGTGCTGCAATACTGATGGAAGAAGTGTATGGACCAAAGGAGACTATGTTGAAAAATAAACCACATTCGGTCAAATTCGACCACTATGAACTCCCCCCACCTCCCGTACACACAAAAATACACACATGCTGTATCTACACCCTTCAATCAATTGTCCCACCTTATTTCATTACAGCTCTGCAAGGTCAATTTTCTTGGCCACATTAACACAAAAAGGTCACTTTCCTGAGTCAAGAAGAAACTATGAAATTCCACAAAACTGACTCCCTCCCTCATCTGAGATGACAATAAACCATCCTATTCCCAGGGGCTTCTCCATATGCACTGAATACATGAAGCAGATATATAGGAATAATAGTTTTGCTGACCTGTAGTCAACATTTCACAGATTTTCTAGCCATTGGACCCCCACTTATTTGCTTAATGTTACACAGGGGAATTAAGCCCAGAGAAATGTACACACGTGGACAAAATTGTTGGTACCCCTCTGTTAATGAAAGAAAAACCCACAATGGTCACAGAAATAACTTGAATCTGACAAAAGTGGTAATAAATAAAAATTCTCTATGAAAATTAACCAATGAAAATCAGACAATGCTTTTGAATTGTGGTTCAACAGAATTATTTTAAAAACAAACTCATGAAACAGGCCTGGACAAAAATGATGGTACCCTTAACTTAATATTTTGTTGCACAACCTTTTGAGGAAATCACTGCAATCAAACGATTTCTGTAACTGTCAATGAGACTTCTGCACCTCTCAGCAGGTATTTTGGCCCACTCCTCATGAGCAAACTGTTCCAGTTGTCTCAGGTATGAAGGGTGCCTTCTCCAGACAGCATGTTTCAGCTCTTTCCACAGATGTTCAATAGGATTTAGATCAGGGCTCAGAGAAGGCCACTTTAGAATAGTCCAATGTTTCGCTCTTAGCCATTCTTGGGTGTTTTTAGCTGTGTGTTTTGGGTCATTATCCTGTTGCAAGACCCATGACCTGCGACTGAGACCAAGCTGTCTGACACTGGGCAGCACATTTCTCTCTGGAATACCTTGATAGTCTTGAGATTTCATTGTACCCTTGCACAGATTCAAGACACCCTGTGCCAGATGCAGCAAAGCAGCCCCAGAACATAACAGAACCTCCTCCATGTTTCACAGTAGGGACAGTGTTCTTTTCTTGGTATGCTTCATTTTTGCGTCTGTGAACATAGAACTGATGTGCCTTGCCAAAAAGTTCCAGTTTTGTCTCGTCTGTCCATAGGACATTCTTCCAGAAGCTTTGTGGCTTGTCAACATGCAGTTTGGCAAATTCCAGGCTGGCTTTTTTATGATTTGTTTTCAACAGTGGTGTCCTCCTTGGTTGTCTCCCATGAAGTCCACTTTGGCTCAAACAACGACTGTTGGTGCGATCTGACACTGATGTACGTACCTTGACCTTGGAGTTCACCATGAATGTGTTTAGAGGTTGTTCTGGGCTCTTTTGTTACCATTCATATTATCCGTCTCCTCCTGCGGCCACGTCCAGAGAGGGTGGCTACAGTACTGTGGATCTTAAATTTCTGAATAATATGTGCAACTGTAGTCACAGGAACATCAGGCTGCTTGGAGATGGTCTTACAGCCTTTACCTTTAACATGCTTGTCTATAATTTTCTTTCTAATCTCCTGAGACAACTCTCTCCTTTGCTTCCTCTGGTCCATGTTTAGTGTGGTACACACCATGTCACCAAACAGCACAGTGACTACTTGTCACCCTTTAAATAGGCCGACTGACTGATTACAAGTTTGTAGACACCTGTGATATTAATTAGAGGACACATCTTGGTTGAACATGACCCTATGGTCACATTATTTTCAATCTTTTCTAGGGGTACCATCATTTTTGTCCAGGCCTGTTTCGTGAGTTTG
The DNA here is from genome assembly GCA_020510985.1 of Pholidichthys leucotaenia. Taxonomy (NCBI): domain Eukaryota; kingdom Metazoa; phylum Chordata; class Actinopteri; order Cichliformes; family Pholidichthyidae; genus Pholidichthys; species Pholidichthys leucotaenia. The sequence continues at coordinate 143,306,988 of CM035842.1, read as the reverse complement.
TTTTTTTAAAGTAATTCTGTTGGACCACAATTCAAAAGCACTGTCTGACTTTCATTGGTTAATTTTCATAGAATTTTTATTTATTACCACTTTTGTCAGATTCAAGTTATTTCTGTGACCATTGTGGGTTTTTCTTTCATTAACAGAGGGGTACCAACAATTTTGTCCACGGCTGTATACAGTGCGAGTACAGGAGCTGGTTAGTCTGACAGGACACAATTACTGTGTGCCAGCCTAATGTTAGGAGATGCAGTGAGGAAAGTGTGATTTTGTTCCAAGGTTAACCAAACCCACATAAAAAAGAAATAATTTTATATTCTACTAGCAGCAATACCTGGTGAATACAGCATGCAGTGTTTAATCCTGATGATACTACAACTGCGATATGAAGGACCTGCTGACTAACCTCCGTGCCTCCCAGAGCTCAGCTGGGCTGCAATGAATATATAGCTTATGTTGACCTGACATGCACCTATCCAGAAATGTAACTACACATCGTGGCAATATTTTGAACAGGATGGCCTTCCATATACAGTAATTGGTCCCTTTCCCAGAAAGCACCCTATGTGCTTTTTTTTTTTAAACAACCGCATGGGTATCCCACAAGGGTCCATTCTTGGTCCTTTACTTTTCAGCATTTTTATTAATGACTTGCCGTTACACTGCTCAGCTGCAACATGCCAACTTTATGCAGATGATGCAGTTATTTACACAGCTGCCAAGACTCCAGCACAGGCTGCAGATGTACTGTCTACAAGTATGGTTGATGTCCAAGAGTGGCTCCTCAAGAACCATCTATTGCTGAACCTTCAGAAAACAGTCTCAATGTGCTTTTCAATCAAAAAATGTAACCTGCAACATTTTAAAGTTAATATACATGATCATGACATCAGTTTAGCTACAGAATTCAAATACCTTGGCATTGTACTAGATCCTCAACTCAAATTTAATCTTCATATAAAGAAAATTTCAAAAACAGTAAAAAAAAATCTGAACTGCTTTAAATTAATTAGATATTACATACCTTACGAAGCAGCTGCACTGTATATGCATTCTATGGTTTTTTCTCATATATCATACTGTTTGACAGTCTGGGCTCAAGCAGCCCCTTCCACAATAAGACATATAGGTTCATTATATAATCAAACCCTAAAAATCTTGGACAAAAAGCCCATTAGGTGGCATCACTGTAATGTTTTAAAAAAATACAACCTATTGAGTTTTGAGAGCTTCATTGACCTCTGTCTTCTGAAATTAACGTTCAAATGTTTCCATAAATCAGCACCCGAGCCACTTGCTGGTTTCGTCCAAAGACAGGACAGCAGCAGAGCCACCAGGAGTTCTGTTAACAATAACTGTAAAATATTCCACCGCAGAACCACATTTGGACAAACAGCTTTCTCTATAAAGTGGCTGCACGGTGGCGCAGTGGTTAGCACTGCGGCAGCACAGTTTACCCTTGGCCGGGGGATTGTGGGGATCGTGGGATCGTGGGTTCGATCCCAGCCCCCGACCAACAGTGATCTGTGTGGAGTTTGCATGTTCTCCCCGTGTTGCGTGGGTTTACTCCAGGATTTCTCCGGTTTCCTCCCACATGCCAAAAACATGCATGTTAGGTTAATTGGCTGTTCTAAATTGTCCCTAGATATCTGTTTCCTATAGGCCCTTAGAATAGAGGGTTAGTATTAATGAAAGCGCTTTGAGTGGTCTTTGTGACTAGAAAAGCGCTATATAAGTGCAGGTTAGTTAGTTAGTTAGTTAGTAAAGGGCAGTCACATCTGGAACACAATGCCAAATGAAATTAAAATAATAACGGACTTTAAAACATTCACTAAAAATGTTAAAAACTGGCTGAAAAATAAACAAGAATGTACTCATGTATGAATTATTTGTCTGCAAAGTGAGAGTGAATGAAGGGAAGGAATAAATGTGTTTGTTTATAGTGAGTGACGGAGGGAGGAAGGCCTGAAATAGGCAAATGTGAGTTATGTTATATGTGTTAAATGTGAGTCAGGCTGTTATATTTGTGTATTTATAATATTTATGTTAAAGGTGAGTCAGGCTGTTATATTTGTGTATTTATAATATTTATAATATTTATAATTGTGTATTTATAATTTTTCTGCATTGATGTATGTGGTTATTGTGTATATTTTTATCTTGATTCTTTTTTCTAAAGCCCATCCAGGGACAAGAGTTGCAAATTAGCTAATAGCTATACACTCTATGTGCAACACATCAGATTGATTGTTTTTGATTAATTGTCTATGTTTATTGCACTGTCCCTGTCAAATAAACTAATCTACTACTACTACATGTGTGGCAGTGTTGGCATTATACAGTCATGTGAAAAAAATTAGGATACCTTGTATACCGTAAGCCTGTGTGTTGTTGTTGTTGTTGTTGTTTTTTACATATTTGGACATATGAATATTTAATATTAATGTTAAGAATACTGGGAGATTCCTGTAATACAACTAAACAATAAAAAATGAATTCAAGACTTTTTTCAGATTTTCTGTAAAATGTAATTCTAAACAAATAGTGAGGAATAAATTAGGTCACCCCCATCTTTTTTAGGACCTCCTCCACATTCATTCCCACTTATGAATGAATGAATGAATGAATGAATGAATGAATTTTTTTTTATTTCGGATAGTACATTACAGGTTAAAAGAAACTGTATAATATAACAACAAGGTCAAATTAGACAAAGACTCCTTCTACTATACAATTCCACGTGAGTTATCCGAAATGGGTGATGGCTGAAGCCGCAGCTTATATTGCCCACCCATATTCCATCCAAGAATTCAAAGGAGAAAAAAGAGAAAACAAGACAAGAGCGATTACAATTTAAAACAAGGCTAAGACAAAATGTGACTGAGAGAAAAAGAAAACTGAGCTAGTCTAAGTTAAGCGGTTACTATTCAAAAACAAATCTAAGACATAGTGTCACAAAGAAAAAAACTAAGCTACAACACAACACAGGCTGGAAATGTCAATCCTTATGTGAGTTTACATGTCGTCTTGTAAATATGTTTGGAGTATTTCTTCCTTTAGTTTTTGTTTAAATTGTCCAAGCTTTGTACATGATTTTAATTCAGGTCCAAAATCGTTCCATAATCTGACTCCTTGCACTGAAATACAGTGTTGCTTGGTGGTTGTTCTCACTGTAGGCTTTTGAAATATACATGTTCCTCTGAAGTGATATCGTTTCTCCCTTGTTTGGAACAACTTTTGGATATTTGCGGGCAGTGATAGATTCTTCACTTTGAACATCTTTATTGCGGTTTTAAAGTCAATCAGATCTTTCAACTTGAGAGTTTTTTGTTTAAGAAAAAGTGGGTTTGTTGGTTCCCTGTAAGCTGCTTTGTTGATTATTCTAATAGCTCTCTTTTGAAGCATAAAGAGTGGATATATGTTTGTTTTATATGTATTTCCCCATACTTCATTACAATATATCATGTATGGGAGTATTAATGAATGGTACAAGGTGTATAGTGTGGGTTGATTCAGCAAATTTTTCACTCTGTGTAATATTGCAATTGATTTGGATACTTTACCTTTTATATAATTAATATGTGGCTTCCAACACAGTTTGTTATCAATTATTACTCCAAGGAATTTAGTTTCGGATACCCTTTCAATCTCTACACCATTTACACTGAGTTTGGGTACTGGGTAGTTGTGATGGTTGTTAAAGACTATAAATTTTGTCTTGCTTAAATTGAGCGTTAATTTGTTTGAATCAAACCACAGTTTCAGCTTTCCTAATTCCTTTCCGAGTGTATCCAGAAGTTGTTCCAAATTGTTTCCACTGCATAGCAGATTAGTGTCATCAGCAAACAATATTAAGTCCATTTTTTCTGAAACTTTACATATCTACTAACTAACTAACCTGCACTTATATAGCGCTTTTCTAGTCACAAAGACCACTCAAAGCGCTTTCATTAATACTAACCCTCTATTCTAAGGGCCTATAGGAAACAGATATCTAGGGACAATTTAGAACAGCCAATTAACCTAACATGCATGTTTTTGGCATGTGGGAGGAAACCGGAGAAATCCCGGAGTAAACCCACGCAACACGGGGAGAACATGCAAACTCCACACAGATCACTGTTGGTCGGGGGCTGGGATCGAACCCACGATCCCACGATCCCCACAATCCCCCGGCCAAGGGTAAACTGTGCTGCCGCAGTGCTAACCACTGCGCCACCGTGCAGCCCACAAATATATAAATATACTGTATATCATTTATATACATATTGAATACAGTTCACTCTGCTACACTTATTGACAACCTGTTTGTCAATGTTCTCGATAAGAAAATAGAAAGTGGAATATTGATAAATGATATAAGCGACCACTTGCCAATCTTTGCACTTATCCATGGCCACACGGGGCCCAACCCAGAAAAAATCTCAAAATCGTTCAGACACAAATCACCAAACGCAATCAGTTCTTTTAAAGAGGACTTGCTGAAGCAAGACTGGACAGAAGTCTATGTATCAGATGTAAATGAAGCCTATGACACATTTATAAACATTGTAACCACTCTTTATGAAAAAAACTGCCCATTAGTTAAAAAAAAGCTTAAACACAAATTTGCTGACAAACCATGGTTAACCAAAGGACTACAAAAGGCGTGTAAAAAGAAAAATTTATTATATAAAGCTTTCATAAAGAAAAGGACAAAAGAAGCAGAGCAACGGTATAAAACATACAAAAATAAGTTAACATATATAATAAGATGCAGTAAAAGAGACTATTACAGTAAAGAACTGGAAAAAAACAAAGACAATATTAAAAATACATGGACAATAATCAACAGTATCCTTGGAAATAAAAGCAGAAATACTAGCTACCCAACTAATATTCCAAAAAATAATAAATCGACTCCGAATGTGAATATAGCTTCACCTGCAGATGAATTTAATAACTTTTTTGTTAACATTGGACCTAAACTGGCCCGAGAAATACCCACTACGGCGCCTACAGGTGATACAATATGCAATAACACTGCTGTAAAAGACACCATCTTCATAAAGAGCACAGACGAAAGAGAGGTCATTGAAATTGTTAAATCGTTCAAAAGTAAAACATCTACTGACTGCGATGGTATTGACATGCTACTAGTCAAAACTGTTATCAAATGTATAGTGAAACCACTGACGTATATCTGTAATCTGTCTCTCCAATCAGGTATATTTCCCAATGCAATGAAAATAGCTAAAGTAATTCCGATTTACAAGACAGGCGACAGAGGGGAACTATCCAACTACAGACCAATTTCACGATTACCGCAATTTTCCAAGATACTTGAAAAAATATTCTATGAGAGAATTGACAACTTCATACTGAAGAATGATTTATTGTGTGAGCAGCAATATGGGTTCAGACACAAAAGGACAACAGCATATGCCTTAATGGAATTTACAGAAAAAATATCAACAGCCATTGAAAATAAAGAGTATTCTGTTGGAGTATTCCTGGATCTTAAAAAAGCATTTGATACAGTAGATCACAATCTATTATTAAAGAAACTACAAAATTGTGGTGTTAGAGGAGTAGCACTGTCCTGGTTAAGTAGTTACTTAAAGAATAGATATCAGTTTGCATGTGTTAACAGCAAAAATTCAGAGTTACTGAAGGTCACCTGTGGAGTCCCACAGGGTTCAGTTTTGGGACCATTATTATTCAATATGTATATAAATGATATATGTAAAGTTTCAGAAAAAATGGACTTAATATTGTTTGCTGATGACACTAATCTGCTATGCAGTGGAAACAATTTGGAACAACTTCTGGATACACTCGGAAAGGAATTAGGAAAGCTGAAACTGTGGTTTGATTCAAACAAATTAACGCTCAATTTAAGCAAGACAAAATTTATAGTCTTTAACAACCATCACAACTACCCAGTACCCAAACTCAGTGTAAATGGTGTAGAGATTGAAAGGGTATCCGAAACTAAATTCCTTGGAGTAATAATTGATAACAAACTGTGTTGGAAGCCACATATTAATTATATAAAAGGTAAAGTATCCAAATCAATTGCAATATTACACAGAGTGAAAAATTTGCTGAATCAACCCACACTATACACCTTGTATCATTCATTAATACTCCCATACATGACATATTGTAATGAAGTATGGGGAAATACATATAAAACAAACATATATCCACTCTTTATGCTTCAAAAGAGAGCTATTAGAATAATCAACAAAGCAGCTTACAGGGAACCAACAAACCCACTTTTTCTTAAACAAAAAACTCTCAAGTTGAAAGATCTGATTGACTTTAAAACCGCAATAATAATGTTCAAAGTGAAGAATCTATCACTGCCCGCAAATATCCAAAAGTTGTTCCAAACAAGGGAGAAACGATATCACTTCAGAGGAACATGTATATTTCAAAAGCCTACAGTGAGAACAACCACCAAGCAACACTGTATTTCAGTGCAAGGAGTCAGATTATGGAACGATTTTGGACCTGAATTAAAATCATGTACAAAGCTTGGACAATTTAAACAAAAACTAAAGGAAGAAATACTCCAAACATATTTACAAGACGACATGTAAACTCACATAAGGATTGACATTTCCAGCCTGTGTTGTGTTGTAGCTTAGTTTTTTTCTTTGTGACACTATGTCTTAGATTTGTTTTTGAATAGTAACCGCTTAACTTAGACTAGCTCAGTTTTTCTTTTTCTCTCAGTCACATTTTGTCTTAGCCTTGTTTTAAATTGTAATCGCTCTTGTCTTGTTTTCTCTTTTTTCTCCTTTGAATTCTTGGATGGAATATGGGTGGGCAATATAAGCTGCGGCTTCAGCCATCACCCATTTCGGATAACTCACGTGGAATTGTATAGTAGAAGGAGTCTTTGTCTAATTTGACCTTGTTGTTATATTATACAGTTTCTTTTAACCTGTAATGTACTATCCGAAATAAATAAATTCATTCATTCAAATTCATTCATTCAATAATAATGGTCCCAAAACTGAACCCTGTGGGACTCCACAGGTGACCTTCAGTAACTCTGAGTTTTTGCTGTTAACACATGCAAACTGATATCTATTCTTTAAGTAACTACTTAACCAGGACAGTGCTACCCCTCTAATACCACAATTTTGTAGTTTCTTTAATAATAGATTGTGATCTACTGTAGCAAATGCTTTTTTAAGATCCAGGAATACTCCAACTGAATACTCTTTATTTTCAATGGCTGTTGATATTTTTTCTGTAAATTCCATTAAGGCATATGCTGTTGTCCTTTTGTGTCTGAACCCATATTGCTGCTCACACAATAAATCATTCTTCAGTATGAAGTTGTCAATTCTCTCATAGAATATTTTTTCAAGTATCTTGGAAAATTGCGGTAATAGTGAAATTGGTCTGTAGTTGGAGAGTTCCCCTCTGTCGCCTGTCTTGTAAATCGGAATTACTTTAGCTATTTTCATTGCATTGGGAAATATACCTGATTGGAGAGACAGGTTACAGATATACGTCAGTGGTTTCACTATGCATTCGATAACAGTTTTGACTAGTAGCATGTCAATACCATCGCAGTCAGTAGATGTTTTACTTTTGAACGATTTAACAATTTCAATGACCTCTCTTTCGTCTGTGTTCTTTTTGAAGATGGTGTCTTTTACAGCAGTGTTATTGCATATTGTATCACCTGTAGGCGCCGTAGTGGGTATTTCTCGGGCCAGTTTAGGTCCAATGTTAACAAAAAAATTATTAAAATTCATCTGCAGGTGAAGCTATATTCACATTCGGAGTCGATTTATTATTTTTTGGAATATTAGTTGGGTAGCTAGTATTTCTGCTTTTATTTCTGACATAACGTTCGGCTCAGGAGACGCACACACACAGGCTCAGAGTAGTTCAAACTGTTTATTAACAACAGGGATGTTTGGGTGCGTGTCTGCAGAATGTTAATGTGTTGGTGGGGGCGTCTGCTTCGGACCCAGAGGCAGGAGACCGTTCAGCCGGCAACCCTATGGGAGAAATCAGACACAGGGTGATGAGCACACACCAACACGGGAGGAGAATAGGCGAGGGAGAGAAGCTTACTTGTTTGGGCAGATGACTGGCGCTTCAAGGATGGAAGCCCGGGAGACAGCCACCTGCAGGGCTCGGTGCAGCAGCGAGGAGAGACGAGGGACGGGATTGTCCGCCGCCGAGGAATCCACCTGTGCACAGGGGAGCAGACTGGAGAGATGAGGTAAGTGAACTTCTTACCGGTAAAGAGGATGCTGAAGAGAATGCGGTAGAAGTCCATGCAAAGGAAACGAAGTCTACGGCTTCAGGCCGACGCTCAGGGCGAGGCGGCTTTTATCCTTCGCCGCTGACGAGTAGCAGGTGCGTGAGCAGGTGGCGCCGCTGATGAATGGCGCGGCGTGACAATTTCCAAGGATACTGTTGATTATTGTCCATGTATTTTTAATATTGTCTTTGTTTTTTTCCAGTTCTTTACTGTAATAGTCTCTTTTACTGCATCTTATTATATATGTTAACTTATTTTTGTATGTTTTATACCGTTGCTCTGCTTCTTTTGTCCTTTTCTTTATGAAAGCTTTATATAATAATTTTTTCTTTTTACACGCCTTTTGTAGTCCTTTGGTTAACCATGGTTTGTCAGCAAATTTGTGTTTAAGCTTTTTTTTAACTAATGGGCAGTTTTTTTCATAAAGAGTGGTTACAATGTTTATAAATGTGTCATAGGCTTCATTTACATCTGATACATAGACTTCTGTCCAGTCTTGCTTCAGCAAGTCCTCTTTAAAAGAACTGAATGCGTTTGGTGATTTGTGTCTGAACGATTTTGAGATTTTTTCTGGGTTGGGCCCCGTGTGGCCATGGATAAGTGCAAAGATTGGCAAGTGGTCGCTTATATCATTTATCAATAATCCACTTTCTATTTTCTTATCGAGAACATTGACAAACAGGTTGTCAATAAGTGTAGCAGAGTGAGCTGTGATTCTACTGGGATGTGTTATTGTGGGATATAGACTCATGCTGTACATAGAGTTCATGAACTCTGTAACTACATTTTGTTGATGTGGATTAAGTAGGTCAATATTGAAATCTCCACAAATTGCTACCATTTTCTTACTAGTAATATTATTGTACAGCTTGACTAATTTATCTCTGAATGTCTCAATGCAAGTTCCCGGCGTTCTGTAAATGCAGCTTATGATTAGATTTTTTGTTTTGTCTAGGTCAATCTCAACGGTAACACATTCCAAAATCCCTGGTAGTGCTGAGGACATTTCATTTACAAGCTTACATCTACTGTATATAGGTCATCAATATACAGTGCAACACCACCACCCTTTTTTTGAGATCTGTTAATGTTAAACATCTGATATCCCTCTATTGCCATCAGGGGAGCCTGGTCTTCATTAAGCCAGGTTTCCGAGACTGCAATGGCTGTGAATTTTCTGTTTAGCTGTTTTAAATAGTCCTGAATCTGTGAGAAGTTTTTGTTAAGACTTCTGCTATTGAAGTGTATAATTGACAGTTTACCATCTAATTGCACTTGACTTTTGAATTGCTTTTCAGTGTAATATTCACAGTGGTTATGAATATTATTGAAAAAGTGGTTATCAGGATCAATATCATTCTCCATCTCTTGTGGTTTATGTTCAGCATAGTGGCATATTTTTAGAGTTTGAGTTTCCTCACTCTGTGTTTCATAGTCATTGTTCATTTGTATTTATCTAAGTCAGTAGCATCTCTGATCATTATACTTTTTGCTTGCTCAGGTGTTAAAAATGCAAAATAAAAACAAAAACAAGGATAGACAGATATGCGAACATTTATTCATAAAGAAGTGAATATTTAAAGGGGTGTCCATGTTGCGCGTCAGCACAACTCAAAAAGCTGATGTTTCCAAATGTCAATAATGCATTGTTTTTGTGTAGCATTCAAGGTTTATTGCTCCAGTATTCCTATGTTTTCAAGGGTATGTAAAGCATTAAACATCCATTCATCCATCTTCTACTGCTTTTCCAGAGGTCCGGGTCATGGAGGCAGCAGTTCAAGCAGAGAAGCCCAGACTTCCCTCTCCCCAGCCACCTGTTCCAGCTCTTCAGAGGGGTATACCAAGGCATTACCAGACCAAATGGGAGACGTAGTCTCTCCAGCAAGTCCTGGGTCTGCCCCGAGGTCTCCTCCCAGTGGGATGTACCCGAAACACCTCAAGTGGGAGGCATCCAGGAGGCATCCTGATCAGATGCCCAAACCACCTCAGCTGGCTCCTTTCAATGTGGAGGAGCAGCAATAAACATGTATTAATTTTTTCAAATTAGTTTTTTATTGTACAAAATAAAATGCACTGCAGGCTGAAAATAGCATTTAGGCTTTAAACACATAATTTACATTTATTCACCTCATTTAGTTAATGTATCACTTTATTCTTCAATCATGATATAGTTTGTATTATTTTTTTTTTCATTTCTACTGTTGTTTCACTTTAGTGAAATTAATTTATTTTCTTAAATTTGCTACTTCTTTCTTGTAGATTTTCTGCTTTTGTCTCAAAAATGTGACTTTTTCCCCACTTAAATTTGTTTCTCATAAATTTCCAAAAATTTTTGTCAAATTTGACCTTGTAAAATTGTAACTTTTCTTAGTTTAAACTTTTCTCAAACTTGCATTTTTTTCCTCAAATTAGCTTTTTTTCTGTAAATTAAAAATGTTCTCAAACTTACCCATTTTTTCCTCATGCATTTGTTATTTTTTCTTGTAAATTTGCAATGTTCATATGGATGCTGGGTAAATTTTTGTTCCCTGTAATGATTTTTTTTTCTGCCAATCTGGATAATGATCCAGTTTTATTTTTTTTTATGTTTTTGTTGGAAGAGAAGTTGGGGTTTTTTGGGGTCCATTTCAAAGGTTTTGGTGGCTATATGGATGGATCTTCTCAAAAAGACATCTTATTGGACCAACAGAACATAAAATCTCCCTGTATGCTGATGACATAATTTTGTTTATGTTGAATCTTAAAAAATCAATTCCGACCTTGTTAAATTTAATAAAGAACTTTGGGGAAATATCAGGATATAAAATAAATAAAAATAAATCTTCAATATTAATGCTAAATGAGACCCAGAGAAAGCACCCAGCTCCTGAGGTAAATCAAATCAATGTTGTAAATCAGTTTAAATACTTAGGAATTCAAATTGTGCCTAAGTTAGAATCAGCCGCTAGTATCAACTATGAAGCCTTAATGACAGACATTAATGAGTTACTTCAGAGATGGATGTCACTACCAATGTCGATGATCGGGAGAATTAATATACTTAAAGGTGAACTGAAACCACCTTTTTGCGCAAAAAGTAGAATAGCGGATTAATTCCTTATTACCTATTGTATTTTTCAACACATAAAAGAAATTTTTAGGCCGTGCGATGGCCAAGCTATAAGCCGATAAACTTTTGCCTCTGGCTGGCAGTGCCAAACAAACCGGAAGTAGTGCAGACGACGCTGCGTGATGTCACGAGTGTGACCCTTATCAAAACAACAATGGCAGATGATAGCAGTTCCAGCAGTCAAGAACACCAGAGTTTTCAGAGTGAAGAGGCATTCAGGATCGGTGACGAGACAGAGGAGGATGCAGGAGTGTCAAGTGAACAGGAAGAGAGCGAGGGAGGCATCGAACCGTACAGATTCGAGCAAGAATTTTCGGGGGATTCCGGCACCGACTCAGAGTCAGACCGCAGCAGTGATGGGGAGGAGAGTCGCTTTGAAAAATCCGCGATGCACTGAGGGCGCGAAAGGTGAAACGCGAAGTAGCGAGGGATCACTGTATATCTAGAAACGCATCGCTTCCCGGTCGCTTTTCCTCCCCCTTTCTTCTCTTTCGTCACCATGACAGCTTTCCTTGGCCACTGAACAGATCTTCCCAGGTGTTGGAAGTGTTTTGTAGTCGACTATCACGACAAAATGCACCAAAAACAACCAGTGTCGACGTGCTCGCAATGGTAAACCTGAGGACTGGGTCACATTCGTGACGTCACGCAGAACTCCGGCTGCACTTCCGGATAATTGGCGGATTCGTAGGATTTTTCAGGGCGGGAAATTCAAAATCGCGATTTTCTCCAAGATTCCGGGATTGGTGGAGGGGGTGCCAATGATAAATTATCTTTATAATTGTATGTACTATCACCCAGTGCCGTTCAATGCCGTTCACTTCAGATCACCTTTAAAAGTAATATCTTACCCAAAATACTATATTTATTTCAATACATTCCTTTACCACCACCTTCAGATCTATTCTCAAGAATTAAAAAAAAGTTAGTGGAATTTATATGGAACAATAGGAAGGCTAGATTATGTCTGTCCTTACTATATTTGCCATTTGATCGTGGAGGTCTGAAATGTCCAAACTTTATGTTGTATTACTGGTCAGCACAACTGAGGTCTATGACATATTATTTTTCATCAAATGATCTCCCTCACTGGACGGAGATGGAATCATACAATTTACCTTTACCTCTTCCCTTATTCATATACTCAGACTCGGCAAAAAAATTACAGAAACAAGTTAAAAATCCTATTGTAAAGCATATGATCAAAATATGGTATGAAATCAAAAAATATTTAAAAGAACCGCACTTATTGTCACAATTTAGCCCAATGTGGGGTAATCAATATTTTACACCAGGGAGAGTGGATGCTGTATTTAAATTATGGAATTTAAAAGGGATTCAAAAGATTCAAGACTTATATTTGGCACGTTCAGACAACATAATGTCTTTTGAAGAACTGAGGGCTAAATTTAATCTTAATAGAACACATTTTTTTAAATATCTTCAGCTTAGGAATTTTATTCGATCAAATCAAAATAATGATCTCACCCGTCCTACCTATTCATACTTGGAAAAAATTTTGACGAAAAATAGTAAGAGAAAGGGTATTATTTCAGAGTTCTAATAACTCACTGATATTATCCTCAAGTGAAAACTCACAGAAAAGAATGAATTATTGGAAAGAAGACCTACAAATTGAAATTTCAGAGGAACAATGGGAATTGGCTTGCACAGAAGCTCAAACCAAATCAATAAATGTACGTCTTAAATTGATACATTTTAAATGGTTAATGCGGATGTATGTTACACCGGTGGAGTTAAATAGATATAACAAAAACATACCAGATACGTGCACAAAATGTATGGAATGTAAAGGAACTCTATTTCATTGTTTATGGGAATGTAGAAAAATTAGAATGTTTTGGGAAGAGGTGAGGGTAACAATTGAAAAAATAATTTCAAAACAACTCATATTGAATCCTAAATTGTTTTTGTTGGGTCTGTATCCAGAAAAGCATAACTTTAATAAGAGTGAAAGAACATTCATAGACCTTAATTTGCTTAACGCCAAAAAATGTATTGCACTACTGTGGAAAAAGACTCATAGATCAGATGTGACTCAGTGGTTAAGACAGATGTTAACAAACCTTCCACTAGAAAGAATAACATACATATTGAAATCAAAGGAAAATGTGTTTGAGAATATATAGAGACCTTTCATTGATTATGTAAAGAAACTAAACATAACTTCTGAAGAAGAAGGTGAATGATGTGTGTGGACCTTGTAAATTCCAAATTGGTGAATGTATAATATGTATACTTATGCAATGGATTACCTAGGCTAAACAGAGGAGCATTGTTTGACTTGTTTTGTTAATGGTGTTTTTGGAATATTTGTTTTTTTTGGTTTGCTTTAGTGTTGGGGTTTGATTGTTGGTGTCATGTTTGTTGAAAAAAGGTTCAATAAAAATATTGTGGGAAAAAAAAGACATCTTACTGGTTGTTTTCGCAAACATTTTCAATTACTGTGTAATTACTGTGTAAGCAATATCCTGCTAATATTGTTTAAGCACATGATTTTTAACAGAAGACAATTGTGTCCTTCACATTTCCTGCAATTATAAAGCCAGTGGTATAAACAACAGTCCGAATTCAAAAGAATATTGAGAATATTGAGAGGTGGGCGCATGCACACGCAGTGACCAGCAGTGGGTGAAAAGCTTGGCGTCTTTTAGTCTCTGTTTTTATATGTACTTTAATGTGTTTTAACATAATTCTCTGTGCCGTTTTTGTCCTTGAATGTATGTGGACTATATAACAAAGAGCTCTTTGGTTCCATCAATATGGATTTTCTTCTTGTTATTGTACTGTGGCTCCTTTCTTACCGGCTTTTTGCCTGGGACGTCAGCGCTGTCACGCCAGTAAGAATGCAGTATTCCAGAGACATGTTTCTGCAGCTAAACATGGATAATCCAGCGTCTGTGATTGAGTATGTGCCACAACTGCTGGACTTTATTTTGAGAGACTTTTATGGACACAGCAATGAAAAGAGAGACAAGAGGACGAAACGCAGAAAAGCGTGGAGGCGTAAGATTAAACCTGAGGAGATGCCAGCTTAACCACAATACTCTTTCTTCCATTATTATGGGGAACGTACAATCCCTGAGAAATAAAGTGGATGAAATTCAAGGAAATGTCCGATATCGGAAGGATTTCAAGAACTGCTGTGTTATGGCTTACATGGAGACGTGGTTTACGGCTCATGACCGGGACCCAGACCTGTGTATTGACAGCTTTGGAGAAAAAGGTAACGGGGAAACGTCAGGGAGGCAGAGTATGTTTGTATATTAATAAAGAGTACCGTACATCTGTCACGGTCAGAGATCGTATCTGTACGCCAGATGTGGAACTTCTGTCCATATCGCTATGCCCCTTTTATCTGCCCCGCGAGTTCCCCCAACTTTTCATGACTGTGTACATTCACCCGAGGGCGGATGCTGCCTCCGCCTCCAGCACCGTCTTTGATGTGGTACAGCGGTTGCAGCCAATTTCCCCAGAGGCTCCAAATTTTATCCTTAGGGATTTTAACCATGTGTCTTTAAAGAAGACACTTAAAAACTTTTATCAGTACGTCTCCTGCCCAACCAGGTGGGAAAAGACATTGGACCTCTGCTACGGATCTATAGAGGGGGCCTGTAAATCTCTTCCCCTTCTTCCTTTACGATCCTCAGATCACAACTGTGTACATTTGCTGCCGACATATAAAACTGCTCTCAGAAGAGAAAAGACGAAGACCAGTGACATAAAGTTCTGGACAGATGATTCAGTGCTCTGCCTTCAGGAATATTTTAACTGTACAGACTGGGAGGTGTTCACACTGTCCTGCGGGGATGATTTGGACTCTTTGGTGGACGTGACATGCTCTTACATGGTTTTTTGCAGGGATATGATCGTTCCATGTAAACATGTCAAAATATATCCCAACATCAAGCCATGGGCTACTAAATCAGTTAAATGCTGCTTACTGAGGAAAGCACTTGCCTTTAAATAGGGGGTTGTTTCTGAGCTGTAGGTTGCCACAAAAGAGCTGAAGTCTGAAATTTTAAGAGCAAAACAGAATTATGAATCAGAATTGGAAAGTAAGATGGCAGCAAAGAAGCTTGGTTCAGCCTGGGCCAGTATGAAAACTATTGCAGGCCTTCAGAACACAGAGCGCAGTAATTGTGTGTTTTTAGATGGTTTTAATTCAGACACAGAGCTGGCTAATGCTCTTAATTGTTTTTATGGTCATTTTGATTCTTTTGATTTTAGCACAGAACCCCAAGATTTGAGGCAGAAACTCAAAGACAATCAGCACTTTAATATTGAGGTGCAGGATGTTAAAAGGGTGTTCTGTGCTGTATAAGTGAACAAAAGTCAGGGCCCTGATAATATATGTGGGCGCATGGTAAGGTCTTGTGCACATGAACTGAGTCCTGTGTTTCACTGCATTTTTAATAAGTCCTTACAGACACAACATGTGCCTAAGGTCTGGAAAGATGCTGTGGTTGTCCCTGTTCCAAAATCCAGCTGTCCTAAAACAGTAAATGATTTTAGACCAGTTGTCTTGACTTCAATTTTAATGAAAATTTTTGAAAAACTGGTCAGGGTGTACCCTGCCTCTCGCCCAAAGATGCTGGGATAGGCTCCAGCCCCCCCCCCCCCCCCCCCCGCGACCCGAAAAGGATTAAGTGGAAGAAGATGAATGAATGAATGGTCAGATTTGAGGTCCTAAAGCAGACTGAGCATGCATTGGATCCTTTGCAGTTTGCCTACAGGCCTCACAGAGGAGTGGAGGATGCCACTGTCACTCTGTTTAACATGCTTTTTAAACATCTGGATTTTAATGGGACACATGCCAGGCTTTTATTTGTGGACTTTTCTTCATCTTTTAATACAATCCAGCCTCACATTTTAGTTGAAAGGCTCCTATAGCATTTTAATTTGAGTAATAATCTGGTGGGTTGGATTCTGGATTTTTTTAACCAACAGGACACAAAGAGTAAGGGTCAACGGTACATTGTCTGACCAAAAGTGTTCTTCTACTGGCTCTCCTCAGGGGTGTGTGTTGTCATCACTACTCTTCATCCTATACACAAACATGTGTTGGAGCAGGCATGACAACAGACACATTATAAAGTATGCTGATGATTCAGTTATTGTCACTTTCCTTCAGGATGGTGAGAGCGACCACGGCCCAGTAGTTGATGATTTTGTTCATTGGTGTGAGGATTACTACCTGCAGCTGAATACAACAAAAACTAAAAATACGATTACTGACTTTAGGAGGAAAACTCCCAGGCACAGCACTTTACTAAAAGGCCAGACCATTGAATGTGTGCAATCTTGCAAATGTCTTGGGACGATCACTGATAGTAATTTAAACTTTGAAGAGAACTGTGAAAGGGTGTGCAAAAAGGGTCAGCAAAATTTGCATTGTTTATGGAAACACACACTTTCATATTGACCGAACCACAATGACAATGTTTTATCGGGCTTTTAGTGAATCTGTTTTATCCTTTTCTTTAGTGTCGTGGTTTGGTCAGATAAAATTGAAACAGAGGAAATCCTTAGACCAAGTAGTTAGATGGTCCAGTCGTTTGCTTGGTGAGTCACAGCTGAGCCTGACATCCCTGTACACCAGACAGGTACAGAGGATGGCTACCTCCATTTTAAATGATGACTCCCACCCTTTGCACTGCCACTTTCAGCTTCTTCCCTCCAGACGGAGGTTTGTTGTCCCAAAATGTAAAACCCAGCGCTACAAAAACAGCTTTGTTCCTGCTGCTGTCAAAGAGTTGAACAAGATGTAACAATATATTGCACATAATTTATTTATCTATTTATGAATTTTATTTTATATTTATTTATTTTTGTATGTTTTTATTTGGGTTTTAAATCTTTTATTGGGTTTTAGACTTTTATTGAGTTTTTAATCTCTTTGATTTAGCTTTTAACTTTTTTACTATGACCCTTCTCTCTTATCTCTTTTTTTCTCTTATGTCTTTTTTTTGTCTTATGTCCTGATTGGTGAAGCCTTGAGTACTTTTATCATATTTATAGTCAGCTTCATGTGTGCCTGTGTTTGTGTTCATGTTGAATGTAATTGTGTTTTGTAAATGTGTGTCTAAAAGGATGTCACCTGGCTGCAAAACAAATCTACCTACAGGAACAAATAAAGTAACCTGAACCTGAATGTTAGCAGACACAGAACATTCGCATGACTTGTTCTAACTCCAATAATTACATTATTGTTAGATGACGGCAGCGGTGGTGGGTGTACGTACTGTCTTGTCTTCTTTTCCGTGTTGCAGCAGAACACAGCAGAAACCCGAAATGAGTGGATGAAATGTAGGTCAGTCTCCCAGCTTCCAGCTTCCATCTTTCCATCACACCCCGATGCAAATGGTCAGGGTTCACTTGATTCCATCACTGACGTACACCTCAACGGGGTTATATGAGCGGATTAAAGTAAATAAATGTCAGCACCCAGCGGTAACCTGTACTGCCATCTTACCATCAGTCCACAATGCCTGTATTGCGGAGAGAGACCTGTGGATCCTAAACTCCACTGACCATATTCAGGTGCGCTTGATTCCTGCGCCGGCATATACCTCCACCAGTAAAGGTCAGTTTAAAAAGGTCACCTTTGACCTCTTTTATGGTCAAGCGGTCAGTGAAACCATGACAGGCGCACTGTTCAAATATTGTGGCATCTCCATGCAAGAGATGAGAGCCCACGGTCAAGTGGCTTCTGAGTTAGTAAGGGGACAAAGTTTCTGCCACACACATACATACCCACATCTCAGAATCCCTTTAAAATATATAGAGAATGGGTAATGACATCATGCTGCACTGCATTCTGGGCCGTCATCACCATTATTGTGGTCTGGCTTCTTTGTTTACTTGCAGTCTACTGCAGCTGCTAATGGGAACATATATATGTGCATGCAATGGAACGCAGCAAACAAAATTCAAATTCCTTATTCAGAGAAGCTGAATTAGGAAGCAAAGAAGTGCTACCTCCAAAAAATTAAAGAAATAAACAGGATAGATTGATATGAGCACAAGAAACAGACCGCGGATCACAACCAACTGCCTCACACTGTCAGAAGGGGTTTGCCTACCTGGTTTGTGGGGTGAGCACATACATCCATGAGCAATTTAAGAACTATAAATCATTAGAGGCTCATGTTCAATTCACCAATGGATGGGTCCAGCTGCCTCAGATCTTCTGGGTAAATGACCAGAAAACCGTTGTTTGCACAAAGGTAAGCGTTATGGTGGCACTTACTGTGAAACTTAAACTATTAGGGCTAATGGAAGAAGTCCGAGAATTGAAATTAACAATTAAGGAAAAGGACAAAAAAATTGCAGACTTGGAGCGACGCATCAAGGATCTTGAACAATATTCTTGTATGGATGATCTAATTATAAGTGGACTAGACATTAAATACCAATCATATGCCAATGTTACAGCAGGAACGAGAGGTGAGGAGGCTCCCCTAAGTGAATCAGTCTCCCTGGAAAACCAAGTGCTTCAGTTCCTTGAAAGCAGAAATATAAAGGTTGAAGTAAATGCAATTTCAGCCTGTCATACTTTACCCAGTTAAGATAATAAAACAAAGAAATCAATTGTGATGCGCTTTGTGAACAGAAGGGTGAAAAATGATATACTGAGGCAGGCCAGAAAGCTACAGGGAACAGAAGTCTACCTAAATGAACATTTAACAAAGGCTAATGCTGAAATAGCACGGCAAGCACGGATGCTGAAAAGACAAAATAAGATACAGGCAACATGGACAAGAAACTGTGGAGTTTGGATCAAACTAAATGGAACACCTGAGGAAGCAAAGGCCATAATAATCAGAGATCTCACTGACTTAAATAAATATAGATGAACACTGATTAAGAAAATTAAGAGACTATGATAAGCCATATGCACACATACGGCAAGAATAGTTCTTCTGTGACATGGTATGTCACAGAAACGTTTTAAAAAAACAGCCCTTTAAAAAAAAACTAAACAAAACAAAAAAAACTTATGACTGACTTGAGTAGACATCAATTATCCCCAGTTGGAGGAAGTCATTTGACACAGAGTGAGGAAATTCAATTTCTGAAAATATGCCATTATGCTGAACATAAACTACAAGAGATAGGAGAATGATATTGATCCTGATAACCACTTTTTCATAATATTCATAATCATTGTGAATATTATACTGAAAAGAAATTCAAAAGTCAAGTGCAATTAGATGGTAAACTATCAATAATACACTTCAACAACAGAAGTCTTAACAAAAACTTTCCACAGATTTAGGACTATTTAAAACAGCTAGACAGAAAATTTACAGCTATCGCAGTCTCTGACACTCGGCTTAATGAAGAGCAGGCTCCCCTGATGGCAATAGAGGGATATCAGATGTTTCATATTAACAGATCTCAAAAAAAGGGTGGTGGTGTTGCACTGTATATTGATGACCTGTACGGGTGTAAGCTTGTAAATGGAATGTCCTTTGCACTACCAGGGATTCTGGAATGTGTTACTGTTGAGATTGACCCAAGACAAAACAAAAAATCTAATTATAAGTTGTATATATAGAACGCCGGGAACTTGCATTGAGACATTCAGAGATAAATTAGTCGAGCTGTACAATAATATTACTAGTAAGAAAATGGTTGTAATTTGTGGAGATTTCAATTTTGATTTACTAAATCCATTTCAACAAAATATAATTACAGAGTTCATGAATTCTATGTACAGTATGAGACTATATCCCACAATAACACATCCCAGTAGAATCACAGTTCACACTGCTTTGTCAGTCTTTGCATTTATCCATGGCCACACGGGGGCCAATAAAGAAAAAACTTTAAAATCTTTCAGATACAAATCATAAAATGCAATCAGTTCTTTTAAAGAAGACTTGCTGAAGCAAGACTGGACAAAAGTCTATGTATCAGATGTAAATGAAGCCTATGACACATTTATAAACATTGTAACCACTCTTTATGAAAAAAAATGTCCATTAGTAAAGAAAAAGCTTAAACAGAAATTTGCCAACAAGCCATGGTTAACCAAAGGATTATAAAAGGCGTGTAGAAAGAAAAGTTCATTATATAAAGCTTTTCTAAAGAAAAGGACAAAAGAAACAGAGCAGCGGTATAAAACATACAAAAATAAGTTAACATATATAATGAGATTAGTAAAAGAGACTATTACAGTAAAGAATTGGAGAAAAACAGACAATATTAAAAATGCATGGACAATACTTGAAAAAAATTGAAAATACTTTTAAAAAATATCTTTTAAAAAAGTATTGAAAATACTTGAAAAAAAAATATTTTCTTGGAAATAAAAACAGAAATACAACCTACCCAACCAATCTTTCAAAAAAAAAAAAATAATGAAACGACTCAGAGTGTGAATGCAGTCTCACCTGCAGATGAATTTAATAACTTTTTTGTTAACATTGGTGCTAATTTGGCTCGAGAAATACCCATTACGGCACCTACAGGTGATACAATAAGCAAAAACGTTTCTATAAAAGACTCCATTTTCATAAAGAACACAGACGAGAGAGAGGTCATTGAAATTGTTAAATCGTTTAAAAGTAAAACATCTACAGACTGTGATGGTATTGACATGCTCTTGGTCAAAACTATCATTGAACGCTTAGTGAAGCCACTGACGTATATTTGTAACCTGTCTCTCCAAACAGGTATACAGTATTTCCCAATGCAATTCAATTCAATTCAATTCAACTTTATTTATATAGCGCCATTTCACAACAACAGTCATCTCATAGCACTATCAACTGTAGGGGGAACCCCCACAGTTGCAGAAAGACCTTTAAATAGTTAAAGTAATTCCGATATACAAGACGGGTAACGGAGGGGAATTTTCAAACTATAGACCAATTTCACTATTGCCACAATTTTCCAAGATACTTGAAAAAATATTCTGTGAGAGAACTGACAACTTCATAATGAAGAATAATTTATTGTGTGAGCAGCAATATGGGTTCAGACACAAGAGGACAACTGCATTTGCTCTAATGGAATTTATAGAAAAAATATCAACTGCCATTGAAAATAAAGAGTATTCAGTTGGGGTATTCCTGGATCTTAAAAAAGCATTTGATACAGTGGATCATGATTTATTATTAAAGAAACTATAAAATTGTGGTATTGGGGGGGTAGCACTGTCCTGGTTATGTAGTTACTTAAAGAACAGATATCAGTATGTATGTGTTGGTAACAAAAACTCACAGTTACTGAAGGTTACTTGTGGAGTCCCACAGGGTTCAGTTTTGGGACCACTGTTATTCAATATGTATATAAATGATATATGTAAAGTTTCAGAAAAAATGGATTTAATATTGCTTGCCAATGACACTAATTTATTATGCAGTGGAAGCAATTTGGAACAACTTTTGGATACAGTCGGAAAGGAATTAGGAAAGCTTAAACTGTGGTTTGATTCAAACAAATTAACGCTCAATTTAAGTAAGACAAAATTTATAGTTTTTCACAACCATCATAACAACTTAGTATCTAAACTCAGTGTAAATGGTGTGGAGATTGAAAGGGTATCCGAAACTAAATTTCTTGGAGTAATAATTGATAATAAACTGTGTTGGAAGTCACATATTAATTATATTAAAGGTAAAATATCTAAATCAATTGCAATATTACACAGAGTGAAATATTTGCTGAATCAACCCACATTATATACTTTGTATCATTCATTAACACTCCCATACATGACATATTGTACTGAAGTTTGGGGAAATACATACATACAGTATATCCAATCTTTATGCTTCAGAAGAGAGCTATTAGAATAATAAACAAAGCTGCTTACAGGGAACCAACAAACCCACTTTTTCTTAAATTAAAAGCTCTAAAGTTGAAAGATCTGGTTGACTTTAAAACTGCAATAATGTTTAAAGTGAAGAATCTATCACTGCCCGCAAATATCCAAAAGTTGTTCCAAATAAGGGAGAACCAATATCATTTCAGAGGAACATGTATATTTCAAAAGCCTACAATGAGAACTACCACCAAGCAACACTGTGTCTCAGTGCAAGGAGTCAGATTGTGGAATGCTTTTGGACCTGAATTAAAATCATGTACAACGCTTGGACAATTTAAACAAAAATTAAAGGAAGAAATACTACCAACATATATACAAGATGACATGTAAAATCACATAAGGATTGTCATATCCAGTCTGTGTTGTGTTGTTGCTTAGTTTTTTGTCACGTTTTGTCTTAGCTTTGTTCTGAATTGTAATCGCTCTTGTTTTGTCTTTCTTTTGAATTCTTGGATGGAATATGGGTGGGCAGTATAAGCTGCGGCTTCAGCCATCACCCATTTCGGATAACTTATGTTGAACTGTATAATTAGAGGAGTTATTGTTTGATTTGACCTTGTAAGAGTTTTCCCCCTTTGTTATATTATTCTGTTTCTTTCTTTTAATTTTTACTTTTAATCTATCTGAAATAAAGATTCATTCTTTCATTCATTCATTCAAGTGCAGTGTGTTAACGCCGACTTCCTGTCACGTCACTGCACTGCCCTATATAGCAAGGCGAGCCACCATAGGCACTTCCTCTTGCGCCAGATGATCCCGCTGGGTGCTTGCCATGTACTGCTATACACCATCTTCAATAAAGCTGTGTTCAACGCTACCACTCTCTCGACCTCGTTCATCACCAGGTTTGCAGACATAACATTTGGTGACTGAGGATTAACATATGGAGGCGTTACACCACTCCGTCCCTTCCTTGAGCTCCCGGGCGAGCCACCGGTGCCTTGGCCGTGTTGGTTCGAGGCCTTTCAAACTTATATCATGGCGCTGGACCTCGGAAAGCTCGATAAGGTGAGGGCACGTGCGCTTCTTGTCCATAACCTGGGTATTGAAGGCCAGCAAGTTCTATGGACGCTGGGCACATCGGACTCGTTTGAGGACGTCGTAGAGTTGCTAGCTAACCCTTTCACCACTCCAGACAGCGTGACTGTACGGAGAATTCACTTTCGCCAGCGACGCCAATGTGTAGGTGAGCCCATCCACCAATACGTTGATGACTTGAAGCAGCTAGCTAGCGAGTGCCGTTTTGGGCCGCTTCAAGATGAGGTGGTGTGTGACCAGCTAGCAGAGCACATGTGCAACACTGGACTGCAAGCTAGGCTACTAATAGTGCAGAATGACTTGACGTTAGCTAGAGCTGTCGAGATAGCTCTCCAGTTGGAGGCTGCAGACAAGCTAGCTTTGGAGCTAACCTGGCGCCAGTCACAGAAGCCGCTGGAGCCACCCGCCACAGCAAATAAGATAAGATAAGATAAGATAAGCCTTTATTAGTCCCACAACGGGGAAATTCCAGGATTGCAACAGCACAGGGATAGCAACACTCAGAGCAACAATCAGAAGGCAAGAAAAAACAAGCAAGCAAGAGCAGCTAATATACATATGTACATATTACTATAAAATATATATATATACACACACACACACACAGACACACAGTGCAGAGCATTGTAGCTGGATGGAATAAATATATGAATATATGAACACAGTGCAGAGCATTGTAGCTAGATGGAATAAATATGTAAATATATAAACACCCACAGTATGGAGCATTGCAGCTAGGTGGAATAAATATGCAAGTATATAAACACACACAGTGCGGAGCAATGTAGCTAGATGGAATAATATGTAGATATATAAAAACACAGTGCGGAGCATTGTAGCTAGATGGAATAAATATATAGATATATAAATATAAACACACCCAGTGCAGAGCATTGTAGCTAGATGGAATAAATATGTAAATATATAAACACACACAGTGCAGAGCATTGTTGCTAGGTGGGATGAAACAGCATAACCGTCTATTTAGTTATCCTACATGGTATGATTATGTGCCCATACATATTCTCACCCTCCATAGCGACCGGTATGTTCCTAGTTGTATGCCGGAGAGGACCATTGTGTAAGTCTATTGCATCTTTTGCATTCAAAAAAAAAAAAAAAAACTATTAGTTTGTTACGTCTTTTTGCTATCTCTGCGAGCAGCCCGCAAATGCTGCGGACTCTGATAGCGAGGATAGCTTGGATGAAGATTTTACAGAAACCAATGCTGCCAACCGAAGGTCTGCCCCGGGAAGACCCCCATGCAGGGGTTGTGGGTCCGCGACGCACCGCCATAAAGTGAAGGAGTGCCCGGAAAGAGGAAAACATTGTAGCAGATATGGAAGCTTGAATCACTATGCCAGGGTGTGCCGCTTATCTGATCCGGACAGCCCATGGAAGAAATCACCCCGCCCGCCCCTGACAACCATCCATACAGTGAGCCCCAGTACCAACGGGTATACATATTGTGCAGTGGAGTTAAACAGCGTGGAGGTGCCATTGTCGCTCGACATGGCGGCGGTGTGGTCGATGCTGAGTTGGGCCACAGTAAAGAAGTTTTTCCCCCACCACAGGATAAGAAATAACCCGGCACCATTGTATGGCTACGGAGGTAGCCAGCTGTGCACTGCTGGGACTGTGAGTTAACTGTTCGTTACAAGTCGGCGATGATGATTGACTCCACTTTCCAAGTGGCGGCGAACGGCAGTAACATCATGGGGTGTGACCTATTCTATGGACTGAGTTTTGCCATTAAACACGGTGCTGGGCACAAATGGTCGGGTTGTGGCCGCTGGAACCTGTGGGCTCCGGTGGTCGAAGAGGACGTGGTATGGGATGAAGGACTAACGGACACCCTCACTTTCGAGCCGGGCCAGCCTCGCTCAGAGTTGGTGCGGGAAAGTCTCAATGTTGGCGCTCGGGAAGTTGTAGTGAGGGGTACCGAGCGTGACAGCGAGGCACCCGTGTCGACAAGCGATACCATGCTAGTTCCAGATGCCTCCAGTACTCGGCCGCAGTTGGGTGGGGGGTCTGCAGCTACAACGATGGCAGCTACGACGGTGACCGCTACGACGTTTATAGAAGAGGACGGGGCATGACCAACGAGAATGGAGTTACCACATGCTCAGCAGCAGCACACCAGGCTGAGTAAGGTGCCATTTAGGGTTTTGGACTTGGTTTGTGGTGATGAACGACCACAGCAAAGATGGGCCAGACAACAGCCAGTGAAGCATCCAACACGTCTGCGGATAGTGGTGAAGTTGGGAGCAGCATGCTTCCGGTTGTCCGATGGGTCGATGAGGCATGCCAACCAGCTACAGCATGTCCAGGAGGATGCTCCAGGTTCACCACTGTTCCATGTTTTCACCATTTCTAGATAATGGCTCTCACTGTGGTTCACTGGAGTCCCAAAGCTTTAGAAATGGCTTTATAACCTCAATTATTTTGTTTCTCATTTGTACCTGAATTTCTTTGGATTGCAGCATGATCTCTAGCTTTTGAGGATCTTTTGGTCTACTTCACTTTGTCAGGCAGGTCCTGTGATTTAAGTGATTTCTTGATTGAGAACAGGTGTGGCAGTAATTAGGCCTGGGTGTGGCTAGAGAAATTGAACTCTTCTTTCCAAAGATGTGATAAACCACGGTTAATTTATGTTTTAAAGGATGGGGGGGGTCACTTTTTCACACAGGGCCATGTAAGTTTGGATTATTTTTTTTTTTACCCTTAATAATAAACACCTTCATTTAAAAACTACATTTTGTGTTTACTTGTGTAATCTTTGTCTAATATTTAAATTTGTTTGATGATCTGAAACATTTACGTGTGACAAACATACAAAAAATGAGAAATCAGGAAGGGGGCAAACACTTTTTCACACCACTGTATCTATCTATCTATCTATCTGGAGGGCTGGCTCTCTAATTGGTCTCAGGCTGGAGACCTTTGAGACTGTGGTAGAGAGGAGGACACTAAAAAAGCCACAATCCATCATGGACAATCCTGATCACCCCCTCCACCATACACTGGACAGACAGCGGAGCACTTTCTCCAGCAGACTGCTACAGTTTTGCTGCCAGATGGTTAGGTACAAAAAAAATCTTTCCTGCCACATGCCATTTCACTGTACAATAACTCACTCTGATGTTGAATTCTGGTCATAACTATGCTGCCATACTGCACCTTGCAGTCTAATTCGTACCTCACATTGCACCCTGCACCTGATAGTCCTGCACTGTACAGCGGGTATGATTCATGTATCTACAGTATACGGGTCACCATATAGTCATCTATGATGTATATAAGTTATTTAGGCAGTTTTACTTTCCATGGGTAATCTCTTTGTCTATTATGCTGTGTGTGTTTCTGTCATTTTGGTCATCTACTGTCATGCTGCTGTTACGCTGTAATTTCCCAGTTTGGGATCAGAAAAGTCCATCCACCCATCCATCCACCCATCTATCTATCTATAACTTTGGAGTGATTCAGCATGTACAGTCTGGACTTTGTCATCGCCAAAGATCTGAACATCTCTAAGGTTATGGTAATGAATGCTGCTCTGTCTGACCATTCTTGTGTTTTCTTTGAGAGTGCTATTAATGTCAACAGAAATATCCAGACAGAAGTCATCAAAAAATGGTACATCGGTGATACTACTAGTGAAACATTCATCCAAACTTTCGCTTCCTCACCCCCCCCCCC
This sequence comes from Pholidichthys leucotaenia, assembly GCA_020510985.1. NCBI lineage: Eukaryota > Metazoa > Chordata > Actinopteri > Cichliformes > Pholidichthyidae > Pholidichthys > Pholidichthys leucotaenia. The sequence continues at coordinate 143,280,003 of CM035842.1, read as the reverse complement.
CACACCTTCAGTAAATGAGCTTGAAGAAAATTTCAGTGGTAAAATTACTAGTATTATCAATGCCATTGTTCCCATCAAGGTGAAGGTGGTCATTATTAAAAAGAAACCTCCATGGAGAAATGCCAAACTAGTTAGAGCTGACAAAAGAGACTGTCAAAAAGCTGAACGCAGGTTGTGACAAACTAAATTCCAGGTTCATTATGAAATCTACAATGAGAGACTGCGCATTTCTAATTTGGAGCTGAGAAATGCAAGGCATGCATATTTTTCTGACATCACTGCTAAAAATAACAATAATGCACACACCTTGTTTACTACTGTTGACAGACTAACAAATCCCCCTGTGTCAGTAGCTCCTAAACTTCTATCCAGCCGTGCCTGTAATGGCTTTGCCTTTTAATTTACTGACAAAATTCAGAAAAATAAACCGTTACTGTGCCTATGCCAGGTGCTGGACATGCGCTTCCTCTGTGTCCATATCGAGAAGATGTAAACACCATGGCAACATTTTTTCCAATCAATCATAAAAACGTGGAAGACATCATACACCACCTGAAATCCACTACCTGCTGCCTTCATACTTCCCAACAGGGTTTTTAAAAAATGTTTCATATTGTATGGCCTCAGATTTACTACAGATCATAAATATGTCTCTGCATTCAGGTGTCTTCCCTCAGCGCTTAAAAACAGCTATTATCAAGCCACTTCTAAGAGCAGCCTAGACACCTCACTCGTGAACAGCTATAGGCCCATATCAAATCTCCCCTTTCTCAGTAAAATAGAAAAAGCTGTCTTTCAACAACTGAACAACTTCCTGATATTAAATAACTGTTTTGATGTCTTCCAGTCAGGTTTTCGGCCACACCACAGCACTGAGACAGCTCTAGTTAAGGTCCTTAATGACATCCACTCCAATACAGATAATGGCAATATTTCCGTCTTGGTTCTACTGGACGTCAGTGTTGCATTCGACATGGTCGACCATAGCATGAGATAAGATAAGATAAGATAAGCCTTTATTAGTCCCACAATGGGGAAATTCCAGGATTGCAACAGCACAGGGATAGTAACACTCAGAGCAATAATTTAGAAGATAAGAAAATAAGAGCAGTGAATATACAGTACATATGTACACATAAATATATAAATATATACACTACCGTTCAAAAGTTTGGGGTCACTTAGAAATTTCCTTATTTTTGAAAGAAAAGCACTGTTTTTCAATGAAGATAACTTTAAACTAATCAGAAATACACTCTATACATTGCTAATGTGGTAAATGACTATTCTAGCTGCAAATGTCTGGTTTTTGGTGTAATATCTACATAGGTGTATAGAGGCTCATTTCCAGCAACTATCACTCCAGTGTTCTAATGGTACAATGTGTTTGCTCATTGCATCAGAAGGCTAATGGATGATTAGAAAACCCTTGTGCAATCATGTTAGGTCTGCAATGCTGTAATTGCTGCAAATGGAGGATTCTTTGACGAAAGCAAAGTTTGAAAGAAAAAATTATTATTTCAAATACAAATCATTATTTCTAACCTTGTCAATGTCTTGACTATATTTTCTATTCATTTTACAACTCATGGTGGTAAATAAGTGTGACTTTTCATGGAAAACACAAAATAATTGTCTGGGTGACCCCAAACTTTTGAACGGTAGTGTATACACAGTACGGAGCATTGTAGCTAGATGGAATAAACAGCATAACCGTCTATTTAGTTACCCCACATAGTATGAATATATACCCATACATATTGTCACCCTCTGTAACCATTGATATTGTCCTAGTTGTATACTGGAGGGGTCATTTTGTGTAAGTCTGTTGCATCTTTTGCATTCAATACTATTAGGTTGTCATGTTTTTTTGCTATCTCTGCGCACAGCCCTGCTTAGGTTATAAAGTCTGACAGCTTACTAGACCAGCTGAAAAAGTGGGTGGGACTTTCTGGTACAGAACTTAGCTGGTTTGAGTCCTATTTAAAAGACAGACTATCGTGTGTCTACAGGTAACTACAAATCTGAGTGAACAAAAATAACCTGTGGAGTTCCCCAAGTTTCAATTTTGGGACCTTTGCTTTTCAACATCTACACATGTGGACAAAATTGTTGGTACCCCTCTGTTAATGAAAGAAAACCCCACAATGGTCACAGAAATAACTTGAATCTGACAAAAGTGGTAATAAATAAAAATTCTATGAAAATTAACCAGTGAAAATCAGACAATGCTTTTGAATTGTGGTTCAACAGAATTATTTTAAAAAACAAACTCATGAAACAGGCCTGGACAAAAATGATGGTACCCCTAGAAAAGATTGAAAATAATGTGACCATAGCGACATGTTCAACCAAGATGTGTCCTCTAATTAACATCACAGGTGTCTACAAACTTGTAATCAGTTAGTCGGCCTATTTAAAGGGTGACAAGTAGTCGCTGTGCTGTTTGGTGACATGGTGTGTACCACACTAAACATGGACCAGAGGAAGCAAAGGAGAGAGTTGTCTCGGGAGATTAGAAAGAAAATTATAGACAAGCATGTTAAAGGTAAAGGCTATAAGACCATCTCCAAGCAGCTTGATGTTCCTGTGACTACAGTTGCACATGTTATCCAGAAATTTAAGATCCACGGGACTGTAGACAACCTCCCTGGACGTGGCCACAGGAGGAGATGGATAATACGAATGGTAACAAAAGAGCCCAGAACAACCTCTAAACACATTCATGGTGAACTCCATGGTCAAGGTACATCAGTGTCAGATCGCACCATCAGTCGTTGTTTGAGCCAAAGTGGACTTCATGGGAGACAACCAAGGAGGACACCACTGTTGAAAACAAATTATAAAAAAGCCAGACTGGATTTTGCCACACTGCATGTTGACAAGCCACAAAGCTTCTGGGAGAATGTTCTATGGACAGACGAGACAAAACTGGAACTTTTTGGCAAGGCACATCAGCGCTATGTTCACAGACGCAAAAATGAAGCATACCAAGAAAAGAACACTGTCCCTACTGTGAAACGTGGAGGAGGTTCTGTTATGGTCTGGGGCTGCTTTGCTGCATCTGGCACAGGGTGTCTTGAATCTGTGCAGGGTACAATGAAATCTCAAGACTATCAAGGTATTCTAGAGAGAAATGTGCTGCCCAGTGTCAGACAGCTTGGTCTCAGTCGCAGGTCATGGGTCTTGCAACAGGATAATGACCCAAAACACACAGCTAAAAACACCCAAGAATGGCTAAGAACGAAACACTGGACTATTCTAAAGTAGCCTTCTATGAGCCCTGATCTAAATCCTATTGACCATATGTGGAAGGAGCTAAAAGATGCCGTCTGGAAAAAGGCACCCTTCAAACCTGAGACAACTGGAACAGTTTGCTCATGAGGAGTGGGCCAAAACACCTGCTGAGAGGTGCAGAAGTCTCATTGACAGTTACAGAAATCGTTTGATTGCAGTGATTGCCTCAAAAGGCAATCACTGCAATTGGCTGCACGGTGGCGCAGTGGTTTAGCACTGTGGCAGCACAGTTTTACCCTCGGCCGGGGGACCACGGGGATCATGAGATCGTGGGTTCGATCCCAGCCCCCGACCAACAGTGAGCTGTGTGGAGTTTGCATGTTCTCCCCGTGTTGCGTGGGTTTACTCCGGGATTTCTCCGGTTTTCTCCCGCATACCAAAAACATGTAGGTTTAGGGCGCTCGCGCACGCAGCGACCGGCAGCCGGTGGCTTGTCACCAGACTGCAAACCAAATCTGCCTACGGGTACAAATAAGTAACAAAAAAAAAAAAAAAAAAGGTTGTGCAACAAAATATTAAGTTAAGGGTACCATCATTTTTATCCAGGCCTGTTTCATGAGTTTGTTTTTTAATATAATTCTGTTGAACCACAATTCAAAAGCATTGTCTGATTTTCATTGGTTAATTTTCATAGACTTTTTATTTATTACCACTTTTGTCAGAATCAACTTATTTCTGTGACTATTGTGGGTTTTTCTTTCATTAACAGAGGGGTACCAACAATTTTGTCCACGGCTGTATATGCTCCCACTAGCTCAAATCATAAAACACAACAAAATATATTACCATAATTATGCAGATGATACACAAATCTACGAAACCTTCTCATCAGGAGACTATGGTCCAGTTAAATCCCTGATCAAATGCATTGGTCAAATTAAAGAGTGGATGTGCCAGAATTTTCTTTGAACGAAGATAAAACCAAAATAATAGTTTTCGGAGCCAAAGAAGAAAGACTCAAAGTTAGTACTTGGCTTCAATCAGTGATGCTAAAAACCACTAGCCAAGCCAGAAATCTGGGTGTGGTTCTGGACTTAGACCTGAATTTTAACAGCCACATTAAGGCAGTAGTGAAGTCAGTCTATTATCACTTAAAGAACACAGTGAGGATTAAAGGTCGGATGTCTCAGCAGGATCTAGAAAAACTTGTCCATGCATTTATCTTCAGTAAACTGGACTACTGTAACACTGTCCTCACAGCTCTCCCTAAAAAGTCTGTCAGACAGCTGCAGTTCAGAACACTGCAGCTCGAGTCCTCACTAAGACCAAGAAAGTAAATCATATAACACCAGTCCTCAGATCTTTACACTGGCTTCCCGTCTGACAAAGAACAGATTTTAAAATACTCCTGTTGGTTTATGGCCAAAATATATCTCAGATCTGCTGGCCCATTATAAACCACCCAGAGCCCTCAGATCATCAGGGTCAGACCGACTGTCTGTGCCCAGAGTTAGAACCAACCATGGTGAGGCAATGTTCAGTTTTTATGCTCGTCACATATGGAACAAACTCCCAGAAAGCATTAGGGCTGCTGAAACTCTCAGGTGCTTTAAATCGAGGTTAAAAAACTTTCCTATTTGCCGGAGCCTTTCAGTAGAACAACTGCTCCTACAATGTACTGTAACTTTTATTTCTTGCACGTTTTCTGTCTTATTCTATTTTAGCTTGTGTTTGTTTCTCTTTAATTTGCTTTTTAGTTTGCTTTTTAAGATAAGATCAGCTTTATTAGTCCCACAGTGGGGAAATTCCAGGATTACAGCAGCACAGGGATAGCAGCACTCAGAGCAATAGATAATAAGATAAGATAATAAGAACTGGTTAGCCAAAAGCAGTAAATGAATATACATATGTACATATATATATACACACACACACAGTGCAGGAGCATTGCAGCTAGATGGAATAAAAAGCATTACGGTTTGTTAAGTTACCCTGCAGAATATGAATATGTACCCAGACAGTATATTTCGTATTTGAATCAATGGTGGTTAGGTTATAAAGTCTGACAGCCATAGGTAGGAAGTGTCAGGGATGACCGGAGGGTCATTCCTATTTTGTATTTATTTCTGTTTCTTTGTGTGTTTTGGTTTTTTGAGTTTATGTTATATTTTCTGTAGTTATCATTCTGTGTTTTTGATTCAGTTTTCTGTGTTATTTTGTATTAGTTATGATCTGAGTTTATTCTGTGTTTATATTATATATTGGCCTGTTGGTTTTGTAATTCTGTTCTCTGTGTTATTTTGTATTATCTGATTTGGATTCTGTGCTGTCATTGTGTGTGTTGATCATGTCTCCCCTGCGTCTCCCTCTGTGTGTGTTAACCCCACCTCCTCCTGTCACCTGTTTGCCATTATTGATTTCCTCACCTGTCCTGTGTTTGACGACGATGTGGTGCACTATTTAATGGACGCAGCCTTTCTGTTTGGTGCTACGTCATTGTTTGTAAATTGTCATTCGGGCGTTTATACACACTCCCACTCTGCCTTGCCTGGACCGCTATGCGAGTTCCTTTATGAGTTTTTGTCTGCCCTGCCAAGCCAAGTTAGTATTTGAGTTTATTTAATAAAATGTTAAACACCCGCTACGCACCTGAGTTCTATTATCTGCCCCGAGAGGCCAAACATGACAGAATGATGCAGCCCATTTTGAACTCAGCTAGAGAGCCGGGCAGAAGGAGAAGGCGTTGCCGCAACAAGCGTGAGTCTGTGGCTGCTGTGGAGGATCTGGCGGCAGCCGCCCGTAGCAGCTTCTCCCTGGAGGACGTTTGGGATTGCTGGGGGAGAGAAGCGAACTTAATGGCACCCAGACCGAGTTTGCGCTCCCATCCCCAGACCTGGAAACAGACGCTTCCTCCTCCGCCTCAACCACCGGCTGTCTCCTTCTCGCCAGAGCCAGCTTATCAGCCACCTGTTCTCTCTTCGGCAGAGGGGAGGGAGCTTCCCGGCTGCAAGTTGGCATTCGGGGGCCACGGGTGGAAAGAAGACTCCAGGAGACACCGCTCCTCTCGTTCCTCCACCTCTTCACCCACAGCTCCCAGCCAGACGATCTCCGAAGCCACCCAGAGGGAGACGTCTGGACATTCAGCAGCAGCAGAGGAGGAATTCAGGCAAGTACCTGTTCATTTTTTAACATTAAAGAATGATGGATCTTGCTGGGTCCCCTGAGGGAGGGGCTGGCGGCAGCCGGTTGCCGCTGCTGGGCTCTCACCACCCACCTCTGCCATTCATTCTGCTGTCTGCTCCATCCCTCAATCCTCACCTGCATTCCTTGTGTCTGTCTCTTTTTTTTCCGAGTGTTTGCCAATTCTGGGTGGTAACCGGATCATCTGGGAGGAGTGTTTTGCTTCAGAGCGCCCTCAAGCAGCAGCTGCCTCTACAATGACGCCGCTGGACACCAAGTTTTGCCCGATTGGGACTGCTGTTCTGGAACCCCTGTGTGAAGGTGATGAGGAGGAACAGGAGGAGTGTAGGCAGGCTGTACTGGCTCAGGAGGAGCTAATACTGGATTACAAGTCGTGGCTCCTTCCAGAGCACGTATCCTGGTTGGGTCGGACCCAGCTGGCTATGGACTTTCCAGCTTCAGAACCTGCTCCCCAGTGCTACCCAGCTCCAGTTCCTGTTCCACGTCGCTTCACAGCCCCAGTACCTGCTCAGCGTTGTTCCACAGTTCCAGTGTCTGCTCTGCATTGTTCTCCAGCTCCAGTGCCTGTTCCATGACGCCACCAAGCTCCAGCATCTGCTCCACATTGTTCCACTGCTCCAGTTCCTGCTCCACGTCGGTCCACAGTTCCAGATTCGGTTCCACGTTGTTCCACAGCTTGAGTTACTGCTCCTCATCATCCCATGGTTCCTGTACCTACTCCTCGTCATTTCCTGGTTCCTGTACCCACTCCACGTCGCTCCCTAGTTCCTGTTCCTGCCCCGCCTGCCTGTGCTCGTCCTCCTGAGGAGGTCACCCCTGCAACAGAGGATCAGGAGCTCAAGCAAGTACTTTTGTTTACTTTCATAACATCTATACTAGTTAAGTCTTGCCTAGCTCCTGGTGTTTTTGGTGACTCCTCATCCTGCTTTTCTCCATCGTCCAAGGTGACCCGGTCGAGGATGGGGTCGCAGGAGGACTATGCTTCAGTTAATGTTCCTGAGGTCAGGAGACCTCTCGCCGATGTTTCTTCCTCCTCGTCTAAGGTGGCTGGTTCAGGGATGGATCCCCAGGCGGCAGGACTTGAGGACCGTCAGCCCTTGTCGTCTGGTTTCGCCGATGGTCGGCTCGCCTCTGGACTTCCCGTCACGCATTTCCGTGGCTGGACTTTCTCCATTCATGTGTTCCTGAGGACCATGTTCCCCTGTTTTCACCTCCCAAGCTCCATGTTCCCATGTTTTCACCTCCCAAGCTCCATGTTCCCATGTTTCCACCCCCATAGGGTGAAATGTCCCTGCTGCCACCCTCAGAGGGTAAAATGTCCATGTTTTCACCCCCAAGGGTTAAAATGTCCATGATTTCATTTTCTGAGTTTTGAGTTCCTTGTTATCTCTTAAAGTTTATTGTTTCCATGTTATCTCGTGATTTTGAAAGTTCTTTGTTTTCCTCGGTCCAAGAAGATCCTTTGTTGTTTTCAGAGCTATGGACTCGTTTTCTTTTGTTTGGTGGGCCAGGGACTCTGGTAGACCACCCGACCCGCCTTGTTTTATGGTCTGGTGGCTCTGGCACTTGGACAGACCACTTGACTAGTTTTTGTTTTTTGGCCTTGGTCATTGGTTATGCCCTGTGATAGGTACTCCTGGTTATTATTTTTTGGTTTTGTGAGGGGGGAAGAAAGACTGTTTCGGCCCACCTGGCCTTAGTCCCCCACCACCCACCCTGGGAAGATGTGAGGGGGGGGGGGGGTTGATGTAAAGTTTTAGGGTGTCTGTAAGCCACCCCTTAAAATGGGGGGCTATGTCAGGAATGACCGGAGGGTCATTCCTATTTTGTATTTATTTCTGTTTCTTTGTGTGTTTTGGTTTTTTGAGTTTATGTTGCATTTTCTGTAGTTATCATTCTGTGTTTATGATTCTGTTTTCTGTGTTATTTTGTATTAGTTATGATCTGAGTTTAGTCTGTGTTTATATTATGTATTTATCATGGTCTGTTGGTTTTGTAATTCTGTTCTGTGTTATTTTGTATTATCAACGATTTAGATTCTGTGCGGTCATTGTGTGTGTTGATCATGTCTCCCCTGCGTCTCCCTCTGTGTGTGTTAACCCCACCTCCTCGTGTCAGCTGTTTGTCATTATTGACTTCCTCACCTGTCCTGTGTTTGATGACGATGTGGTGCACTATTTAATGGACGCAGCCTTTTTGTTTGGTGCTGCATCATCGTTTGTAAATTGTCACTCGGGTGTTTATACACACTCCCACTCTGCCTTGCCTCCTGGACTGCTATGTGAGTTCCTTGTCTATGAGTTTTTGTCTGCCCTGCCAAGCCAAGTTAGTATTTGAGTTTATTTAATAAAATGTTAAAATGCCCGCTATGCACCCGAGTTCTATTATCTGCTCCGAGGAGGCAAACGTGACAGGAAGGACTTGCAGAACCTCTCCGTCGTGCACCTTGGATGGCACAGCCTACGGCTAAATGAGATCCTCAGTTCATTCAGCGTGTCCTGCATGGGCTGGGACTTGGACTCCAGCAGAGATGACAGCGATGACATAATTCTTATGTATTTCTTTTGCAACTTGCTGTAATGTTTTAATGTTTTTATGTAAAGCACTTTGAATCGTCTTGTACACGAAATGTGCTGTACAAATAAACTTGCCTTGTGGGATGTGGGTGGGCCTAGTCACAGATCCAGGCATTTGAAAGAGGAGGAAAAGTGGAAAGATTCTGACATGAAACTGTAAGACAATGAATGAGGGGGGTTTTTTTGTCAAAAAAGGGCAAAAGATACTATTTTAGACAATGTAGATTTGTTTTCATAGGGGATTATAGTTGAGCAAGATTTCATTAACTGGCAAACTACCTGGAAAAGGGTTACCAGGGCTGTGCGATATGACCAAAATTTCATATCCTGATAAAAGTAATCTTATTTGACAATAACAATATACTGTATATCACAATATACATTTTATGTAAATTCTATAGTTCATATATATCCATTCATCCATCCATCCATCTTCTTCCGCTTAATCCTTTTCGCGTCGCGGGGGGCTGGAGCCTATCCCAGCATCTTTGGGCGAGAGGCAGGGTACACCCTGGACAGATCGCCAGTCCATCGCAGGGCCAACACAGAGAGACAGACAACCAATCACTCTCACATCCATACCTAAGGACAATTTAGAATCCCCAGTTGATGCCAATTAACCTAACTTGCATGTTTTTGGCATGTGGGAGGAAACCGAAGAAATCCCGGAATAAACCCACGCAGACACGGGGAGAACATGCAAACTCTACACAGATCACTGTTGGTCGGGGGCTGGGATCGAACCCGGGATCCTCCGGCCAAGGGTGAGTTGCTGTGCTGCAGTAGTGCTAACCACTCCACCACCGCACTGCCCAAGTTCATATATCATCATCATAGCAGTCTGTCGGGGGCGACAATGGTTGTTTCATTTAGGTCTGATCAGATTCCTCCACGCAGCTCTGTAATTCGCCTTCCGCTGCCAGGAACTCCTGACCTTGTTAACCCAGGCAATGTCCGAGCCGGTACAAGTTGCTCTCTGACTGACCATTTCATGAAACTGCTTTTAAAGTATTTCAGAGTACCGCTAGCTTTTGCTGGACTAGCGACACATTCTTGGCAGATAGAGGTATTATCAGTGGCAAGGACAGGCCAAGACAAACTGACTCCAGTATCTGTTGCAGTGACTGACCAGATGATAGGTTTGTTTATCTCTGCTCTTTGTGTAGTGCATGTCACGATGCACCGACTGGCAAAAGTCCACCACAGACCTTGCGACAGATGTACTTATCTGCCAGGATGTCCAGTCTCAACCAATAAACTATCTTTTTCTACATTTTAAATTACATACTGAAAAAAATCAATTGTACAAATTCATCTGTCATTAATTTTACACATTTTTTTCCCCTCTTAATTTTGCAGTGTCGTTATAAAATTGTATTTTAATGTGCATCTGAGATGACTTTAGCTTTATTCATTATCGCTACTTGACTAATTAAAAATTATTAGAAATCAAGTTATATTAAGAGCCAGTTTGTTCCTCTGACATGTTTTATTTATTATCTATTTAGTGTGTATGCGGCCGCTGTCACGCACTTTTGCAGTTTTAGTAATATTTTTTCAGACAAAATTAAAAAACTTGGAAGTAATTTAAACCAAAGAAACGATGGTCTGATACACTATCATGTTTCCTATTAGCGACAAGTTAGCATTGTCATTTAGCATTTGCCATTTTATAATTAAAAAGAGATGGTGTTAATGTTATTTACCTCCAATTAAAGCGAGGTTAGAGGGCTATCCTCTCTGATGCAGCATGGTGGGAAAAAGTCCCACATCTCTGGCAAACAGAAGTAGGAGCTATATGACCAAAACATTAGCTTACAGTTAGCCACTGTGTTAAGCACCAGAACCCACACACCTGGTGCACATTGCGGGGGAGAGGCAGGGTGATGACAAGAAGAAACGGGGTATGCATCTTTTAAATCCCGATATAAACAATACAGTTTTATATGAAACAGTAGACGTTTATCACGGCACCGTTATATATCATCATATCGCACAGCCCTAGTTACCAATATGAACAAAATATAGTGTGAGACGTGTGACTTATACAAATAAATATAAAATCATCTCAATCAGCTTCTCTGGAAACAAAACCTGCACTCAATGGACTGTTTTAAGAGAATACTGTAATTTCATAATTATAATGAAGAATTAGCTGCTGCTATTAGTGACATGGTAATAAAGATAATTACAAGTAAAGAGGACACAGTTCTTCAAGACATTTTCCCTCCACTTTCCACCCTGAGTCTGATGATCACATTTTCTAAAAAAATAATTCACAATCTCTATTTAGAAAAATAACCAGGGTGAAATGTGAAAGTGGTACTCAGACATTTTTCTTGAGAACACACCAACCTTTTGAACATCAACAGGCATTACTATGTCAACTTTGCACTATCTTCTCTGGTCTGAGATGACCTTATAGTAATCAGCTCCTAGTCAAAGTGATGTGTGTTTTTTTTTTAATCTGATAGCAAACTTCTGTGAGCTTCGAAAGTCCACAACATACAGCCCTTGAAAGGCAAGTCTCAGGTCAGAAGACAATAAAACTGATATAATAATGGATTGTATTTATATAGCACCTTTCAAGATACCCCAAGTGCTTTACAATGAGTCCATTACCAATTCACTCCACAGACAGCCAATGGTAGTGGTAAGCTACTACTGTAGCCACAGCTGCCTTGGGCCAGAATGACGGGAACATGGCTACCAATCTGTGCCAAGGGCCTCTCCGACCACTTATACACATTCATACCCAGTGTCAAGGACACTGAAGGCAAGGTGGGTAAAGTGTCTTGCCCAGGGACACAACAGCAGGATGGCTGGGGAGAGTGGGATTTGAACCGCCAACCCTCTGGTTATTGAACAATCTGCTCTACCTCCTGAGCCACTGCCACCCCACACATAGGGAAAGTATTTAGCAATGACAAAAACACTCTTCCTCATATAAAATAACATCTTTTACCATGCGAAGCCCTCTGGCCATAGAAAACTTTAATTTATGTGCAAAAGGTTAGGTTTATGCTGAACTATAGGTTTTATTATTACTATTTTCAATACCATGCCTCTGGTCTTTCTACATTTTTTGGTTATGACAAAACATTTTCAGAAAATAATGTTCAATATGAATTCTGGACGGTAGATACGGATGTAATCTGAGGTGAGGAAATTGCAGTCATTTTATGTATTAGTTGGAGAACATGTTGAGGTATTCTGAGTGATGTGGAGAGACTTTAACATTGAAAAACATGTCATTTTTTGGACACGATGTAACCCAGGCGTGTCATGGACATTCTTACATATGGTATTTCAACACAGCACAACATACTCAAATAAAAGTCATGAGAACTAACAGGGCTCAACCTGCCAGTTGGAAAGGAGAGGAGGCAGCAGGGGAGGAAGACCACCTATTGCTGTGTCTCCTGTTCAAGAGCTATTTAGGAGTCTTGAATATAGCATATCAATCTCAGGCTGATGGGTTTTACATAATCCAACCTAGAAAAGCAAGTAAATCCTATTAAAAAATCATATCAAACTGTAAGTACTAAATAGCTGAATTAGGGAGAAAGGCTACCAGATTTCCCCAATGTTACTCCAGTATGAACTGAGCTGAAGAAAAATACAAAGCTCCTGCATAAGTGTAAATTAACATGTTTGGTTTTGACAAAAAAAAAAAATAAGGAAAAGAAGGGAAAGCAGTAAGTTACATAAAACTTTTGAGATTGAAGAGCTGGGCTAGTAATTTAAAAGAAAAAAACTTGGCCCTTATTGAAAAGTTCTCATTATGTGTTTTAGTATCAGGGAGGAGAACCAAGGTTTCCTCTGGTAACATTTCTCCGTGGCGGCCCGCCTCACCAGAATTCGTACCGCCACGCCAAATCGATATGATTTTATTAATAAAAATATATGAAGCAATGACTTTCCGAAAGCGCGCATACGAACAACGCGCGTGGCCGTCATCCGCGCGGAGTTTAGAAGTGCCCCGCTCACACGAGTTTTCCAGTCAGTCAGCAAACAGTGTCTCGCTAAGCATGACTGTCTGACAGAAACATGAGTTTATTAAAGTACTTTAAACGTGGGAAAAAAAATCATAAACGGTATGTAAGCACTGGCGTTTATCATGGTTTTAACCCGCTGGAAACGGGAGCCATAATGAAAGAGTCGCTTAGCTAAGAGATGTGGTTAGAATTCAGATGCAGCCGGCTTCATATGAAGGGAAAGGCAAGGGACTGATAAATTGCTGAGGATATATTTCACCAGCCACTACAATATTAAGTTATGAGCCTGGCAATTTTCTCTTTTCTCGCACGAGCAGGCGTGCCGTTTTTATTCTCCAGTGGCAGTGACAAAGCAACAGCTAAAAACACTAGCTCTAAACTGAGGTCCTTCAGCAGCTGCCTAGAGAGGTGCCTGATGAAAAAGCCTGAGCGCACAACTATAACGGCCGTTGCTAAACGACTGGCCATTTATGTCTGCACTAAGTGGCCAGGAGCCACTTAGTGAATGAAAAACACACGTGGCAGGAGTGGTTTCGTGCATTGTATTGAACAAAACCCCAAAACCTGTTAATGGGAATGAATGAAGTGTGGATGTGTATGTGTGTGAAACACCCGAGCTGCCGAGTGCCCGAGCTGTCAGGGACCGAAGGACCCAAAGGGCTCCCTGACGCGCCTGATGGAAAATAAATAAATATGTGCCTTTTTTTAACCAAATAGCCAAATTAGGAGGTATTTACTTGTATTATTAGTATATTTGTAATTTGTGTGTATTTTCTACTATTGAATAAAAAAAAAAGAATTGAATTGTAGGTGCTTCCCGACCAGATATTGTGATACTAGGAGACCGACTCCCGGCCGTGTAGTCACTTCGCAACTATAACTGCCTAAACAGATCATTCTGTACATGAACGCACATTGTGGTGAATTATGTCTTTACAGTCCGCTACAGTTCCCTATTATGTACCTGGAAGGTTAAGATGACCGAAATTCACCAAGTCAATCACTTTAATCTGTCAGCAGCTTTCAGACAAACTAAATGTGTCAACATTTGATTTCAAAATAAGGGAGGTTTTTCCTGCTGTCTGGGTGGTGAAGAGATTTCTAAAACAACAACAAAAAAAAAAAACTAAAAATATAAAGAAATATTATAACAGAAATAACAGCATCCTTAGTCAATTAAGTTCATTTATTTCATTAAATACAACTTTATTAATATTTTTTCTTTGTAATCAGAGTTAAATTATTGTTCTGTTCTGACTGCAAAATTATGGTCAAAAGTCAAAGTGCCTTTATTGTCATTCCATTGCTAATAAACAATGCAACAAAATTGAGATACTGCTCCCTAAAAACAAACTAGCACACTCACAGTTCACTCATGCATTTAACATTCTCATAATTACAACAATAAATAATGCTTGAAACAATATTACCTAAAAGTTGAATACAATATGTACATAGCAATAATGAAAACATACTGAGCTGTGTGTATAAGACCAGCTTATACACACAGGGTTATTGCCACAAAATAACCTAAAAATGTAAATTGTTATAAGGAAAAAGTAAAAAAAAAATTACCACAGTCTGTTTCAAATTTATCTAAAAAAACAGTAATTTTATTTTAAAAAACAGACAAAAATTTGTCATAAAATAATCCACAAATTTATAATAAAGTTTCAAATGTACACGAAAAGTCAATTTTACAAGAGGAAATTACAAATTTGAGGAACATGGTTTCAACTTTAGATTTACAGAGAAAAGTAGAAAACTATAAGAAAATTGTTATAAATTTTTGAGAAAAAACCTCAAACCTTGAAGACTGAAGTCATTACTCAAGTTTTTAAGTGGATGCTCTTTGTACCCTTAACTAAATTAGAAATTTTTGGTTTCCTACTTTTAATTAGATTAGATTAGATTCAACTTTATTGTCATTACACATGTATGAATACAAGGTAACGAAACACAGTTTAGCATCCAATCAGAAGTGCAAAGGACAGCAGTGCAGTATATACGGTAATTAACAGTATGTGCAATTTAAGCAAATATATGCAAATATATGCAGCAGTGCAGAAAGTTAAAAGTACTGTTATGTGCAAATAATGTGCAATAAGTTAGATGTAGTTATGTAGTTATGCAGTTATGTGCAGGTGAGGATGGTAAAAGATGATTGTAAGAGAGTCAGCGGGGAACTACGTTCAATAACGTGACAGCTGTTGGAAAGAAACTGTTCCTAAACCTGCTGGTTCTAGTCCGAAGGCTTCTGAAACGTCTTCTGGAGGGGAGAAGCTGGAACAGTCCATGAGCAGGATGGTTGGAGTCCCTAAGAATGCTGCGTGCGCGGCGCAGACATCTTTTCCTGTAGACGTCCTCTATAGCTGGAAGTGGAGTCCCTGTGATGCGTTGGGCGGTTTTCACCACCCGCTGCAGCGCCTTGCGGTCAGCTACAGAGCAGCTCCCATACCAGAGTGTGATACAGTTGGTCAGGGTGCTCTCTATCACGCAGCGGTAGAAGTTGCCCAGGATGTCAGTTGACAGATGGTTCTTCTTCAATGTCCTCAAGAAGAAGAGGCGCTGATGGGCCTTCTTGATCAGGCTGATGGTGTTAACTGACCAGGACAGGTCCTCCAAGATGTGGGTCCCCAGGAATTTGAAGCTGGGGACACGTTCAACAGCTATGCCATTGATATGGATGGGGTCATGTGTCTCTTCCCTCTCCTTCCTGTAGTCCACTATGAGCTATAATTATTAATTTCAAAGCACTGCTTTTACATGACTAGAATTTCTGGTTACTATATCCACCTGATCATATAATTTAAGTATGCTTGAGTACATTGCTATCATGGATGTTTCTTTTCCTTCCCTATTCTCTCAATGGAAAAAAAGAAACACTAGAATAAAAATACAAAAAATAGGCTACACATATTTTTGTCATTTATGTAAACCATGACAAAAAAAAATCCTGCAGGACAAAACATGACACATAATATTTTCTAACCTGTTTGTATACCACCATAGAAAGAGAGAGAACCTGAATTAGACAGAGCTCAGAGAGGGCAAGATGAGACAGAAGAGAGGAGCCAAGGAGAGGAAAGTGTTCAGGCAGAGGAAGGAGAGAAGGATAACACCACGAAAAAGTCAAAACACAGGATGTCTGGGTGGGACCCCAACTGGCCCAATATTCAAGCCTCAGTTGTACAATACTTTAAATAGTAAGTTCCATATGCAACGTTACGGTGTAAAATTTTAAAAAGAAATAAATAATATAAAATTAACATATTCCAGTATGTTGCCACCATGGCAAGGTCTTTAAGCCAGTGGAAACACTGAAGAACACAATGTTCTTTGTGTTGCTAAAGCATTAACACATTTAACATAAACAGGAGTTTATTGCCTTGTTGGCAGGGCCTTTACTATGACACAATATTTGGGATTCCAACAATGCAGGTTTTCAAAATTATAAAGTTTACTCTGTTGTCACTAAAGATATTTGCAAAATGATATTTCAAGAGCAGGGATGAATGTGTAGTGTTTAGTTTATTTTTCTGGAAGACAGCCATTTATTTCTAAAAGCCCTTAAAATATAGCAAGCACATTAATAAGGAATGGAGACATCTAGCATACTGTGCTTTAGAGGTAAAGATAGGAAAGTGTTCATCTACAAAAGGCTGGAGATATGAAAAAAAAATAGCTGGGACTGTCATCCAACAGAAAACAGACTATGGTCATTTTTACCATCAGGGACTGTGCGCTATGTGCACATAATGTGGTGAGCCTGGAAATAACGATATGGTAGAAGTTACAGTGGCAATATGTGTAAAGTCTTCTTTACTTTCCACCCATCTATTTGGATGTTGCACCCCTAACAAATCTTCAATAGGCCTCCCCAGCCTGCACTCATCTGTCTGTCTGCTTCTGCAATGCTCATGCAAAGCACATCAGCAATGTCATCCTCCCTTCTCCTCTGTAGCTTTCCCTTTTCTCTCCTTCCCTTTATAGTGCCTTTCAGGATGGTTTTGTCTAAGCCTCCATGGCGTTTGATACGTCCAAAATACCTCAGTTTCTGTCAATGGCATAGCCAGAAATGAAAAAGTAGGCGGGCAAAGAGAAAATCAGGTGGCAGACTACCAAATAAGCTAACTATACCTGCTTGAATGCGAAACACGTTTAATTAACCATCAGCC
Source organism: Pholidichthys leucotaenia (assembly GCA_020510985.1). Lineage (NCBI taxonomy): Eukaryota > Metazoa > Chordata > Actinopteri > Cichliformes > Pholidichthyidae > Pholidichthys > Pholidichthys leucotaenia. The sequence goes on along the minus strand of CM035842.1, from coordinate 143,262,813 downwards.
TTATCATCATAAACAATATTACAACAGCCATGTAGGTACAGCGGCCAAACAGCACTGCTGACAGAGCAAACACAACACAAACAAGAGTCACCCATAATAGGCTACATGCTCCTCAACAGTCTGTGTCAAAGAAAAATACTTTAATAAACCCTGGGCTCAGCGCAGCCATGTAAACTACAGTTTACCAATCCAAAAACTCAATTTTGATAAAAGCGGACCAGGCAGCCACATAAACCACACGTTAAGAAAACATTCCAAAAGAGCTTATTTTATAAAGCTGGCTCAGCGGCCACAACACACATGAAATGGACTTCCCAGCCCAAAAATTACTTACATTTGATGATTACAGTCAGAGATGATGAGGCTTGGTGTTGAACACCGTGATGATTTCTGTATCGTCCATCGATTCAATCAGATCTCTTCTAAAGGAGAACAGGGACAGGGTTCAGTCTGTCTGTCAGCACTGATACTATGATGGTAGATTTATATAAGAAATCGGGTTGTTTATAGTGTACACTGTAATATTCTCACCAGAAATGACTGTATCTGACTTCCGGTTATGGCGGCCGCTTAGAAGGGTGTGCTCCACTCTGCTCTGCTCCTAATGATAAAAAAGTAGGCTAAAACTCTCCCAATTGGTACAAAAACCTACTCTAGCGTTTGGGGGCGGATATGGTAAAAACTAAGGCTGTGAAATCAGGCGGAGGAAAAACTGATTCGACGAAACAAGCCAAGTTAACAGATTTCCACGCTCGTGACGCAGCAGATAAAACACCTGTGACCATGGCTGAGGAGGGAGCTAGCGGTGGTGCGGTGACTGCCGAAGGAACGAATGCGGTCCTTGCTGCCATCAGCGCTATGAGAACAGACTTTTCATCTAAGTTTGATGGGATTATAGCTGCGATTGAAGCTATGAGAAAAGAATTAAGCGACTGTATGGAGCCAATATCGCAGGCAGAGCTCCGGATCTCCAACGCTGAAGATGACGTCAACAGCCTGCAATTAAAGGTCCAAACATTGGAATTAAAAAATAAACGTCTGGAAGAAAACGTCTTGGACTTAGAATCCCGGTCGAGACGGAATAATTTAAGGCTTGTGGGCCTTCCGGAGGGGGTGGAGGAACAGGATGCGTGTTCCTTTTTGGAAAAGTGGATTCCAGAAGCGCTGAATAACGCAGATCTACAGTCATCAGTCGTCTTGGAAAGCACATACCAAATCGGCCCACCGAGAGATAAGACAACACCGAGGACGCTAATTATGAAGTTCCTCAACTACAGGAACAAGATGACGGTCTCCAGCGCAGCGCGTACTAAAGGAGAAATTAAATACCAGGATCAACAGGTGCGGTTCTATCCAGATTTGGCCGCAGGAATCCAACAATTAAGGAAACAGTTTGACCCCGCCCGTAAAGAGCTGCGCAGCCTTGGAATTCGTCACGGGGTGATTCATCCGGCAAGACTGCTGGTCACGTATAAAGGGAGAACCCAAGTCTTTAAGACCCCTCAGGAGGCGCAGGAACTCACTAAGCAGATCCAAGGAGAGACTGGCGAGAGCCAAGCATGAAGAAAGAACAAGATATAAAAGGTAGAATATTTAAGCAAGTGTTCAAATATCTGACTGATTTTAAACATATAGCATGTCTACAAAATATAGATGGTATTATATATTAAAAAAAAAAAAAAAAAAAAAAGCTATGATGTACAAAGTTGCTATAAAATTTTGGAGTTAAATTGGAAAAACTACAGAAGAGAGTTATTGTCATGTCATTAAAAGTAGCAGAGTCAGGGTGACTGAGAGGAGGAAAGAGTGAGTGGTTTGACTGATCCTCACAGGGGAGGAGCAGGTTCAGGCTATAGCGGGAGACGGATTTTTTTTTTTTGATTTTGGGGGGATTACCACGAATGTGGGAAGGGGGAATTTATTTGTGTGTAGTTTGTGGGATGAATGTTCAACCATCCATGTTTTTGCTTCTCTGTATGAGCATGTTTATATTGCAAGGTAATCTCAAACTCTTTATTGATCATAGACCAAAGCGTTAAGCTTAATTTAACATCATGGAATTGCAGAGGTCTACAAAATCTAAAAAAACTTAAACAAATTTTGAATAAAATAAAAGACATAGGTTCAAAAATTGTGTTTTTACAAGAAACTCATCTAATAGAGGAGGATGTAAAAAGAATAAGGAGGAGATGGCAAGGAAGTGTGTTCACCTCATCATTTTCATCTCGAGCCAGGGGAGTCATGACTCTCATACATAAATCAGTCCCATTTCAAGTGAAAAATGTAATTGGAGAGAAATGACTGTATCTACAACAGCGGTGGACCCTCAGGGCCAGCAAAGCCTTCTCTGCTGGCCAAAACACTATCAGAATTAGATTTACAACCTTCATTCTTATATTTGTTCCATGAGGATGTATTAAATTATTCCCAATAGTCTATTCTCTTCATTTTGTAGCTTTTCTCTTGGTTGCACTCCTTTCAGCAGCGTAAGGCATGTCAGAGTTTTTTGTCCAATTGTGGCGGGTTGATTCAACCCCCCCACAACACACAGGACAGTCAGCTCTCTTCTCTTGGTTTTTCCCGCTGCACTACTGAGATGTAATGTGCCATTCATGTATTGTGATGTAATGTGCCATGCATGTGTTGTGATGTAATGTGCCATTCATGTATAGTGTTCATGCGTCCTGTCCTTACTGTGACCAAGAGACAGATCAATATGTAGATGTGCCTTGTAACCTCTTTGTCCTGCAAGCTGGAGCAGAGGACAGCAATCTGCCTATTGTTATGTAGGTCTTTCAAATGCAAATGTCTCATGCCTGTTCTGCAGTCCCTTTGATCGTACCAACTGCTGTGAACCCGCTTTGATGTATTGTCTGAGTTGGGTATAAATACTGCACAGGTTCTGTAACTCACTCTCTCAATCTCACTTCTGCAACTGCTGCTGCTGGACACAGACTTTGTGTCCTCCTTCTCTGAGAGCCGCTGAGCTCGCTCCCGGCGCGCAGGCACGGCGCCGGGAGCGGAGCTCGTGACGGCGGTATGATTTAATAAAACCAACTTAAAACCTCAGCATGGCTGCTTATTTTTTCATGCCGCCGCACTGGTGACCCCGAAGACGCACACGCTTTGTGCGACGCAACCTTCTGGTCTGGACATCCACGCTGAACCGGCCGAGGGACACAAGAAGTCTCCTCCCTCTCGCCGCTCCAACGCACCATGACCTGAAGGCAGAAAAGAACACGCTGCCAGTGAGCGCTTCACTGGTGACCCCGAGCATGCACACGTTTTGTGCAAAGCAACCTTCTGACCTGGACAGCTGCACTGTTGACCCGTTCTTCATGATGAGATCTGCTCGTCTGAGATCTGCTCATCCACGCTGGACCGGCCGCGCTCACAGCTCCTCCACACGAGAGCGCAGGAACCTTGTCCCCTCTCCACGACGGCGGCCTCCATGGCCGGCGGAGAACGCAACGCGTGGACCTGAACGCACCACGGCCGAGCGGTGACAAAGATCGTCTATTCCCTCCCACCGCTCCAACGCATCTGCACGAGCCTGAGGAACAAAAGATCATCTATTTCCTCTCACCGCTCCAACGCACCATGGCCAATCTGCAGCCACAGCTCAACCTGGATATTATCGGCGCCGTCTGCGCCGATCTCTATCAAGATTCTGCACCCTGACTCGCCTCTCCAGCTGGCGTACCCACGCACAAGCCCCCGCGCACGCACCGGGGAGTTACGAGGACGGCGCATCACGCACGGGACAAATACGGCTCTTCTGACCGCCTTCCTTCTGCTGCACACTGGCCCTTCAGGCTTGCTCGTACACCTGAGGCCCGCAGCTTGCTCACTGGATTTTATGGTCTTAGCCATGGCACACAAGGGGAATTGAGCCGTCTGCGGTTCCCGAGGCTTTAGGGTTGCGCCTGCCCTAAAGTCAACATGCCAGTCCCTCTGCTTTTATTTTTTTTCTTACCGCCGCTCCTGCTTTTCTTCATGGCCACGAGAGGAGTCAGAGACAAATTTTTCTTCTTGTGATCTCCGCACGCGCAACGGGACAGCCCCTCGACGTCGCGGAGCAGCAAGCAATTTTTGCGCGGCTCGGACGATTTCACCGCCCCTGCCGGCACTTACTACCCCCCCCTCCCTCCCCCTCCGCCTGCAGCGAACTTCTCCCACAGCTCGCTCCCATAGATGGATTATCGAGGTCTCGGCCCCCTGCCGTGCCCTCTGGGGGGAAGCGTGTGGCGGGTTGATTCAACCCCCCCACAACACACAGGACAGTCAGCTCTCTTCTCTTGGTTTTTCCCGCTGCACTACTGAGATGTAATGTGCCATTCATGTATTGTGATGTAATGTGCCATGCATGTGTTGTGATGTAATGTGCCATTCATGTACTGTGATGTAATGTGCCATTCATGTATAGTGTTCATGCGTCCTGTCCTTACTGTGACCTAGAGACAGATCAATATGTAGATGTGCCTTGTAACCTCTTTGTCCTGCAAGCTGGAGCAGAGGACAGCAATCTGCCTATTGTTATGTAGGTCTTTCAAATGCAAATGTCTCATGCCTGTTCTGCAGTCCCTTTGATCGTACCAACTGCTGTGAATCCGCTTTGATGTATTGTCTGAGTTGGGTATAAATACTGCACAGGTTCTGTAACTCACTCTCTCAATCTCACTTCTGCAACTGCTGCTGCTGGACACAGACTTTGTGTCCTCCTTCTCTGAGAGCCGCTGAGCTCGCTCCCGGCGGGCATGCACGGCGCCGGAAGCGGAGCTCGTGACGGCGGTATGATTTAATAAACCAACTAAAAACTCCATCGCTGCTTATTTTTTCATGCCGCCGCACAATCACATTTCAGCCATCTGTGTTACCAGGGTCAAGCAAATCTCCCTTGGGCCTTCAGGAACTAGCAGTGCGCTCTGTAGGTTAAATTAACTGTTAAACTTATCCTGCTGCTTTAACCAATCAGATGTCTTCTGTACGTCCAGAGGTATGCATAGAAGGCATTCAAAAATGTCGACATTTTCACGTCTTTTGATTGGATGGTTAGACTCCTCCAAGCACACTGCAGAGGATCCTAGCTAGCAAAACGCCGATGCAAGGACTTGCTTAAGCAGCTACAACATACTGTATCTGTTTAAATATAATAACTGTTTCTCCACCCAAAATGGCTGACAGGGGAGAGGAAAGGATTTGGTCGCTGATATTTAAAAAAAAAATCAAATTTCCAGACGGACTTTTCAAGAAAAGCTGGTCATTGTGAAGAGAGGTCGGCCAACCCCGAAGCTAGCAGGCTCATCTCAGCCGGGAAAGGATTTGTCCGTCACTTCCATATTAGCAACGAGCGGTATCCTTGGATTACAGCCTCCAAGGAATGCTGCAAATTATCTTGCTGGCAATGTCTGTTGTTTGCAACTGATCGAGAGGATACTTGGAGCCAGACAGGGTTTGCAAACTTGAGCTGTTTAACCAAGGCAGCAGCAAGAGACCAAAGCATAGCCGCCAGCCAAACACTAGCAACAGCACTATTAAACCTCTGGGGAAACAAGAGTGTTTCTGCAGCTCAACAAACAAGTACACAGGGAAATGGAGCTCACAATGAAAAGGTAAAGATTTTTAAAACTATAATTTTATAGTTAGTTATCTTTAACATGCTTTGTGTGGATGGCCCAAAAGGCTATTTTTATGGTGCTTGGTATGACTGGCATATCGGGTAGATCACCACCAAAGGCCTAGCTGTAAAATCCGCCACTGATCTACTGTGGGCACATATGCGGTTTCCATATGCTTCACACGCTTGTTACTGTATGCTTATTGTTTACTGCACGTCTCAGAGGAACAAAAGGTCTGAACCTCCTAGGGGTAGCAGGAGGATGCGAAGTCTGGCCTTTTGTATGCAGAGAGACGGCTATGAAGGATTTCTTGACCACCAGGACTTCAGGTGGAGACAGAAGATCTGAAGGGGGGTGCATTGTGATTTGGGATGTAAAGACAATGCGACTGTTTGCTTTGATGTCCTGGGGTATAAAAGGACAGAGGTGGGGGCATGCCACCCTCTTTTCTGTTTTTTGGATGTTGGAGAATGTGGTGGTGAATAAAACTGATTTTCAGTAATAAACTCAGCCTCGTCTTTCCACACATCTCCACACTGGTGACCCTACGACGTATCATGAGCGGAGACGAATCTCCCGAGCTAGACTCGCCAGGAGCCAGCCAAACGAATGCAGCCACAGTCCACCTACCGGACTTCTGGCCGAACAATCCGCGCTCCTGGTTTAATGCAGTCGAGGCACAGTTCCACCTCCGGAGGATTTTGGTAGACACCACAAAGTTCTACCATGTGGTTGCAAAGCTGGACAACCACACAGCCCAGCAAGTGGAGAGCCTGATCAACCACCCGCCGGACAGTGACAAGTACAGCACGTTGAAGGCTGCACTCATTCGTTACTTCACCCCCTCGGTGCAGGAGCGAGCAGAGAGACTCCTGGCGCTGACTGAATTTGAGGGCGACAGACCTGCAGACCTGATGGGGAAGATGTTGGGTTTGAGAGACTCCAAAGATGATAACTTCATCTTCACCCACCTCTTCCTCAGAACCCTACCGTCAGAGGTGAGAGTGACCCTGGCCAGTTCACCACTGCTGGCCCGACGAGACTACCACGAGCTGGGCCAGGAGGCGCAGCGACTCGTCAACGCCAGTAAACGACGTGCGGCTGCGGCTGCGGCAGCGGAGCCAGGCGCAACGTCCGGAGATGGCAGGGGGCCAGAGGCTGCAGCACCAGACGCACCGACGACGGCGGCGGCAAGGGCTGGGAAACACGGAGCAGACGACGTCCTTTGCTTCTACCATCGCTGCTTCGCAGAGAAGATATGCAAGTGCATTCCACCATGCCACTTCAAGCACTCGGGAAACGCCAAGACCGGGGGTCGGTAGCAGCTGCGGCCCTTAGAGAGGAGAACAAGCTGCTCTACTTGAAGGATGCGCACTCGGGGAGGCACTTCCTCATGGACACGGGCTCCCAGCTGAGTTTCATCACACCTTCCTACGCTGACCGACTGGCGCCTTCCAGTGGTCCCCGGGTGTCAGCAGCGAACAGCTCGGCGATTAAGACCTTCGGTGAGAGGACTCTGCTTCTGTCTTTACACGGCCGCAATTTAGAATGGACTTTCGTCATAGCGGCAGTCAATTTCAACATGTTAGGGGCTGATTTTTTGTGCTCACATAGTTTGTTGGTCGATCTTGCTAACAGACGCCTGGTTAATGCACTCTTTTTCTTCTATCCCCTGTACAGCTCGAGTGGCCCTGCCAACAGCACAAGCCAACGTCACAGCTGCAGGTGGTAAGTTCCACACACTCCTCACTCAGTTCCCAGCACTCACGGTCCCAACGTTTTCGGCGACAGTGGCTAAACACGGGGTGGAACATTTTATTACTACCACCGGACCGCCCATTTTCGCAAAAGCTCGGCGCTTGGATCCAGTTAAACTGACCATAGCGCGCGAGGAGTTCGCCAACCTGGAGAGGTTGGGCATCATCAGGCGTTCGAAGAGCCCATGGGCTTCATCGCTTCACATGGTCCCGAAAGCTGATGGCTCGTGGCGGCCTTGTGGTGATTTCCGCAGGCTGAATAACGCTACAGCGCACGACTGCTACCCAATCCCGCACATCCAAGATTTTTCAGTTCATTTGGCGGGGGCGCCCGTTTTTTCTAAAATAGACTTGGTACGCGGTTACCACCAGGTCCCATTGCACGCTGAGGACATACCCAAAACAGCGGTAATAACTCCCTTCGGGCTTTTCGAGTTTTTGCGCATGCCGTTTGGGCTTAAGGGCATGGCGCAGACGTTCCAACGCATGATGGATGCGGTTTTGCGCGATCTCCCTTTCGTGTTCATCTACCTGGTCGACATATTGGTAGCCAGCGCGTCCGAAGACGAACACGAAAACCACCTCACAACAGTTTTCCGGAGGTTGGCAGAGCACGGGTTAATAATTAACCCGGCGAAGTGTCAGTTCGGGGTGACGCAGATTGATTTTTTGGGCCATCGCGTCTCCCCAGAGGGAGCGGTCCCTCTGCCTGACAAAGTGTGCGCAGTAACAAATTTTCCCCAGCCACAAACGGTCAAAGCGTTACAGGAGTTTTTGGGAATGGTAAATTTTTATAACCGTTTCCTCCCCCGCGCAGCGCAGCTCATGCAACCATTGTATGCTGCACTAAAAAAACAAAAACAAACAAATAAAGTCGAATGGTCTCCGGAGCGAGAGCGCGCATTTTCCGAAGTCAAAACAGCCCTGGCAAACGCTGCGTTGTTAGCACATCCAGTCCCAATGTCCCGCATAGCGCTCACTACTGACGCATCAGATGTGGCCATAGGGGCAGTCGTGGAACAGTTTGTGGCTGGAGCCTGGCAACCGCTCGCCTTTTTCAGTAAGACCCTGCGCGACAGCGAACAAAAATACAGCGCATTCGACAGGGAGTTGTTAGCTCTCCACTTGGCCATTCACCACTTCCAGTTCTGGCTGGAAGGACGCCGTTTCACCGCGTTCGTTGACCACAAGCCTCTGACTTTCGCGATGGCCAAGATTTCAGAACCTTGGTCGGGCCGGCAGCAGAGACAGCTGGCCGCGATTTCGGAGTTTACTACCGATATCCAGCATGTGGCGGGTAAACTTAATGTAGTGGCAGACTGCCTCTCGCGCGCCGTGGGGGCTCCCGCCCACGCGGAGGTAGATCCTGCAGCCATGGCCGCGGAGCAGGTTAGCGACGCGGAAGTCCGCGCAGCCCCGGTCTGCGTGGGGATAGATTATGCAGCCATGGCCGCGGAGCAGGTTAGTGACGCGGATGTGCGCGCGCTCCAGTCTGGACCAACAGGGTTAAGGCTGGAGAACAGGGTGCTGCAAGACGGTATGCCCCCCCTAATCTGCGATGTCTCCACTGGGAGGCCGTGTCCGGTGGTTCCAGCCGCGTGGCGCCGCCGCATTTTTGACTCGATCCATTCTCTGGCGCACCCGGGAGCGCATGCGTCGGTCAAAATGGTAGGAGAGAAATTTGTATGGCCGAGCCTGCGCAAACAAGTTAGAGAGTGGGCGGCAGCCTGCACAGCCTGCCAGCGGGCCAAGGTTCATAGAGACACGAGAGCTCCCTTGGAGCCGTTTCACATCCCGGCTAAAAGGTTTGATCATGTCCACGTGGACCTCGTGGGCCCCCTCCCGCCCTCACAAGGGTGCACACATCTTCTGACAATGGTTGACCGCACCACGCGCTGGCCGGAAGTGGTCCCGCTGTTGTCAACCACAGCCGAGGAGGTGGCGCACGCGTTATTAACGGCATGGGTAGCGCGTTTTGGAGCCCCGTCAGACATTACGTCTGACAGAGGCCCGCAATTTGTTTCCGAACTTTGGTCAGCGATGTCCCGCAGCCTGGGGGCAACGATCCACCGCACGACCACGCACAACCCGCAGGCTAACGGGTTATGCGAACGTTTTCACAGGTCACTGAAGGCGGCCCTCAGAGCGTCGCTTACGGATACAAATTGGGTGGACAAGCTACCATGGGTTTTATTGGGGTTGCGTTCTGCACCTAAAGAGGATTTAGAAGCCTCCCCAGCTGAGCTAGTTTTCGCACAGCCACTTCGGCTGCCTGGGGAATTTCTCCCAGATAATCCAGCGCCAGAGGTCTCCCCGGTTCAGCGGTTCAGAATCAGAATCAGAATCAGAATCAGGTTTATTGCCATTGTTCATGTAGTACACAAACTAGGAATTTGTCTCGGTACAATGCTGCAACATTAAACATGATAAGATAAGAGAAATAAACTATACATGTAATAAAGTGTAGGATAAGATTAAGTGATACTGGTCAACAGTTAAAATATATATTAGCCAGCAGCAGATACTGTGGAGAACTATATAGTGCAGTCGGTAATGCAGAAGAAAACAGTGATGATTGACATGAGTCTGGTTGAGCTGTTGTACATGGTGCACGAGAGTCAATAAGTCACTTAGTGTTCAGCAGTCTAATGGCAGAGGGGAAGAAGCTGTTCATGTGACGGGAGGTTTTAGTCTGGATGGACCGAAGTCTTCTACCAGAGGGGAGGGGGGCAAACAGTACGTGACCAGGGTGTGAGGGATCGGCTATGATCCGGCCAGCACGCCTCCGGGTCCTGGAGATGTACAGATCCTGGAGAGATGGGAGCTTGCAGCCGATCACCTTCTCAGCAGTGCGCACGACGCGCTGCAGCCTTAGTCTGTCCCTGGCAGTGGCTCCTGCGTACCACACGGTTATGGAGGTGGTGAGGATGGACTCGATGATGGCTGTGTAGAACTGCACTAACATCTTGGTGGGTAGCTTGAGCTTCCTCAGCTGCCGCAGGAAGAACATCCTCTGCTGGGCCTTTTTGATGAGTGAGCTGATGGTCAGCTCCCATTTGAGGTCCCTGGTGATGGTAGTGCCTAGGAAGCGGAAGGAATCAGCAGTGGTGATGGGAGAGCCTGAGAGGGTGAGGGGGGGGGGGGGCAGAGGAGTAGTAACTTTCCTGAAGTCTACAATCATCTCCACTGTCTTCAGAGCGTTCAGCTGCAGGTTGTTATTGCTGCACCAGGACGCCAGCTGGGCCACCTCTCTCCTGTAGGCGGACTCGTCGCCGTTGGAGATGAGCCCGATGAGGGTGGTGTCGTCCGCAAACTTGATCAACTTGACAGACTGGTGGCTGGAGGTGCAGGAGTTGGTGTAAAGGGAGAAGAGTAGGGGGGAAAGTACACAGCCCTGGGGTGATCCGGTGCTGATGCTAGTATAGTCTGAGACAGTCTTTCCCAGCCGCACATGCTGCCTCCGGTCCGTCAGGAAGTCGATGATCCACCTGCAGAGGGAGTCAGGCACGTTGAGCAGGGACAGCTTGTCCCGGAGCAGAGCGGGGCGGATGGTGTTGAATGCGGAGCTGAAGTCCACAAACAGGATCCTGGCGTAGGTTCCCGGGGAGTCCAGGTGCTGCAGGATGGAGTGGAGGGCCAGGTTGACTGCGTCGTCTACAGACCTGTTGGCTCGGTAGGCAAACTGCAGCGGGTCCAGGAGAGGGGTGGTGATGGACTTGAGGTGGGACAGGACCAGGCGCTCAAAGGACTTCATGACTACAGAGGTGAGCGCTACAGGTCTGTAGTCATTAAGTCCAGTGATCCGTGGCTTCTTGGGGACAGGGATGATGGTGGAGGATTTGAGGCAGGACGGCACGTGGCATAACTTAAGGGAGGTGTTAAAAATGTCTGTGAATACAGGAGCCAGCTGTTTCGCACAGAGTCTCAGGGTGGAGGGAGACACGCCGTCTGGGCCGGGGGCCTTGCGCGGGTTCAGTCTGGAGAACTGTTTGAGCACATCCTGCTCACTGATGATAAGGGGAGGGGGGGAGGAGGGGGGAGGTGCCTTAAATGAAGTAGGGAATGTGGAGGCTGTGGAGCTGGAGGGAGGGGGGGAGTTGGACACAGATGACGAGGTGTCAAAACGGGCATAGTGTTGGGACAGTCTTTGACAAAGGGCTTTGTCATCCTGACCTTTAGGAGCCTTAGGTCGATAGTTGGTGATTTGCCTCAGTCCTCTCCACACGGAAGCCGAATCATTAGCAGTGAACTGCTGCTGGAGTCTCTCTGAGTATAGAGATTTAGCCCTCTTCAGCTCTCTGTTAAACCGGTATTTAACCTCCCTGTAGCAGTCCCTGTCTCCACTTTTCAGTGCTGCTTCCTTCTCCTTCCTGATCTGTCTGAGCTTAGCTGTGAACCAGGGTTTGTCATTAGAGTAACTCACCCTGGTGCGTGATGGAAGAATGTTCTCTTCACAAAAGTGGATATATGAGTTCACAGTGTCCGTGTACTCATCCAGATCATGCGTGGCTCCTTTAAGCATGCCCCAGTCAGATATTTCCATGCACGTTTCCAGCTTCTCCTCAGCATCACTGGTCCGTATCTTCGTAGTGCTCACAACAGGTTTAGTGAGCTTCAATCTCTGTCTGTATGTGGGAATGAGGTGAACCATCACGTGATCAGATAATCCCAGCGCAGCTCGAGGGACAGCGCGATATGCGTCTTTCACTGTGGTGTAACAGTGATCCAGTGTGTTTAATCCTCTGGTGGGGCATTTAATAAACTGTTTGTAGCGGGGGAGATCGTGGCTCAGATTGCACTGATTAAAGTCGCCAGCCACGATAATCAGCGAGTCTGGAAAACTCCGCTCTGTGTGTTGAATGTGATCCGCGAGCACGCGCTGAGCTTCGCGCGTGTCCGCGTCGGGAGGGGCGTACACAGCGATCATTATGAAAGAAGCAAACTCCCGCGGGGAATAGAAGGGCTTGCAATTGATAACAAGAAATTCCAAGGCAGGTTACAGAATAGCACGGGCCCGAGCACGCTACCTGGCCCCGTTCACCACAGTTTTCCGCGTGTTTTTGTGCCTAAGTTTTTAAAAAATGCGGAGTTTGTTTTTGTCAGACATGATGCCCATCGTCCGCCTTTACGCCCACCTTATGACGGACCATATAGAGTGCTGGAAACAGGGGATAAGCATTTTTTGCTAGATTTGGGGGGCAGAAAAGAAAGGATTGGCATTAACAGACTCAAACCCGCTTTTGTGGTAGCTGACGAAGCTGTGCAATTGGCGAAGGCTCCTCGGCGCGGCAGACCCCCTAGAGAGCATTCCCCAGAACACCCACAGAGGTTGACTAACAGTTCTCATCCCCAGGCAGCAGATCCACAGCTGGAAGACGCCGTGGAAGTGGTACAGCCTGCTTACAGCAGATATGGGAGAAGGTTGAGACCTAAGCGGCACTTGGACTGATATGTAGTGATTTTATTATGACATGCAATCTGTGGTGACGTTGTTCCATCTTAGACGTTTGGGGGGGGGGGGGGTCATGTGGGCACATATGCGGTTTCCATATGCTTCACATGCTTGTTACTGTATGCTTATTGTTTACTGCATGTCTCAGAGGAACAAAAGGTCTGAACCTCCTAGGGGTAGCAGGAGGATGCGAAGTCTGGCCTTTTGTATGCAGAGAGACGGCCATGAAGGATTTCCTGACCACCAGGACTTCAGGTGGAGACAGAAGACCTGAAGGGGGGTGCATTGTGATTTGGGATGTAAAGACAATGCGACTGTTTGCTTAATGCCCTGGGGTATAAAAGGACAGAGGTGGGGGCATGCCACCCTCTTTTCTGTTTTTTGGATGTTGGAGAATGTGGTGGTGAATAAAATTGATTTTCAGTAATAAACTCAGCCTCGTCTTTCTACACATCTCCACACTACAATAATTTTAGTAAATTAATCATCATATTTTATTGAGATTGGTGTTGATATGGTTCTTCTATTTAGGCTCAGGAGCAAATTATGATAATAGCTTTGTAACTTGGAAAAACATTACATTGTGGAAAATTTATATATACACGTATACAAGGAAATAGTTGTACATGGATTCATTAGAAACAGGCCCCCTAAATGAACGAGGAAAGAAAATGTAAATTTATGACGAGTTACAGATGTAAGAAAAATCTTTCACGTTAGTTTGTCTGTTGATTAGACTGTATTTTACTTCGTAAATACTGTCTTGCCATTAATGGCACAAGGTAGCCTTACTTTCATTGTGTATAATTTCTATTTCACTCACCTCTATCACGGATCTGTGACAGAGACTTGAGCAGGAGGAGATGCTGCTGATGGGAAATATTTGAAGCCAGTGTTACATTAGTGTGTCAGATTCCTATATTAACTCTGAAAACACAGAGGAAGTGCCTGCTTGATCCCACTGCAACTTTTAACTGCAAAAATAAGCTGAAAGTAAACTACCTGGCTGCTGCTTGACTGTGTGCGTGCCGCACGGTCTTCCAGTCACATGAAGACAAGTGAGGCGCAACAGGCTGCGGACATTCTGATTGGCAGTTGGGGTGAGCAATCAAACAAAGAAAGCCTTCTGATTGGGTAGGCAAGATTGACAAGTGGACGGGCAAATGCCGCCCAGAACCACCCATGGCTCCACTCTGGGCCTTGGTGTGTAAGCAAAGTTCAACAGCCACCCATCTTTGATGTGAAGTTCTTGCAAGACTGACTTGCTTGTCCTGTGTAGTGTGTTAAGGCCTTGTCACACCTTGACAATCTAGGCAGCGTTTGCCAAACGTATAAAAATTGATCTAAAACGCTGGCATACACCGAAATTTTCATTTTTGGCTGTATGGATCGCGTTGTGGTGACCCACCACAATCTACAGGGACATTGATCCTCACACTCAGAAGGTCCGGAAGAAGCAGAGGACCATTCACATACAGACAGAGAGCCCCTGGGGAGACAACCAATTCAATTCAATTCAATTCAACTTTATTTATATAGCGCCATTTCACAACAACAGTCATCTCATAGCACTATCAACTGTAGGGGGAACCCCCACAGTTGCAGAAAGACCCCAGCAATCAGGCGATCCCCTGTGAGCAAGCACTTGGCGACGGTGGAGAGGAAAAACTCCCTTTTAACAGGAAGAAACCTCCAGCAGAACCAGGCTCAGGGAGGGGCAGTCATCTGCTGCGACTGGCTGGGGGGTGAGGGGATAGAGAAGAAGAAAAGAACAGACATGTAGAGAGCAAACAGCACGATGGGGACTCAATCTATGGGAGAGAACAAACAGATGTTAATGACCAGCAAAAAAAAAATATTTCATAGAGAGTGAGGAAAGGAGTGAGGCCCAGTGCATTACTGGAGGTCCCCCGGCTGACTAAACCTATTAGCAGCATAACTAAGGGAGGGTTCAGAAACACATGATCCCTCCCTAATTGTAGGCTATATCAAAAAGGTAGGTTTTAGCCCTATTCTTAAAAACAGAGATTGAGTCTGACTCCCGAATCCAGATTGGCAGCTGGTTCCACAGGAGAGGAGCTTGATAACTGAAGGCTCTGCCTCCCATTGTACTTTTGGAGATTCTAGGTATTACAAGTAATCCTGCATTTTGGGAGCGTAGTGCTCTGTTAGGATAATACGGTAGTATCAGATCTTTTAAATAAAAAGGAGCCTGATTATTTAGAGCTTTGTAAGTAAGAAGAAGGATTTTAAACTTAATTCTAAACTCTATGGGAAGCCAATGAAGGGAGGCCAGAACCGGAGAGATATGATCTCTCATTCTAGTACCTGTTAAAACTCTTGCTGCAGCATTTTGGATCAGCTGAAGACTTTTTAAAGATGTTTTAGGACAGCCTGATAATAAAGAATTACAATAATCTAATCTCGAGCTAACAAAAGCGTTGATCAGTTTCTCAGCATCACTCTGAGACAAGATGCTCCTAATTTTAGTAATATTACACAAATGATAGAAGGCAGTCTTAGAAACAAATTTAATATGTGAACTGAAGGACAGATCCTGATCAAAAATAATTCCAAGGTTCCTCACAGAGCTATTAAGAGAAAGAGTAACCGCATCCAAACTGAAAGTTTGATTTGGAAAGGAATTTCTAAGGTTTTTTGGGACCAACAAGAATGACTTCAGTCTTATCTGAATTTAATAGCAGGAAATTACAAGTCATCCAAGCTTTGATTTCCTTAAGACAGGCTTCTAACTTGGCTAATTGATTACTATCATCTGGCTTCATTGACAGGTATAATTGTGTGTCATCTGCATAACAATGAAAATGTATACAGTGCTTTCTAATAATGTCGCCTAACGGAAGCATATATAAACTAAAAAGAGTAGGACCTAGCACAGATCCCTGTGGAACTCCATGACTAAGCTTTGAGTTGAAAGAAAACTCATTATTTACATGAACAAACTGGAACCTATCAGATAAATAAGATCTAAACCACTGCAACGAAGTTCCATTAAGTCCAACATAGTGTTCTAATCTATCAAGTAGAACATTATGATCGATAGTATCAATAGCTGCACTAAGGTCTAAAAGGACAAGTACAGAAACAAGTCCATTATCAGATGCGATAAGGAGGTCGTTAGTGACCCTCGCTAAGGCTGTTTCAGTACTATGATGGATTCTAAACCCAGATTGAAACTCTTCAAGTAAACCATTTCCCTGCAGGTGGTCAAATAATTGCGTAGCAACAACTCTTTCTAAGATTTTTGAAATGAAAGTGAGATTAGAGATTGGTCTATAGTTAGCTAAAGCTCCTGGATCTAGCGTTGGCTTTTTGAGTAAGGGTTTAATTACAGCCGTTTTAAAAGCCTGCGGTACATGGCCTAAAGTTAATGAAGAATTGATTATATGAAGAATAAAGCTACCAATAAGTGGGAAGACTTCTTTAAATAACCTAGTAGGAATAGGGTCTAAAAGACAAGTTGAAGGTTTGGATGAGGAAACTATTTTGTCTAACTCACAAAGGTCGATTGGAGTAAACTCATCAAAACAGACATCAATAGAAGGAGTTGTAGTAGTTACAGTATTTAAGTTAACTGTGGGAAGAATCTGATTAATTTTATCTCTGATGGATGAAATTTTATTATTGAAAAAGTTCATAAAGTCCTGACCAGTCAGCTCAACCAGAACAATGGACTATTGTTTATACATCCCCGGATTAAGGAGAAGACGTCCGGGCGCCAGTTGGTCAGGCTAATCATATGTATTGACTGACATGTATATCAATATGCTAATGTGCCATGCATTCTCTCTGTCTGTATAACATACAAAAGAGCTGACGATACATGCCTCAGCAGCACAACAGCACAGCACAGCACTGTAGCTCTCAGAGCTACGATGTGTGTCTCATGATGATGGAGGAAATAAAACTCTGCAACCTTTCAGCTCGTCATACCTCGCCTGAACTTATTCCTTCACAGCATACTGACATAATGTCTGGCCCAGGAAACACGCACGCAGGCTCAGGATAGATTTAACAGCTTTATTCAACAAGCAGGTGTGTCTGAATGGATGTATGTGGTATGTGTATGTGTTGGGGGTGAACGTCGATGTGCAGGAAGCAGAGCAGCACGCCGTACAGCCGGACAACCCTATGGAGAGAGAGCAGAGGACAAGGGTAACAGGCACCACACCTGGACAGGGATAATGAGTCTGAGTGTTGCTTACTTGTGGGTACAGGTGGCTGGCGTTGGCAAGGGGAGAGCCCGGGAGACAGCGTACTGCAGAGCCTGCGTAGATGGTGAAGATGGGTCGGCGATGACGGGGGAAATCCGCCGCCGGGCAATCCACCTGTGCACAGGGGTGAAGAACTTGGAGAAAGGTAAGGGATGCTTACGCGTAGTTGAAGTCTTGCTGGTGATCAGAGGTTGATTCACGAGCTACGAAGTGCCGATGCGAACAGACGGCTCCAGACCGCAGCACTGGGCCGAGTGGGCTAAATAGCCCGCTGCTGACGAGGCGCAGGTGTGCGCGCAGCTGAAGCCGCTGATGAGCGGTGAGTCGTGACAGTACTCCCCCCCCCCAGCAGCGCCTCCTGGCGCTGGTTTGTCCGGATGCACCCGGTGGAACTCCGTGATGAGACTCCTGTCCAACACCAAAGAAGAGCGCACCCAGGACCTCCACTCAGGACCGAATCCCTCCCAGTCCACCAAGTACTGCAGCCCGCGACCTCGGCGCCGGGAGTCCAAGATGGAGGCGACTCTCCAGGCTGGGTGGCCGTCGATCATCATAGGCGCGGGCGGCGCTGCGGGCGGGGGGCAGAGAGGGTTGGAGACATAGGGCTTAATTTTGGAAACGTGGAAGGTGGGACAAATGCGGAGGGAGGGGGGGAGGGCCAGACGCACAGCCACCGGGTTAACAATTTTAGAAATGGTGTGGGGGCCAACGAAGCATGGGGCCAACTTCCTCTTTTCTCTCTTAAGGTGGATATCTTGAGCCGCCAACCAGACCTGTTGACCCACCTGGTAGGCAGGGGCCGATCTCCTGTGGTGATTAGCCGTGGTGCTGTTGCGCGCCGCCATGCGTAAGAGCGCGTCGCGTGTCTTGGTCCACAGAGCCCGACACCATCTCAGATGCGCCTGGATGGAAGGAACCGCCAGCTCCGCCTCCTGCTCCGGAGGGGGACATCCCTGTGGCAGAAGACTGAGCTGTGTTGTGGGCGTACTCTACCCAAGACAGGTGCGTGCTCCAGGAGGACGGTTTAGAGGAAGTGACGCAGCGTAGGGCAGCTTCCAGCTCCTGGTTGGCCCGTTCGCACTGCCCATTGGATTGTGGGTGGTGACCGGAGGAGAGGCTAACTGTGGCCCCCAGGGCGTTGCAAAAACACTTCCACACCTCCAAGACAAACTGGGGCCCCCAATCGGAGACGACGTCCACCGGTATCCCGTGTAGCCTGACCACGTGCTGAACCAGGAGGTCCGCTGTCTCCCGCGCTGTTGGAAGACCCCGAAGTGGCACGAAGTGGGCGGCCTTGGAGAATCGATCCATGATGGTCAACACGGCGTTATAGGAGTTAGAGGTTGGGAGACCGGTGACAAAGTCGAAGGCTATGTGGGACCAGGGTCTGCCAGGGGTCGGCAGGGGCTGGAGCAAACCCGCGGGGGGAGAATTTCCTGACTTGGCGGTGGCACACACAGGGCACGCCCGGACGTAGTTGGCGGCATCCTTCTGCAGACCTGGCCACCAGAAGGAACGCTGGAGGAGATCTACTAGCCGGGATACGCCAGGGTGACAGGCGAGTTTGGAGGTGTGAACCCAATGGATGACCTCCCCCCGGACAGAAGATGGAACGAATAGCCTTCCCTCCAGTCCGCCGCCAGGGTCCGGTTCGGTCTCCTGCGCCCTCCGGATCTCGTCCCTGATGGACCAGGAAATTGCCCCTACCACACACGAGCTGGGCAGGATGGTATGGCCCGGCTCCTCTGACGTCTCAGGGGCGAACTGCCTGGAGAGGGCATCGGGTAGGCAGTTCTTAGAGCCAGGGCGATAGGTAATGGTGAAGCGGAACCGGGCGAAGAACAGGGACCAGCGCGCCTGGCGGGCATTCAGACGTCTAGCAGATCGAAGATACTCCAAGTTCTTATGGTCCATCAGCACCACGAATGGTAATGCAGCCCCCTCCAGCCAGTGGCGCCACTCCTGCAGGGCGAGCTTGATGGCGAGAAGCTCCCTGTCCCCGACGTCGTAATTCCGCTTGGCCGGGGACAGACGCTGTGAGAAGAAGGTGCAGGGTCGCTTGACCCCATCGGTGGGTGATTGCTGGGATAGCACCGCCCCCACTCCCGTATCAGACGCGTCGACTTCCACCAGGCACTGCAGAGCGGGGTCGACCTGGGTCAGGACCCGGGAGGAGGAGAACTCCGTCCTCAACGCCTGAAACGCTGCAGCGACCTCTTCGGTCCAGTGGAAGGTGTTCTTGGGGGAAGTGAGACGGGTCAGCGGGGCAACGATGGCACCGAAGTTAGGCACAAAACGGCGGTAGAAATTGGCAAACCCAATGAATTGCTGGACCTGCTTCCTGGAGGTCGGTGTGGGCCATTCAACCACCGCTTTAACCTTCGCGGGGTCAGGTAGGACCTG
The DNA here is from genome assembly GCA_020510985.1 of Pholidichthys leucotaenia. NCBI lineage: Eukaryota > Metazoa > Chordata > Actinopteri > Cichliformes > Pholidichthyidae > Pholidichthys > Pholidichthys leucotaenia. The sequence continues at coordinate 143,243,348 of CM035842.1, read as the reverse complement.
GTTGTGTGAGATAACAAACCCTAAGAAGGAGGTGGTCTTGGCGTAAAACTCACACTTCTCGGCTTTGACATATAACCTGTTTTCCAGCAGCCGCTGCAAGACCCGCCTCACATGCACCTGATGTTCCTCTCGTGACCTGGAGAAGATGAGGATGCCATCCAGGTACACGAACACGAAGAGGCCGAGGAAATCATGCAGGATGTCATTGATTAGGCGTTGAAATACGGCAGAGGCGTTGGTCAGTCCAAAGGGCATCACCAGGTACTCAAAATGCCCACTAGGCATTCTAAAGGCTGTCTTCCACTCATCCCCCTCCCTGATCCAGACGAGATGGTATGCACTGCGAAGATCCAATTGGGTGAACCAGGTCGCCCCCTGCAGGGAGTGGAAGGCAGTGTCCATCAGTGGCAGGGTGTAACGGTCCTTCTCTGTGATGTCATTCAAGGCCCGGAAGTCAATACATGGGCGGAGAGACCCATCCTTCTTCGACACGAAGAAGAACCCTGCGCCGAGCGGAGACGAGGAGGGGCGGATGATACTTGTGTTGAGTGACTCCTTGATATAACTGTCCATCACTTCCCGCTCCGGTGCCAACAGGCTGTAAAGATGTCCCAACGGCAGGGGCGCCCCCGGGCGGAGGTTAATGGCACAGTCGTAGGGCTGGTGAGGAGGAAGCGACATCGCCCTGGACTTGCTGAAAACGAGACCCAGATCATGGAACTCCGAGGGCACCAGGGTGAGATCCGGAGGCGTGGCATCCTTAAGCGGGAGAGGAGAAGACGGGGCGCAGGCTGCGGATTGTAAGCAGGTGCCCATGCAGAATGAACTCCAGGCGGCGATCTTTCCTGTCTGCCAATCCAGCACGGGGTTGTGCAGACGCAACCAGGGGTACCCAAGGATGACAGGCGTCACAGAGGAAGACAGGATGTAAAGGGTGAGATCCTCTCTGTGGATACCCGAGATTATGACTGGGACTGGTTGCGTGCGATGAGTCACTTGTCCGAGGGGTGCACGGGAAAGGGTGATCAGGCTGAGAGGAGCGGCCAGAGGGTGGCAGGGAATGCCCAATTGGGTTGCCAGGCTCTCTGAAATGAAGCTCTGCTCTGCTCCTGAGTCCACCAGTGCGTGTGTGAGATGCCCCGTGGCGTTGTGACAGAATCGGACGAGCAAGGATAGACTTGTGAGGGGATTTGACTGGTTAGAGTCCGCGAGGCCCCCTACAGTGACTCGCGGACCTCCCCATTTGGCTTCTCCGGGCAATGCTCCACGGTGTGTTGATCTCCTCCGCAATACATGCAGAGGCCCAACTCCCGGCGGCACTGTTTCTCCGCTAGGGGGAGCTTTGACCGACCAACCACCATCGCCTTCAATTCCTCGGAAGACTCCGGTGGAGGTAACGCCAGGGGGCGGCCTTGAGGCGTGCGGACGGGGCCTCCACGCGAGCGGCTGATGGACTTCCGGTCGGTAGACTGTTCACGCAGCCTGTTATCTAAACTAATGGTGGTGGAGATCAGCTCCGCAAGTGTCTCCGGAAGACCTCGACCAGCCAGCTCATCCCTCAGACCAGAGCTGAGGCTGCAGAGGAAGATGCCACAGAGTGCGGCCTCATCCCAGCCAACCTCCTCCGCTGCAACCCGGAAGTCGATAGCATAATCCGCCGCTGACCGGCTTTCCTGTTGGAGACCAAGGAGCCGGTCAGTTAGGATGCTATCACGCCGGGAATGATCAAAGACCTCAAGAAAGCTCTGCACGAACTGGCTATAGGAGAGGTTCGCGTAACTGGGCTTCGCCATAACGGCGTAAGCCCAAGTTAGCGCTCGCCCCTCCAGAAGATTACCGATGTAGCCAATTCGGCTGTGGTCTGAGGGGAAATCCCCGGGAACGCGCAGAAACACTGACTCACACTGCATAATAAACCCCCGCGCTCCGCCGAGCTTCCCGCTGAAGCGGGCAGGGGTTGGGATCAGTGTGAGTCGAGTTGGCGTCCCCGAGGTAGACTGACCGGGCACCGGAGTGGCAGGAGCTAGCCCACCCTGGCGAGCCGAGGGGAACGCCTGCTGGGGGTCCAAGCGGTCTAACCGGTGAGTTATGTTAACCAACTGGTTTAAAATCACCTGCTGTTGATGGGCTATTAAATCCACCCGAGCCTCGAGGGTGGAAAGACGGCGTGCGAGTCCGCTGTCTGCTGAGCCGCTTTGCTGGAGCCGTACTGACATAATGTCTGGCCCAGGAAACACGCACGCAGGCTCAGGATAGATTTAACAGCTTTATTCAACAAGCAGGTGTGTCTGAATGGATGTATGCGGTATGTGTATGTGTTGGGGGTGAACGCCGATGTGCAGGAAGCAGAGCAGCGCACCGTACAGCCGGACAACCCTATGGAGAGAGAGCAGAGGACAAGGGTAACGGGCACCACACCTGGACAGGGATAATGAGTCTGAGTGTTGCTTACTTGTGGGTACAGGTGGCTGGCGTTGGCAAGGGGAGAGCCCGAGAGACAGCGTACTGCAGAGCCTGCGTAGATGGTAAAGATGGGTCGGCGATGACGGGGGAAATCCGCCGCCGGGGAATCCACCTGTGCACAGGGGTGAAGAACTTGGAGAAAGGTAAGGGATGCTTACACGTAGTTGAAGTCTTGTTGGTGATCAGAGGTTGATTCATGAGCTACGAAGTGCCGATGCAAACAGACGGCTCCAGACCGCAGCACTGGGCCGAGTGGGCTAAATAGCCCGCTGCTGACGAGGCGCAGGTGTGCGCGCAGCTGAAGCCGCTGATGAGCGACGAGTCGTGACACATATCCATAATGAGTTTTACAAATACATAACCAGGGCTTGACATTAACTCTTTTGCTCATTGGTCACTGTGGCTAGTGATTTTCCAGAGTCACTAGCTACTCAGCCTTTTCACTAGCCACAATTTTGTGGTTGGAAAATTATGTTTAATATGATCAAATTTGACAATCCCATGCTAAATTTTACTTGAAATAAATTTACAACCTTTTTAAATGTAAATAACCCTTATACATACATAATTTTATGCAGATTGTTTCCTCTATGCCATGTGTCAACACAACGGAAATAAGCTATAGACAGCTTGCTCCTTCTGTAATTGATAACATGATGGATAGTGTTTCAGCTTCTCTGCATCAGACTCTAGACTTGGTGGCCCCCTTAAAAAAGAAAAAGTCTAATCAGAGATTTCTAACTCCTTGGTTCAACACAGAAACTCGTAGCTTAAAACAGAAGACTCGTCAATTAGAAAGAAAATGGCGCTCTACTAATTTAGATGAAATCTATTTAGCTTGGAGAAATCATCTTTTAATTTATAAAAAATCTCTTAGAAAAGCTAGAACGAGTTATTACTCTGCATTAATAGAAGAGAACAAGAATAATCCCAGGTTTCTTTTCAGTACTGTAGCCAGGATGACAAAGAGTCAGGACTCTGTCAATCCTAGCATTCCCTTAGAGCTTACTAGTCAGGACTTTATGAACTTTTTCAATAATAAAATTTCATCTATCAGAGATAAAATCAATCAGATTCTTCCCACAGTTAACTTAAATACTGTAACTACTACAACTCCTTCTATTGATGTCTGTCTTGATGAGTTTACTCCAATCGACCTTTGTGAGTTAGACAAAATAGTTTCCTCAGCCAAACCTTCAACTTGTCTTTTAGACCCTATTCCTACCAGGTTATTTAAAGAAGTCTTCCCACTTATTGGTAGCTTTATTCTTCATATAATCAATACTTCATTAACTTTAGGCCATGTACCACAGGCTTTTAAAACGGCTGTAATTAAACCTTTACTCAAAAAGCCAACGCTAGATCCAGGAGCTTTAGCTAACTATAGACCAATCTCTAATCTCCCTTTCATTTCAAAAATCTTAGAAAGAGTTGTTGCTATGCAATTATTTGACCACCTGCAGGGAAATGGTTTACTTGAAGAGTTTCAGTCTGGGTTTAGAATCCATCATAGTACTGAAACAGCCTTAGCGAAGGTCACTAACGACCTCCTCATTGCATCTGATAATGGACTAGTTTCTGTACTTGTCCTTTTAGACCTTAGTGCAGCTTTTGATACTATCGATCATAATATTCTATTTGATAGATTGGAACACTATGTTGGACTTAATGGGACTTCGTTGCAATGGTTTAGATCTTATTTATCTGATAGGTTCCAGTTTGTTCATGTAAATAATGAGTTTTCTTTCAACTCAAAGCTTAGTCATGGAGTTCCACAGGGATCTGTTCTAGGCCCTACTCTTTTTTTTTTTTTCCACAATATCTTTATTGAACCTTTTTTTTTTTTTTTAACAAACATGATACAAACAATCAAACACTAACACTAAAGTACTACAAAAAAAAAAAAAAAATGCACTAAAAGCACCAACAACCACCAACAAAATCAAATCTTCAACAATGCTCCTCTGTTTAGTCTAGACAATCCAATACATAAGTATACATATTATGTTCACCAGTTTGGAATTTACTAGGTCCACACACATCATTCACCTTCTTCTTCAAGAGTTATGTTTAAATTTTTTACATAATCAATAAAAGGTCTCCATATATTCTCAAACACAATTTCCTTTGATTTTAGTATATATGTTATTCTTTCTAATGGAAGGTTTGTTAACATCTGTCTTAACCACTGAGTCACATCTGGTCTATGAGTCTTTTTCCATAATAGTGCAATACATTTTTTGGCATTAAGCAAACTGAGGTCTATGAATGTTCTTTCACTTTTATTAAAATTATGCTTTTCTGGGTACAGACCCAACAAAAACAGTTTAGGATTCAATATGATTTGTTTTGAGATTATTTTTTCAATTGTTACCCTCACCTCTTCCCAAAACATTCTTATTAATCTACATTCCCATAAACAATGAAATAGGGTTCCTTTACTTTCCATGCATTTTGTGCATGTATCTGGTATATTTTTGTTATATCTATTTAACTCCTCCGGTGTAACATACATCCGCATTAACCATTTGAAATGTATCAATTTAAGGCGTGCATTTATTGATTTGGTTTGAGCTTCTGTACAAGCCAATTCCCATTGTTCCTCTGAAATTTCAATTTGCAGATCTTCTTTCCAGTAGTTTAATCTTTTCAGTGAATTTTCACTTGAAGATAGTGTCAATGAGTTATAAAACTCTGAAATAATACCCTTTCTTTTACTATCTTTCATCATCATTTTTTCCAAGGATGAATAAATAGGTCGAGTGAGAGCTTTATTTTGATTTGATCGAATAAAGTTTCTAAGTTGAAGATATTTAAAAAAATGTGTTCTATTGAGATTAAATTTGATCCTCAGCTCTTCAAAAGACATTATGTTGTCTGCACATGGCAAATATAAATCCTGAATCTTTTGTATCCCTTTTAAATTCCATACTTTAAATACAGCGTCCGCTCTCCCTGGTTTAAAATATTGATTACCCCATATTGGACTAAATTGTGACAATAACTGTGGTTCTTTTAAATAGTTTTTAGCTTCACACCATATTTTGATCATATGCTTTACAAATGGATTTTTAACTTGTTTTTGTAATTTTTTTGCCGAATCTGAGTATATGAATATGGGAAGAGGTAAAGGTAAATTGTATGATTCCATTTCAGTCCAGTGAGGGAGATCATTTGATGAAAAATAATATGTCATAGACCTCAGTTGTGCCGACCAATAATACAACATAAAATTTGGACATTTCAGACCTCCACGATCAAATGGTAAATATAATAAAGACAAACGTAATCTAGCCCTCCTGTTGTTCCATATAAATTCCACTAACTTTTTTTTTATTCTTGAGAATAGATCTAAAGGTGGTGATAAGGGAATGTATTGAAATAAATAAAGTATTTTAGGTAAAATATTACTTTTAAGTATATTGATTCTCCCGATCATCGACATTGGTAGTGACATCCATCTCTGAGTTAACTCACTGATATCTGACATTAAGGCTTCATAGTTGACACTGGCGACTGATTCTAGCTTAGGCATAATTTGGATTCCTAAATATTTAAACTGATTTACAACATTGAATTGATTTACCTCAGGGGCTGGGTGATTTCTCTGGGTCTCATTTAGCATTAATATTGAAGATTTAGTTTTATTTATTTTATAGCCTGATATTTCCCCAAAATTCTTTATTAAATTCAACAAGGTTGGAATTGATTTTTTTAGATTCGACATAAACAAAATTATATCATCGGCGTACAGGGAGATTTTATGTTCTGTTGGTCCAACTTTAATTCCATATATTTGTGAATGTAAACGTATCGCTATCGCTAAAGGTTCAATTGCCATAGTAAACAGTAAAGGTGAAAGTGGACAGCCTTGTCGACATCCTCTATTGATTTTTATTGGTTTTGAAATATTGTTATTTGTTAGGATTTCTGCTGTAGCATTATTGTATATTATTTGAACCCATTTTATGAAATTATTTCCAAGTCCAAACCTTTGTAGGACTTCAAAAAGATAGGGCCATTCAACTCTATCAAAGGCCTTTTCGGCGTCCAATGATAGGAGAGCTGTATCCGGTGCTTCTTTATTAAAATAAATAATATTAAATAGTCTTCTTACATTATGGAAGCCTTGTCTACCCTTTATAAAGCCATTCTGATCTCGATTAATAATATTTGGTAAAATTTCTTGTATTCGTCTTGCTAAAATTTTACAGATTATCTTAAGGTCGGCGTTTAATAGGCTTATTGGTCTCATATTTTCACATTTATTAGAGGGCTTACCTGGTTTTGGCAGCAGTATAATTAAGGCATTATTTATGTATGATGGTAAATTATTATTTTGAAATGCTTCTAAAACCATTTCCAAAAAAGGTTTTATTAATTTATTCTTAAATTTTTTATAAAGGTCAACTGGAAGACCATCTGGTCCTGCACTTTTTCCTGATTTCATATTATCAATGGCTAGCCCAACTTCTTCTTGACTAATTTTAGACTCCAATATCTCCCTGTTTTCATTTGGAATACACGGTATAGATAGTTCGTTCAAAAACCCATTTAGTTTTGTTAAATCAGGTTCATTTTTGGTATCATATAATTTTTCATAGTAATCTCTAAAGGCTCTATTAATTTCTAAAGGATCTATAACTACCTGTCCGTTACTTATAATACTGGTAATTGGTGTTTTAATTTCCAATTGTTTAATCTGCCATGCTAATAATTTTCCTGATTTTTCACCTTGTTCATAAAAAGATTGTTTCAATCTTAGAAGACTCGAGGCAGCTCTATTCGCTGATTTTTTGTCGTATTCAGCTCTCAAAATCAGTAATTCATTCTCCAACCTTGGGTCACTTCCTGCATACACTTTTTCCTGAAGATTTTTTATTTTATGTTCCAATTTAGCTCTCTCCTCTCGAGTCTTCTTAGATTTTGATCCTGTATAACTAATAATATGTCCCCTAATAAAAGCTTTGAAAGCCTCCCACTTTACACATGCTGATGTTTGTGTAGTATTGATGTCAAAGAACTCGTCTATCTGTTTTTCTATATACTTGACAAATTCCTCATCCTGAAGCCATTTATGCTGAAATTGCCATCTACCTGATTCCTTTGTCAATTTTTTATCTACATATATTAGACAACAGGGTGCATGATCAGAGATCACGATGTTATCATAAAAGCAGTTTTGAATCTTGGACCTTAATTCTGTGGAAATCAAAAAATAATCAATACGTGAGAATGTCTTGTAGGTACTGGAATAACAAGAATAGGCTTTAACTTGTGGTTTCATTTCTCTCCATATATCTAACAATCTCAATTCTTTCATAAAATGATTAATAGTCATCCTACATCCAATGTGCGTACAATCCAGTCCTGTTGATCTATCCACACCTGGATTCAATGTACAATTAAAATCCCCTGCTATTATATGTTGCCCTGTAAGTGATGATAAGATGAGAAATAAATTAGCAAAGAACTTCTGATCATCTATATTGGGACCATATAAGTTCACAAGATTTATATTTTCTAATAGCAAAGAACCTTGAATGATTACATATCTTCCAAATTTGTCTCCAATTACATTTTTCACTTGAAAAGGAACTGATTTATGTATGAGAGTCATAACTCCCCTGGCTCGGGATGAAAATGAAGAGGTGAATACACTTCCCTGCCATCTACTCCTAATTCTTTTAACATCCTCCTCTATCAGATGAGTTTCTTGTAAAAACACAATTCTTGAACCCATGTCCTTTATTTTATTCATAACTTGTTTAAGTTTTTTTAAATTTTGTAGACCTCTGCAATTCCATGAAGTTAAATTAAGATTAACACTTTGGTCCATGATCAATAGAGAGTTTGGGATTACCTTGCAGTGTAAACATGCTCATACAGAGAAGCAAAAACATGAGTGGTTGAACATTCATCCTACAGACTACACACAAACAAATTTCCCCTTCCCACACTTGTGGCAAACCCCCCAAAATCAAAAGAAAAATTCTGTCTCCCGATATAGCCATCGACCGTTCCACACCCACGGGGAACAGCCTAAGCCACTCCTTCTTCATCCTCCCAATCACCCTAACTCTACTGCTTTTAATGACGTAACATTAACTCTCCTCTGTAGTTTTCCAACTTAACTCCAAAATTTTTAACAACTTTGTACATCATAGTTTTTTTTTTGTTTGTTTGTTTTGTTTTTGTTTTGTTTTTTTAATATATAATACAATCTATATTTTGTAAACTTACTATTTACTTCAAGTCAGTCAGATGCCTATGCAAATGCTTAATTATTCTACCTTATATTTTGTTCATGCTTAGCTCCCACCAGTCTCTTCTTCTTCTTTGATCTTCTTGATGAACTCCTGCGCCTCCTCTGGGGTCTTGAAGATGTGGGTTCTGCCCTCATACGTGGTCAGCAGTCTCGCAGGATAGATTACACCATGACGAATCCCAAGGTTGCGCAGCTCCTTACGTACGGGATCAAACTGCTTCCTCAATTGCTGGATTCCTGTGGCCAAATCTGGGTAGAACCGCACCTGCTGGTCCTGGTGTTTAATCTCTCCTTTAGCACGTGCAGCGTTGAAGATCTTCATCCTGTCTCTGTTGCTAAGAAACTTCATAATTAAGGTCCTCGGCGGTCCCTTATCTCTCCGTGGGCCAATACGATGTGCTTTTTCCAGAACCACTGCTGATTGCAACTCCTCGCTGCCCAGCACCTCCGGAATCCACTTTTCCAGAAAGGAACATACGTCCCGACCTTCTGATTCCTCTGGAAGACCCACCAGCCTCAAATTATTCTGTCTCGACCGAGATTCCAAATCCAAAATATTATCTTCCAGAGATTTTTTTTTTTTTTCCAAAGTGCGCACCTTTAATTGAAGACGGGTGACGTCATCTTCAGCACTAGCGAGACGGAGCTCCATCTGCGCCGTTCGTTCTACACAGTCACCCAATTCTTTTCTTATTCCTTCCAACGCTGTCATAATCCCATCAAATCTAGAGGAAAAGTCCGCTCTCATTGAACTCATGGCTGCCATCAGCGCATCTGCGCCATTCCCCGCAGAAATCGCAGCGTTGCCAGCCTCCTCCGCCATATATGGAGTTTTGTTTGCTGCGTCACAGACCTGAAAGTCCGTTAATTTGGACTGTTTCGGCGGCTCGCTTTTTCCTTTTCCTGGTTTTCCAGCCTTAGGCTTCGCCGACATATCCTCGCCCAAATGCTGGGATACGTTCTGTCCCAAATGAGAGAGTTATTTGCCGATTTTTTTTTTCCAGGAGCAGAGCAGAGCGAGACACGTCCGTCCTACGTGGCAGCCATAACCGGAAGTCAGGCCCTACTCTTTTTAGTTTATATATGCTTCCGTTAGGCAACATTATTAGAAAGCACTGTATACATTTTCATTGTTATGCAGATGACACACAATTATACCTGTCAATGAAGCCAGATGATAGTAATCAATTAGCCAAGTTAGAAGCCTGTCTTAAGGAAATCAAAGCTTGGATGACTTGTAATTTCCTGCTATTAAATTCAGATAAGACTGAAGTCATTCTTGTTGGTCCAAAAAACCTTAGAAATTCCTTTCCAAATCAAACTTTCAGTTTGGATGCGGTTACTCTTTCTCTTAATAGCTCTGTGAGGAACCTTGGAGTTATTTTTGATCAGGATTTGTCCTTCAATTCACATATTAAATTTGTTTCTAAGACTGCCTTCTATCATTTGCGTAATATTGCCAAGATTAGGAGCATCTTGTCTCAGAGTGATGCTGAGAAGCTGATCCACGCTTTTGTTAGCTCGAGATTAGATTATGGTAATTCTTTATTATCAGGCTGTCCTAAAACATCTTTAAAAAGTCTTCAGCTGATCCAAAATGCTGCAGCAAGAGTTTTAACAGGTACTAGAAAGAGAGATCATATCTCTCCGGTTCTGGCCTCCCTTCATTGGCTTCCCATAGAGTTTAGAATTAAGTTTAAAATCCTTCTTCTTACTTACAAAGCTCTAAATAATCAGGCTCCTTTTTATTTAAAAGATCTGATACTACCGTATTATCCTAACAGAGCACTACGCTCCCAAAATGCAGGATTACTTGTAATACCTAGAATCTCCAAAAGTACAATGGGAGGCAGAGCCTTCAGTTATCAAGCTCCTCTCCTGTGGAACCAGCTGCCAATCTGGATTCGGGAGTCAGACTCAATCTCTGTTTTTAAGAATAGGGCTAAAACCTACCTTTTTGATATAGCCTACAATTAGGGAGGGATCATGTGTTTCTGAACCCTCCCTTAGTTATGCTGCTAATAGGTTTAGTCAGCTGGGGGACCTCCAGTAATGCACTGGGCCTCACTCCTTTCCTCACTCTCTATGAAATATTTTTTTTTTGCTGGTCATTAACATCTGTTTGTTCTCTCCCATAGATTGAGTCCCCATCGTGCTGTTTGCTCTCTACATGTCTGTTCTTTTCTTCTTCTCTATCCCCTCACCCCCCAGCCAGTCACAGCAGATGACTGCCCCTCCCTGAGCCTGGTTCTGCTGGAGGTTTCTTCCTGTTAAAAGGGAGTTTTTCCTCTCCACCGTCGCCAAGTGCTTGCTCACAGGGGATCGCCTGATTGCTGGGGTCTTTCTGCAACTGCGGGGGTTCCTCCCTACAGTTGATAGTGCTATGAGATGACTGTTGTTGTGAAATGGCGCTATATAAATAAAGTTGAATTGAATTGAAAAATAGAAGAGAAATACTGTTTAATTATTAACAGGAGTAAATACTGGAAAGCAGTCGAGAAACATGAAGTACAGGTAGATTTGGGGTCAGTCCCAATTCTCATTTGTACCTCTTCCTCTTTGCCTTCCCCCACCCCTTGGTCTTTGAAATCAAAGGCCAAGAGGGTAGGTGTTGAAAATGACCCCTATGAATTGGGACTGCCCTTCAGGGCTGCACAACGTCATTAGTAATTGCTGATGGATTTAATCTATATGGACACTACCTGTTTTCACTACAAAAAAATAGAAGAAAAAGAAAAGTGATGAGAAAAAAATCTCATCTTAAGGAGAAAAATGCCTCAAATTTACATGAACAATTCTAATCAGTAGAAAAAGTCAGAAATTTACTAGAAAGAAAGTTGTAAATTCAGAGAAAAACTTGGACCCCCTGGTGGGCTGTTTTTGGCCCATGGGCCACACGTTTGATACCCCTGGACCAGCACATTAAAAATACATAATGAGAGGTTTTACCTCCATGAAATACAGTGACTGTATATCACAAACATACTGTAATAGATAATCACAGATAAAAGTTCGCCTCAGAAGAAGCTTCATTTGCTCTTTACAGCAACATAAAGTTTAATCACTTTTTCTTTCTCTGTCATATGAAAACTTAAATTTGCACAATTGCGGATGGTAAACAGGAACTTCTTGCTCTAAAAATAATCATATTTAACCACAGAGGTAGGAGCTGATGTGGGGGAAGAGCACAGGTTATTCTCACCACTGGGACAATAGGAGATCAGGGGCAGTTGTTCCCCTGATCTGATCACTGAGAGCGGCTACTGTCTGTCCATCACTGTTTCAAGTGGAAATAAAATAAGCCTACCTGCAGAGCCAGACTCCTGGGCTGCAGCTGTCTGACAATGGACCAATGACAATAGACTGCGTGTGCAGATACTGTTTATGGAAGTTGTAGTTTTGTAGTCTCACTTTGCAATAGGTTTATTAATTAGATGTCATTTGAGAAAACTACAGCCTGCAAAAATGGCTAGTGGAAGTCGCTGTCTTACCCGCCACAGCCTTAATATACCTGCCAGGGGCGGGTGGGCAGGTATTAATGTGAAGTCCTGTACATAATGTATTAGTAACTTACGTTTCAATAACTTATAAGTAACTTAAACCAACGAATGCTTAGCGTGTTGTCGGCATTCACAACTTATGCCCACCCAGTCTAATTTATGCATAGCTTATCCTAACTTATGCAGAGAGCGTTCATGCCAAACTGCCATAGTCTCCCAATCCATGAATCCTAGCTGTGTGAGAGATCATCTTTGTTCAACCGAGATGATTCTCCTCTCCAAAGACCAATACATTGCTGCCAAATCTGTCAGGTCGGTCACGTCTGAAACAGCTGATGTGACACGTCATGAACGTCAGATGACAGTCGTCACAACGTGGCTCAAAGGCACGTGAACTGATGGCAATAAAAAAGTTTATTTTCAATAAAGTGGAAGAAAAAAAAATGCAAGGAGTGTGCTTTTGCCGCTGTGGACCCAAAAACATCACAGAGCAGCAACCAAGGGAGAGCAAAGTGTGATTTATCATGGAAAACAGCTGAGCTCTGTGCTTCGGGTAATCAGCTGATTGGATCCACCTCCTCCAGTGTTCTGACATTTTGGCGTATCTATCAAAACAGCACTGGACAGCTGATGGTACAGACTGCAGTCAAAGATTAAAAAAAAAAAAAAAGCATGACAAGGAGGGCTAAATAGTGATTTGGATCTTCATAATATCCTCAGAAATGTCCCCAACAGGTCCAATTACACGAACAAGTACATGTGTGTAGTGTTCTCTGTGTGTGTGTGTGTGTGTGTGTGTGTGTGCATGCGTGCGTGCACATGCACAGAACAGAGAGCAGGTGGATCAAGTCTCCTCTTAATTAGTAAAGGTGTCACCTAGTCTACACACAGACCATCACAGTAAAAACATGTCAAGGTAGGAAACATCTCTTTACTTTGTCTGAATAGAAAAACAAGGCCAGTTTATCTGGGTTCCTCCTGTGACCCAATGCTGCCAATACGCCATTATATGATAGCTGTAAGTTAGAAACTTGTTCAGTAAGTTACACATAGGCTCAAAGAGCACTACTCATGCTAGAAACAAGTTTTGGATACGCTATACATTTATCTTTTTTTTTTTCCACAATATTTTTTATTGAACCTTTTTTTTTTTACAAACATAGCACACACAGTCAGACACTAACACAAAAGTAATTTAAAAATTAAAAAGAACAATAACAAAATAAAAAAAGTATAATAAAAACGACAACAGCCATTAACAAAAACAAGTCAACAACAATGCTCCTCTGTTTAGTCTAGGTCAGGGGTCACCAACCTTTTTGAAACCAAGAGCTACTTCATTGGTATCGAGTCATGTGAAGGGCACCAGCTTGACACACTCCTCTAAAATAACAAATTGTGTGTGTGTGTGTGTGTGTGTCTATATATATAGACACACACATAAATAAATAATTATCAATAACTTAGAGTGGGTAACAGACAAGATCAATATTCAACACTTTATTTTATTAATCTCAGCAATTGTTCAGATGATCCCTTCTACATTTCATTAAAAAAATGTCCAGTTTTCACCAGTCCCTTTTAACCATAAAAAACTAAACCCTTTTAATTCATGAACTATGTTGAACCATGTTTGAAAAAGTTCTGCAACATTTAAGAAAAATCAACTTTCATATTAAATAAATCTTATCACATTTTTAACTGAACAAATCTGCTGCAATTCTGCTCAAAATCTGTTACATTTAATAAACACACTTTTGTGTGTTCTTCACTGGAATTATATCCATACAGTTCTTGCCAAGAATCATGCTTGAGCAACCTGCACTGTCCTTTCATGAGAAGAAACTAAACAAGCACTGAGAGTGCTTATATGCACGGTGGCGCAGTGGTTAGCACCGCGACAGCAGTTTACCCTCGGCCGGGGGATCGCGGGGATCGTGGGTTCGATCCCGGCCAACAGTGATCTGTGTGGAGTTTGCATGTTCTGGTGGTGCATGTTCTCGTTTTTCATGCAAAAACATGCAGGTTAGGGAGTTAAGGGGCGCTTGCGCACGCAGCGGCTGGTGGCTTGTTACCGGACTGCAGAACAAATCTACCTACGGGTACAACATAAGTCCAAAAAAAAAAAAAAAAAAAAAAGAGTGGGTAGTGAAGTGGCGCTTCGCCATCGCCCCGCAAATGAAACACACGCAGCTTCCTTTCACGGTAGTAAAAAAGAACTCTTCCTCCCGCTCACTTTGAAAATGATAAATTTTCTGTCTTTTTTTTGCCATGTTTTTGGGCTTGGAAACCGCATTGCGCTCACCATCTTAACTGCCCGCTAGCTAAGCTTACGCTCCACAAGCGCGAAGGTTTTGTCATGCGCACAATACTGACCTTTGAACTAGGTCAGAGTTCACCTTAACTTTACGTATAATAAACATATTTTCCATCCATCCATCTTCTACCGCTTTTCCGGAGGTCCGGGTCGCGGAGGCAGCAGTTCAAGCAGAGAAGCTCAGACTTCCCTCTCCCCAGCCACCTGCTCCAGCTCTTCAGAGGGGATACCAAGGCGTTCCCAGACCAGCTGGGAGACATAGTCTCTCCACCGAGTCCTGGGTCTGCCCCGGGGTCTCCTCCCAGTGGGACGTGCCTGAAACACCTCAAGTGGAAGGCGTCCAGGAGGCATCCTGATCAGATGCCCATACCACCTCAACTGACTCCTTTCAATGTGGAGGAGCAGCGGTTCTACTCTGAGCCTCTCCCGGATGACTGAGCTCCTCACCCTATCTCTGAGGGTGAGTCCAGCAATCCTACGGAGAAAGCTCATTTCAGCCGCTTGTATCCGCGATCTCGTTCTTTCGGTCATTACCCAAAGCTCGTGACCATAGGTGAGAGCAGGAACGTAGACTGACTGATAAATCGACAGCTTTGCCTTAGAACTAAGCTCCCCCTTCACCACAACAGACCGGTACAACGTCCGCATCACTGCAGATGCTGCTCCAATCCGTCTGTCGATCTCTCGCTCCATTCTCCCCTCACTCGTGAATAAGACCCCAAGATACTTAAACTCCTCCACTTGGGGCAGGAGCCTGTCCCCAACCCAGAGAGGACAATCCACCTTTTTCCGGCTGAGGACCATGGACTCGGACTTGGAGGTGCTGATTCTCATCCCAGCCGCTTCACACTCAGCAGCAAATCGTCCCAGCAAGAGCTGTAGGTCATTGCTGGATGAAGCCAACAGGACAACATCATCTGCAAACAACAGAGATGAGATCCTGTGGTCACCAAGCATGACACCCTCCATTCCCTGGCTGCGCCTAAAAATCCTGTCCATAAAAATTATGAACAGGATCGGTGACAAAGGGCAGCCCTGGCGGAGTCCAACTCTCATTGGGAATGACTCTGACCGAGTGTTGGCAATACGAACCAAACTCTCACAACGGTCGTACAGAGACCGAATAGCTCGTAACAACAAGCCCGATACCCCATACTCCCGAAGCACCCCCCACAAAAATCCACGAGGGACGCGGTCAAATGCCTTCTCCAAGTCCACAAAACACATGTAAACTGGTTGGGCAAACTCCCACGAACCCTCGAGAATTCTCGAGAGGGTAAAGAGCTGGTCCGATGTGCCACGGCCAGGACGAAAACCACATTGCTCCTCCTGAATCCGAGGTTCGACCAACGGCCGGACTCTCCTCTCCAGTACCTTGGCATAGACCTTCCCAGGGAGGTTGAGGAGTGTGATCCCTCTAAAGTTGGAGCACACCCTCCGGTCCCCTTTTTTAAAGAGAGGAACCACCACCCCGGTTTGCCATGCCAAAGGCACTGCCCCCGACCTCCACGCAATGTTGCAGAGGCGTGTCAACCATGACAACCCAACAACATCCAGGGCCTTGAGGTACTCGGGGCGAATCTCGTCCACCCCTGGGGCCCGGCCACCAATGAGATTTTTAACCACTTTGGCGACCTCAGCCCCTGTGATAGGCGAGTCATCCCCCTCGTCCCCAACCCTGCTTCCTCTGTGGAAGGCATATCAGTGGGATTGAGGAGATCCTCGAAGTATTCCTTCCACCGCCTGACGATGTCCCCAGTCGAAGTCAACAGTGTCCCATCCGCACCATACACAGTGTGGACGGGGAGCTGCTTTCCCCTCCTGAGCCGCCGGACAGTTTGCCAGAATCTCTTTGAGGCCGACCAAAAGTCTTGTTCCATGGCCTCACCGAACTCCTCCCATACCCGGGTTTTTGCTTCAGCAACCACCCGAACTGCACTCCGCTTGGCCTGCCGGTACACCTCAGCTGCTTCGGGAGTCCCACAAGCCAACCAAGCTTGATAGGACTCCTTCTTCAGCTTAATGCCACCACGAGATGCACCGACCACCTTGCGGCCGCAGCTCTGGGCAGCCGTTTCAACAACAGAGGTGGAGAACATGGCCCATTCAGACTCCATGTCTCCAGACTCCCTCGGAATATGGTTGAAGTTCTTCCGGAGGTGGGAGTTGAAGACCTCCCGGACAGGGGCCTCAGCCAGACGCTCCCAGCACACCCTCACTATACGTTTGGGTCTACCAGGTCTGAATGGCTTCCTCCCCTGCCATCGGATCCAACTCACCACCAGGTGGTGATCAGTTGACAGCTCTGCACCTCTCTTTACTCGGGTGTCCAAGACATACGGTCGCAGGTCTCCGCCTTTGACCGCCACCTGATCCACATAGCACCGGACCCCCATGATCCCTCCTGCAGGTGGTGAGCCCACTGGAGGGCGGACCCATGTAACTCCTTCGGGCTGAGCCCGGCCGGGTCCCATGGGTGGAAACCCGGCCACCAGACGCTAGCCTTCGAGCCCCTCCCCCAGGCCTGGCTCCAGGGTGGGGCCCCGGTAACCCCATACCGGGCGGGGTACACTGAATCCTTGATATACAATTTATCATGAGAGTCTGTTGGATCGTTCTTAGTCCGGCCCTTCACCCAGGACCAGTTTGTCTTGGGAGACCCTATCAGAGGCAAATTGCCCCGGACAACATAGCTCCTGGGATCACTGGGGCACGCAAACCCCCCCACCACGATAAGGTGACGATCCATGAGGGGGATAAACATATTTTCTTTTCTTTTTTTTTTAAGACATTGTCATTTTAAAATCTATATAAATGCAAGTGTGTTTTTAAAAAATATAAAAAATATAAAATAAAAAATAGCGGCAGAAAAAATTACATCTGCAGCTCACTTGCAAGTTGTGCTATTTTTAGAACAGGCCTGCGGGCGACACATGTGGTCCCTGCGGGCGACATGGTGCCCGCGGGCACCGCGTTGGTGACCCCTGGTCTAGGTAATCTATTACATAAGAATACATACTATACATTCACCAGCTTGGAATATGCAAGGTCCACATATATCATTCACCTTCTTCTTCAGAAGTTATGTTTAATTTCTTTACATAATCAATGAAAGGTCTCCATATATTCTCAAACACATTTTCCTTTGATTTCAGTATACTGTATATGTTATTCTTTCTAGTGGAAGGTTTGTTAACATCTGTCTTAACCACTGAGTCACCTCTGGTCTATGAGTCTTTTTCCACAGTAATGCAATACATTTTTTGGCATTAAGCAAACTGAGGTCTATGAATGCTCTTTCACTCTTATTAAAGTTATGCTTTTCTGGATACAGACCCAACAAAAACAGTTTAGGGTTCAATGTGATTTGTTTTGAAATTATTTTTTCAATTGTTACCCTCACCTCTTCCCAAAACATTCTGATTTTTCTACATTCCCATAAACAATGAAATAGGGTTCCTTCACTTTCCATACATTTTGTGCATGTATCTGGTATGTTTTTGTTATATCTATTTAATTCCACTGGTGTAACATACATCCGTATTAACCATTTAAAATGTATCAGTTTAAGACGTACATTTATTGATTTGGTTTGAGCTCCTGCACAAGCCATTTCCCATTGTTCCTCTGAAATTTCAATTTGCAGGTCTTCTTTCCAGTCATTCGGTGTTTTCTGTGAGTTTTCACTTGAGTATAGTGTCAATGAGTTGTAAAACTCTGAAATAATACCCTTTCTCTTACTATCTTTCATCAAAATTTTTTCCAAAGTTGAATAAGTAGGTCAGGTGAGAGCATTATTTTGATTTGAACGAATAAAATTTCTAAGCTGAAGATATTTAAAAAAGTGTGTTCTATTAAGATTGAATTTAATCCTCAGTTCTTCAAAAGACATTATGTTATCTGAGCGTGACAAATATAAGTCTTGAATCTTTTGAATCCCTTTTAAATTCCATATTTTAAATACAATATCCGCTCTCCCTGGTGTAAAATATTGATTACCACATATTGGGCTAAATTGTGACAGTGAGTGTGGTTCTTTTAAATATTATTTGATTTCACACCATATTTTAATCATGTGGTTTACAATTGGATTTTTAACTTGTTTCTGTAATTTTTTTAGCCAAGTCTGAGTATATGAATAAGGGAAGAGGTAAAGGTAAATTGTATGATTCCATTTCAGTCCAGTGAGGAGGATCATTTGATGAAAAATAATATGTCATAGACCTCAGTTGTGCTGACCAGTAATACAACATGAAGTTTGGACATTTCAGACCTCCACGATCAAATGGTAAGTATAGTAAGGACAAACGTAATCTAGCCTTCCTATTGTTCCATATAAATTGCACTAACTTTTTTTTAATTCTTGAGAATAGATCTGAAGGTGGTGGTAAAGGAATGTTTTGAAATAAATAAAGTATTTTTGGTAAGATATTACTTTTAACCTCTTGCACTCCGGTGTACCACGGACGGGCACGTCTCTGCGTCCCAGAGCGCCCTCGTGCGCGCACTGAAAAAAAAAAGGCTCCATTTCCGTTCTTCCACTACAGACACAGCCGCGAACAGATCAGATATGATTGACCTCTCATTCGACTAATAAGAACCTTGAATTGGGTTTCTGAAACCTTGAAGAACCAATGACTGAAAACCTAGCAAGAAGGACCCGCCTACCAAGGCTGTGAATGCAGCGAGCCAATTGAAGCACAGAAGTTTGCGAGCTGTTTTGTGTAAGGCTGGGTGAAGACAGACTGACTGCTGCAGCAGATGAAAAAAAGGACCCGCAGGAAGAACCTGCCACAGACCCAGCAGCACGGAGACCAACCACAAGTGCAACCTGTGTGACAGGGACTGCCATTCGTGCATCGGCCTCTTCAGCCACAGGCGGTGCTTTTTTTATTTTTTATTCCAGCAGAATAGATGTTTAGGATTCTCTTCCATGGTCATCATAGACCGACGGAGGCCGACGACGAAGGTCGTAAATCATTTGCCAAAACCGTAATCATGGAAGCCCAAAACCGCAATAATGGAATTATAATATAATGGAACCGGGTCACGAGACCAGAACCACGAGTCCGTAACAAGGTTCCAGCGTCGCGTTCGTCTGACAATGAGGAAGAGAAGTTCGCCAGGACGCTGCTGTGAAGAGGTAAGTGTTATAAGCTAAATTAGTCTTTATCCCTGAAAATTGTAATCAAAAAATGACTTTTGACCGATCGGTAAATTACAACTGTGTGGCGCACGAAGTCTGAAGTGCGTGCGCCGCGGTACACGGCTCGTTCACCGCGTCCGGACCGTGAACGCCCCCCCCCCCCTACTCTTCTGTAGCAAGGGGGGAGGAGCCGCGGTGACTGCGCCACGGTCGCCACATGACTATTTCGTCATGTAGCAATGGCCGATGTCCGTCCTCTGTAGTGAGGGGGGGACAACCCCCCCACACACACACACAGAGCCCTGAGTGTCACCTTTCATTAGAGCCCAAGATGAAGCTTCTATATTGAATCATTCAAAAGTTACAGACATTTTTCCAAACTGTGCCATTTGGCACAATTTGGCACAGTTCAAAAATGCCTGGGAACTACCTGAGGAAAAAGCTGTGTAATATATTCATTTTTTGTGGTATTGTTACAAAATTTTGACCTCAGCTGGATAACACTTGGTTCTACATTTCTGTTGCATTTTCCAGCCCGGATCTGAAGCTGTGTGTTAGTTGCAAGCATTTGTATCCAAAAAAACACCCAGGCCAAATTTATTTTCTTCAAGTTCAGTATGTTTAGATGACTGTAACTCAGTGGCCGAAGCACTTAGAGAGATTATGACTGTTTTGCCAAAACATTCAAAGTGTTTTCTTTTAAATGAGACCAACCCCATGAAGATGCTGCAAAGGGTTGAAGAACAGCTTTCGATTTACTTTGGGCACGTTATTTTTTGGCGTTTTTAAGGAAATTGACCAGAGTGAAAGGGGTTAAGTATATTAATTCTCCCGATCATCGACATTGGTAGTGACATCCATCTCTGAAGTAACTCATTAATATTTGTCATTAAGGCTTCATAGTTGGCATTGGCGACTGATTCTAGCTTAGGCAAAATTTGAATTCCTAAATATTTAAACTGATTTACAACATTGAATTGGTTTACCTCAGGAGCTGGATGATTTCTCTGGGTCTCATTTAACATTAATATTGAAGATTTTGTTTTGTTTATTTTATATCCTGATATATCCCCAAAGTTCTTTATTAAATTTAACAAGGTCAGAATTGATTTTTTAAAATTCGACATAAACAAAATTATGTCATCGGCATACAGGGAGATTTTATGTTCTGTTGGTCCTTCTTTAATTCCATATATTTGTGGATGTAAACATACTGCCATCGCTAAAGGTTCAATTGCCATAGTAAACAATAAAGGTGAAAGTGGACAGCCTTGTCGACATCCTCTATTGATTTTTATTGATTTTGAGATATTGCTGTTTGTTAGGATTTCTGCTGTAGCATTATTGTATATTATTGTACTTTTTCCTTCCTGCTCTTCAGAGAGAACAGACGCCTTTCTTTGCTGCTCCCTCTTTTACCCTCCTTCCCTCCCTAACTGAGAATCCCAGCTTGCTGTCTTGTCTGCGTCGCTGTTCTTCTGGCTGAATCTTGATCCAAACGAAAAAATGGATTTGGTGAGCGGCTTTAATAAAATTAACAACATTTTATATAAATTCGGGCCAGGGGGAGCCCCTATGGAGAGACCCATGGATTGGAACGCATGTGTCTGCATAATTCGACTGTGGATGTGGAAACATCTACCTGGTTTGGCTAGGATCACAGGATTTTCTGCTGATTGGCTCTGGAGTTTTTCCTGGTGTATCGAAAAATTAACTGGAAGAGCTAATTAAAAGCGGTCCCGGCATAGCTGCTTCTCAACAATTCGACTAGACGGGGGAGTGCACTAACTATCGGCAATGATTAACATGGAAATTTCCACCTGGCATGCATTGGACATGTTTATCCATGTTCTAGAAGGGAAACATCTGGAGTCGTTTTTGGTGCCTCCAAGGAATGGATTTAAAGCCTATGTATGGAAATTATGGACACAGGATTGCATAAGATGGAAAATTTATGCTTTGTGATCTGTGTCTACCAGACCTTGAATTCGATGCCCTGTTGTCTATTTTTCCTCCTGGATTAAGACAAAACAGAAGATTGTGCTTCTCTTTCATAAACAAACTGGGACTGCATCTGAACTCTCATTGACATGTGACTGGCTCAGGAAATTTCCATCTCCCATGCCTCAAGGACATGCTTCCGAGTTTCAGACACTAAGACATAACATCTCGGCTGGGAGAGATTTTGCTGCCTCCAGTAACTGATAAACACCCACCTGCATTCAACATACACGAACACACTGATTCATAATACTGAATTACACTCATCCATTCACTGACTCTCTCTGACTTTTGGTCTTTTGGTTTTTTTGTCCACTAAATGTTTGCTAAATATGCATTGAGGTTTTTTTTGCCTGCAATCAAAATTTCGCTTACCCATTAAGCGTCAATTTGATAAAACATGTTTTTTGCTCTCGCCTATTGTGTCATATCATTTCTTTTCTTTTTTTCCTTTCTTCTTTATGACTGGCGCCTAGCGGCTGCCCCGGCCTTGGATGCGCTCTGCAGAGCGTGCCCAAATGCCAAGTCACGTTTCGTTACCTTGTATTCATACATGTGTAATGACAATAAAGTTGAATCTCATCTCTCATCTCATATTATCTGGACCCATTTTATGAAATTATTTCCAAGTCCAAACCTTTGTAGGACTTCAAAAAGATAGGGCCATTCGACCCTATCAAAGGCCTTTTCGGCGTTCAATGATAGGAGAGCTGTATCCGGTGCTTCTTTATTGGAATAAATAATATTAAATAGTCTTCTTACATTATGGAAGCCTTGTCTTCCCTTTATAAAGCCATTCTGATCTCGGTTAATAATATTTGGTAATATTTCTTGTAGTCGTTTTGCTAAAATTTTACAGATTATTTTAAGATCAGCATTTAATAGGCTTATTGGTCTCATATTTTCACATTTATTAGAGGGTTTACCTGGTTTTGGCAACAGTATAATTAAGGCATTATTCATGTATGATGGTAAATTACCATTTTGAAATGCTTCTAAAACCATTTCCAAAAGTGGTTTTATTAATTTATTCTTGAATTTTTTATAGAGGTCGACTGGAAGACCATCTAGTCCTGCTCTTTTTCCTGATTTCATATTATCAATGGCTAGCCCAACTTCCTCTTGACTAATTTTAGACTCCAGTATCTCCCTGTTTTCATTTGGAATACCTGGTATGGATAATCCACCCAAAAACCCATTTAGTTTTGTTAAGTCAGTTTCATTTTTTGTATCATATAGTTTTTCATAATAATCTCTAAAGGCACTATTAATTTCTAAAGGATCTATAACTACCTGTCCGTTACTTGTAATACTGGTAATTGGTGTTTTAGATTCTAATTGTTTAATCTGCCATGCCAATAATTTTCCTGATTTTTCACCTTGTTCATAAAAAGTTTGCTTCAATCTTAGAAGACTCGAGGCAGCTCTATTCACTGATTTTTTTGTCATATTCTGCTCTCAGAATCAGTAATTCATTCTCTAACTGTGGGTTACTTACTGCATACACCTTTTCTTGAAGAATTTTTATTTTACGTTCCAATTGGACTCTCTCCTCTCGTGTCTTCTTAGATTTTGAACCTGTATAACTAATAATATGCCCCCTAATAAAAGCTTTGAAAGCCTCCCACTTTATACATGCTGTTGTTTGTGTAGTATTGATACCAAAGGAACTCATCTGTCTGTTTTTCTGTGTACTTAACAAATTCCTCATCCTGAAGCCATTTATGTTGAAAATGCCACCTAACTGGGCTCTTTGTCAATTTCTTATCTACATATACTAGACAGCAGGGTGCATGATCAGAGATCACAATGTTACCATAGAAACAGTTTTGAAATCTTGGACCTTAATTCTGTAGAGATCAAAAAGTAGTCTATACGTGACAATGTCTTATAGGTATTAGAATAACAAGAATAGGCTTTGACTTGTGGTTTCATTTCTCTCCATATATCTGGCAATCTCAATTCTTTCATAAAATGATTAATGGTCATCCTACTTCCATTGTGCATACAATCCAGTCCTGTTGATCTATCTATACTGGGATTCAATGTACAATTAAAATCCCCTGCTATTATATGTTGCCCTGTAAGTGATGATAAAGTGAGGAATAAATTTACAAAGAAGTTTTGATCATCAGTATTGGGGCCGTATAAGTTCACCAGATTTATATTTTCTAATAACAAAGATCCTTGGATAATTAGATATCTTCCAAATTTGTCTCTAATTACATTTTTCGTTTGAAAAGGGACTGTTTTATGTATGAGAATCATAACTCCCCTAGCTCGGGATGAAAATGATGAGGTGAACACGTTACCTTGCCATCTTCTCCTAATTCTTTTTACATCCTCCTCTAATAGATGAGTTTCTTGTAAAAATACAATTTTTGAATCTGTCTTTTATCTTATTCATGACTTGTTTAAGTTTTTTCAGATTTTGTAGACCTCTGCAATTCCATGAAGTTAAATTAAGATCAACGCTTTGATCTATGATCAATAAGGAGTTTGAAATTACCTTGCAATATGAACATACTCTTACAGAGAAGCAAAAACATGGATAATGGAACATTCATCCTACAAACTAAACAAAAACAGATTCCCTTTCCCCACATTCGTGGTAATCCCCCCAAAATCAAAAAAATTCTGTCTCCCGTTATAGCTAGTGACTGTTCCACACCTGCGCGGATCAATCAAACCACTCTTTCTTTCTCCTCTCAATCACCCTGACTCTACTTCTATTCTTATGACATTAACTCTCTTCTGTAGTTTTTTCAACATAACTTCAAAGTTTTATAGCAACGTTGTACATCATAACTTTTTTTTTTAATACAGTCTGTATTTTGTAGACATGTTTATGTTTCAGATCAATCAGATGTCTGTACATAAGCTTAAATGTTCTACCTTTGTCATGTTCATGCTTAACTCCCACCAGTCTCCTTTTGGATCTGCTTGATGAGCTCCTGCACTTCTTGAGGGGTCTTGAAGGTGTGGGTTCTCCCCTTATATGTGACCAGCAGTCTTGCCAGATGAATCACTCCGTGACGAATCCCTAGGTTGCGCAGCTCTTTGCGGGTGGGGTCGAACTGCCTCCTTAATTGTTGTATTCCTACAATCCGGATAGAACCGCACCTGTTGGTCCTGGTATTTAATTTCCCCTTTAGCTCGCACTGCATTGGTGACTGTCATCTTGTCTCTGTAGTTGAGGAACTTCATAATCAGCGTCCTCGGTGGTGTCTTATTATCTCTCGGTGGGCCGATTCGGTGAGCTCTCTCTAAAACGACCGATGACTGCAGATTCGCGTTATTCAGCGCTTCTGGAATCCACTTTTCCAAAAAGGAACATGGGTCCCGTCCCTCCGCTCCCTCCGGGAGGCCCACCAGCTTCAAATTATTCCGTTGCGAGTGGGATTCCAAGTCTAGGACGTTATCTTCCAGACGTTTACATTTTAATTCCAGTGTTTGCAGATTAGTTTGTAGGCTGGTGACGTCATCTTCAGCGCTTGAAATTCAGAGCTCCGCCTGCGACACTCGCTCCAAACAGTCGTTTATTTCTTTTCTCATTCCTTCTATCGCTGTTATAATCCCGTCAAATTTAGACGAAAACTCTGTTCTCATGGAGTTGATGGCAGTGAGCACTACGTTTGTCCCCTCTTCAACTGTTCCCGCTCTGCCGCTGGCTCCCTCCTCCGCCATCACCTCTGGAATTTTCTCTGTTTCGCCTCGAGCATGGAAGTCTGTTAGCTTGGGTTGTTTTGTCGAGTTGCCTTTTCCTCCACCTAATTTTCCAGCCTTAGTCTTTACCATATCCGCGCCAAAACGCTAGGGTGGGTTTTTGTTCCAATTAAGAGAGTTTTAGTAATTTTTTTTTTTATTTTCAAGAGCAGAGCAGTCTGAAACACGTCTTCCTATGTGGCCGCCATAACCAGAAGTCCCTATACATTTATCTTGATGTGTTTTGACTCACGTGTTATCTCTGATCTGGCCCTTTTTAAATCAAAACTTTAAACGTATTTATTCAGGATGGCTTTTAATTCCCAGTAGTAGTGACACTTACTCTTTTTATTCTTTTCATCTTTTTATTTTACTTTTATTTTTATGTATTTATGTTCATCCTGTGGGGCACATATATGCACATATGTATATCACTGCATGATTCATACGTATACCACCTTAGGCTTCACATCTGAGATGGAACAAAGGACTGAGCCGCTCTGGAGATAACACGAAGGTGTGAAAGTCTAGTCTTTGGCATGCAAAGAGACAGCTGTGGGGGATTTCGCCCAGCGACCAGAGACTGGAGGTGGGGGGTGTTAAGATCGGGAGGAAGTTACATTGTTACTGGGATTAAGTACCATGTGACTGTGTGTTTTGATGTCCTGGGTATAAAAGGGACAGATGTTGGGGGATTCATTCTCTTTCTGTTTTTGGATGATGTTGGAGAATGTGAATAAATCTGACTTGAGAAATAAACTCAGCCTCGTCCTTCAACATTCTCTACACTGGTGACCCTAAGACGTATCATGAGCAGAAGTAATTCCCCCGAGCCGGACTCGTCAGGAGCCAGCCAGGCGAACGCAGCCACAGTCAAGTTACCAGACTTCTGGCAAGACAACCTGTGCTCCTGGTTCCACTTGGTCGAAGCACAGTTCGCCCTCCGGGGGATAACGGTAGATGACACAAAATTCTACCACGTTATTGCCAAGCTCGACAACCGCACGGCTCGACATGTGCAGAGCCTTTTGGAGCGCCCACCGGCCGACGACAAATACGGCGGGTTGAAGGCTGCGCTCATCCAGCGTTTCACTCCCTCAGTCCAGGAGAGAGCGGAGAGGCTCCTGGCTCTGAACGACTTGGGAGAGAGCACACCCGTCGACCTGATGGAGGACATGCTGAGGCTGAGGGGCTCAGACGGCGACGACTTCCTCTTCACCCACATTTTCCTGAGAACCCTCCCGTCGGCCACGAGAGCAACCTTGGCCCGGTCACCGTTGTTGGCCCAGCGGGACTTCCGCGCGCTGGCCCAGGAGGCACAGCGGATTCTCAACGCCAGCAGACAGCGCGCGACCACCGCAGCAGCGACGGAGCTCGGCGCGACGGCCCGAGACAGCAGGGGGCCAGAGGCGGTGGTAGCAGACGCACCGACAACGGCGGCGGCGAGGGCCAGGGATCGCGGAGAAGACGACCTCTGTTTCTACCATCGCCGCTTTGCAGAGAGGGCACGCAAATGTATACCACCGTGCTAGTTCAAGAGCTCGGGAAAGGCCAAGGCCAGGGGTCGGTAGCAGCCGGGGCCCTCGGAGAAGAGAACAAGCTCTCAATAATTTTTTTTCCCATATATTTTTCTTTTTGGCGTACAGAAATGGCAATACGCCCGTATTTGCTAAAATTGCATTTTCCCCGTATTAAAATTGGCACTTTTTGTGAATGAAAGGTGATGTAATCCCAGACACATTTTTGTGAAGGAACGTCACTGCAGCCTGGACATTGAACTGCTGGCTGTGAGTATGTGACCTTATTATATGCTGCGAGAGTTCACGTGTACCATTGTGATTACTGTTTACGTCCCTCCGTCAGCTGATGCAGCGGTGGCCTGTGACGTCATCAGCTCCACTACTGCCACTTTACTGGAGCAGTACCCTGACACATTTATGGCCATCACAGGTGATTTTAACTGCATCTCACCGGGCAAAACACTACCAAACTTCCACCAGCCTTACTGAAGACCTGAGGGCAGCAGACAATGTTGATACTTTTAAAACCAAACTAAAGACCCACCTTTTTGACCTGTCTTTTATTTAAATTTATTTTTGCTTTTCCCCCTTATTTACTTTTTCTTACACCTTTTTATCCTGTTAACTATTTTTTTATCCTGTTTTTATTTGTATTTATCCTGTTTTATTTTTTTTTTAACTTGTTATTGCTTGGTTTCATGTCTTATTACCTCTGGTTTTTCCTCACTGATAGTAGCACTTCCTCAGTTTAGTTTTAATGTTTTTTTTAACATGGTTTTTATATGGTAGGTCAGTTAGTTGGTGTGTTGTGAGTGCATGTGTGTGTGGGCGGGTGAGACTATGTTTTGACTTTTGGTGTATGTTGTTTATTATTTTGCACAGCACTTTGAGCTGCTACACTGTATGAAAAGTGCTTTATAAATGAAGTCTGATTGATTGAAAGTCTGACCAGTTACTGTGAGAATCACATTTTTTTATTTCTCCAGTGTGTTTAATACCATTCAGCCACTGCTGTTGGGTGAAAAGCTGCAGGGGATGGGGGTTGACAGCTCTGTGATCTCCTGGATTCCTGACTACCTGACAGGTAGGCCGCAGTTTGTCCAGCTAGGCAGTGTCTTGTCTGATGTGGTGGTTAGTGATACAGGAGCTCCACAGGGGACTGTGTTTTCTCCTTTTCTCTTCACCTTATACACCACCAACTTTCAGTACAACACCGAGTCATGCCACCTGCAGAAGTTCTCTGATGACTTGGCTGTTGTTGGGTGTATAGGAGGGGAAGAGGAGGGAGGGTACATGGCACTGATAGACAGATCTGTGGAGTGGACCGAGCAGAATCACCTGAGGGATGCCTTGCTGCGTCAAACCTCTTTAATGATGCAGTTGAGTACTGGGTCAAGAATGCGACGGAACGCTGCCCCAATCTTGGAGTTGACTTCCACTCCCACTTCACAGACCTGTGCTACATGGATGACGTGGTGCTTTTCGCCATGCATATAGACATAATCGCTGAGGCACTGGAGCTGCTTGAAGAGGAAGCATCGCCCCTGGACCTCACTATCAGCTGGGCAAAGAAAAAGATCCAGTCGCTGTCAGACTTCTTGCCACCCCCACCACAAGTCATCACCATCAACGAGTCGTTTGAGATTGTCAACAATTTTATCTACCTCAGATCTAAGATCACCAGCTCTGCTCCTCAGACCCAGAGATCACTTGTTGTGTGCAGCTGTCTCGCAGTGCTTTTGGCCTCCTCCAGAGAGTCTGGTGGAGCGGGAAGAGCATCATGTCCACAAAGCTGCAAATCTTTAACACCTGCGACGTGTGATCTTCTGCCTCCTTTACAGGTCTGAGACCTGGACCCTCTCCACAACAACCACCCACCATCTGTATACATTCCATCAGACCTGCCTCCGTAACATCCTCGGCATCCAATGGTTCCACCACACCACAAACGATGAGGTTTACAGGAGGGATGACTGCCCCATCCCCATCTCCACCATCATCAGAAGAGGGAGGCTGCGGCTCCTTGGCCACATGGCCCGGTTGGAAGACGGGACACCGGCCAAACAGGCCCTCTCTGCCAGCACTCGTTCACCCCCCCAGAGCTGGCATCACCCCCGAGGTCAGCTCAGACTGTCCTGGACAACCCAGGTCACAATGATAAGACCTCTGGCTGATCTCATTGCCCTAGCCCAAGATCGCCCTGCCTACAGACGACTGGCTGCCAACGGTCACTTAAGTGGCCAGGTGAGGATTAAGTTAAATAAGATGTGGTCTCGGTCCAAGCAGCGAATCATAGGGCACAACTTTAGCCACCAACAACAAAAAGCCTTGTGATTATATGTTGGGACTGATGTCATGATCGCAATGGTTGTGGCCTTTTCAGTGTTTCTACAAGGAACAAGAAAGTTACATAGTGCTGCTTTAAAAACTAATGTGTAGCAGACCTTAGGTATTAAATGCTGTTGCTAATACAAGACCTACAGTGCATCCGGAAAGTATTCACAGCGCTTCAGGTTTTCCATATTTTGTTATGTTACAGCCTTATTCCAAAAGGTATTAAATTCATTTTTCCTCAAAATTCTACACGCAATACCCCATAATGACAACATGAAAAAAGTTTTTTTTTTGAGATTTTTGCAAATTTATTAAAAATCAAAAACTAAGAAACCACATGTACATAAGTATTCACAGCCTTTGCCATGAAGCTCAAAACTGAGCTCAGGTGCATCCTGTTTCCACTGATCATCCTTGAGATGTTTCTACAGCTTAATTGGAGTCCACCTGTGCTAAATTCAGCTGATTAGATGTGATTTGGAAAGGCACACACCTGTCTATATAAGGTCCCACAGTTGACATTGCATGTCAGAGCACAAACCAAGCATGAAGTCAAAGGAAATGTCTGTAGACCTCCGAGACAGGGTTGTCTCTAGGTACAAATCTGGGGAAGGGTACAAAAAAATTTCTGCTGC
The DNA here is from genome assembly GCA_020510985.1 of Pholidichthys leucotaenia. Taxonomy (NCBI): domain Eukaryota; kingdom Metazoa; phylum Chordata; class Actinopteri; order Cichliformes; family Pholidichthyidae; genus Pholidichthys; species Pholidichthys leucotaenia. Next base: position 143,213,459 of record CM035842.1, on the reverse strand, counting down.
TTTGAAGGTCCCAATGAGCACAATGGCTTTTATCATCTGTAAATGGAAGAAGTTTGGAACCACCGGCACTCTTCCTAAACCTGGCCGGCTGTCTAAACTCAGTGATCGGGGAGAAGAGCCTTAGTCAGGGAGGTGACCAAGAACCCGACGGTCACTCTGTCAGAGCTCCAGCATTCCTCTGTGGAGAGAAAAGAATCTTCCAGAAGGATAACCATCTCTGCAGCAATCCACCAATCAGGCCTTTATGGCAGAGTGGCCAGATGGAAGCCACTCCTTAGTAAAAAGCACTTGGCAGCCCACCTGGAGTTTGCCAAAAGGCACCTGAAGGACTCTCAGGCCATGAGAAACAAAATTCTCTGGTCTGATGAGACAAAGATTGAACTCTTTGGTGTGAATGTCAGGCGTCAGGTTTGAGGAAACCAGGCACTGTTCATAACTATGCCAATGTTGGTAGCAGCATCATGCTGTGGGGATGTTTTTTCAGCAGCAGGAACTGGGAGACTAGTTAGGATAGAGGGAAAGCTGAATGCAGCAAAGTACATTGACATCCTGGATGAAAACCCGCTCCAGAGTGCTCTTGACCTCAGACTGGGGTGATGGTTCATTTTTCAGCAGGACAATGGCCCTAAGTGCACAGCCAGGATATCAAAGGAGTGGCTTCAGGGCAACTCTGTGAATGCCCTTGAGTGGCCCAGCCAGAGCCCAGACTTGAATCCAACTGAACATCTCTGGAGAGAGCTGAAAATAGCTGTGCACCAACGCTTCCCATCCAACCTGATGGAGCTTGAGAGGTGCTGCAAAGAGAAATGGGCCAAACTGCCCAAAGATAGCTGTGCCAAGCTTGTGGCATCATATTCAAAAAAACTTGAGGCTGTAATTGCTGCCAAAGGTGCATCAACAAAGTATTGACCAAAGGCTGTGAATATTTATGTACATGTGACTTCTTAGGGTTTTTTTTATTTTTAATAAATTTGCAAAAATTAAAAAAAAAACTTTTTTCACATTGTCATTATGGGGTATTGTGTGTAGAATTTTGAGGAAAAAAATGAATTTAATCCTTTTTGGAAAAAGGCACAAAATGTGGAAAAAGTGAAGTGCTGTGAATACTTTCCGGATGCACTGTACACCTGCTTGGAACCCAATGATCACTGCTAGCGGCTATATTTTGATCTTGGATTTGGTGAGGTCTGTCTGACTTTCTGAATTGGAAATCTGACTTCAGGAGGCATTTTAGTTGAAACTTATGGTTAGTAACTCCAAAATTCAGAATTGAGGCATACCCCGGAATGCAGCATTTTTACAGGGATGTTGAGGACATGGCCACCCACCCTGAATTAATTTGCTTTGTGTCGTCACCAACACACTGGATAGTTAATGAATACATATGATGTTAAACACAAGAACACACAAACACACACAGCCTAAAGTCTGTTCAGATCATTACCTGGGTCAGCTCCGAAATTATCGCTACACACATCCGGAGCTGATTCACATGATCAATGCGTCTCTGTAAATGAGTGTGTGTGTGTGTGTGTGTGTGTGTGTGTGTGTGTGGTGTGCATGTTAAATCAGTCTGCTGCTTTTTAAGAGATAATGATTAACACAAAGCTTTTGTTCCAAGTGATCACTTCAATATTGATGGTTTTAATGGGTTTATAAGCTCATCCAATTACCCACTGGCACAGACACACACGCACACACAGCGCCTGTGGGTCTATTTAATTAGTTTGTACTGAGTCACTCATTCTAACCTCGTCGTGTCACAGAAATGCCAACCTTACTGTGGGGTAATAGCTTTAATGGAAAAGCTTAATTTACACTTCAGCCTTTTCCATTTAAATAGAAGTTAATGTGGCTTTAACACTAATGGGTGGATAGTTGTTTATGGTGTTGTCAACAAATCCAACAAACTGGAAGCAGTATTGTTAATAAGATAACAAGATAAAGTGCATCTGTGAATGTGTATCATAATAAATTGCTTGACAGAAGCAGTTATCAGCAAAAAATTGTTTAGTCTTTTTAGGCAGAATGGACCTCATTTATCAAAAGTGTGTAGAAAGCTGCACACATTTTGGTGTGAATATGATCATACGAATACTCACTGATACATCTGACAGATGGATCCAAGGGTCATTTGAGTTCCACGCCCACATCTCACCCCCAGAATTTACAACATACTGGAACATAAGAAGGCAAAAAGAGAAACTTTTTTTAAGTAAAAATTGATGTTGTGGAGGAATAAGATCAGGTGAGATGCGACGAGCTAGAAGGTTGCAGAGTTTTATTTCCTCCATCAAAATGAGACACACATCGTAGCTCTGTGAACTAGAGAGAACAAAACACTGGATTTCCTGTATGCCAATGTCAGAGATGCATATAGTGCCACAGCTCTACCCCCCATTGGTAAACCAGATCACTGCATGGTCATGTTAACACCCAAGTATGTCCCCCTTGTGCAAAGGCAGCCTGCTTATACACGGACTGTGAGGAGGTGGACACAGGAGGCTGCTGATGCACTGCAGGACTGCTTCAAGACGATGGACTGGAGCGTACTCTGTGAACCACATGGGGTGGACATAGACAATATGACCGACTGCATCACAGAATACATTAGATTCTGTGAAGACATGACCATGCCAGCTCAGACTGTACACTGCTTCTCCAACAACAGACCATGGGTCACCAGTGACCTGAAAGCACTTCTGAACAAAAAGAAGAGAGCTTTTAGGGCTGGAGACAAGGAGAAGCTGAGCGGAGTGCAGCATGAGCTGAGAGAGATGCTGAGGAGGAGCAAGGACAATTATAGGAGGACGTTGGAAGAGAAACTCAGGCAAAACAACACTAAAGATGTGTAGGAGGGAATGAAACAAATAACTGGGTGCAAGGGGAGAGTCGGGCAGCCATCTGGGAGCCAGGAGAGAGCTGAGGATCTGAATCTGTTTTTTAATAGGTTCAACTCACAGTCTGTCACCCGAGCAACACAACCAGACCCCCACCCACCCCTCTCCTCCCACCCTCCTGTGCAGAACCTCTCTCCATCTCCCCCCTCCTCCTCCTCGGAGGACACCAGGACCCTCCCTCACTTCACGGTGACTACAGATCAGGTGGAGAAACAGCTGGAGAGACTCCGTCAGCGGAAGGCTTTGGACCCTGATGGCATCTCCGCAAGGACCCTGAGGACCCGTGCCAACCAACTAGCTCCGGTACTGAAACACCTGTACAACTTGAGCCTGAGTCTGGAGAGAGTACTGGTCCTGTGGAAGACATCCTGCCTGGTTCCTGTCCCCAAGAAGTCATCTCCAACGGATCTGAATGACTACCGACAAGTTGCCCTCACATCTCATGTGATGAAATTCCTGGAGAGACTGGTCTTAGCCCACCTGAGGCCGCAGGTGAAGACGTGGCTGGACCCTCTGCAGTTTGCATATCAGCCCCATTTAGGAGTTGAAGATGCTGTCATCTACCTGCTGCAATGAGCCCATCTGCACCTGGATGGTGGAGGAGATACTGTGAGAATCACTTTTTTTGATTTCTCCAGTGCCTTTAACACCATCCAGCCACTGCTGCTGGGTGAGAAGCTGTGAGGGATGGGGGTTAACAGCTCTGTGATCTCCTGGATTACTGACTACCTGACAGGCAGGCCACAGTTTGTCCGGCTGGACAGTGTCTTGTCTGGAGTGGTGGCTAGTGATACGGGAGCTACACAGGGGACTGTGTTCTCTCCTTTTCTTTTTACCTTATACACCACTGACTTTCAGTACAACACTGAGTCATGCCACCTGCAAAAATTCTCTGATGACTCAGCTGTTGTGGGGTGTATAAGAGGAGGAGAGGAGGGGCAGTACAGGGCACTGGTAGACAGATTTGTGGAGTGGACGGAGCAGAATCACCTGAGGTTGAATATCAGCAAGACCAGAGAGATGGTGATTGACTTCAGGAAGAGGAAGGCTCCTTCTCAGCCACTGCAGATTAGGGGAGAGGATGTGGGAGTGGTTGAGGACTACAAATATCTGGGTGTCAGGATCAGCAGCGGGTTGGACTGGAGATCCAACACCAATGCTGCGCACAAGAAGGGGATGAGCAGATTCTACTTCCTGAGAAAGCTGAGATCCTTCAACGTGTGCAGCAGGATGCTGGAGCTTTTCTACCAGACTGTTGTCGCCAGCGCCATCTTCTTTGCTGCTGTCTGTTGGGGTAGCAGTATAACGGCCAGAGATACCAACAGACTTGACAAGATACACAGTAGGTACACAGATACACAGGTTTCCGTTTCTTGAGGGCGGCGTATAAACACTGCATGAGTTGAGCTGCGCGGGGGAGGAACCGGTTATAAAAGTTAACCATCCCCAAAAATTCTTGCAGTGCCCTGACCGTCTGAGGCCGGGGAAAATTCGCCACAGTGCGCACTTTGTCGGGCAAGGGTATTGCTCCCTCCGGTGAGACGCGGTGCCCCAAAAAATCAATCCCTGTTACGCCGAACTGGCATTTCGCCGGGTTGATTATTAACCCGTGCTCCTCCAACCTCCAGAAAACTGTCCTGAGGTGGGTTACGTGTTCATCCACGGACGCACTGGCCACCAGGATGTCATCCAGGTAGACAAACACAAACGGGAGATCGCGCAACACTGCATCCATCATGCGTTGGAATGTCTGTGCCGCTCCTTTTAATCTGAAGTGCATGCGTAAAAACTCAAACAAGCCAAACGGAGTTGTTACCGCTGTTTTGGGCATGTCCTCCGCGTGCACTGGGACCTGGTGGTAACCGCGGACCAAGTCTATTTTAGAAAAAATGCGTGCTCCGGCGAGGTGAATGGCAAAATCCTGAATATGGGGAATCGGGTAGCGGTCGTGTGCTGTGGCATTATTCAATCTGCGGAAATCTCCGCACAGTCGACATGATCCCTCGGCCTTAGGGACCATGTGTAGCGGGGATGCCCATGGGCAGTTTGAGCGCCTGATGATGCCCAACCTTTCCAGGTTGGCAAATTCCTCGTGTGCTATGGCCAGTTTAGCTGCGTCCAAGCGCCAAGGTTGTGCGAAAACGGGCGGCCCAGTGGTGGTGATAAAGTGTTCCACCCCGTGCTTAGCGATGGCCGCCGAAAACGTCGGGACCGTGAGTGCTGGGAACTGAGTGAGCATTGTGTGGAACTTACCGCCTGGAGCTGTGACGTTGGCTTGTGTTACTGGCCCGGCCCCTCGAGCTGTACAGGGGAGAGAGTCAAAAGACATTGCATTAACCAGGCGCCTGTTAGCAACATCGACTAGCAACCCATGTGCACACAGAAAATCAGCTCCCAGGATTGGGAAACTCAATGCCGCTATGACAAAAGTCCACTCATACATATGGCCGTGTAGGGATAAAGTCAGTGTTCTCTCACCAAAAGTCTTAATGCCGGACTTCCGGTTATGGCGGCCACGTAGGAAGACATGTTTCACACTGCTCTGCTTGTAAAACTAAAAATTCTACTAAAACTCTCTCAATTGGAACAAAAACCCATCCCAGCGTTTTGGCGTGGATATGGTAAAGACCAAGGTTGGAATATTAGGTGGAGGAAAAGGCAACTTGACAAAACAAGCCAAGCTAACGGACTTCCACGCTCAAGGCGAGGCAGGGAAAACTCCAGAGACAATGGCGGAGGATGGCGCCAGCGGTGGAGCGGGAACTGCTGGGGAGGGGACAAGCGTAGTGCTTGCTGCCATCACCTCCATGAGAACAGAGTTTTCATCTAAATTTGATGGGATTATAGCAGCGATAGAAGGTATGAGGAAAGAAATAAACGACTGTTTGGAACGAGTGTCGCAGGCGGAGCTCCGAATATCAAGCGCTGAGGATGACGTCACCAGCCTGCAAATTAAACTTCAAACACTGGAATTAAAATGTAAACGTCTGGAAGATAACGTTCTAGACTTGGAATCCCGCTCACGACGAAATAATTTGAGGCTGGTGGGCCTCCCGGAGGGAGCGGAGGGACGGGACTCATGTTCCTTTTTGGAAAAGTGGATTCCAGAAGCGCTGAACAACGCGGACCTGCAGTCATTGATCGTTTTAGAGAGAGCTCACCGAATCGGCCCACCGAGAGATAATAAGACACCACCGAGGACGCTGATTATGAAGTTCCTCAACTACAGAGACAAGATGACGGTCACCAATGCTGCGCGAGCTAAAGGGGAAATTAAATACCAGGACCAACAGGTGCGGTTCTACCCAGACTTTGCCACAGGAATTCAACAATTAAAGAGGCAGTTCGACCCCGCCTGCAAAGAGCTGCACAACCTCGGGATTCGTCACGGAGTGATTCATTCGGCAAGACTGCTGGTCACATATAAAGGGAGAACCACACCTTCAAGACCCCTCAAGAGGCGCAGGAGCTCATCAAGCAAATCCAAAAGGAGACTGGTGGGAGCTAAGCATGAACATGACAAAGGTAGAACATTTAAGCGTATGTACAGACATCTGATTGATCTGAAACATATAATAAATCTACAAAATACAGACTGTATTTAAAAAAATAAATAAAATTTTTAAAAAAAAGCTATGATGTACAACGTTGCTATAAAACTTTGAAGTTATGCTGAAAAACTACAGAAGAGAGTTAATGTTATAACTGTTAATGTTAGAACCCGGGACTGTGTGTCCGATACGATCATCGGTAGCACGGGGGCCCCCCAGGGAACGGTGTTGGTTCCCTTCCTGTTCACTCTTTATACTGCGGACTTCTCACACAACACAACACAACACACTGCCATCTACAGAAGTTCTCTGATGACTCTGCGATCGTTGGCCTCATCTCCAATGGAGATGAAGCTGAGTACAGAGGGCTTATCCAGGACTTCGTGGACTGGTGCCATCGGAACTGCCTCCAGATCAACGCGAGGAAAACTAAGGAGCTGGTGGTGGACTGCCGCAGGCAAGGACAACCCCTCACAGCACCAGTAAATATACAGGGAACAGACATTGAGATGGTGACATCCTACAAGTACCTGGGTGTTCATCTGAACAATAAACTAGACTGGTCACACAATACTGACACATTCTACAAGAAGGGACAGCGCAGGCTGTTCCTACTGAGGAGACTCAGGTCTTTTGGTGTACAAGGGGCACTGCTGAAGACATTCTATGACACGGTGGTGGCATCAGCCATCACTTTTGGAGTGGTCTGCTGGGGCAGTGGCATTACTGCAGCCGATAGGAAGAGACTGAACAAACTGATCAAGAAAGCTAGCTCCATCCTGGGGCAGCGCCTTGACCCGGTGGAGGAGATAGGAGAGAGAAGGACGGTGGCTAAACTGTCATCTCTGCTGGAGTCCGAGTTCCACCCTATGCAGGACATACTGAATGCACTGAGGAGCTCATTTAGCAGCAGACTACATCATCCCAGGTGCACAACTGAGAGGTTTCGCAGGTCCTTCCTACCAACGGCTGTCAGACTGTACAACCTAAGCAGGGCTGCTCGCAGAGATAGCAAAAAGACGTAACAACCTAATAGTTTTTTGAATGCAAAAGATGCAATAGATTTACACAATGGTCCCCTCCGGCATACAACTAGGAAAATACCAGTCGCTATGGAGGGTGAGAATATGTATGGGCACATAATCATACCATGTAGGATAACCAAGTAGACGGTTGTGCTGTTTCATCCCATCTAGCAACAATGCTCTGCACTGTGTGTGTTTATACATTTACATATTTATGTTTATATTTATATATCTATATATTCATTCCATCTAGCTACAATGCTCCGCTCTGTGTGTTTATATATCTACATATTATTCCATCTAGCTACATTGCTCCACACTGTGTGTTTATATATTTACATATGTATTCCACCTAGCTGCAATGCTCCGCACTGTGTGCTTATATACTCATATATTTATCCCATCCAGCTACAATGCTCTGCACTGTGTGTCTGTGTGTGTGTGTGTATATATATATATATACTGTATATATATAGTAATATGTACATATGTATATTAGCTGCTCTTGCTTGCTTGCTTTTTTTTTTTTTTTTTTTTTTCTTGCCTTCTGATTGTTGCTCTGAGTGTTGCTATCCCTGTGCTGTTGCAATCCTGGAATTTCCCCGTTGTGGGACTAATAAAGGCTTATCTTATTTTATCTTATCTTATCTTATCTTATAATGTTATAAGAATAGAAGTAGAGTCAGGGTGATTGAAAGAAGAAAGAGAGAGTGGTTTGACTGATCCTCGCAGGTGTGGAACAGTCACTAGCTATAACGGGAGACGGAATTTTTTTGATTTTGGGGGGATTACCACGAATGTGGGGAAAGGGAATTTGTTTTTGTTTAATTTGTAGGATGAATGTTCTATCATCCATGTTTTTGCTTCTCTGTAAGAGTATGTTCATATTGCAAGGTAATCTCAAATTCTTTACTGATCATAGATCAAAGCGTTAATCTTAATTTAACTTCATGGAATTGCAGAGGTCTACAAAATCTTAAAAAACTTAAACAAATTATGAATAAAATAAAAGACATAGATTCAAAAATTGTATTTTTACAAGAAACTCATCTATTAGAGGAGGATGTAAAAAGAATTAGGAGAAGATGGCAAGGTAATGTGTTCACCTCATCATTTTCATCCCGAGCTAGGGGAGTTATGACTCTCATACACAAAACAGTCCCATTTCAAGTGAAAAATATTATTGGAGACAAATTTGGAAGATATCTAATCATCCAAGGATCTTTGTTATTAGAAAATATAAATCTGGTGAACTTATACGGCCCCAATATTGATGATCAAAACTTCTTTGTTAATTTATTCCTTACTTTATCATCACTTACAGGGCAACATATAATAGCAGGGGATTTTAATTGTACATTGAATCCCAGTATAGATAGATCAACAGGACTGGACTGTACGCACAATGGATGTAGGATGACTATTAATCATTTTATGAAAGAATTGAGATTGCCAGATATATGGAGAGAAATGAAACCACAAGTCAAAGCCTATTCTTGTTATTCTAATACCTATAAGACATTTTCATGTATTGACTACTTTTTGATCTCTACAGAATTAAGGTCCAAGATTGAAAACTGTTTCTATGATAACATTGTGATCTCTGATCATGCACCCTGCTGTCTAATATATGTATAGATATAGATAGATATAGATATAGATAAGAAATTGACAAAGGATCCAGGTAGGTGGCATTTTCAGCATAAATGGCTTCACGATGAGGAATTTGTTAAGTACATAGAAAAACAGATCGATGAGTTCTTTGATATTAATACTACACAAACAACGGCATGTATAAAGTGGGAGGCTTTCAAAGTTTTTATTAGGGGGCATATTATTAGTTATACAGGTTCAAAATCTAAGAAGACCCGAGAGGAGAGAGTCCAATTGGAACGTAAAATAAAAATTCTTCAAGAAAAAGTGTATGCAGGAAGTAACCCACAGCTAGAGAATGAATTACTGATTCTGAGAGCAGAATATGACAAAAAAAATCAGCGAATAGAGCTGCCTCGAGTCTTCTAAGATTGAAGCAAACTTTTTATGAACAAGGTGAAAAATCAGGAAAATTATTGGCATGGCAGATTAAACAATTAGAATTTAAAACACCAATTACCAGTATTATAAGTAATGGACAGGTAGTTATAGATCCTTTAGAAATTAATAGTGCCTTTAGAGATTATTATGAAAAACTATATGATACAAAAAATGAAACTGACTTAACAAAACTAAATGGGTTTTTGGGTGGATTATCTATACCGTGTATTCCAAATGAAAACAGGGAGATACTGGAGTCTAAAATTAGTCAAGAGGAAGTTGGGCAAGCCATTGATAATATGAAATCAGGAAAAAGAGCAGGACCAGATGATCTTCCAGTTGACCTCTATAAAAAATTTAAGAATAAATTAATAAAACCACTTTTGGAAATGGTTTTAGAAGCATTTCAAAATGGTAATTTACCACCATACATGAATAATGCCTTAATTATACTGTTGCCAAAAACCAGGTAAACCCCCTAATAAATGTGAAAACATGAGACCAATAACCCTATTAAATGCTGATGAAATGGCTTTGTAATGGGAAGACAAGCCTTCCACAATGTAAGAAGACTATTTAATATTATTTATTCCAATAAAGAAGCACCGGTTACAGCTCTCCTATCATTGGACGCCGAAAAGGCCTTTGATAGGGTCGAATGGCCCTATCTTTTTGAAGTCCTACAAAGGTTTGGACTTGGAAATAATTTCATAAAATGGGTCCAGATAATATACAATAATGCTACAGCAGAAATCCTAACAAACAGCAATATCTCAAAATCAATAAAAATCAATAGAGGATGTCGACAAGGCTGTCCACTTTCACCTTTACTGTTTACTATGGCAATTGAACCTTTAGCGATGGCAGTACGTTTACATCCACAAATATATGGAATTAAAGTAGGACCAACAGAACATAAAATCTCCCTGTATGCCGATGACATAATTTTGTTTATGTCGAATTTTAAAAAATCAATTCTGACCTTGTTAAATTTAATAAAGAACTTTGGGGAAATATCAGGATATAAAATAAACAAAACAAAATCTTCAATATTAGTGCTAAATGAGACCCAGAGAAATCATCCAGCTCCTGAGGTAAATCAATTCAATGTTGTAAATCAGTTTAAATATTTAGGAATTCAAATTTTGCCTAAGCTAGAATCAATCGCCAGTGCCAACTATGAAGCCTTAATGACAGATATTAATGAGTTACTTCAGAGATGGATGTCACTACCAATGTCGATGATCGGGAGAATTAATATACTTAAAAGTAATATCTTACCAAAAATACTTTATTTATTTCAAAACATTCCTTTACCACCACCTTCAGATTTATTCTCAAGAATAAAAAAAAAAGTTAGTGGAATTTATATGGAACAATAGGAAGGCTAGATTACGTTTGTCCTTACTATATTTACCATTTGATCGTGGAGGTCTGAAATGTCCAAACTTTATGTTGTATTACTGGTCAGCACAACTGAGGTCTATGACATATTATTTTTCATCAAATGATCTTCCTCACTGGACTGAAATGGAATCATACAATTTGCCTTTACCTCTTCTCTTATTCATATAGTCCATGGGCCGAGTCAGATATTGGTACCACTAAAAGGGACAAAACCTCTATGGTGCCATTTTGTTTGTAGGACCTATATATGTGTATTAAGACATGATAGCATTTCCAAATGAGTAGCTTAGTCATGATACACGGCACCTCCTTTTTTTAAGTAAAATTATCATGACGCCTAATATCACATGCTGGTATTTTTGAATTATTCTCCCTTTTACTGTACAAAATGCTAATAGAAATTGACCTTGGATAGTTTCCAATATTAATTTTTATTTAGTTTCTACTTTTCAGGGTTTTTTTGAGGGAGAAGGTACGATTTATTCTTGATTTCAGCACATTTTCGCATTCCAGTGGAGCGCCGCGAGGCAAGTCAATATAAATGTTTATTTAAGACTTATTTTGGTTATCACTTAGTTAAGAAAATTAATTAATGTTATCGTTTATAGTGTGCCAAAAGAAACTGGAGTTCTGGAGGATCGCAACATTTTATTAAAAACGAAACCAGAATAATAGTGTACAACTTTATAGACAAGAATGAGTAATTTCAATGCCAATTTCGATTGATGCAATTAATTACATGAGATAATTTACCAATACCCGGTGTCATTGCAGGTCTGGATGAATGTACCTAACTGAAAATGGATTCCACCCAAGAAGCAGGGAGTGGCACGACACCCAAGCGCGCACGCCTTGATTGCATAATCCATTGCTCATCTTCAGATGAAGAACTAGTATCTCCAAAGGACATCAACTCCTGGAAAACCCTGCTGAGAGCCGCTGAAATAAGACCGCATGCTCCGATCCTGGACCTAGCAAAAGGATTGCCAGATGATGCCATACCAGCTGTGGCCTACCACCGGAAATGCTGAAGCATTTTCACCATGAAAAGGGACCTCGATGCTATAATTTCCAAGCAGAGGCGCACAGAAGAAAACAAAAGCTCAACGGAAAGAAAAAAGTCACAGAGGCCAGCACCACCTCAGTCAAGGGTTTATGAGGCAGAGTGCATCTTCTGTGAGAAGACCAGCAAGTACTTGAAAGGAGATAGGACTAGAGATCCTCTGGTCCAGTGCACTGAACTGCGTGCCGATGAGAAAGTCCGAAAGGCTGCTGTCAGTAAACTGGACAACTGAATGCTTGCCATCGTCAGCAGAGACCTCGTGGCAGCGGAAGGTCATTACCACCGGACTTGCTACCGTGAGTACACACAGGATTCAAGCACCACCACACAGGACAGTGGAAAAGGTGCCAGTGCTGCTCCAACTGATACTGATGCTGAGTATGAAGCTGCAGAGCAACAGTCATACAATGACCTTTTCTCTTACGTAAGAGAAGAACTGTTTGTCAACCCTGATGTGGTGCCAATGACCAACCTCACAGCCAGACTGGTCGAGGGCATGGTAACTCTTGGAGTGGAAACAGTGAAAGCCTCGACCAAGAAACACATCCGACGCAAACTGGTAGCTGAGTTTGGAGAAGCCCTGCAAATCACTCAAGATGACAATGGGAAACTACTTGTGTATCCCAACAGCCTTTCTATGCCAGAGCTTGTTAAGGCATACCAAATACTCCAGAGAAAGGTGCAACTCATGGAATCAGACAGGAGTGAGGACATCATCAACAAGGCAGCACTGCAGATGAGAGGTGACTTCAAGAAGCAAGACTACAGACAGTCATGGCCACCTCAGATGTCGGAGGATGCGATCATTCCTTCTTCAGTGACCAGGTTCCTGAACACACTGACTCAAACCCATCTGACAGAATCCAGCATCTCTGCGGCTCATTTGGCCAGGACTTGGTATATGCCATTACCAATGGTAAGGTGAAGCCAATGAAGCATGTATGAATCTTCCTCCACCATACGCAATGTCAATGATCTCCGCTACCACCTCTTCTATGCAAAACAGGGAGATGTGGAGTCCAGCCAGCTGCTACCATGCAAGGACTGTTTGCACATGCATGTGCTTCGGGCCAACTACCAGGCTGCAATATGGCGGTGCTGCCTTGAGAGGGAACCTGTTGTCCCAGACCCAAAGAGCTGTGAGTGGACAACAGATGAGGAAGGCGACCTGACCATTGAGTGGATGCGTGGATCACCCGCGCCAGAGGCTGTGTTGCAGTTGCTGTCATGCAAATGTGTCCGCGTCTGTAAACTTCCAGACTGTGTGTGCCTGGTGAACCAGCTGAAATGCACATACATGTGCAAACTGCAGACCTGCAGCAACCGGAGGGAAGAAGATGAAGATGGCGAAGCTTATGAAGTAGCAGATGATTCGGACACAGACGAATAGGTCTACTAGTTACCTGTTACAGTACTGTAATGGAATACTTGTTATGACCCGAGCGCGGCTTCTGATCGCGCTCGGGCTAAGTTATGTTTCACTGCCGGCTTTGACAGTTGCGGGCTGTATTCTGTCCTCACCAGGCTCTTGTTGTGAGGGTGCTCGGTGGGGCTTCCGCCTGTCAACGGCCGGTCAGCTGTTTGTAATTACCGTCGTTAGTGCTTCGCCTTTTTAAGCCCGGCACTGGCGGCGGTAAGACGCAGCAGTGTCAGTCGTTCTTCGTCTGAGCTACGGATGCTTTGGACTGTTACCTACCTCGTCTGCCTGTGGTTGACCGTCGCTTCCCCAGGACCAGTAAGTGAGCTGTTAGCCTTACCCCTCCCGGTGTGAGTAGACCTCTGTGTGTCTCTGCCTCAGCAGCCTGTGTAGTCATTACTCCATTCAACCTTGCCTGTGTATGACCATCTCCTCCTATGGACCTGTAAGAGAGCTGTTTAGCCTTACACCTCCGGATGTGTGTAGACTTATGTGTCATTGCCCCTGCATCTTGTGTTGTTACTTTTCACCATAATAAAACTCACTGAAACTCACTGGGGACTGTGTGGCGTCTTATGGTGGCTCGCGAGGGCCACCACATGACAATACTACTCTTTTGCTAGGAGACTACTTTGTAATCCTACAATAATTATGCATTAATCTACTGTTAAAACTGTTTACTGTGCTTCATTTGTATCTCAGATATCCTCTAATAACATTCACTTCTGCAATTATGAAGAAGCAGCAGTAGATGATTCGGACACAGACTAATACTAGCCGCTATAGTACTCTATTGGAAGTGCTTTGCAATGCCACAGTATTACAATACCAACTGTCAAAATTGTTTTTTGTGCTTTATTTGTATCTCAGATATGCTGTAATAACAAGTAACTGCTCATTAATAGGGTAAATATGTGTTGGTATTATCATTCCAAAAATTCGCAGCCTCAGATTTTGTGATTTATGGGGCATCATATTCAATGCCTGATAGCTATGACTAAGCTACTACTTTGGAATTGCTATCATGGCAAAATATCATCCACAGATATAGGCTATTCCAAAATGCATCACTAGAATTTGTCCCTTTGAGTGGTACCAATAACCCAAAAATCTGGTCTGGGCCATGGACTAATATACTCTGACTCGGCTAAAAAAAACTACAGGAACATGTTAAAAATCCAATTGTAGAGCACATGATCAAAATATGGTGTGAAACCAAAAAATATTTAAAAGAACCACACTTACTGTCACAATTTAGCCCAATATGGGGTAATCAATATTTTACACCAGGGAGAGTGGATGCTGTATTTAAAGTATGGAATTTAAAAGGGATTCAAAAGATTCAAGACTTTTGTCACGCTCAGAAAACATAATGTCTTTTGAAGAACTGAGGATTAAATTCAATCTTAATAGAACACATTTTTTTAAATATCTTCAGCTTAGAAATTTTATTCGATCAAATCAAAATAATGCTCTCACTCGACCTACTTATTCCATCCATCCATCCATCTTCTACCGCTTTTCCGGAGGTCCGGGTCGCGGAGGCAGCAGTTCAAGCAGAGAAGCCCAGACTTCCCTCTCCCCAGCCACCTGCTCCAGCTCTTCAGAGGGGATACCAAGGCGTTCCCAGACTAGCTGGGAGACATAGTCTCTCCACCGAGTCCTGGGTCTGCCCCGGGGTCTCCTCCCAGTGGGACGTGCCTGAAACACCTCAAGTGGGAGGCGTCCAGGAGGCATCCTAATCAGATGCCCATACCACCTCAACTGACTCCTTTCAATGTGGAGGAGCAGCGGTTCTACTCTGAGCCTCTCCCGGATGACTGAGCTCCTCACCCTATCTCTGAGGGTGAGTCCAGCAATCCTACGGAGAAAGCTCATTTCAGCCGCTTGTATCCGCAATCTCGTTCTCTCGGTCATTACCCAAAGCTCGTGACCATAGGTGAGAGTAGGAACGTAGATTGACTGGTAAATCGACAGCTTTGCCTTAGAACTAAGCTCCCTCTTCACCACAACAGACCGGTACAACGTCCGCATCACTGCAGATGCTGCTCCAATCCGTCTGTCGATCTCTCGCTCCATTTTCCCCTCACTCGTGAACAAGACCCCAAGATACTTAAACTCCTCCACTTGGGGCAGGAGCCTGTCCCCAACCCGGAGAGGACAATCCACCTTTTTCCGGCTGAGGACCATGGACTCGGACTTGAAGGTGCTGATTCTCATCCCAGCCGCTTCACACTCAGCGGCAAACCGTCCCAGCAAGAGCTGTAGGTCATTGCTGGATGAAGCCAACAGGACAACATCATCTGCAAACAACAGAGATGAGATCCTGTGGTCACCAAGCATGACACCCTCCATTCCCTGGCTGCGCCTAGAAATCCTGTCCATAAAAATTATGAACAGGACCGGTGACAAAGGGCAGCCCTGGCGGAGTCCAACTCTCACTGGGAATGACTCCGACCGAGTGTTGGCAATGCGAACTAAACTCTCACAACGGTCGTACAGAGACCGAATAGCTCGTAACAACAAGCCCGATACCCCATACTCCCGAAGCACCCCCCACAAAAATCCACGAGGGACGCGGTCAAATGCCTTCTCCAAGTCCACAAAACACATGTAAACTGGTTGGGCAAACTCCCACGAACCCTCAAGAATTCTCGAGAGGGTAAAGAGCTGGTCCGATGTGCCACGGCCAGGACGAAAACCACATTGCTCCTCCTGAATCCGAGGTTCGACCAACGGCCGGACTCTCCTCTCCAGTACCTTGGCATAGACCTTCCCAGGGAGGCTGAGGAGTGTGATCCCTCTAAAGTTGGAGCACACCCTCCGGTCCCCTTTTTTGAAGAGAGGAACCACCACCCCGGTTTGCCATGCCAAAGGCACTGCCCCCGACCTCCACGCAATGTTGCAGAGGCGTGTCAACCATGACAACCCAACAACATCCAGGGCCTTGAGGTACTCGGGGCGAATCTCGTCCACCCCCGGGGCCCGGCCACCAAGGAGATTTTTAACCACCTTGGCGACCTCAGCCCCTGTGATAGGCGAGTCATCCCCCTCGTCCCCAAACCCTGCTTCCTCTGTGGAAGGCGTATCAGTGGGATTGAGGAGATCCTCGAAGTATTCCTTCCACCGCCCGACGATATCCCCAGTTGAAGTCAACAGTGTCCCATCCGCACCATACACAGTGTGGACGGGGAGCTGCTTTCCCCTCCTGAGCCGCCGAACAGTTTGCCAGAATCTCTTTGAAGCCGACCGAAAGTCTTGTTCCATGGCCTCACCGAACTCCTCCCATACCCGGGTTTTTGCTTCAGCAACCACCCGAGCTGCACTCCGCTTGGCCTGCCGGTACACCTCAGCTGCTTCGGGAGTCCCACAAGCCAACCAAGCTTGATAGGACTCCTTCTTCAGCTTAATGGCCCCCCTCACCACTGGTGTCCACCACTTGGTTCGGGGGTTGCCACCACGAGATGCACCGACCACCTTGCGGCCGCAGCTCTGGGCTGCCGCTTCAACAACAGAGGTGGAGAACATGGCCCATTCAGACTCCATGTCTCCAGACTCCCTCGGAATGTGGTTGAAGTTCTTCCGGAGGTGGGAGTTGAAGACCTCCCGGACAGGGGCCTCAGCCAGACGCTCCCAGCACACCCTCACTATACGTTTGGGTCTACCAGGTCTGAATGGCTTCCTCCCCTGCCATCGGATCCAACTCACCACCAGGTGGTGATCAGTTGACAGCTCTGCACCTCTCTTTACTCGGGTGTCCAAGACATACGGTCGCAGGTCTGATGATACGATAACAAAATCGATCATCGACCTGCGGCCTAGGGTGTCCTGGTGCCAGGTGCACATATGGACACCCTTATGCTTGAACATGGTGTTCGTTATAGACAGACTGTGGTTAGCACAGAAGTCCAATAACTGAACACCACTCGGGTTCAGATCGGGCAGGCCGTTCCTCCCAATCACCCCCCTCCAGGTTTCACTGTCGTTGCCCACGTGCGCATTGAAGTCCCCCAGTAGGACAATGGAGTCTCCAGGAGGAGCACCCTCCAGCACCCCAGTCACAGACTCCAAAAAGGGTGGGTACTCTGAAACATCATTTGGTGCATAGGCACAAATGATGGTCAGGACCCGTTTCCCAACCCGAAGGCGCAGGGAAGCAACCCTTTCGTCCACCGGGGAAAACTCCAATATAGAGGCAGCAAGGTGGGGCGATACAAGAATACCTACCCCTGCTCGTCGCCTCTCGCCCGGGGCAACTCCAGAAAAGGCCAAGCTCCAGCCCCTCTCCAGGAGACTGGTTCCGGAACCGGAGCTGTGTGTTGAGGTGAGGCCGACTATATCTAGCCGGTATCGCTCAATCTCGTACACCAGCTCAGGCTCCTTCCCCACCAGAGAGGTGACATTCCACGTACCAAAAGCCAGTTTAGAAAGCTTGGGATCAGTCCGCCAAGGTCTCCGCCTTTGACTGCCACCTAATCCACATAGCACCGGACTTCCATGATCCCTCCTGCAGGTGGTGAACCTACTGGAGGGCGGACCCATGTAACTCCTTCGGGCTGAGCCCGGCCGGGTCCCATGGGTGGAAACCCGGCCACCAGACGCTAGCCTTCGAGCCCCTCCCCCAGGCCTGGCTCCAGGGTGGGGCCCCGGTAACCCCATACCGGGCGGGGTACACTGAATCCTTGATATACAATTTATCATGAGAGTCTGTTGGATCGTTCTTCGTCTGGCCCTTCACCCAGGACCAGTTTGTCTTGGGAGACCCTATCAGAGGCAAATTGCCCCGGACAACATAGCTCCTGGGATCACTGGGGCACGCAAACCCCCCCACCACGATAAGGTGACGATCCATGAGGGGGACCTACTACTACTGGGACCTACTACCTACTTATTCATCTTTGGAAAAATTTTTGACGAAAGATAGTAAGAGAAAGGGTATTATTTCAGAGTTTTATAACTCATTGACACTATTCTCAAGTGAAAACTCACAGAAAAGACTGAATTATTGGAAAGAAGACCTGCAAATGAAAATTTCAGAGGAACAATGGGAAATGGCTTGTGCAGGAGCTCAAGCCAAATCAATAAATGTACGTCTTAAACTGATACATTTTAAATGGTTAATGCAGATGAATGTTACGCCAGTGGAATTAAATAGATATAACAAAAACATACCAGATAGATGCACAAAATGTATGGAAAGTAAAGGAACCCTGTTTCACTGTTTATGGGAATGTAGAAAAATCAGAATGTTTTGGGAAGAGGTGAGGGTAACAATTGAAAAAATAATATCAAAACAATTCACATTGAACCCTAAACTGTTTTTGTTGGGTCTGTATCCAGAAAAACATAACTTTAATAAGAGTGAAAGAACATTCATAGACCTTGGTTTGCTTAATGCCAAAAAATGTATTGCAATACTGTGGAAAAAGACTCATAGACCAGATGTGACTCAGTGGTTAAGACAAATGTTAACAAACCTTCCACTAGAAAGAATAACATATATACTGAAATTAAAGGAAAATGTGTTTGAGAATATATGGAGACCTTTCATTGATTATGTAAAGAAATTAAACATAACTTCTGAAGAAGAAGGTGAATGATATGTGTGGACCTTGCAAATTCCAAACTGGTGAATGTATATTATGTATTCTTATGTAATAGATTACCTAGACTAAACAGAGGAGCATTGTTGTTGACTTGCTTTTGTTAATGGCTGTTGTTGTTTTTAGTACATTTTTTGTTGTTGTTGTTGTTAGTGTTTTTTTAATTTTTAAATAACTTTAGTGTTAGTGTCTGACTGTTTGTGCCATGTTTGTAAAAAAAAGGTTCAATAAAAAATATTGTGGGAAAAAAGTCTTAATGCCCAAGCCGTTTACTGCTACCAGCCCGGGGCCGCTAGGTCCTGCTAGCCGGTCGGCGTAGGATGGCAGGATGATGCTCCTCTGGGCTCCGGTGTCTACGAGGAATCGTCTCCCCGAGCGCGAGTCCGTCACGTAGAGCAGCTTGTTCTCTTCACCGGCGGTCGCAGCTGCTACCGACTGCCGGCCTTGGTGTTTTCCGAGCACTTGAATTGGCATGGTGGCGCACATCTGCGTGCGTTCTCTCCAAAGCGATGGTGGTAGAAGCAGAGCGTGTTTCTCTGGCGCTTCTTGGCCTCCGCTGCTGCTACCGTCGCCGGCTCCTCGCCTCCACTGGTCGTCTCGCTGGGTTCCGACGCCGCCGCGTTCACTGTGAGGGCTCTGGTGGTGAGGATGAGCCGATCTGCCTCCTGGGCTAGCGCACGGTAGTCACGCGCAGCCAGCAATGGCGAATTGGCAAGAACCGCTCTCACCTCTGTTGGGAGGTTCCGGAGGAAAAGGTGGGCAAACAGAAAATGCCCGTCGTTCGTGCCGATCAACGCCAACATCTTCTCCATCAGTTCGACCGTCGAACCATCTCCTAACTCGGAGCGCCTCAGGAGCCTCTCTGCTCTCTCACAGTCCGAGAGTGTGTAGCGCCGGGTCAGCGTGGCCTTGAGAGCCCCGTATTTGTCGTGGGCTGGAGGCTGTTGGAGCAGGCTCGCTACCTGCTGAGACGTGTGAGCCCCCAGCGCTGTGACCACATAGTAATATTTCGTGTCGTCTGCCGTTATTCCCTGGAGGGCGAACTGAGCCTCAGTGTGGTGGAACCAAGACCGCGGGTTGTGCAGCCAAAAGTCCGGTAGTTTGACCGAAACAGCGCACGCGTTGCTGGGGGTTTCCGTCTGGGCTGTCTCTGGGATGCCTGCCACGTTGGTGGGGCTTCCCATCCGGGCCGAGTCCGGGGTTCTTGCCTCATGTTCCATAATTCGTCAAGGGGTCACCAGTGTGGAGAGTGTAAATAACGAGACTGGTTTATGCAGCAGACGATTTTATTCACTCACACATCAGTCATACACAGAAAAGAATAACACAATACACCATGGGTTCTCCTTTTATACCAACCGCCCATCTCACATCTGTATGACATCTCACATCACAATACATTCATCCCTTCTCCCCCCAGCTCCTTCTTCCTGCTACCCCACCATAATCTCCATAGCTATTGTCCTCTCTGTTTACCCTCTGCATCCAGTCTGAGATGATTAACCCAGTCTCTACAACAGTAATAAAACAGCAACTGTCGCTCAACTGCAAGGGTAAAGAAGTTAGTTTGCAAAAACCGACAAACGCCACTTCCATGAAAATTTCACTCTTTACATCAAACAACTGTTAACATTACCTACTTATAGAAGTTCAAATCGTTTTGTCTCAAAAGCCGATATGTACCTATGTTATAGACGTAAAGGCTGGGAGCATGTTTTTTCAAAAGCAGAGAACTCCACAGGGCAAATCAGCACTTGGTATTTGGGTCACGTGACTCATCTTGGCTGTGTTCCTGGTCTGCTCTGTCTTGAGTGATTTCCCTGGCTGTGCTCGGAATGGTCACTCACTCTGTACTCGCTATATAGTGAATTTAGATATAGTGGACTATACAGTAAACTCAATATAACAATAAAATTAACCACTTTCGGATACTATTGGGCTTGTTTTCGCGGCACGGTTAATGACGTCATCACGTGAGACAGTAAAATGTAACAGACTAACGGTGGTAAAAAATAAAAATGAATACCTGCATGTAATGTGTAGTAAATATTTATTGAATCAAATTGTTTTTACTGAATTATTACCTCTGCCAAGGAGGTAATGTTTTTACCGGGGTTTGTCTGTCTGTTTGTCTGTTACCAACATACATCAAAAAGTTATGAACGGATTTTGACGAAATTTTCAGGAAAGGTGTGTAATGGCATGGGGAACAGATGATTAGATTTTGGTGATGATCTGAGAGTGCATACCTCCACCAAGGGCTTTGTTTGTATTTGTGCAGCAGGATTACACAAAAACTACAGGATGGATTTGGATGAAATTTTCACCAGAGGTGGTTCTTGGGCTAGAGAGGAACCCATTATATTTTGGTGATGATCTGAGAATACATACCTCAGCCAAGGCTCTTATCTTCTCACAGTGTGTTTGCAACAATACTCCAAAACTGATGGACAGACTTTGATGCCATTTTCACCACAAGCGGCTATAGGCCTACACACAAACCCATTACATTTTGGAGGTGATCCATGAGAAACGGAAGGAGCCTTGGCGGAGGTATGCGCTCTATGAGTGCTTTTCTAGTTTTTAAGTGTTTTACAGAATTGTCATTTGTCCAGGGAAATTTTAGTTTTTTTGAAAAACTGTTTTTATTTTCAGAGGTGTAATGTTATCAAGAATATAACTTATTTTTCAATTAAAAATATTTACCAGATTATTAAGGGATATTAGTGAAGGTAGTTTTGGACTTTTTTTTTTTTTGTTACTTATTTGTACCTGTAGGTAGATTTGTTTTGCAGTCTGGTGACAAGCCACCAGCTGCCGGTCGCTGCGTGCGCAAGCGCCCCATATCCCTAACCTGCATGTTTTTGGCATGTGGGAGGAAACCGGAGAAATCCCTGAGTAAACCCACGCAACACGGGGAGAACATGCAAACTCCACACAGATCACTGTTGGTCGGGGGCTGGGATCAAACCCACGATCTCACGGTCCCTGCGCTCCCCCGGCCAAGGGTAAAACTGTGCTGCCACAGTGCTAACCACTGCGCCACCGTGCAGCCCACTTGGTGTGGATATAGGAGCATTAAAAAAAGATTCAACAGTATCAGTATTAATACAATGTCTTTTCACAGTCTATACTCTTGTTAATCTTTTTTATAAGTAATAGAGGTAATAAAATAGATTAAAAAAGTGATCTGATATTGTGATATCTTGAAATGAGATTAAGTTAATATTAAGACCTTTTCCAATAATCAGATCGAGGGTATGCCCCTGCTGATGGCATTCGACCACGTCCCTCATGGTCTCTTGTGGGGGGTGCTGCGGGAGTATGGGGTATCAAGCTTGTTGTTACAAGCTATTCGGTCCCCATACGACCGTTGCAAGAGTTTGGTTCAAATTGCCAACACCCAGTCAAACTCGTTTCCAGTCAGAGTTGGACTCTGCCAAGGCTGCCCTTTGTCACCGATCCTGTTTATAATTTTTATGGACAGGATACCTAGGCACCGCCAAGGAATGGAGGGTGTTATGTTCGGTGACAACAGGATCTCATCTCTGCTGTTTGCAGACGATCTTGTCCTGTTGGCTTCATTGAGCAATGACCTACAGGTCTTGTTGGGATGGCTTGCCGCTGAGTGTGAAGCGGCTGGGATGAGAGTCAGCACCTCCAAGTTTTAGTCCATGGTCTTCAGCTGAAAAAGGGTGGATTGTCCTCTCTTGGTTGGGGACAAGCTCCTGCCCCAAGTGCAGGAGTTTAAGTATCTCGGGGTCTCATTCATGAGTGAGGGGAGAATGGAGCGAGAGACTGACAGATGAATCGGAGCAGCATCTCAAGTGATGCGGACGTTGTACCGGTCTGTTGTGGTGAAGAGGGAGCTGAGATCAAAAGCAAAGCTGTCAATTTACCATTCAATTTACGTTCCTACCCTCACCTATGGTCATGAGCTTTGGCGCAATGACCAAAAGAATGAGAACACGGATAAAAGTGGCTGAAATGAGCTTTCTCTGTAGGATTGCTGGACTCACCCTTAGAGACAGGGTGAGGAGCTCAGTCATCCAGGAGAGGCTCAGAGTAGAACCGCTGCTCCTCCACATCGAACGGGACCAGTTGAGGTGTTTCGGGCACATCCCACTGGGAGCAGACTCCGGTGCAGCAGACCCAGGACACGCTGGAGAGACTATTATGTTTCCCAGCTGGCCTGGGAATGTCTTGGTATCCTCTCTGAAGAGCTGGAGCAGGTGGCCGGGGAGAGGGAAATCTGGGTTTTGTTGCTTGAGCTGCTGCTTTATATATATATACAGTATATATATATATATATATATATATATATATATATATATATATATATATATATATATATATATATATATATATATATATACTGTATATACTGTATATATATATATATATATAGTATATACAGTGGGGAAAAAAAGTATTTAGTCAGCCACCAATTGTGCAAGTTCTCCCACTTAAAAGATGAGAGAGGTCTCCAATTTTCATCATAGGTATACCTCAACTATGAGAGACAAAATGAGAAAAAAAAAATCCAGAAAATCACATTGAAGGATTTTTAATGAATTAATTAGTAAATTCCTCGGTAAAATAAGTATTTGGTCAATAACAAAAGTTCATTTCAATACTTTGTTATACACCCTTTGTTGGCAATGACAGAGGTCAAACGTTTTCTGTAAGTCTTCACAAGGTTTTCACACACTGTTGCTGGTATTTTGGCCCATTCCTCCATGCAGATCTCCTCTAGAGCAGTGACGTTTTGGGGCTGTCGTTGGGCAACACGGACTTTCAACTCCCTCCAAAGATTTTCTATGGGGTTGAGATCTGGAGACTGGCTAGGCCACTCCAGGACCTTGAAATGCTTCTTACGAAGCCACTCCTTCGTTGCCCGGGCAGTGTGTTTGGGATCATTGTCATGCTGAAAGACCCAGCCACGTCTCATCTTCAATGCCCTTGCTGATGGAAGGAGGTTTTCACTCAAAATCTCACGATACATGGCCCCATTCATTCTTTCCTTTACACGGATCACTCGTCCTGGTCCCTTTGCAGAAAAACAGCCCCAAAGTATGATGTTTTCACCCCCATGCTTCACAGTAGGTATGGCGTTCTTTCTCCTCCAAACATGACAAGTTGAGTTTTTACCAAAAAGTTCTATTTTGGTTTCATCTGACCATGTGGCATTCTCCCAATCCTCTTCTGGATCATCCAAATGCTCTCTAGCAAACTTCAGACGGGCCTGGACATGTACTGGCTTAAGCAGGGGGACACGTCTGGCACTGCAGGATTTGAGTCCCTGGCGGCGTAGTGTGTTACTGATGTAGCCTTTGTTACTTTGGTCCCAGCTCTCTGCAGGTCATTCACTAGGTCCCACCGTGTGGTTCTGGGATTTTTGCTCATCGTTCTCGTGATCATTTTGACCTCACAGGGTGAGATCTTGCGTGGAGCCCCAGATCGAGGGAGATTATCAGTGGTCTTGTATGTTTTCCATTTTCTAATAATTGCTCCCACAGTTGATTTCTTCACACCAAGCTGCTTACCTATTGCAGATTCAGTCTTCCCAGCCTGGTGCAGGTCTACAATTTTGTTTCTGGTGTCCTTTGACAGCTCTTTGGTCTTGGCCATAGTGGAGTTTGGAGTCTGACTGTTTGAGGTTGTGGACAGGTGTCTTTTATACTGATAATGACTTCAAACAGGTGCCATTAATACAGGTAACGAGTGGAGGACAGAGGAGCCTCTTAAAGAAGAAGTTACAGGTCTGTGAGAGCCAGAAATCTTGCTTGTTTGTAGGTGACTAAATATTTATTTTACCAAGGAATTTACCAATTAATTCATTAAAAATCCTTCAGTGTGATTTTCTGAATTTTTTTTTTTCTCATTTTGTCTCTCATAGTTGAGGTATCCCTATGATGAAAATTGGAGACCTCTCTCATCTTTTAAGTGGGAGAACTTGCACAATTGGTGGCTGACTAAATACTTTTTTGCCCCACTGTATATATATATATGTGTGTGAATGCATATTGTGGAGGAATCTGCAGACAGCGTCTCAGTCAGGAGGCAGTGATCAAACATAAGAGAATAATAGGCAAGGCTTCATGGGGAGTTGGCAGGAAGAGGGAGCTGGGGATTGAAGGAAAATATATTGTGGAGTTGGATATCATGCAGTGTGATGTGAAACGTCATGCAGATGTGAGATGATCTGTGGAGGTTATAAGGAGAAACCTTGTTTGGCTGATTCATTGCTTTTTCTGCGTTTGGATGATGTGAGAGTGTTAATAAAGCTTCGCCTGCTCGTAACCCTGCCTCCTCATTTCCCACACTCTCCACACTGGTGACCCGAGACGTATTATTGAACACGAGGCAAGAATCCCGGAGTCGGCCCGGAGGGGAAGCCCCAGCAACGCGGCAAGCATCCCACAGACAGCCCGGACGGGAACCCCCAGCAACGCGTGTGCTGTTGCAGTCAAGCTACCGGACTTTTGGCAACACAGCCCGCGCTCTTGGTTCCACCGCACCGAGGCCCAGTTCACCCTCGGGGGAGTAACGGCAGACGACACCAAGTTTTTCCACGTGGTTGCAGTGCTGGACGCTCGCACAGCTCAGCAGGTAGCGAGCCTGCTCGACCAGCCCCCAGCCCACGGCAGATACGACGCTCTCAAAGCTGCGCTGATTTGGCGCTACACGCTCTCGGACCGTGAGAGAGCAGAGAGGCTCCTGAGACGTTCCGAGTTAGGAGATGGTTCGGTCGTCGATCTAATGAAGAAGATGTTGGCGTTAATGGGCACGGACGACGGGCAATTTCTGTTTGGCCACCTTTTCCTCCGGAACCTTCCAACAGAGGCGAGAGCGGTCCTGGCCAATTTGCCGTTGCTGGCCGCATGTGACTACCGTGCGCTAGCCCAGGAGGCAGACCAGATCATCCTCACCACCAGAGCGCTCACAGTGAACGCAGCGGCGTCGGAACCCAGCGAGATGACCAGAGGAGGCGAGGAGCCACTGATGGTAGTGGCAGCGAGGGCCAAGGAGCGCCAGAGAGACACGCTCTGCTTCTACCACCGCCGCTTTGGAGAGAATGCACGCAGATGTGCCCCACCGTGCCAATTCAAGCGCTTGGGAAATGCCGAGGCCGGCAGTCGGTAGCAGCTGTGACCGCCAGTGAAGAGAACAAGCTGTTCTACGTGATGGACTCGTGCTCGGGGAGACGCGTCCTCGTAGACACCGGAGCCCAGAAGAGCATCATCCTGCCGACCTACGCCGACCGGCTAGCAGGACCTAGCGGCCCCGGGCTGGTAGCAGTAAACGGCTTGGACATCAAGACATTTGGTGAGAGAACACTGGCTTTATCTCTACACGGCCGTACATATGAGTGGACTTTTGTCATAGCAGCTCTGAGTTTCCCAATCCTGGGAGCTGATTTTCTGTGTGCACATGGTTTAAGATAAGATAAGCCTTTATTAGTCCCACAACGGGGGAATTCCAGGATTGCAACAGCACAGGGATAGCAACACTCAGAGCAACAATCAGAAGGCAAGAAAAAAAACCCCAACAAAACAAGCAAGCAAGAGCAGCTAATATACATATGTACATATTACTATAAAATATATATATATACACACACAGAGACACACAGTGCAGAGCATTGTAGCTGGATGGAATAAATATATGAATATGTAAACACACAGTGCGGAGCATTGTAGCTAGATGGAATAAATATGTAAATATATAAACACCCACAGTACGGAGCAATGTAGCTAGATGGAATAATATGTAGATATATAAACACACAGTGCGGAGCATTGTAGCTAGATGGAATAAATATATAGATATATAAATATAAACACACCCAGTTTATTAGTTGATGTTGCTAACAGGCGCCTGGTTAATGTACTGTCCTTTGACTCTCTCCCCTGCACAGCTCGAGGGGCCGGGCCAGTAACACAAGCCAACGTCACAGCTCCAGGCGGTAAGTTCCACACACTGCTCACTCAGTTTCCAGCACTCACGGTCCCGACGTTTTCAGCGGCCATAGCTAAACACGGGGTGGAGCACTTTATCACCACCACCGGGCTGCCTGTTTTCGCACGACCTCGGCGCTTGGACGCAGCTAAACTGGCCATAGCGTGCGAGGAGTTTGCCAACCTGGAAAGGTTGGGCATCATCAGGCGATCGAACAGCCCATGGGCATCCCCGCTACACATGGTCCCTAAGGCTGAGGGGTCGTGGCGACCGTGCGGCGATTTCCGCAGGTTGAATAACGCCACAGCACACGACCGCTTCCCGATTCCCCACATTCAGGATTTTTCTGTTCACCTCGCCGGAGTACGCATGTTTTCTAAAATAGACCTGGTCTGCGGTTACCACCAGGTCCCAGTGCACGCGGAGGACGTACCCAAAACAGCGGTAATAACTCTGTTCGGCTTGTTCGAGTTTCTGCGCATGCCATTTGGATTAAAAGGAGCAGCACAGACGTTCCAGCGCATGATGGACGTGGTGCTGCGCGATCTCCCGTTTGTGTTTGTCTACCTGGATGATATCCTGGCAACCAGTGCGTCCGAAGACGAACACGTAACCCACCTCAGGATGGTTTTCCAGAGGTTGGAGGAGCATGGGTTAATAATCAACCCGGCGAAGTGCCAGTTCGGCGTGACGGGGATTGATTTTTTGGGGCACCGCGTCTCACCGAAGGGAGCGATACCCTTGCCCGACAAAGTGCGTGCAGTGGCAAACTTTCCCCGGCCTCAGACGGTCAGGGCGCTGCAGGAATTTTTGGGGATGGTTAACTTTTTCAAACATTTCCTCCCCCGCGCAGCTCAACTCATGCAGCCATTGTATGCCGCGCTCAAGAGACGGAAACCCGTGGATGGAGTTGAATGGACTCCGGAGCGAGAGCAGGCGTTCTCCGAGGTTAAAGCAGCCCTGGCAAATGCCGCACTGTTGGCGCACCCAGACCTGGCGGCCCGGATAGCGCTCACTACCGATGCCTCGGACGTGGCCATAGGGGCCGTCGTGGAGCAACGTGTCACTGGTTCTTGGCAGCCGCTCGCTTTTTTCAGCAGGGCTTTGCGCGACAGTGAGCATAAATACAGCGCGTTCGACAGAGAGTTGCTGGCTCTCCATCTGGCCATACGCCACTTCCAGTTCTAGCTGGAAGGGTGCAGCTTCACCGCGTTCGTGGACCACAAGCCGCTGACGTTCACGATGGCCAAGGTTTCGGAACCATGGTCGGGCCGGCAGCAGAGACAGCTAGCGGCGATCTCGGAGTTTACGACCGATATTCAGCATGTGTCGGGTAAACTGAATATGGTGGCGGACTGCCTCTCGCGCGCGGTAGTGGCCCCGGTCTGTGTAGGGATAGATTATACAGCCATGGCCGCAGAGCAGATTAGCGACACGGACATGTGCGCGCTCCAGTCTGGACCAACAGGGTTAAGGCTGGAGAGCAGGGTACTACAAGATGGCAGCCCCCCCCCAATCTGCGACGTCTCCACGAGACGCCCGTGCCCGGTGGTCCCGGTCGCGTGGCGCCGCCGCGTGTTTGAGTCAGTTCACGCTTTGGCGAACCCAGGAGTGCACGTGTCAGTCAAAATGGTGGGAGCGAAATTCGTGTGGCCAGGCCTGCGCAAGCAAGTGAAAGAGTGGGCTACAGCCTGTGTAGCTTGCCAACGAGCCAAAGTGCACAGACACACGAAGGCTCCTTTGGAGCCGTTTAGTATACCGGCTAAAACATTCGACCATGTTCACGTGGACCTCGTGGGCCCCCTCCCACCATCGCAGGGGTGCACGCACCTTCTGACAGTGGTGGACCGCACCACATGCTGGCCAGAAGCAGTTCCGCTGGCGGCAACCACGTCCGCGGACGTGGCACGCGCTTTTTTGACAACATGGGTGGCATGTCTTCGAGTCCTGTCGGACATCACGTCCGACAGGGGCCCTCAGTTTGTTTCCAAACTTTGGTCAGCGATGGCCCGCAGCCTAGGTGTTGCAATTCATCGCACGACCGCGTACAACCCACAGGCAAATGGGTTATGCGAGCGTTTTCACAAGTCACTGAAGGCAGCACTCAGGGCTTCGTTGACGGATGCAAATTGGGTTGACCGGTTGCTGTGGGTTTTATTGGGGTTGCGTTCCGCACCAAAAGAGGATTTGGAGGCTTCCCCGGCTGAGCTGTTTTTTTCCTCAGCCACTGCGACTACCCGGAGAATTTTTGCCAGATAATCCCGCTCCGGACAGCTGCCCATCTCAGCGTTTGCAGCGTAGTGCAGACACAGGCACGCTGCCGGGCCCACCACTGTTTTCCACGCACTTTTGTGCCAAAAACTTTGAGGAACACGGAGTTCGTGTTCATCAGACACGATGCCCACCGCCTGCCATTGCGCCCACCCTATGATGGCCCGTTCAGAGTGCTGGAAACAGGGGACAAGCATTTTTTGCTAGACTTGGGGGGGCGTCGGGAGAAAATATGCATAGACAGACTTAAATCCGCCTTTGTAGTGGCAGACGAGCAAGTGCTGCTGGCTCGGGCCCCCCGGCGTGGAAGACCCCCACTGAGAACTCCCCAGGCAAATGGTTCACCAGAACAGCCACACAGGCAGAGCAAAGTTCCCCCCCCTCGCCTTGGCCCACCCGCAGTCAGACACACATCCAGCAACCCCCCGCCGACACAGAGACCGCAGTTACGGCAGATATGAGAGGAGACTGAAGCCCAAAAGACATAGTGACTGAAACTCTGTCTGGGGGGGATGATGTGGGAATGCATATTGTCGAGGAATCTGCAGACAGTGTCTCAGTCAGGAGGCAGTGATCAAACATAAGAGAATAATAGGCAAGGCGTCATGGGGAGTTGGCAGGAAGAGGGAGCTGGGGGTTGATGGAAAATGTATTGTGGAGTTGGATATCATGCAGTGTGATGTGAAAAGTCATGCAGATGTGAGATGATCTGTGGAGGTTATAAGGAGAAACCTCGTTTGGCTGATTCATTGCTTTTTCTGTGTTTGGATGATATGAGAGTGTTAATAAAGCTTCGTCTGCTCGTAACCCTGCCTCCTCATTTCTCACACTCTCCAGTGTATATATATATTTGAAAGAAAAGCACTTTTTTTCAATGAAGATAACTTTAATCAGAAATACACTCTATACATTGCTAATGTGGTAAATGACTATTCTAGCTGCAAATGTCTGGTTTTTGGTGCAATTTCTAGATAGGTGTATAGAGGCCCATTTCCAGCAACTATCACTCCAGTGTTCTAATGGTACAATGTGCTTGCTCATTGCATCAGAAGGCTAATGGATGATTAGAAAACCCTTGTTCAATCATGTTAGGTCTGCGATGCTGTAATTGCTGCAAATGGAGGATTCTTTGACGAAAGCAAAGTCTGAAGGAAAAAAATTATTATTTCAAATACAAATCATTATTTCTAACCTTGTCAATGTCTTGACTATATTTTCTATTCATTTTACAACTCATGGTGGTAAATAAGTGTGACTTTTGATGGAAAACACAAAATAATTGTCTGGGTGACACCAAACTTTTGAATGGTAGTATATATATATATATATATATATATATATATTAGAATGTACTCTTGTCTAGGGCTGTTGTGATAACCACAATTATGCAATACCGCGCTATGGGCACGTCTACCGAAGAGGATAACGAGCATCACTTTTTTGTGTGTGTGGCTAAATCTTGTTGTTTACTTATTAGCTCCGCCAAGGAGGTAATGTTTTTACCAGGGCTTGTCTGTTTGTCTGTCTGTCTGTCTGTCTGTTACCAACATAACTCAAAAAGTTATGAACGGATTTTGATGAAATTTTCAGGAAAGGTGTGTAATGGCACGGGGAACAGATGATTAGATTTTAGTGATGATCTGAGAGTGCATACCTCCACCAAGGGCTTTGTTTGTATTTGTGCAGCAGGATTACACAAAAACTACAGGATGGATTTGGATGAAATTTTCACCAGAGGTGGTTCTTGGCCTAGAGAGGAACCCATTACATTTTGGTGATGATCTGAGAGTGCATACCTCCACCAAGGGCTTTGTTTGTATTTGTGAAGCAGGATTATGTCATGGTCTGAGCGCCGATATCGTCCGCGCTCTGTCACGACGGCCCTCACGGACCGTCACAAGACGCCTCAGTCACCAGTGAGTTTGCAGTGGTAATTTATTGTGGATAAGGATGAACACACACAGAACACATACAGTGGCTGGGTGAAGTCTGAGCCGGGGAACACCCGATGCACCAGACGACAACGTTAGTGATAAGCTAGGCAAACAGGAACATACCTGAGCGTATAGGAGCACCATCAGAACGTAACGGAGCATAACAGGAGATCATAACA
Source organism: Pholidichthys leucotaenia (assembly GCA_020510985.1). Classification (NCBI taxonomy): domain Eukaryota; kingdom Metazoa; phylum Chordata; class Actinopteri; order Cichliformes; family Pholidichthyidae; genus Pholidichthys; species Pholidichthys leucotaenia. The sequence continues at coordinate 143,182,113 of CM035842.1, read as the reverse complement.
GAACATAACAGAGACTGCCGCGTTGGAGGACATTTAGCACCCGCTTATATCTCTGGCGGCTAATGACCCCAACGCGGCACAGCTGCTGCTAATGACAGCAGAGCAGCAGCTGACTTTGACAGTAGGGAGCTCCCCCGGGCGCCTTCACAATAAGAGCCCGAGGAGCTGGAAGGAATCCTCAGCTGCCAAAGCCAGGGAACAAAAAGATAAGAGACCCGAGTGTGGCCAGAACCGACACTCGGGTTATGACACACTCGGGTCATGCAGTATTTTCCTCCCGTTCTGTAGCAGTTTTCCTTATGGCCTTCCCAGGCTCTTATTTTGACAGCATCTCAGTGGGGCTTCCGGCTGTCAGCAGAGTTACTCAGTGACAGCTGTTTGCCATTTCAGCTGATGACATCCTCATCAGCTGATTATTCCGCTTCCCTATGTCATGGCCGCCAATCACGGCACCTGTGCACGCACCTGCCTGTCATCTCCTGCGGCCTATTTATTCCACCAGGACCAGGACGCGGAGTCGTCTGATTCTCTATACTGAATCCAGTTACACCTGCCTCCGTGCTTCCCTGCACTCTACTCTCCAGCCATCGGCTTCCTAGCCCTGCTGAACCTCGTCCGGGCCGGTTCCACCCGGACCAACTACCAAGTAAGCCTACTCGCTTATCATCTTGTCCGATTCCCCTGTGCACAGGCGGAGATCCGCGGCGGCGGTCCTTCTTCTTCCTCCAGGCGGCGGACTCATCCTTCCACCTCCAGCTAGCCAGCCCAGCAGACACTGTCTTCCTGGCTGCAGCTTCGGCGCTACCTGAGCTACTCCAACATCTCCTGACAGTAAGCGCTGTAACATCTATCGTGCTGCATAAGTTGAACTGTAAATTAACGGCCCTTGTCTCATTACAGGGTTGCCAGGTTGTACAGTGCTCTGCCGGCCCCAGCTGGAGATTACGGATCGCACTACACGACATTACACCATATACCCTGCACTCACGCATCCACTCACTCACGTTTACAATAAAAGTACATTAATTGTATTTACCCTAAGTCGTGTCTATTCTGTGGGTCACCTGAACCACGTCAGTACGACTCCGCCAAAGGGACCCGGCAGACAGCGTGCTCACGTGCCGAATTAACCATCTAGAGTCTCGGGTAGATCAATTAGCGTACCAGCAGCAGGTGATGCTAACTCAGCTAACCCGCATCACCGACAGGTTAGATCGATTGGTTAGCCCACAGGGTTTCCCCACAGCTCCAACTAGCTCCTCTGCTCCCGTTACCTCTACCGCTAGTTCCATTGCTAGCTCCACTCCTAGCTCTTCCTCTCCGGGCCCCGCTTTCCGGCTCACTCCCATCCCTACTCCCGCTTGCTTTAGAGGTGTGTTGGGGGAGGCCAGGGGGTTCCTCATGCAGTGCAATATAGTTTTCCAACGGGTACCCGGGGATTTTCCCACTGACCAGAGCTGCATCGGCTATATATATGTATATGCTATATATATGTATATATATATCTATATATCTGTTTGGTTTTTCCCACAGATGGAGTCCCCGTCATGCTGTTTGCTCTCTACATGTCTGTTCTTTTCTTCTTCTTCTCTACATGGGCAGCACGGTGGTGCAGTGGTTAGCACTGTTGCCTTACAGCTAGAAGGTTCCTGGTTCAAATCCCCAGGTTGGCAGGGGTTGGAACCTTTCTGTGTGGAGTTTGCATGTTCTCCCTGTGCTGCGTGGGTTTACTCCGGGGGCTCCGGTTTCCTCCCACAATCCAAAGACATGCATGTTAGGTTAATTGGCTGTTCTAAATTGTCCCTAGATATCCGCTTCCTATAGGCCCTTAGAATAGAGGGGTAGTATTAGTGAAAGCGCTTTGAGTGGTCTTTGTGACTAGAAAAGCGCTATATAAGTGCAGGTTAGTTAGTTAGTTAGATATGATCAATTTGTTAGAAGGACGGGCTTTAGCTTGGGCATATGCGGTAATGGCTAGGGCTGATTATGCTTCTATGACATATTTACAATTTACACAGGAATTTCAGGAGGTTTTCAGTCACCCGGACCGGGAGGACGTACTCACCTCTCGTCTATTAAATCTTCGGCAGGGGTCGAGGGCGGTCGCCGACTATGCCGTGGACTTCCGGGTCGTGGCTACGGAGGTCGGGTGGGAGGAAGCTTCTCTGAGTAGTACATTCATTAGGAGTTTGAGCCCTAGCCTGCGGGACGAGCTGGCCCGCCTGGAGAAACCCTCTATGCTGCATGAATGTATCTCCCTGGCTATTAGCATCGACAACCGTCTGAGGAAGCGGGCGACTGAGCACAGAACTTCCGGTCGCTCTGGTAACATGTCACGCCGCTCCCTCCAGCCCCCCCTGCTGGCCCTCCCATCAGCTGACATCTTGGAGGACCAAGAGCCTATGGTCATGGGTGGGTCGAAACTTCCTGTTGCGGAGAGACAGCGCTGCCGAGAGTTGGGGTTGTGTGTCTATTGTGGGAGCGAGGAACATGACCTTGAGTCCTGTCCCAAGTGGCCAAAAGGGGGAGTCCGTGCGTTGCAGTAGGGGGATTCATGGACGTAACCTGCAATAATCCCCTCACCCATTTACTAATTCCTATCCGGTTTTGTTTCGGCCATAGGGAACACAACAGACATGCACTCATTGACTCAGGGGCCGAGCAGAGCTTTATTTCTAGTAGCCTGGCAACCCGTCTGGGTCTCCCTATGCAGCCGTTGAAAACTCCTCTCAAACTCATTGCCCTGTCAAAAGCCTCCTTAGCCACTGTCACTCATCGGGTCACCTCAGTGCCAGTTGTCATCTCTGGCAACCATCGGAAGGAGTTGGACCTGCACGTCTGCCGGTGTTATTCTCCCCGGTCATCCTGGGCTATCCTTGGCTGCGCCTGCACAACCCGTCTATTGACTGGCATTCGGGAAGTGTGGTTTCATGGAGCCCTTTCTGCCTAAATGCCTGTCTCCAGTCTGCTGCATGCTCGCCTGCCATGCCTCTGGGTGTCCCTGCCTCTCCCCCTCCCGACCTGTCGAAAGTGCCACCGGAATATCATGACCTTGGGGCCGTCTTCAGCAAATTCCAGGCCCTTTCCCTTCCCCCTCACTGACTGTATGACTGTGCTATCAATCTGCGGGCCGGCGCTCCTCTGTCATCTAGCAGACTTTACAACCTGTCTGCTCCGGAGCGCGCGGCCATGGACTCGTATATTAAGGAGTCACTCAACTCAGGCACAATTAGACCATCATCTTTGGCGGTGGGGGCGGGTTTTCTTTTGTGGGGAAGAAAGACGGCTTTCTCAGGCCCTGCAATGATTTCCGGGAGCTGAATAACATCACCATTAAGGATAAGTACACCCTCCCTCTTCTCAACTCGGCATTCGATTCCCTCCGGGGGGCTTGCTGCTTTACTAAATTAGACCTGCGCAATGCCTATCACCTGGTGCGGATACGGGAGGGGGATGAGTGGAAGATGGCCTTTAGGACCCCTAGTGGGCATTTCGAATACCTGGTTATGTCGTTCGGGCTGACCAATGCCCTGGCCGTTTTCCAGCGCCTTATTAATGATGTTTTGAAGGATTTTCAGGGCACCTTTGTTTTTGTCTACCTTGACGATATGCTCATTTTTTCTCAGTCTATGGAGGAGCATCGCATTCACGTCAGGCGGGTCTTGCAGCGGCTGCTGGAGAATAAACTCTTCGTCAAGGCAGAAAAGTACGAGTTCCATGTCTCCCGGACTTCCTTCCTCGGCTTTATCATCGCCCCGAAGGAGATTATCCCAGACCCGGCCAAGGTGAAGGTGGTGGTGGACTGGCCTACTGCCTCATCGAGGAAACAGCTCCTGCAGTTCCTGGGCTTCGCGAACTTCTATCGCCACTTTGTCAAAGACTACAGCCGCATCGCCCTCCCCCTCACCAACTTGACCTCCACCAAGGTGCCTTTTCGCTGGACGGAAGAGGCGGACGCTGCGTTCTCTGAGCTGAAGGTCAGGTTCTCGTCGTCGCCAATTCTGACGCAAGTTGATCCCGCGCTTCAGTGCCTGGTGGAGGTGGACACCTCGGATTCTGGGGTGGGGGCTGTTTTGTCCCAGCGCTCTTCGGCTGACGGTAAGATCCGCCCCGCGCCTACTTCTCTCATTGCCTGTCCCCATCGCAGCATAACTACGACATCGGTGACAAAGGAGTTTTTGGCAGTTAAACTGGCCCTGGAGGAGTGGCGGCACTGGTTGGAGGGAGTGTCACAGCCATTCATCGTCTGGACCGACCATAAAAACCTGGAGTACCTTCGGACCGCTAAGCGGCTGAACACCCGACAGGCCCACTGGTCGCTCTTCTTTGGACGATTCGACTTCACCATCACCTACCGCCCTGGGTCAAAGAACGGTCAAAGAACACCAAGCCCAACGCCCTGTCTCGTCAGTTTGCCCCGGAAACGGCAGAGAAGGCTGAGCATCCCATCCATCCCCCAGCATGCATTGTGGGTGCCCTCTCGTGGGGCATCAGGGATAAGGTCATAAGGGTGCAGTCTGACGAGGCCGACCCGGGGGGTGGTCCAGCGGGTAAGTTATTCGTCCCTGCAGCGGTCCGAGGGGAGGTCATCCAGTGGGGGCATACCTCCAAGTTCGCCTGCCACTCGGGCAGGGCACGCACCGTGGCGCTCCTACAGAGGTCGTTTTTGGTGGCCATCCCTCCAGAAGGACGTAGGGGAGTACATCCACGCCTGTGCTGAGTGCACAATGGGAAAGACGTCCTCCTCACCGCCGGCTGGGCTGCTTCATCCCCTCCCCGTCCCGGGCAGGCCATGGTCCCACGTGGTGCTAGATTTCATCACAGATCTCCCCACGTCCAACAATTTCACCACCATCCTCACACTGGTGGACAGATTTTCTAAAGCCGCCCACTTCATCCCTCTGCGAGGGTTACCTTCAGCCAAGGAGATGGCTGATCTGCTGGTCCAACATGTCATTCGACTGCACGGCATCCCGCAGGACATCGTTTCGGACCGAGGGCCCCAGTTCATCTCCAGGGTCTGGAAGGCATTCTGCGCCGCTTTGGGGGCTACAGCTAGTTTGTCCTCTGGTTACCACCCTCAATCCAATGTGCAATGTGAACGAGACAACCAGGAGATGGAAGCAGCGTTGCGGTGTGTCGCAGCCGCCAACCCATCGTCATGGAGCACACACCTCCCTTGGATCAAATACGCCCATAACACGACGGTGTCCGCTGCCACCGGCATGTCCCCCTTCGAGGCCTCATTGGGTTACAACTCCCTGCTGTTTCCTGAAGAGGAGGGGGACATCACTGTTCCATTGGTTTGGGCCCACCTAAGGCGTTGTCGACGGATCTGGAGGACGGCCAGAGCGGCGTTACGATGGACGGCGGAACACAACACCACGGTGGCCAACCAACCCAGGGTTCCGGGTCCAGTTTACCAGATGGGTCAGCAGGTATGGCTTTCTACCAAGCACATCAACCTGAAGGCTGAGCGGAAGAAGACTGCCCAAAGGTTTATTGGCCCATTTCCCATATGCCGGATCATTAACCCGGTGTCTGTGCGTCTAACTCTCCCCCCCTCCCTCCGCATCTGTCCAACCTTTCATGTCTCTCAGGCGAAGCCTGTCTCCTTCAGCCCGTTGTGTCCCCCTCCCAGGTCTCCACCTCCACTGAGGGTGATCGATGGCGACCTGGCGTGGTCCGTCTCTTCCATCTTGGACGTAAGTCGATGGGGGCGTGGCCTGCAGTACCTGGTGGACTGGGAGGGCTACGGGCCGGAGGTCCTGGGTGCATCCCTCCTTCGTGCTCGACAAGCAGCTCATCAGGGACTTCCATCGGACGCACCCGGGTAGGTTGGAACGCCTGCCGAGAGGCGTGCCATGGGGGGGAGTACTGTCATGGCCGCCAATCACGGCACCTGTGCACGCATCTGCCTGTCATCTCCTGCGGCCTACTTATTCCACCAGGACCAGTGCTGGGCACGGAGTCGTCTGATTCTCTATGCTGAATCCAGTTACACCTGCCTCCGTGCTTTCCTGCACTCTACTCTCCAGCCATCGGCTTCCTAGCCCTGCTGAACCTCGTCCGGACCAGTTCCACCCGGACCAACTACCAAGTAAGCCTACTCACTTCTCATCTTGTCCGATTCCCCTGTGCACAGGTGGAGATCCGTGGCGGCGGTCCTCCTTCTTCCTCCAGGCGGCGGACTCATCCTTCCGCCTCCAGCTAGCCAGCCCAGCAGACACTGTCTTCCTGGCTGCAGCTTCGGCACTACCTGAGCTACTCCAACATCTCCTGACAGTAAGCGCTGTAACATCTATCGTGCTGCATAGGTTGAACTGTAAACTAACGGCCCTTGTCTCATTACAGGGTTGCCAGGTTGTACAGTGCTCTGCCAGCCCCAGCTGGAGATTACGGATCGCACTACACGACATTACACCATATACCCTGCACTCACGCATCCACTCATGTTTACAATAAAAGTACGTTAATTGTATTTACCCTAAGTCGTGTCTGTTCTGTGGGTCACCTGAACCATGTCACCCTATTTAAGGGAGCAGCTTAGGTTACTCCGGGCTGCGACCTCGCCTTTTCCAGACTGGTTTCCCTACGCCCGAAGCCAGTTCCTTTCAGTGTTAGGTTCCGCCCTCGCTATCCGTATGTAAGTGTTGTATCCTTGTCTCCTGTCAATCTCCCTAGTTCTCTGTTTATCACTGGTGTGTTCTAGTCACAGTCTTTATTTGTGTTTTGCCCCACGTGGCTCATTATTTTGTACCTTGTTTTTTCCTTTAATAAATACGCAAACTCACTGGTTGCCTATAGCGTCTCATTAGTGGTCCACCATGACAGTAGGTCGCAGCCAAACAAGATGCCGGTGACCGTGAGTTTGCTTAATTGGGCTTGTAGTTTTCCCCTGTTCTCGTACCAGTGTGTTGGGAGATGGCGCCGCTCAAGGGCTACGCCATGAGCCTGGGCTACGAGCTGGTGATGGCCCTTATCGAAATCGACAGGATCATTTCCAGCGCTTGCCATCTCACGTCCCCAGCGCCTCACTCTGGTACCTGGACCTCGCTGAGGCGACTATTAACCACCATCCTCGCTATGCTGACCACCCTGAAATCACGGCGAGGATGGCGGACATCTCTGCTCACCGGGAGAAGCTCCGTGGGCTGGAGGGAAACTCTGGCAGGAAGCCGAAGAGGAGGCATCCTCGCTCCTCACCTCGGGATCCCATTCCTGTCCCTCATCCAGTCCAGGAGTTCGCACCACCCAGGGGTCATCCCCAGCGGAGACAGACATCAGTCGGGATTCCCTCGGTGGATTTACAGCAGACAGCTATTACCATCCAGGTAATATATAAAAATATACAAAATAGTAAAAATAGCTGCTAAAACATTTTATTTATTCATACAGGATAGTCCCATTGAGAGTCAACCTCTCTTTTTGAAGGACACCCTGTTCAAATTCACACGAGGATGCTGCCCAGTACAACCACAGACTGACCTGTGGCCACTGAGCAATTCCACAGGCGCAGCTGGGGTTAAGGGCCTTGCTCAAGAACACCACAGTGGGGTTAAGGATGGTGGGGCAAACATTGCTCTGTTCTGTCCCACCCAGATCTAATCTTGCCTGTCCAGGGATTGAACCCACGGCCCTCCACTCACCAGTCCACATCTCTAACCATTAGGCCACCACTTCCAACAAAACATTAAGAATGCCGGGCTGCTGCATCTAACCACGCCGCAATTTTGGATTTTGGAATCTATATATAAATATTGTCTGTTCAAATCAACTCACTATGATTTGTATGGTTGGAATTCTAGATTTATTTTTTTTATTTATTTATTTGTAAATTTATTCATGCTGTTGATTTTCAAGTATTGTTTTAACTGGTTTATACTATACTTGGATAAATGTCCCTTCTTCTCTGCTGTTTATTAAAGGGGTCATTGACTGCACTTTTTCCACATTTTAATAGCTCACAAGTCTTAATGAAGTGTTTATGACATATTTTGTTCATTTTTTAAAAATTTTTTAATTATTGAAGCAAATTTGTATTTTTCCTGGCTTTCTTGAAATGCTCTGATTTAAAGCTTATTACTTTAAGAAACATCCTTCACCTATTCAACTCCGCCCTCCCTCTTTACATCAGTTAGTCATTAGCTGACTAGCTTCTAGACTTTAATTCAATTCAACTTTATTTATATAGTGTGGCCACACATTATGTGACCTACTTTGTGACTGATGTAAGGCCTCACATTTTAGATAAGAACAAAGACAGAGTTTCCTTGGAGATAACAGGAAGCTGTGAAGGTGTTAGCTTTGGTATACAGAGCCTGAGACTGTGGGGGTGATATTAGAGGATTAAAGAGGAGATGCATTGCTACTGGCGATTATAATGCAATGTGACTTGTGATGCAATGCGACTTGCGAACTGTGAGAATCCTGGTATTTAAGGATGAGAGTTTCCTGTGATGTTCTCTTTCTTCTTTGAGATGTTGGCGAATGTGAATAAAGCTGCCTTGAGAGAAATCTGTCTCATCATTTGCACATTCCCACACTGGTGACCCAAGATGTAGCATGCAGCAAGAGAAGAATTCCCTGAGGCCAGCCTCGTCAGGAGCCCCCAGCCAAGCGAATGCCACTACGGTCCAGCTACCGGACTTTTAGCAGAACAATCCGCGCTCCTGGTTCCACACGGTTGAGGCACAGTTCAACCTCCAGGGAATATCGGTAGACGACACAAAATTCTACCATGTGGTCGCAAAACTAGATAACCACACGGCTCAGCATGTGGAGAGCCTTATCGAGCAGCCGCCAGACAGTGACAAATACGACGCGTTGAAGGCTGCACTCATCCAGCACTTCACCCTCTCGGTTGAGGAGCGAGCAGAGAGACTCCTGGCGCTGACCGAGTTGGGAGATGACACGCCCGTTAACCTGATGGAGAAGATGTTGAGGTTGAAAGGCTCGGACGATGACCACTTCATCTTTACCCACCTCTTCCTCAGGACCCTACCGTCAGCGACGAGAGCGACCCTGGCCAGTTCACCGTTGTTGGCCCAGCGGGACTACCGCGCAGCGAATTGCCAACACCAGCAGACAGCGCGCGGCCACGGCCGCAGCAGTGAAACTCGGCGCGACGACCGGAGATGGCAAGGGGCCAGGGGCAGCAGTAGCAGACCCACCGACGACGGCGGCGGCGGGGGCCAGGGAACACGGAGCAGACGCCCTTTGTTTCTACCATCGCCGCTTCACACAGATGGCACGCAAATGTGTACCACTGTGCCAGTTCAAGCGTTCGGGAAACGCCAAGACCGGGGGTCGGTAGCAGCCGCGGCCCTCGGGGAGGAGAACAAGCTGCTCTACTTGTTGGATGCACGCTCGGGGAGGCATTTCCTCGTGGACACAGGCTCCCAGTTGAGTTTCATCACACCTTCCTACGCGGACAGGCTAGCAGGTTCCAGAGGTCCCGGGGTGGCAGCAGCAAACGGCTCGGAGATTAAGACCTTTGGTGAGAGGACTCTGCTTCTGTCCCTACACGGCCGTACATTTGAGTGGACTTTTGTTATAGCAGCAGTGAATTTCAATATGTTGGGGGCTGATTTTTTGTGCTCACATGGTTTGTTGGTTGATCTCGCTAACAGGCGCCTGGTTAATGCATTTTCTTTTGATTCTATTCCCTGTACAGCGCGAGTGGCCCCGCCAACAGCACAAGCCAACGTCACAGCTGCAAGCGGTAAGTTCCACACAATGCTCACTCAGTTCCCAGCACTCACGGTCCCCACATTTTCGGCAACCGTCGCTAAACACGGGGTGGAACATTTTATTACCACTACCGGACCGCCCGTTTTTGCAAACGCTCGGCACTTGGACGCAGCTAAACTGGCCATAGCGCACGAGGAGTTCGCCAACCTGGAGAGGTTGGGCATAATCAGGCGTTCAAACAGCCCATGGGCTTCCCCGCTACACATGGTCCCGAAGGCTGACGGCTCGTGGCAACCTTGCGGGGATTTCCGCAGGTTAAACAACGCTACAGCGCACGACCGCTACCCAATCCCGCATATCCAAGATTTTTCCGTTCATTTGGCAGGGGCGCGTGTTTTTTCTAAGATAGATTTGGTCCGCGGTTATCACCAAGTCCCAGTGCGCGCTGAGGACATACCCAAAACAGCGGTAATAACTCCATTTGGCCTATTCGAGTTTTTGCGCATGCCATTCGGGCTTAAAGGGGCTGCACAGACGTTCCAACGCATGATGGACGTGGTGCTGCGCGATCTCCCTTTCATGTTTGTCTACTTGGACGATATTTTGGTAGCCAGTGCGTCCGAAGACGAACACGAAAACCACCTAGCCATAGTTTTCCGGAGGTTGGGAGATCACGGGTTAATAATCAACCCAGCCAAGTGTCAGTTCGGGGTGGTGCAGATCGATTTTTTAGGACACCGCGTCTCCCCCGAAGGAGTGGTTCCGCTTCCTGACAAAGTGCGCGCGGTAGTGAATTTTCCCCGGCCGCAGACGGTCAGGGCGTTACAGGAGTTTTTGGGAATGGTGAATTTTTATAACCGTTTTCTCCCCCGCGCGGCGCAACTCATGCAACCGCTGTATGCCGCGCTCAAAAAACAGAAACCCGCGAGCAAGGTTGAGTGGTCCCTGGAGCGGGAGCGAGCGTTCTCGGAGGTAAAAGCGGCCTTGGCAAATGCTGCGTTGTTGGCACACCCAGACCCAACGGCCCGCATAGCGCTCACTACTGACACGTCAGTTGTGGCCATATGGTCGGTCATGGAGCAGCATGTAGCCGGGATTTGGCAGCCTCTCGCCTTTTTCAGCAGGACCTTGCGCGATAGTGAATGTAAATACAGCGTGTTCGACAGGGAGCTGCTGGCTCTCCATTTGGCCATCTGCCACTTTCAGTTCTGGCTGGAAGGATGCTGTTTCATCGCGTTCGTTGACCACAAGCCGCTAACATTCGCGATGGCCAAGGTTTCCGAACCATGGTCAGGCCGGCAACAGAGACAGCTGGCCGCGATCTCAGAGTTTACCACTGATATTCAGCATGTGGCGTGCAAACTGAATGTAGTGGCAGATTGCCTCTCGCGCGCCGTGGCGGCCCCAGTCAGCGTAGGAATAGATTACACAGCCATGGCCGCGGAGCAGGTTAGTGACACGGATGTGCGTGCGCTCCAGTCTGGACCAACAGGGTTAAGGCTGGAGAACAGGGTGCTGCAAGACGGTATGCCCCCCCTAATCTGCGATGTCTCCACTGGACAGCCGCGTCCAGTAGTACCGGCCGTGTGGCGCCGCCGCGTTTTGGACTCGATTCATTCTTTGGCGCACCGGGGAGTGCGCGCGTCCGTCAAAATGGTAGGAGAGAAATTTGTGTGGCCGAGTCTTCGCAAACAAGTTAAAGAGTGGGCAGCAGCCTGCACGGCATGTCAACGAGCCAAAGTACACAGGCACACGAGGGCTCCTTTGGAGCCGTTTCACATTCCGGCCAAGAGGTTCGATCACGTTCATGTGGACCTCGTGGGCCCTCTCCCGCCGTCACACACCTTCTGACAATGGTGGACCGCACCACGCGCTGGCCTGAAGTGGTTCCGCTGGCATCAACCACGGCCGAGGAGGTGGCGTGCTCGTTTTTTTTTTTTGTAGCTTAGATTTTTATTCATTTTTCATCATATATATTGCATTCAGATCACACTCTACATTTAAAAACAAAGGGGCTAGAGTAAGAAAGAAAAAAGGGGGGGACAAATGTTGGAGCATCAAGTTTTTAGTTTCCATCTCTTAATTCTTCTGGTTTTTCCAGTGTCTTTGGTTATTCTTTCAATTTCTGTCTTGTTGTTGCACTTTGTAGTGTGTCCATTTCCGCCATTTTTTTTCATATAGTCCTTCTTGCATTCTTTGTCGATATGTTAGTTTTTCCATCATACGTATGTCCTCAACAATGTCAGTCCATTGCTCTTGGTCAGGAAGAACTTCTGATCGCCATTTTTTTGTGATTGTTTTTTTACATGCAATCAACAAGATTTTTTTTTTTTAATTTAAGTTTTTGTAAAGGGTATACAGGTCATTACAGCATTGCATTGTTTACATTTTCATCACATGTTCCCTTATTTTTTGCTATTTGACAACATTGGTAGGATAATTATTACAACACCCCTTTTTTTTTTTAAAGTGAAAGAAAAAGTGAAATTAAAGAGAATAAAATAAAACAAACAAACAAACAAACAAACAGAACAGCAAAAAACAAACAAACAGAATAAAAATAAAAGAGCATCTGAGTAGTGTTGGAACAAAGAGCAGGACCATTATTGAAATCGTATTTGTCAAAGATTAGATCTAAAGGAAGACACATATGCGATCCAGGGTTGCCAAAAGTTCATGAACCCATCCATGTCCTGTCTCAGTGCGAATGTCAACTTTTCCATCGAGTAAATGTCTTGAATCACGTTAATCCAATCTTCAGGTGTAGGACAGTCCTTCAGCATCCATTTTTTAGTTAGGGCTTTTTTACTTGCCAATATTAAAACACTGAATAAGTATTTATCTCCTCGTCTTTCCAGTGAGTCCGGTAGTAAACCCAAATACAAAGTTACAAAAGAAAAGGGAACTGTTATTTTGAATATTTTCCCCAATATTGTCTGTACATTGGTCCAATATTGGTGGATAACTGGGCATGACCAAAACACATGAAAATGATTTGCAGTCTTTTCACCACACAAGCGCCAACAGTTCAACCCCTTATGGGTAAATTTGTTTTGTGCAGGTGTTCTGAAAAATCTTACCAAATTTTTCCATCCAAATTCTCTCCACTGCAGGGATGAGGTACTTTTCCATTGCTGTTTATTTAGCTTTTCCCATATTTCCAATTGTAAAGTGAAATTCCCCTCTTTTTCCCATCTCTCTTTTATATATGATGTGTTGTCTCCTTTTAAGTCTTGAAGTCCTTGGTATATTTTAGAAATGTATCTGATCCCTGGGATCCCTTTATATGCCATTAAGAAGACCTTCAGAACACCTGAATGGGCCCTTTCCAAATCCTCCTTTTTAAGTATATTGTTTATGTGGTGTCTAAGCTGAAAGAACCTGTAAAGGTATTGATTTATTAGACCTTGTTTTTTCAAATCTTCAAAACTTAAAGTTTTCCCCTTAAAAAAATCGTAATATTTTATCAGCCCTTTCTCTTTCCACTCTTTAAATCTAGTGTCTGTTTTATTGGGGGTAAAGTCTTGATCATAGGCAATCCATTGCAGAAGTCGATAGGGCTCTTTAGCTTGATTCTCTCTGACTATCTTAAACCAAATTTTTAGCGGGGTCTCTATCCACGGGTTAGTGTTATTCAAGAGTTTAGGTAAGGCATTGTTCCCTATTATCGCCTGTAGGGGGATGTCACTTGTTATTTGGCATTCGATCTCCTTCCATTGTGCAGTGTAGACTGGGTTACATATCTCTATTAAGGTTTTAATTTGTGCGGCTTTAAAATAGTCCCTGATGTTTGGCAGCGTGAGCCCACCTTTGTCTTTGTTTAGCTGTAAGGTTCTATATCTGATTCTAGGTCTCTTGCCCTGCCATATGAATCTTGAGATCCGTCTGTCCAGCTCCTGCCATGTTTTTTTGGGAGGTTCTACCGGTATTGTTTGGAAAAGGTATAGAAGACGTGGAAGTATATTCATTTTGACTGCTTCAATTCTTTGTGCAGTACCTAAGAATGGTATCATATTCTATCTTGCTAGGTCAGATTTTATTTTTGTCACCAGTGGATCATAGTTTAGTGTTATAATTTTGTTGAGTTGTTTCGGGATATTGACCCCCAGATATTTCATAGATTCCAACTCCCAGTTAGTTAGTTTTGAGTTCACTTAGTGAATAATGATTTGGGTCGTAGTTGAATGTTAAAACTTGGGTTTTATGCATGTTTAATTTGTACCACGATAAATCTCCACAGTCTGAAAAAACTGAGATTAGTTCTGGTAAAGAAGTGTCTGGCTGCCCTAGGTATATTAAAATGTCATCAGCAAAGAGTGCTATTTTATGTTCCTTCTGACCAAGTGTAATACCTTGAATTTCTTGATTTTGTCTTATCCATTGGCTCAGAGGTTCTATGAAGATTACAAAGAGCAGTGGAGACAGGGGGCAGCCTTGACGACATCCTCTTTCCAGCTCAAAAGATGATGATAAATTACTGTTAATCCTTATTTTAGCTGTTGGTTTTTTATATAATGCCTGTATAGTTCTAATGAAGTTGTTATGAAAATTGAAACTGGATAAGATTCTATATAGGAAAGAACAGTCAACCGAATTGAATGCTTTTTCAGCATCTAATCCCAATATGACTGCATTTAAGTTATATTTTTTATATGATGAATTATGTGTAAAGTGCGTCGAATGTTGTCTTGTGTCTGTCTTTGTCTTATAAAACCTGTTTGGTCTAAGTGAATTAAGTCTGTCAGTATGTTTTCTTACCTTTTGGCAAGGATAATGGTAAAAAGCTTATAGTCCTGATTTAATACACTGATTGGTCTGTAGTTGGAGCATTCTAGTTTATCCTTTTCAGGTTTAGGTATAACTGCAATGACCCCTTCTCTCCAGGAGGGGGGATTTCCCCTGTGTGGAGGACATAGTTAAATGTTTTCAGGAGGAGAGGAGATAGTTGCTGTTTAAAGGTTTTGTACCATTCTGCTGTATAGCCATCTGCTCCTGGGGATTTGTTAGCTTTAAGTTTCATAACTGCTTTTTCCAATTCTTTAGGTTGTATTTCTGACAGTAGTGTTTTATTTTGTGATTCCGTAAGTTGGGGAAGGTTTAATGTGTTTAGGAATGTCTTGGATGCGTTTTTATGTTTTTTTGTGGGAGTATAAGTTCTTATAGTAATTCTCGAAGCTTTTAAGAATATCCTGAATTCTGAATTTTATTTCCTTTGATACTGGGTCTCTGATTTTGTAGACTGCTCTTTCTGTTTGTTGTTTCCTCAATTTATAGGCTAGTAATTTTGCCGATTTACTGCCTGCTTCATAGTGTTTTTGTTTCAGAAATGTAAGTTTCTTCTGGATTTCTATTGTGTAGATCTCATTTATTTGATTTTTAATTTCTTTAATCTTGAGCGAGCCATTAGAATGAGTGTTGTTTTTGTGTTCTTTTTCTAGGTTCTTGAGTTCTGACTCTAGTGTGATTAGTTTTTCTTGTCTGTTTCTTTTGAGTTGCCAGTTTTGCAATAATTTTTCCCCTTATTACAGCTTTGCACGCATCCCACAGTATTAAAGGGGATACTTCTCCATTATCGTTTTCTTCCAAATATCTGAGAATATCTGATTCCAATTCACCTTTCAGTGGTCCTTTCAGGACATTTGAATTCAACCTCCAGGAAAATGTATTATTTGTGTATTTTTGGATGTTTAAGTCCATATAGATCGGACTGTGGTCAGAGAGGTCCATCAGTCCTATTTTACACGTTTTTACTCTTCCAATGTCTCTATTAAACATAAAAAAGTAATCAATCCTTGAGTAAGATGAATGTGGCGTTGAATAAAAAGTATAATCTTTTACATTGGGGTTGAATTCCCTCCATACGTCACAGATTCCCATTTCTTTTAATAGCATCCGAGTTTTCCTATTTTGAGTGTTATTTTGATGTGAAGAATTACCTGTTGCATCCCAGTATGGATTCAGTCTTAGATTGAAGTCTCCACCACATATCACTAAACCTTGGGCTTTAGTTATCATTAGGTCGAATACATTTTTATAAAATTTCCATTTAGCCCCTGGTGGTGCATATACATTCAGCAGGGTGATATCTTCTCCCTCTAGCTGCCCAATTACCAAACTGTACCTCCCTTCTTTATCTTTGTGTTCTGATTTTTTTTCAAATGTAATTTTGGTTGATATCAATGTCGCTACTCCCCTCCTCCTCCCTGACTTATATGAAGATGAAGAGATCATTTTAAACCCTTGTCTATTGAGTTTAGTGTGTTCCGCATCTGTTAGGTGGGTTTCTTGTAAAAATATTATTTCTGCTTTGTCTTTTTTCATTTTGCGTAGAATCTTGGATCTTTTAACTGGATTCAGGATCCCTTTTACATTATATGAGGCTATTTTGGTTACACCCTGTTTCTCCATTGTATTTTCTTATTTAGTATAACAGTGTGGTGGCCCTCTTTTTTGCTACTCAGAAACTGAAAGAACATTAAGAACATAAAAAACATTAAGAACATAGTGTACGAAACTTTAAAACAAAAAACTGTCAAAAAAACTTCCTGAGCTGGGGTCTCTTTAAAGACCCTGTAAGAGCCCTGATGGAGTGTAGGCTCTGAGGGAAATTCCTCAAACTCTGTTACGTGTTGAGGGCCCTCTCTTACCCCTGTAAGTTGTCCCATGTTTTTAACGTGAATTTCAGATCCCAATCCGAATTTGTAATGATTTTTTTTTTTTTTTTTATGCCTATACCCTATGAGATTGTGTGCACCCTCCCACCCCCATCACAGCAAACATTCACTCTAATACAGTATTTGTTAGTGAGAACATGTGGGTCATTGTTACATTTCTATTTTAACAAGATTTTTTTTCCCCTTTAAATTAAGAAGACATTTGTTTCTAATGCTATAACTGCTCCATGAAAGGTTTTACCACATGCTGATTCTGCATCTCCTTTAATGTTTGTTACCTTGTAGGAGGGGGGATGGAAGTGCAGAATGACTGAAAAGAAAAAAAACAAAAAGGTCGCTATTCCTTCCTGGAACTGGAAAGCTTATCTTTGTAGCTCTGGGGCTGGGTTTCCCGCTGCTGGCCCGTGGATTTTGAAGGTCTCTGAGTGGACCACGTTTGAGCCCTGATCCTCTTGCTCAGATCCGCTGCGGGTTTAAACACCGATACCGGGAGCCCTCTTCTCGCCATGTCAATTGTTGCTTCTTCCGCTGAATTATAGAGACATGACTCTTCACCGTAAAAGACCCTTAACTTCGCAGGAAATGGCGTCTGAAAGCGTAGATTCTGTTCCCGTAGAACCTTTTTGGCGTTGTTATATTCCCGTCGCTTTTTAAGAACCTCCGGGGTGTAATCATGCTCCACGAAGACTTTTCTCTCTTGATGCATAAATCCTTTTTTCTGCCAAGCCCGTCTTACAACCTCTTGTTTTATTTTGAAATCGGAGAATCTTACCACCACCGAACGTGGGGGCGCTTCTGCCGCTGGCTTTGCGGCTAATGTACGATGGGCCTTTTCTATCTTCAAATCGGTGGTTTGTGGAATATCCAACTTCTCTCTCAATAAGGATTCCACGCATTCCGCCATTGTGTTGAAACTATCTTCAGCACCTTCTTTCAGACCGTGAATTCTGATGTTGTCCCGTCTCTGTCTTCCTTTTTGGTCGGTTAGCTTAGCCTCCAGCCTTGACTGTTTTTTGTGTAAATCCAGCATAGAATCTTCAAGCACTTTTATTCTTTCTTCAGCTTCCAAGATTCGGTTTTCGGCCTGGTCCATTCTGCTGTTCGTCCTTTTTAATTCCTCTCTGAATTCATGAAATTCGGCCCGAAATCGTCGTAATTCATCAAATAGCGATTTCAAGCTAACCTTCTTGTTAGCTAGGTCCAGCTCCTCGTCTTCTGAACGGAGGTCCTCCGGTTCAGATTCTGCGGCCGCTGCGCATCCTGACCTGGGGAATGTCAGTTTCTTCTGTTTTTGGTTAGGCATGGTGTTTTTGTCTTTTGATTTTTATTCTTCCGTTAAGTCTGATTTTGAAGATGTTTTCCTTGGATTGGGTCTGGGAGCTTCAGCGTTAAGTTGCTATCACCATGGCGTCCAGACCGGAAGTGCAATCAACAAGATTTTAACTAGATATCTGTCCTCAGCCTGTATTACATTGTCTCTTTTAAGATCACATAAGTACATCAGGTTACAGTTCATTGGTATATTATATCCTAACATCCTCTGTATTGTCACATGTATAGATTTCCAGAATGATGAGATCTTGCTGCATTTCCAAAACATATGTGAGTGGTCTGCATTTTGAGCCCCACATCCCCTCCCGCATAAAGATTGGGTATTTGTATATTTTCCTTGAATCTGTGGTGTAATGAAAAAGCGAATCAGGTTTTTCCATCCAAATTCCCTCCATGTCCTTGAATTTGTTGATGTGTGTTGTGTTTTCCATATTTCCTGCCAGCTTTCTTCTGTTATGTTTAAATTTAGCTCTTTCTCCCATTTCTCCTTTATATAGTTACTTGAATGTTTGTTTGCCATAAGTTTCTGATATAGCTTTGAAATAATTCTTATTTTATTTCCTGCATATGAGCTTAAAATGAATTGTATAATCTCGCTCACATCTGTTTGGAGGTTATGCCTAATCTTCTTCATATAATAGTCTCTCATCTGCAGATATCTGAAGAATTCTGATCTTTCTAGTTTAAATTTTCTTCTGATGTTTACAAAGCTCCCGAGATCTTTTTTTCCGATATTGCCCCATGCTGTGATTCCTTTGTTCACCAGATTTTTGTATCCCCTATCTTGCTTTGCCGGTTCAAACTGACTGTCAAATGCTACCCATTTCAATAGTTTTATGTCTTCCTTTATATTATACTTTTGTACTATTTTATACCACAGTTCCAAAGTAAATTTAGTGATTGGGTCTATTTGTTTGATTTGCTTATATGCATCTTTATCTCCTATTATGCTGTGTACTGGGAGTCCCTCAGTTTCCTTTTCCATTTCTTTCCATTTTGCCTCATATCCTTCGTCGCACCAACATATGATATATCTTATTTGTGCTGAGTAGTAATATTCCTTTAGACTCGGTAGGCCCATGCCTCCTTTCTCTTTTGGTAACTGGAGAGTTTTATATTTCACTCTTGGCTTTTTACCTCCCCAAACAAATCTCGATATCATCCTGTCCCACTTTGAGAACTGGGCACCTGGAATCTCTGTTGGTAGAGCCTGGAAGAGGTAAAGTAATCTAGGTTGTATGCTGATTTTGACTGTCTCAATTTTTGAATTCAGATCCATATTTAAGATTGACCATCTATTAATATCTTTTTTTATTTCTTGTTCCAACCTATCATAGTTTGCTTTATAGATTTTGCTTAGATCTTTAGGTATGTTCACTCCAAGGTATTTTATTTCTTTTTGTTTCCAGTTTAGTTTGATCTTATCAGTTATCTGGTTTAGAGGGTTATAGTGGAATGTCAGTATTTGTGCTTTTGTTATGTTTATCTTGTATCCTGATAATTTTCCAAAATTTTCTATCAAGTTCATCATTTCCATTATTGATTCATTTGGTTGTTCAAGGTAAACTATAATATCGTCTGCAAATGCCCAATCTTGTGTTCCGCTCCCTTTACTGTTACACCTTTTAATTTCTTATTTTGTCGTATCGCTTGAGCCAGTGGCTCTATGAACAGAGCAAACAAGGTGGGCGATAAGCAGCATCCCTGCCTGGTTGATCTTTGTATATTTATTTTGTCTGTTAAGCTACCGTTTATCTTGATTCTTGCCACAGGTTCTTGATACAGCGTCCTTATGCATTGTACTGATTTTTCGTTAAATCCAAAGCGTTCCAGCACACTATATAGGAATTTCCAGTTAACCCTGTCAAATGCTTTTTCTGCGTCTAAACTCATTATTACTGCGCTTTTCTTTTCTTTATGTATTTGATTAATTATATGTATTGTTCTCCTGATATTGTCATGTGTTTGGCGTCCCTCTATGAAACCAGTTTGATCATCTTCTATCAATTCCGTCAAGAATGTCTTTATTCGTTTACATATAATTGTTGTATATATTTTATAATCCACATTTAATAAAGAGATTGGTCTATAGTTTCCGCATTGTTCTCTATTTTTCCCTGGCTTTAAAATAACTGAAATAATGGCTTCGTTCCATGATGGAGGTATTTTGTTGTTGTTCAACGTCCAATTAAATGACTTTAGGAGCTGTGGCGTGAGTTCTTCTATAAACAGTTTATAAAACTCAGACGGGTACCCATCACTACCTGGTGATTTACCGTTTTTAAGTGACTTAATCACATCTCTAATCTCTTGTGTTGTTATTTCTGCTGTTAGCTTTTCATTTTGTTGATTTCCTATTGATGGCAAGTCCAATGTGCATAGAAATTTTTTAATATCCTTAGTATTTGTTTCTTCAGGTTGCGAGTATAGTTCTTGATAGAAATTATGGAATATTTCTTCGATGTTTTCTGGGTTAACTGTGGTTTTATTTGTGATGGGGTCTTTAATCTTATATACATTATTCACTGTTTGTTGTTTTCTTAACCGTTTTGCCAGCAGTTTTGTGGCTTTTGGTCCCGTTTCATAATATTTTTGCTTTAGATATCTATTTTTCCTTTCAATTTCATCTATTTGTGTTTCTTTTATCTTTATTTTTTCTTCTTTAATTTCTTGGTATATTTCTGGGTCATTTGTGCTTTGATGTTTACATTCTAATTCCCTCAGTCTCTCACATCTTTGTTTATATGTTTCCAATTTAGACTTATTTGCTTTTCCTGTTTCAACAATTAATTTACCTCTTAACACGGCTTTTAGTGCATCCCATAGTATTGTTGGGTCCACTTCTTCATTGTCATTCTCTTGGATATACTCGTTTATGTTTACTTTTATTCTTTCTTTCATTTTCTCATCATTTAACAGTCCTACATTAAGTTTCCATGTTGTTTGTCGTTTTCTATTGTTTAAATATATTTCCATGTATATAGGATTATGATCTGATATTTCTGCCCCTCCAATCCGACAATTTCTCACCCTGTGTCTGTCACCTTCATTCATAAGGAAGTAATCTATTCTAGAGTGTACTTTATGGACTGCTGAATAATGTGTATAGTCTTTTTCGAGTGGGTGCAGGTCCTTCCATATGTCTACCATACCCATTTCTGCCAGTGAGGTTCTTATGAACTTTGTTACATGTTTTTTTGTCTTCTTAACACTTGTTGTGTCAACTTCATGATCCATGATGGCATTTAAGTCTCCTCCACAAATTAGGACTCCTTCACTGTGTGTTGCTATGAGATCAAACAGATGTTGAAAAAAAACCCTTGTCACTTTCTGGTGGGGCATAGATGTTCACTAATGTGATCTGCATACCATCTATTCTTCCCTTTATTATTACATACCTGCCTTCTTTATCCTGGATTTCTTGTTCACATTCAAATTGTATTTTATTTGAAATTAGTATCATAACCCCCCTTTTAGTTCCTCCCTTAAATGAACTGTAGTAGGAGTTCTTATAGCCAAATCTCTTTAGTTTCACATGTTCTGTCTTGCTCAAATGTGTCTCTTGCATAAATATAATTTCGGCTTTTTCCTCCTTGAATTTTCTTATTATTCTTTCCTTTTTAACAGGTGAGTTCAGACCATTCACGTTTAGTGTCATTATCTTAAGATTTTTACCCATATTCATGTTTTTCCATTTTTTTTAACTTGTGCTCCTAGCCCCTTTAACAACAAAAATAACACATATTTATATAAAAACACATTAAAAAATCTCGACCTCCGTACTTTGGGCCTTTCTTCTGCCCACTGGTCCCTGTTGGTGGGTGGAGGGAATGTCCTCACCGAGTGAGGGGCCCTCCCTAGACCTGTATTTACTATCCAAGTAATAGTCATTAGTCTAGAAATGTCCAACAAAAATCACTTAAACCTCTCCTAGCCGTTTGTTTCTCTTTTACCTTGTCTTCTTGGCCTTCATTTCTTCTGTGCCTTTCTTAATCTTTGTTATAATCTAGGCTTTCAGTTGAAAGCCTTGCAGTTTTTCCTGGGCCTGCTGCTCCACGTCTCTCCCCCGTCTTCTGCCGCTCACTTGTCTCCACTCCGGCTGTCGTGATGCGTTCAGTGCCGCCGCTGCTCCAGCCGCTTCCTCCGGCACGCTCACCACAAAGCCCCGCGCCATCATGTCCCGCGCTGCCTCTCTGGCCGTGTTGTAGGTTTTTACGCCGTCCTCCCAATGAATCCTCATTTTCGTTAGCGGCGTTTGGAATCTAATTTTTTTCTCTTTAAGCGTTTTTTTAATGTTGGCATATTTCTTTCGCTGCTGCACAATTTCTGTCGGGTAGTCATGATCAAAGAATATCTGTTTGTCGCCGATTCGTATCTTTTTTTTCCACACTTGTGTCAGGATTCTTTCCTTTACATCATATTTCAGAAAGTTTACCACAACTGACCTGGGTGGAGAGTTTGGTTTCGGGTTCTGTGCCGAGGCTCTGTGCGCTCGTTGAATCTGCAGATCCGCTTCACCGGGCAGCTCAAGCTCTTTTTTTAAGAACTGATCCATGAATTTCGTCATCGAGTTGCCTTCAATGCCCTCCGGGATCCCGAAGATGCGTATATTGCTCCGTCTGGACCTGCTCTCCAGGTCGGTTATTTTTTCCTGCATCGTCTGCGTTTGTGCCGTCAGGGTCTGCAGCCGCTCGCTTGCCTCGCTCTTCCAGTCTTCCAGCTCCGATATTCGGGCCTGTGCTTCTGTCATACACGCCCGTTGAGAGCGCAGAGGAATTCTTTAATTTTACCCTGCTTTTGTCCATGTGCCCGGCTCCTTCGTGTTTTCATCCCTTGGTTTATTGATCCGTTTATGTCGAGTTGGCCATTTACCAATGATTTTTAATCTGGCTAGGGAGAGCTCTCTGTTTAAGCGTTATGTCTCTTCGCCATCATCCCGGAAGTCCGGCGCGCGCGTTTTTAACAGCTTGGGTGGCGCGTTTCAGAGTTCTGTCGGACGTAATGTCCGTAAGGCCCTCAATTTGTGTCCGAATTTTGGTCGACAATGGCCCGCAACCTGGGTGTCACAATTCACTGCACAACCGCGTACAATCCGCAGGCTAATGGGTTATGCGAACGTTTTCATAGGTCATTGAAAGCGGCTCTCAGAGCGTCACTGACGGATGCAAATTGGGTAGACAAGTTACTGTGGATTTTATTGGGGTTGCGTTCTGCGCCTAAAGAGGACTTAGAAGCCTCCCCAGCGGAGCTCGTGTTTGTGCAACCACTTCGGCTGCCTGAGGAGTTTCTCCCAGATAACCCTGCACCAGACACCTCCCCGTCTCAGCTGTTGCGGAGTAACATAGAATCAAGCACGCTGCCCGGCCCCGTGCACCACAGTTTTCCGCGCGTTTTTGTGCCTAAAGCTTTGAAGAACGTAGAATTTGTTTTTGTCAGACACGATGCACATCGACCCCCACTGCGACCACCTTATGACGGACCGTTCAGAGTGTTGGAAACAGGGGACAAGCAGTTTTTGCTAGATTTGGGGGGGTAGGAAAGAAAAAGTTGGCATAAACAGACTCAAACCCGCTTTTGTGGTGGCGGATGAGCAAGTGCTTTTGGCAAGGGCCCCGCGGCGAGGTAGACCCCCACGGGGAGCTTCACAGAGTAATGTTTCCCCAGAACACCCGCAGGGACTGACAAAAGGTTTTCACCCCCAGACGGCAACCCCCCAGCGTGACAGCGCCGCAGAGACGTTGAATTCGGGCTACAGCAGATACGGCAGGAGACTGAAGCCTAGACAGCATGCGGACTGATGTGTATTGATTCTATCACGGCATGCATACTGTCATTCTCTTGTTCGTTCTAAAATGTTTGGGGGGGCTGGTGTGGCCACACATATGTGACCTACTTTGTGACTGATGTAAGGCCTCACATTTTAGATAAGAACAAAGACAGAGTTTCCTTGGAGATAACAGGAAGCTGTGAAGGTGTTAGCTTTGGTATACAGGGCCTGAGACTGTGGGGGTGATATTAGAGGATTAAAGAGGAGATGCATTGTTACTGGCGATTATAATGCAATGTGGCTTGTGATGCAATGCGACTTGTGAACTGTGAGAGTCCTGGTATTTAAGGACGAGAGTTTCCTGTGATGTTCTCTTTCTTCTTTGAGATGTTGGCGAATGTAAATAAAGCTGCCTTGAGAGAAATCTGTCTCATCATTTGCACATTCCCACACTGGTGACCCAAGATGTAGCATGCAGCAAGAGGAGAATTCCCTGGGGCCAGCCTCATCAGGAGCCCCCAGCCAAGCGAATGCCGCTACGGTCCAGCTACCGGACTTTTGGCAGAACAATCCGCGCTCCTGGTTCCACGCGGTTGAGGCACAGTTCAACCTCCAGGGAATATCGGTAGACGACACAAAATTCTACCATGTGGTCGCAAAACTGGATAACCACACGGCTCAGCATGTGGAGAGCCTTATCGAGCAGCCGCCAGACAGTGACAAATACGACGCGTTGAAGGCTGCACTCATCCAGCACTTCACCCTCTTGGTTGAGGAGCGAGCAGAGAGACTCCTGGCGCTGACCGAGTTGGGAGATGACACGCCCGTTAACCTGATGGAGAAGATGTTGAGGATGAAATGCTCGGACGACGACCACTTCATCTTTACCCACCTCTTCCTCAGGACCCTACCGTCAGCGACGAGAGCGACCCTGGCCAGTTCACCGTTGTTGGCCCAGCGGAACTACCGCGCGCTGGCCCGGGAGGCGCAGCGAATTGCCAACACCAGCAGACAGCGCGCGGCCACGGCCGCAGCAGCAGAACTCAGCGCGACGACCGGAGATGGCAAGGGGCCAGGGGCAGCAGTAGCAGACCCACCGACGACAGCGGCGGCGGGGGCCAGGGAACATGGAGCAGACGCCCTTTGTTTCTACCATCACTGCTTCGCAGAGAGGGCACGCAAATGTGTACCACCGTGCCAGTTCAAGCGTTCGGGAAACGCCAAGACCGGGGGTCGGTAGCAGCCGCGGCCCTCGGGGAGGAGAACAAGCTGCTCTACTTGTTGGATGCACGCTCGGGGAGGCATTTCCTCGTGGACACAGGCTCCCAGTTGAGTTTCATCACACCTTCCTACGCGGACAGGCTAGCAGGTTCCAGAGGTCCCGGGGTGGCAGCAGCAAATGGCTCGGAGATTAAGACCTTTGGTGAGAGGACTCTGCTTCTGTCCCTACACGGCCGTACATTTGAGTGGACTTTTGTTATAGCAGCAGTGAATTTCAATATGTTGGGGGCTGATTTTTTGTGCTCACATGGTTTGTTGGTTGATCTCGCTAACAGGCGCCTGGTTAATGCATTTTCTTTTGATTCTATTCCCTGTACAGCGCGAGTGGCCCCGCCAACAGCACAAGCCAACGTCACAGCTGCAAGCGGTAAGTTCCACACACTGCTCACTCAGTTCCCAGCACTCACGGTCCCCACATTTTCGGCAACCGTCGCTAAACACGGGGTGGAACATTTTATTACCACTACCGGACCGCCCGTTTTTGCAAAAGCTCGGCACTTGGACGCAGCTAAACTGGCCATAGCACGCGAGGAGTTCGCCAACCTGGAGAGGTTGGGCATAATCAGGCGTTCAAACAGCCCATGGGCTTCCCCGCTACACATGGTCCCGAAGGCTGACGGCTCATGGCGACCTTGCGGGGATTTCCGCAGGTTAAACAACGCTACAGCGCACGACCGCTACCCAATCCCGCATATGCAAGATTTTTCCGTTCATTTGGCAGGGGCGCGTGTTTTTTCTAAGATAGATTTGGTCCGCGGTTATCACCAAGTCCCAGTGCGCGCTGAGGACATACCCAAAACAGCGGTAATAACTCCATTTGGCCTATTCGAGTTTTTGCGCATGCCATTCGGGCTTAAAGGGGCTGCACAGACGTTCCAACGCATGATGGACGTGGTGCTGCGCGATCTCCCTTTCGTGTTTGTCTACTTGGACGATATTTTGGTAGCCAGCGCGTCCGAAGACGAACACGAAAACCACCTAGCCACAGTTTTCCGGAGGTTGGGAGATCACGGGTTAATAATCAACCCAGCCAAGTGTCAGTTCGGGGTGGCGCAGATCAATTTTTTACAACACCGTGTCTCCCCCGAAGGAGCGGTTCCGCTTCCTGACAAAGTGCGCGCGGTAGCGAATTTTCCCCGGCCGCAGACGGTCAGGGCGTTACAGGAGTTTTTGGGAATGGTAAATTTTTATAACCGTTTTCTCCCCCGCGCGGCGCAACTCATGCAACCGCTGTATGCCGCGCTCAAAAAACAGAAACCCGCGAGCAAGGTTGAGTGGTCCCTGGAGCGGGAGCGAGCGTTCTCGGAGGTAAAAGCGGCCTTGGCAAATGCTGCATTGTTGGCACACCCAGACCCAACGGCCCACATAGCGCTCACTACTGACGCGTCAGATGTGGCCATAGGGGCGGTCGTGGAGCAGCATGTAGCCGGGATTTGGCAGCCTCTCGCCTTTTTCAGCAGGACCTTGCGCGATAGTGAACGTAAATACAGCGCGCTCGACAGGGAGCTGCTGGCTCTCCATTTGGCCATCCGCCACTTTCAGTTCTGGCTGGAAGGATGCTGTTTCACCGCGTTCGTTGACCACAAGCCGCTAACATTCGCGATGGCCAAGGTTTCCGAACCGTGGTCAGGCCGGCAACAGAGACAGCTGGCCGCAATCTCAGAGTTTACCACTGATATTCAGCATGTGGCGGGCAAACTGAATGTAGTGGCAGATTGCCTCTCGCGCGCCGTGGCGGCCCCAGTCAGCGTAGGAATAGATTACGCAGCCATGGCCGCGGAGCAGGTTAGTGACGCGGATGTGCGTGCGCTCCAGTCTGGACCAACAGGGTTAAGGCTGGAGAACAGGGTGCTGCAAGACGGTATGCCCCCCCAATCTGCGATGTCTCCACTGGACGGCCGCGTCCAGTAGTACCGGCCGCGTGGCGCCGCCGCGTTTTTGACTCGATTCATTCTTTGGCGCACCGGAGAGTGCGCGCGTCCGTCAAAATGGTAGGAGAGAAATTTGTGTGGCCGAGTCTTCACAAACAAGTTAAAGAGTGGGCAGCAGCCTGCACGGCGTGTCAACGAGCCAAAGTACACAGGCACACGAGGGCTCCTTTGGAGCCGTTTCACATTCCGGCCAAGAGGTTCGATCACGTTCATGTGGACCTCGTGGGCCCTCTCCTGCCGTCACACACCTTCTGACAATGGTGAACTGCACCACGCACTGGCCTGAAGTGGTTCCGCTGGCATCAACCACGGCCGAGGAGGTGGCGCGCACATTTTTAACAGCTTGGGTGGCGTGTTTCGGAGTTCTGTCGGACGTAATGTCCGTAAGGCCCTCAATTTGTGTCCGAACTTTGGTCGACAATGGCCCGCAACCTGGGTGTCACAATTCACTGCACAACCGCGTATAATCCGCAGGCTAATGGGTTATGCGAACGTTTTCATAGGTCATTGAAAGTGGCTCTCAGAGCGTCACTGACGGATGCAAATTGGGTAGACAAGTTACCGTGGATTTTATTGGGGTTGCGTTCTGCGCCTAAAGAGGACTTAGAAGCCTCCCCAGCGGAGCTCGTGTTTGTGCAACCACTTCGGCTGCCTGAGGAGTTTTTCCCAGATAACCCTGCGCCAGACACCTCCCCGTCTCAGCTGTTGCAGAGTAACATAGAATCAAGCACGCTGCCCAGCCCCGTGCATCACAGTTTTCCGCGCGTTTTTGTGCCGAAAGCTTTGAAGAACGCAGAATTTGTTTTTGTTAGACACGATGCACATCGACCCCCACTGCGACCACCTTATGACGGACCGTTCAGAGTGTTGGAAACAGGGGACAAGCAGTTTTTGCTAGATTTGGGGGGTAGGAAAGAAAAAGTTGGCATAAACAGACTCAAACCCGCTTTTGTGGTGGCGGATGAGCAAGTGCTTTTGGCAAGGGCCCCGCGGCAAGGTAGACCCCCACGGGGAGCTTCACAGAGTAATGTTTCCCCAGAACACCCGCAGGGACTGACAAAAGGTTTTCACCCCCAGACGGCAATCCCCCAGCGTGACAGCGCCGCAGAGACGTTGAATTCGGGCTACAGCAGATACGGCAGGAGACTGAAGCCTAGACAGCATGCGGACTGATGTGTATTGATTCTATCACGGCATGCATACTGTCATTCTCTTGTTCGTTCTAAAATGTTTGGGGGGGCTGGTGTGGCCACACATATGTGACCTACTTTGTGACTGATGTAAGGCCTCACATTTTAGATAAGAACAAAGACAGAGTTTCCTTGGAGATAACAGGAAGCTGTGAAGGTGTTAGCTTTGGTATACAGGGCCTGAGACTGTGGGGGTGATATTAGAGGATTAAAGAGGAGATGCATTGTTACTGGCGATTATAATGCAATGTGACTTGTGATGCAATGCGACTTGTGAACTGTGAGAGTCCTGGTATTTAAGGACGAGAGTTTCCTGTGATGTTCTCTTTCTTCTTTGAGATGTTGGCAAATGTGAATAAAGCTGCCTTGAGAGAAATCTGTCTCATCATTTGCACATTCCCACAATAGCACCATTTCACAACAACAGTCATCTCATAGCGCTTTTAAACTGTAGGGGAAAACCCCACAATTGCAGAAAGTCTCCAGCAATCAGGCACTCCCCTGTGAGCAAACACCTGGCAACGGTGGAGAGGAAAAACTTCCTTTTAGCATGAAGAAACCTCCAGCAGAACTAAGCTCAGGGAGGGGCAGTCATCTGCTGTGACTGGCTGGAGGGTGAGGGGATAGAAAAGAAGAAGAAAAGAACAGACATGTAGAGAGCAACAGCACAACAGGGACTCAATCTATGGGCGATTACAAACAGATGTTAATGACCAGCAAAAATATTTAATTGAGAGTGAAGAAAGGAGTGAGGCCCAATGCATTGTTGGAGGTCCCCCGGCTGTCTAAACTTATTAGCAGCATAACTCAGGGAGGGTTCACTGTCACCTGATCCCATCCTAACTATAGGCTATGTCAAAAAGGATGGTTTTAACCCTATTCTGAAAAAAAAGAGATCGAGTCTGACTCCCAAATCCAGATTGGCAGCTGGTTCCAAAGGAGAGGTGACATATCGCACGGCTCAGGAGACACACACGCAGGCTCAGAATAGATTTAACAGTTTATTTAACAGCAAGTGTGTGTGTGGATGCGTGTCTGTGGTATGTGGATGTTCTGGTGGCGGATGTCAGCGTCAGGCATGGAGGCAGGAAACCATACAGCCAGACAACCCTGGGGAGAGAGCACAGGGAGAAGGTGACGGGCACCAAACCAGTACAACAAGTAATGAGAGGTTTGTTGGCTTACTTGGCAGGGCAGGTGGCTGGCGTGCACAAGGGAGCGTCCAGAAGACAGTGACCTGACGATGCACCTGACAGCAGCTGCGAGGTAGTGATGTAGGGGCGGAGTCCGCCGCCGGGGAAGATCCACCTGTGCACAGGGGAGAGACTGGAACACACGTGGAGGTATGCTTACGTGAGCGATCTTGCTGTTTGGCGAGGGGGTTCCTCTGAAGCAAGTAGCCGAAGGGAACAGACGTCTTCAGGCCGAAGCCCAGGGCAGAGCGGCTTATATGCTCCGCCGCTGATGAGGTGCAGGTGTGCGCTCAGCTGGCGCCGCTAATGAGCGGCGAGTTGTAACAAGAGGAGCCTGATAACAGAAAGCTCTGCCTCCCATTGTACTCTTAGAGATTCTAGGTATTACAAGTAATCCAGCGTTCTGGGAGCACAGTAATCTGTTAAGATGATAAGGTACTACAGTATCAGATCTTTTAAATAACAAGCTTTAGCCTTTAGTCTCCTTTGGGCTTAGATGAGTGCCGCTGGTTCACTGAGTCACAGTCGATGGTGTATCTCGCATCACTCTGGCCCATCTCCCAATAATTTTGCCGTGATTCCATAACAAATCGCGAGCACTGTGCGCTGTGTGGCTCCTGATTGCCACGCCTGACCTGGCCTGGGACCCAAGACTGCTGGCTGAGCTGAGGCGAAGCTTGCCGAGTTGCCAAGCCACAGGATTGCAAAGGGCAGTGTCTTGTTCTGCGGGATGCTGCTCTGCTCCCATGGCCAACTGGGTTGGCTTTGTCAAATCACGACATATACGATTTACCTGGAAGAGTCAAAAATGTTTCTGGTGTTTCTGGGAGAGAAAAACGAGATAAAGACTGTGTTTTTTAAAGAGAATTGACTGTTTTGATATTTTTTTGATAATTACATGATCAATAGACACATTTCAGACAGTTAACACCAACAAACACACAATTTTTCAGTCAATGACCCCTTAGCGATTGTAGAGCATGCAACCAGCCAAGCTAAATAAGGTGTCCAGTAGTAGTTTTTCTATCAATATATAATTTATGGAATCACTTTACAGCAGCAGTGGACCCTCAGGGCCAGCAAAGCCTTCTCTGCTGGCCTAAACACTATCAGAATTACATTTACAACCTTTACAACATAGTGTGGAGAGTGTAAATAACGGAGGCAGACTTACGCAGCAGACGACTTTATTCACTCTCACATCAGTCATACACAGAAAAAGCATGTATCAATACACCAGGGGCTCTCCTTTTATATCAACCGCCCATCTCACATCTGCATGACATCTCGCATCACAATACATTCAACCCTTCTCCCCCCACTACTTCTTCCTGCTACCTCACCATAATCTCTCCCATCTCAATACCTATTGTCCTTCTCTGTTTACCCTCTGCATCCAGTCTGAGATGATTAACTCAGCATCCCCCCCCCCCCCCAGAATCTCAGACCGAGTTTCAGTCCTCACGTCCTTTTGGTTTCAGTCTCCTCCCGTATCTGCTGTAACGGGGGTTTTCACGCCTCCGCGGCGCTGCTGTGCCGGTGGGGGGCTCCTGGGGGTGTGTCTGTCTGCGGGTGGGCAATGGCGAGGGGGGGGGACTTTCGACTTGCTCGTGTGGCTGCCCTGATGAATTGTTTACCTGGGGAGTTCTCAGTGGGGGTCTTCCACGCCGAGGGGCCCGAGCCAACATCACTTGCTCGTCCGCCACCACAAAGGTGGGCTTAAGTCTGTCTATACATATTTTCTCCCTACGACCTCCCAAGTCTAACAAAAAATGTTTGTCCCCTGTTTCCAGCACTCTGAACAGGCCATCGTAGGGTGGGCGCAATGGGGGGCGGTGGGCATTGTGCCTGACAAACACGAACGCCGCGTTCTTCAAAGTTTTTGGCACAAAAGCGCGTGGAAAACAGTGGTGGGCCGGGCCCGGCAGCGTGCCTGTATCTGTGCTATGCTGCAAACGCTGAGACAGACAGTTGCCCGGCGCGGGATTATCTGGCAAAAATTCCCCGGGCAGCCGCAGTGGCTGAGAAAAAACAAGCTCCGCCGGGGAAGCCTTCAAATCCTCTTTTGGTGCGGAATGCAACCCCAATAAAACCCACGGCAACCGGTCTACCCAATTTGCATCCGTCAGCGAAGCCCTGAGCGCTGCTTTCAGTGACCTATGGAAACGCTCGCATAACCCATTGGCCTGTGGGTTGTACGCGGTTGTGAGATGAATTGCAACACCCAGGCTACAGGTCATCGCGGACCAGAGGTCGGAAACAAACTGAGGGCCCCTATCGGACGTTATGTCCGACGGGATGCCAAAACGTGCCACCCATGTCGTCAAAAAAGCACGCGCCACGTCCGCGGACGTGGTTGCCGCCAGCGGGACTGCTTCTGGCCATCGTGTGGTGCGGTCCACCACTGTCAGAAGGTGCGTGCACCCCTGCGATGGTGGGAGGGGGCCCACCAGGTCCACGTGAACATGGTCGAACCTCTTAGCCGGGATACGAAACGGCTCCAAAGGAGCCTTCGTGTGTCTGTGCACTTTGGTTCGTTGGCACGGTACGCAGGCTGCAGCCCACTCTTTCACTTGTTTGCACAGGCCTGGCCATACGAACTTCGCTCCCACCATTTTGACTGACGCGCCCACTCCTGGGTGCGCCAGAGCGTGAACTGACTCAAACATGCGGCGGCGCCAAGCAACTGGGACCACCAGGCGCAGGCGTCCCGTGGAGACGTTGCAGATTGGGGGGGCTGCCGTCTTGCAGTACTCTGCTCTCCAGCCTTAACCCTGTTGGTCCAGACTGGAGTGCGCACATGTCCGCATCGCCAATCTGCTCTGCGGCCATGGCTGTATAATCTATCCCTACGCAGACCGGGGCCACTACTGTGCACGAGAGGCAGTCCGCCACCACATTCAGTTTACCCGACACATGCTGAATATCGGTCTTAAGCTCCGAGATCGCGGCCAGCTGTCTCTGCTGCTGGCCCGACCATGGTTCCGAAACCTTGGCCATCGTGAACGTTAGCGGCTTGTGGCCCACGAACGCGGTGAAGCTACACCCTTCCAGCCAGAACTGGAAGTGGTGTATGGCCAGGTGGAGAGCCAGCAACTCTCTGTCGAACGCGCTGTATTTACGCTCACTGTCGCGCAAAGCCCTGCTGAAAAAAGCGAGCGGCTGCTAAGAACCAGCAGCACGTTGCTCCACGACGGCCCCTATGGCCACGTCCGAGGCGTCGGTAGTGAGCGCTATCGGGGCTGCCGGGTCCGGGTCCGCCAACAGTGTGGCGTTTGCCAGGGCTGTTTTAACCTCAGAGAACGCCTGCTCCCGCTGCGGAGTCCATTTGATTCTGTCCGCCAGTTTCCGTTTCTTGAGCGCGGTGTACAATGACTGCATGAGCTGAGCTGCGCGGGGGAGGAACCGGTTATAAAAGTTAACCATCCCCAAAAACTCTTGCAGTGCCCTGACCGTCTGAGGCCGGGGAAAATTCGCCACGGCGTGCACCTTGTCGGACAAGGGTATCGCTCCCTCCGGTGAGACACGGTGCCCCAAAAAGTCAATCCCCGTCACGCTGAACTGGCATTTCGCCGGGTTGATTATTAACCCGTGCTCCTCCAACCTCCGGAAAACCGTCCTGAGGTGGGTTATGTGTTCGTCCTCGGACGCGCTGGCCACCAGAATGTCATCCAGGTAGACAAACACAAACGGCAGATCGCGCAACACCGCATCAATCATGCGTTGGAATGTCTGTGCCGCGCCTTTTAATCTGAAGGGCATGCGTAAAAACTCAAACAAGCCAAACAGAGTTATTACCGCTGTTTTGGGTATATCCTCCCCGCGCACTGGGACCTGGTGGTAACCATGGACCAGGTCTATTTTAGAAAAAAATGCGTGCCCCGGCGAGGTGAACGGAAAAATCCCGAATATGGGAAATCGGGTAGCGGTCGTGCGCTGTGGCGTTATTCAACCTGCGGAAATCTCCACACGGTCGCCACGATCCCTCGGCCTTAGGGATCATGTGTAGCGGGGATGCCCATGGGCTGTTTGAGCGCCTGATGATGCCCAACCTTTCCAAGTTGGCAAACTCCTCGCGCGCTATGGCCAGTTTAGCTGCATCCAGGCGCCGAAGTCGTGCGAAAACGGGGGGCCCAGTGGTGGTGATAAAGTGTTCCACCCCATGTTTAGTGCTGGTCACTAAAAACGTTGGGACCGTGAGTGCTGGGAATTGCGTGAGCAGTGCGTGGAACTTACCGCCTGGAGCTGTGACGTTGGCTAGTGTTGTTGTCCCGGCCCCTCGAGCTGTACAGGGGAGAGAATCAAAAGACATTGCATTAACCAGGCGCCTGTTAGCAACATCGACTAGCAACCCATGTGCACACAGAAAATCAGCTCCCAGGATTGGGAAACTCAATGCCGCTATGACAAAAGTCCACTCGTACATATGGCTGTGTAGGGATAAAGTCAGTGTTCTCTCACCAAAAGTTTTAATATCTGAGCCGTTTACGGCTACCAGCTGGGGGCCGCTAGCTCCCGCTAGCTGGTCGGCGTAGGACGGCAGGATGAGGCTCTTTTGGGAGCCAGTGTCTACGAGGAACCATCTCCCCGAGCGCGAGTCCGTCACGTAGAGCAGCTTGTTCTCTTCACCGGCGGTCGCAGCTGCTACTGACTGCCGGCCTTGGCTTTTCCCGAACGCTTGAATTGGCACGGTGGCACACATCTGCGTGCGTTCTCTCCAAAGCGGCGGTGGTAGAAGCAGAGCGTGTCTCTCTGGCACTTCCTGGCCCCCGCTGCCGCTACCGTCGCCGGCTCCTCGCCTCCGCTGGTCGTCTCGCTGGGTTCCGATGCTGCCGCGTTCACTGTGAGGGCTCTGGTGGTGAGGATGATCCGATCTGCCTCCTGGGCTAGCGCACGGTAGTCACGCACGGTAGTCACGCGCGGCCAGCAACGGCGAATTGGCAAGAACCGCTCTTGCCTCTGTTGGAAGGTTCCGGAGGAAAAGGTGGGCAAACAGAAAATGCCCGTCGTCCATGCCCATCAACGCCAACATCTTCTCCATCAGTTCGACTGCCGACCCATCTCCTAACTCGGAGCGCCTCAGGAGCCTCTCTGCTCTCTCACAGTCCGAGAGCGTGTAGCGCCGGGTCAACACGGCCTTGAGAGCCCCATATTTGTCGTGGGTTGGAGGCTGTTGGAGCAGACTTGCTCCTTGCTGAGACGTGCGAACGTCCAGCGCTGCGACCACATAGTAATATCTGCTGTTGTCTGCCGTTGTTCCCCGGAGGGCGAACTGAGCCTTGGTGTGGTGGAACCAAGACCGCGGGTCGTGCAGCCAAAAGTCCGGTAGTTTGACCGAAACAGCGCACTCGTTGCTGGGGGTTCCCGTCCGGGCCGTCTCTGGGACGCTTGCCGCGTTGCTGGGTCTTCCCGTCCGGGCTGACTCAGGGGTTCTTGCCTCGTGTTCCATAATTTGTCAAGGGGTCACCAGTGTGGAGACTGTAAATAACGGAGGCAGACTTATGCAGCCGATGACTTTATTCACTCTCACATCAGTCATACACAGAAAAAGCATGTATCAATACACCAGGGGCTCTCCTTTTATATCAAGCGCCCATCTCACATCTACATGACACCTCGCATCACAATACATTCAACCCTTCTCCCCCCATTACTTCTTCCTGCTACCTCACCATAATTGCTCCCATCTCAATACCTATTGTCCTTCTCTGTTTACCCTCTGCATCCAGTCTGAGATGATTAACCCAGCTTCTACAATAGCATATTTCAGCTGTCTGTGTTGCCAGGGTCAAGCAAATCTGCCTTGGGCCTTCAGGAATTAACAGTGCGGCTCTGTAGGTTAAATTAACTGCTAAACTTATCCTGTTGCTTCAACCAATCAGATGTCCTCTGTATGTCCAGTGGTACGCATAGAAGGCATCCCAGAACGTCTGCATTTTCACGTCTTTTGATTGGATGGTTAGACTCCTCCATCCACAATGCAGAGGATCCTAGCTAGCAAAATGCCACTGCAAGGACTTGCTAAAGCAGCTACAATATACTGTATCTGTTTAAATATAATAACTATTTTTCCACGCGCAATGGCTGACAGGGAAAATGATTTGGTTGCTGATATTTTAAAAAATTAATTTTCCATACAGACTTTTCAAGAAAAGCTGGTCATTGTGAAGAGAGGTCGGTCAACCCTGAAGCTAGCAGGCTCGTCTCAGCCAGGGAAAGGATTTGTCTGTCACTTCCATATTAACAACGAGCGGTATCCTTGGATTACAGTCTCTGAGGAGTGCTGCAAATTATCTAGCTGGGAATGCCTGTTGTTTGCAACTGATTGAGTAGATACCTGGAGCCAGACAGGGTATGCAAACTTGAGCTGTCTGTCACACCATGATGATTTAGGCAGCGTTCGCCAAACGTATAAAAATTGGTCTAAAATGCTGGGATATGCCGAAATTTTCACTTTTGGCCGCATGCATCACGTATCGATAGCAACGTGGACCTATAATTAAGTCAATCAATCAATCAATCAACTTTATTTATAAAGCACTTTAAAAGCAACACTCGCTACACAAAGTGCTGTACAACAAAAGAACATAAAAGCAGGGCACTAACACAAAGGGCGCTAACACAAGAAAAAAAAAAGTAAAATAAATAATAATCCATTTCATTCAATAAAATCAATGTCTCATACTGGGTCGAAGGCCAGGGAGTAAAAATGTGTTTTAAGACGTGTTTTAAAAATGGACAGTGAAGGTGCTTGTCTAATGTCCAGGGATAAATCATTCCATGATCGAAAAGGCTCTGTCCCCTCTGAGCTTGTGCCTCACCTTTGGTACCTCCAAAAGCAGCTGTTCAGCTGACCTAAGGGACCGGGTGGGAGCGTAGGGATGCAGAAGCTCAGAGAGGTAAGGTGGAGCAAGACCATTCAAGGATTTAAAAACAAATAAAAGAATTTTAAAATGAACTCTCAAATACACGGGCAGCCAGTGGAGTGAAGCTAAGATGGGTGTGATGTGATCTCTTCCACGTGTACCTGTTAAAAGACGAGCAGCGGCATTTTGAACCAGCTGCAGACGGGAAAGAGATGGCTGGCTGACATCGGCATAAAGTGCGTTACAGTAATCCAGCCGAGATGAAATAAAAGCATGGATTACTGTTTCCAAGTGTGGTCTAGAGAGAATGGGTTTTACTTTTGCTAAACGCCTTTGATGAAAGAAGCTTGATATTACCACTGAATGAATCTGCGTGTCTAATTTAAAATCATTGTCCAAGATAAAACCAAGGTTCCTAGCTGTGGATTTAACATAAGGAGTAAGGGGGCCCAAGTATACAGGAAGGGACTCACAGGGGCGACTAGGTCCAAACACCATCACTTCGGTCTTCTTAACATTAAAATTTAGGAAGTTTAGGGCCATCCAAGACTTTATGTCTTCAATGCACGCCAGGAGTGAGTTTACTGATGAGGCAGCTTTTTGTTTTAGAGGGACATAAATCTGACAGTCATCAGCATACAGGTGGAAAGAGATACCTATGTGCTTTTTAAAAATGGAACCCAGTGGAAGTATGTACAGAGAAAAAAGCATGGGCCCTAGAATTGACCCCTGTGGGACCCCATAAGGCAGAGGAGCAGAAGAGGATTCAAACCCAGACATGCTAACTTTAAAAGTCCTGTCTGACAGATAGGATCTAAAGCAGTTGAGAGCAGTGCCACAAATGCCCAATAGGTGCTGCAAACGGGAAATTAAAACATGATGGTCCACTGTGTCAAAGGCAGCAGTTAAATCAAGCAGCACAAGAACAGCATATTCACCTGAATCACATGCCAAGAGAATATTGTTAAAAACTCTTAACAAGGCTGTCTCTGTGCTATGAAGAGCTTTGAAACCAGATTGAAAAATCTCCAAAATACCGTGTTCATCCAGAAAACATTTCAGCTGCATATAGACAATTTTCTCTAAAATTTTTGAGAAATGGCTGCTTGGAAATAGGCCTAAAATTTGCCAACATGGTGTGATCGAGACCAGGTTTCTTAATCAAGGGCTGTACTACTGCATGTTTAAAATTTGCAGGAACCACACCAGATGACAGGCTGCTGTTCAAGATGGCGAGAACTGACTGGCCTATACTGGGAAGCACCTCTTTAAAAAGTCTAGGAGGGACAGCATCACAGGGAGACCCTGAGGGCTTAATGTAGGTAACCACATCCTCTAGGAACGAAACTGATTAAAAACAGCAGAACAAGGGACAGAGACAGAGGGATCAGAGGCAGGAGGTGAGATGAGAGCCCTGGTGGTGGCCACCTTATCAATAAAAGGCTCCAAACAGTCAGTTTGTGGGGTATTAAGAACAGAGTCAATAGTGTTAAATAAAACATGCTGATTATGACAATGAGATAAAACAATATTAGAGATTTGATCTCTTCCATTTCCTCCTTCTTTGGTGGCATTTTTACTGACCTGTTGATAGTAAAACAATCTCTGCTGGTGTCGCCGGTATCCGATCCGACCGACCTCGAATCCAGCTGGGCTTCAGCTAGCCCCCTCCACTGCTAGTCCCACTGCAATTGAGCTCCTGTCCAGCCGGGGTACCGGCAGCTCCTCCACCGAGTCCCACCGCTCACCGCCGCTGGTAGTTGAGCTCCGATCCTGCTCCTGTCCAGCTGGGGTCCCGGTAGTTCCTCCGCTGAGCCCCGCCACCTACTGCCGTCTTCCTCAGTAGTTCCTCTGCCGAGCCCCGCCGCTGTAACTGGGCTCCGATTCCGGATCTTATCTGGCTGGGGCCCCGGTGGTCCTCCACTGGTCCCCGTCTCCTACCACCGCTGTACTTGAACTCTGATCCGGCTCCCGTCCAACTATTGCCTCGGTTAGTTCCTCCGGCGAGCCCCAATCACCGGGGACAGAGTCGCTTCTTTGTGTCGGTGGACATTAGCAAAAGATTTGCTTTTTTCCTGCTTGACAGTATTTTGATACTGACGCCAGCAGTCTTTTAAAATCTGCAACAACACCTGCAGTTTGTCTTTCTTCCATCTGCGTTCAGCTCTGCGGCACTCCTGTCTGACTGCACGAGTTCTGTCGTTGAACCACAGCTCAGGTTTGGATTGAGGCTGCTTGGTTTTCAGTGGAGCCACAGAGTCCAAGATGGTTTGGCAGGAGGAGTGAAACCAGGAGCTGAGTTCCTCCACAGACGAGATGGAACCAGAAGGGACACAGAGCTGGTCAAAGGCAGCGGAGAACCGACCGGCAGTGGAAGGGTTAAAAACCCGGCAGCACTGAGCAGGAGCGTGAGTTTTAGCTTCAGCGCGTGACAGATCAGCCTCAAATAATACAGGCAGATGGTCGGACAATACAGTGTCACAGATTTCTAAATTAACAACAGACAGGCCATACGAGAGGACAAGATCTAACGTGTGTAATAGTAACTTAAACCAACAAATGCTTAGCGTGTTGCCGACATTCACAACTTATGCGCAACAGTAGTCTAACTTCTGCATAGCGCAGTCATGCCAAACTGCCGTTGCCTCCCGATCCATGAATCCTAGTTTTGAGAGAGATGATCTCTGTTCAATTCAGATGATTCTCCCCTCCAAACACCACAGTGGGGGGCATGACCGACCTGGCAGTGCTGTCAAATCTGTCAGGTCAGTCGTGCCTAAAACAGCTGATGTGACACGTCAGGGACATCAGATAACAGTTGTCACAACCTGGTTCAAAGGCACAAGAACTGATGGTGATAAAAAAGTTTATTTTCAATAAAATGAAAAAATAAAACCAAGATAATACATGGAGTGTACTTTTGCTGGGAGACGCAGCTAACAGGAAAGAAAACAGCTGCGCTCTGCGCTTCAGGCGATCAGCTGATTGAATCCTCCTCCGATGTTCTGACATTTTTGCATATCTATCATAACAACACAGGACAGATGATCGTAAAGACTTCAGTTAAATGTGAAAAACCCTGACAGGTCCCATGTGTTTAGTTCTGTGTGTGTGTGTGTGTGTGTGTGTGCGCGCGCACGCATTTGCGCTGTAGGCACTGCTCTGTACAGGTTTTTCCTGTGACCCAACGCTGCAAATGTGCCATTTACTCCCCGAAAGCGGGACATATCAGCCATACGCTGGATACGTTGGAAAATGTTCAGCATGCTGAAAATTAATTTTCTGAGGAGCTCGGCATACAACGCCGTTTACCAGCATGCTTTAGTGTGCTCTTAACTTAGACAAAACTGAGCCATAACTGATTCACATACCCCAGTGTATTCTTCAAATTTTTCATACGTTTTGCAGACACTGCCTAAATCTTCTAGGTGTGACAGGGCCTTAACCAAAGCAGCAGCCAGACACCGAAGCATATAGCTGGCAGTTGGACAAGCAACAGTACTTTTAAACCTTTGGGGAAACAAGAGTGGATCTGCAGCTCAACGAACAAATGTGCATGGAAATGGATCTCTGCGATGAAAAGGTAAAAGATTTTTAAAACTATAATTTTATAGTCAAAATTATTTTTAATATGCTTTGTGTGGACGGCTCTAAGGGCTATTTTTAATCCAAATCCATCCATTAGTTTTTGCATAATCCTGCTAACAGACAAACAGGCAGACAAACAAATCACTGCAGGGTGCATTAACCTTTGAATGTCACTTCCCCCATTAGCCTGAGTAGACCTGCCACAGGTTTTTGGTAGGAAGGAACACTGAAAAAACTACAACTATGGTGACTGTGTGGTGCACATATGGGGTTTCATATGCTTCACATGTATATTGCTGTATGCTTATTGTGTGCTTCACGTCTCAGAGAAACAAAAGGACTGGACCTCCTAGGGGTAACAGGAGGATGTGAAATCTGGCCTTTTGTATGCAAGGAGATGGCCTTGAGGGATTTCCTGACCACCAGGACTTTAGGTGGAGTCGAGAAGGACTGGAGGGGGATGCATTGTGATTTGGGATTAAAAGACAATGTGACTGTGAGCTTTGATGTCCTGAGGTATAAAAGGGGCAAATGTGGGGGATTCACTCTCTTTAACTGTTTTTGGATGATGTTGGAGAATGTGAATAAACTTGACTTGTGAAATAAACTCAGCCTCGTCCTTCCACATTCTCCACACTGGTGACCCTAAGACGTATCATGAGCGGAGAAGATTCCCCCGAGCCGAGCTCGTCAGGATCCAGCCAGGCGAACGCAGCCACAGTCAAGCTACCAGACTTCTGGCAAGATAACCCGTGCTCCTGGTTCCACCTGGCCGAAGCTCAGTTCGCCCTCCGGGGGATAACGGCAGACGACACGAAATTCTACCACGTCATTGCCAAGCTCGACAACCGCACGACTCGACATGTGCAGAGCCTGTTGGAGTGCCCACCAGCCGACGACAAATACGGCGGGTTGAAGGCTGCGCTCATCCGGCGTTTCACTCCCTCAGTCCAGGAGAGAGCTGAGAGGCTCCTGGCTCTGAACGACTTGGGAGATAGCACGCCCGTCGACCTGATGGAGGACATGCTGAGGCTGAGGGGCTCAGACGACGACGACTTCCTTTTCACCCACATTTTCCTGAGAACCCTACCGTCGGCCACGAGAGCTACCCTGACCGGTTCACCGTTGTTGACCCAGCGGGACTTCCGCGCGCTGGCCCAGGAGGCACAGCGGATTCTCAACGCCAGCAGACAGCGCACGGCCACCGCAGCAGCGATGGAACTCGGCGCGACAGCTGGAGATGGCAGGGGGCCAGAGGCGGCTGTAGCAGACCCACCGACAACCGCGGCAGCGAGGGCCAGGGATCGCGGACGAGACGACCTCTGTTTCTACCATCGCCGTTTCGCAGAGAAGGCGCGCAAGTGTATACCACCGTGCCAGTTCAAAAGCTCGGGAAACGCCAAAGCCGGGGGTCGGTAGCAGCCGCGGCCCTCGGGGAAGAGAACAAGCTGCTCTACTTGACAAATGCACGTTCGGGGAAGCAATTCCTCGTGGACACAGGCTCCCAAGTGAGTTTCATCACGCCTACCTATGCTGACTGGCTGGCGGGCCGCGGAAGTCACGGGGCATCAGCAGCGAACGGCTCGAGGATTAAGACCTTCGGTGAGAAGACTCTGCTTCTGTCCCTACACGGCCGTACATTTGAGTGGACTTTTGTTATAGCTGAAGTGAGCTTCAATATGTTAGGGGCTGATTTTCTGTGCTCACATGGTTTGTTGGTTGATCTTGCTAATAGGCGCCTGTTTAATGCACTCTCTTTTTATTCTATTCCCTGTGCAGCCCGAGTGACCCCGCCCACAGCACAAGCCAGCGTTGCAACGGCAAGCGGTAAGTTCCACACACTGCTCACTCAGTTCCCAGCACTCACGGTTCCCACATTTTCAGCAGCAGTCGCCAAACACGGGTTGGAGCATTTTATTACTACCACCGGACCGCCCGTTTTT
The DNA here is from genome assembly GCA_020510985.1 of Pholidichthys leucotaenia. NCBI lineage: Eukaryota > Metazoa > Chordata > Actinopteri > Cichliformes > Pholidichthyidae > Pholidichthys > Pholidichthys leucotaenia. The sequence goes on along the minus strand of CM035842.1, from coordinate 143,140,655 downwards.
GCAAAAGCTCGGCGCTTGGATGCAACTAAACTGACCATAGCACGTGAGGAGTTCGCCAACCTGGAAAAGTTAGGCATCATCAGGCGTTCGAAGAGCCCATGGGCTTCCCCGCTGCATATGGTTCCTAAAGCTGACGGCTCGTGGCGACCTTGCGGTGATTTCCGCAGGTTGAATAACGCTACAGCGCACGACCGCTACCCAATCCCGCATAGCCAAGATTTTTCTGTCCATTTGGCGGGGGCGCGCGTTTTTTCTAAGATAGACTTAGTCCGCGGGTACCACCAAGTCCCAGTGCGCGCTGAGGATATACCCAAAACAGCGGTAATAACTCCGTTTGGCCTATTCGAGTTTTTGCGCATGCCGTTTGGGCTTAAAGGCGCGGCGCAGACGTTCCAATGCATGATGGACGCGGTGTTGCGTGATCTCCCCTTCGTGTTCGTCTACATGGACGACATATTGGTAGCCAGCGCGTCCGAAGACGAAAAATGAAAATCACCTCACGGCAGTTTTCCGGAGGTTGGGAGAGCACGGGTTAATAATCAACCCAGCGAAGTGCCAGTTCGGGGTGACGCAGATTGATTTTTTGGGGCACCGCGTCTCTCCGGAAGGAGCGGTTCCTCTGCCCGACAAAGTGCGCGCAGTAACAAATTTTCCCCAGCCACAAACGGTTAAAGCGTTACAGGAGTTTTTGAGAATGGTGAATTTTTATAACCGTTTCCTCCCCCGCACAGAGCAGTTCATGCAACCATTGTATGCCGCGCTAAAAAAACAAAAACCCACAAACAAAATCGAATGGTCTCCGGAACGAGAGCGAGCATTCTCAGAGGTCAAAACAGCCCTGGCAAATGCTGCGTTGTTGGCACATCCAGACCCAACGGCCCGCATAGCGCTCACTACTGACTCGTCAGATGTGGCCATAGGGGCGGTTGTGGAGCAGCATGTAGCCGGGGCTTGGCAGCCACTTGCCTTTTTCAGCAGGACCTTGCGCGATAGCGAGCGAAAATATAGCGCATTCGACAGGGAGTTGTTAGATCTCCACTTGGCCATCCGCCACTTCCAGTTCTGGCTGGAGAGACGCCGTTTCACCGCGTTTGTCGACCACAAGCTGCTGACTTTCGCGATGGCCAAGGTTTCAGAACCATGGTCAGGCCGGCAGCAGAGGCAGCTGGCTGCAGTCTCAGAGTTTACTACAGATATTCAGCATGAAGCGGGTAAACTAAATGTAGTGGCAGACTGTCTCTCGCGCGCTGTAGCGACTCCAGTCCGCATAGGAACAGATTATGCAGCCATGGCCGCAGAATAGGCTAGCGGCGCGGAAGTCCGCGCGGCCCCAGTCCGCGTAGGGATAGATTACGCAGCCATGGCCGCGGATCAAGTTAGCGACGCGGACGTGCGCGCGGGCCAGTCTGCACCAACAGGGTTAAGGCTGGAGAGCAGGGTGCTGCAAGATGGTATGCCCCCCCTAATCTGCGATGTCTCCATGGGACGACCGCACCCGGTGGTGCCGACCGCGTGGCGCCGCTGCGTTTTTGACTTGATTCATTCTCTGGCGCACCCGGGGGTGCGCGCATCGGTCAAAATGGTAGGAGAGAAATTTGTATGGCCGAGCCTACGCAAGCAAGTTAGAGAGTGGGCGGCAGCCTGCTTGGCTTGTCAACAAGCCAAGGTACACAAACACACGAGAGCTCCCTTGGAGCCGTTTCACATCCCGGCTAAGAGGTTCGACCACGTTCACGTGAACCTCGTAGGCCCCCTTCCACCGTCGCAGGGGTGCACACACCTTCTGACAATGGTAGACCGCACCACGCGCTGGCCTGAAGTGGTCCCACTGTCATCACCCACAGCCGAGGAGGTGGCGCGCGCATTTTTAACAGCATGGGTAGCACGCTTTGGAGTTCCGTCGGACATTACGTCCGACAGAGGTCCTCGATTTGTTTCCGAACTTTGGTCAGCGATGGCCCGCAGCCTTGGGGTAACGATCCACCGTACTACCGCGTACAACCCGCAGGCTAATGGGTTATGCGAACGTTTCCATAGGTCATTGAAGGCGGCCCTCAGAGCGTCGCTTACGGATGCAAATTGGGTGGACAGGCTACCATGGGTTTTATTGGGGTTGCGTGCTGCACCTAAAGAGGACTTAGAAGCCTCCCCAGCTGAGTTAGTTGTTGCGCAGCCACTTCGGTTGCCCGGGGAATTTCTCCCAGATAATCCAGCGCCAGAGTGCTCCCCGGCTCAGCAGTTACAGAATAGCACGGGCCCGAGCACGCTACCTGGCCCCGTTCACCACAGTTTTCCATGTGTTTTTGTGCCTAAGGCTTTAAAAAATGCAGAGTTTGTTTTTGTCAGAGATGATGCCCATCGTCCACCTTTACGCCCACCTTATGATGGACCATATAGAGTGCTGGAAACAGGGGATAAGCATTTTTTGCTGGATTTGGGGGGCAGAAAAGAAATGATTGGCATAAACAGGCTCAAACCTGCTTTTGTGGTTGCTGACGAAGTTGTGCAGTTGGCGAAGGCTCCTCGGTGCGGCAGACCCCCTAGAGAGCATTCCCCAGAACACCCACAGAGGTTGACTAACAGTTCTCACTGCCAGGCAGCAGCTCCACAGCAGGAAGACGCCGCGGAGGTGGTACAGCCTGCTTACAGCAAATACGGAAGAAGGCTGAGACCCAAGCGGCACGTAGACTGATATGTAGTGATTTTATTATGACATGCAATCTGTGGTTATGTTGTTCCATCTTAGACATTTGGGGGGGGTCATGTGGTGCACATATGGGGTTTCATATGCTTCACATGTATATTGCTGTATGCTTATTGTGTGCTTCATGTCTCAGAGGAACAAAAGGACTGGACCTCCTAGGGGTAACAGGAGGATGTGAAATCTGGCCTTTTGTATGCAAGGAGATGGCCTTGAGGGATTTCCTGACCACCAGGACTTTAGGTGAAGTCGAGAAGGACTGGACGGGGATGCACTGTGATTTGGGATTAAAAGACAATGTGACTGTGAGCTTTGATGTCCTGAGGTATAAAAGGGGCAAATGTGGGGGATTCACTCTCTTTAACTGTTTTTGGATGATGTTGGAGAATGTGAATAAACTTGACTTGTGAAATAAACTCAGCCTCGTCCCTCCACATTCTCCACAACTGTGACTTCAGTCCCAAAAGCATATCATAGGGCACAACTGTAGCCACCAGCAGCTAAGTGCTCTGTGACTGGCTGTTGGGACTACGGTCATAGTTGCCACAGTAGTTGTCTTTTTAGTGTTTCTGTGGTTACATAGTGCTGCTTTAAGATGCCAAATGATTAGTCTGTTCAATATGCAGCAGTACAGAGGTTTTAGCATATTCTGGTAAAAGTTAGGGCTTTTACCCTGCATCCACCATCTGTACATCCAGCCATAATTCATGAAGACTGCCACTCCTCCAAGGCAATTGCCTGTACGCTTACCAAACTCACAGACAATAATCCTCAGGGGGTCTGCATCCAGATTGTGGTCAAGCTTAAAGGTCAGAGTCAAGGGTCCGGAGATATGAGTGTGTGTATTAAACTTTGAGCAGGCACTGGCGAGAACATTGAGAGTGAATGGCCCTGGAGAAAAAAAAATCACTCAACTGCTCAAATTGTTGACAGACTTGATGAAAAAAAAAAATCACAAGACACCTACAGTATGTAGTCATTTTCTCCACTGTTATTGTAAAAGTACAACTTCCTGCTATTATAATATCAAAATTCATAAGAAAAACTGAATAATCATTACGGTGTGGAGGAAGGAATCACACGAGACCACAAGCTGACGACACTGACTTGATTCTCCTCCATAAAACATAACAGACTGAATCTGAGTGCCAGAGCGAACTCTCTTATACACTTTATTCCCGCCTCTGGCAGCCAGGGTAAACACATTGACATACAAGCTGTGAAACATGCACACACATCCACATCCACATTAACATACTGTCACAGAGCAGTCTTGATACAATACATTCGCACCCCTGTGTCCTCAGGTGTGAACCTGGCACAGCGGGGGCGGAAGGCACATCTTTCTTTGGCATTATACCCCCTAGCGCTCTGGCGCCCTTACCTGGCTCTTCTCGTCTTTTCCCCATTACCATTTCTGACTAAATTCTTTCCCATCAACCCCCTGTCCTGGGTGGAGTGCCATGTCCTCTTGTATCCCCCCCCCCCAACACCCAGAAGGGGTCCTATCCCTCTGGACTTTTGGGCTTGAGCAAGCGCCTGTAGCGGCTGTAGCATGGAACCGCTGGGCCAGTCGAAACTCCTTGTCAAGGTGGGTGGAAAGGGAGGTTAGTCTCTGGAGGAGGAAAAGGTGGGGAGGTGGGGAGGGAGAAAGGTTAGTTACCTGCAAACCATTCTCTGCTGGGGAAACACAAACCTGTGGAGCCGCTGTAGGTGCTCACCCGCACCAGGGAGCTTGAGCCAACACTACCTGTTCGTCTGCCAACACATAAGCAGGACTCAGCCTGTCTATGCAGACTGTTTCCTTACACCCCCCCCCCCCACAAGTCTAACACAAAATGCTTCTCCCCAGTTTCCAACACTCTAAATGGGCCATCATATGGCAGCTGCAGCGGGGTTCTGTGAGTGTCGTGCCTAATGAAAATGAATTTGGCAATCTCTAAGTGCTTTGGAACGAAAGTGCGGGGAAAACAATGATGAGCCGGGTCCAGAACGCCGGTAGCCCCTGCACCGGAAAAAAGGTGCGCGGGTGGGACGGTCCCAGGCACAGGGCTCTTGGGCAAAAATTCTCCCGGGATCCACAATGGCTGAGAAAAAACGAGTTCTGCCGGGAAAGCTACCAACTCTTCCTTAGGTGCAGAGCGCAACCCCAATAGAACACAAGGCAGGGGGTCAGCCCGATTTGCATTCGTCAGTAAGGCCCTGAGCGCTGCCTTAAGCGACTTGTGAAAACGCTCACACAAACCGTTAGCCTGTGGGTTGTATGCGGTGGTGCAGTGGATTTTGACCCACAGGCTATGGGCCATCGCAGACCAAAGCTCCGAAACAAATTGCGGACCCCTGTCGGAAGTGATGTCCGACAGGGATCTGAACCGTGCGACCCAAGCTGACAAGAATGCACGGGCTACCTCGGCAGATGTGGTGGAACTCAGTAGAACCACCTCCGGCCAACGCGTAGTGTGGTCTACGATTGTCAAAAGGTGTGTAAACCCCTGTGACAGCGGGAGCCCACTAAATCCATGTGTACGTGGTTGCACCTCCTGGCTGGAATTTGAAACGGCTCGAGGGGGTCTTTGGTGTGCTTGTGCATTTTAGCCCGCTGGCACGTGACGCACGCTGCAGCCCATTCTTTCACATCCCTGTGTAGGCAGGGATGTGAAAGAATGCAGGTCTTCTCATCAGAATCTATTGGTAGTCCCTAGCACTAGGCTCAGAACCAAAGGCGATAGAGCCTTTGCTGCTGTTGCTCCCAGACTGTGGAATTCCTTACCTTTTGAACTTAGATCTGCACCTTCCAATGATGTTTTTAAGAAGCAACTAAAGACCTACCTTTTTAGCCTGGCTTTTTAATTAGCTATGTGTTGATTGCATTTTTATGTGCTTTTACTGTCTACTTTGTTTTTTGGTTTTTTTTACTGTTTTATGTGCCTGTGTTTTTATTTTGTTTTTTTACCATGTTAAGCACTTTGTGACTCCGTCTGTGAGAAGTGCTCTATAAATAAACTTATTATTATTATTATTATTATTATAGGCAAGGCCAGACAAATTTGGACCCTACCAGTTTAACCGAGGCGCACACACCAGGGTGTGAAAGGGAGTGGACGGACTCAAAAACGTGGCGGTGCCAAGAGCTCGGAACCACCGAGTAGGGGTGGCCAGTGGAGACATCGCAGAGCAAGGGGGGGGGGGGCACCCTTCTTGCACCACCCTGCTCTCCAGTTTTAATCCGGTAGCTGTGGATTGGAGCGCACAAATGTCTGTGTCCCCGGTTTGGACGGCGGCCATAGTGGAAAAATCTATCCCCATGTAGACTAGGGAGACTGATGCGCATGACAGGCAGTCGGCCATGACATTAAGCTTACCGGCTATGTGTTGAATGTCACTAGTGAACTCAAAGGTTGTGGCTAAGTGCCATTGCTGCTGGGCCGACCACAGCTGTGCGACTTTGGACATTGCATACATTAGTGGTTTGTGGCCCTCGAGCCAAAACTGGAAATGACGCATAGCCAGGTGGAAGGCCAACAACTCCTGGTCAAATGTGCTGTATTTACGCTCATTGTCACGTAAAGTGTGGCTGAAAAACACGAGTGGCTGCCACGAACTGGAGACGTACTGCTCCACCACTGCCCCTATTGCGACATCAGATGCGTCTGTGGTGAGACAGACAGGGTTGGGTGGGCCAGCAGAGCTGCATTAGCGAGCGCCATTTTGGCGTTTGTGAAAGCCTGGGCCTACTCGGGGTCCAGTTGATGCTATCTGCGGGCTTCTTTTTTTTGAGCGCACCATACAGTGGTTGCAGCAGCTGTGCTGCCCGGGGGAGAAAACTGTTGTAAAAATTGACCATCGCCAAAAATTCCTGTAGCACCCTCACGGTCTGTGGGTGCAGAAAATCCAACACTGTGTGCACTTTATCCGGCAGCGGGATTGTGCCGTCTGGCAAGATGCGGTGGCCCAAAAAAATCAGTCACTAGCAGCCCAAACTGGCACTTTGCTGGGTTAACAATAAGCCCGTGCGTTTCCAACCATTGGAAAGCTTGTTTGAGGTGGGCGAGGTGCTCCTCCTCTGACGCGCTAGCCACCAAAATGTCGTCCAAGTAGACAAAAATGAACGGCAGGTCACGGAGCACCGCGCCCATCATTCTTTGAAAGGTTTGCGCTGTGCCTTTTAACCCGACCGGCATGCATAAAAACTCAAAGGCCAAAAGGAGTTAACATCCTCTGCGCAAACCGGGACCTGGTGGTACCCGTGGACCAGATCCACTTTTGAAAAAATACGCATCCCGGCCAGGTGCAAGGAAAAATCCTGGATGTGCGGAATGGGATACCGGTCATGTTCCATGGTGTTGTTCAAGCGTCAGAAATCGCTGCACGCCCGCCACGACCCATGAGTATTGGGCACCATGTGCAGCAGAGATGCCCAAGGGCTGTTGGAGTGCCTAACGATGCCCAATCGCTCTAAGTTAGCAAATTCCTCATGCACGCTGGCTAGTTTAGCTGCGTCCAGGCGGCGAGGACATGCGGACAAAGGCAGACCTTTTGTTGCGATAAAATGTTCAACCCTGTGCTTGGTTACCGCAGCGGAAAAGGTGGGAACCATGAGTGCTGGGAACTCGGAAAGCAAATGGTGGTACTTAACCCCTGGGGCTAGAACATTAGCGTGTGTTGGTGGCCCAACTCCCCGAGCTGTGCAGGGCAAAGAGGAAAAAGAAACAGTGTCCACTAAGCGTCTGTTTGCAACATCAACAAGCAATCCGTGAGCACACAGGAAATCAGCACCTAAGATGGGGACCAAGCAGCTACTACAAATTCCGACTGGTAATTGCGTCCTTGTAAACACACAATCACCGTCCTTTCTTCAAACGTCCTGATGTGGGATCCACTGGCGGCCGTAAGAGCCAGGCCGCTGCCTTCTGCAAACCAGCCTGCGCTGACTGGCAAAATGAGGCTCTTCTGGGAGCCGGAGTCCACCAGAAAACGTCTCCCATAATGTGTGTCCGTGATGAAAAGCAGCTTTTCCCTGTCGCCAGCTGTCACAGCTGCTACCAACCACTGGCTGTCTCATTTCCCGGCTTTCTTGAAGTAACACAACAGTAGACAACGTTGCGCTTCCTTGCCAAGACGGCAACGATAAAAACACAGCGTCCCAGTCCTGTGTCTCCAGGTGGCCGTCCCTGCTGCCACCATCGGCTCCTCGACCTCGCTGGATTCCTTTGGTGATCCCAGGGTCACTGTGTGCACGCTGAGAACCTTGTTTGCCAGGATGATTTGGTTTGCCTTTTCTGCCAGCCCGTAGTAGTTCCTGGCCGCCAGCAGCAGCGAGTTAGTGAGGATCGCTCGCGCTGGTGCTGGTAGGTTCCTGAGGAAGAGGTGGGTAAACAGGAAAAATCCGCTGTCTTTACCCATTAGCACCAGCATGCTCTCCATAAATTCCACAGCCAATTTGTCCCCTAACTCCGAGCGTGCGAGGAGTCTTTCTGCCCTCTCCGAAAGGGTATAATGGTGCAGCAGCATCCGCTTGAGAGCGTCATATTTTCCTTGGGCTGGTGGGTCTTGGAGTAGGCTCATGGCTTGCTGCGTGGCATGCGTGTCCAGCGATGCCACCACATAATGGTACTTTGTTCCGTCTGTTGAGACTCTGCGGAGGGTGAACTGGGCTTCCACGTGAATAAACCAAGCGGCCGGGTTGTGAAGCCAAAAGTCCGGGAGTCTGCCGTGGAAAAATGCACACACATTCACATCCACATTAACATACCATTGTAGAGGATGTGCTCGAATGATGAGGCTGAGTTTAGTTCTTAAATCAGCTTTATTGACAGAACACATCGTCTAGCATTCTCAAAGCAGGAAAAGAGAAAGAATCATATCTCATCACCCTTTTATATGTTTCCAGCATCAGAATTCAAGTCACATGGTGTTTTCAGTAAACATACAGTCACAAAGCATCCCTTTGAACCTTCACCATTGTCTCTCATTTCTTGATGAACCGGAAATCCCTCCGGGGCATCTTCTGTGGGACAAAAAGACCAATCTCACACCTCCTCGCTATCTTCTGCAGATTCGAGTCCTTTGTCCTTCCAGACGTGACACCCCCAATACGCATGCAGTCATATCTCTGTGGAAATGTGAGCCCACAATGTGTGTCGCCCACACTACCCCCCCCAAACGTCTAGTAAGGGCAAAACCTGCATGGCATAAAAAAAAAAGAAAAACACAAAACACTCCATATATCGCTAATCAATCCACCAACTGCCTGGGTTTTAACCTTCTGCCGAATCTGCTGCAGCCTGGCTTTGCTGCCCCTGCAACATCTCTCTGCATCTGTGGATTAAAGCTGTTAGCACCTTTCTGTGAAGATTCTGGAGAATGTCCTCTCGGCGGCCTGCCACGGTGGGGGGGCCTCGCGAGCTGCACTTCCTCATCAGCCAAAACAAAAGCGGGTTTGAGCCTGTTTATGCAAATCAACTCCCTTCTGCCCCCTAAATCTAGCAGAAAATGCTTCTGCCCGGTCTCCAGCACTCTGAACGGTCCGTCGTAAAACGGCCGCAAACTTGGACGATGAGCATCATGTCTAACAAAAACAAACTCTGCATTTTTTAAAGCCTTTGGCACAAAAACGTGTGGGAAACTGTGATGGACCGGGCCAGGGAGCGTGTTTGCTCCCGAGTCGCTCTGCCACGGCTGAGCAGGGGGCCATTTGGTGCGGGATTATCGGGGAGAAATTCCCCCGGCAAACGGAGAGGTTGTGCAAAAACTAATTCAGCCGGGGAAGCATGCAAATCTTCCTTAGGTGCAGAACGCAACCCCAATAAAACACATGGAAGTTTGTCCACCCAATTTGTATCCGTCAGCGACGCTCTGAGGGCTGCTTTCAATGACCTGTGAAAGCGTTTGCATAAACCATTAGCCTGGGGGTTATACGCGGTGGTGCGATGAATCTTCACCCCCAAGCTGCGGGCCATCGATGACCATAGTTCGGAAATAAATTGGGGACCCCTGTCGGACGTTATGTCCGATGGTACACCGAAACGTGCAACCCACGCTGCTAAAAATGCTCGCGCAACTTCTTCCGCTGTGGTTGATGTCAGAGGAATCGCCTCTGGCCAACGCGTGGTGCGATCCACCATCGTCAAAAGATGTGTGTGCCCGTGTGATGATGGGAGCGGGCCCACCAAGTCAACATGCACGTGATCAAAACGCTTAGCGGGGATGTGAAAGGGTTCCAACGGAGCCTTAGTGTGTCTGTGTATTTTGGCTCGCTGACACGCTACGCAGGCTGCCGCCCATTCCTTGACCTGTTTGCGCAACCCGGGCCAAACAAATTTCTCCCCCACCAACTTAATCGATGCACGCACCCCCGGGTGCGCGAGAGAATGGACCGAGTCAAAAACGCGGCGACGCCAAGTGGCTGGCACCACGGGGCGGGGCCGTCCCGTGGAGACATCGCAGATTAGTGGGGGCATACCACTTTGTTGCTCCCTGTGCTCCAGCCTTAACCCTGTTGGTCCAGACTGGAGCGCGCGCACGTCCGCGTCGTTAACCTGCTCCGCAGCCATGGCTGCATAATCTAACCCTACACAGACTGGGGCTGCACGGGCTCCCGCGCCGCTGCCCGGGCCCGCGGCCCGCGGCCCCGGCTACAGAGTCTGCCCCCATGGGGCTTGGTGGTGCTACCGCACGCAAGAGACAGTCTGCCACAACATTGTGTTTACCCGCGACATGCTGAATATCAGTAGTGAACTCCGATATTGCGGCTAGTTGCCTTTGTTGTCGGCCTGACCAGGGTTCTGAAATTTTGGCCATTGCAAATGTTAGCGGTTTATGATCCACAAACGCGGTGAAACGTCACCCCTCTAACCAGAACTGAAAATGGCGGATGGCCAAGTGTAGGGCCAAAAGCTCCCTGTCAAACACACTGTATTTACGCTCACTATCGCGAAAAGTCCTGCTGAAAAACGCGAGGGGTTGCCAGGTACCTGCCACAAACTGTTCAACTACCACCCCCACCGCTACATCGGAAGCGTCAGTGGTGAGCGCCATGTGGGCCGTTGGAACTGGGTGCGCTAACAAAACTGCGTTTGCCAGGGCTGATTTGACCTGGGCAAAAGCGCGCTCCCGCTCCGGAGACCATTCAACTTTATTTGCGGGCTTTTGTTTTTTTAACGCTGTGTACAATGGCTGCATGAGCCGTGCTGCGCTTGGGAGGAACCGGTTGTAAAAATTAACCATCCCTAGAAACTCCTGAAGCGCCTTGACCGTTTGAGGTTGCGGAAAATCCGTTATGGCACGCACTTTATCTGGAAGAGGAACCGCTCCTTCTGCCGAAACGCAATGCCCCAAAAAATCAATCTGCGCCACCCCAGACTGGCACTTCGCTGGGTTAACTATTAACCCGTGCTCTGCCAGCCTCCGAAAAACTGCTGTGACGTGTTTTTCGTGCTCGCCCTCGGACGTGCTGGCTACCAAAATATCGTCCAAATAAACGAACACGAAAGGGAGGTCGCGTAAAACTGCATCCATCATGCGTTGGAAAGTCTGCGCGGCCCCCTTGAGGCCAAAAGGCATGCGCAAAAACTCAAAAAGGCCGAAAGGAGTTATGACCGCTGTTTTGGGTACATCTTGCGCGCGCACTGGAACCTGGTGGTAACCGCGCACCAAGTCTATTTTAGAAAAAATGCACGCCCCCGACAAATGAACAGAAAAATCCTGAATGTGCGGAATCGGGTAGCGGTCATGAGCTGAAACGTTGTTCAACCTGCGGAAATCGCCGCAGGGTCGCCACGAGCCGTCAGCCTTTGGGACCATGTGTAGCGGCCAAGCCCAAGAGCTTTTGGAGCGTCTAACAATGCCCAGTTTTTCCAGATTAGTGAACTCCTCGCGCGCGATGGCCAGTTTAGCTGGGTCCAAGCGCCGAGCTTTTGCAAAAACGGGAGGCCCGGTGGTGGTGATAAAATGCTCCACCCCATGTTTAGCCACCGTCGCCGAAAACATGGGGACTGTGAGTGCTGGGAACTGAGCAAGCAATGTGTGAAACTTACCACCCACAGCTGAGTCGCTGGCATGTGCAGTCGGCGGGGCCACCCGAGCTGTGCAGGGAATAGAATGAAAGGACAGTGCATTAATCAGACGTCTATTAGCAAGGTCAACCAATAAACCATGTGAGCACAAAAAATCAGCCCCTAACATGTTGAAACTGACTGCTGCTACAATAAATGTCCACTCAAATGAACGGCCCTGTAAGGACAGAAGCATGGTCCTCTCACCGAACGTTTTAATCGCAGAGCCGTTCGCTGCTGACACTGACACCCAGGGAGCTTTAGACGGCATCAGCCGTTCCGCGTAGGTGGGTGTGACGAAACTCAGCTGGGAGCCCGTGTCCACGAGGAACTGTTTCCCCGAGTGTGCATCCGTCAGGTAAAGCAGCTTGTTCTCGTCGCCGAGGGTCGCTGCTGCTACCGGCCCTCGGTCTTGGCGTTTCCCTGGCGCTTGAAGTTGCACGGTGGGACGCACCTGTGCGCTCTCTCTGCAAAACGGCGATGGTAGAAACACCGGCCGTCCTCCGCTCCGCGTCGTCTGGCCCCTATCGCCGCCGTCGTTGGTGCGTCTGGCGCCGCGGCCGCTGGACCTGCGCTGTCTCCGGATGCCGTTCCTGGGCTAGCAGCCGCGGCCGAAACCGCGTTCCGCTTGTGGGCATCGACAAGCCGCTGCGCCTCTTTGCTCAGCCCATGGTAGTCTCGCCTGGCCAATCGGGGCGACTCTGCCAGGGCCACTCTCACTGCTGGCGGCAGGGTCCGAAGGAAAAGGTGGGCGAAAATGAATTCGCCATCCTCAGAGTCTTTGAGCCTCAGCATCTTCACCATCAGGTCCGCAGGTCTCTCGTTCTCTGACTCCGTCAACGTCAGGAGCCCCTCTGCTTGCTGTTGGACCGAAGGGGTGAAATGGCTGATCAGCGCGTCCTTCAATGCGCTGTACTTGTCGCTGTCTGGTGGATGATTAACCAGATCCTCCACTCTCTGGACCGTGTCGCTGTCCAGCTTCACTACCACATGGTAGAATTTTGTGTCGTCGTTGGAGATTCTCCGGAGGTTGAACTGCGCCTCGACTGCGCTAAACCATGAGCTCGGGCTGTGCTGCCAGAAATCGGGCAGCTGGATCTTGGAGGCGGCCATCAGGCTGGCTTCCGCCGAGCCCCGCTCAGGAGAATTCTGTCTGCTCATTCTTTGTCGTAGGTCACCAGTGTAGAGGATGTGCTCGAATGATGAGGCTGAGTTTAGTTCTTAAATCAGCTTTATTGACAGAACACATCGTCTAGCATTCTCAAAGCAGGAAAAGAGAAAGAATCATATCTCATCACCCTTTTATATGTTTCCAGCATCAGAATTCAAGTCACATGGTGTTTTCAGTAAACATACAGTCACAAAGCATCCCTTTGAACTGTGTTGTACTGTGTACTTAATGAAATATATAATAAAAGGGACCTTGAGAGCGGAGCGGAGGTTCACTTCATTTATTTGTAGAAACTCTCAATGCGCATGATACATTCACTGACCATTCTGTATCACTACATCTCCCCCTTTTAAACCAATGTTTCCCAGCTGTTTACAAAAATCAAATCCTCAAAATAAACTTTGAATTTACACCTTCTGCATCTCATTATTCATCTCATTCTGGTCCCCTCCTTTTTTTTTTTTTTTCTAACACAATACTGCAACATTCAAACTCGTAACACATAAGAATTTAACTGAGAGGCAGGGTGGACTACCTGATCCTCTCTGTTGTGGTATGGAGGTTTATTCTGCTCCATGTATACACACAACACTATACTACAAATTCAGTCTTTTGACTGGCTTGACCGCTCTGCCCACTCTGGTGCATATACCCGGATCTGGGGTGGTCGATGGTGAAGGCACAACTCTCAAATGAGAGCGGTTTCTTCTGAGATTGCCCTTCGAAGTGTCAACGACGTAGGACCTCGGTGTCCCAGCTGATCCGGAAACTACTCCAGTGCGTGGTTCGTTCTTGATCCAGACTCTCTGGCCTGGCTGGAGCGGTTTCTTCTCCTGTGCTCTGTGCCGTGTGTTATATCCCTCAGCCTGTTTTCTTTTAAGCTCTTCATCTTTCCTCTCAAAAGCTCTCAAGTCCGGCCAAGCTGGTGTGAGGGTGCTTGGACATACTGGGAGAGGTGTCTGGATGTTACGCCCCATTAGGAGCTGCGCGGGGGATGCCCCATGAGCGAGAGGGGTCGCTCTGTATGCCATCAGTGCTTTGTGAGGGTCCTCATTCTTCTGCAACAGGGCCTTCACGGTTCTAACAGCGCGTTCTGCTTCTCCGTTGCTTTGAGGGTAACGGGGGCTACTGGTGAGATGCTGGAATTTATAATCTGCAGCAAACTCTGCAAACTCTGCTGCTGCAAACTGTGGGCCGTTGTCGGTGATGAGTGTGTCAGGCACTCCATGACGGCTGAAGATGGCTTTCATTTTAATAATCACAGCTGACGCTAGAGTGCTTGTGACGTTGGCAACCTCAATGAATCGGGAGTAGTAGTCAATGACCACCAAGTAATGACCTTTCTTCCATTCAATTATCTGACGTGTCAGACCTGGCCACCATACTGCTTCATGAGCCCTCGCCATACACTTCACCATTCCCTGGTGGCCCTGATGAAGCGTTTCCAAAATGTTTGGTTGCATGCTTGCTGGAATCACTATTCTTTTCCCTTTCATCAGGAGACCATCAGCCATCAACAAGTCATTTCGGTACTGCCAATAGGACTTCAGCTGCGGAGTTGAACTCTGTCTGTCCCAACCTGTGCGGATCAGAGAAGACAGCCGTGCACACACTGGATCCTCTTCCTGAGCTTGCCTAATCTGCATCAGTTTCTCTTGCGATGCAGGCAGTTGCTGAATGACTTCATTGATGTGAGCTCTCACGTCACTCTGGAGCACGAGATCCTCCTCTGTAGTTGCACCTTGAAGGGGAGCTCTTGAAAGAGCATCTGCTGCTATGAGATTTTTTCCCGGAACATGCACAATGGTGTATGTGAACCGCAGGAGTCTCAATCTGAATCGCAACACACGAGGGGGAATTTCATCAAGTGCTCTTGTGCTGAGGAGACTTATCAAGGGTTTGTGGTCTGTTCTAACCTCAAAGTGCAGGCCCAGGAGGTAAGTTTGGAACCGTTCACACGCCCACGTGATGGCCAAGGCCTCTTTTTCAATTTGGGCGTATCTACGCTCCGTTTCTGTCATACTGCGGGAAATAAAGGCCACTGGCCTCCACTCTCCTGAAGGTTGAAGTTGTGACAAAACACCCCCCAGTCCGTAGGAGGATGCATCTGCTGACACCCTAGTCGGCCTGTCAGTGCAGTATGGGGCAAGTACAGCCGATGAGCTGAGCTCTTCTTTCACCTTTGCGAAGGCTGTCTGTTGAGCTGGCCCCCATGTCCACATGTTATCAGCTTTCAGGAGGTCCCTGATCGGTCCTGTGATCTCTGCAATGTTTGGGGAAAACTTTCCCAAGTAATTCACCATCCCCATGAATCTTTTGACGTCTGCCACGTCCTTGGGTGGTGGCATGGCCGCAATGGCCCTGATCTTGTCGGGATCTGGCCGTATTCCCTCTCCGCTGACAATATGCCCGAGGAATTTCACCTCAGTCACTGCAAACTGGCACTTGTCGTTCAGGGTGAGGCCTCGCTGCTGTAGGCGTTGCAGCACTCGATGCAGCCTTTCATCATGTTCCTGTGGTGTGGCTCCAAACACCAAGATGTCATCTGCATGACAGACCGTTCCTTCCAGGCCATCCAGCATTTGTGTCAAGCGCTTCTGGAAATGCTCTGGTGCTGAGGATATTCCAAAAGGAAGTCGGTTGAAACAAAAACGTCCAAATGGCGTGATGAAGGTGGTGAGTGGGGACGATTCCTTATGCAAAGGAATTTGCCAAAAACCTGCAGTGGCATCTAGCTTTGAAAAAATTCTAGCTCCAGCTAGTTTAGCAAGCGTCTCATCGACTGCAGGGAGGATGTGTCTTTCTCTGCACACGTTGTCATTTAGGTGGGTGAGGTCGACACATATACGGATTTTTCCGTTTGGCTTTGGTACTACGACCATTCCGGAGCACCACTCAGTTGCATCTTCTATGGGTGAAATAACTCCCATTGCCTCCATCCTATTCAGCTCCTCTTGAACTTTCCCTCTTAATGGCAGAGGCAAGCGGCGTGGCACCGCTAGGGCAAATGGAGTGGCATTCTCTTTCAGTTTAATCCTATATTCACCCTCTAGCTTCCCTAAACCAGTAAACACTCTGGGATATTGCTTCACATAAGCATTCTCTGTTGCAATGGCATCTACTTGACTAAGCAAGCTGAGGTCTTGTATGGCTGGCAAGCCAAGTAGTGGAGTAGCTAACCCTGGGACAACATACACCTGCTGCTTCACAACAGAGCCCTTGTAGCTCATGTCGGCTTTAAATCATCCCTGTACTGCGATACGAACATTGCTTGGTCCACACAGTTTTTTGCTTGGTGGTGAAAGTTTCCCGTGTAGCTTTTCAGAGTACATGTGTTTTGGGATGGCTGTCACTGCAGCGCCGGTGTCAAGCTTGAACACTACCTGCTGGCCATTTACTCCAATCGACCTCTTCCACGCACATTAGGTGGAGGTGCCGTAGTCATTGTGCCCAAAAACAAAGTCTCCAAACTTTCACACATGTCCTTCTGCTGAAGTTCCTCCACTCTCATTTTTGTTTTGCACAAAGCAGCAAACTGCCCCTTTTTCTGACATTTCTTGCAGTCTGCATTGCGAGCAGGACATTCTTTAAATGAATTTGCATGTGCTTTTCCACACCTGCCACATCTGTCTTTTGCATTTGTCTGACCTGGTCTGTGATTTGTTTTGTTTCCTTGTTGACCCGATTTTTGTTTGTGCTTGAACCTAACTGCATCCATATTAGCTCCTTCAACACCATCCATGCTAGTCTGTCTCAGTGTGGTTTGTTGCTTTTTAATTTCCTCGTTTTGGCGAATCTTCGTCATTGCTTTCGTTAAAGTCAGCTTTGAGTCGAGCTGTAACTTCTCTGAAAGCGTGTGGTCTTTAATACCCACGACTAAGCGATCTCTTATCATCTCCTCTTTGAGGATTCCATACTGACAATACTCAGCTAGCTTGTGGACGGCTGTGATGAACGCCTCGGCTGATTCACCAGGCTCCTGGCAGCGTTTGTTAAACTTGGCCCTCTCATATATCACGTTATGTTCACAGATGAAATGTTTTTCAAATGCGTCTCTTACTTTCTCATAGTCTTTCTTGTCCGCTTCAGCCAGTGCTAAAGTGTTAAGCACATCATCTGCCGAGTCTCCCATAGTGTATATTAGCGAGTTCACTTGATACTCTTGACTCTTCTGGTCGAGTCCGGCAGCCATGCGGAATCTTTCAAAACGTCTGACCCAATTTGGCCAACTAGCGACATCCCTGAAGTCAAATGCCTCGGGCGGGCTTATGGAAAATAATGTATCCATTACCTTCCGACGTCTTCGTCACGTTGTGGCTAGCTTGGAATGTTTGCTAGTTCAGCTCGTGAACTTGAAAACTTTTTTTTTTTTTTCCTCTGTACAGCCCAACTGGAAGGAAACTTCACTTACATGCTTTTTAAAGCTTCTGTCTTCATATTAGAGACGGGTCGCCGACTTCTGACACCATGTGTTGTACTGTGTACTTAATGAAATATATAATAAAAGGGACCTCGAGAGCGGAGCGGAGGTTCACTTCATTTATTTGTAGAAACTCTCAATGCGCATGATACATTCACTGACCATTCTGTATCACTACATGAACCTTCACCATTGTCTCTCATTTCTTGATGAACCGGAAATCCCTCCGGGGCATCTTCTGTGGGACAAAAAGACCAATCTCACACCTCCTCGTTATCTTCTGCAGATTCGAGTCCTTTGTCCTTCCAGACGTGACACCCCCAATACGCATGCAGTCATATCTCTGTGGAAATGTGAGCCCACAATGTGTGTCGCCCACACCATCACAGAACAGGTCTTGATACAATACATTCACACCCATGTGTCCTCAGGTGTGAACCTGGAACAGCGGGGGCGGAAGGCACATCTTTCTTTGGCGTTATATCCCCTAGCGCTCTGGCGCCCTTAGCTGGCTCTTCTCGCCTTTTCCCCATTACCATTTCTGACTACCTTCTCCTCCACCAACCCCCTGTCTTGAGTGGAGTGTCATGTCCTCTTGTGTCCCCCACAAGGGAAAGGAATTACGCTTTTCACATCCTCATATTAAATTCAGTTAGATTTGGAGAGCATTGTTAGAAGTATGTGGATCAATTGGTTCCAGCTGCAGATGTAAAGCTTTTTTGACTATCATTAGAGTGTCTGGTAATCGTCATTTGGGCTCATATAAAGTCCAGGTTTCTCTCATTAAAAAAAAGAAGTGGGGGGGCCTTATTTATGCTGCTTCTCCAGCTGTTCCTGTCCCCTCCCCACTCACATGAGATTTCTTTACAAACACACACATGTACATCACACAAAGAAGAAGTTGAAAGTTTCTTTTAGGTTAAAAAAAAACCCAATCACTTTTACTCCACGCTACTTGTAACCCAGCAAGGTTTTCTGTAAAGTAAACTGAATCCGACCACTTCTACTCATATTGAAAAACAAGTGGAGGGAAATGGAGGACAGCTAGAATTATAAACATGACTTTACAAGGCAGAGACTTGCTTTGGGTATGTGTGGCAGCAGTTAGTACTTTTACAAACTTCATTTAGATGTTATTAAATTTTGATGGGTGAAAGTGTGAGCCAACTGCATTCACTCAAATGTTATCGTTCTAGTAGCAAATGAAAATATGGCTACCACAGAGTGTTCAGAAGATCAGTGTTTGAAAAAGAACATAGTGAGTACATTAATAATGCCAGTTCTTGGGGTTCATTAGCATGTGCGTTTGTTACAAAAAATCAAAGTCCCAACAGCCCTCTCTTTCTGCATCAGTCTTTAAATAACCTAAAACAGTTGGAAAGAAAGAGGTCAGAGGATCTTCATCAAAGCCTGCATTTACAGATGTGTTTATTTTCCCAATTAATCAGAGTTAATGTCCACAATCACCCGCCAATTACATCATGCACTGGTTTCATGTTCAAAGAACAATGCAGAGCACTGCCAAAGAGTTTCTGTCAGGTCCCTTGCTCTCTCTCTGTAGTTTAGGGCATATAAAATATTTAACACCAGTCCACCAAGGGCCGGTACTGCTGAGCCAAACTCAGCCGTAGTTCCCAACATGTAAGAGAAATTTTTCTCTTACATGTTGGGAACTACAGCTCAGTATAGCATAATGTAATTGGCAGGTGATTGTGGACATTAACTCAGATTAATTGGGAAAATAAACACATCGGTAAATGCAGGCTTTGATGAAGATCCTCTGACCTCTTTCTTTCCAACTGTTTTAGGTTATTTTAAGACTGATGCAGAAAGAGAAGGCTATTGGGACTTTGATTTTTTGTAACAAACGCACATGCTAATGAACCCCAAGAACTGGCATTATTAATGTATTCAGTTTGTCCTTTTTCAAACACTGATCTTCTGAACACTCTGTGGTAGCCATATTTTCATTTGCTACTAGAACTATAACATTTGAGTGAATGCAGTTGGCTCACACTTTCACCCATCAAAATTTAATAACCTCTAAATGAAGTTTGTAAAAGTCCTAACTGCTGCCGCACATACCCAAAGCAGGTCTCTGCCTTGTAAAGTCATGTTTACAATTCTAGCTGTCCTCCTTTTCCCTCCACTTGTTTTTCAGTATGAGTAGAAGTGGTCTGAAAGCAGGCTTTGTCAGCAGCACATTGTGAAAGCATCGTGTCTTTCCTCAAATATAATTAGTTTCAGCAAATCATGAGCGCCTAATGACATTAAGATCTGGTGACACTCATTGAGTCCACTTAAGTTCCTGCGTGTTTCTGAGTTTGGAAAGTTTGGATTAGAGTGAGGAGAGTCACAGCTGTCTAAACAGCACCGCTTTATGGTGTTAAAGGAGAATTGCAGTAAGGATTTCAGACTCTTCAAAGAACATATTCATGACAAGTCTGAATCTGTAACAGTAATGTTGTCTGAAGGGGAGGTGGCTGTCTTTAGGTTTTAGATATTTACTCAAAATGGGGCAGCAGTGATATTTGTACTTGTCTGTATCTGAACCTCCTTTCGGTGCAGATTTCTTCCAGGTGCTCCAGCTTTCCTCTCACAGTCCAAGGGAATGCTGATTTTTGGATAAGTGGCTATTCTGATTTAGTTTTAAATGGGTCATTGATTGCACTTTTTTCTACATTTTAACAGCTCACATATATCTTAGTGAAATGTTTCTGACATACTTTGTCCAAATTTTCGTTATTTAATTATTGCAGCAAATTTGTTTTTATTTTTCTAGCCTTTCTGAAAATGTCCTGTTTGTGTGTATATTGAGGTTTTGCAATCACATGACCTCTGGCAGTGTTCTGGGTCCTTGGGAGTGAAAAATTTCACAGCGTAGGCATATGGTAATCAGTCAATGTATCTGTGTGTGTGTGTGTGTGTGTGTGTGTGTGTGTGTGTGTGTGTGTGTGTGCGTGTGGTTGTATCTGTCCATAAGATAAGCCTTTATTAGTCCCACAACGGGGAAATTCCAGGATTGCAACAGCACAGGGATAGCAACACTCAGAGCAACAATCAGAAGGCAAGAAAAAAAAAAAAAAAAAAAAAAAAAAAGCAAGCAAGAGCAGCTAATAAACATATGTACGTATTACTATAAAATATATATATATACACACACACACAGACACACAGTGCAGAGCATTGTAGCTGGATGGAATAAATATATGAATATATGAACACACAGTGCAGAGCATTGTAGCTAGATGGAATAAATATGTAAATATATAAACACCCACAGTACGGAGCATTGCAGCTAGGTGGAATAAATATGCAAGTATATAAACACACACAGTGCGGAGCAATGTAGCTAGATGGAATAATATGTAGATATATAAATATATAAACACCCACAGTACGGAGCATTGTAGCTAGATGGAATAAATATGCAAATATATAAACACACACAGTGCAGAGCATTGTTGCTAGATGGAATGAAACAGCATAACCGTCTACTTAGTTATCCTACATGGTATGATTATGTGCCCATACATATTCTCACCCTCCATAGCGACCGGTATGTTCCTAGTTGTATGCCGGAGAGGACCATTGTGTAAGTCTATTGCATCTTTTGCATTCAAAAAACTATTAGTTTGTTACGTCTTTTTGCTATCTCTGCGAGCAGCCCTGCTTAGGTTGTACAGTCTGACAGCCGTTGGTAGGAAGGACCTACGAAACCTCTCGGTTGTGCACCTGGGATGATGTAGTCTGCTGCTAAATGAGCTCCTCAGTGCATTCAGTATGTCCTGCATAGGGTGGAACTCGGACTCCAGCAGAGATGACAGTTTAGCCACCGTCCTTCTCTCTCCTATCTCCTCCATCGGATCAAGGCGCTGCCCCAGGACAGAGCTAGCTTTCTTAATCAGTTTGTTCAGTCTCTTCCTATCGGCTGCAGTAATGCCACTGCCCCAGCAGACCACTCCAAAAGTGATGGCTGATGCCACCACCGTGTCATAGAATGACTTCAGCAGCGCCCCTTGTACACCAAAAGACCTGAGTCTCCTCAGCAGGAACAGCCTGCGCTGTCCCTTCTTGTAGAGTGCATCAGTATTGTGTGACCAGTCTAGTTTATTGTTCAGATGAATACCCAGGTACTTATAGGATGTCACCATCTCGATGTCTGTTCCCTGTATATTTACTGGTACTGTGAGGGGCTGCCCATGCCTGCGGCAGTCCACCACCAGCTCCTTAGTTTTCCTCGCGTTGATCTGGAGGCAGTTCCGATGGCACCAGTCCACGAAGTCCTGGATAAGCCCTCTGTACTCAGCTTCATCTCCATTGGAGATGAGGCCAACGATCGCAGAGTCATCAGAGAACTTCTGTAGATGGCAGTGTGTTGTGTTGTGTGAGAAGTCCGCAGTATAAAGAGTGAACAGGAAGGGAGCCAGCACCGTTCCCTGGGGGGCCCCCGTGCTACTGATGATCGTGTCGGACACACAGTCCCGGGTTCTCACAAACTGAGGCCGGTTCGTGAGGTAGTCCAGGATCCATGATGACAGGTGCTGGTCCACCCCTGCGCGCAGCAGCTTGTCCTTCAGGATCATCGGTTGGATGGTGTTGAAAGCACTGGAGAAGTCAAAGAACATGATCCTCACCATATTCCCGGGCTTCTCCAGGTGGGACAGAGAACGGTGAAGGAGGAAGATCACCGCATCCTCCACCCCAATGCCATGCTGGTAGGCGAACTGGAGTGGATCCATCGCTGGTTCCACCAGGGGGCGGAGGTGAGCAAGGAGCAGTCTCTCCAGGGTCTTCATCAAGTGGGACGTCAAGGCCACCGGTCTGTAGCTGTTCAGGTCTTTGGGGTGGGAAGTTTTTGGTACAGGTACCACACAAGATGTTTTCCACAGCTGTGGTACCCTCCCCAGTTTCAGGCTCATGTTGAAGATATACGTCACAATCCCACACAGCTGGTCTGCACAGGACTTGAGGAGCTTTGCGCTGATGCCGTCCGGTCCCGGCGCCTTCCTCGCCTTGATCTTCCTCAGCTCCGTCCTCACCTGGGTCCTGGTCAGGGTCAGGATGGGGGGCTGTGTGTTGGGAGTGGGGGGGTGTTGGTAGAGTGGGGAGTGGGCAGCAGGACTTGATTTCTTTAGAGGCAGCAGTGGTTGTTGTGCAGTCAGGGGGGAGGGCGGTTGGTCAAATCTATTGAAAAACAGATTCAGGTTGTTCGCCCACTCCCTGCCCCCTGTGGCCTGGGGGGAGGTATTCTGGAGCCCCGAGATGGTTTTGAGGTTTCTCCAGACCCCGCTGATGTCGCTCTGTTGCAGCTTGTCCTCCATCTTCTTCCTGAAGCTGTCCTTGCCTTCTCTGATCTTTCTCCTCAGCTCCCTCTGTACGGACTTCAGCATCTCCCTGTTCCCCGACCTGAAGATCCTCTTCTTCTCTCTCAGAAGTGTTTTTATCTCAGGGTTGATCCAGGGTTTGTTGTTTGAGTGACGCCGTATGGTCTTGGTGGGAACGGATTTGTCCACACAGAAGCTGAGGTAGCCCGTGAAGGTGTGAATGAGGCCATCGATGTCCTCACCATGTGGATCGCAGAGCTGCTTCCAGGCGGTGGCTTCAAAACAGCCCTTTAGGGTGTCCATTGTCTCCTCAGACCATAACTCCACAGTGTGCATGGCCGGAGGTTGTCTGTGCACTAGGGGTTTGTACACCGGCCGGAGATGAACCAAGTTGTGATCCGATCTCCCGAGTGGGGGTAGTTGTGATGAGGTGTACGCCTCCTTAGTGTTTGCGTAGAATAAATCCAGTGTTTTATTGTCTCTAGTGTGGCATGTGACATACTGGGTGAACGTGGGTAGAATGGGAGACAGTGAAACATGGTTGAAATCGCCTGAGATGAGGAGAAGAGCATCTGGGTGTTCTGTCTGCAGCCTGCTGGTTACTGAATGGATGACGTCACGTGCTGTCCCAGCGTTCGCCGTCGGATTTGCATAAACAACAATGCAGATCACGTGTGAGTGTTCTCTCGGGAGATATGTAGGCCTCATGCTAACAGCTAGCAACTCAATGTCTTTGCTGCAGTGTCGTTGTTTAACAGTGATATGTCCCGGTCTGCACCAGTTGTTGTTAACATACATGATCACTCCACCGCCCCTAGCCTTGCCACTGTCTGGTGTTCGGTCAGCTCGTATCATGTGAAAACCCTCCAGCTCAATGTTAGCATCTGCTGCTAGTTCAGTTAGCCACGTCTCAGTAAACAAAAGGAGAGAGCACTCCCGGTATGTGCTATCATAACGGGAGATAGCCGCTAGCTCATCTAACTTTCCCAGTATCGACCGTACATTTCCCATGACAACAGATGGAAGGGAGGGTCTGTACCTTATATTTTTTGTCCTCCGCCTTACTCCAGCCCGGCAGCCGCGGCGTTTTCGCCTCAGTTCACTCGGTATGTCGAGTTTTTCCAATGTACGTAGTTTTTCCATCTGTCTGTTACCAGCTTTTCAGCTCACCCAGTCAAAATTAAGTGCAACTAAAGGCCTGTATCATTGTATGACCATATATGCTCGACTTTTAATTTGCCAGAATTTCAAAATTAGGCTTTGCTTTTGAAATAAACACAAAAATAACTCACCTTTACCGTCAATGGAACAGTATTGTAATAACTATGCCGGGCCACTAGAAGCGGCAGTACAAGTCCCAACATTCCTCACCTGTAAATAGTCGCAGTGAACTGTGCATGCGCCTGGAAACTCCCGCCAGAGGGAAGTACTGAGCAATCCGCCAATACTGGGTGAACAAATGTCCGTCATTTTGCCCGTCTGTTTTCTTCCTCTGCCACTAAACAGCAAAAGCTCCTGTTTGTCTTGATTGTCATTGTATTCACGTACCTCCAATGCTTCCACCATTTAAAACATCTGCCACCGTACTCTTCTTTTGTGTTTGGATTCCAGCTGTTTAAATCAGTTCATTGGCTCTTGACTGGCGCCAACAGTATGGGCATGTGAACTTCAAATTATTTTCACTGCGCATGCAATGTACTCCAAAACTACTAGATGGATTTGGATGAATTTTTTATCAGAGGTAGTCCTTGGACTAGAGAGGAACCCATAACATTTTGGTGATGATCCAAGAATGCATACCTCCACCAAGGCTCTGGCACCGAGGCATCAGTGTCTTGGTGCTTTCATTAAAACAAGATTTTAGCATGATCCAATCAGCAGAACTTCTTAAAATTGGGTTGTGTGACTTTGTTGGAGCATATTACAACTGCACAAGTGTCGGTATGTTGAGAAATTATCTGTCAAGGGTCTGAAACATGATTCTTATCTCATGGTTGATCGTTTGTTACCTCCGCCAAGGAGGTTATGTTTTTGCCGGGGTTTGTCTGTCTGTCCGTCCGTCTGTTTGTCTGTTGGTTAGCAAGATAACTCAAAAAGTTTTGGACGGATTTCGATGAAACTTTCAGGCGTTGTTGAAAATGGTACAAGGAAGAACTGATTAAATTTTGGGGATGATCCGGATCACCATTCACAAGAAAACCGCCATTACGCAAAATGCCATTTTCGTCAATAACTACTGAACCACTAATCCTATCATTGTGAATCCAATTGCTAGTTATATGTTTTCATGGCCAAGGAATCTGAAAATGTACACACAAACACTGTATGGGGGGAACTGTGGCGCTAAACCGCCATTACGGAAAGTGCCATTTTCGTCAATAACTACTGAACCACTAATCCTATCATTGTCAATCCAATTGTTAGTCATATATTTTCATGGTCAAGGAATCTGAAAACGTACACACAAACACTGTATGGGGGGAACTGTGGCGCTTGGCGGAGGTCTGCGCTCTCCGAGTGCTTTTCTAGTTTATATTGTGTCAAGATGCTAGCGGCATCCTGGAACCAGTGTTGGAGGATTCGAATAGACTGGACTCAAGGCCGGTTTTTCCCGGCCTTGGCCTTGTCTCGGGAGGGTCATGAACTTATCATTGCAGCTCACATGGCGTCCCCCCCGAGGCAGACGTGTTTGCCCGCTCCTGTTGCATCCATACTTAGGCAAATAATGAGCAAGTGGTAACTCAGTTTACGGAGCTTTATTAGAATACTATTTACAAATATATATGGGTATATATATATATATATACAGTATATACCCATACATATTTACAATATGTATGGGTACATATTCATACCATGTAGGGTAACTAAATAGACGGTTATGCTGTTTATTCCATCTAGCTACAATGCTCCGCACTGTGTATATATATATATATTTATGTGTACATATGTATATTCACTGCTCTTATTTTCTTATCTTCTTAATTATTGCTCTGAGTGTTGCTATCCCTGTGCTGTTGCAATCCTGGAATTTCCCCATTGTGGGACTAATAAAGGCTTATCTTATCTTAAATACAGATAAGGCTTACAGCACTCTCCTGCAGGCCAGGTGTCTCCATGACGAAAGAGGACTGGCCCCTTCCGCCCACCTCCTTTACACTAAGAATGGTGTCACCACCGGAAACCGGCGGTTGACCACCCTAGTCTATTCCCCGTCCAACCCGGCTGCTATCTTACTACTACCAGCCTATTTACATATATAACATTTCTCCCCCTTCAAAAAAAATGTCAGACATACAGGTAACCCACCCAAATTTGTCTCCCGACTCATGCTCTAAGCATAAAATATGTACAAAAAGAAACAAACTGCCTATCCATTCATACAACCAAGGCTGAGGGGCTGGGTAGACTGCCAGCGCCCCCTACACAGCCAGGCGGGTTATTCTGCCACCAAACTAGAACAGTCCAACTCAAAAGTAAAGCCGTGTTTCTAAGCAAAATAATCCCATAGAACAGCTCCTTAAGAACACATCGTACAAAATCATGACACACAAACTACTGGCGGCCCCCACCCCAACACCCATCCCACAGTAGGGTACATTAAAAAATAACTTGTGTTGGGTAACTTAGCTGTTATAAATCTCCAATCAATAAAGTTAAACAATCCAATCATACCCCACTAATCTTACATCACAAAACTAAATTCGGGTACGTATCAAATTAACAATTTATCAATTCATTTTCACCATGGCCAATAAAACTCTCAAAATAATAAAATACAGTTTCTATATAACACACCATCAACAAAATGTCATCTTTCTATCATTATCCTTTAGTTCAGTTAATGATAACTGGGGCACTTGAACAGTAGTAAATAACTATATACATCAGGACCTGGGCAAAAAAAATTAAAACACATACACGCAAAACACCCTCAGTCCTTGGATGGATCTATTTCTAGACGCCTCCGTCTTTTGACCTCGGGACTCCTGCTACGCCGCCTCCTCTCCTCCAACGTCAGACGCAGCTCACTTGGATGTCTCCAGGTCTGGTCAGACACGCATCAATACCCATCCCTCCGGGCAGCCTCCACTTGGAACCACCTCTGGTCATCACGCCGCTCACGTGATCTGTGATCCTCACGTACTCGATCCTCAACCCTGGGCTGAACTCCATTTCCAACCTGCGGGGAAGCCCTCCTCTTCCTTCCGGATCACTTTGTTTCCGACTGGCCTCCTTCACCGGTCTGGTCGACTCACAGGTCAGGTTTTACTTCCTCTTTGCGGGCTGTCATTGTGAGCGCTTTGTCACTGCGCTCTCAGGTCTCGCCCCCTCATCCTCCAGCGTGGGCACCTTGTCCTTAGGGGCCACCCCGGGGGTCCCGGTGTGCCGTCCAGCACCCTCATCCAGGGCTGCATGATGACCGGCATCGAGTCTGTCCCTGGGCGGCGTTGCGTGGCGCTGAACGTGCTCTCCACTCGCTTCTGTGTCCAGCCAGTCTGAGTCCCACACCTCCACACCATCCACCACTGGAGCTGGTCGGCCCCAAAGTCTACATCCCGACCACTCCTCACCCGACACGTTGGCTATGGAGAACCCCAAGCTGTAAAAGAGGTTGCACCCCATGATGTTGACCCCCGCAGTGGTGACATAAACGCGGGCCTTGGGTACAACGACAAACTTGTACTGAGCCTCCATTTCCACAAACCCCAGCACGATCAGTCAGTTCCATCTATAGCCATAGTAGTCCCCTTTCCAGTTTTCTAATTTGTTGGTGGGGAAACAAACTTCTCATGGTCGCCAGGTGTAAAATGGAGATAATTGCTCTTGTGTCCACCAGCAGGGGAACCTTGATGCCATCTAGTGTGACATTACACCCAATCCGTCCCTTAGTCTCCAGGGAAACGGCGTGCACTATTGAAGAAGACTTCTGCGCGGGACTTGGCTCCCTCCTCCGGTCCCTGTGTCGAAGTTTGCGGACACCCTGGCAAAGTGTTTCGGCAAACCACACTTCCCACAATGCTTGCATTTCGCCGGGCACACTACGGACTTATAGCGGTGACTAGGGGGCCCACAGCCATAACAACGTGGCGGACCTGGGGTAGACCTGACCTTTACGACGGAGGCATACTCTTCTTCTCCGCTGTCTTCATCACCAGGGTCCAACAACAGCGCCTTAGCTTGAGACTCATCCTGACCCAGAGTGGCCCCTTCAGTAAGGACCCTCGCCATGGTCTCTGCTGCCTCGAACATGTTGAGCGAGCTCGATAGCCGCAGCCAACATCAACTCTCCTGGGTGTGTTAGAAGCCTGGACTGGGCTGCCGGCCAGCAGATGTGCTCTGCTAGCTGGTCCCAAATCATCTCATCCTCCAGGGGCCCGAACTTGCACTCCCTCACCAGCTCTCGGAGGTCTGCCAAGAATCTCTTTACTGGCTCCCCCGACCGCTGGTGGCGCTGTCAAAACCGGATGCGTCGGACTGTGACGTTTTCCGGCACGCGAAAGTAGTGTGCCATTAGCTCCACCACTTCGTCAAAGCGATCAGCTCCCCCAAGGTTCTCCAGTATCCTCTGCCCTTCCATGCCAAAGTTATGGACCAAGACAGCCCTCGCACGAAGCTTTTCCAGCTCGCCGAGGTTCAAAACCACCAGATATTTAGTAAAAGCAGCAAACCACCGGGGCCATGGTACACGTGGGTCGCCCAGGGCCTCCAAAAATGGCCGAAAACTGGCAACAGATCTTTCCACTACCGCTTTTATCTTGTCGCCAAATGTTGCATCCATACTTAGGCAAATAATGAGCAAGTGGTAACTCACTGATAGAATAATTTTGAGCATAATTATTGTAAGTCAAAGATCAGGCGGAGCATTCGATTTAAGTATATTTATTTTAAAAAGAAAGAAGACCCAGGGAAAGAAGACCCAGCAAAATAATCAAAGCCTCAGCACTCGCACGCACATCCCCTGAAGGCCACAGTTAGACAATAATTGCTCACAGACATGAAAGAATAATATAAAGGAGTATATGAACTTATTCTACATGAAATGCACATATAAACATCAGACATGAAATAGGAAAGGCATGGTACAAAATAATAATAATAATATTATAATAATAATGTGGATAATATGGAACTTTTCTATCATATTCCCCCCTTGATGCTTAATAAAGCATCATGATTAAAAGAAAAATAATCAAAGTAGTAGTAAAAATAATATAAAGATATACGTGTAAGAATTTACATGTTGTTATGTGTCTTTGCAGACTAGCAGCAATCTTATGAGGTGGTTTAAAACGTGTTTAGAATATGTCATTAAGAGTGAATATGTGTAATATAATCGAAATTAATCTTAGGCTGTGTCAAATAAGAACATGGAAAATGATATGGAGATACTCAAAATAGACTTAGATTATATTGTAACCTTCATACTCCTTGGCTAGTATCGCCCCTTTCACTATCCTCATCATCTGCAGCAGTTGTATGAAGACATATCACTAAGTTTACAATAACCAGCTTCATCATCATATTAAGGACTCACACAGGAAAAGTCTGAAGTTATCACTATAAAAATCATTACCAAGTTCATGATGAGACTTCTCCATGAAGAGAATCACTAACTTAATCAGTTTTGTTATCATTGCCTGCAAAACAATGAGACTGTGTGTATCCAAAGTATTAATATGACCGTTTGCATTATTTTTATGGATAGAAGTACAACAATAACCTCCTGTAACAGGGCACACACCCCAACAGGTGGCAATTAGTTGACCAAGAACCGTTCTATTCTATGTTCTAATTTTACAAATAATTGTAGCCTATAATTAAGTGTTTTAATCCTAAGGTGTCTTACCCACTCTCACTCAAGGAAACAGTGAACAAAAGACCCTCACTCCTGTGCTTTCCATTTGAAATCGCATTCATGCCCCAAAATGGCATCATGTGGTAGAAAAGCATCTCTCTTCACCCTGCCCACCTGCCCTGCCGACATGATGAGGGTACGGTCAGTTGCCAAAACGGGGTACACAACCCTGCCCAGTTTCCTGGCCAGGTGTGGGTACGTCCAGTGACCCAATGACCACCCCCTTTGACAATGTAGATCCTTAGTATAACACTTGCTCGCTTCATTGATCAAGCAGGGTAGCAGTACAGGTGAGAGACGCACTGTAAGCTGTTGCACACTTAGAGAGTGTTAAGCTGCTGAAAGGGGCATCACTGCTTCAATAAAGAGGAGTTCCCTGATGAAATTAACCTTGCCTTCACAGAGTAAGGAGTGTCATCATGTTTCCGATCAGTGGAGTGATAAGTGTTGTGACAGGTGTGATTCAAAGTTATGTTTGCTGTGCTATTTCTGTATATATCCTCTCTTAAGAAACCAAACAGCCTGTAGTAGTCGCATCATTTTAGCAATAGCAGATAATTTGTCCAACTGTTAGTGTTGTTAAGGAACAAACATAACAATTCTTTACAGTGTATAGGCAGTGGAACAACTTAATAACAACCTACACTAAGTGTTACTACGACGATGATGAGGATGATAAGACAACACTAACTGCACTTTTCTTTCCCTTGTATTTTTGCCTCATCATAATAAACAAACAGCCTGCTTCTCTATTGCAAAAGCCGTTACTGGATGCCAGGGAGCGCCATCAGCTGACACTTGCATAGAGAAACAGTTAAACGGTCACTTGTTGTTGTTGTTTTTTTTAATGAGTATGCAATGTCTATTAAACAGTCTGTTGCTGAGGGTTTCAAGTGAGGTAAAATGTTAGATGCACCCAAGTGCCATGTCCTTCATTTTCCACGGCCGTTGGTGTCACCAGGATAACCTTTGTGCTGTCCTTGCCAGGGAATTTTGGTCCAGTTTCCTTTGATGACCAGATCCCTTGGTTCGGCCAAAAGATGGGTGCACCTCTCATGGTTCCTTCGTCACATGGTCCCGCCTATGAAGGGCAGCATGGATAACATCGCTGTCAGTTGTCATTTTTTGCATGTAATCAACCAGAAACCCTTCCTCATCACCTAAATTAAATGGCTTCAAAAGTAGGGTTTGCCATTCACAATTTCCCTATTTTTCTTATTTTTTTAATCCATCTTTCATAATCCTATTTGTGCATTATACTGATCCTGTAGATTGTTGATGGTAAGCTAAATGGTTTCCTAGGTAAATGTTGAGTACTAACAATTTGGGTACTGTACCTAAATGTGATATGATTTGATTTACAAAGTGTATTCCACAAAATATATTCCATTATCTAAGTGAATCATTTCAGCTATTTTAAACCTTGATATTGTTTTGATTAAGGGTTTCACTGTTATCATAGCAGTATTTAGATCATTGCAATCCATAGCAGTATTTGGATCAGAGCAGGGGAAAGCCTTTGACTATTTGGTAAGTCAATAATTTCTAAACAACATTTTTACCCTCACTCTTATTTAGCTCAATGAGATCCATGAAAAGGTTTTGAAAAGACTAAGTTTATGCAGGGAAGGTCAAATTATTTTGCTTTGAGCTCCCTAAAGCATTGTTCTGTTCTTACATAATTGAGTAAGAATCTGTGTTGTCTTTGTAGTAGATTCTAAATGGAGTCCCACAGCAAGCATAAATTCAGCATAAATTGGACTTTCCTTAGACATTTGGAACTTTTCTCATAAATTTGCATGGTTTTCTGCTTCCTTATCAGTTTATCTTGTTTCTTATAAACATGTTTCTTTCTACAGTAATCTGCAAATATTTTTCAGCACATAATTTTCTTAAATACCTGCAAATCTATTGATGTAAATTTAACTTCTCCTATTGAATGTTGTGATTTCATTACCAAGCGGTTTCACCTATATTTTTCTCTACATTATTGATCATTTATTGATAATTTTTTATGTATTATCTATTTTTCTGAAGATTTTTGCTAATTATTTTTGCTAATTAATTGCTGTTGTCCCCCCCCCCCCCGATGCATGGAGACACACATGCATCAAAGTTACAGCGTACTTGCGTGATGAGTAGTGCCCTTTTACTAGAAGAAGGAAATGTTGTGTGCTATTTATATGTGTTGCACATGGTTAATTGAGATGAAAGTTTGTGAGTAGTGTAACTCCCTCAAAATGAGGTTTCAGTAGTCATGGCTTCTGTTGTGAGTGTCCTCCCTTGACCGAGATTACAAATTTCAGTTAGAACAAGTAACACAGCTGTCTTTGTAGATTTAATGCGATTTAGCATTTATTGTAACCATTCTGAGTTAGTCATTAAGGCCACATCTGTGTGTCCTGTTGAACACAGACAGTTTGAATTTGTGTAAGTGCATCAATGTGAAAGGGTAATGTCCCACTTTACGGAGCTTTATTAGAATACTATTTACAAATACAGATAAGCTTACGGTACTCTCCTGCAGGCCAGGTGTCTCCATGATGAAAGAGGACTGGCCCCTTCCGCCCACCTCCTTTATACTAAGAGTGGCGTCACCACCGGAAACCGGCGGTTGACCACCCTAGTCTATTCCCTGTCCAACATCTTACTACTACCAGCCTATTTACATACATAACAGCTCCCTTCTTGAATGCCGGCTTTTTCTTCATTTTTGCATGTCTGTTGCTCTTTCTGCAGTGCATAAATGTCATGCACTGCTAACATACAACTGACAGGGATTGCTGGACATTGCCAAGACAAGCAGCCATACGGAATTTACTGGCTTTATACCATTCGAGCTACAATGCATTGTCTGCTCCCACAGCGATCACCACCACCCCCAGGAAGGCCCCAAAGTACAGAGCCTGTTATGAACGATACTATTAAGTTCCTTCCTCACAAAACGGCCGCGCCCCCAGTGGTCTCAGACTGACCACTGGGGGCGCGGCCGTTTTGTGAGGAAGGAACTTAATACACTGTTCATTAGTTTGCCCTGAGTATCGTTGATGGTAGCATATGTCCCTTTAGTTGTCCTTTTTATTAGAGTGTGTGTCCATGAGACAGGTGAGTGATTTGTAGAAGATTATTAAGACGTTTAGTATTGTAGCGAACTCAATATGAGCACCCTACTTGGCTTGCCAAGTGGGTTGACCCTATTGGCGACACAGGTAGAGTGCGGGACTCCGGAGGGGGAGGCGTGAGTTCGAATCTCCCGGTGGGATGTTGCCATGTCGAGCAGCACGTTACATTGGTGTCAGAAGTGGGATCTCCTGTCCAAAGCAGTAATGGGGCGCTGACATCGGGACGATGTCGAGAACCAGAGGGGAGTAGTGTAGCGAACTCAATATGAGCACCCTACTTGGCTTGCCAAGTGGGTTGACCCTGTTGGAGACACAGGTAGAGTGCGGGACTCCGGAGGGGGAGGCGTGAGTTCGAATCTCCCGGTAGGACGTTGCCATGTCGAGCAGCACGTTACAGTATGGTTATTGTTCACCGGGATAATTTTAAGGACATGATATTCCGCTGTTTACCATTGTTAGCTATAGACTAAGGGGCTAAGCTACACTGTGTTCTTGTTACTGTATTATTATTTTAGTTGTTGGTTCTTAGGTCTATATATATATTGTTTAAAGTAGTCACCTGTATTTGAGCTTGTGTAATTATGGGTATATTGTAAATGAGAGAAGTGTGCCTTTGTTTACTTTAACAATTAGTGTAGTAGTTAAGGCTTTGAGGCCTACCTATAAGGGCAGCACGTGACTGCTATTTGATATT
Source organism: Pholidichthys leucotaenia (assembly GCA_020510985.1). Lineage (NCBI taxonomy): Eukaryota > Metazoa > Chordata > Actinopteri > Cichliformes > Pholidichthyidae > Pholidichthys > Pholidichthys leucotaenia. The sequence goes on along the minus strand of CM035842.1, from coordinate 143,107,308 downwards.
GGATTGACCAACATTATTTTTGTTCATTATAAGCTGTTATATTTCCACCAATGCTTTAGTTATTTTCCTGGTTATTTATGTTATTGAAGTATTAGGTAGAATTTATATCTGATATGCTCTTCCCTTTTATTTGTTACAGAACCACACACACACACACACACACACACACACATGTTGGAACAAGTGTTGAAGCAAGTCTGAATAAAGATCATAGAGAATTCATCCAGCCCAGTTCTTGGCATTCTAACCGATGCCCACTCTGCGATCACAACTATACAGAACCAGATAGATAATTCTCCATAACAAATTTTTGGTGCCGAAACCCGGGATCTGGAGATTACGGAGTGAAGATGGAGTATGGTCCGCAGAGAGGTGGTGCCCGTCCAAGAAGGGCAGTGCGACCACCAGGATGGATGGACGATTATGAGGGATACACGCTGCCACCTGCCCCACAAGAGCAGTACAGGGCCACAGAGGGATACGCCGAGATGACGCCCCTCCCGCAACACCCAGGACAGATCAGTGACCCATCTCCTGGCTATCTTGGAACCCCCTTCATCGGACCAGTATTATCCGGTGCCCCCCATGGCTTTATGAACATGGTACAGCAGCTGCATGAGGACAACAGGCGTCTGCAGATGATGTTTACAGATCTGAGAAGACAGATAGACTGTGGTACTACTACACTGGCTGCTACAAGTCTGCAACCTGTGGAACCAGGAAGCACTAACATCTCGGCTAATGGTTCGTGGCTCTACACAGATACGCCCACCCAAGCCCCTCTACATCAAGATGCCCTACCTGCAGCAACAGGAGGTGCACAAGAGGAAGAGGAGTGGCCACAACCTCCACCACCAGTTTATTTCCCTAGAGATCATCCTGATCTTCCACATGTGCAATTTGCTCTACCCCAGCAACCACCAGGCATTGTCCAAGAGCTTAACCAGCGTCTACAAGAGTTACGAGTGCAGCAAGATGCGGCGGCAGTAACTACAAATACAGACACTCAGACCCATATGCAGCAGTCTGCCCTGGCATCTCAAACTCTTGGCCCTTTGGAGGGCAACATTCTGTCTCCAGAGCAAGTGTCTACTCCCACTCAATCTCTCATTCCGAAGGAGAAGATCTACAGAGGCCCAAAGCCCTCAATCCCAGAATTCACCCAGGCTGATCCTAGGCAGTTCGCTCGGCTAAGACTGGCTTTGGACAACATCCTCCCAACTGACGCAACAGAGAGATTTAAGTATCAAGTGCTTTGTGATCACCTTAAATTTGAGGATGCTCTTCTTCTTGCGGACTCATACAGTAACTCTCTTTGTCCATACACAGACACAATGGCTTCTCTCATTAAGCACTATGGTCAGCCACACCACCTGTCCCTCCAAAGAATAACAGAGCTGATGGATGAGCCCAATATTCGTCCCAGTGACACGGCAGGCTTCAGAAGGTTTGCTGTCAGAGTTCGAGCATTAGTTGGGATGCTTGAGCAGCTTGGAGAAGATGGACGAGTAGAGCTACAGTGTGGGTCTCATGTGGCGAGACTCACAAGGAAGCTACCTCAAGACCTCCGAGCTGCCTTCCGTCGCTACCTCTACCCACAAAATAGTGGAGTGCCATCATTAAGAGACTTTGCAGAGTGGCTGGAATATGAGCTGGTCATCCAAGAGGGTGGTGATGAAGCGGACAGAGATAACAAGAGAGACAGCGGTAGTTCAAAGAGAGATAAAAGAGCTGCTAAGAGAGCTACTACGGTCCTCCTCGGCGCAACGCAAAATAGTGAATCAAAAGAGTCTCCAGCTCAAACTCATCACACCTCAGATCCACAGGACAAGCCCAAAGCATACTGCCCCTACTGCAGTAATACCCTACATTTTCTGGATCAGTGTGCTAACTTCAAGCAACTGACAAAGGATCAGAAGACTAACTGGATTAAGTCTAACAACTGCTGCTGGCGTTGTGGTCGGCGCCACCAAGCGGCCCAATGCCGACTTAAAGTGCAATGTAAAATATGCAAAGGGAAGCATCTGGAAGCCCTGCATGAAGTGAATCTGCGTGCAGTTGCATCTAAACCAATTAACCCAGCAACCTCAGAGCCAGAGAATAAATCATCCGCAGATGTTCTCTACCTAGATCGTCGAGCAGGGTGCAACCAGGTCCTTCTAAAGATCAGTAAAGTTCTGCTGCGAAATGGTGAGCATACGCTGGAGACATTCGCTATACTTGATGATGGATCTGAGAGGACTATCCTGCTACCAGAGGCTACCCAGAAGCTGAAGTTAAAGGGAACCCCAGAGAGTCTCTCCCTGTGGACTGTGAGACAAGGACTGAGAACACTGCATGGGGCATCAGTGACGGTTAAAGTTTCGCCTGTGAGCCACCCATCGAAGACCTTCACCATCAATAAGGCCTTCACCGCAGATGACTTAGGGCTGGCTGAGCATTCATACCCTGTGAAATCACTTCAGCAGAAGTACAGACACTTGAAGAAGCTACCATTGGAGTCGTTCACAAATGCCCAGCCATTGCTGCTGATTGGCTTTGACTGTCCCCATCTGGTTACTCCCATCTAACCTGTACGTTTAGGTCCACCTGGAGGCCCTGCTGCAGTTAAGACCAGGTTGGGTTGGACACTATAAGGACCTGTCAACTCTTCTTGCCCGAACTATCAGCCCAAACAATGTCTGTTCTTGTCCACAGCCTCCCTGTCAGCAGAGCTCTTCAGTCATGTAGAGAAGCTATGGCAACTTGATGTTCTGCCATACAGGAATGAAAGGCTGGTTACACGGTCTCTGAGAGAGCAACAGGTTATGGACCTTCTGGAAGCAAAGACAATCAGGGTGAGGGTGGAAGGCACTCAGAGATATGCAACCCCTCTTTTGCGTGTCAATAACATGCCTACTCTGTCCGTGCCACCCGAAGCAGTCCTCCCCAGCCTGCGAGGCACTGAAAAACGCTTGAGTCGAGACCCTGAGAAGGCTAAAGCCTATGAAACGGAAATCACGAAGTTGGTGGCAGCAGGATATATCAAAGAAGTGAGTGATGAGCAAGTAAGGTCTTCATCAGAATCATGGTTCATCCCTCACCATATGGTGACACACAACAATAAGAATCGTGTCGTGTTTAATTGCTCCTTTACTTACAAAGACCAGAACCTGAACGAGCTGCTGTTACCTGGTCCAAACCTTGGCGCCTCCCTACTTGGTGTCCTGATACGGTTTAGAGAGCACTCCATTGCCCTTAGCAGTGACATCAGGGGGATGTTCCACCAGGTGAGGCTTCTACCGGAAGATCGTCCACTATTACGCTTCCTCTGGCGTGATCTGCAGAGAGATGCTTCTCCCAAGGTGTATGAATGGCAGGTTCTCCCATTTGGAACCATGTGTTTGCCATGCTGCGCAATCTACGCTCTCCAAAGACACGTTCATGACCACAGTCACCAAGGAGATGACCTGGGTGACTCCATCGAGAAGCACTTCTATGTGGACAATTGGTTGCAGAGCTTCCCCTCCCTGGACACAGCCAACAATGTTATGGATAGGTTGAGCACACTGCTAAAGGAAGGTGGATTTGAACTTCGACAGTGGGCCAGTAGTGAGCCTGACCTCCTCAGTCACCTTCCAGCGGAGCTGAGGTCAGAGAGCAGTGAACAATGGCTGAATCACACTGAGATGAACCCTCAAGAGCCTGCTTTAGGCTTGCATTGGTCATGTCATTCTGACACTCTTCACTACAAGTCTAAACAGCTTGAGAGTAGTCCTCTCACAATGAGGAACATTTACAGAGTATTGGCGAGTCAATACGACCCATTAGAGTTCCTCATCCCATTCACCACAAGGGCTAAAGTACTTGTCCAGCAACTGTGGAGCAAGAAACGTGAGTGGGATGACCCTCTACTCCCTAGTGATCTACTTACTGCGTGGAAAGAATGGGAAGCGGAACTGCCACAACTGGACAACATCTGCCTGCCTCATTGCTATGTCAGCCCAGCCCTTGACAGGCCTGAATGCAGCAGAGAGTTACACATCTTCTGCGATGCCTCTCTACATGCATGTGGCAGTGTGGCATATCTTCGCACAGAAGACACACACGGGCAGGTGGAAGTTGCATTCCTGACCGCACGATCCAGGGTGGCTCCCAAACGTCAGCTTTCTGTGCCACGCCTTGAGTTATGCGCAGCTCTCACAGGGGCACAGCTTGCCAGCTTACTGACCAGAGAGCTAACCCTACCATTGTCCAAAGTTGTAATGTGGACAGATTCCACGACCGTCCTGACCTGGATCAAGTCTGACTCCTGCCACTTCAAGGGATTTGTGGGCACCCGGATCACAGAGATCCAAGAGTTAACGGACAACCAGACTTGGCATTATGTGACAACAATGGACAACCCCGCAGATGACCTCACCAGAGGTAGAAGATTACAAGAGCTCACAAGTCAGTCCCGCTGGGCATGTGGACCTCCCTTCTTGTTGCTCCCCCCACAGCAATGGCCAGATCATCCACTTCCCCCTTGTGAGGACTTCAGAGGAGCAGCGCAAAGCCATGACATGTCTGGCTACCTCCGGAGCACCGACTCTATACCCGATGTAACAAATTATGACAGTTTCAATGACCTACTAAAGGAAACTGCAACCCACCTTCATGGGGCGGCCAGTACATCAGGAGGGAGCCCATCGCAGACGATTTCAAGGAGGCTGAGCTCCGCATTCTAAGATCTGCTCAAAGAGACAGTTTTCCTGACGAAGTCCGGTGTCTTTCAGCAGCAAAACCAATACCTACCTCAAGCCGCCTCTACACACTCGCCCCTGAATTTGATCAGTCACTTAAGCTCATCAGGGTAGGCGGGAGGCTCAGACGCTGCCCTAATCCTGAAGCTGATGTTAAACATCCTGTTGTCTTGGATCCCAAGCATCCTGTAACTAGGTTACTCATCCGGCAGACTGACCGTGACCTGAAGCATCCAGGGACTGAGGGAATGGGAATGGCAAATGTATTTATGTTAATGCAGCACCACACGTCGCGGAGCGAGTTGTATGCTATAAAAGGAGAGGTGCCCGCGACCTGTTTTTATGCTTGTGGTTCTTGTGAATGTGAGAGAGAGATTAATAAAGTCTGCTCTGCTCTGGACCACCTTGCCTGATTATTCCTCTCTCCATACTGGTGACCCTTGACGCAAAATGGAACTCAAGGCAAACACTGCGGAGACGACCCAGACGGGAGGTGCCAGCAACGCGTGCGCCATTTCGGTCAAACTCCCAGACTTTTGGCTACATGACCCGAAGTTTTGGTTCCTCCACACCGAGGCCCAGTTTGCGCTCCGGGGAATAACGGCGGATGACACCAAATACTACTACGTGGTTGCAGCACTGGACGCACGCACAACTCAGCAGGTGCTCCAACAGCCCCCAGCCCACGACAAATACGATGCTCTCAAAACCCCGCTGACCCGGCGCTACACGCTCTCGGACTGCGAGAGAGCAGAAAGGCTCGTGACGCGCTCCGAGTTGGGAGACGGGTTGGCGGTCGAATTAATGGAGAAGACGTTGGCGTTGATGAGGACAGATGATGGGCATTTCCTCTTTGCTCACCTTTTCCTCCGGAACCTCCCGACAGCGGCCAGGGCGGTCCTTGCCAATTCGCCGCTGCTGGCCGCGCGCAACTACCGGGTGCTAGCGCAAGAGGCAGATCGGATTATCCTCACCACCAGAGCCCTCGCAGTGAACGCAGCGGCATCGGAGCCCAGCGAGACAGCCGGCAGAGGTGGGGAGCCAACGATGGTGGCTGCAGCGGAGGCCAAGAAGCACCGGAGGGACACACTCTGCTTCTAACACCGCCATTTTGGAGAGGACGCACGCCGATGCATGCCACCGTGCCAATTCAAGCGCTCTGGAAACACCAGGGCCGGCAGTCGGTAGCAGCTGCGACCGCCGGTGAAGCAAGCAAGCTGCTCTATATGACAGACTCATGCTCGGGGAGACGGTTCCTCGTGGACTCCGGCTCCCAAAAGAGCCTCATCCTGCCGTCCTATGCAGACCGGCTGGCGGGAGCTAGTGGTCCCGAGCTGACAGCCGCAAATGGCTCAGACATTAAGACTTTTGGTGAGAGGACACTGACTGTATCCTTGCACGGCCGTACATACCAATGGACATTCGTCATAGCGGCATGCAGCTTACCCATTTTGGGCGCTGATTTTTTGTGTGCACACGGACTACTAGTCGATGTGGCTAACAGACGCCTAACGCAATGTCTTTTGATTCTCTCCCCTGTACAGCTAGAGGAGCCGGGTCCACAACACTAGCCAACATCACAGCTCCAGGGGGTAAGTTCCACACACTACTCACCCAGTTCCCAGCACTCACGATCCCGACCTTTTTGGCGACCGTCACTAAACACGGGGTGGAGCACTTCAGCACACGACCGCTACCCAATCCCCCATATTCAGGATTTTTCCGTTCACCTCACCGGGACACGCATTTTTTCCAAGATAGACCTGGTCCGTGGTTACCACCAGGTCCCGGTGCACACTGAGGACATACCTAAAACAGCAGTAATAACCCCGTTTGGTCTTTTTGAGTTTTTACGCATGCCTTTCGGGTTAAAAGGCACGGCGCAGACATTCCAACGCATAATGGATGCGGTGTTGCACGATTTGCCATTTATGTTCGTCTACCTGCATGACGTCCTGGTGGCCAGCGCGTCCGAGGATGAACACGTAGCCCACCTCAGGACAGTTTTCCAGAGGTTGGAGGAGCACGGGTTAATAATCAACCCGGCGAAGTGCCAGTTCGAGGTGACGGGAATCAATTTTTTGGACCACCGCATCTCACCGGAGGGCACGATACCCTTACCGGACAAAGTGCGCGCAGTGGCAGATTTTCCCCGGCCTCAGACAGTCAGGGCGCTGCAGGAGTTTTTGGGGAGGGTTAACTTTTACAACCGTTTTCTCCCCCGCTCAGCCCAGCTCATGCAGCCATTGTATGCCGCGCTTAAGAAACAGAAACCGGCGGACAGAGTCGACTGGACTCCTGAGCGAGAGCAGGTGTTTTCCTAGGTTAAAACTGCTCTGGCGAACGTCGCACTACTTGCGCACCCGGACTCAGCGGCTCGGATAGCGCTCACTACCGATACATCGGACGTGGCCATGGGGCCGTCGTGGAGCAGTGCATCGCCGGTTCTTGGCAGCCGCTTCCCTTTTTCATCAGGTCTTTGCGTGACAATGAGTGTAAATACAGCGCGTTCGACAGGGAGTTACTGGCTCTCCACCTGGTCATACGCCACTTCTAGTTCTGGCTGGAAGGGCGCACCTTCACTGCGTTCGTGGACCACAAACCGCTAACATACGTGATGGCCAAGGTTTCAGAACCATGGTCGGCCCGGCAGCAGAGACAGCTGGCTGTGATCTTGGAGTTTACGACCGATATTCAGCATATGGCCGGTAAACTCAACATGGTGGCAGACTGCCTCTCGCGCGCATTAGTGACCCCAGTCTATGTGGGGATACATTACACGGCCATGGCCGCTGAGCAGATCGGCGATGCGGACGTTTGCGTGCTCCAGTCTGGACCAACAGAGTTAAGGCTGGAGAGCAGAGTACTCCAAGACGGGCCCCCCCCCCCCCAGTCTGTGACATCTCCACAGGCCGCCCCCGCCTGGTGGTCCCACGTACTTGGCACCGCCGAGTTTTTGAGTCGGTTCACTCCCTGGCGCACCCAGGAGTGCGTGCGTCAGTCAAAATGGTGGGAGCAAAGTTCATCTGGCCGAGCCTGCACAAACAGGTGAAAGAGTGGGCTGCAGCCCGCGTAGCGTGCCGACGAGCCAAGGTGCACAGGCACAGAAAGGCCCCCTTGGAGCCATTCCATATCCCGGCTAAGAGGTTCGACCATGTTCACGTGGACGTCGTGGGCCCCCTCCTGCCATCGCAGGGGTTCACACACCTCCTGACAGTGGTGGACTGCACCACGCACTGGCCCGAAGCAGTCCCGCTAGCTTCCACCACATCCGCAGAAGTTGCACGCGCTTTTTTGATGACATGGGTGGCACGTTTCGGCGCCCCTTCGGATATCACATCCGATCAGGGCCCGCAGTTTGTTTCCAACCTCTGGTCCACGATGGCCTGGAGCCTTGGTGTCACAATTCATCACACGACCGTGTACAACCCCCAGGCCAATGGGTTATACGAGCGTTTCCATATGTCGCTTAAGGCTGCGCTCAGGGCTTCGCTTACAGATGCAAATTGGGTGGACCGGTTGCCGTGGGTTCTATTAGGGTTGCGTTCGGCATCGAAGGAGGATTTGGCAGCCTCCCCGGCAGAGCTGGTTTTTTCCCAGCTGCTGCGGCTCCCTGGAGAATTTTTGCTGGGCAACCCCGTGCTGAACACTGATCCATTCCCGCTTTCACGGCATAGTGCAGAAGCAGGGATGGTACCCAGCCCGGCCCACCACTATTTTCCCCGCGCTTTTGTGCCAAAGACCTTGAAGGATGCGTCGTTCGTATTTATCAGGCACGATGCCCACCGGACCCCCTTGCACCGGACCCGGGGAGAAACATTTTGTGTTAGACTTGGGGGGATGCAGGGAAACAGTCTGTATAGACAGGCTAAAGCCCACCTTTGTTTTAGCAAACGAGCAGGTGGTGTTGGCCCAAGCTCCTCGGCGCGGACGACCCCCACTGAGAACTCCCCAGGTAAATGACTTGTCAGGTCAGTTACAATGGCATGCTGAAGATGCCCCCCCCCAACTGTCCCCCTACAGATGGACGCACCCCCAAGAGCGCCCCACCGGCACAGCAGCGCCTCGGAGCCGCCGACCCCCCATTACAGCCGTTATGGACATAAACTGAAGCCCAAAGGACATGAGGGTTAAGGCTCAGTCTGAGTTTCTGGGGGGGAGGGGGTCCACTCAGTATGTTTCCACTCAGATGGAAGGGCATGGCAGGACGAGTTGCATAACAAAGGTGCAATATTTAGTAGAAAAGCCTTTGCTGGTAATAACAGCTTCCAGACACCTCCTGAAGGAGTGATTTTATCCTATTCTTTCACACAAACTGCCTTCAAATCTTGAAAGTTCCGTGAATGTCTTCTATGAACTCTGATCTTCAGTTCATTCGATAGATTTTCAATTGGATTCCGGTCAGGTGACTGACTGGGCCATTCTAGCAGCTTTATTTCCTTTCTCTGGAGCCAGCTGAGTTTCCTTGGCTGTGTGTTTGGGGTCATTGTCTTGCTGAAATGTGCACTCCTCTTTCATCTTCAGCATCTTGGCAGATGGCAACAGGTTCTTATTAAGGATGTCTCTGTACATCTGCGCATTCATCTTTCATTCATTTATATGAAGTCTGCCTGTACCATGTGCTGAAAAACACCCCCACACCATGATGCTCCTGATGGTGTTGTTGGACTGATGTGCAGTGCCATCTCTCCTCCAAACATGCTGTGTGTTGTGGCATCCAAAAAATTCTATTTTGGTCTCATCTGACCAGATCACTGTATGTTCTCCCTGTATTTTAGTGACAAAGGGAATGGGAATGGCAAATGCATTTATGTTAATGCAGCACCACACATTGCGGAGCGAGTTGTATGCTATAAAAGGAGAGGTGCCTGCGACCTGTTTTTATGCTTGTGATTCTTGTGAATGTGAGAGAGAGATTAATAAAGTCTGCTCTGCTTTGGACCGCCTCGCCTGATTATTCCTCTCTCCACAAAGTAAATAAAAGCTGATTACAAAGATGAAATTCTCAACTCATTAAAAGGCCAAGGAGGAGAGATGTGTTTTTAAATACACACAGTCTGTTTCAGTTTCATAGAAGTTGTAATTGATGCTTTCCCAAGTCAAAACTTTCCTTACCCAAGCCATGGAATAATAAGTGCAAGCTGACTTAACATATTTTTTACATATTTGAATGACTTAATCTGCATTGTTTATGCGAGATCAACATAAGTTGGAATGCATGCTTTATATACTGTAATATTGTTCCTCTACAGGTGGGATGAGTATGTTCAGGGAAGCACCCAGTTGGTGGCTCACAGCAAGATATCATGCTTTTTTTTCCATCCTCGAGTGATGCAAGTACAAGTAATACAGAAGAAAAGGCTACCACCAGCAAGTACTGCCATACAAACCTGAGGCGGAAACAACTATCGGATGCCATCACCAAGTTCATCGCAGGATGCAGCTTGCCCCTGTCTATTGTGGAGAACGTGCATTTTAGGAATGTCATGCAACTTGCTTACCCAAGGTATGTTTTCTTTTTTGTGTAAATGGAAACTTTTTTATGATTCAGCAGATTCATCCTGTCCTTAATGTGATATGCCAATATATATATATATATATATATATATATATATATATAGATATAGATATATAGATATATAGATATAGATATAGATATATATATAGATATAGATATAGATATAGATATAGATATAGATATACTGTTTTGACTAAAAACAGTTCCAATTCTCATTTGTTTCATTCCAGATACAAACCAATGGCCAGGTTGACACTTACACAGAAGCTGCCTCAACTCTCAACTGACAGCTAGCCGGAAAGAGAAAATAGCAAAGATGCTGGCAGGACATAGAAGTGTCTTACGAATATCAGTCATTACTGAGGGTGGCAACAACACTGTGTTATGATGGGGTTTTATGGTGAAGTGCGGTGTGATGACACCACCATCCAGTTGCATCATCACACTATCATATAATAGGAGCGTCCGCCATTTGGGGATCTCTTGCCCGGATGGCTCCACTGTGTACCACATAACATGTATTGTACATAGTTATTAATAAAGCCGAGTTCTAGTGCAACCTCTTCGTCCATCTCCTTCTATACCAGTTTTTATCGACATAACATTTGACGACTGAGGCTTAACTCACGGAGGCACGCGAGGCACCTCTATGGCCGTTTCTGGAGCACCCAGGGTAACCAGCAGTCGTGTGGCCTCGCTGGTTGGCCGCGTTTGAGACGTACATTGCAGCACTGGGCCTGGGTAAACTCGACGGAGTAAGGAAATGAGCACTTCTGGTCCGGAATCTCGGCGTAGAAGGTCAGAGAATTTTCCACACGTTTGGGGAGACAGAGCCATATGCAGATGCTGTCGAGCTGCTTGCTAGCTACTTTGACGAACACACATGTAGCATGAAGCTGTGGGTTTGAGATGCCAATGGTGCTAAAAGACACGAAGATAGCTAGCTTGGGGGCGATAACATCCCAGCTAGAAGCAACGGAGAAGTTAGTCACAGAGCTAAATGGGCGCCAGACACAGAAGCTACACGCTACAAGCCACACGCTAGCTAGCATGGTGAGCACAAAGAGTGAGAGCAGCGAAGAGGGAGAATTCCATGCTGAGAGTGACCGCAGCATGGTGGGTGAACATGACATGGAGAATGGGGAGTACACGGCAAAGGAGTGTGAGGCGATTGCAGTGAGCCGAAGGTCCGCTCCGAGAGGCCCTGTCTGGAGGGGTCGTGGGTCCCCGACGCACCAGGGTGGACCGCAAGTTTGCCTGGCAAGAGGAAAACGGTGTAACGAGTGTGGGCACCTGAGCCATTTCGCCAGAGTATGCCGGTTGTTACCACCGTGGCACCCGCCAGGGGATCCCGCCCACCAGCAACAACCATTCATTTGGTAAGCCCCTGCATCAGTGGTTATTCGTACAGCATGGTTGAATTAGACGGAGTAGCTGTACCACTTCTGCTTGACACGGCGGCAGTGCAATCGATGTTAAACTGGGCCACGGGGAAAAAGTTTTTCCCCAACCACAGAATCAAGAAGAACCCAACGCCGCTGTATGAATATGGTGGTCACAGACTGTGCAATGTCGGAACAGTGAAATTGACCGTTTGCTGTAAAGCCAAAATTGTGTACGACTTCACATTCCAGGTGACAGAGGGGGGTGACAATGTTATGGGATGTGACACAGACCGGGCTTCGCTATCAGAGACAGCGCTGGGTTTGAATGATCTAGGTGCGGCAGTTGGGGCACAGCGGACTAGGATGACAACATCGTGGTGTGCGATGGGTAACAGTGCCGACACCAAAGTGCACACTCCACACTCTCGGGAGGAGAGCCGCACGGAGACGGAACCTGAGCATGCAGAGATCCCCGAAGAATGGCAGCAGCGGCCGGGCACAGACACAACGCACGGCGCAGCAAAGCAAAACAAAAAACACACATGGTATTTGGTTGCAGGAGTATATAGAGTACCTGCTTGCAATGTGGAGAGCTAATCTAATCATTCCACCTTCTATTAATTGACAAAAAATAGATAAATAAATAATTACAGGCCCAGAACCAGGTTTTCACTAATATGTGCTCTTACTCACACATCATTACAGTCAAGTAAACAGTGTGGTACTGACATCTAAAGTAAAAAAAGGTACTTTTTGTACTGCTGTGACTAAATATTATGTTTATTTTTTATGTTTTGCTGCATACAAACTAAAGCTCCAAGATGTGTTTGCCACTCAAAACACATGTGGCAGCTTGTGTAACTGTTGGAAAAATTCCTTATCAAAAATCAGGCAGGATCAAAGTTTCAGCAAATTTAATATGCACTGATCAGCTGAAGACAATAGAGTACAGCTTTCACAGACTGCTGCAGTGCACTGGCTTAACTAAAGGCGCTTTTCCACTTGGCCCAGTTTGGCCTTGTTTGGCTTCGTTTGGCACGGTTTGGCCTCCTTTGTCTGCTTTTCCATTCAATTCAATTCAATTCAGCTTTATTTATATAGCGCCATTTCACAACAACAGTCATCTCATAGCACTATCAACTGTAGGGAGGACCCCCACAGTTGCAGAAAGACCCCAGCAATCAGGCGATCCCCTGTGAGCAAGCACTTGGCGACGGTGGAGAGGAAAAACTCCCTTTTAACAGGAAGAAACCTCCAGCAGAACCAGGCTCAGGGAGGGGCAGTCATCTGCTGCGACTGGCTGGGGGGTGAGGGGACAGAGAAGAAGAAAAGAACAGACATGTAGAGAGCAAACAGCACGATGGGGACTCAATCTATGGGAGAGAACAAACAAATGTTAATGACCAGCAAAAAAAAAATATTTCATAGAGAGTGAGGAAAGGAGTGAGGCCCAGTGCATTACTGGAGGTCCCCCGGCTGACTAAACCTATTAGCAGCATAGCTAAGGGAGGGTTCAGAAACACATGATCCCTCCCTAATTGTAGGCTATATCAAAAAGGTAGGTTTTAGCCCTATTCTTAAAAACAGAGATCGAGTCTGACTCCCGAATCCAGATTGGCAGCTGATTCCACAGGAGAGGAGCTTGATAACTGAAGGCTCTGCCTCCCATTGTACTTTTGGAGATTCTAGGTATTACAAGTAAACCTGCATTTTGGGAGCGTAGTGCTCTGTTAGGATGATACGGTAGTATCAGATCTTTTAAATAAAAAGGAGCCTGATTGTTTAGAGCTTTGTAAGTAAGAAGAAGGATTTTAAACTTAATTCTAAACTCTATGGGAAGCCAATGAAGGGAGGCCAGAACCGGAGAGATATGATCTCTCTTTCTAGTACCTGTTAAAACTCTTGCTGCAGCATTTTGGATCAGCTGAAGACTTTTTAAAGATGTTTTAGGACAGCCTGATAATAAAGAATTACAATAATCTAATCTCGAGCTAACAAAAGCGTGGATCAGCTTCTCAGCATCACTCTGAGACAAGATGCTCCTAATCTTGGCAATATTACGCAAATGATAGAAGGCAGTCTTAGAAACAAATTTAATATGTGAATTGAAGGACAAATCCTGATCAAAAATAACTCCAAGGTTCCTCACAGAGCTATTAAGAGAAAGAGTAACTGCATCCAAACTGAAAGTTTGATTTGGAAAGGAATTTCTAAGGTTTTTTGGACCAACAAGAATGACTTCAGTCTTATCTGAATTTAATAGCAGGAAATTACAAGTCATCCAAACTTTGATTTCCTTAAGACAGGCTTCTAACTTGGCTAATTGATTAGTATCATCTGGCTTCATTGACAGGTATAATTGTGTGTCATCTGCATAACAGTGAAAATGTATACAGTGCTTTCTAATAATGTTGCCTAACGGAAGCATATATAAACTAAAAAGAGTAGGGCCAAGCACAGATCCCTGTGGAACTCCATGACTAAGCTTTGAGCTGAGAGAAAACTCATCATTTACATGAACAAACTGGAACCTATCAGATAAATAAGATCTAAACCACTGCAACGAAGTTCCATTAAGTCCAACATAGTGTTCTAATCTATCAAGTAGAATATTATGATCAATAGTATCAAAAGCTGCACTAAGATCTAAAAGGACAAGTACAGAAACTAGTCCATTATCAGATGCAATGAGGAGGTCGTTAGTGACCTTCGCTAAGGCTGTTTCAGTGCTATGATGGATTCTAAACCCAGATTGAAACTCCTCAAATAAACCATTTCCCTGCAGGTGGTCAAATAATTGCGTAGCAACAACTCTTTCTAAGATTTTTGAAATGAAAGGGAGATTAGAGATTGGTCTATAGTTAGCTAAAGCTCCTGGATCTAGCGTTGGCTTTTTGAGTAAGGGTTTAATTACAGCCGTTTTAAAAGCCTGCGGTACATGGCCTAAAGTTAATGAAGAATTGATTATATGAAGAATAAAGCTACCAATAAGTGGGAAGACTTCTTTAAATAACCTGGTAGGAATAGGGTCTAAAAGACAAGTTGAAGGTTTGGATGAGGAAACTATTTTGTCTAACTCACAAAGGTCGATTGGAGTAAACTCATCAAGACAGACATCAATAGAAGGAGTTGTAGTAGTTACAGTATTTAAGTTAACTGTGGGAAGAATCTGATTGATTTTATCTCTGATGGATGAAATTTTATTATTGAAAAAGTTCATAAAGTCCTGACTAGTAAGCTCTAAGGGGATGCTAGGATTGACAGAGTCCTGACTCTTTGTCAACCTGGCTACAGTACTGAAAAGAAACCTGGGATTATTCTTGTTCTCTTCTATTAATGCAGAGTAATAACTCGTTCTAGCTTTTCTAAGAGATTTTTTATAAATTAAAAGATGATTTCTCCAAGCTAAATAGATTTCATCTAAATTAGTAGAGCGCCATTTTCTTTCTAATTGACGAGTCTTCTGTTTTAAGCTACGAGTTTCTGTGTTGAACCAAGGAGTTAAAAATCTCTGATTAGACTTTTTCGTTTTTAAGGGGGCCACCAAGTCTAGAGCCTGATGCAGAGAAGCTGAAACACTATCCACCATGTTATCAATTACAGAAGGAGCAAGCTGTCTATAGCTTATTTCCGTTGTGTTGACACATGGCATAGAGGAAACAATCTGCATAAATTTGGAAACAGCATCATCTGAGAGGCATCTACTGTGATAATATTTTTCTTTAGGAGCCAAATAGTCAGAAATAGTAAAATCAAAAGTTAACAGACAATGGTCTGACAGTACAGGGTTATGAGGAGACACTACAAGATTTTCTATTTCTATGCCATATGTCAGAACAAGGTCCAATGTATGGTGGAGGTAATGAGTAGAATTTCCTACTTTCTGAGAAAACCCAATCGAGTCTAATATTGAATTAAAAGCCACATTAAGGCAGTCACTATCTACATCCACATGTATATTAAAGTCCCCTACTATAATTATTCTATCAGATTTCAGCACTAAATCAGCTAAGAAATCAGGAAATTCGGATAAAAATTCTGAATAGGTTGATGGGGGACGATAAACTATGGCAAATAAAATTGGGTTTAACCTGGAATTGCTAAAGTGCCCAATACTGAGGACCAGGCCCTCAAAGGAATTATAACATGTTTTTTGCTTTACATTAACTAGTAATTTGGAATGGTAAATTCGGCACCCAATGGCCTAACAGTTCTGTTATTTTGGAACTGTTCCACTTTTATCGGCACCAATCGAGAGTAGGTCCGAAGGGTACCGGCACGGTTTCGTCACGCCACTGCTGGCCATTCATTGGTCTGGGCGTAGCATCATAAGAGTGGGCATTACACTGACTTTCGAGAATCGTTTGCTGGCCGCCATTTGCAATTTTTCGTCAGTGAGCCCGCAAACAAGTGATATTATAAACAACGATAGAATGGCTTAACAGAAATCAGCAGAAATCTAACACCACGGTCCAACAGAGTTTTCTGTGCGTTTCGGCTGATGAGAGAATGCAGAGGGAAGCAGACTGAGCTTGCTGTGGGGTGCACAAGCAGATCCACCACAAAGTAGACGGAGACGCACTGGGAATTAGACCCAGCCACCCGAATTGAATTGAATGTACAGCCGCGACGCACCCAACTTCAGCAGTTGAAGCCCTGATATTGTGATATACAGGACGGTGAGTGATGTGATATTCATGTTTTATGTTATTTTTTCCAACAGTGGAAAGTTCACTTAGGACAGACGAAAATTTAATCGTGTTTAAACGATGACCTAGCTTAATGCTACGTCCGTCCTTGTATGGTTCTTTTTTGTGTTGACAATATCTGATGAAATAAGCTAGTTGTAATCCTGGTTAAAAAGGTGGGGGTTTTTTTGTTGTTTTTTTTTTTTTTTTTACATGTTGCACTTTCGTGCTGTGCATGTACTTAATTTGTGTGTATTTCATTGTAGAGTCCAAACAGGATCTGCTCGGAATGGCAACGTTTTGACACCAATGTATTGTGACAGGTAAACAACACATCATATTTATAGTCAAATCTTTTGCTTTTTAAAGCGAGGTAGTCGGATACGCAAAAGCCAATGGTGTATAGAACACGTATATTAGGATGTGAAATGTCGGCATCGAAACTGCTCCCATTTAGCTGTAATTAATATTCAAAAATGATATTTTCGGGAGGAAAGAATTCAAGCGTCCATGCATTTGTGTACTTCTCGGGGCAGCCGCCAGAGAGCGAGCCGTGTGCAAAATGCGATCGTGTTGTTAATATAGCACATTTTTTGTGGAAATGTTACTATTATTAGCTGTGAAATGTGTTATAAAACGATTAGACGACGATACTATGGCTCTTCCTGCTGTTCCTGTTTCACTGTTTTTTTTCCGGATGTAAAATACGGGATCCCTACGGCCCATTGGCACACGAAGTATCCTGGCCGATGTAAACAGCCACGGACCAAAAACATACATTTGCTCATGGAACAGCTCATTCACACTCGCAGACAATCGTGCTATATGTGTCTGTAGGATTTTCTTTCTATGCACGCAAAAAAAGCATTTTTTTCCCGGATCCGACTACCTCGCTTTAAGTTAAAGTATAGGTAAAGTGCCAAATTTAAAGTAGCACAATTTCCACTTAATATGAAAAGGACTGAATTGAGATTTATTTGTGTGAATATTAATTACAGAGTAATTGAAAATAAATGGCACATCCAATAGTAGCCACCATAAAATAAACCGCTTGTTTATTTATTTTTATCAGATCACTTCTGTGATCCTTTATGAGTTATAGTCATAATAGTGTATCTTGCACCGTGGGGAATGGGAGTTGTTCAGTCACCATTAGAATTTAGTTTATATGTGTAGTCTATTGTATTTCATCTTTAAACTCATTCAGTAATAGAACACATTACAAATATTTGAGACCCTTTGTAATGCTTCCTTTTATATTTTAGCAATACAAGCACAAAACACCACCCACACTTGAAACCAGGGCGACACAGCAATGGCTAAATTTTATTGATAACGTTATTTCACACCATCACAACAACTCAGTATCTAAACTCAGTATAAATGGTGTAGAGATTGAAAGGGTATCCAAAATTAAAATCCTTGGTGTAATAATTGATAATAAACTGTGTTGGAAGTCACATATTAATTATATTAAAGGTAAAATATGCAAATCAGTCGCAATACTGCGCAGAGTGAAATATTTGCTGAATCAACCCACACTATAGACTTTGTATCATTCATTAATGCTCCCATACATGACATCCATCCATCCATCTTCTACCACTTTTCCAGAGGTCCGGGTTGCAGAGGCAGCAGTTCAAGCAGAGAAGCCCAGACTTCCCCCTCCCCAGCCACCTGCTCCAGCTCTTCAGAGAGGATACCAATACCCATACATGACATATTGTGCTGAAGTATGGGGAAACACATATAAAACATATATCCAGTCGTTATGCTTCAGAAGAGAGCTATTAGAATAATAAACAAAGCTGCTTACAGGGAACCAACAAACCCACTTTTTCTTAAATTAAAAGCTCTCAGGTTGAAAGATCTGGTTGCCTTTAAAACTGCAGTAATAATGTTTAAAGCTAAGAATCTATCACTGCCCGCAAATATCCAAAAGTTGTTCCAAATAACAATATCATTTCAGAGGAACATGTATATTTCAAAAACCTTCAGTGAGAACTACTACCAAGCAACACTGTGTTTCAGTGCAAGGAGTCAGACTGTGGAACGCTTTTGGACCTGAATTAAAATCATGTACAAAGCTTGGACAATTTAAACAAAAACTAAAGGAAGAAATGCTCCAAACATACACACGTGGACAAAATTGTTGGTACCCCTCTGTTAATGAAAGAAAAACCCACAATGGTCACAGCACAGTGACTACTTGTCACCCTTTAAATAGGCCGATTGACTGATAAGTTTGTAGACACCTGTGATGTTAATTAGAGGACACATCTTGGTTGAACATGTCCCTATGGTCATGTTCATGTCCCTATGGCCTATTATTTTCAGTCTTTTCTAGGGGTACCATCATTTTTGTCCAGGTCTGTTTCATGAGTGTGTTTTTTAAAATAATTCTGTTGAACCACAATTCAAAAGCATTGTCTGATTTTCATTGGTTAATTTTCATAGAATTTTTATTTATTACCACTTTTGTCAGATTCAAGTTATTTCTGTGACCATTGTGGGTTTTTCTTTCATTAACAGAGGGGTACCAACAATTTTGTCCACGGCTGTATATACAAAACGACATGTAAAATCACATAAAGATTATCATATCCAGTCTGTGTTGTGCTATTGCTTAGTTTTTGTCACGTTTTGTCTTAGCTTTGTTCTGATTTGTAATCACTCTTATTTTATTTTATTTTTGAATTCTTAGCTGGAACATGGGTGGGCAGTATAAGCTGTGGCTTCAGCCATCACCCATTTCGGATAACTTATGTTGATTTGTATAATCCGAGGAGTTCCTGTTTAATTTGACCTTATTGGATTTTTTCCCCCTTTGTTCTATTATTCTGTTCCTTTCTTTTAATCTAATCTATCTGAAATAAAGACTCATTCATTTCTCAAATATGTTTTAAACTTTCTTTAATTATCCACCACCCATTTCTGTCTTTCATCTAGGCAAGGGGAAAACGATCCACCCAAACCGGACCTTGCCTCACTATTTAGAGGTGCGGGCTGAAGATCTGCTGAACCGGGACCAGTACGAGGGGCTGATCCAGTTGCTGCTCAGTGAGGCAGCGTGGCTGGCGTGTGTGACCTATTCCAGTTTTTTTTTTTTTTTTTTTTTTTTACAGTTTGAATTTTGCACATTCTAAATAATCTGTAATTTGCTGCTGATTGGAATAAACAATTTAGAGATTTGTGTTTGCATCATGATTTTCTATTTTGTCTGTTCAGACACCGGTGGGAAAAGAGTCAACATTACGAACCATTTATCAGTGACTTTGAAAATAATGGCTCATTTTTAAGAAAAGTAACCAACACAATTATTTGCTGAAGACTGTAAAACAAAATAGAGACATCTGCAAAAGTACAAAGGTTTATTGTCAAAATTCCCAGGGCAATACTACATGAATACATGTATAGTTCACTGTTGATGCAGAGAATATATATTTATACAGTATCTACATGTAGTCAGCAATACTGAATACGATATATTTCCAGTTAATCCACGTATTTCTCCATGTAACCTTGTGACTGCATTATTTTAATTACTTCTAATCCTAGATCCATTTGTTTTGGCTTAAATTGCATCATAATTGCTAAATATATCTTATGCCTAACTCAGTACTGTTTACCTGTTGAAATATATATTTAACGGCTCATATGCTACTATATGGCACCTGATCCATGTTTTGCCACAACACCACTGGTTGGAGCAGGTAAATTCCATGACGTCTCAACAGTCTCTCCTTGATTATGACACAGATCAGAGCAATTTATTTCACAGGAAGCTAAACATTTCTACAGACATTATAGCCACTTCGCGTTCGTGAACTTGGGGTCACATCACTGTGTTGAACGTTCACGCTGACCGTTTGAAGCGATATTTTTGCCACAAGAGAGCCATCTGAAACACACACAGAATACATAGTTTAGGACCTAATATCGATAACTTGCCAACATTACAATGTTGTACGGCGGACTTAAAAGCAAAGTAGCATTAGCAATCATTAGCTTACCGTCATAGGTAATGTAGTTCGCATCCTCATGGCTTCTAAATGCTCCAGTACCTTTCCAGAGTGTGTCGTATTGCAGGTTTGCCTTCTGTTCTCCGTTTTTGCCTTTATTCTGGCAAAAACAGCCAGAGAACGCAGACGCCTCGTATCCTTCCAACTTGTGTTTTGCGTAACGTTACGCTTGATTTACGCCAGTTACGCTTGTTTTACGTAGCGGGAGGGAGAGGGTTGTGCCGCCTCCCTTTTAACTATTTCCCACCCACTTCAACTGACACCCTAGTGCAGTAGAAAAACATGCGAGCCGAACTGTACCGTGCGAAACGAGGCCAAACGAGGCCAAACTGGGCCATGTGGAAAAGCACCTTAACAGAGTGATTCTGGCTATATATGTATATCCAAAGGGCCACTGGGGTGAGGTCACTTCTTGATAGTTCATTCATGACTCAATTGATAAAGTTTGCTGAGCCTCTTGATTAATTCATTCATGAGTCAGATTGTATCTGCTGACTACATGCAGGAAACCAGTTGACATTAGTGATAGCGCCGGACGCAGTCATAGTGATAGAACTGGACATTCACAGTTGATAACCTAAGTTACATCAGCATTTTTCAGTCTGTTTTTCCCACTACTCAACAACTCCAAATGTGGTAACAGGGTTTCCTGAGTAAGTATACACATTAAGCTTTATATATATATATGAAAAATTCAAACACATCAAAATTCATATAACATATAATTTTTCTATCAGTAACTATGGTAACTGTTCTGTGACTGCTAAGAGTTCTGTTCTAATGCATTCCTTACTGTTAAACCTATAATTAAACCTCTGGATATTGTCATGTCTTTGACAATTTTAAGCTTATTTTGTACAAGTAATATAATTTTGATACATCTCATAAACAAAACTTTTAACATTGTGGGGGGGGAATTTTGTTTTGGGAAAAATAGTTACGAGACAAATTTACAAACTAATTTCTCTGTTGCTATGTGCAGTATACAACTTCAATTTTTTTCCATGTTTGGTAACAGGCAGTCAGAGCATGACCATCAGTCAGGTGTCGCCTGTAGTGGTGGACGTCAACAGCCACCTGAAAAAGTGGGGACAAGATGCCCATCACTGCAGGGTTCTTGTAGCAGCGCTTCACACCTCCCTGAAAAAGTGGTTCAGGGGTATATTTATCAACTGTCAAATGGATGTGGAGCCGGACAATGATAAACATCAGGAGCCTTTCATCTAACATTGTGTACCTAATTGCAGCAGTGCTGGACCCACAGTATACTGTATGCTCCATTGGGTGGATGCTGACATAATGACAGGTGCTGATGTGGCGAACACCAGGGCAAGTGTAAAGAATAAGCTCGGAGGTATGTTGAATTAGTCAGAAATATTAAATAATAAACCTCTGAATCATCTGTAAAGAATTTGCAAGTTCAAAGCTTCTTTAAGATGAGATCACTTGTCCATATTTTTATTATTTGTACACTATATATTGTTTCATGTACATGTAATAAGACTGTTCATGATAAAAGTTTTTAAACAGTGTTTGATCAGTGTCAAAGACATTAATTTTTAAATTATTTTTGTTTGTTTCTTCTTTGTGGAGTTGGTAATCAGTGAGGCTGAACGCCTCTGTCCTGACCAGCACAATGAGGAGCAGGCACAATCACTGACTGCAAGCAGTGAGGAGGAGGAAGTCCCAGCCAAAGTACCGCGACTGTCACAGAAGTACCATACCCTGAGGTGGAGATGTAAGAGTGAGAAGGAAACGGTAAGATCCCAGCTTGCCAGCTACCTGTGTAATGAAAACCATGGCCAAGATGCTGTCATTTTCTGGAAGTCAGATGGAGCTGCAAGGAAGAAATATCATGCACTCTGTGCTCTGGCTTCCAATATTCTGGCAGTGCCTGCTAGCAGTGCACCTGTGGAGTGCATCTTTAGCAAGGGTGGGGCTATTTTGCACCCACATTGAACAAAGTTATCTTCTTCTATGCTCGAGACCCTAATGCTTCTAAAATGCAATGAAGACATTTGATTCAGAGACCAACTGAACTAAATTGAAAGTTTTTGACTTGTGGTCGGTGTAATGTTTTGTAATGTTTAGTTAATTTTATTTTTTGTTCAAAGGTCTTCTAAAATGAAACCACCTAACCATTTTACAGTTTATGTGCATTTTGATTAAATTTTCAGTAATGTCTGCAAACAGAACAAAATAAATGGATGTTTTTTGTCAATAAAGTACATTTTTCTTGTGATGGCAACAAGGACCGCATTATAGTATAAACACTATGTCATAATATCGTAAAGCACTTTGAAGTTGGCCTCCAAAAAAAATGTGGTGACTCGGATTCGGCTTTGGACTGTGGTGACTCAGACTCGGTCTTGGCCTCGGAATGTGGTGACTCAACTACAACACTGCCTGGAACTGCTCTATCGTGATATTGACAGCTACCCAATTAACTCAAAATCACTTCATACAGCAGAAACTCTGGAAATATGCAAAAGTCTAAATGGATACCAATACTTTGCTGGCTTTGTTGTAGATTTAAGGCAACATTGTGACAAGTCTCTGGTGCTCAGCTAAGGTAAGCTCTGTCTGCATAGCCAAATATTTTATACAGTATACAGTAGGGACAATAAGTATTGAACACATCATTTTTCTCAGTTAACATATTTCTGATGGAGCCATTGACCTGAGATTTTCACCAGATATCAGTAACAACCCAAGTAATCCATACATACAAAGAAATCAAGGCAACTGTGTTCACAAAACAAGTTATATTTAACAATTAATAATTATTAAGTGGAATGACACAGGGAATAAGTATTGCACACTCTTGGTGAAATTCATTTAATATTTAGTAGAAAAGTCTTTGTTGGTAATAACAGCTTCCAGACACCTCCTGTATAGAGAAACTAGGTGCAGGCATTGCTCTGGAGTGATTTTATCCTATTCTTTCACACAAACTGTCTTCAAATCTTGAAAGTTCCGTGGGTGTCTTCTGTGAACTCTGATCTTCAGTTCGTTCGATAGATTTTCAATTGGATTCTGGTCAGGTGACTGACTTGGCCATTCTAGCAGCTTTATTTTCTTTCTCTGGAGCCAGTTGAGTTTCAATTCAATTCAATTCAATTCAACTTTTGTGGCGGTTCGTTTTAACCCCACAACAGACTAAGGACACTCAGCCCTCTTTTCTGTTTTTCTGCTGCATTACTGAGAAGCAATGTGCCATTCATGTATTTGTGATGCAAACATGCATGTGTTGTGATGTAATGCGCCATTCTGTATAGTGTGCATATGGCTTGTCCTTACTATGCTTTTTCTGAGCATCTTAGATGTGCTTTGGTGTATTAATGTCTACAGGTAGACGAGTTTCTTCTGTCTCACCTATGTGATGTTAATCGATGCCTTTCATCCTTTGTACTCATGCATCCTGTCCTTACTGTGACCTAGAGACTCAGATCAATATGTAGATGTGCTTGTTAGCCTCTTTGTCTTGCACTTAGAGCGAGGTCTAGCTAATCTGCCCATTGTGATGTATGGCTTACAAATGCAAATACCTCCTGCCTGTTCTGTTGTCCCTTTGATCATTCTAGACTGTGGGGTATGTCTTTTTGATGTATTGTTATGATCAAGTATTTAAGGTGCAACTCTGTAACGCAATCTCTCTCTTACTCTCTCACTCTGATCCTGCAACAGGTGGACACACTGTGTCCGCCTTCTCTGAGAGCTTAGGGATCCCGCTCCGGGCTGCTCCACTATGCACCGGAGAGGGGATCCCGTGAAGGCGACATGATATAATAAAACCTGCTTAAAACCACAGCACTGCTGCTTATTTTTTCATGCCGCCTCACTTTATTTATATAGCGCCATTTCACAACAACAGTCATCTCATAGCACTATCAACTGTAGGGGGAACCCCCACAGTTGCAGAAAGACCCCAGCAATCAGGCGATCCCCTGTGAGCAAGCACTTGGCGACGGTGGAGAGGAAAAACTCCCTTTTAACAGGAAGAAACCTCCAGCAGAACCAGGCTCAGGGAGGGGCAGTCATCTGCTGCGACTGGCTGGGGGGTGAGGGGATAGAGAAGATGAAAAGAACAGACATGTAGAGAGCAAACAGCACGATGGGGACTCAATCTATGGGAGAGAACAAACAAATGTTAATGACCAGCAAAAAAAAAATATTTCATTGAGAGTGAAGAAAGGAGTGAGGCCCAGTGCATTATTGGAGGTCCCCCGGCTGACTAAACCTATTAGCAGCATAACTAAGGGAGGGTTCAGAAACAAAGGATCCCTCCCTAATTGTAGGCTATATCAAAAAGGTAGGTTTTAGCCCTATTCTTAAAAACAGAGATCGAGTCTGACTCCCGAATCCAGATTGGCAGCTGGTTCCACAGGAGAGGAGCTTGATAACTGAAGGCTCTGCCTCCCATTGTACTTTTGGAGATTCTAGGTATTACAAGTAATCCTGCATTTTGGGAGCGTAGTGCTCTGTTAGGATAATACGGTAGTATCAGATCTTTTAAATAAAAAGGAGCCTGATTGTTTAGAGCTTTGTAAGTAAGAAGAAGGATTTTAAACTTAATTCTAAACTCTATGGGAAGCCAATGAAGGGAGGCCAGAACCGGAGAGATATGATCTCTCTTTCTAGTACCTGTTAAAACTCTTGCTGCACCATTTTGGATCAGCTGAAGACTTTTTAAAGATGTTTTAGGACAGCCTGATAATAAAGAATTACAATAATCTAATCTCGAGCTGGCAAAAGCGTGGATCAGTTTCTCAGCATCACTCTGAGACAAGATGCTCCTAATCTTGGCAATATTAAGCAAATGATAGAAGGCAGTCTTAGAAACAAATTTAATATGTGAATTGAAGGACAGATCTTGATCAAAAATAATTCCAAGGTTCCTCACAGAGCTATTAAGAAAAAGAGTAACCGCATCCAAACTGAAAGTTTGATTTGGAAAGGTATTTCTAAGGTTTTTTGGACCAACAAGAATGACTTCAGTCTTATCTGAATTTAATAGCAGGAAATTACAAGTCATCCAAGCTTTGAGTTCCTTAAGACAGGCTTCTAACTTGGCTAATTGATTACTATCATCTGGCTTCATTGACAGGTATAATTGTGTGTCATCTGCATAACAATGAAAATGTATACAGTGCTTTCTAATAAT
This sequence comes from Pholidichthys leucotaenia, assembly GCA_020510985.1. Lineage (NCBI taxonomy): Eukaryota > Metazoa > Chordata > Actinopteri > Cichliformes > Pholidichthyidae > Pholidichthys > Pholidichthys leucotaenia. The sequence continues at coordinate 143,081,807 of CM035842.1, read as the reverse complement.
GTTGCCTAACAGAAGCATATATAAACTAAAAAGAGTGGGGCCTAGCACAGATCCCTGTGGAACTCCATGACTAAGCTTTGAGTTGAAAGAAAACTCATTATTTACATGAACAAACTGGAACCTATCAGATAAATAAGATCTAAACCACTGCAACGAAGTTCCATTAAGTCCAACATAGTGTTCTAATCTATCAAGTAGAATATTATGATTGATAGTATCAAAAGCTGCACTAATATCTAAAAGCACAAGTACAGAAACCAGTCCATTATCAGATGTGATGAGGAGGTCGTTAGTGACCTTTGCTAAGGCTGTTTCAGTATTATGATGGATTCTAAACCCAGATTGAAACTCTTCAAGTAAACCATTTCCCTGCAGGTGGTCAAATAATTGCGTAGCAACAACTCTTTCTAAGATTTTTGAAATGAAAGGGAGATTAGAGATTGGTCTATAGTTAGCTAAAGCTCCTGGATCTAGCGTTGGCTTTTTGAGTAAGGGTTTGATTACAGTCGTTTTAAAAGCCTGCGGTACATGGCCTAAAGTTAATGAAGAATTGATTATATGAAGAATAAAGCTACCAATAGGTGGGAAGACTTCTTTAAATAACCTGGTAGGAATAGAGTCTAAAAGACAAGTTGAAGGTTTGGATGAGGAAACTATTTTGTCTAACTCACAAAGGTCGATTGGAGTAAACTCATCAAGACAGACATCAATTGAAGGAGTTGTAGTAGTTACAGTATTTAAGTTAACTGTGGGAAGAAACTGATTGATTTTATCTCTGATGGATGAAATTTTATTATTGAAAAAGTTCATAAAGTCCTGACTAGTAAGCTCTAAGGGAATGCTAGGATTGACAGAGTCCTGACTCTTTGTCAACCTGGCTACAGTGCTGAAAAGAAACCTGGGATTATTCTTGTTCTCTTCTATTAATAAGATAAGATAAGATAAGCCTTTATTAGTCCCACAACGGGGAAATTCCAGGATTGCAACAGCACAGGGATTGCAACACTCAGAGCAACAATCAGAAGGCAAGAAAAAAAAAAAAAAAAAAAAAAGCAAGCAAGCAAGAGCAGCTAATATACATATGTACATATTACTATAAATATATATATATACACACAAACACACAGTGTAGAGCATTGTAGCTGGATGGGATAAATATATGAGTATATAAACACACAGTACGGAGCATTGCAGCTAGATGGGATAAATATGTAAATATATAAACACAGTGCGGAGCAATGTAGCTAGATGGAATAATATGTAGATATATAAACACACAGTACGGAGCATACGGAACAGAGTAATGCAGAATAATAACTCGTTCTAGCTTTTCTAAGAGATTTTTTATAGATTAAAAGATGATTTCTCCAAACTAAATAGATTTCATCTAAATTAGTGGAGCGCCATTTTCTTTCTAATTGACAAGGTTTCTGTTTTAAGCTACGAGTTTCTGTGTTGAACCAAGGAGTTAGAAATCTCTGATTAGACTTTTTCTTTTTTAAGGGGGCCACCAAGTCTAGAGTCTGATGCAGAGAAGCTGTAACACTATCCGCCATGTTATCAATTACAGAAGGAGCAAGCTGTCTATAGCTTATTTCCGTTGTGTTGACACATGGCATAGAGGAAACAATCTGCATAAATTTGGTAACAGCATCATCTGAGAGACATCTACTGTAACAATATTTTTCTTTAGGAGCCAAATAGTCGGAAATAGTAAAATCAAAGGTTAACAGACAATGGTCTGACAGTACAGGGTTATGAGGAGACACTACAAGATTTTCTATTTCTATGCCATATGTCAGAACAAGGTCCAATGTATGGTGGAGGTAATGAGTAGAATTTCCTACTTTCTGAGAAAACCCAATCGAGTCTAATATTGAATTAAAAGCCACATTAAGGCAGTCACTATCTACATCCACATGTATATTAAAGTCCCCTACTATAATTATTCTATCAGATTTCAGCACTAAATCAGCTAAGAAATCAGCAAATTCGGATAAAAATTCTGAGTAGGTTGATGGGGGACGATAAACGATGGCAAATAAAATTGGGTTTAACCTAAAATTGCTAAAGTGCCCAATACTGAGGACCAGGCCCTCAAAGGAATTATAACATGTTTTTTGCTTTACATTAACTAGTAATTTGGAATGGTAAATTGTTGCTACTCCTCCTCCACGACCAGAACTTCTGGGATTTTGACAGTTTAAATAACCAGAGGGAGTTGATTCATTTAAACCAACATAATCCTCTTGCCCTAACCAAGTCTCTGTAAGGGATATTAAATCAATCTGATGATCAATTAACCCCTTGCACTCCGGTCAATTTCCCTAAAAACGCCAAAAAATAACATGCCCATAGTAAATCGAAAGCTGTTCTTCAACCCTTTGCAGCACCTTCATGGGGTTGATCTCATTTAAAAGAAAACACTTTGAATTTTTTGGCAAAATAGTCATAATCTCTCTAAGTGCTCCAGCCACTGAGTTACAGTCATCTAAACATAGTGAACTTGAAGAAAATAAATTTCGCCTGGGTGTTTTTTTGGATACAAATGCTTGCAAATAACACACAGCTTCAGATCCGGGCTGGAAAATGCAACAGATATGTAGAACCAAGTGTTATCCAGCTGAGGTCCAAATTTTGTAACAATACCACAAAAAATGAATATATTACACAGCTTTTTCCTCAGGTAGTTCCCAGGCATTTTGGAACTGTGCCAAATTGTGCCAAATGGCACAGTTTGGAAAAATGTCTGTAACTTTTGAATGATTCAATATAGAAGCTTCATCTTGGGCTCTAATGAAAGGTGACACTCAGGGCTGTGTGTGTGTGTGTGGGGGGGTTGTCCCCCCCCTCTCGCTACAGAGGACGGACATCGCCCGTTGCGCCGCGGTCCGTCATGCAGCGATGACGCACAGCTGTAATTTACCGATCGGTCAAAAGTCATTTTGATTACAATTTTCAGGGATAAAGAATAATTTAGCTTATAACACTTACCTCTTCACAGCAGAAGCAGAGCTGGCGAACTTCTTCCTCATTGTCAGACGAACGCGATGCTGGTCTCGCGACCCGATCAAAACATAATTCCATTATTGCGGTTTTGCGCTTCCATGATTGCGGTTTTGGCGAACGATTTTTCAAAACAAATAACAGTAGTAATTAAAAAAAGACTGGCGAACGCATGTGTGTCACTCAGCCTTCGTCATCGGCCTCCGTCGGTCTATGATGACCATGGAAGAGAATCCTAAACGTCTACTCTGCTGGAATAAAAACAAAAAAAGCACCGCCTGTGGCTGAACAGGCCGATGCGCGAATGGCAGTTCCTGTCACACAGGTCGCACTTGTGGATGGTCTCCGTGCTGCTGGGTCTGTGGGGTTCTTCCTGCGGGTCCTTTTTTCATCTGCTGCAGCAGTCAGTCTCTCTTCACCCAGCCTTACACAAAACAGCTTGCGAACTTCTGTGCTTCAATTGGCTCGCTGCATTCACAGCGTTGGTAAGCGGGTCCTTCTTGCTAGGTTTTCAGTCATTGGTTCTTCAAGGTTTCAGAAACCCAATTCAAGGCTCTTATTAGTCGAATGAGAGGTCAATCATATCCGATCTGTTCGCGGCTGTGTCTGGTAGTGGGAGAACGGAAATGCAGCTTTTTTTTCCAGTGCGCTCTTAGGACGCAGCTCCCTCATGCGTCCTAGAGCGCACGAGAGCGCCCTCGTGCGCTGTAGGACGCAGAGACCTGCCCGTCCGTGGTACATCGGAGTGCAAGAGGTTAACAGATCAATGGACTAACAGAGACTTGGGAGTTAGAGACCTAATGTTTAATAAACCACATTTAATTTTTAAATTATGAGGAGGAACAGAGGCCAAATCATTCAATTTAGAGGCTTTATGTTTAATTTAAGTTTTACCAATATTTTTCTTAATCACTTTGGGATGCTTATATATTATATTTTTATTTACTTTGGAGGGAGCAGACAATGATTCTCTGATGGGAAAGATGGGCTGTTTCCTTGGCTGTGTGTTTGAGATCATTGTCTTACTGAAATGTCACTTCCTTGTGGTAACGTATCGTCACTTCCTGTTTTGCTGTCTGCCTGTGTGGTTTGCTCTCCAGCCATTAGCTATGGCTACTAGCTCTCTTTCCTCTCCTCTGGTGTGCTCTCTCTGTCAGATGTTTAGCTACACCTCTGCTTCTTTTAGTGATAACGGTAAATGTAATAAATGTTGTCTTTTTGAGGCGCTCGAGGCGAGGTTGTCTGATTTGGAATCCCGGCTCCGCTGCATTGAAACACCGTCTGCGCCAGTTAATCTTGACGGACGCCCATTAGCTGCAGCGGAGCTAGCTAGCTTAGGCCCCCCTGTCACCGGTTCCCCGGCTCTCCTCAGCAGCGAGGAGACTGGGTGGGTGACGGTGAGAAGGAAGCCTAGTCGCAAAGCCCCGGCTCACTACCAACCTGTTCACGTTTCTAATCGTTTTTCCCCGCTCAGCGACACACCCGCTGAGGAAAAAACTCTGATCATTGGCGACTCTGTAGTCAGAAACGTGAACCTAGAGACTCCAGTGGTCATAAAATGCATTCCTGGGGCCAGAGCAGGCGACATCGAGTCAAATTTGAAAATGCTGGCTAAAAGTAACTGTAAATACTCCACAATTGTTATTCACGCCGGCATTAATGACATCCGTCTCCGGCAGTCGGAAGTCACGAAACTTGATGTAGAATCGGTGTGTGACTTTGCAAAAACGATGTCTGCCACTGTAGTATTCTCTGGGCCCCTCCCCAATCTGACCAGGGATGACATGTTTAGCCGCTCGTCATCCTTGAACCGCTGGCTGTCTGTGTGGTGTCCTGCAAATGACGTGGGCTACATTGACAATTGGAGCTCTTTTTGGGGAAAACCTGGTCTTATGAGACGAGACAGCATTCATCCCACTTTGGATGGTGCTTCTCATTTATCTAACAATCTGGCATCTTTTTTATCCAAATTTCCAAAACCCTGACTACTCAGAGTTGGGACCAGGAAGCAGAGTCGCAGTCTTACACGCCTCTCTGTAGCTCCTCTTCATCCGCCACCCCTCAACTTAGCCCCTGACTTCCCCATCAGAGAATCGTTGTCTGCTCCCTCCAAAGTGAATAAAAATATAATGTATAAGCATCCCAAAGTGATAAAGCAAAATATTGGTAAAACTCAAATTAAACATAAAGCCTCTAAATTGAATGATTTGGCCTCTGTTCCTCCTCATAATTTAAAAATTAAATGTGGTTTATTAAATATTAGGTCTCTAACTCCCAAGTCTCTGTTAGTCCATGATCTGTTAATTGATCATCAGATTGATTTAATATCCCTTACAGAGACTTGGTTAGGGCAAGAGGATTATGTTGGTTTAAATGAATCAACTCCCTCTGGTTATTTAAACTGTCAAAATCCCAGAAGTTCTGGTCGTGGAGGAGGAGTAGCAACAATTTACCATTCCAAATTACTAGTTAATGTAAAGCAAAAAACATGTTGTAATTCCTTTGAGGGCCTGGTCCTCAGTATTGGGCACTTTAGCAATTTTAGGTTAAACCCAATTTTATTTGCCATCGTTTATCGTCCCCCATCAACCTACTCAGAATTTTTATCCGAATTTGCTGATTTCTTAGCTGATTTAGTGCTGAAATCTGATAGAATAATTATAGTAGGGGACTTTAATATACATGTGGATGTAGATAGTGACTGCCTTAATGTGGCTTTTAATTCAATATTAGACTCGATTGGGTTTTCTCAGAAAGTAGGAAATTCTACTCATTACCTCCACCATACATTGGACCTTGTTCTGACATATGGCATAGAAATAGAAAATCTTGTAGTGTCTCCTCAAAACCCTGTACTGTCAGACCATTGTCTGTTAACCTTTGATTTTACTATCTCTGACTATTTGGCTCCTAAAGAAAAATATTATTACAGTAGATGCCTCTCAGATGATGCTGTTTCCAAATTTATGCAGATTGTTTCCTCTATGCCATGTGTCAACACAACGGAAATAAGCTATAGACAGCTTGCTCCTTCTGTAATTGATAACATGGTGGATAGTGTTTCAGCTTCTCTGCATCAGGCTCTAGACTTGGTGGCCCCCTTAAAAAGAAAAAGTCTAATCAGAGATTTCTAACTCCTTGGTTCAACACAGAAACTCGTAGCTTAAAACAGAAGACTCGTCAATTAGAAAGAAAATGGCGCTCTACTAATTTAGATGAAATCTATTTAGCTTGGAGAAATCATCTTTTAATTTATAAAAAATCTCTTAGAAAAGCTAGAACAAGTTATTACTCTGCATTAATAGAAGAGAACAAGAATAATCCCAGGTTTCTTTTCAGTACTGTAGCCAGGTTGACAAAGAGTCAGGACTCTGTCAATCCTAGCATTCCCTTAGAGCTTTCTAGTCAGGACTTTATGAACTTTTTCAATAATAAAATTTCATCCATCAGAGATAAAATCAATCAGATTCTTCCCACAGTTAACTTAAATACTGTAACTACTACAACTCCTTCTTTTGATGTCTGTCTTGATGAGTTTACTCCAATCGACCTTTGTGAGTTAGACAAAATAGTTTCCTCATCCAAACCTTCAACTTGTCTTTTAGACTCTATTCCTACCAGGTTATTTAAAGAAGTCTTCCCACTTATTGGTAGCTTTATTCTTCATATAATCAATTCTTCATTAACTTTAGGCCATGTACCGCAGGCTTTTAAAACGGCTGTAATTAAACCCTTACTCAAAAAGCCAACGCTAGATCCAGGAGCTTTAGCTAACTATAGACCAATCTCTAATCTCCCTTTCATTTCAAAAATCTTAGAAAGAGTTGTTGCTACGCAATTATTTGACCACCTGCAGGGAAATGGTTTACTTGAAGAGTTTCAATCTGGGTTTAGAATCCATCATAGTACTGAAACAGCTTTAGCGAAGGTCACTAACGACCTCCTCATTGCATCTGATAATGGACTAGTTTCTGTACTTGTCCTTTTAGATCTTAGTGCAGCTTTTGATACTATCGATCATAATATTCTACTTGATAGATTAGAACACTATGTTGGACTTAATGGAACTTCGTTGCAGTGGTTTAGATCTTATTTATCTGATAGGTTCCAGTTTGTTCATGTAAATAATGAGTTTTCTTTCAACTCAAAGCTTAGTCATGGAGTTCCACAGGGATCTGTGCTAGGCCCCACTCTTTTTAGTTTATATATGCTTCCGTTAGGCAACATTATTAGAAAGCACTGTATACATTTTCATTGTTATGCAGATGACACACAATTATACCTGTCAATGAAGCCAGATGATAGTAATCAATTAGCCAAGTTAGAAGCCTGTCTTAAGGAAATTAAAGCTTGGATGACTTGTAATTTCCTGCTATTAAATTCAGATAAGACTGAAGTCATTCTTGTTGGTCCAAAAAACCTTAGAAATTCCTTTCCAAATCAAACTTTCAGTTTGGATGCAGTTACTCTTTCTCTTAATAGCTCTGTGAGGATCCTTGGAGTTATTTTTGATCAGGATTTGTCCTTCAGTTCACATATTAAATTTGTTTCTAAGACTGCCTTCTATCATTTACGTAATATTGCCAAGATTAGGAGCATGTTGTCTCAGAGTGATGCTGAGAAGCTGATCCACGCTTTTGTTAGCTCGAGATTAGATTATTGTAATTCTTTATTATCAGGCTGTCCTAAAACATCTTTAAAAAGTCTTCAGCTGATCCAAAATGCTGCAGCAAGAGTTTTAACAGGTACTAGAAAGAGAGATCATATCTCTCCGGTTCTGGCCTCCCTTCATTGGCTTCTCATAGAGTTTAGAATTAAGTTTAAAATCCTTCTTCTTACTTACAAAGCTCTAAACAATCAGGCTCCTTTTTATTTAAAAGATCTGATACTACCGTATTATCCTAACAGAGCACTACGCTCCCAAAATGCAGGATTACTTGTAATACCTAGAATCTCCAAAAGTACAATGGGAGGCAGAGCCTTCAGTTATCAAGCTCCTCTCCTGTGGAATCAGCTGCCAATCTGGATTCGGGAGTCAGACTCGATCTCTGTTTTTAAGAATAGGGCTAAAACCTACCTTTTTGATATAGCCTACAATTAGGGAGGGATCATGTGTTTCTGAACCCTCCCTTAGTTATGCTGCTAATAGGTTTAGTCAGCCGGGGGACCTCCAGTAATGCACTGGGCCTCACTCCTTTCCTCACTCTCTATGAAATATTTTTTTTTGCTGGTCATTAACATTTGTTTGTTCTCTCCCATAGATTGAGTCCCCATCGTGCTGTTTACTCTCTACATGTCTGTTCTTTTCTTCTTCTCTATCCCCTCACCCCCCAGCCAGTCGCAGCAGATGACTGCCCCTCCCTGAGCCTGGTTCTGCTGGAGGTTTCTTCCTGTTAAAAGGGAGTTTTTCCTCTCCACCGTCGCCAAGTGCTTGCTCACAGGGGATCGCCTGATTGCTGGGGTCTTTCTGCAACTGTGGGGGTTCCCCCCTACAGTTGATAGTGCTATGAGATGACTGTTGTTGTGAAATGGCGCTATATAAATACAGTTGAATTGAATTGAATTGAAAATGTGCACTCCCCTTTCATCTTCAGCATCTTGGCAGATGGCAACAGGTTCTTAAGGATGTCTCTGTACATCTGCGCATTCATCTTTCATTCATTTATATGAAGTCTGCCTGTAATGTGCTGAAAAACACCCCCACACCATGATGCTCATGACTGATGTGCAGTGCCATCTCTCCTCCAAACATGCTGTGTGTTGTGGCATCTGAAAAGTTCAATTTTGGTCTCATCTGACCAGATCACTGTATGTTCTCCCAGTATTTTACTGGCTTGCTCAAATATGCAGCCAACTTTAAATAAGCTTCAACATGCTTTTTCTTCAGCAATGGAGTCTTGCAAAGTGAGTGGGCATAGAGCCCATGTTGGTCAAATGCATTACTTATTTTCTTTGAAACAGCAGTACTTGCTAACTCCAGGTCTTTCCGGAGCTCTCCACGAGTGGTCTTTGGCTCTTGGATAACTCTGCTGATAATTCTTTTGACTCCTCTGTCAGAAATCTTGCGAGCAACTCCTGGTCATGGCTGGTTTATAGTAAAATGACATTCTTTCCACTTCTGAATGATGGCTCCAACAGTGCTCACTGGAACATTCAGCAGTTTAGAAATGCGCCTGTAACCAATGCCATCACTATGTTTTGCAACAATAAGGTTGCGAAGGTCTAGAGCACAGGTGTCAAACTCATTCCATGGAGGGCCAAGACCCTGCAGGTTTTACCTCCACCCAGTGGCTTCAACAGGTGTTTTCTCTGAATTTCTTCCCACTGATTGCTGATCAGTGAAAACACCTGCTGAAGAGACTGGGTGGAAGTAAAACCTGCAGGGTCTTGGCCCTCCATGGAATGAGTTTGACACCCCTGGTCTAGAGAGAGCTCTTTGCTTCTACCCATCATGAGTTCTTTGTGGTGTGATAATCTGATATTCACAGACCTTTTTAAAGGTCATCAGTCAGGACTTAACCAGCTGAAATTAATTTGCACTGATGGGGGATGGAATGACTTCCTAACTTCTGATGATTTCAGCTGGTCTCTTGGCTTTCTATGCCTTTTTGCACCCATTTCTCTTCATGTGTTCATTACTTATTCCCTGTGTCATTCCACTTTATTAAATATAACTTGTTTTATGAACACAATTGCCTTTATTTCTTTGTATGTATGGATTACTTGGGTTGTTCCTGAGATCTGGTGAAAATCTCAGGTCAATGTTTCCATCGTTTCCATCAGAAATATGTTTTGTTGATGTGTTCAATACTTATTTTCCCTGCTGTATATCTTCTTTGTCCGTCGCAAACAACAATGACCAGGACAAACTTTGTGATAAGAGTGCAGGATGCTTGAATGTAGGCATAGTGTAATAGAGGTTAAAAAAAGGTGATAGCCAACAATTGCTGAACAAGTCTGGTGGAGGTGTCTTAGGTGGCTTATGAGGCCAATGCGAGCTCGGAATGCTTGGCTGCTGAAATGACATAAAGGTTTGGATGATCGGGCTGGAGGCAGGGCAGCAGCTTTCCTCTTTCTTGCTTCTCGCTTCTGCTCTGCCTCCTGGATCGTCCTGGACTCAAAATCAGATGCCCCTTGTCTAATCGTTGTCCTCCAAGTGCTTCAGTTGGCAGCAGTAACCACCCACTCAGCTGGTTGAATGCCAAAATCTTTCAAGGTAGCTTTAAAGCTATCCTTGAACCTTTTCTTGGGTCCTCCACAAGCTCTCTTGCCATCAATCAGCTCTCCATAGATGAGCATTTTCTGGAGCCTGTTGTCTATATGCTCCCTCTAGGCCATATCATCAGCAAGTATGGAATTTCTTTCCACTGCTATGCTGATGACACTCAACTCTACCTCAGGACAGATCCTACCTCGTCTTCAGCTAAACAGCAACAAAACTGAGGCCACACTCAATGACACTCCACATCAGCTCCAATCCTCCCATCACCAGCAACTCACTTTCTTCATCTGTTACTAACCTCAGAGTCTGATTTGACTCCCATTTAACATTTGAACATCATATTCAACATCTCTGTAAAACTGCCTTCTTTCATTTGAAAAACATAGCCAAACTTTGTCCCTTCCTCTCCCTGCCAGATACTGAGAAGCTGGTCCATGCCTTCATCTTCTCCAGGTTAGACTACTGTAATGCGCTTCTCATTGGAATTCCTGGCAGGAACCCCATATCAGACATAAAATCAACAAAAAATAGCCAAAAAAGTTTAAAATATCATAGAAGACTAAAAAACCTCTCAGTGCCAAAACTAGTCAGGACAGATGCCAATGCATGCGTAGACGTGTGCAGGAGGAGGCAAGCTCCAGTACTCTCTAATGATGACTGCAATGAATTCCTTCATCATTTTGTAAATAAGTTAGAGGACTTGGGATCCAAAATCCCCATAAGGTCCTCTCCTGATGAAGACTGCCCTCAGTGCCCTGAGCCATTTATGTCATTCTCCCCAGTTACACTTAATGACTTGGTTAAAATAATAAGCAAATTGAAACAGTCATCATCCTCATCTGAGATTTTACCACTTTCTGTCCTAACTGGGTCTTTAACCACCCTTGATCCTTCATTACTCACCATCATTAACAATTCACTGAGACAAGGCTGTGTTCCTTCCCATTTCAAACATGCTGAGGTAATACCGTTACTTAAAAAACCTATTCTCGATTCTAACTTAGTTGTTAACTGCTCATTGTATTTAGCTGAACGAGAAGCACTACAGGAGAGGATATGTAAGATAGGACGGGACTGGAATTTATTGGGGGTTCTGGGATCAGACGGAGAGGGAGTTAGAACAACCAGGAAGGCTCTATTTAGATTTAAAAATGATACTGGGCTTATAAGAAGAATATAGTTTTCATAGGAACTAGGATAACATAACATGATGCTGCACACTCTTGTACAGTAGGTGGCGGTATGCAACTATAAGCTGTTTGCAATTCACCAGTAAACCAAGAGAAGAAGAACAGACCAGTGCAGGACCGATTGGTAAAGCTGCCGATTATCATGATCCTAGAAACTTTGCCTGGATATTTTGGTGTTCTGTCTTGACCTGAATTTTTGCTTTGCTCCAGGTTAAGCTGCCTGCCTTGTCTGTCTGTGGGTCACCCCGGTTCTGCGCACTGACCTGCCTGCACCACCACCTCACCAACCTGGGTTCCTCTTTCCTCCATTCACGCCACCCCTCAGCCTCCATGGTTGAACTTTGTAAGCCTGGAAATTTTGTCCTTGTCTCAGTTTTGGTCTGGCTTGGATTTACTCCTCTGGACAGCATCCTGGAGCCTATCCCAGCATCTCTGGGCGAGAGGCAGGGTACACCCTGGACAGATAGCCAGTCCATCGCAGGGCCAACACAGAGAGACAGACAATCATTCACTCTTACAGTCATACCTAAGGACAATTTAGAATCCCCAGTTGATGCCAATTAACCTAACCTGCATGTATTTGGCCTGTGGGAGGAAACCAGAGTACCCAGAGTAAACCCACGCAGACACGGGGAGAACATGCAAACTCCACACAGAAGGGTCTTGTGCATCTAACAAATCCATGTCCCCCCCCCCCCCAGCAGGTCTACTCCATCCTCTCCCGATTCCCAGCCGTCCCTTGTCCCATATTGCCATGGATTTCATCACTGGTTTGCCTCCCTCTGATGGTAATAACACCATTCTTACTATTGTTGATTGGTTCTCTAAAGCTGCACATTTTGTCCCTCTGGCTAAGCTCCCTTCTGCTACAGAGACTGCTAACCTGCTGACACTCCATGGTGTCTGTCTTCATGTGATTCCAGTGGACATTGTGTCAGATAGGGGACCGCAGTTCACCTCGCAGGTGTGGCAGGTTTTTTGTAAATCACTGGGTATGTCTGTCAGCCTCACATCGGGATACCATCCAGAGAGTAACGAGCAGTGTGAGCGTGCCAACCAGTCGCTGGAAGCAACCTTACGGTGTGTAACATCTCGCAACCCCACCACCTGGAGCTCTCAGCTGGCGTGGGCTGAGTACGCCCACAATACCACCGTCTCCTCCGCCACCAGGTTCACACCATTTGAGGTCTCCTTGGGATACATGCCACCCATCCTTCTGATGCTGGAACGGGAGGTAGGGGACCCCTCTGTTCAACATCAGATGCGCCGATGTCAACGTATCTGGAGGAAGATGCGGGCTGCCCTGGTGAGGTCTTCTGCCCTTTTCTCAAAGTTCATCAAACGGAGGTCAGCAGAGCCAAATTACGTTGTCGGTCAGCAAGTTTGGCTATCAATTAGGAATTTGTCTTTGAAAACGGAGTCTACAAAACTCTTCTGTCACTTCATTGGTCCCTTCCCCATTGTACAGAAGGTCAACAAGGTTTCATTTCGCCTGAAGCTCCCCAATACTCTGAAGATCCATTCCGTTTTTCATACATCAGAAATCAAACCAGTATCTTCCAGCCCTCTCTGCCCCCCTGCTAAACCCCCACCTCCCCCTAGGGTGATTGATGGCCACACCACTTACACGGTCAGCCGTATCTTCGATGTTCATTGTCGTGCCCAAGGATTCCAATACCTGGTTGACTGGGAAAGATACGGTCCTGAGGCGCGGTCCTGGATTCCACGTTCCCACATTTTTGACCTCAGGATGGTTCGAGCCTTCCACCGGGCCCATCCTGAGAAACTTAGGGGATGCCAGGAGGTGCCCCTTGAGAGGGGGGCACTGTGATGTCTGGTGAGCGAGCCCTCTGGTGGTTCCCAGGTGAGCTGCTGTTAGCCATCCCTTTTCTCTTTTGCAGACCAGGGTGACTCTAATTGGTGACAGATGGCCTAATTGTCTCCACCTGCTCCTGTTTGTGTGAGGAGTTTAAGAAGGAGTGGTGGAGAGCAGACAAGTGTGGAACCAATTGGTAAAGCTGCCGATTATCATGCCCCTAGACACTTTGCCTGGATATTTTGTTGTTTTGTCTCGACCTGAATTTTTGCTCTGCTCCAGGTTAAGCTGCCTGCCTTGTCTGTCTGTGGGTCACCCCGGTTCTGCACACTGACCTGCCTGCACCACCACCTCACCAACCTGGGCTCCTCTTTCCTCCATTCATGCCACCCCTCAGCTTCCATGGTTGAACTCCATAAGTCTGGAAATTTTGTCTGGCTTGGATTTACTCCTTTGGACAGCATCCTCTTGTCTCTGGAGTTCAGTCACAGTGGCTAGTGGTACAGGTGTCTTCAGCCTGAGGTTCCCGGATGCCATCCTGCTGCCCTTTCAGCTGCTGGAGGTGGTTTGTTTGTTTACCTTACCTGCCAGGAGCTGTTCTATCACAGTAAGTTATTCATCTCCCTGCCAAATTGCTCATTGTCCCCTACTTGTCATGGTTCGAGCGCCGATCTCATCCGCGCTCGAGCCATGCATCATCCTCACCGGTTTTGACAGCGGTGTGTACCTTCCGGCTCCCCAAGCCTTTATCGTGACAGTGCTCGGAGGGGCTTCTGGCTGTCAAGTTTGACAGCTGAGCTGCATTTCGGCTCATCAGTGGTCCTCCATTTAAGAGGGCAACTGGGAGCAGAAAGACGCGGCAGTCTCGTCAACGATTCCTTCATGGTCTCACGCATTGACCACCCCACTGCTAGGATTGTAAGTGAGCTTCCTTATTGCCTTATGATCGTCTGCATGTAGTGTAATATGTTTTAGCCCACCGTGGCTCATTATTTTGTGTTTCTTTTGTTCAACAATAAACTGTGCAAACTCACCGGTGTCTTGTGGTGTCTTATGGTGGCTCGCGAGGGCCACCATTTGACAGTAGACTGCCGCCACACTGAGACGCCATTCCCGGTGAGTTTCACCTAAAGTGGATGTTTGTTTTCCCTGTCTGGGTACCTGCACTCTGGGAGGTCATGTCATCTTTCAGGAGCCGCGTTCGGAGCCTGGGCTACGAGCTGGCGGAGGCCCTGGACTACGTAGATGGGACGCTCTTCACCGCTACCCTCTACGACGCTCCCAGCAATGTACGCCGGCACCTGGACTACGCTGAGGTCATCCTTAATCGCCTTCCTCCCTACTTCAACCACCCGGAAGTCATGACGAGGAGGGCTGACATTGCTTCTCAACACGAGTTACTCCGTGGGCTGGAGGGAAACTCTGGCAGGAGGCCAAAGAGGAGGCATCTTCGCTCCTCGTTTCGGGATCCCATTCCTGTCCCCGATCCGGTCCAGGAGTTCGCACCATCCAGGGGTCATCCCCGAATGAGCATGACGTCAGTCGGGAGTCCCCCAGAGAGGTTACAGCTGACAGCACTCTCCATCTGGGACCGAGTGGCTGCAGCTTGCTCCACTGGTCACCCCACACAGATCATAAAGCACGTGATGGCGGCTGTCAGGCTGGTTGAGAGGAATCCTGAGCTGAGTGACTATCCGGAGTACGCTGACTTGCTCGCCTCCGTTTCTGCTCAAGAGCGGACCTCACCTTCGCCTCGACATCAACCAGTAAACATCGGCGCCACGCTCTAAGCAAACCTCAGCAAGAACCCCGTCTGAATCCGTTCCCGGGTCGTTGGAGGAACTCTGCCTCCCAGCCAGCCACCCCTGCTGCGTCACGACAGGAGGGAATTCCCGCAGCCTCTCCCCCCGGGTCACCTGTTTCCACTGTCCCGTCAGCTCATCGTGCCCGGATCATCTCGGCTGTCGCCCCCTCCTCCTCGACGTTATCTCCGGCTGCTGAGAGAGTTTTGAGTCCTGCCCCGGCGAAGCCCGTTAGTGGACCATCGCGAACGGCTCCTCATCGTCCTCTGGGGGGGCCCTCTGTCACCATCCAGCGGGGAAAGAGAGGAACAACGTCTGCTACAGCAGGCACCATCCATCCTCCAGGAAACAGGCAAGTGCAAGTTCATTCTTCTCTTCATAGTTGTGATTTGCCTTGTCTGACTCCTGGGGGCGGAGTTCGGGGTTCGCAGTCCCCCGAGCTCCCACCACCTGCTGTAGCTCTTGTCACTAAACCTGCTGTCTCTATGTCTCCCTCCGCTGAGCGTCATTGGGTTCTCGGAGCTCGCCCTTGGGGGGGAGGTACTGTCATGGTTCGAGCGCCGATCTCGTCCGCACTTGAGCCATGCATCATCCTCACCGGTTTTGACAGCGGTGTGTACCTTCCAGCTCCCCGAGCCTTTATTGTGACAGCGCTCAGAGGGGCTTCCGGCTGTCAAGTTTGACAGCTGAGCTGCATTTCGGCTCATCAGCGGTCCTCCATTTAAGAGGGCAACTGGGAGCGGAAAGACGCGGCAGTCTCGTCAACAATTCCTTCATGGTGGCGCAATTCCTTCAATTCCTTCACGGGCTGCACGGTGGCGCAGTGGTTTAGCACTGTGGCAGCACAGTTTTACCCTTGGCCGGGGGATCGCGGGGATCATGAGGTCGTGGGTTCGATCCCAGCCCCCGACCAACAGTGAGCTGTGTGGAGTTTGCATGTTCTCCCCGTGTTGCGTGGGTTTACTCCAGGATTTCTCCGGTTTCCTCCCGCATACCAAAAACATGTAGGTTTAGGGCGCTCACGCACGCAGTGACCAGCAGCCGGTGGCTTGTCACCAGACTGCAAACCAAGTCTACCTACGGGTACAAATAAGTAACAAAAAAAAAAAAAAAATGGTCTCCCGCATCGACCACTCCACTGCTAGGATCGTAAGTGAGCTTCCTTATTGCCTTATGATCATCTGCATGTAGTGTAATATGTTTTAGCCCAATGTGGCTCATTATTTTGTGTTTCTTTTGTTCAACAATAAAATGTGCAAACTCACCGGTGTCTTGTGGCATCTTATGGCGGCTCGCGAGGGCCACCGCATGACACTACTTGCCAAATTCATCATTTCTCTCTTACCTAGGCTGTCTCCCGGTGGTGAGGTTGAATGACTTGAGGCCACTCATTTTGTACAATAAATCTTGTTAAACCGTTTTGTTATGCCTGGAAACTGGGAGAGACTCACAGAGAGTGGTGCTGCTTTGGAACACAAACTTTATTACATGACATTAAATGATATGCAGTACAGGTCTGCTGCATACTGAGCCAGCCAGGAAACAGGTCCCAAGACGGCGACTCTCTCCTTATATGCGGTTTGGCATGATGATGTCACCATACAGGTGCGTCATCATGCCGATGCTGGTTAACCCCTTGTGGTATCCTAACACCACATTCACTTCCCTTTGGAAAAACAGAACCGCATGCATTACACAAATTGGCCCTCCCCAATTTAGTACTACATAAACAAAAGTAGCTAGGGCTAGCGGGTGGACCACTGCATAGCCCAGTGTGGCTGAGTGGCTTATTCTGCAACTCTCAGCTGGCAGCCATGCCCCTAGCTAAATAGTCCTTTTTTTTTCTGAGGAGGCAGTTCACCTGGGGGGCCCTGAGGTGAGCTTGTGGTAGACGGACCCCTGGAGGCACCAGTTTCAGCAGGCCCAGGTGTCGTCCTGCTGGAGCCGTGGCACGCTCGTTAACAATGGCCCAGCCTAGATCCCATACCAGCTGGGTTGGCTCCAACGCTGTTTCTTGATCCGTGGCAGCTGCTGTCACCTCCCGCAGATGGCTGGCCTGCCATCTCGATCCATCCGCCATCTGAATGGCGGCTGGTCTCTGCTGCGCAGTGATCTTCATATGTGTTGGTGGTGGTGACGATGTTAAGGTCAACTGTGAGCCCGGTTGCTTGGTCCACGGATCTGAACCCAGTTCATCACTGTGAGTGGCACTTTGTATAGCTGCATTCAGCATTGTGGTTGTGATGGTGTGGCACTCACATTTGTTACGGAGCGTCCACCAAGCTGTGGTGGTTCTATTACATCCTATTGGCTCATGGACTCTTCATCCTGCGTCTCAGCGGCAGCTCCTGGAGGTTGATGCCAGTCGTGGATTCGGAAGATGTCTGGTGGGTCTGCTGTGCTTTGCTTAGTCACAGACTCTTCATCCAATAGCTTGGCAACAGCTCTTGCAGGCTGGTGCTGTGTGTGGATTCGGAAGAAGTCTGGTTCCTTTTCTCTTTCACCTGGTGCTGGTTGAGGTCGGGGTGATGTCTCGCTGTTATCAGTAACAGGATGTGAGTCGGACTGTCTTTGTTCACCAGAGTCCCCTTTCTCCACAAACTCCCTCTCCTGTGGCTATACGGTGGCTGTCTGAAGCTCATGCCTGGCAAGGATCGGAGGCGAGAAGAAGGCAATTCTTTGGGCTATGTTGGTGGTGCCATTGTAATATTTCTCTATCAAAGACACATATTCGCCGAATGAGTACACTTGACCCAGAACACGGAGCATGCGCCGTCCTTCTTCGCCTAGACTGAGAACCAGTACGCTCTTCAGCTTCTCGTCATCAGCGTCACTCAGACCAACCGTGTCAATACAATTTTTAAACATGTCGACCCAGCAGCGCCATGGGACGAACGGCTCACCTGGGGTCTCCAGAAACAGCTGTGGTGGCCTCACACATGCCTCCATGGTTTAACTGGACTACTGATGGAAATTAGTGAGAATGCTATAATCTGGTACAGAGCATCTTTACCCTGTGTTTAATGTTTTTTCTGTACATGGTCCCTGACAAATAAACCAATAAACTAAATTCTCGTTGCCAAATGTGATGTCTGGAAACCCGGAGAGACTCACAGAGAGTGGTGCTGCTGGGAGGTTTGGATCTATCTTTTGTCGCTATTTGCACTACAGGTAGCATTATTGTACATAAACGGCTGTTGTTGTTTTTCCCAGCCTTATTCCTTTTTTTATATTGTGCACACCACTGAAGAGAGAGAGAGAGAGAGAAATGCCATTTCAATTCCCCTGTATGTCCTGTACATACAGTAGTACTGACAAATAAAATCTTTGAATCTTTAGAACACCAACATTATTACATGACATTAAATGATATACAGTACAGGTCTGCTGCATACTGAGTCAGCTGGGAAACAGGCCTTAAGATGGCGACTCTCTCCTTATATGCGGTTCGGCATGATGACGTCACTGTACGGCTGCGTTGTCACGTCGATGCTGGTTAACCCCTTGTGGTATCCTAATACCACATTTGTTGGTCTCTCTCCCTTTGTGGCTGTTCTCCCACCTGGGTCCTAGCATTAGTAATCATGACGGTCTACTGGTAATTAGATGGCGGGGGGCAAAGCGTAAAAAAAAAACAATCCGCTGAGAGAAACTAACAAACACTGGTGTATGGCGGAAAATCTGATGGAAAAGTCCACTGATGACCATCAAAACAGGGCCCTGTGTCTCCCAGCTGGCTTGGGAACACTTTAGTATCCTCTCTGAAGAGCTAGACCAGGTGGATGGGGAGAAGGAAGTCTGGGCTTCTCTGTTTGAACTGATGCCTTCGAGACCTGAACCTCTGGAAAAGTGGATGGATGGATGGGAAAACGAGAGGATTTTGCAGAAATATGAAAAAATACAAACAAGGTTTTATTTGGAAATACAAGCTTTCTCTCAAGAAGTAGAAGTCCTGAGTTTCAACAGTTTATTGAATGGACGGATTTTTGTTACCATTTCCTCTACCCGAGATTTTAGTTTTCCTGAACATGTTTTATAAGCTAAAGATTTTTAAAAAGGATCCTCTAGCATGTGCATCCGTCTTCTCATTTACGCAAGTAACTTTATCACAGCATTGCCCTTTAGGGATTAGCTTTATTGCAGGATTTTTTTTTTACTCAAACAAATTTTTGAAGTAAAAACAACCCCTTTTGTCCAAGTATACTCAATTGTTCTCTTTGAGATACTTTTGATTTCACCGACTTTGTCATGTTGGGCTGCCTCTCCGAAGCAGCAGAGAGAGAGACAAATTCACGTGCAGGTTACACCACAGACATATTTATTAAAGAAACTAACAAACTAATGAAGAACTAATCAAGAAACTAACTAACAAACTAATCAAGAAAGCTAGTTCTGTCCTGGGGCAACGCCTTGACCCAGTGGAGGAGATAGGAGAGAGAAGGATGGTGGCTAAACTGTCGTCTCTGCTGGAGTCCGAGCCCCACCCTATGCAGGACATACTGAACGCACTGAGGAGCTCATTTAGCAGCAGACTACATCATCCTGGGTGCGCGGCCGAGAGGTTTTTCAGGTCCTTCCTACCTACGGCTGTCAGACTGCATAACCTAAGCAGGGCTGCTCGCAGAGATAGCAAAAAAACGTGACGACCTAATAGTATTGAATACAAAAGACGGAATAGACTTACACAAATGGTCCCCTCCAGTATACAACTAGGAAAATATCAGTCGCTACGGAGGGTGACAATATGTATGGGTACATATTCACACCATGTAGGGTAACTAAATAGACGGTTATGCTGTTTATTCCATCTAGCTACAATGCTCCGCACTGTGTATATATATTTATGTGTACATATATATATTCACTGCTCTTATTTTTCTTATCTTTTTAATTATTGCTCTGAGTGTTTGCTATCCCTGTGCTGTTGCAATCTTGGAATTTCCCCATTGTGGGACTAATAAAGGCTTATCTTATCTTATCTTAAAAATACTGCTGATGTTGGATGTCTCGCCGCTCGTCCACTTCTACTGGTGTGGGAACGGCGCACCGGAGACATCGTGAGCTCCAGCCAGGTTGGTGAAAAACGCACAAAAAAAAATGAAAAAAAAAATGCCTGGGTGTAACCTGCTGAATCCTCTTGGGCTGGATTATTCTGTCATGTTGGGCTACCTCTCCGAGGCAGCAGAGAGAGAGACAGATTCACGTGCAGGTTACACCACAGACAAATTTGTTAAAGAAAGAATAACAGTCCCCAAAAATAGTGCTGACCTACAAAAATGCTAGAGATAAACTTACTGATGAGCATGATGAGATGTGACAGAGGAAACTACTGTAGGGAACAAAACATGACAAACAATAATCCAGCAGTGGGTGACAAAACAACAGCAGAATAAATACATGAACTAGTGGTGCAGTGATGAGGTGCACCTGAGCAAGGGAGCAGAGAAAGTAATCACAGACGAGAGTAATCAGCTGACTGTCAAGAGTGGGAGGTGTGTTCTGGCTCGCAGACTGACAGGCCCGCCCACACCAAGTGCAGACTAAACGAGCTGCCTGACAGCCTGTCAGTCAGAGAACCATAACACACAACAAACTCAGAACTAGACTGGAAATAAATAGTAAGTAATACATGGCATGAAAAAGCAAACTAAGCAGTAACACAGAACAATGAAACTCAAAAGGCAAAACAATACACTGTGGAGGAACAAAATAGGTTCAGGCGAGACACGGCGAGCTGAAGGTTTCAGAGTTTTTAGTCCTCCATCATCATGAGACACACAGTAGCGCTGTGCTGTGTGTGTGCTGTTGTGAGTGCGCTATGTGAGGCATGAAAAGTCAGCTCTTTTATACAGACAAGAGAGAGTGCATGGCACATTTACATATTGATATACATATCAGTCAATACATATCAATCACATGATTAACTGGCGCCGGAATTCCTCTCCTTACTCCAGGGATGCATAACAATAGTCATTGTTCTGGTTGTCCCCCTAGGGCTCTCTGTTCATATGCAATCCCTGCTGAGCGTGAATATTATCAGTCTGCATTGTGGTGGGTGCCCACACAGCTCCCCCCAGAAAGGTCAGAAGGGGCTGTGACCCCCCCGTCGTTTGGCTCCAGCTCCGGTAGAAATGTCGGAGGGCATGTCAGTCCTTGGGGGATGGGGGAGGGGTGGAAAGGGCGGTGTGCTCTGCTTCGAGTTCCAGCACGTTGAACGGCCGTGGATCGTAGGCGCACGGGCCAATGTGTTTCGTGCATAATGGAACAAGACGGCGATCGGTCGGCTTAGGGAATGAGGTGCGGAAAAAGCTCTGTGCAGGAAGAGGGGGAGGGGGTGGGAGTAAGCGAGTGCCGGCCCGGGACGTCAAAAGTGTCTGGGCCACGCAAAAATTGCGTGTGGATCCACAATGCCGAGGGGCTTTCCCGTTAAGACTGGCGGAGGTTCACACCGGCTGTGAAAAAAAAAAAAATTATATCTCTGATTTCTCTCACGGCACGATCCAGCGAGGATGTGGGGAAAGCGAACGGCCAAATTCTCCAAGGATGCGTAGTGGCTGTGATAAACTGAAGCTGTGTCAGGGACTCGGCAGTTTGATTTTAGGTGCGGGAAGCAGCCCTAAAGTCATCGGGGAAAGCAATCGGCTAAATTCCCCTTGTGCGCCGTGGCTGGAAACCCATACAGTCCTGTGTGGGGGCTGCATGTCCACTCCAGGTGCGCGAGCATCCCTGAAGGTTCCAAGGGTGGTGATTGGCCATTTTTCTCGGGCATGTGCAGTGGCGGAGGACGAATGTATCAGTCTGTGGAGCCGGTTTTGTCTCGTGCGTGGCGCGCGCTTGGCGCAGTGACCACTTAGCTGAAAGTTGCGCTGTCCTCGTAATCCTACAGCGTGCGCGCGTGGCTTCTGTGCACGGAAGGTCCGTTGTCGAGAGGTGAGTCAGGGTCAGGGAGCTTGATGGAAATCAACGCAGTCGGCGCTGATGGTCTTCCCTGTTCAGGCTGTTTCTGTGCATTGCTTGTGCCGCTGATCCTCGTGCGTCTCGGTCCCAGCGCTGCATTCTCTGTCTGGCCCTGGAGGTCACCATCGTGGAGAGAGGACAAGGCGCGTGCGCTCCCGTGTGGATGCGAAGGATGTAGGCGATCCCCGGTCTCTGGAATCCACAGAGTGGTGAGAGGGAGAAAATGGTCATTCTCCCTCGTCAGGTCACCAGTGTGGAGGTAAAAGATCAGGCGAGGGGCGCACCATGACATGTGCTGAGGTTTTCCGTCCGGGTCGTCTCCGGGGTGTTCGCTTCGTGTTCCATTCTTCGTCAAGGGTCACCAGTGTGGAGGAACAAAATAGATTCAGGCAAGACACGGCGAACTGAAGGTTTCAGAGTTTTTATTCCTCCATCATCATGGGACACACAGTAGCGCTGTGTTGTGTGTGTGCTGTTGTGAGTGCACTATGTGACGCATGTAAAGTCAGCTCTTTTATACAGACAAGAGAGAATGCATGGCACATTTACATATCGATATACATATCAGTCAATACATATCAATCGCGTGATTAACTGGCGCCGGAATTCCTCTCCTTACTCCAGGGATGTATAACAATAGTCATTGTTCTGGTTGTCCCCCTAGGGCTCTCTGTTCGTATGCAATCCCTGCTGAGTGTGAATATTATCAGTCTGCATTGTGCTGGGTGCCCACACGTGTGCTGGGTGCCCACAACACAAATGAATATGGAAACAAAAAACCCAAGAGACTGATCCTGAGAAAACCTTGGCTCAGAACCAAATACAAAATACACAGATGAATAAGACACACGGAGGAGAGTCATGGAACCGAGCCAGAAGAACAAACCGGCTCGGTTCATGACAGAGCCCCCCTCTCAAGGGGTGGATCCAGACACCCAGTGTACCATCAAAAGGAAAAAAAAGAAAACCTGCCCCCCTCCTCCCCCCAGCAGGAACAGCAAACATCAAACCAGAGCAGGAGGTAGGGGCAAACGGGTCAGGAGGAAACAAAAAAACCAACCCCACTCAGGGCCCACAACAGAAAAACACCATAACCCCCCCCCCACACACAAGTCCAAAGACAAGGAGGCTCAGGAGGCCGCCCCAAGTCCCGGGCCCAGAAGACGACCCGACGGACAGAGTCCGATGGCCTGCCGGAGGACATGGGCCACCTGGCCCAGAGACTCAGCCCCTCAGGTGGCCGGCCAGTGCATTTGAGCCACCAGGACTGGAGGAGTGAAGCAGGAGGCGGTTCTCCCACCAGAAGGCTCAATGGCTGGAAGTCGGATCGGAGGAGGGGAACCCCACGACAACTGGTGGCGGAGGAAGGGGGGCCGCGACGGTGTCTAGCAGAGGAGTGAAGGCCCTGGTGTCCTCAGGCAGACTGGCAGCACCCTCGGTGGTCCCAGCTTGGGACACAGCTGCACCCTGGTGGTCCCGGCTTGGGACACAGCTGCACCCTCTGTGGGCTCCGGCTGGGCCATGGCTGCACCCATGGTGAGACCCGGCTGGGTCAGTGCTACACCCTCGGTGGACCCCGGCTGGGTCAGCGTTGCACCCACGGTGGAACCCGGGCTGGAGTGTAGCGCCCATGACGGGTCCATGCCAGAGCACAGCACCCACGTCGGCCTTACACTGGGGTGCAGCCCCCACGAGAGTCCCAGGCCTGGACGCCACACCCATGGAGACTCAGCCTGTGGAGGAACCCACACAACAGCCTCAGGCAGAAGGGGAGCTGGATCTGGGACGACCTCAGTGGGGGAAGCAGGACCAGAGGCAACCTCCAGCGGCGGGTCTGGATCCTCGGATACGTCCGGCGGCGCAAAAAATCTCTCCGGCGACCCTGGGAGAGGACTCAGACAAAGAGCAAACAGAAAAGAGGTCAGGGTAAAATTGAAAGGAGAAAGACTAAAGAAAGCACTTGCCTTAGCTCGAGCTCCACCGCCGTCCAGGACTCCGTCGATCCGGTAGATGACGTCTCGGGTCCGGTCTGCTAGAGGCCCAGGTCTGGTGCTGACTCTGCTGCGGTGGTCTCCTCAGCAGGTGAGATGGTGGTTAATGCAGTCTTTTCGGCACCAGTCGGAGTGATCCACACAGGAGGCTCTTCCGGCGTGACGGCTGGGGTCTGGCTCACCATTGGCGCCAGAAGTGGATCCTCCAGGGTCTCAGGCTCCTCCTTCATCCAGCAGTTTAGGTCTGGGGCTGGTGGACACTCAAAAGGGAAAGGAGGAGACATGGGATGGACTGGTGAGAGGAGAGTGACTGCAGCAGGTGGCGAGACCTCTGGGGACTGCACACCCAGAGACTCTCTACCAGGGGTCAGGCAAGATATTTCAACAGTATTAGAAGAAAAAAGGGAGGGAACTTGCCTGTTCGCCTGGTTGACGATGTTTCCTGCTGCAGCTGGCAAGGAGTCGTCCTCCGTGGCTGGAAAGGCTCTGGACACCCCTGGGGACTGTTGAGGAGCCGCCCCTGCAACCACGGGAAAGGGAGTAGCTGGTGATGAAATCAAACACCCCCTGACAGTCAAAGGAAACCCCAAGGAAGAAGGCCTCACAGCGGAAGTGGAGGGAGGTTGGACAGGTGGAGCTGCCAATGAGGAAAACAAAGAGCGAAGGTCCGCTGCGGGGATAGCCGCTGTTAGGATTATTTTCAGTATAATTATTCTGAGTCAAAAATCAGGCAGAATATTTAAATATAAATAAATTTATCACTCATGGCCAATGAGGGAGAAGTCACAGAGTGTAGACCTCAGTCCACTCACACACTGAACTTCTCAGTTAGGTCACACTCCAGTCAAACTTTTAAAGCTATCTTATCCTTGGGGAGTGAGAGAGATTGTCCAAAAGACGAACAGTCCTGTCCTAGAGACTGCAAAGTGCTCAGTCCTTATCAAATGTTCCCAGGAAGCATAGAGTCAGTACATCTCTCTTTCCTACAGAAACTGGACATGATGAATTGAAAACAGCTGTGTCTTAACGGATATCTGAACACTCACACCACACTCACTCACAAACTGAATGAATGAATGAATGAATGAATGAATGAATGAATGAATGAATGAATTTATTTCGGATAGTACAGTACAGGTTAAAAGAAGCTGAATAATGTAACAACAAGGTCAAATTAGACAATGACTCCTCTGATTATATAATTCAACGTAAGTTATCCGAAATGGGTGATGGCTGAAGCCGCAGCTTATATTGCCCACCCATATTCCATCCAAGAATTCAAAAGAGAAAAAGAGAAAACAGACAAGAGCGATTACAATTCAAAACAAAGCTAAGACAAAATGAGAAAAAAAAACTAAGCTAAGCTAAGTTAAGCGATTACTTTTCAAAAACAAATCTAAGACAAAATGTGACAGAAAAAAAAAAAAAACTAAGCTACAACACAACACAGGCTGGATATGGCAATCCTTATGTGATTTTACATGTCGTCTTGTATATATGTTTGGAGTATTTCTTCCTTTAGTTTTTGTCTAAATTGTCCAAGCGTTGTACATGATTTTAATTCAGGTCCAAAATCGTTACATAATCTGACTCCTTGCACTGAAATACAGTGTTGTTTGGTGGTTGTTCTCATTGTAGGCTTTTGAAATATACATGTTCCTCTGAAGTGATATCGTTTCTCCCTTATTTGGAACAACTTTTGGATATTTGCGGGCAGTGATAAATTCTTCACTTTAAACATTATTATTGCAGTTTTAAAGTCAACCAGATCTTTCAACTTGAGAGTTTTTTGTTTAAGAAAAAGTGGGTTTGTTGGTTCCCTGTAAGCTGCTTTGTTTATTATTCTAATAGCTCTCTTTCGAAGCATAAAGAGTGGATATATGTTTGTTTTATATGTATTTCCCCATACTTCATTACAATATGTCATGTATGGGAGTAATAATGAATGATACAAGGTGTATAGTGTGGGTTGATTCAGCAAATATTTCACTCTGTGTAATATTGCAATTGATTTGGATACTTTACCTTTAATATAATTAATATGTGACTTCCAACACAGTTTATTATCAATTATTACTCCAAGAAATTTAGTTTCAGATACCCTTTCAATCTCTACACCATTTACACTGAGTTTAGGTACTGGGATGTTGTGATGGTTGTTAAAGACTATAAATTTTGTCTTACTTAAATTGAGCGTTAATTTGTTTGAATCAAACCACAGTTTAAGCTTTCCTAATTTCTTTCCGAGTGTATCCAGAAGTTGTTCCAAATTGTTTCCACTGCATAATAGATTAGTGTCATCGGCAAACAATATTAAGTCCATTTTTTTCTGAAACTTTACATATATCATTTATATACATATTGAATAATAATGGTCCCAAAACTGAACCCTGTGGGACTCCACAGGTAACCTTCAGTAACTGTGAGTTTTTGTTGTTAACACATACATACTGATATCTATTCTTTAAGTAACTACTTAACCAGGACAGTGCTACCCCTCTAATACCACAATTTTGTAGTTTCTTTAATAATAGATTATGATCTACTGTATCAAATGCTTTTTTAAGATCCAGGAATACTCCAACTGAATACTCTTTATTTTCGATGGCTGTTGATATTTTTTCTGTAAATTCCATTAGGGCATATGCAGTTGTCCTCTTGTGTCTGAACCCATATTGCTGCTCACACAATAAATTATTCTTCAGTATGAAGTTGTCAATTCTCTCATAGAATATTTTTTCAAGTATCTTGGAAAATTGTGGTAATAGTGAAATTGGTCTATAGTTTGAGAGTTCCCCTCTGTCGCCCGTCTTGTATATCGGAATTACTTTAGCTGTTTTCATTGCATTGGGAAATATACCTGTTTGGAGAGACAGGTTACAGATATACGTCAGTGGTTTTACTAGGCATTCAATAACAGTTTTGACTAGGAGCATGTCAATACCATCAGAGTCCGTAGATGTTTTACTTTTGAACGATTTAACAATTTCAATGACCTCTCTTTCGTCTGTGTTCTTTATGAAGGTGGAGTCTTTTACAGCAGTGTTATTGCATATTGTATCACCTGTAGGCACCGTGGTGGGTATTTCTTGAGCCAAATTAGGTCCAGTGTTAACAAAAAAATTATTAAATTCATCTGCAGGTGAAGCTATATTCACACTCTGAGTTGTTTTATTATTTTTTGGAATATTGGTTGGGTTGCTTGTATTTCTGCTTTTATTTCCAAGGATACTGTTGAGTATTGTCCATGTATTTTTAATATTGTCTTTGTTTTTCTCCAGTTCTTTACTGTAATAGTCTCTTTTACTACATCTTATTATATATGTTAACTTATTTTTGTATGTTTTATACCGCTGCTCTGCTTCTTTTGTCCTTTTCTTTAGGAAAGCTTTATATAATAAATTTTTCTTTTTACACACCTTTTGTAGTCCTTTGGTTAACCATGGCTTATCAGTAAATTTATGTTTAAGCTTTTTTTTTACTAATGGGCAGTTTTTTTCATAAAGAGTGGTTACAATGTTTATAAATGTGTCATAGGCTTCATTTACATCTGATACATAGACTTCTGTCCAGTCTTGCTTCAGCAAGTCCTCTTTAAAAGAACTGATTGCATTTGGTGATTTGTATCTGAACGATTTTGAAATTTTTTCTGTGTTGGCCCCGGTGTGGCCATGGATAAGTGCAAAGGTTGGCAAGTGGTCAGTTATATCATTTATCAATAATCCACTTTCTATTTTCTTATCAATAACGTTGACAAACAGGTTGTCAATAAGTGTAGCAGTGTGAACTGTGATTCTACTGGGATGTGCTATTGTGGGATATAGACCCATGCTGTACATAGAGTTCATGAACTCTGTAACTACATTTTGTTGATGTGGATTCAGTGAATCAATATTGAAATCTCCACAAATTGCTACCATTTTCTTACTAGTAATATTATTGTACAGCTCAACTAATTTATCTCTGAATGTCTCAATGCAAGTTCCCGGCGTTCTATATATACAACTTATAATTAGATTTTTTGTTTTATCTTGGTCAATCTCAACAGTGACACATTCCAAGATCCCTGGTAGTGCAAAGGACATTCCATTTACAAGCTTACACCTATACAGGTCATCAATATACAGTGCAACACCACCACCCTTTTTTTGAGATCTGTTAATATGAAACATCTGATATCCCTCTATTGCCATCAGGGGAGCCTGCTCTTCATTAAGCCAAGTTTCAGAGACTGCAATAGCTGTAAATTTTCTGTCTAGCTGTTTTAAATAGTCCTGAATCTGTGGAAAGTTTTTGTTAAGACTTCTGCTGTTGAAGTGTATTATTGACAGTTTACCATCTAATTGCACTTGACTTTTGAATTGCTTTTCAGTGTAATATTCACAATGGTTATGAATATTATTGAAAAAGTGGTTATCAGGATCAATATCATTCTCCATCTCTTGTGGTTTATGTTCAGCATAATGGCATATTTTCAGAGTTTGAGTTTCCTCACTCTGTGTCAAATGACTTCCTCCAACTGGGGATAATTGGTGTCTACTCGAGTCGGTCATAAGTTTTTGTTTGTTTTTGCTTATTTTTTTTTAGAGTACTTTGGCATGGTGTATCAAAAGAATTATTCTTACCGTGTGTGTGAATATGGATTATCATTGACTCAAAATTTTCTTAATCAGTGTTCATCTGTATTTATCTAAGCCAGTAGCATCTCTGATCATTATACTCTTTGCTTGCTCAGGTGTTCCATTTAGTTTAATCCAAATTCTACAATTTCTTGTCCAGGTTGCCTGTATCTTATTTTGTCTTTTCAGCATTCGTGCCTGCCATGCTATTTCAGCGTTTGTTTTTGTCAGATGTTCATTTAGGTAAACTTGTGTTCCCCGTAGCTTTCTGGCCTGCCTCAGTATGTCATTCTTTACCCTTCTGTTCACAAAGCGCATCACAATTGATTTCTTTGTTTTGTTATCTTTCTCCGGTAAAGCACAACAGGCTGAAATTGCATTAGCTTCTACCTTAATATCTCTATTATTAAGGAACTGAAGTACCTGATTTTCTAGGGAGACTGATTCACTCATGGGAGCATCCTCACCACTCAGTCCTGTTGTGGCATGGGCGTATGACTGATATCTGATGTCTAGTCCACTTATAACTAGGTCATCCATACGAGAACCTTGTTCAAGATCCTCGACGCGTTGCTCCAGGCCCTTAATTTTTTTGTCTTTTTCTTGAATTATTAATTGTAGGGCTTGTACATCTTCTGTTAGGCCTATTATTTTGGCCTGCTGGCTAGTCAATTTGGCCAATTCTTCTGACACAAAGTTCAGAGATTTTTTGATCTCTTCCATTTCGTCTTTCTTTGGTGGCATTTTACTGACCTGTGGATAGTAAAAACAGTGAATCCGGCTGGGCCTCAGCTAGCCCCGCCGCTGCTGGTCCCTCTGCTCACCGCTGCCGCAACCGAGCTCCTGTACAGCTCCTCCGCCAAGTCACGCCGTACACCGCCGGTGCAGCCGAGCTCCGCTGATCACAGCCGCTGATCACCGCCGCCTGCCGCCGTCTGCCTGGGTGGTACCTTTGCTAGGCCCCGTCACCAACCGCCGTCAGTCTGGTTGTTCCTCCGCTGGGTCCAGGTGGCCCCCGTCTCTCACCAACGCTGTGCCCGAGCTCCGATCCGGCTCGCGCTCAGCTGCCGCCTCGGTTAGTTCCTCCGGTAAGTCCTCACCGGGGGCTGAGTCGCTTCGTGTTGGAGTTAGGTGGCACAACTGGGCCAGCGTTAAGCTAACTAGCGTTAACTAGCATTAGCGTTAGCTTAGCGATCGCTTCGGGTAGCAGCAGCAGCTCTACCCGATTAAAGGGGTATTCCAGCAGTTTTCTTACGGAGGTGGAAATTCGGCCCGTGGGTGTCCGTCACGAGCGCCGATCGCTGTAGGTTAGTTATTTTTTTAATGGCAAAATCAGTGACTTAGTCTCAGCACTGAAAAAGTGTGACCATCCCGGTCGCCATCTTGTCTGTGCCATCCAACTGGACATTCTTATTAGAACTATATAATTGATAACTCATGCATACAGTCTGGGGCCCACATGAAATGCACATATAAGCATCAGACATGAAAATATAAAAGACATGGAATAATATAAGAATAACAGAACAATAATATGGAATTTTTCTATTATATCCCACCTTGATGCTTAATAAAGCATCACAATTAAAAGAAAAAACACAAAAGAAATAATCAGACAAAGTCATAAAAGAAAAGTAGATTGAATAATGAATAATGATATAAGGATATATATGTGAGGATGTACATGTTATGTGTCTTTGCAGACTAGCAGCAATTCTGTGAGGTAGTTTAAACTAAAACAAAGCTATAAAATGTGTAGCAATAAAAGTGAATATGTGTAATGATAAGTGTAAATGTGATTGAAATCAATTAATCTGTGTAAAATAAGAATGTAGTGATTAATGATATAATAAGTGTAATTTGATAGAAACAGTAATGTGAGAATGACATGGAAAAACTCAAAACAGACTAAGACAATTTTTCAAACTTCACACACCTTAGGCTAGTATCACCCCTTTACCATCCTTATCATCTGCAGCAATTGCATCAAGACATATCACTAAGTTTACATGAACCAGCCTCATCATCATATTACAGACACAAGGACTGACACAGGAAATAAGGAAAAATTTACAAATGACTGTAGCCTATAATTAAGTGTTTCAGTCCATAAGGTGTTCTTGCCCACTCTCACCCAAGGAAACAATGAATGAAGAACTCTCACTCCTGTGCTTTCCATCTGAAATTGCTCTGGTACATCCGTGCCCCAAATGGCATCATGTGGCAAAAGGGTAGCATCCTATGGTAAGAAAGCATCTCTCTACACCCTGCCCACCTGGCCTGCCGACATAATGAGGGTACGATCAGTCGCCAAAACGGGGCACACAACCCTGCCCAATTCCTGACCAGGTGTGGGTACACCTACTGACCACATGACCACCATCCCCCTGTACTGACAATGTAGCTCTTCAGGATAACACTTGCTCGCTTCGTTGGTCAAGCAGGTGGCAGTACAGGGGAGAGATGCATTGTAAGCCGCTGCACACTTAGAGAGTGGTAAGCTGCCCAGGAGAAGTGCCCTGATGAAATTAACCTTGCCTTCGCAAAGTAAGGAGTGTCATCACATTTCCGATCAGTGGAGTGGCAAGTGTTGTGACAGGTGTGATTCAAAGCAGTGTTTGCTGTGTTATTTCTGTATATCTTAAGAAACAGACAGCCTGTTATTTTAGCCTGTTATTTTAGACAGCCTGGATTATTTTAGCAGTAGCAGATAATTTGTCCAGTTGATAGTGGCATTAAAAAACAAACATAACAATTCGAACAATTAGCTGATTTAACTGTGTGATTAACATATCTTCACCGGACATTGTCAGCATAAACAAGATCATAATGACCTGGAGCTTTCAGCCAGTCATGGTGAGTGTGTAATAAATCTTGCTCTACAGTGTATAGGCTTTGGAGCAGCTAAGAAAAACCAAAACAAAAGTGTTACTACGAGAATGATGAGGATGAAAAGGCAACAACACCAACCGCCTTCAGTTTTCAACCTTCTTTCCCTTGCATTTTTGCCCCTCTATGATAAACAAACAGTTGTTTCACTATGTAAAACCGTTACTGGATGCCAGGGGGCGCCGTCAGCTGACACTTGTATAGAGAAACAGTTAAACAGTCACTTGCTGAGGATTTTTTTTTAAATGAGTTCATAGTGTGTAGTAAACAGTCTCTTGCTGAAGGTTCCAAGTGGAGTAAAGCGTTAGCTGCACCCAAGAGTCATGTCCTTCACCTTTCACAGCTGTTGGTGTTGCCTGGATAACCTCTGTGTTTTCCTTGCGAGGGAGTATTGGTCCAGTTTTTGTCCAATGGTTTGGCCAAAAGATGGGTGCACCTCCCACGGTTCCTTGGTCACATGGTCCCTCCTGGGAAGGGCAGCATGGAAAACATCTCTGTCAGTTGACATTCTTTACATGTAATCAACCAAAAACCCTTCCTCATCACCTAAGTTAGATGGCTTTGATAGTAGGGCTTGCCATTCATAACTTTCCTATTTTTCTTTGTCACCATTTTCCTAAGCCCTCTTTCATAATCCTATTTGTGCATTATGTTAATCCTATAGATTGTTGATGGTAAGCTAAGTGGTTTCTTAGGTAAATGTTGAGTACTGTACCTAAATGTGATATGATTTGATTTACAAAGTGTATTCCATTAAATGTATTCCATTATCTAAGTAAATCATTTCTATTTTCAATCTTGATATTTTTTCAGTTAAGGGTTTTCAGTGCTACCATAGCACTATTTGGATTAGTGCAAGGGAAGGCTTTTGTCTATTTAGTAAATATGTCAATAATCACTAAACAACATTTTGCCTTCACACTTATTTAACTCAATGAAATCCGTGCAAAGGTTTTGAAAAGAAATACGTCTATGCAGGGAAGGTCAAATAATTTTTGCTTTAAGTTCCCTTAAGCATTGTTTTCTTCTTACAAAGTTGAGTAAAAATTTGTTTTGTCTTTGTAGTAACTTTTAAATTGAGTCCCACAGTAAGCTTTATCAGCATAAATTGGACTTTCCTTAGAAATTTGGAACTTTTCCCATAAATTTGCATGTCTTTTCTTTTTCCTTATTACTTTTTTTTTTATAAATATATTTTTCCTTCCTTTATGTGTTTCCTTTTTTTTTTAATTTTACTGTATTTCTCATAAAGTCTAAGGACCTTTACCCACAATGATCTGCAAATATTTTTTCATCACATAATTTTGTTAAATACCTGCAAATTTGTTGATGTAAATTTAACTTCCTATTGAATGTTGTGACTCCATTACCAAGCTGTTTCACCTATATTTTTTCTTTCCTACATTATTGATCATTCTTATTCATTATCTGTTTTTTTTTTGAGGATTTTTTCTAATTAATTATTGTGGTGTGCTTCCCCCCCCCCCCCAATGCATGGAGATCCCCATGCTTCAAAGTGGTGCCTTACTTAAACAGTGTGATAGTTTTTTACTTCTTTTTTGTTAGGAAATGTTTTGTCAGGCAAGTGTTTTCCATAGATACAGTCTGTGCCATTAATATGTGTGGCACATTTACATATGGCTAATTTAGATGAAATTTTGTGAGTAGTGTAACACCCTTAAAATGAGGTTTCTGTAATCATGCCTCTTTTTGTGTCTTCCCTTGGCCTAATTTGCAAATGTCAGTTGCAACAACTAACCCAGCTGTCTATGCAGATTTAAAGCGTACCTGTGGTGGTCGTGAAAAAAAGATATTATATTGAGCCCCTGTCTCACGTTCTAGTTCAAGTTTAAGTTGAAATTCATGTTCAAAGCAATTTGATATAAATCCATTGCTGATGTGCTGGTTCAGCTATGTCAGCAAAACATGAGTGCAGCCATACTAGTGGCTACATGGCCTGCCAGGACGCTTCCTGTGATGTAATTTTGTTGGCACCGTGATCTGGATCAGTATTGGCTGAGCCTGCAGTGCCCGGATGAGCAGTGGCTTTCGGGATATTCAAATTCAAATTGAAACGTTTATTTCAAACTCAGGGTTCATATTAAATGCAGAACTAAAACGAGTATAAATAAATGCTTAAATTCAGCGGGTCGTCTCGTCTGATCTGAGTTCGTAACGGCCGCTAGACGGCAGGTGATTCTAAAACTATGCGATCTGGATCAATATTGGCTGAGCCTGGAGTACCCGGATGTGCAGTGGCTTTCAGGATATTCAAATTCAAACGTTTATTTCAAACTCAGGGTTCATATTAATTGCAGAACTAAAACGAGTAGAAAATAAATAAATAAATGCTTAAATTCAGCGGGCCGTCTCGTCTGATCTGAGTTCGTAACGGCCGCTAGACGGCAGATGATTCTAAAACTATGCGATCTGGATCAATATTGGCTGAGCCTGGAGTGCCCGGATGTGCAGTGGCTTTCGGGATATTCAAATTCAAATTCAAACGTTTATTTCAAACTCAGGGTTCATATTAAATGCAGAACTAAAACGAGTAGAAAATAAATAAATAAATGCTTAAATTCAGCGGGTCGTCTCGTCTGATCTGAGCTCGTAACGGCCGAAAGACGGCAGATTATTCGGCTCCTCCCTCGCCGCTATACAGAGCAGCAGACACTCGGCGCTCTTGTAAAAACAAAAACATACAATGCAATATGGATATCGCAACATGGCGGAATGTAAAGCCTTTGGATGTCTCAATAATAAGCAAAAAAACAAAGATAAACACTTCTTTTGTGTACCCAAACCCAGCTCACCTTGTCAGAAGATCAGAGCGGAAAAGTGATCTCGGAACAGGGCACAGACGAATCCTTTCAGACGAAATTGCGTTGTGTGTGAGGACCACTTCGTCACTTTAACCCTCAGAAGACCTTTCTGGCTCAAACCTGTAGCCATGTTGGACGAATTCTTCCCCAGAGTCCGACAATTCAGCCATAATAGAATAAAAACACTCACAAAAGCACCCTAGTCTCTCATACAGGCGGAGCATTGACTGTTGAGTATCAACGAAGTGATGTCACATCTGCATGTGTCATGGCTGCGCTCAGAGTTTTCATTGGCTGGCCATGCCTGCGGTCGTATTTGCATATTTCTCTGGTGGTATTTGGCTGGCAATAATTATTTAACCAAATAACGAATAATTTGCCTAATGTTTTCAAGTTGAATGCGTTTAGACGACCACCACAGGTACGCTTTAATGTGATTTAGCATTTACTGTAACCAATTCTGAATTATTCATTAAGGCCACATCTGTCTGTCCTGTTGACCATTGACAGTTTGAATTTGTGTTAGTGCATGTTTGTGAAAGGGTATGTCCCACTCCTTCTGTTAATGGAAAAGTCGACATATTGTTTTAATTTGAATTTGGACTTCCTTCTGTACAAGGAATGCTTTATTTCCTATGTTCCTTCCTAAATTTTGATCTGGTCTGCAGTCTCGGGGCCCGGCTCGGCTGAAGCCAAACACTGCGAACACATCCCAGCTCTTTAGCACATCAAAATCATACAACACAATTAATCCTTGTTCCTGTCACATTTCTGGAAGGTGATACTGTCATAGCATTATTGAGTGAGACGCGTCATTGGAATGTGTCAGACCTGCAGTGCCACTTCAGATAAACACTGCATTTTCAAAGTCAAAGTCAGGTAAATTGATATGCACTATGTCATTGTTAATGTCATTTGTTTTACTTAGCTTCAGGTCTGCTGGGTCTCAACACTCACACCACACTCACTCACAAACTAGACATTCTTATTACAACTATACAGTATAATTGCTAACTGATGCATACAGACTGGTGCCAGATGAAATGCACATGTAAGCATCAGACATGAAAATATAAAAGACATGGAATAATATAAGAATAATAGAACAATAATATGGAACTTTTTATCAGCTGGGCTTGGTGTATGAAGAGCGGCTGCCAGAGGAGCTGGATGATTTAGTCTGCGGATCCAGGACTCGCCACTGTTGCCGGCGTTGACATGGCGACAGGAACTCTGGAGCAGGGGGCGAAGCGGGAGGAGAAATGGCTGCAGGCTGTGGAGAGCATCTCTGCTTCGGCTTCGTGAAGAACGCCCTTCCCCTCAGGTCTGGAAACACCTGCTGTAGCACGCAGACTGAGGACAGCAGCTCGGCGTACTGCAGATAATCCCAGAGCCCGGGGTGTGCCTGCAGAATTCCCGCAGCTGCATCGAGGCAACTCCACTTTACCTTTGGTCCATGGGCTTCACAGGCTTCATCCATGTAATCCTGGATAAACCTAGTTGCCCACTCTTACTCCACAGTCAGATGTCCCGCTGCTCGTCCGCTTCTACTGGTGTGGGAACGGCGCGCCGGAGACATCGTGAGCTCCAGCCAGGTTGATGAAAAACACAAAAAAATGAAAAAAAAATGCCTGGGTGTAACCTGCTGAATCCTCTTGGGCTGGATTATTCTGTCATGTTGGGCTACCTCTCCGAGGCAGCAGAGAGAGAGACAGATTCACGTGCAGGTTACACCACAGACAAATTTATTAAAGAAAGAATAACAGTCCCCAAAAATAGTGCTGACCTACAAAAATGCTAGAGATAAACTTACTGATGAGCATGACGAGACGTGACAGAGGAAACTACTGTAGGGAAGGCCACAGTGTAACGTAGCCAGCGACAACACATGACAAACAATAATCCAACAGTGGGTGACAAAACAACAGCAGAATAAATACATGAACTAGTGATGCAGTGATGAGGTGCACCTGAGCGAGGGAGCAGAGAAAGTAATCACAGACGAGAGTAATCAGCTGACTGTCAAGAGAGGGAGGTGTGGTCTGGCTGGCAGACTGACAGGCCCGCCCACACCAAGTGCAGACTAAACAAGCTGCCTGACAGCCTGTCAATCAGAGAACCATAACACACAACAAACTCAAAACTAGACTGGAAATAAATAGTAATACATGGCATGAAAAAGCAAACTAAGCAGTAACACAGAACAATGAAACTCAAAAGGTAAAACAATACACGAATGAATATGGAAACAGAAAACCCAAGAGACTGAGCCTGGGAAAACCCTGGCTCAGAACCAAATACAAAATACGCAGATGAATAAGACACATGGAGGAGAGTCATGGAACCGAGCCAGAAGAACAAACCGGCTCGGTTCATGACAGACTTTACTGAATGCAAATCTTTATTTTCTTCCCCTCACCGGTTCTGAAATAGTTTTTCTATTCTGGTTCAGGAAATGCTACATTTATTACTACTTCTTTTTATGATTACATTTTAGCACCTTGGGGGAGCCAGATTATTTAACATCTCAGACAAGAGACAGTGGATAAACATGGGAGAACAATGCTCAGGAGGTTCTTGGCGAGATAGCAGGAAGGAGTCAAGGACGTAGGGGGTTGAATACAGTGTAAAGCAAATGTCATGTTGTGTGTGGAGAAATGCCATGAAACGTAAGAGGAGAGTGCCTGCTGAAATGTTCAGTCTGTTCGGTGCTAGAGAGATGTGAAGTGTGTAATAAACTGTGTGCCATGAGCCCGACTCTTATTTCACACACTCCACACTGGTTACCCAAGACGTATTATGGAACACGAGGCAAGATCCCCGGAGCCGGCCCGGTCAGGAAGCTACAGTGAGGCGGCAGCCATTCCACAGACAGCCTGGGCTGGAACCCCCAGCCACGCGTGTGCGGTTTCAGTCAAGCTACCGGATTTCTGGCAGCACAACCCGCACTCTTGGTTCCACCACACCGAGGCCCAGTTCGCCCTCCGGGGAGTAACGGCAGACGACACCAGATTCTACCATGTGGTCGCAGCGCTGGACGCCCGCACAGCTCAGCAGGTAGCAAGCCTGCTCGATCAGCCACTAGCCAGCAGCAAATATGAGACGCTCAAGGCTGCGCTCATCCAGCGCTACACTCTCTCGGACTGTGAGAGAGCGGAGAGGCTCCTGACGAGGACCGAGTTAGGAGATGGTTCGGCCGTAGACCTGATTGAGAAGATGCTGGCGTTAATGGGCATGGACGACGGGCACTGTCTGTTTGCCCACCTCTTCCTCCGGAACCTTCCAACAGTGGCGAGAGCGGTTCTGGCCAATTTGCCGTTGCTGGCCGCGCGCGACTACCGTGCGCTAGCCCAGGAGGCAGACCGGATCATCCTCACCACCAGGGCGATCACAGTCAACGCGGCAGCTGCGGAGCCCAGCGAGACGACCAGAGGAGGCGAGGAGCCACCGACAGTAGCAGCAGCGGGGGCCAAGGAGCGCCAGAGAGACATGCTCTGTTTCTACCACCGCCGCTTCGGAGAGAAGGCACGCAGATGTGCGCCCCCGAGCCAATTCAAGCGCTCGGGAAATGCCAAGGCCGGGGATCAGTAGCAGCTGCGACCCTTGGTGAAGAGAACAAGCTGCTCTACTTGACGGATGCACGCTTGGGGAGGAGTTTCCTCGTGGACACCAGAGCCCAGAAGAGTTTCATCCTGCCAACCTACGCTGACCGGCTGGCAGGACCTATCGGCCCCGAGATGTTGGCAGCAAACGGCTCGGATATTAAGACCTTTGGTGAGAGGACTCTGCTCTTATCTCTACACGGCCGTACATATGAGTGGACTTTTGTCGTAGCAGCACTGAATTACCATATCCTGGGGGCTGATTTTCTGTGTGCACATGGTTTACTGGTTGATGTTGCTAACAGGCGCCTGGTTAATGCACTGTCCTTTGACTCTCTCTCCTGTATAGCTCGAGTGACCCGGCCAACAGCACAAGCCAACGTCACAGCTACAGGCGGTAAGTTCCACACACTGCTCACTCAGTTCCCAGCATTCACGGTCCCGACGTTTTCCGCGGCCATCACTAAACACGGGGTGGAGCACTTTATCACCATCACCGGGCTGCCCGTTTTTGCAAGACCTCGGCGCTTGGACGCAGCTAAACTGGCCATAGCGCGCGAGGAGTTCGCCAACCTGGAAAGGTTGGGCATCATCAGGCGCTCGAACAGCCCATGGGCATCCCCGCTACACATGGTCCCTAAGGCTGAGGGCTTGTGGCGACCATGCGGGGATTTCCGCAGGTTGAACAACGCCACAGCGCACGACCGCTACCCAATTCCCCACATACAGGATTTTTCCGTTCACCTTGCCGGAGCACGCATTTTTTCCAAAGTAGACCTGGTCCGCGGTTACCACCAAGTCCCAGTGCGCGCTGAGGACATACCCAAAACAGCGGTAATAACTCTGTTCGGTCTATTTGAGTTCCTGCGCTTGCCATTCGGGTTAAAAGGCTCGGCACAGACGTTCCAGCGCATGATGGATGCAGTGCTGCGCGATCTCCCGTTCGTGTTCGTCCACCTGGACGATATCCTGGTAGCCAGTGCGTCTGAAGATGAACACGAAACCCACCTCACGACGGTTTTCCGGAGGTTGGAGGAGCACGGGTTAATAATCAACCCGGTGAAATGCCAGTTTGGCGTGACGGAGATTGATTTTTTGGGGCACCGCGTCTCTCTGGAAGGAGCGATCCTGCTGCCCGACAAAGTGCGCGCCGTGGCGGATTTTCCCCGGCCTCAGACGCTCAGGGCGCTGCAGGAATTTTTGGGGATGGTGAAATTTTATAACCGTTTCCTTCCCCGCGCGGCGCAGCTCATGCAACCATTGTACGCCGCGCTCAAGAAACAGAAACCCGCGGATAGGGTTGAATGGACCCCGGAGCGAGAGCGGGCGTTCTCGGAAGTTAAAGCAGCCCTGGCAAACGCCGCACTGCTGGTGCATCCGGACCCTACGGCCTGCATAGCGCTCACCACCGACGCTTCAGACGTGGCCATAGGGGCTGTCGTGGAGCAGCGCGTCGCCGGGGCTTGGCAGCCGCTTGCCTTTTTCAGCAGAACTTTGTGCGACAGCGAACGTAAATACGGCGCGTTCGACAGAAAGTTGCTGGCTCTCCACCTGGCCATACACCACTTCCAGTTCTGGCTGAAAGGGCGCAGCTTCACCGCGTTCGTGGACCACAAGCCGCTAACATTCGCGATGGCGAAGGTTTCAGAACCGTGGTCGGGCCGGCAGCAGAGACAGCTGGCTGTGATCTCAGAGTTTACTACCGATATTCAGCATGTGTCGGGTAAACTGAATGTGGTGGCGGACTGCCTCTCGCACGCCGTGGTGGCCCCGGTCTGCGTGGTCAGTGTTCGCCAAACGTATAAAAATTGGTCTAAAACGCTGGGATATGCCAAAATTTTAATTTTTGGCCGTATGCATTGCGTATCCATAATGACTTGGACATATAATTAAGTAATAGTAACTTAAACCACCTAATGCTTAGCGTGTTGCCGACATTCACAACTTCTGCGCAACAATAGTCTAACTTCTGCATAGCGCAGTCATGCCAAATTGCCGTTGCCATCTGATCCATGAATCCTAGTTTTGGGACAGATCATCTCTGTTCAACCGAGATGATTCTCCCCTCCAGAGACCATGGCGGGGGGCGTGATCGACCTGGCAGAGCTGTCACAGTCATGCCTAAAACAGCCTATGTGACATGTCAAGGACATCAGATAACAGTTGTCACAACCTGGCTCAAAGGCACAAGAACTGATGGTGATAAAAAAAAAGTTTATTTTCAATAAAGTGAAAAAAAATAAAACCAAGATAGTACATGGAGTGTGCTTTTGCTGGGAGGTGCAGCCAACAGTGAACAGCTGCTCTCTGCGCTTCAGGTGATCAGCTGATTGAATCCTCCTCCGGTGTTCTGACATTTTGGCATATCTATCAGAACAACACAGGACAGATGATCATAAAGACTTCAGTTAAATGTGAAAAACCCTGACAGGTCCCATGTGTTTAGCTGTGTGTGT
Source organism: Pholidichthys leucotaenia (assembly GCA_020510985.1). Taxonomy (NCBI): domain Eukaryota; kingdom Metazoa; phylum Chordata; class Actinopteri; order Cichliformes; family Pholidichthyidae; genus Pholidichthys; species Pholidichthys leucotaenia. The sequence continues at coordinate 143,041,435 of CM035842.1, read as the reverse complement.
GTGTGTGTGTGTGTGTGTGTGTGTGTGTGTGTGTGTGTGTGTGTGTGTGTGTGTGTGTGTGTGTGTGTGCGCGCTGCAGGCAGAGCTCTATACGGGTTTTTCTTGTGAACCAATACTGCAAATATGCCATTTGCGCCGCGAATGTGGGACGTTATCAACCATACACTGAATATGTCAGAAATTTTCAGCATGCTGAAAATTAATTTTCAGAGGATCTCAGCGAACAGCGCCATATACCAGTGTGCTTTTAACTTAGACAAAACTGAGCCATAACTGATTCGACGTACCCCAGCGTATACTCCAAATTTTTTCCATACGTTTTACAAACATTGCCTGAATCATCTAGGTGTGACAGGGCCTTAACCAAGGCAGCAACGAGGCACCAAAGCATAGCCGCCGGCTGTACAAGCAACAGTACTTTTAGATCTTTGGGGAAACAAGAGTGGATCTGCAGCTCAACGAACAAATGTGCAGGGAAATGGAGCTCTACAATGGAAAGGAAAAGATTTTTAAAACTATAATTTTAAAGTTATCTTTAACATGCTTTGTGTGGATGGCTCTATAGGCTATTTTTATGGTGTTTGGTATGAATGGCACTTAAATCGGGTAGATCACCACTGAAGGCCTAGTTGTAAAATACGGTCTGCCACTGGTGTACAGATTATACTTTATTTTCCTCAGACCAAGTCATTTAAGGAAAAAAAAACTCACAAATTGGCAAAAGTTGCAAATTTACAAGAAAGCATCATGAATTAAAAAAAAAATGCCTAAGGTTTATTAAGAAAACACAAAAAAGGTAAGAAAATCAATTAAGGTGGGGTAAAAAGTCAAGGTGTAGGGAGTTAGAAATGAAGAAGCGATGTGACTTTATAAATCAAAGTTTAATATCAGCTTCACCTCCCTAACATGTCTCATCTCGGTGCAGAAGCAGAATAAGAGGCCGAGCACAGTCAGACCTTCATACTTATACCCACACTCAACAAAAGACATTGCATATCAAAGCCGACATCCCGCATTAACATAATCCCCCCTCCATTGTCCTCCGTCTCCTCCACCTGACTCTGGGTGGTCAGGGAGATCGATCCGGTCTCCATCGCTGCGACTCCATCTGCTCTTTGATCCTCGCTGGCGGTTGAGACCTCTTGTCCTGTTCTGAGGCGTGAGGTTATTCCACATATGTAATCACTAAACATTCTAATATGTCTATACATATGTAGGTATGGAATATATGATTAATATAAGCCACAGCCCCCCCCCCCCAAACGACTAAGAAAAGGACAATCAAATTAAGTTTACAGTTTAAGATGATCTCTATGACATATTATACTGTTAAACCTCTTGACAGGGAAAACAAGGAAAAATCTTTCCAGCAGTCATGCTCCTGTAGAGAATTCAGTGGGAACCACAACAGTATAGTAATATCACAAATCAGCCTTAAAACTGTCACGGCACAATCTGATAACATAGTTAACACTCTTTGTCAATTTTGCATCAGTCCCTGTGCCGTCCGGGTTTTAATCTTCTCCCGAATCTGCTGTGGGTCCGCTTTGGCGTCCTGGTGGGACCCTCCTGTAAGGAATCTGCAGCTTGGGGAGGAGAGTGGTTATTTGTTCCCTGCAGGGGGGCTGAGTTTTTTTTCTTGGGGGGTCTACCCCGCCGAGGTGCTCTCGCCAACCGTGCAGGCTCGTCTCTCAACAAGAAGGCAGGGTTAAGTCTGTCAATGCTGACTGTTTCTTTTCTGTCCCCTAAATCAAGCACAAAATGTTTATCACCAGGTTCCAGCACTCTGAATGGTCCGTCGTATGGTGGACGGAGGGTTGATTTTAAAGCTTCGTGTCTAACAAAAACGAACTCGGCGTTTTTTAAAGCTTGGGGGACAAAAACCCGTGGAAAAGAGTGATGTGTCGGTCCGGGGAGAGTGTCCGGTCCGGTGCTGTCTAAAGGCCTCAGGGCTGGAAGATGCCCAGGCTCTGGATTCTCTGGTAAAAACTCACCTGGGAGTCTGAGAGGTTGTGTAAAAACTAATTCTGCTGGGGAGGCGTCTAGATCCTCTTTAGGTGCCGAACGCAACCCCAATAAAACCCAGGAAAGTTTATTCACCCAATCTGTATCCGTTAGTGAGGCCCTGAGGGCAGCCTTTAAAGATCTGTGAAAACGCTCGCATAACCCATTAGCCTGAGGGTGATATGCGGTGGTGCGGTGAATTGTCGCCCCTAAGCTGCTGGCCATGGCTGACCAAAGCTCTGAGACAAATTGAGGCCCCCTATTGGACGTGATGTCCGATGGGACGCCGAAACGTGCCACCCAGTTTGTTAAAAAAACGCGAGCGACTTCCGCAGCTGTGGTTGACGCCAAAGGGACCGCCTCAGGCCAGCGCGTAGTACGGTCTATCATTGTTAACAGGTGTGTGAAACCCTGAGACGAAGGTAGTGGTCTCACGAGGTCGACATGAACGTGGTCAAACCTTCTGGCTGGGATTCGAAAAGGCTCTAGAGGAGCTTTTGTGTGTTTGTGTATTTTGGCACGCTGACAAGACATGCAAGTTTTTGCCCATTCCTTTACATTTTTGTGCAGGCCCGGCCAAACAAACTTTTCCGTGACCATTTTAACCGAGGCGCACACCCCTGGATGCGCGAGGGAGTGAACCGAGTCGAAAATGCGGCGGCGCCATGCAGCTGGGACTACCGGGCGAGGTCGGCCGGTTGAAACGTCGCAGATTAGGGGGGGTACACCGTCATGTAAACCCCTTTCCTCCAGTCTTAACCCTGTTGGTCCAGACAGGAGCGCGCGCACGTCCGCGTCACTGCTTTGTTCCTCTGCCATGGCTGCGTAATCTATCCCTACGTGAATTGGGGCCGCGTACGCGTCCGCATTGGCGAAGAGTTCTGCGGCTGAGGTAGTATAATCTGTCTCCTCGTGCTCTGGCGATGTCACAGCGCGAGAGAGGCAGTCTGCTACCACGTTAAGTTTGCCTGCCACATGTCGAATGTCTGTGGTGAACTCTGAAATTGCAGCTAGCTGTCTTTGTTGCCTGCCTGACCATGGTTCTGAAATTTTAGCCATCGCAAAAGTGAGCGGTTTGTGGTCTACAAAAGCCGTGAAACGCCGCCCTTCTAACCAGAACTGGAAGTGGTGGATGGATAAATGATGCGCTAGCAGCTCCCTGTCAAAAGTGCTGTATTTACGCTCGGTTTGGTTTAACGATTTGCTAAAAAATGCTAAAGGTTGCCAGGTTCCGCCAACATGTTGTTCCACGACTGCCCCTATGGCCAGGTCTGAAGCGTCTGTGGTTAACGCTATGCGGGCCGAGGGATCAGGGTGAACCAACAATGTGGCATTCGCTAGAGCACTTTTTACTTCCGCGAAGGCGCGTTTACGCTCAGGGGTCCATTCGACCGCGTTGGAAGGCTTTTGTTTTCTGAGCGCGGCATACAGGGGCTGTATGAGTTGAGCTGCGCGGGGGAGGAAACGGTTGTAAAAATTCACCATTCCCAAAAATTCTTGCAGCGATTTGACCGTTTGTGGTCGTGGAAAATCTTTTACCGCGCGGACTTTGTCTGGCAATGGGACTGCCCCCTTCGGTGAAACTCTGTGTCCCAAAAAATCAATTTGTGACACGCCGAATTTGCATTTGGCTGGGTTGATTATTAACCCGTGCTCTTCTAGTCTCTGAAAAACTGTAGTGAGGTGTTGTTCGTGTTCTTCCTCTGACGGGCTGGCTACCAGCATATCGTCGAGGTAGACGAACACGAAGGGGAGGTCGCGTAATACCGCGTCCATCATACGCTGAAAGTTTTGAGCAGTGCCTTTGAGGCCAAACGGCATCCGCAAAAATTCAAAAAGACCGAAAGGGGTTATTACAGCCGTTTTAGGAATGTCTTCCGCTCGAACGGGGACTTGGTGATAGCCGCGGACCAGGTCTATTTTAGAAAAAATGCGCGCACCCGCCAGATGTAGTGAAAAGTCTTGGATGTGAGGAATTGGGTAGCGGTCATGCGCTGTTGCATTGTTTAATCTGCGGTAATCGCCGCAAGGTCTCCAAGAACCGTCGGTTTTTGGGACCATGTGGAGTGGCGATGCCCAGGGGCTTTTCGAGCGTCTAATAATGCCTAATTTTTCTAGGGTGGTAAACTCGTCCCGTGCTATGGCGAGCTTGGTCGCATCTAAGCGCCGAGCTTTGGCAAACACGGGTGGGCCTGCTGTGGGGATGACGTGTTCAACCCCGTGTTTCGCTACTGTTGCTGAAAATTGGGTGAGGAGTTGGTCAAACTTACCTCCTGCTGTTGTGACGCTGGCCTGCACGGGTGGTGGAGAAACTCGAGCTGAGCAGGGGATAGAATAAAATGACAGTGCATTAACCAAGCGCCTATTTGCTAGATCGACTAACAACCCATGTGCACACAAAAAATCAGCGCCCAACAGGTTAAAACTCACCGCCGCTACAATAAATGTCCATCTATAGTTGCGGCCGTGGATGCAAAGAGGCAGGTTCCTTTCACCGAAAGTGTCGATGATCGAGCCGTTGGCTGCCATCGCTCCATTTCCCCGGGGACCCATGGCCTGGTCTGCGTGGGAAGGGGTGATAAAACTCAGCTGAGCTCCGGTGTCGATAAGGAACTGTCTCCCGGTGTGTCCGTCAGTCACATAAAGTAGCTTATTTTTCTCCCCGAGAGCCATAGCTGCCAACGTTTTCCGGGCTTTGGCGTTTCCCGAGTTTTTGAAATTGCAGGGGGGCACGCATTTGTACGCCCTCTCGGCGAAACGCTGATGAAAATAGCAGAGGTCGTTCTGCCTGCTGCGCCTTGGTCATGTTGCCGCCATGGTGGGCGGGCTCTGCTCGGATGTCTGCGGTTCTCCGCTGCTCTGGGCTTCCGCGCTGAGATCTGCGTATGCTGCTGTGGCCACCTGTTCCCCGCAGGCGCTGATGAGCCGCTGCGCTTCTCGGGCCAGCGCGCGGAAGTCCTGCTGGGTGCTGCACCGCATGTTGACCAGCGTCCCTCTCATGTGTGGCGGCAGAGTGCTGAGGAAGATGTGTTGGAAGAGGAAGTTGTCGTTGTCCTCTTCCTTGAGCTGCAGCATGTCCTCCATGAGGGCCTTGGGTCTGCATCCTCTGTGGCCGTAGATCGCCAGGATCTTCTCTGCTCTCTCCTCGGCTGAGGGGACGAAGTTCTCGACGATGGTCGCCTTAAGTTCTCTGTATTTGTCATGGGCGGGCGGCTGTTGGATTATGCTCCGCGCATATCTTGACGTGGCAGCGTCGAGTTTGGCGACGATGTGATAAAACTTCATCTCGTCCGCTGTTATGCCCGCCAGTGCAAACTGAGCCTCAGCTTGCTGGAACCACGAGCTCGGGTCTTCTTGCCAGAATTCTGGCAGCTTGACGGTGACGGCGCTTGTGTGGGCCGTCCCTGATGGGTCCGCCGGGTGAGAGCGCCTTTCTTCTGCTCTCTCGGCGGGGCTGGGGATGGTGCTCGGTTGAGCCCTCTCTGTAGCTTCTGCCGTGGGGGAACGTCTTCCATCCGTTCCCCCGTCTGCATGGGCGCCGGCGCTTGCCTGGGTCGCCTCCATCCATCCATCCATCTTCTACCGCTTTTCCGGAGGTCCGGGTCGCGGAGGCAGCAGTTCAAGCAGAGAAGCCCAGACTTCCCTCTCCCCAGCCACCTGCTCCAGCTCTTCAGAGGGGATACCAAGGCGTTCCCAGACTAGCTGGGAGACATAGTCTCTCCACCGAGTCCTGGGTCTGCCCCGGGGTCTCCTCCCAGTGGGACGTGCCTGAAACACCTCAAGTGGGAGGCGTCCAGGAGGCATCCTAATCAGATGCCCATACCACCTCAACTGACTCCTTTCAATGTGGAGGAGCAGCGGTTCTACTCTGAGCCTCTCCCGGATGACTGAGCTCCTCACCCTATCTCTGAGGGTGAGTCCAGCAATCCTACGGAGAAAGCTCATTTCAGCCGCTTGTATCCGCGATCTCGTTCTTTCGGTCATTACCCAAAGCTCGTGACCATAGGTGAGAGTAGGAACGTAGATTGACTGGTAAATCGACAGCTTTGCCTTAGAACTAAGCTCCCTCTTCACCACAACAGACCGGTACAACGTCCGCATCACTGCAGATGCTGCTCCAATCCGTCTGTCGATCTCTCGCTCCATTTTCCCCTCACTCGTGAACAAGACCCCAAGATACTTAAACTCCTCCACTTGGGGCAGGAGCCTGTCCCCAACCCGGAGAGGACAATCCACCTTTTTCCGGCTGAGGACCATGGACTCGGACTTGGAGGTGCTGATTCTCATCCCAGCCGCTTCACACTCAGCGGCAAACCGTCCCAGCAAGAGCTGTAGGTCATTGCTGGATGAAGCCAACAGGACAACATCATCTGCAAACAACAGAGATGAGATCCTGTGGTCACCAAGCATGACACCCTCCATTCCCTGGCTGCGCCTAGAAATCCTGTCCATAAAAATTATGAACAGGACCGGTGCCTGTGCCTGGGTCATTCCCAGTGCCTGGGTCGCCTCTGATGAGTTAATTGTGGGAGAACGTCTCTGTTCCATCCTCACGTCTGGTCACCAGTGTAGGGAGTTAGAAATGAAGAAGTGATGTGACTTTATAAATCAAAGTTTAATATCAGCTTCATCTCCCTAACATGTCTCATCTCGGTGCAGAAGCAGAATAAGAGGCCGAGCACAGTCAGACCTTCATACTTATACCCACACTCAACAAAAGACATTGCATATCAAAGCCGACATCCCGCATTAACATAATCCCCCCTCCATTGTCCTCCGTCTCCTCCACCTGACCCTGGGTGGTCAGGGAGATCGATCCGGTCTCCACTGCTGCAACTCCTTCTGCTCTTTGATCCTCGCTGGCGGTTGAGACCTCTTGTCCTGTTCTGAGGTGTGAGGTCATTCCACATATGTAATCACTAAACATTCTAATATGTCTATACATATGTAGGTATGGAATATATGATTAATATAAGCCACAAAGGATTTATTTGAAAACAGGACCAAAATGACAAGAAAAAAGTCACAAAATGATGATGAAAATGCAACTTTGAGTAATTTATATTTTTTAAAGGTACAACATGAACCAGACCATCAATGACAGTAGCTCATTCCGGCCTGATGAAATCACCCCGAGAGTACTCAGATCTCCTGACCATTGACGTTAAGCACAACCTAGATACAGACCCATCTAGAATGTGCTTAATGGCTTAGGAGGAATACCGTTTTTTCTGAAATCATAGATGCCCATATCTCCTGACAGTGACCTTGACCTCAACCTGGATGCAGACCTACTATACTTTTTTTTTTTTTTACTTCCGGCGCCACACGAGTCGGCTGCCTTTTGCAACAGTGGCTCAATTCTGAGTCTTTTTTATCTTCCTTCTTTCTAATCCGGTGATAACTTTCTGATCCGGCACACCTTTCACTCTATATATATCACGGACACACAGATCGCCCCAAAGGTCTCCCGAGTCGGCGGACGGAGCCTCTGTTTACAGCAGGAGACGATACAGCAGGGAAGAGCTAGCTAGCACTCAACCGCCACCCGGTGCTAACGGAGAAACTCGACATACCGGGGAACTGAAGCGAAAACGACGCGGGTGCCGGGCTGGAGTTTAGGCGGCGTGCAAGAAATATAAGACAGAATAATAAAGAGCGATGGCAAGAACCAAGCAGACCACCCGTAAATCTACTGGGGGAAAAAGCCCCCAGGAAGCAGCTGGCCACCAAGGCTGCTCGGAAAAGCGCTCCAGCCACCGGCGGAGTGAAGAAGCCTCACCGTTACAGGCCCGGTACCGTGGCTCTGAGAGAGATCCGTCGCTACCAGAAATCCACGGAGCTGCTCATCCGTAAGCTGCCCTTCCAGCGCCTGGTGAGGGAGATCGCTCAGGACTTCAAGACCGACCTGCGCTTCCAGAGCTCTGCCGTCATGGCTCTGCAGGAGGCCAGCGAGGCCTACCTGGTGGGTCTCCTCGAGGACACCAATCTGTGTGCCATCCACGCCAAGAGGGTCACCATCATGCCCAGAGACATCCAGCTGGCCCGCCGCATCCGTGGAGAGAGAGCTTAGACTTTCTGCTGCACATCCACCAACCACAATGCTCCGCACTGTGTGTCTATATATATATATTTATATTAATATGTACATATGTACACTAGCTGCTCTTGTTTTTTCTTGCCTTCTGATTGTTGCTCTGAGTGTTGCTATCCCTGTGCTGTTGCAATCCTGGAATTTCCCCATTGTGGGACTAATGAAGGCTTATCTTATCTTATCTTATACCTGAGGGATATTGTGACTGAGTTTGGCAAGCATCCAGACAATTTCCGAGGAGGAGTAGCAATTTTTCTGAAATCACATAAATACCCAGATCTCCTGACCTTTGATCTTGACCTTGAGCATAACTTGGATGCAGACCCACCTGAGGATGATTGTGAGTGATTTTGGTGAGCATTGGGGCAAATGCCTAGGAGTATTGATTCCAGTGAAATGATGGACAAAAGGATGGATGACGGACGCCATGTCATTGCATGCGTGGGGCGGCTGTGGTGCAGGTGTAGTGTGGCCAACTACTGATCGGTGGGTCATGGGTGCGATTCCCGCTCTGTCTGCAGTCTGCATGTTGAAGTGTCCGTGAGCAAGACACTGAACCCCCAGTTGCTCCTGGTGGGTCAGGCCAGCGCCTGTGTATGGCAGCTCTCCCGCCATCAGTGTGTGAATGGGTGGATAGCAGGATCTGTAAAGTGCATTGGTCATCTAGAGATGAGGAAAAAAAGTACTACATACATGAACACCATTAGCACCTTCCTTTGGCTAAAAACCTTCAGGAGGATGATATATTAGCAGCTGATAAAACTGAAATGCACTCCATTTGAGTTATGGGAATCTATAGTGCTTAAAACAAAAATATATACACTACTAACAAAAAGTTAAGGATATATGGCTTTTGGGTGAAATTTCAGGATGCACCTAAAATGCACTATAACTTTTACAGGTGAATTTAATTTGACCTTCTCTAACCTTCTGAATGCACATGTCCAACTGTTCAGTGTTTCAGTACTTTTTGCATAACTTGCTATTCTCCAACAAGGTGCTTAACGGCAAAATTCACAACAGGTGTTTGATCCATGAATTAACCAATTAATTTTCTGGTTCAATTAGAACTGATATTTAAACAGTCCTCTTCATCATGCTGTTCACATTTTGACATCATGAGACCAAGATGACACCTAACAACTGATCAACAGTACCTCACCATTGCGAGGCTTCAAACAGGATGTTGTCAGAGAGAAGTAGTCACTGAGCTTAGAGTGTCACAAAGTGTCATCAGCAGGTTGCAACAGAGCTACAGAGAGACCAAAAGAGTCACAGAAAGGCATAGAAGTGGATGGCCTTTGGCCACATCCCACGCTGATGACTGCTTCATTGTGAAGAGTGCCCTGTGGAACCGGATGATGAATGCCACTCAACTCCAGGCACATTTAAGGGAGGTGAGAGGCACCCAGGTATCACATCAGACCAATAAAAACCAGTCACTTCAGCATGGTCTGCATGCTTGATGACCAGCAAGGGTACTTGACCACACCACCAGGCACAGGCGTCATCATCTTGCAAGAGCCAGGGAACATTTACTCTGGACAAGGGACCAATGGGCCTCAGTTCTGTTCTCTGATCAAAATCAATTCATGTTGATCAGAAATGATGGTCACCAACGATGTTGGCGACATCAAGGACAGTGCTATGTTTCAGTCACTAATGTCACAAGATAAGCCTTTGGTGGTGTTACAGTCTGGGCAGGTGGGTCTAGTCAATACAGAACTGCCCTACATCTTATGTATGGTACAGTGACAAGCCCATACTACCTGAATAACATCATTAATCCAGACATTGTGCCCCTGCATGAACAACACAGGCCTAATTTCATCTTCATGGACGACAATGCTCCAGGTCATCAAAGTTGCATCATTATTAAACAGCTGCTGGAGGCTAGGGTACCTCAAATAGAGTGGCCTGCACTTTCTCCAGACCTGAATCCCATTGAAAACTTATGGGATCAGCTGAGTCTCTGTGTAGAGGCTCGTAACCCTGCACCCCACAGCCTCAATGACCTGAGGGCCACCCTTCAAGATGAGTGGAATGAAATGCTTCAGTAGACAATAAGTTGACTTGTGAATAGCATGAGATGTTGTCAAGCTGTAATTGATGCTCAAGGGCACATGACAAGTTATTGAGACATTGACATTTTTTGTTGTGGTATACTCACCACTGTTGTTGGCTTTTATTTCAATAAACTGTTTGAGATGAGGAAATCACCATTGCATGCTTCTACTTAAGACCCATCTTTTTAAGCTGGCTTTTAATTCAAGTTCAGTTTGAGTCTTACAGGTCATGTTATGTAGTCGTCCCTGTGCTTTTTTTTTTTAGCTGTCTTAATTTTATTTTTTTGTTACATATGTATTTTTTCATGTTATTTTATTTATCATGTGTAAAGCTGTCACAAAGAGGTCCTTCGCTACTTACAGAAATTGGGTTTTAGATATTTAAGCACTTATGCATTTGCACTTTGCACTTTAAATAACCATTTGCACACAAATAACTAACACAACAGGTCTAAATTATTTATTGATATTTTTGTAAGAACAGTTCACCACAGTTGTCCTAAGTATTTATTGATCATGAACAGTTTTAAAACATTCTGTTTTCCAGACTGGCAGGTATCTTGATTGGCAGCACCTGCAAGAAAGTAAACGTGTGGTGAAAATGGAGGACTAATGTGTATCGTGCAGTTGTTTTTAGTGTAGTTAAAGTGCAAAGTAGGGTGTTTGGGCAAATGAGTCCCCGGGGCGCCGAGCACCACTTTTAAAGGTTCTGGGAGAGACCAAGGAAAGAATTGGATGGGGGGGGGGGGTGCTATGGGTAGTTTTTAAGGTGTTCATATTGATTTAGTGTGATTTATGTAATATTTATTGTATTAATAATTATTTAAAATATATTTTATTGAATATTTGATACTTTGTACTGGTATAGAGTTCCCCTCCGTCCTGCCGAGTAGGTCAGGCTCATTGGGGAAAGCTTATAAAAGGCAGCCTCCCTCTTAACTGTTGAAGCTGCATGTGAGTTGATCTGCAGTTTGTTTGCCATTATTTAAGAATTTGTATAATAATCTGCTGTGAGAAGTGACAATCTGCCACTCTGGTCAGCGTTGTGAGATCACAAAAGCACTTTGGCCAACCTTGTTGTTGCAATATAAATAAAGTTGACATTGATTGATTATATATATATATATATATATATACACAGTGGGGTAAAAAAGTATTTAGTCAGCCACCAATTGTGCAAGTTCTCCCACTTAAAAGATGAGAGAGGTCTCCAATTTTCATCATAGGTATACCTCAACTATGAGAGACAAAATAAGAAAAAAAAAATCCAGAAAATCACATTGAAGGATTTTTAATGAATTAATTGGTGAATTCCTCAGTAAAATAAGTATTTGGTCAATAACAAAAGTTCATCTCAATACTTTGTTATATACCCTTTGTTGGCAATGACAGAGGTCAAACGTTTTCTGTAAGTTTTCACAAGGTTTTCACACACTGTTGCTGGTATTTTGGCCCATTCCTCCATGCAGATCTCCTCTAGAGCAGTGATGTTTTGGGGCTGTTGCTGGGCAACACGGACTTTCAACTCCCTCCAAAGATTTTCTATGGGGTTGAGATCTGGAGACTGGCTAAGCCACTCCAGGACCTTGAAATGCTTCTTACGAAGCCACTCCTTCGTTGCCCGGGCGGTGTGTTTGGGATCATTGTCATGCTGAAAGACCCAGCCACGTTTCATCTTCAATGCCCTTGCTGGTGGAAGGAGGTTTTCACTCAAAATCTCACGATACATGGCCCCATTCATTCTTTCCTTTACACGGATCAGTCGTCCTGGTCCCTTTGCAGAAAAACAGCCCCAAAGTATGATGTTTCCACCCCCATGCTTCACAGTAGGTATGGTGTTCTTTCTCCTCCAAACATGACAAGTTGAGTTTTTACCAAAAAGTTCTATTTTGGTTTCATCTGACCATATGACATTCTCCCAATCCTCTTCTGGATCATCCAAATGCTCTCTAGCAAACTTCAGATGGACCTGGACATATACTGGCTTAAGCAGGGGGACACGTCTGGCACTGCAGGATTTGAGTCCCTGGCGGCGTAGTGTGTTTCTGATGTAGCCTTTGTTACTTTGGTCCCAGCTCTCTGCAGGTCATTCACTAGGTCTCCCCATGTGGTTCTGGGATTTTTGCTCACCGTTCTCATGATCATTTTGAACCCACGGGGTGAGATCTTGCATGGAGCCCCAGATCAAGGGAGATTATCAGTGGTCTTGTATGTCTTCCATTTTCTAATAATTGCTCCCACAGTTGATTTCTTCACACCAAGCTGCTTACCTATTGCAGATTCAGTCTTCCCAGCCTGGTGCAGGTCTACAATTTTGTTTCTGGTGTCCTTTGACAGCTCTTTGGTCTTGGCCATAGTTGAGTTTGGAGTCTGACTGTTTGAAGTTGTGCACAGGTGTCTTTTATACTGATAACGAGTTCAAACAGGTGCCATTAACACAGGTAACGAGTGGAGGACAGAGGAGCCTCTTAAAGAAGAAGTTACAGGTCTGTGAGAGCCAGAAATCTTGCTTGTTTGTAGGTGACCAAATACTTATTTTACTGAGGAATTTACTAATTAATTCATTAAAAAATCTTTCAATGTGATTTTCTGGATTTTTTTTTTTCTCATTTTGTCTCTCATAGTTGAGGTATACCTATGATGAAAATTGGAGACCTCTCTCATCTTTTAAGTGGGAGAACTTGCACAATTGGTGGCTGACTAAATACTTTTTTGCTCCACTGTATACACACTACCGTTCAAAAGTTTGGGGTCACACAGACGATTATTTTGTGTTTTCCATGAAAAGTCACACTTATTTACCACCATGAGTTGTAAAATGAATAGAAAATATAGTCAAGACATTGACAATGTTAGAAATAATGATTTGTATTTGAAATAATAATTTTTTCCTTCAAACTTTGCTTTCGTCAAAGAATCCTCCATTTGCAGCAATTACAGCATTGCAGACCTAACATGATTGCACAAGGGTTTTCTAATCATCCATTAGCCTTCTGAAGCAATGAGCAAACACACTGTACCATTAGAACACTGGAGTGATAGTTGCTGGAAATGGGCCTCTATACACCTATGTAGATATTGCACCAAAAAGCAGACATTTGCAGCTAGAATAGTCATTTACCACATTAGCAATGTATAGAGTGTATTTCTGATTAGTTTAAAGTTATCTTCATTGAAAAAAAGTGCTTTTCTTTCAAAAATAAGGAAATTTCTAAGTGACCCCAAACTTTTGAACGGTAGTGTATATACACTACCGTTCAAAAGTTTGGGGTCACCCAGACAATTATTTTGTGTTTTCCATGAAAAGTCACACTTATTTACCACCATGAGTTGTAAAATGAATAGAAAATGTAGTTAAGACATTGACAAGGTTAGAAATAATGATTTGTATTTGAAATAATAATTTTTTCCAGATACTCAACCTGCTCAAAGGAAGGTCAGTTTTATAGCTTCTCTAACCAGCTAAACTGTTTTCAGCTGTGCTAACATGATTGCACAAGGGTTTTCTAATCATCCATTAGCCTTCTGACGCAATGAGCAAACACATTGTACCATTAGAACACTGGAGTGATAGTTGCTGGAAATGGGCCTCTATACACCTATGTAGATGTTGCACCAAAAACCAGACATTTGCAGCTAGAATAGTCATTTACCACATTAGCAATGTATATTGGATATTAGAGTGTATTTCTGATTAGTTTAAAGTTATCTTCATTGAAAAAAACAGTGCTTTTCTTTCAAAAATAAGGAGCTTTCTAAGTGACCCCAAACTTTTGAACGGTAGTGTATATATATATATACTGTATATATACTGTATATATTTTATATATATACACACACCGCTGCAATTTATCAAAAGATACAAAGGAAAAAAAATACATCTTATGCAACAATACACAGGGATTAGAGTTAATTTGGGGTTCAAAAGCTCCCGAGTAGGACACTAGACCAGTGACACGAGGGATCAAATCAAACTCTCCACTTAACGTCCCACTTTACCTCCTAAGCTGCAGATGCCCATTATTGATGGATTTAGTCCAAGTCCAAAAAATCATGAGTATTTTTCATTTAACCATGGCAGTTTTATTGGAAAATATACCACAGCTTTAGTCAGAAAAGGCCTTTAGCGCAAGTGTTACTGATCAATGACAACAAGAGGGGACAGTGCACTGAGGAGCCTTCTTCTGTTTGTCTGTAAATAAAACATCAGTTTTGAGTAAAACACGATCATGATGTGTAACACATACTTTGAAGTCCAAACACAGCTTCAGGCACAAGAGTAAAGAAAGAGGACCTATCCAGGGCATTTTTTTTTTTCAAAACACTGATATCATGAGGAAAAAACAAGACTAAATGTGCAGATGTGCCACACTACATCTGCAAATATTTCAAGCATTTGTTAACCTTTGGCTCTGTCAGAATTTCCACTGGCAATCTGTATGATCTGAGCAGGCTATAATAACTGCTAAGAACTAGGTCTACAACATGTTTGGTTTTCTTCTGAGCATGGTTTCTCTTGGTCAGATACAATTCTCACTGCTAATTTTTTTCAACACCAGCTTTTCCCCCTCATCACCTCTCACTCCACTTCTTCTAGATTTGATTGGCGGTTGGCAACAAGCTTACAGGTGCATTACTGCCACTGACTTGATTATCATCACTCTATATCTTTGTATAAGGAGTTCTGAACAACTCCTTAGGTGTGAAAAAATTATCCGTCCTTGAACTGTGTCCGAGGTGTGGCCGAGTGTTGACAGTTTCATATTTACAGTCCCGAGTACCCTCTGTTTTTTGAGGCTCTTTGCACCTCTCAGTCCCTTTTGTTATCGCTGCCGTTGTTCAGTCTCAGGATGCTCTCCAAACGCTTCGCCCTGATGGGAGGTAACTGTTCGTACATGTCAAAGCCAAGCTCTGAGTGCTGTTGGGGCAGATGGAAGAGCAGCAAGTGGTTTTTCAGCACCTGCAAATGAAATAGTGAGATTAACAGAAGAAGAAATGGTGGTGTAAGGCTTTCTTTTTTTTTAAAGAAAGGAAGATTGATCTCCTTGTGGAGCCATGTAGAGTCTATTGGAAGAGTTTAACTAGGTTAAAAAATACAATTTACTTGATTTTCTGGTTTGCTTTGATTAGACAGATTAATTATCCGCTTCAAAAGGAAAACTGCTTACCAAGAAAGAGGTTTGAGCATTAATTACCAGACCATTAAAGACAGAGTGGCTCATTCTTACCAGATGAACATACCAGGAGGTCACCAAAAGCTTCCCTTATATTTACATAGGTACATTTAGGTCTACTCAAAGTTGAAATGACGCATACTTGTACTCCTATCTTCTGACCTTTGCCCTTAGCAAAACCTGGATGCAGACCTACCTGAAGATCATTGTGTGACTTTGGTGAGCATCTGGGCAATTGCCTAGCAAAAGCAGTGATTCTCAGGAATTGTGAATGGACGGATACATTGCTAAGTCGTTTACATGACTTAGCATGAACCCAACCCCCTTACAGTGCTTATCAAAAGGAGCTCTGCTTAAGTAGCCATGTGCTTCTACTTGAACATGTTGCTGATTGGCCGAAATGAATAACAAAGATGTGTGAATAACCAGACAAACCGGATATGGAAATCAACTGTGGTATCCATGCCCTCAAAACTAGGAAGCGATCTCGCTGACATTTCCCTCTGAAACTACTCTATTTCAAATACAAACTTTTACGGTTTTAAAATCTCCCACTTATTTGAAGCATGGAGTGGCTTCTTCATGATTTCAACTAGCATATTTTGAAAATCATAAATTAAAAAAAAAATAAGGATTTCTGTGCTTTTTAGGAATCACGTCAGGCTGACTTGTTGCTGGTTTTTCCCTGGCTGGTCACATTTTTTAACAAACTACTATGAAAACTTGACCCAAATTAAGATGGGCTTTACCATTAAACTGCTTTTAAGGCCTGATGCAGTTTCAGTCATTATTGTGGGCCACTGTCTATACAACTGGGCATGTCCTTCAACCGGTGAGTCTTTCTATCACAGGATTTATCTGATAATGTAGTACTAGCCACTATTAGCCTTGTGGTATGTGGTGGGCTTAGTAATCACCACTTCTGGTGTGTTTTTTTTTGGGGGGGGGAGGGGGATGAAAAGATTTTGACATGAAAATGTAAAAGTTTTTTTTGTAGAAATAAAGGGCATAAGATACCATTGTAGACAATGTAGATTTGCTTTCATAGGGGATTTACAGTGTATCCAGAAAGCAGTCAAAGTGCTTCACTTTATCCACATTTTATCATGTTACAGCCTTATTCCAAAAGGGATTAAATTAATTTTTTTCCTAAAAATACTACACACAATACCCCATAATGATAATGTGAGATGAGATGAGATGAGATTCAACTTTATTGTCATTACACATGTATGAATACAAGGTAACGAAACGTGACTTGGCATTTGGGCACGCTCTGCAGAGCGCATCCAAGGCCGGGGCAGCCGCTAGGCGCCAGTCATAAAGAAGAAAGGAAAAAAAAAGAAAAAAATGTGAAAAAGTCTTTGAGATTTTTGCAAATTTATTAAAAATCAAAAACTAAGAAATCACATGTACATAAGTATTCACAGCCTTTGCCATGAAGCTCAGAATTGAGCTCAGGTGCATCCTGTTTCCACTGATCATCCTTGAGATGTTTCTACAGCTTAATTGGAGTCCATCTGGTCCCAAGGTCCCACAGTTGACAGTGCATGTCAGAGCACAAACCAAGCATGAAGTCAAAGGAATTGTCTGTAGACATCTAAGACAGGATTGTCTTGAGGCACAAATCTGGGGAAAGGTACAGAAAAATTTCTGCTGCTTTGAAGGTCCCAATGAGCACAGTGGCCTCCATCATCCATAAATGAAAGAAGTTCAGAACCACTAGGATTCTTCCTAGAGCTGACCGGCCGTCTAAACTGAGTGATCGGGGGAGAGGGGCCATAGTCAAGGAGGTCACCAAGAACCTGATGGTCACTCTGTCAGAGCTCCAGCATTGCTCTGTGAAGAGAGGAAAACCTTCCAGAAGGACAACCATCTCTGTAGCAATCCACCAATCAGGCCTGTATGGTAGAGTGGCCAGATGGAAGCCACTCCTTAGTAAAAGGCACATGGCAGCCCACCTGGAGTTTGCCAACAGGCACCTGAAGGACTCTCAGACCATGAGAAACAAAATTCTCTGGTCTGATGAGACAAAGATTGAACTCTTTGGCGTGAATGCCAGGCGTTATGTTTGGAGGAAACCAGGCAATGTTCATAACCACGCCAATGTTGGTAGCAGCATCATGCTGTGGGGATGTTTTTCCAGCGGCAGGAACTGGCAGATGAGTCAGGATAGAAGAAAAAAATGAATGCAGCAATGTACAGAGACATCCTGGATGAAAACCTGCTCCAAAGCACTCTTGACCTCAGACTGGGGCGACGGTTCATCTTTCAGCAGGACAACGACCCTAAGCACACAGCCAAGATATCAAAGGAGTGGCTTCAGGACAGCTCTGTGAATGTCCTTGAGTTGCCCAGCCAGAGCCCAGACCTGAATCCAATTGAACATCTCTGGAGAGATCTGAAAATGGCTGTGCACCGACACTTCCCATCCAACCTGATGGAGCTTGAGAGGTGCTGCAAAGAGGAATGGTTGAAACTGCCCAAAGATAGGTGTGCCAAGCTTGTGGCATCATATTCAAAAAGACTTTAGACTGCAATTGCTGCCAAAGGTGCATCAACAAAGTATTGAGCAAAGGCTGTGAATACTTACGTACATGTGATGTCTTAGTTTTTTTTATTTTTAATAAATCTGCAAAAAATTAAAAAAAAAAAAACTTTTCACATTGTCACCATGGGGTATTGTGTGTAGAATTTTGAGGAAAAAATGATTTTAATCCCTTTTGGAATAAGGCTGTAACATAAAATGTGGAAAAAGTGAAGTGCTGTGAATACTTTCTGGATGCACTGTATATCCACCGGAGTTCATCTTAAATTCTTGTCAAGGCAGTTGTCTTTTTTTGGGTGGGAGTTGGGGGGGGGGCAGTGATGAACAGGTGACAAATCAGGAGCTTTCCCTTGAGCTACTCCAACATGGCGCCCTGAACTGTTGATAATTCCTAGAGAAAGGGGTCATTTAAGGGCTCAAAAAGTCAGTGAATGAACAGTCAGCCACTTCCTGATTTCAGATTGAGATGGCCCTAAACCCTCAGTCACTTAGCATGAATGCACTTAAGTCAACGCGTCTGCAAGGGTGGAGAATGAGATTCAGTCTAATCTATCATATCACGCCGCCTCCTCCTCCACTCCATTCTCTGTCTTCAGCAGCCTGTCAGCGGACTTCTGCTGCTCTTTGACCCGGGGATGAACGACTGAAGTTGGGCCACTTCTAAACACCACAATGGCAAGGTTAGTGAGTTTTAGCAAGTAAAGTTAGTGCTTCTTATTTTCAATGAGCGACTGTCTCCGCTTGAGAAAACTGAACTGTTAGCATGTGCTGACATTACCTGTCAGACTATAGAGAATGGCACTCTGACATCACTTCCTGTTGTGGCTGCCATGTTGGAAGAGTAGCGCTGTAGTACGTTTGTTTCACTGGTGCAGTACACAGGCCAGAAGGTAAGTGTTATAAATTACTACCTCCGCCAAGGAGGTTATGTAATCAGGGTGGTCTGTCTGTTAGCAGGATTACACAAAAAGTACTGGGTGGATTTGGATGAAATTTTCACCAGAGGTAGCCCTTGGGCCAAGGATGAACCCATTAAATTTTACTGATGATTTGAAAGTGCATACCTCCACCAAGGACCTTGTTTTTATATGTGCAACAGGATTATGCAAAAACTACTGCATGGATTTGGATGAAATTTTCACCAGAGGTGGTCCTTGGGCTAGAGAGGAACCCATAATATTTTGGTGATGATCCGAGAATGCATACCTCCACCAAGGCTTTTATTTTCTCAAGGTGTGTTTGCAAGAATACTCCAAAACAAACCCATTACATTTTGGAGGTGATCCATGAGGGACAGAAGGAGCCTTGGGGGAGGTATGCACTCAGCGCTTTTCTAGTTTGTCTTCGTGTTTGTTCCCCAAATAGATGTTAGCAAATTTAGCTGTAGTAATAGCACTGCATTAAAAAAAAAAAAAATCCTTCCTAATTTTGGCCAAGCCCATTTTTTTAGATTAAAATTTTCTGAGATTCTCTGGCAATCTAAAAGGGACACCCAAGGGATACCAGGTTATATTTGTGATCTATCACTCTTTTTTAACCTGGGTATAGTTAATATACTAACCTGGTTGTATGTTATCTGTATCACATTATAGTTATCTGGATATACAGCTTTATCCAAAAATGGCTAGTGCTTGTTGAACAGCATATTTAATAAAATATTTTGATAATTTGATATTTTGAAATTGATAATATGTAAACAATCTCTGTAGGATAAGGAAACAATTACAGTATTACCAGATACTATATATTTTATTTTTTATTTCATGAATTGAAAACCTGATAATAAATTCACAATTATGGCACTTGAAAAAATCTGGCACCCAACATACTTAATGAATGAAATACACCGTTAAAAAAAAATAATTACTATAATATGCTGTGGTCTTATTTATAAATGTTGCCACTCACTGGAAAATAGCATCGTTTGGTTGTTTATAATTGGTGTTTGCAATTAATTATGGATGTGGGATGCCTGAACCTTTGCACTTTCACAGTTGTGTATTTATTTCTGTAATTAATTTTAATTCTGATCATTTTTCTAAATAGACAATATACAGTATACCTTCATGTCTTACAGAGAATGTGTAAAAAAAAATTCAGCTTAAGAATATGCACTGTCCAGATTTCTGCAAAAAACTATGGCTGGCCATTTTTTTTTTAACTCATGTAATTATTTTATAAACCTTTTCAAACTGTGATCTGAAACCTCTATACTTACCTGAGCATAATCAACATCCTAATTTGTCCCCCGTTTCTCTCGGTCCTGCAACATCAGCGTTATGAACTCCCTAAAGCCGTGGGTAACCCTGACATCTGATGGACATGCTGAGTGTGCACGCTGCACTGGATTCATAGTTACATGTTTTTGCACATGTGAATTTTTATTTCTGTTAAAGACCTATCACTGTGCATTTGTTAAACTTTGTCATAGTTTTGTGAATTCACAAAGGCACAAATTCATAACTTATTCCACTGTACCTGTTCACTCTGTATTGTTTTTAAACATAAATGCATATATTCATGTTTGGTTTGATATTTTGATTCTTATATAAAAATGACTTGTTCACCTGTGTACATTCATTTAATCTTAATAAATGTACTAACATGTCTCAAAGTTTAAATATCATGATTCATAATTTAATTCAAAGAACTAATTTATTATCAAAATGTAAAGCGTGAAAAGGCTTGAAATAACTTGGTGGTGAATATCAAAAATATAAAATCAACTCTTTAAAAATTTATTTTCCACAGTATAACTTCAGATACACGAATATTCCACGAAAAATGAAGAGAAGACACCTCACATGTGATACAATTTATTTAACATATCTTGATATCTCATTTAGGCAAAAGGAACAATAATGATATCAAGCCCACGCTGTCCTTTATATCAAACTAGTGCATGCCCATAGAAAGCACATATTCTCGTCTGAAAACAGGTAGCCCAATTAGGCTTTGCAGGCCCTCAGACTGAACCACTAAGATTTATTTGATTGTGTGAATATTAATTACGGAATTCTTGAAAATGAATGGCACATCCAATATTAGCGACTGTTTCAGAACCCTTGTTTATTCGTTTGCCAGACTTATTTGTGTGATCTTTTATGACTTATATTCATAAGAGTTGTATTGTGTTGCACTCTGAGCAATGGGAGTTGTTCAGTCATCATATTGTTTTAGTTTATATGTGTAGTTTATAGTCTATCATCGATAAACTCATGCAGTACTATAACAGGACACGCTTACAAATATTTGAGACCCATTGTATTGCAACCTTTTATATTTTAGCAATATTATAAGTACAAAACACCCAACATTATTATACACAGCAGAATGAGCCATTTGGCTGCAACTGTAACTGCACATCAGTGTTGCCCACTTGTCAGTAAATAAAAAATGTATTTCGTTATTTGGGCATTTTTGAGTGTTTGGTCACGGTCGTTGTTTAGTCAGTTGCACTGATGTTTAAGGTTTGTGTTAGACGCTATACTTTATATTCATATTTCCCACTTGGCGTTTACCTTGCTGCACCGTGGGTCTCAGAGTAACGTAATTTCAATTCTCTGTATGTGCTGTACACATTGCAAAATTGACAATCAAGTTAACTTTGACGCGACTTTGACTTAGTCAAAGTGTGCATATGTGTCCGTATATGATATGCAATTGATCTGGCCATTCCGCTCCACAATTATGCATCGGGAGGAGCGCCATATTGAACCCGCATTGCCACAAATGACAGCAGTGGCACACAGGTGAAGCACGGATGAAGCAGCAGCTGAGACTCCTGTTAACCGGGCAAGCTGGGCTTGGCTCCCTGAGAAGGACTGCGGCAAGGCGATCTGGTTGCTGCTTACCCCCCACCCCCCCCAGCACACCCACACACCTCGTGTTCTCCACATATGCCACATTATCCTTTAGAGCTACCAATCACAGCAACATTACAGTATTTTATTTTATTTTTATTTTTTTTTTTTTACATAAAATCTTCAGTATTCTCTTTTTCTGGTCAAATTTGTTGCTTTTCACTTCCTTGTTTTGTTCACAGAGTGTTCTGGTGACTGGCCATGTTGCTGTGTATTATCCAATCAGTACGGAGTCAATCCGAAACCCCGCCCACACTTCTAGAAGCTAGAGCATGAGGAAACGGAGCTGTGGTAAAACTCTTGATAAAAATTACATATTTTGACTGAGCAACTCCATACTCAGGGATGCACACTCTTGTAACCTCAGCAAAGCACTTATAAAACCTGAGGCCAGTCTGATGAACGGTTTGGGAGATATCTGAGGAACACACAGACAGATACACAGAGATATGCTGCATTTATAGATAGATGAGTTGGAGAGACGACGTCTCCCAGCTGGTCTGGGAACACCTTGGTATCCTCTCTAAAGAGCTGGTGAAGATGGACGGGGAGAGGGAAGTCTGGGCTTCTCTGCTTGAGCTGCTGCCTCTGCAACCTGGACCTCCAGAAAAGTGGTAGAAGGTGGGTGGGTGGATGGCTGGACACATCTCTGCATCCTGGACTGAAGGTGTGGTGTCTATCTGTGATGGCTCCACAGTCAGTCTGGATGTGTGGTCTGTATTTGATATGCTGGTTTGCCTCCAAACACAAAAAGAGTAACAAAAAGTTTTAAGATTAATGCTTTTAACATGTAATCACTTACATGTTACATTTAAAATATAAATACATGAAGACAATCCTGTGATAACAAAATGTAATAATTTATATCAAACAATATTTAATTCTGTATATGAAGACCTCATGTTAAAAAACACATTTATTGCCATAAAGTGGAGACTCCATTTTTGCCAAGTGATCCCCATGAATAAAGTGCAGTGGAGTCTGCTTGTGTAGAACATAAAGCACCAGCTAAGGTAGCTGTGAGCAGATCAACTGTAAAGGTCTTAACACAAAGGCGTCTGATACACAGGGAGCAGTGATGTAATAATCACACCTGTACATGCAACACAGACAGTTACAATCGTCTAGTTAGCTTGTTGGCTAGCCATAACAGGTGTATTTATATTATAATGTGATTTGAAAGGAGTACATACCTGTGTGGAAATGTAGACAACACACACTTATTGACTGAGATGTTGTCAAGATGATTTTCTTGCATCTTACTGCAGACACCCAGGCCATCCGACGTCTCCTTGTTAGCTAGCTCATCTGTTCGCCCTCTTTTTTTAATTAAATTAATTAAATTAAATCACCCTTTATTGTCATTCAACTTTATTGTCATTCAAAAGATTGTGTTTTACCTATCTACAGTGTTAATCACACACACCCCAAGTGTAGAACCAGAGGGCCGCTGCCATGCAAGGCGCCGCCACAGATTTCCCTCCTCCATTCCATTATTGCTGAGCACCAAGCTGGACGGCTGGAAGTTCCACTTTTATATGGTCTTCGGCATAACCTGGCCGGGATTTGAACCCCTGCCTCCCAGGTGTGGGGCGGATGCTCTACCAACTGAGCCACCACTCCGTTTTTTTTTTTTTTTTTGCTTCCAAGCACAGAATCGGTAGAATGACATTCTGTTGGTTAATTTCTCTTTTGTGCGCTGGTCATGGGAGCTGCTACTGCAGCCACTACACAACAATACTGAATCCTTTCTGATTTTAGGAAGAATACAACAGCCCAAAAAGCCAAACAAAAAACCACTTCAGTAGCTACTCCTCCGTCTGTTCTTCTACATGCTGTAGGTGCTGTGCCTGCTCTCCCAACATGGAGGATCTATCCCACAATTCGTTGCAGCGGCAACGTCAGTGCCCATTCTCTATAAAAAGCCTAAGTCACGCCCCCTCTACTTCTGCATCTAGGACCTTAAATTAGAAAAATTCTCCACTGAAATGAATGGCAGGAGCGAAATTATCTTTTGATCCCAATCAAATTTTGCCACGAGTTATACATATGTTTGTCAATTTAAAAGAATTTTCCACGTAAATAATGATGTAGGTTGTCGTCTAAGTGTTGCGGTATAAGATTGTGTAAATACGTAAAACTACAAACACAGATGGACGGAGCTTACGTCATCTTTTCAAAGCGCTCCCAAGGTGAAGTAACTAACAGTCCTCTGGATCAGCTGCAGCTCTCACAATACAAAACAACACCTTTGTGTTGTTTTTCTCCTCTTTGGATCCTTCTTTCATCGGTCAGGAAACAGGAGGTGAGGTTTTAGTGATCTCCCGCCATGCTCGTGTTTCGTGATGTGGGATGATGGGAGTTGTTGTCTGCTAACCGTTGAAAGAAAAACTAAATATTACTCTGGTACTATATGACAGCCGACAACTTTAATAAGGTGGAAAATTATCTTTTAAATTGACAGACATATGTGTAACTTGTGGCAAAATTTTGATCAAAAGATAATTTCGCTCTTGCCATTCCTTTTAATGGAGAATTTTTTCGATGTAAGGTTCCATATGCAGAAGTAGAGGGGGCGTGACTTAGGCTCGCTATAATTTCTCTTGGTTGATGGTTGCTGACGGCTGAGCCGTTTCAGTTCTGCTGGTAACAAGTTAATTGCAGTAAATGAGTCAGTTACATGAGTAGCTTACTCTTTTTTATCTTCTCTATTATTATCATGGTAATATAAGCCCTCATGCTGAATATTAGTGCATCTCAGGAAATTAGAATACCATGATTTGTAATTTAATTTTTAAAAAAGAACCATAATTATCACAAATAAATTAAAACCGCTTAAATATTCAACTGTGTGTAGTGAAGGCTCACATTCCTGCACTGTAACTTAAAGCATTTGTAAACTGATATTTCTTTTAAGTTTCATCTTAAGTCTAATTAAACTTTTAAAATTCTAGACCCAGCAAGGTTTCAAACAGGATGGACTAGCTTGTTATTTTCTTTTTGACTTTAATTGAGTTGAATATTAGTCATATTATTACTCCAGTTTGTTTTGAACAGTAGAGTTACAACAGCAGCAGAAGCTGATATTTGAGTTTTATTTCTTTATTTTTTGGGTTAAAAGACCAAACTTTAATGTCTCTTATTTAATTGTGTTGCTACAAACACTTCTGATTAAGCTGCCATGTTCAAGTTTTCAACTCATGTTTCATGGGTCATTATTTTAACTTGTCTGCATCATTCATTTCCTAAAAAGAGAATTTATTTTATTTTTATTTTGTTTATTTGTGAATATTTTATTTATTGGAGAATTTACTGCTGGCAGTTTGCAATTTTTTTAAATAAAGCTGTTCCCGCAAAAGATAAGCAGTTTTATGTTTTGCATTTTGTTTCCTTACTGTACTGAAAATTAACCAAACAGTGACCTTAAAACCAAGGTACGTACCAAACCGTGATTTTAGGCATACCGCTACAACCCTAGTATATACTGTTTTTACTCCATCTTTAATCTTAGTTACTGTTCTGAGTTCTGCTATCCCTTTACTGCTGCAATACTGTAATTTATCCATTTTGGGACTAAAAAAGGATTAACTTATCTTACTATGTGGGCTCAGGAACACTTCGGAAAACCAATATCAGTTAACACAGTTCGTTACATCTACAAGTGGAAGTTAAAACTCTACTGTGAAAAGTGAAAGCCATATATTAGCAACACCCAGAAATGCCGCCGGCTGCTCTGGGCACGAGCTCATCTGAGGTGGACTGATGCAAAGTGGAAAAGTGTGCTGTGGTCTGGCGAGTCCACATTTCAAATTGTTTTTGGAAATCATGGACATCATGTCCTCTAGGCTAAAGAGGAAAAGGACCATCCAGATTGTTATCAGCGCAAAGTTCAAAAGCCAGCATCTGTGATGGTATGGGGGTGTGTTAGTGCCTATGACATGGGTAACTTGCACATCTGTGAAGGAACCATTAATGCTGAACAGTACATACAGGTTTCGGAGTAACATATGCTGCCATCCAAGCAACGTGTTTTTCAGGGACATCCCTACTTATTTCAGCAAGACGATACCAAACCACATTCTGCACGTTTATAACAGCATGGCTTAGTAGTAAAACTGTGCCAAGAATGGGAAAGAATTCCACCTACAAAGCTTCAATAATTAGTGTACTCAGTTCTTAAATGTTTATCGAGTGTTGTTAAAAGGAAAAGTGATGTAACACAGAGGAAACATGGCCCTGTCCCAGATTTTTTGGAACGTGTTGCAGGCATTAAATTTGAAATGAGTAAATATTTGAAAACAAAAAAAAAAACCAAGCAAAAAAACTAAACTAAAAAGTTTATCAGTATCATGTTTGTTAAAAAAAAAAAAAAAAAAAAAAGGTTCAATAAAGATATTGTGGAAAAAAAAAAAAAGTTTATCAGATTGAACATTGAATATCTGTCACTGTAGTGCATTCAAATCCTGGGTTGAAAAGGATTTGCAAATCATTGTATTCTGTTTTTATTTACGTTTTACACAATGTCCCAACATTATTGGAGTTTGGGTTTGGATAACAGTCACATGAGAGTTGCCTTTAGGACAGCTTCTTTCTAATCCTATCCCTCACAATGTTTGAGCAGCAGTTAAGTGACGCTGTCATCTTTACCCAAGTCCCATATTACACATATCCCCTGTCTTTGTCTTCCTACAGAAACCGTGTATTTAAAATGGTCTTTTAGCTCAAACAGATTACTTGAACAGACAATGACATCTTCATTTAAAACTTTGGTCATGAAAAACGACATCAAGTAGACTCTCTAAACTACAGAAACTGTGGAGTAATCAAAAACAGGAAAGGCTAGGGGGAGCGCAGTTAATCAATGTACCCCTTACAGTCCTTAAAGATCAAAGACAGAATGAAACAAGGGGTATATGCAAAAATCTGTGGAGTACCTCATTTGTTAAGTAGTAGATTTTTCTCAACATATTGTGTCGGGCAGTTTCAACCTCCTGAAAAAAAACAAAACAAAACAAGGGAATTAAAAATCAAAGCTACACTGATGGTTGGTACTGATGCACTTTGTGTCTAAAGCAGACTCTCTGCATATGTGAAATGTTCACCTCTCTGAAATAATGCCTTTGCAAATGCAGTAAACAAGTTTAAACTGTTTGTCACACTTAATTCAAAGTCACGAACTATGAATAACCATAAATAATCAATAACATGAGGACTGAGTTTGTAGTTTTGTAAGATGTTAAGATACTGCATCCAGTGACCCTGTATTTGAAGCAGACATTGTAAATGACTAATAAAAAGGAATGATTACTTAAAAAAAAAAAAATCAGGGTAAATTCTTTCCAGCTGAATGCATAAAAACAACATTTACATAAAGCACAACAAAAAGAGTTAATTCTCATAGAAAAGATCTTCATGAATAGATTATACATGAGCTAAGCAGTAATTTTACTGCATGTACCTGTGCTGCAGCATCCTGGGAGAAGATGAAGGAGTTGATGTGAGACAAGACAACCACGTATAAGATGGGACACCAGGAGGACTTCAGGGTCCCCGTTACCAAAGAGCGGAAGTAGAGGTGGAGGAGGGGGAGGGAGTCTTCTGGAGGGGAGGTGAACCGCTCGATGGGGATGGACAGCTTCAGATGAAGAAATGGAGACAAGCAGATAGCTTGAATCAAAACTATTCAAATTTCTCATCAGACAAACCTTTCACCTCATTATTACCTGCTCTAGAGTGACTCCCAGTGACCTGAGGATCCCCACATGTTCTCCAAACACAGCCAGCCTCATACTGGTGCTGTACCTCCTCTGCAGGGGCAGCAGGACCCAGCAACCAAACAATCGATCTCCAAAAGATACAGCTTCGTACTGGGCCAAAAGGGCCAGGTACAAGTCCTGAAAGGAGGCCAGGCCAGGAGGAGGGACATTCAGATCCAAAGAGTCCAGCATACTCCCCCTGGAGACAGATTCAAGATTCAAAGATTTTATTTGTCAATACTACTATACGTACAGGACATACAGGAGAACTGAAATGGCATTTCTCTCTCTCTTCAGTGGTGTGCACAATATAAAAAAGAAAAAGGAATAAGGCTGGAAAAACAACAACAGCAGTCTACGTACAGTAATGCTACCCATAGTGCAAATGCAAATGGCAACAAAAGAGACCCAGACCTCTCATAGTGCAAATAAAGAAATGATAAACGATGAGACCCAGTAATCCTATATACAGAAAAGTAGAGCTGTAATACTCGTAGTTGCAAGTTTGGTGCGGTAGTGTAGGTGCAGACAGTGACCGATAGGACTGCACATGATCAGTACTGCAATGACAGACAGCAGCAGATATGGCATTTGTGCAAATGGTTGCAGTAAAGTGCAGAGACATACAGCAGCAAATGTATTACTGTTGGTGTGCTAGTCTTTCTGTGCCAAGAGCTGAGGTAGTTATTGCGCGGATGAGTGCGTTATGGTCCAGGTGGGAGGTGGGAGGAAGTGGACACAGTTCAGGGTCCTAATGGCCTGATGAACAAAGCTGTTTAGCAGTCTTGTGGAGCGGACCTGGAGACTCCAGTACCTTTTCCCAGAGAACGGGGGCTGAAGAGGGAGTGAGAGGGGTGGGAGGTGTCACCTGCAATGTTGATAGCTCTGCGGGTGAGGTAGATGTCCTGGGGGGTGGGTCAGACGGGCACAGATGATCTTGCTGGTTGCTTTCACTATATGTTGTAGTGTCTTCCGGCAGAAGGTGGTGCAGCTTCCATACCACAATGTGATGCAGCTAGTGTGGATACTCTCAATGGTGCCCCGGTAGAATGAGCACATGATGGGGGTGGGACTCATGCTCTCCTCAGTTTGTGGAGGAAATGGAGGTGAGTTTGAGCCTTCTTGGCCAGTGATGTGGTGTTGTTGGACCAGGAGAGGTCCTCAGATGTGCACCCCTAAGAACTTGGTGCAGCTCACCCCCTCCACAGCTGCACCATCGATGATCAGAGGGGGGTGCTGTGTGTGTCCCCTCCTGAAGTCGACCACAATCTCCTTGGTTCTTCACACGTTCAGGAAGAGGTTATTGTCTTTACACCACTGGACCAGCTGGCTCACCTCATTTCTGTAAAAATTGTTGGCCTCCTCATTGTTGGTGATGAGGCCTACCACCGTCATGTCATCTGCAAACCTAATGATGTGGTTGGCATTGTAGGCTGGTACACAGTAATGGGTCAACAGGGTGAAGAGCAGCGGGCTGAGCACACACCCTTGTGGGGCCCCTGTGCTCAGTGTGATGGTCTGGGAGGTGTTGCTGCCAACCTGCAACTTCTGTGGCCTCCCTGCGAGAAAGTCCAGCACCCAGTTACAGAGAGAGGTTTTGAGTCCCCAGTGTCTGAGTTTTTGTATTAGATGCTGGGTGATGATTGTGTTGAATGCTGAACTGAAGTCCAAGAACAGCATTCGCATGTAGGAGCTCTTTGAGTCCAGGTGGGTGAAGGCTGGATGGAGAGCAGCAGTGATGGCATCTTCTGTGGATCTGTTTGACCTGTACGCAAACAGATGGGTCATCGGAGAGCAGGAGGATGGACTTGATGTTCTGCATGACCAGCTGCTCGAAGCACTTCATCATGATGGGGGTCAGTGCTACGGGCCAGTAATTGTTATAGCTGGATGGGACGGATTTCTTTGGGACTGGTATTTTGGTGGCAGTTTTGAAACATGTGGGGACAACAGCTTGAGTCAAGGAGATGTTGAAGATGTCCACCAGGACATTCTTGAGCTCCTCTGCACAGTCCTTCAGGACACGACCCGGTATGTTGTCTGGTTCACCTGCCTTGTGTAGGTTGAACCTGCAAAGGGTCTTCTTCATGCTAGCTGGATCCAGACTCATGGCCTGCTCGTCTGGAGGAGGAAGATAAGATAAGATAAGATAAGATAAGCCTTTATTAGTCCCACAATGTGGAAATTCCAGGATTGCAACAGCACAGGGATAGCAACACTCAGAGCAATAATTAAGAAGATACGGAAGATATAAATAAGAGCAGTAGATATACATACATACACATTAATATATAAATATATATACAAAGTGCGGAGCATTGTAGCGAGATGGAATAAACAGCATAACCGTCTACTTAGTTATCCTACATAGTATGAATATGTACCCATACATATTGTCACCCTCCGTAGCGACCGATACTGTCTTAGTTGTATATACTGGAGGGGACCACTGTGTAAGTCTATTGCATCTTTTGCATTCAGTACTATTAGGTCGTCACGTTTTTTTGCTATCTCTGCGAGCAGCCCTGCTTAGGTTATACAGTCTGACTGCCGTAGGTAGGAAGGACCTGCGAAACCTCTCGGTTGCGCACCTAGGATGATGTAGTCTGCTGCTAAATGAATTCCTCAGTGCGTTCAGTATGTCCTGAATAGGGTGGGACTCGGAATCCAGCAGAGATGACAGTTTAGCCACCATCCTTCTCTCTCCTATCTCCTCCACTGGGTCAGGGCGCTGCCCCAGGACAGAGCTAGCTTTCTTGATCAGTTTGTTCAGTCTCTTCCTATCGGCTGCTGTAATGCCACTGCCCCAGCAGACCACTCCAAAAGTGATGGCTGATGCCACCACCGTGTCGTAGAATGTCTTCAGCAGCGCCCCTTGTACACCAAAAGACCTGAGTCTCCATGTCCCTTCTTGTAAAGTGTCACGTCTGGCCCTCACGAGCCAGCATAAGATGCCACAGACCAGTTAAGTTGCACTTAGGTTTTAATTTATAGTTCAAGGCTAGGGTAGAACACGATAACTAGCCGCGTGGGCTGAGCAGCAAGATTATCCATTAACATAACAATGAATGATGACGGCTGAGACAAGGAACGCTCGCTCACCGTCAGACAAGGAAGAGGCAAGGGACACGAACGATACTACAACGATAAACACACTTACATTAGCGGAGAATCGTGGATGAACACGAAGAGATGTTGACACGAACACTGACAAGGATACTTGACACGAATGCTTGACAAGACAGCCGCAAGATGCAGTCTCTGGCGCCGGCATTTAATGCCGGCTGCTAACGACCGCAAATGCAGCACAGCTGCTCAGACTCTGACAGCGGGGAATTCCCGAGCGTTTGACCAATCAGAGCCCGGGGAGCCAGAATGACAACACTGCTGTCAAAGCCTGACAGAAATGGTGTGTGGCCCGAGCGCGGATAAAATAGCACTCGGGTGTGACAGTACCTCCCCCTCAAGGCGGACTCCCGAACGCCTGTAACATCCACCCCCCCACCCCACCCCAGGGTGGGTGGATGGGGGAGCAGGCAGAGGGGGGACAGAATCAACCTCAGAAAAGAAAACACGATAACCTACCACACGAATCACAATAAAGACAAGGCAGGGGCAGAAAACAAACAGGGGATAAATTCACAGGGGAGGGGAAAAAAAAAAACTAAACTGTACAATACAAGAACACCAAGAACACATATCACAAAGAAAAAACAGCTTAACAATGTACAAATGTCGTGACAAGGCTGGATTACCGGACCGTTACAAAAAAAACTCAACTCGTGAATTAGCAGCAAATCAAAAAAAAAAAACCATCAGTTATGAACCAAACACAGATGTGGCTGAACTAGTACTTAACCATTCAAATAAGCTGCTGGCTGAAGTGACCATCACCTTAAAACAGTCAGAGTGCAAAAGTTCAACAAGAAACTTAGCGGCCGAGAATCTCAAAGGCTGCACTACAAATTCCAATTTTAAGAGTGATTAGAAAAAACAAGGCCAGACTTCTGAATGCAGAAGCTGAACAAGTTCATTCTGCTGGCATATGAATCAGACCAACTAGACCCTATTTGGCAGAATAAAGATCTACCGTAGAAACTTCAACAAGTGTTTAGCAACAGCCAACAAGAAAAAATAATCATGGTGGCATTATGTCTGATGAAAAAAAGGTCTGCTCTGAGGATTCTTTGATCAGGAATGCAACAGATAAACAACATTTCACTAAACAGTAATTCAAAAACGTGTGAATTGCCATGACAAGGGTACATATATACATTAAACACAAAATAGGAGTAATAAACACAATGTTCAAAATAACCATAGTAGATCCAAAAATAGAGGAAAAGTGCAAACAAAATCACCTGTGGAGTATTTCAGTCCAAAAGAAAAACCAAACTCACAGAAACTACTGAGGGGCGAGAGAAGGGGAAAAAAAGCACACCAGGATGACAGTCATAATATACAGTTCAGGGGGCCTTCCAGCCCCCAGCATCCAAACCGCTAACAGGGGCAGCGGGACGTGTTCTGGTGGCCTACCCGAATCCCGGGCCGAGGATGACCATGCCTCCGGCGGCCGGACCAGGGCGCCAAAAGTACAGTTCTGTTTATCGGGAGGCCGGCCCCGGACGCCAAATGGGAACAGCAGGTCTCCAGGTGGTCGACCTGCATCAACGGCGACGGTCTTCCAACGGCGGGGAGAAGCCAGGGGGAACCGGGCCAACTATGGTTAATCCCCGCGGTTCCAGATGCAGGGGAGGGAGAAAAGTGACGAGGGTAGGGAATTAATTTGGGGTTATTCAGCGGTGGATCTGCAGCACCATCTCCGGATCCCACCCAAACAGGCGCTGGCAGGGCCGGAGCCAATCCGGTAGGAAATCCTGACTGGACCGACGCTGCACCCACGATGGGCCCGGATTGGCCCAGAACTCCTCCGGGGACGAACTCAGACTGGGCCAACGCTGCACCCGCGATGGACCCCGATTGGGTCAGAACCACTTGGGTGACGAACTCTGGCTGAGCCGACGCTGCACCTGTGTCGGACTCCGATTGGGTCAGAACCACTTGGGTGACGAACTCTGGCTGAGCCGACGCTGCCCCCGCGTCGGACCCCGATTAGGTCAGAACCATTCCGGTGACGAACTCTGACTGAGCCGACGCTGCACCCGCGTCGGACCCCGATTGGGTCAGAGCCGCACCAGTACCGACCTCCAACTCCGAACCCGGAACCTCCGGCACAGCGATTGACGTCCGCTCTGCACCGGCGACCTTGGGCAAAGGCTCAGAAAAAGAAGAAGAAGAAGAAGAACCGGGATCAGGAACACCAGCAGCATCAGAACCCGGCGAGACAAGCTCGGATGCAGTGGACGGCTGCACCCGGCTCGCCTCCCCAAGAGACAGGCAAAAAATGCTCAATAATAGAAAAAACAAAGACAACACTGAGCACTTGCCTGATCTCAAGTTCGGACGCCGTCCAGGACTTCGACGATCCGGGCTCAGACGGGAGGAGGTCGTCTTCCAGCTCCTATTCAGCCGTGTCATCATCTGCCTCTGGCAAAGAGGCTTCCGCAGCCTGAGGACCCTCCGACGCCATCGTCCACGCTGGCAACTCATACGGCGTGGTGGCGGGAGGCCCCTGGCCCGCTGGGTCGGACTGCTCATCCGTGGAGACCCGGGTATGCTCCGTCGTCGGCGCAGGCTCCAAACGGTAGTCTGATCTCCTCCTCTTCCCTTGATGTGGCTGCGGGGCTGGAATCTTCTGCTCCAGGACCGCAGGCCCCCTCCTCATCTGATGACGCTCGACTGACGTTGAAGAACGCTCAACGAGGGGAGACACAGATGCAGCGGGTTTAGTAATTATCTCAGCAGGTGGTGGGGGCTCGGGGGGCTGCGAACCCCGAACCTTACCCCCAGGAGTCAGACAAGACAAATCACTGTAAAGGGGAAAAAAGTGAACTTGCACTCGCCTGTCTCCCGGGGAAAGGAAGGTGCCTGCTGCAGGGAACGTTGCTCCTTCCTCCTCCTGTTGGATGGTGGCAGAGGGCTCCCTGGAAGGATGGGGGGGGGGGGGGGGGCACTCGAGATGGGATCGATGTGGGACTCGCTGGAGCAGAACTCCTCATACAACCAGCAGCTGGAGAAGACGTCGGAAAGGAGGGGGCGACAGCCAAGACGGGCCAGGAACGACGCGCTGACAGACCAGCGAAGGAAGACAGCCCGGGGAGAGAGGCTGCGGGGGTTCCCTCCTGGTGAGACGCTGAAGAAACAGCTGTCTGGTTGAAGGGGTCAGTCCAGCGACCCGGGGCAGGATCCGGACGGGACTCTTGCTGAGAATGTCTCTGGGCACGACGCCGACGTCTTCGAGGGGCCACAGGTGGTGGGAACTCCTGGACTGGATCGAGGAGAGGATCGGGGTCCCAAGGCAGAGAGCGGGGATGCCTTCTCCTCCACTCTTGGTCATACTCCTCCCCATACACCTCCTTCATTCGGAGTACCTCGCAATGGGCGGCGAGGTCAAGTCTCCTCGCTGCGACTTCTGGGTGGGCGGCGTAGCAGGGGAACAGTTCATCGAGCACCCTCTCAGCACAGTCCAGGTGAAGGCATACTTTGGGAAGATCATCAAGGAAAAAGGTGGCAGTCACGATTTCAACAAAATCCTCCAGTGCCTCGGTCAGCTGGTGGCTGAGACCCCGAGGGCGACCTCTCCACGACGGCATAGTTCCAGTACACCGTACCCAGACAGGAAAGAGCAGAGTTCTCCTGAATGCAACTTTACTGCAAACGGCGTCTCCTTCTGGCGGCTGTCTACTGTCACGTCTGGCCCTCATGAGCCAGCATAAGACGCCACAGACCAGTTAAGTTGCACTTAGGTTTTTATTTATAGTTCAAGGCCAGGGTAGAACACGATAACTAGCCGCGTGGGCTGAGCAGCAAGTTTATCCATTAACATAACAATGAATGATGACGGCTGAGACAAGGAACACTCCCTCACCGTCAGACAAGAAGAGGCAAGGGACACGAACGATATTACAACGATAAACACACTTACATTAGCGGAGAATCGTGGATGAACACTAAGAGACGTTGACACGAACACTGACAAGGATACTTGACACGAATGCTTGACAAGACAGCTGCAAGATGCAGTCGCTGGCGCCGGCAATTAAAGCCGGCTGCTAACGACCACAAATGCAGCACAGCTGCTCAGACTCTGACAGCGGGGAATTCCCGAGCGTTTGACCAATCAGAGCCTGGGGAGCCAGAATGACAACACTGCTATCAAAGCCTGACAGAAATGGTGTGTGGTCCGAGCGCGGATAAAATAGCGCTCGGGTGTGACATAGAGTGCGTCGGTATTGTGTGACCAGTCTAGTTTATTGTTCAGATGAACACCCAGGTACTTGTAGGATGTCACCATCTCGATGTCTGTTCCCTGTATGTTAACTGGTGCTGTGAGGGGTTGTCCTTGCCTGCGGCCGTCCACCACCAGCTCCTTAGTTTTCCTCGCGTTGATCTGAAGGCAGTTCCTATGGCACCAGTCCACGAAGTCCTGGATAAGTCCTCTGTACTCAGCTTCATCTCCATTGGAGATGAGGCCGACGATTGCAGAGTCGTCAGAGAACTTCTGTAGATGGCAGTGTGTTGTGTTGTGTGAGAAGTCCGCAGTATAAAGGGTAAACAGGAAGGGAGCCAAAACTGTTCCCTGGGGGGCCCCGGTGCTATTGATGATCATGTCGGACACACAGTCCCGGGTTCTCACAAACTGTGGCCGGTTAGTGAGGTAGTCCAGGGCCATGATGACAGGTGCTGGTCCACCCCTGCACACAGCAGCTTGTCCTTCAGGATCATCGGTTGGATGGTGTTGAAAGCACTGGAGAAGTCAAAGAACATGATCCTCACTGCATTCCCGGGCTTCTCCAGGTGGGACAGAGAACGGTGAAGGAGGAAGATCACTGCATCCTCCACCCCAATGCCATGCTGGTAGGCAAACTGGAGTGGATCCATCGCTGGTCCCACCAGGGGGCGGAGG
This sequence comes from Pholidichthys leucotaenia, assembly GCA_020510985.1. NCBI lineage: Eukaryota > Metazoa > Chordata > Actinopteri > Cichliformes > Pholidichthyidae > Pholidichthys > Pholidichthys leucotaenia. Next base: position 143,005,904 of record CM035842.1, on the reverse strand, counting down.
TGTGCAAGGAGCAGTCTCTCCAGGGTCTTCATCATGTGGGACATCAGGGCCACTGGTCTGTAGCTGTTCAGGTCTTTGGGGCGGGAGGTCTTTGGTACAGGTACCACACAAGATGTTTTCCACAACTGTAGTACCCTCCCCAGCTTCAGGCTCAGGTTGAAGATGAGCTCCACAATCCCACACAGCTGATCTGCACAGGACTTGAGGAGCTTTGCGCTGATGCCGTCCGGTCCCGACGCCTTCCTCGCCTTGATCTTTCTCAGCTCCGTCCTCACCTGGGTCTTAGTGAGGGTCATAGTGAGGAGTGGTCTTATGTGCTGATGTGACTGTTTTGGGCTTCAAAGCGGCCGAAGAAGTCCTTTAGGTTGTTGAGCAATGTGGTGTCACTCGCACAGGTCTGAGGTGGAGGTTTGTAGTTGGTGAGGGTCTGTAGGCCATGCCAGAGGAAACGTGCATCTCTGGTGTTGCTGAAGTGGCCGAATATTTTCTTGCTGTGCTGTCGTTTTGCCTCCTTGATGCCATGGGACAGGTTGGCCCTAGCTGTTGTTACGTCCTGCAGTGTCACCGGCCCTAAAGGCTGCGTCCTGAGCCCTCAGGAGCCTGTGGAGCTCTGCTGTCATCCATGGCTTTTGGTTGGCACAAACAGTGATGGTTTTGCAGTGAATGACATCATCAATGCATTTAGCTATGTATGCTACAACAACCTCAGTGTACTCCTCTAGGTTTGTGTGACCATTGTGAGTGGCTGCATGCTTGAAAGTGTCCCAGTCTGTAGTGCTGAAGCAGTCAGAGCATCAGAGGCCCCCTCTGGCCACACATGTACCTGTCTTTTTTTTTTGTTAGTCTGATTGTTTTCACTCTGGCTTTGTATGCCGGCCTTAATAAGATGGTGATGTGATCAGAGAGACCCAGGTGGGGAAGGGGGGAGGCTGTTATGTTGGTAAACGAGGGTCAATGACAAGACTGAAGGTGGAAGTGAACACAACTTTATTATGGACTCACTGTACAGCACAGACGCTCCCGTCAGGTAGAGGTGAGGTCAAAGAGACCATCCCCCTTCCGCACAGTCCTCTTATACTCCGGGTGGTGGCAGAACCGGAAAGGTGTCACACCATAATATGTCCTAAGAACAACACAACATCCCCCCCCCAAAAAAAATGGTTCAGAACACACATACAATCAAGACCCTCTCCAATTTAGAACCCGAATCATGCACTAAATTAAACAGAAACATAACAGGGCCTATAATAGTCACACAAAACAACTAAGGCTAGGGGGGGAACAGATGGACTACCATTCCACCCCCACACGGCCAGACGGATTATTCTGCCGTCTCTGTTATAATATAGTCCATTAAACAAAAAAAAAAAAAAAACCTGAAATAAAACATAAAACACCAAAATAATCCCAACATACAACTTAACTATTACTCATATCAACACCATGCAATAAACACATCACCCCCAAACATCAGTCTGCCCAAGTAGAGGAACCACCCCCCGGAAAACCATCCGACAGCTCCCCTCCGGTGCACCTTCTCCTCTCCACACCCAGGAATGGCTTGCACCGCAGCCAAAACACCTCCTTCTCCTGCTTGGCACGCCGCAGCTCGTTGGGATGCCACCATGAGCCATCAATAGCTGAAGGTAGCCATCAACAGAACAGCCACCACCTGCAGCCGCCCCTGGTCGTCTTGTCACTTACATTTGCCCAGAACTCCTCTCGACCGGGCCTCCTCTCTGGTTCGGACCACATCAACGACCCCTAGAGGAGCCTGACTTGGCTTCCAGTGTCCCTGTGTGATACGTCGTTTTACTGTGCCAGCTGGTCCTGCCCTGCTTGCTTTCATTTTCTTCGTCGGCAAAACCATTGTGACCCCTTGCTCCTCGGTACCTCCCAGCTGAATTCCAGAAGCAGAATGGGCCATCCATTCGGCTCCACCCACCATCACGGGTGTTCCCCCAGCTAGGGTTACTTGGGCTCTGGCAGCGGAACCCTCCCGTGATGGCCCTGGGCGGGGTTGGTCCTGCTCATCTTTCAGAATATTAGGCCAAGGTTAGTCCCATACAGTATCATACACCACTCACGAAACCAGCCGGTCCCACAAACCACAGCCCGACCACTCCTCTCCTACACCGCTGGTGATGTTGAAGCCCAGTCCGTAAAAAAGGTCACAGCCCATAATGTTCTCGCCACTGGCGGTCACCACGAACTGCAGGTTGGACACCATCGCTGACTTGTACCGAGCCGTCAGTTCCACTGATCCCACCATGGCCAACCTCTTTCCACCATACCCACACAGAGGCAATGACTGACCTCTTATTCGGTAATATGGGAATAAACTCCTCACGATGGGCCATTTCAACACAGACCTCACCGCGTCCGTGTCAATCAGCAGCGGCACCTCCACCCTGTCCAATTTCACCATACAGTATGTACGACCATCGGTGCTCGGGGAGACAGTGTGGATGACCGTGGGAGTTGGAGCAGAGGAGTCCACTTTGCATCGCCGTTCCCCTCACTCGAACCTATTACAGACCCTGGCAAAGTGATGCAGAAGTCCGCACTTGCCACAGCATTTTCCTCTTGCCAGACACTCTCTAGTCTTGTAACGGTGCTTGGTGGACCCACAACCCAAACACCTGGGTGATCCCAGGGCGGACCTTATCTTCACAGCAGTAGCGTACTCTTCCATATCCTGCACACTATCATCGCTGTCCAGGTCAACAGCCTGTGCCGTTGACTGTGGTTCATATTGGCAGAGTGTAGCTCTCTCACCGAGGTCATGTAACAGTTTATCCCGTTTCACACTGCTGAGCTATCTCGACAGCCATGGTTAATGTCAGTTTGCCGGAGTGCGTGAGGAGCCTCGACTGTGCCGTCGAGCAAAGCGTGTGCTCCGCCAACTGGTCGCGGACCATCTCTTCCTCCAATGCTCCAAAGTGGCAGTCCCCAGCCAGCTGACGCAGGTCCGCAACATACTGTTGTACCGACTTGTCGGTCTGCTGGCGGTGCTGCCAAAACTGAACAATCCAGACAATGACGTTCTCAGAGGCGTGGAAATGTCATACCATTAGCTCAACAACATCCTTGAAGCTATCACTAGCACCCAAGGTAGCAAGGATACACTGTTCTTCCACAGCCAAATTATGAACCAATATTGCCCGAGCCCGTATCTTCAGTTCACCAAAGTTTAGAGCCACCAAGTAATTCTGGAACGTGGTGAACCATTTCACCCAAGAGACCAGCGTCTTGCTAGGAAGCTCCAGAAACGGCCAAATGATTGTGACTCCCGCATCCACACTTTTATCCTCGTTGCCAAATGTTATGTCGGTAAACGAGGGTCAATGACGAGACTGAAGGTGGAACTGAACATGACTTTATTATGGACTCACTGTATAGCACAGACGCTCCCGTCAGGCAGAGGTGAGGTCAAAGAGACCGTCCCCCTTCTGCACAGCCCTCTTATACTATGGGTGGCGGTGGAACCGGAAAGGTGGAGCCACCACCTGTGTCAAACCATAATATGTCCTAAGAACAACACAACAGAGGCTCTGTATGCTTTCTTGTGAGTTGTGTGCACCAGGTTCAGAAAATTGTCTCCTCTTGTTGGAAAGTCTACATGTTTGTGTAGATTTGGTAGGAGGGCCTTTAAATCTGCATGGTTGAAGTCTCCTGCTGTGATGACAAATCCGTCTGGATGTGCTATTTGTGTCTCACTGATGGCCTGATAGAGTTCTTTTAGCGCTTTACTCCTCTTGCCAATGCCAGTGTCTGGGGCATACATTGCAAATAGTAGGACAGATGAAAATTCTCTTGGACTGTAAAAGGGTCGGCACTTGGTGATCATAAACTCCATCAATGGAGAACAGTGTTTGTGTACAACAGTTACATCTCGGCACCAAGTGTCACTGATGCACACACACACCCCTCCCCCGCGGGTCTTCCCTCCTTCCGTGAACACTCCGTCACTGTGGTAGGATGTTAGCCCTGCTAAAGCCTGCTTCATGCTACATTTCCCTCTAGTCCGCTGTGGTCTGCGTACGCTTTGGACGAGCCCGGCACGCATGCGGCGCTGCTCATGCTCACTTTTTTCATCTACCCAGACCAAGCGGTTGACACATGTGCACAGCCATCATTTGTAGTTTCACTCCCACCCAACAGGTAGCGCCAAGGCGCTGACACGCCAGGATTTTCACCAACGAAGAAACGGCGGAGTTCTTCACAAAGTTTCTCTTCAAATATAGAGTCCATTTCTGCTGTTTCACTTCCTGCTTTTCACTCCTTTTCCATGAAGATGCTGCTGCTACTGTGAAAGAAAGTATGTATGTATGATTCATGTATGTTTTTATTCTCGTTTTCTGCCTCCTCGTCTTCTTCGTCTACTGATGTATGCTGTGTCGATATTGCCACCTCGTGAATGGGACGTTCAGTCTTGCGCATGCGCTTTTCAATGCGTTCAGGTCGTGGGCAGGTGGCGCGGTCACAAAATTTGGGCTGCACGTGGTCGTCCGTGGTCGAGCACTTAGGACACTAGGGGAGTGGAGACGATGACGTAAATGTCGTCACACGAGGTTTCCGGTTATGCGTACGTGGACAGCAGAGGTGTAGCATGAAGCAGGGTTAACTGAATGGCAGAGTATGCTATATTGTCATTTAACCATGTTTCCATAAAGATAAAAACACAGCAGTTCCGCGCATCACGTTGTGTAGTTCTCATGAGCTGTATATGGTCTATTTTGTTGTCTAGTGACCGTATGTTGACCAGAATGAGGGAAGGAATCGGCAGTCCGTGTGGGCTAGCAGTTAGCTTCATTCGGATACCTCTGCGTTCACCTCTCTTTTGTGGCCGCTCACACCGTCTACAGCGGCTCCATTTGTGATGAGACACAGCAGTGGAGCCTGGGGGTGTGGAGGTCTGGTGGAGAAGACCTAGGCCACAGAGTTCCTCTGTAACGCTCTGGTCCAGGATGTAATGTTTGGTATAATAATGATAATGATATAATAATGATAATATAGAATTTTAAAAAAATGCAGGATCCTTCTGATAGATTTAGCATTCAAATTACATTTTATCATATATGTTTTTATAGTACCTGGTGAGCAGTCTGAACAGACTCCAGGTCAGTTTCTGAACAGGTCTTTCCAGGAACAGGTCACTGGAGCACAGGAATACACAGGACAGACGGGCCAGTTTGGCAACAGGAAGGATCACCTACAGCAAGAGACAAAAACAGCGGGGCTCTTTAAGGGCTTTAACTGAAATTTTTTATCATGTTTACTAGCCATGTTCAAACCATAATTGGCAAGCTACAGTCGCAGGTCCATTAGCATAAATTAACACCAACAATCCTTCGTGGCTTTTTCAAATCTTCAAGGAGACGTGGGTCTAATCTCCCACAGATGATAGTGCATTTCTTCGGTGTATCAAGTTTCATGCCCTCACATCGCTGATGTCACATGAACACGCCATGAGCCTAGAACCAGGTGATGCTGGTGGCTACTGATTAGAGTCACCATCAATATTTTTACAGGTCTTTAAATTTCATCACCCCGTGTCAAACTTGGCACAGATCAGTGGATGATTGGAAAACACCAATAGTTCAGTACTTCCTGCCCTTTGTCTTCCATTTCAACGGACAGAGTTGCAAAATGCATTTGACATAATTACCATCATGTTTTTCCCATATCAGCACGGAATACTATACTTTCAAGAAGACACACAAAGCAGGATGTTTTGTTTTGTTTTTTTTTTGGAGGGGGTGTCATGGGGGAAAAAAAGGGGCGGAGGTGCACATTAATGCAGGAGGGAATCGAGGTGCATGAACAAGCACAGAGCGGAGCTGAACTGGGAGACTGCCCCATGTTGAGCCGTGTCCTACAGGAGCCGGTCAGAGCTACTGCAGACTCCGCAGGAGGGAGGGAAAAAATACTCTTAAAAGAACCTTCTTACTCTCAGCTCCTGTGATGTTTGTTCAATTGTGGCACACAGTTATCTGCTGCAGCTTCAAAATTAATATAATCTGTCAAAATAATGACAGACATCCTTCAGATTCATTTCCACTCTCTTGTTGTGCTGAGCCATGGTGATGGCGACACCTACTTAGGGCTGGGTGATATCTCGATACTTTGAAATGTATTGATACATTTTCACCCACGACACAGGGTGACCCATTATCGTTTGTATTGATACTCCATCTGCTTTCTCCTTTCCTCTGTTTTTGCGCTCAACCCACATCCAGAAGATGGTTACCAAACAAATTCACTTCATAAAGAGCAGTGGTCCCCAACCATTTTTGCTTCACAGACCGGCAATGAGTTTAAAAAATTTGCTGGGATGGGGGAATGAACGAAAAAGTCACGAGTAGACCAATGAACTATCCCGTTCTGGCCGCCGGAGGCTATAGTTGAGGCACCGTCGCAGCAGGCATCCCACCCAAGAACGTAAGACTCTGGTCTCCTGTCAGACCAGCCTTTCCCCCCCAAGACACCGCGGAATATATATTTCCAGGGCTACATAGGCTGCGTGTCCAGTGAGCGTGTTTTTTTTCCCTGCTCTAAGTATCTATTTATCCGTTTATTTTCCATATAGTCCAGTCAGTGTTTAATCCAGAGCAAAAACTCTCTCAGTGATGATTTGGCCGCTGCACACAGGTCTAGCTAAGCATGGACGGATGCAGTGTTTTGGGGTTTTTTAGCCACAGACTGGTGAGTTGAGTGTGGTACTGAATGAATTTATGTGAAATAAGAGAAGAAAATACCAATGTTTAATGCTCAGTAAAAACTTCACAGCGGTTGTGTCAAGCATGCAGCCCATAGGCCAAAACTGGTCTATCAGAGGGTCCAAACTAGCCAGTGGGATGAATGTGCAAAATGTGCCACTTTTCAATACAATAATAGCTCCCACTTAAGCTTGTGTGGTGAACCAATTCAGAAGGTTAGGATTGATGACAAATATGGAAATGTATGTAAATTTAAAATAATTTCTAGATCTTGACAAGTTATTTTTATTCTAAAGTGAAATACTATATTTTTGAGTTTCCAGATACCTGTGACTTCATGTTCTGTACCTTTGTAGATCTACTGTGATGCGGAAGCTGTAATGCACATATCTAACTAACTAACTAACCTGCACTTATATAGCGCTTTTCTAGTCACAAAGACCACTCAAAGCGCTTTCATTAATACTAACCCTCTATTCTAAGGGCCTATAGGAAACAGATATCTAGACATATGTAAATGATTAACTGAAGCATAGTACTGTTAAAACTGCACTTGTTTTTCTTTTTAAAAAAAATCAGGTTCATAATCGTTCGTGAAAGAATGCTTCATTAAAAGTAAACATTTCGTAATGCACTTGTACTCCTTTGTACTAAAGTGAAGAAACAAATTTGGAGTTATGGGGTTATAGGTTTTTACTGGGTCGGTTCACCTGATAGTGAATTATTTTTTACCAAAATAATTTATTCAACATCATATGTAGTTTACATAACGCCTACAGTTTTGTTATCGATATATACAGTGGAGATCAAAATTAGAGAACAATGTATTAATACTCAATTTATTCTAACATATACTATTCTTCATTCAGAATTTTACAGAATATCAGCTGTGGCTATACCACTGCTGGGGCCCTTGCTTTAAATGACTTCAGCACATCTGCACTCCCAGGACATCACTAGTTTCTCACACTGCTCTGTTTGATCTTGGTCCATTCTTCTTGCAGTCTCTTCCACAGTTCAGTAACTGTAGTGGATTTCTTAGCCATTACTTTGTCTCCAAGGATTTTCCAGAGATTCTCTATGGGGTTTAGATCTGGACTCTGGGCTGGTCATTTCATTTTTTCAATATTGTTATTATTGGATTCCAAGAACTGTTTAACCTGTTTTGCAGTGTGACAGGAGGCATTGTCTTGCATGAAAACTGCGGGCTGATTGGAAGACAACTGCAGTGACGGAACTGCATGTTCCTGAAGGAGGTTCACATAAACATTTGCATTCACCCTGCCATGTAGCTGTACAAGAGGTCCAACTCCTGCTGCAGAAAACACCCCCCAAACTATGACACTTCCTCCTCCAAATTTAACTGACTTCTTTACACACTTTGGGTTCAGTCTTTCCCCAGTTTGATACCCAACATACTGTTTCCAAACAGACCCAAATAAACTGAACTTGCTCTCATCACTGAAGTGCACTCTGGACCAGTTCTCCTCTGTCCACACAACATGCTCCTCAGCAAAGGCAAGTCTAGCCTTTTTATTCTTTCTGCTGATCAGAGGTTCGGTCACTGCAGAGCCTTGAGGCCAAATGGTCTTAAACAGAGAAACACACTGTATGCCAAGACAGATCCTTGTCCTGTTCAGCAGTGAACTAGCGAGCAATTCCAGCTGCAGTGTTGAACCGATTCCCCATTGAGAGCTTTTGCATAATCCTGTCCCCCAAACCAGAACAGTGTGAGAAACTAGTGACGTCCTGTGGGCGCAGATGTGCTGAAGTCATTCAAAGCAAGAGCGTCTACACTTCCTATGAATTTTTGAATCCTATAGCCCTAAAAACATTGTTTAAATCTTCTCTTCGAACACAGTGGTCACTGTTCTCTAATTTTACTCGGTTTGTTTTTTGTTTTTTACAAAATTGAAGTGCCGTGGTTATTTAAAAAAAACATGCTAGTGCAGCAGTGGTATAGCCACAACTGATATTCTGTAAAATTCTGAACAATGAAGAATAGCATACATACAGTACGTATGTTAGAATAAATCAAGTGTTACTACATTGCTCTCTAATTTTGATCTCCACTGTATATATCAAGTATCAAGATACTGAATAATTATATCAAGATATGAATTTTGACCCATATCGCCCAGCCCTACACTGACAGTGCATCCGGAAAGTATTCACAGCCCTTCAGTTTTTCCACATTATATGTTACAGCCTTATTCCAGAAGAGATTAAATTCATTTTTTTCCTCAAAATTCTACACACAATACCCCATAAAGACAACTTGAAAGTTTTTTTTAAAAATTTTTTGCAAGTTTATTAAAAATTTAAAAAAAAGAAATTACATGTAAATAAGTATTCACAGCCTTTGCGCTCAGTACTTTGCTGATGCACCTTTGGCAGCAATTACAACCTCAAGCTTTTTTTTTTTTTTTTTTAAATATGATGCCACAAGCTTGGCACGCCTATCTTTGGGCAGTTTGGTCCATTCCTCTTTGCAGCACCTCTCAAGCTCCATCAGGTTGGATGGGAAGTGTCGGTGCACAGCCATTTTCAGATCTCTCCAGAGATGTTCAGTTGGATTCAAGTCTGGGCTCTGGCTGGGCCACTCAAGGACATTCACAGAGTTGTCCTGAAGCCACTCCTTTGATATCTTGGCTGCGTCCTTAGGGTCACCTGTCCTGCTGAAAGATGAACTGTCGCCCCAGTCTGAGGTCAAGAGCGCTCTGGAGCAGATTTTCATCCAGGATGTCTCTGTACATTGCTGCATTCATCTTTCCCTCTATCCTGACTAGTCTCCCAGTCCCTGCCGCTGAAAAACATCCCCAAAGCATGATGCTGCCACCATTGGTACAGTTATGAACGGTGCCTGGTTTCCTCCAAACATGACGCTTGGCATTCACGCCAAAGAGTTCAATCTTTGTCTCATCAGACCAGAAAATTTTGTTTCCCATGGTCTTAGCGTCCTTCAGGTGCCTTTTGACAAACTCCAGGCGAGCTGCTATGTGCCTTTTACTAAGGAGTGGCTTCCGTCTGGCCACTCTACCATACAGGCCTGATTGATGGATTGCTGCAGAGATGGTTGTCCTTCTGGAAGGTTCTCCTCTCTCCACAGAGGAACACTGGAGCTCTGACAGAGTGACCATTGGGTTCTTGGTCACATCCCTGACGAAAGCCCTTCTCCCCGATCACTCAATTTAGATGGCTGGCCAGCTCTAGAAAGAGTCCTGGTGGTTCCGAACTTCTTTCATTTACGGATGATGGAGGCCACTGTGCTCATTGGGACCTTCAAACCAGCAGAAATTTTTCTGTACCCTTCCCCAGATTTGTGCCTTGAGACAACCCTGTCTCGGAGGTCTACAGACAATTCCTTTGACTTCATGCTTGGTTTGTGCTCTGACATGCACTGTCAACTGAGGGACCTTATATATAGACAGGTGTGTGTCTTTCCAAATCATGTACAATCAACTGAATTTACCACAGGTGGACTCCAATTAAGCTGTAGAAACATCAAGGATGATCAGTGGAAACAGGATGCACCTGAGCTCAAATTTGAGCTTCATGGCAAAGGCTGTGAATACTTATGTACATGGGATTTCTTAGTTTTTTAGTTTTAATAAATTTGCAAAAATCTCAGTTTTTTTCACATTGTCATTATGGGGTACTGTGTGAGAATTGAAGGAAAAATGAATTTAATCCCTTTTGGAATAAGGCTGTAACATAACAAAATGTGGCAAAAGTGAAGTGCTGCGAATACTTTCCGGATGCACTGTACTTCCTCGCGCATTTAACCACGTTGTTCTACTCAAATGTTTGCCAAGCTGAGATGAGGTGGCCAATGACCCACGTCTCTTGCAGGGTCATTTAGCTCATGTTAACAAACACAGGTAACCTTATTCAGACAACGGAGGGAGCTTGGATCATACTGGGTTTGCCTGGATTACTGGGGTACTCTGAAAGGGGCTTAAGATCATACAATACTGTAGCACTGTAACTAAATAATAAAAGCATAATAATCAGAATTCTATGAAAAAAAAAACAACAACAAAAAAAACCAACCGGTTTCTTTTCACACCTTAAGCACTTCATCCCTCCACACCTCCAGCAGCAGCAGCCACTGCAGACAGTGGGTCACTGCCTGCAAAGCCCCCTGAGGAAGATCCTCCACTGCCAGGCCGCCACCGTCGGATGCCCCCACTCGCTCGTACAGGCCGATCAGTGGGAGGAAAGGCCAATCATAGGGCAGTATGGGGCCGGTGAGCTCCGGGAGGAGATGGGAGTTGACCCAGGGGTTGTGGCCCAGGAGACCATCTCTGGACACCAACACAGAGGACTCCAGGTGGGCCAGGTGAGTGAGGAAGCAGCCTCGTATGGAAGGCATTTGGACACAGGCTTGTCTCAGGAGAGAGCCGACTGACGTGTGCTGTTGTGTGCCCTCGTGAAGTTTGAGCTCCCCCAGCTCCACAGCCTCAGGCCCTCCGCTGTGTCCCTCTCTGGAAGAAGCCAAACAATGGAACATAAACTGACAGCTGCTTCATAGAAGAGGTGAACAGCAACACTGACTTGGGTGGAAATGGGTCAGCTGGTAATTTGATCCTATTTAACAATAAAGTAATTCTGAATAACATCTAATCAGTGAAATTGTATTATAATCATGGCTCACATAATATAACAGCGATTTACACTGACAGCATCATGCAGTGAACAAAACAAGAAATCCTAATCAGATTTCACACTACGAGTTCAGATAAATGACAGTTTCTGATTAAATATACAAGTGACGGTAAACTTACAATATGAAATCTCTGTTGAAAATAACAGTGGAGAGAAGTTCATGTGCCAGGTATTCACTGCCGGGCAATAACCATGGTAACAGCACCAGTGCCACCTGGTGGTAAAGGGGGGCATTTTCTGCTACGTCTGGCTGCATTGGAACCTGAGAAATGTCAAAAAGAGAAAAAACTCAAAACTAAGGCTGTGTTTGAAATGTCCACTCATTTCCTACATAGTGCCCTATAATGTGAATCCACCTTTTTTAGTGCTCTTTGAAATCTTAAATTAAAATTTCATTCACTATATGGTGCACTCAGAATATCTATCCCACAATGCAACCAATGGATGCATTGGTTGCATTGTGGGATAATTGGTTGCAATGTTGTGAAGTGAAACATTGTGGGATTGTTTCACTTCACAACATAAACCGCCAGGATGGATGGATGGATATTTACTACAAAATACATGCAGATATCCACTCTATAACTACATTAATTTGTTACATTCTATATAGCCACCTACATTTAAATTTACTATATACCGAGTAGGAAGGTAGGGAGTAAATGCACATTTCAAACACAGCATGAGAAGGATTAGACCAGGGCTCTGCAACCTTTGCCAACCGAAGAGCCATTTTCCCGTCTCTGACTAAAATAGAAGTGGCTGAGGGCTGCAACAGTAATTTGACCTTTAAAATAAAGATTATGCTGCTTATAAAGTTATATATATAGGCAGCTCTGAATATTATGTGGCATTAATGAATTCATACTTCAACAGTGGAAAAAAAAACTGTCAGGATTTATATATAGATTCATTCATGAAATCAAAGTATTACAAATATATTACAAATTGTTTTGTGCTGAAAAATAAAGGCTACATCTTAATATCTGACTAAGTTTTTGTATAGTTTTTAATTATCAGCACATTCATAAATTGTTTAAATCTGAAAAGTATCATCCTTCACTTACTTTCAACAGTGATCACACAGCTTTAGTTCCTGATATTTTAATAGAGACTACAGTTATATATTTAGAAGAAGCTACTTTTCATCCTTTTTGTGTTTCCTCATATTCCTCCTTATTCAGATCTATTAATATAAATCTGTATCCTTCAACTATTCTCTGGACTCTCAATTTGATAACTAGTAGATTGGTTGTCTAATAACTTTTACATATTCTTCTTTCATTTTGGAATAAAACAAAAATTCTAAACAACTTTCTAAATAATATAACTTTTTAAAAAATTTGGTGTAATTTTAAGCCAATTAGAAATAATTACAGCAGAGTGGAAAAACATTTAAAAATTCCTTCTTCCACTGAACTTAATAATAATAACAATAATAATGATGGATTAGATTTATATGGTGCTTTACATGTCAAGTGACATCTCAGAATGCTTACAGTGAATCCAATGTTCATTCATTCCAGACAGACATTGACAGTGGTAAGCTACTGCTGTAGCCACAGCTGCCCTGGAGCAGACTGACGGAAACGTGGCTGCCAATCCACACCAACATCCTCTCTGACCACGACTGAACGTTTATACACATTCATACCCAGTGTCATGGACACTGGAGGCAAGGTGGGTAGTGTCTTGTCCAGGAACACAACAGCAAGATGTCTGGGGAGAGCAGGATTCAAACTCCCAACCCTCCGGTTATTGGACGACCCGCTCTACCTCCTGAGCCACTGCTGCCCTACAAATGTTGGCTATAATAATAATAAAAAAAAGCGTGGCATTGATAATCTACACATATAACTCACTGTCCAAAACCCCACAGGTAACAAACTAGCAGTTATCCTGCTGAGAAAAAGATTAAAACATTCTTAAAATAAAAGGCTCACCTCTCCATCAGTCAGAGAATTTTCTCTCCTCTTTTCACTCATTTGAACTCCTTTTACTTTTTTTTTTTTTTTACTTTTTTATTTAAAAATTATGAAGGAAAACTGTTGGCTGTAGGTCTTTTAGGCAAGTATATCCAGTTGATGGTATTTCATAATAAAAGCACATAACAGAAACAACCATTTTGAAAACTGAATGCTATATAGGGCTTTTATTTTTACATAACTGTTACGGTCCCGTCCATAGGGAATTAGTCAGCGGTGCAGTTCCTGACACCTTAAGGTACTCCTCCACTACTAGCCCTGTGCTAGTAGTGGAATTCCTCTTTGGCTCAGTGGGAGGATTTAGATCACAGTGTCATGGGTTCAAATCCCAGGCAATCCTGGCCTTGGTCCAGAAAGTGGGCCGTAACAATAATTCAGGAAGTACTGAGTTGTGATGGTGAAAATAAATTCACACTAATTCAGACTTCGGTCATGTCTGGTGAATCCGGTATTGATAGCATAGATTACTACTTTTAAGGTTATTGAGCAGGAATTCAAGGATTGTTTCTCAATTTTAAGGATAATTAAGGCATTGACTTTAAATAATCACATTTAAGACTTTTTATGGACCTGCAGAAACTAATGAGGCAGCTGAGTTTTTTTTTGTTTGTGTTCTTGAGGGAATATTCTCACCATATAACAACCATACATGAATGCAAATGAGTACGTCCACATAGAATTAAACTCTCCATTTTCCTCTGTGATTTTACATTTTCTGGATTTGTCCATGTGTTACCGAGGGTGGGGAGGATAAGCAGGAGGTTGCTGCTCTCCGCACTCTCCACATGCACTGAGGAGAAGCTGAATGGCTCTCTGTGCATGTGAGCCACTATTAGATGTGACAGTCACGCATGGGTGACAACATAATTTAAAATATATAGTTTACGTTCATAAAAAGTATGCGTTTCCATTGAGAAATGTATCCTATTGCAATAAACAATAATTTGAAAAGTAGAATAATTAAAATGAACATCATTAATTTCCATGTGTTTTGAGATATAACTGCAGGGAGCCACAGCATGGGGGGCTGAAGAGCCGCAGGTTGCCGACCACTGGCTTAGACAGAAAAAAATAAATAAATAAATAAATAAAAACAAGATTTGTACCTTATGTCAGTGGAGAATGCATAAATAAAGGAGTCTGATGATGCGAATAAAAATAAAAACTTCAAAACATAAATAAACTTTAGATAACTGATGAATTTACAAAAAGAACCAGATTCATCATGCAGCTTTAAAATGTAAAAAATAAATAAATAAATGGAATAAAATAACTGAAAAATTTGTCAAACTATGAACCAATCAATCACGTTGATTTAGCATTCCAGCCATCTGTGTACCTGTATAAAATATAGGAACAAAATAAGGTTTTAGACGGGACTGATTTTGAGAAAATGTGACACCTTGAGGCATTTTTGTTAAAAGTTGGTAACATGATGTTTTAACACAATTTTAGTATGCTGAACATGAATAAGATGGTTACCAACCTCAATTTTGGGGTCTAAGCACTGAAAATGGAAATTTAAAGTAGACTCCTAAAGTTTCATAATTTTCATCCTGAAGTAGCTTAAAATCCAAATAAGGGAGATTATTACCTCCGCCAAGGAGGCTATGTTTTCATCGGCGTTGGTTTGTCTGTCTGTCTGTTTGTTTGTTAGCAACATAACTCAAAAAGTTATGGACAGATTTTCATGAAATTTTCACAGATTGTCAGAAATGGGGTATCCTACAGATGAATAGATTTTGGTGGTGATCCGGATCACCGTCCAGAAGAAAACCGCCATTACGGAAAATGCAATTTTTGTGAATAACTACTGAACCACTAATCCTATCATTGTGAATCCAATTGCTAGTCATGTTTTCATGATCAAGGAATCTAAAAACGTACACACAAACACTGTATGGGGGGAACTGTGGCGCTTGGCGGAGGTCTGCGCTCTCCGAGTGCTTTTCTAGTTAATTTCCTGTGATGTATTAAATACCACTTTTTAGAGTAGCCATTGGTTTTAGAACAAAACCAGAGCGAATAAAACATGTAAGGACCTCTTTGGTGTACTTTTAAAGCATTAGTCACAATAATTGGCATGTTATACCCAACAGTCTCTTTATTTCAGATCCACATCCAAATCAAACTGTGAATGACCTGAAGAAAACAAATACCCTATAAACGTTTTTTGTTTAAATAACTGCAGGATAAAGTGGGAATATATTTTCATCAGATATACAAGGTTACATCCCATACAGTTTCAGGACTCAAGTCTTTACTGAATTATGTTTCAGTCTATTTCAGATGATTGTTCATTTGCTCAGCTGTCGCTGAGCGTCTAAATATCTGATGTGTCAAATGATCACTTAAGAAATTTACACTTTCAGACATATTATTTCAGCTATACTTTTGCGCAATTTACCTGAATGCAAATGGCCAGAACAGTTTCTGACAAGGATCTGTTAAGCTATTTCAGAATTGTGAAGTGAATATATAACATTTTTTCATTTTGTTGTGAGTTGTATAACTTGTGCCTACGTGAACAACTGGTGGACAAAGAAACAACAAAAAGTAGAAACCAAAAAGATAATCTGGATGAAGTGGCAATCATTGAGACATTGAGACAATTTATTGTCTTCACAACTGAACCCCAGATGCACTTAACACTGCAACAGATGAGAAAAACTTCACAGCTGCATGCCAAGCAACTTGGACAAAATCCGCTAGATAAATTTGTGTTTGAAAGACTGATGCCATATGAAGAACCATGGAAAGTGAAATTCCACAAACCTCTTACGAAGCAAAAACCACTTACCTTATCAGACCTGTACACTGTCTCACGGAAAGATGTGGGAAAGGAACAACTGCTTAAAGCAGATAGAAATATTCTGCAAAACCTTATAACAGCATAGGAAGCAAACAGACAAGTGGTTTGCACAAAATACTGAAATATGAGCTGACACCAGTTCCACTTGCATTGGCTGAAACAAATGGTAGTCTACGCTACAGTGACAAATCTTTGCTTGTGAATGTCCTCATACTCAATATTGTTTGTCCAGCCTCAGTCACTACACAGGAGTCAGCTTGTCTGATCACTGATGGCTCAGCACTCATTCATTCACTAGGAAAACCATCTGGAAGCAATACATTTGGACAACTGGCAGTACTACGGTTAGGACACAGCTTTGATCGTGTTCATATACTTTGAATGACGAACAAAGTCCAGCAGACCAATCTGTAAGCAAATCGACCATGAAAAGGTCCCTGTTCCTGTCGACTGGGACAGCTTTATGGGTCTTGCCGAAAACAGATTTTGAATTTGGGGGAAAACGTAGTCCAAGCTGTCCATAAACTATTGCAAAAACTATGACATTTTAAAGTAAATATAAACAACATATGCTACATCATTTTTTATTGAGAACAAGTAGTTCCTGCAACAGTTAGTATGATAATACCTGTATGTCATGCATGAATTGCCTAGTTTAGCATCATATATAGGTAGCCATTTCAAAGTTAATTTTCGGGGCTTATATCTCAAACTCATAATTGGTAACCACTATATTTGTGATCAGCACACCCAAGTTGTGTTAAAACACGTTACCAACTTTTAACGCAAAATGCCTCAACCTTCTTTAAAATGGCCTTTTTCTGATTTTCCGTCCTGTCTATTTCTCATGCTGGTAAAAAGAGAAGAAAAAAATCAAATGCAATTTTAGAAATGTATACTGTACATAAGTAAGAAACAAATAATAAATCAGTGGCAAATGAGGAACGAAAAAGTTTATACTTTTCTGGAACAATATATTTTCACTGTGTATTAATGATATAAATAACCAAAGTAGTATTACTGTCTGGTCCTCTGGTATTACTAGGACAGCTTCAGCTTAATTTATAACAAGAAGTAATACAAACTTAATGAAAATATTAGAAGACTCTTCTGTTTGCCATTTGCTCACCAGCCTGTAGAGTTTGACTTAAATGAAAAACTGCCAATGAGGAGTGAGCTCTTACCAGTCTGTGTGCCAGCCGCAGGAGCAGGTAGAGAAGGTGGTGTTCATGACGGAGAAGCCAGGCTTTCGTGTGAGACAGGGTGGGTGTAGCCTGAATGCAGCTGCGCAGGTAACCAATCACATGGTCAGACAGGAGAAGACCCTTGAACTAGAGAGGGGGTGGGAGGATCTGACTTAATGACAAGCATCCACGGTATCCTTTTAGCCTAAATTTAATTGACTGGTAAGAGAGGTGTGCTGTGGACACGCAGCCTAATTTTGCAGTCATACAGTGCAAATGAGTATAAGCAAAGCATTAAAATTCCTTCTTAAAAAAAGAGACTAATCCAAGGCTACCAGTCCTTCAGCATATAACAAAAAATGCATCGGTGTTTTCTACTTTTCACAGTCCTACCTTGCAGCAGAGACCTTTATGGATGCCTGTTATTGTTTCCAAGAGAAGCCCCAGTCCAATTAGGAGAGGGAAAGGGGAGCTGGAAACAACCAACCCAGGACGATCCCTCCATCCAGGGCAGGCCAATCCAGGGAGATTAGGAGTGATCTCTGGGCCAAGAGGTACGGCCTTAGCATTACACACCACTGAGGAAGACCTGGTGCGTTAAAAAAAAAAAAAAGTAAAAAAGGTTCCCAATGCAGCTAGAGACAGGGAAAAACTGCACTAAAATACATACACCATGCTGTCTTAATTCTTTATGGCACAAATTCAACAAGGTTGTGGAAACATTGCTCAGAGATACTGGTCCATATTGACATGCTAGCATCACAGTTGCTGCAGATTTGTTGTCTGCACATCCATGATACTTCATGCACGCATTTATTCATTCATGTTGTGGACCTACCAACTGAAAGTTGCAGCAAAAACTGAGACTGACCAGGCAACATTTTTCCAATTTTCTATTGTCCAGTTTTGGTGAGCAAAACCAACAATTACGGCTTGTGCATGTACATGCCATAATGCACTGAGTAGCTGGCATGTGCTTGGCAGATTAGACATCTGTATTAACAAGCAGTTGAACGGACTTCCGGTTATGGCTGCCACGTAGGACGGACGTGTCTCGCTCTGCTCTGCTCCTGGAGAAAAAAATCGGCAAATAACTCTCTCATTTGGGACAGAACGTATCCCAGCATTTGGGCGAGGATATGTCGGCGAAGCCTAAGGCTGGAAAACCAGGAAAAGGAAAAAGCGAGCCGCCGAAACAGTCCAAATTAACGGACTTTCAGGTCTGTGACGCAGCAAACAAGGCTCCATATATGGCGGAGGAGGCTGGCGGCGGTGCGATTTCTGCGGGGAATGGCGCAGATGCGCTGATGGCTGCCATGAGTTCAATGAGAGCGGACTTTTCCTCTAGATTTGATGGGATTATGACAGCGCTGGAAGGAATAAGAAAGGAATTGGGTGACTGTGTAGAACGAACGGCGCAGATGGAGCTCCGTCTCGCTAGTGCTGAAGATGACGTCACCCGTCTTCAATTAAAGGTGCGCACTTTGGAAAAAAAAAATAAATCTCTGGAAGATAATATTTTGGATTTGGAATCTCGGTCGAGACAGAATAATTTGAGGCTGGTGGGTCTTCCAGAGGAATCAGAAGGTCGGGACGTATGTTCCTTTCTGGAAAAGTGGATTCCGGAGGTGCTGGGCAGCGAGGAGTTGCAATCAGCAGTGGTTCTGGAAAAAGCACATCGTATTGGCCCACGGAGAGATAAGGGACCGCCGAGGACCTTAATTATGAAGTTTCTAAGCAACAGAGACAGGATGAAGATCTTCAACGCTGCACGTGCTAAAGGAGAGATTAAACACCAGGACCAGCAGGTGCGGTTCTACCCAGATTTGGCCACAGGAATCCAGCAATTGAGGAAGCAGTTTGATCCCGTACGTAAGGAGCTGCGCAACCTTGGGATTCGTCATGGTGTAATCTATCCTGCGAGACTGCTGACCCCGTATGAGGGCAGAACCCACATCTTCAAGACCCCAGAGGAGGCGCAGGAGTTCATCAAGAAGATCAAAGAAGAAGAAGAGACTGGTGGGAGCTAAGCATGAACAAAATATAAGGTAGAATAATTAAGCATTTGCACAGGCATCTGACTGACTTGAAGTAAATAGTAAGTTTACAAAATATAGATTGTATTATATATTAAAAAAAACAAAACAAAAACAAAACAAACAAAAAAAAAAAAAAACTATGATGTACAAAGTTGTTAAAAATTTTGGAGTTAAGTTGGAAAACTACAGAGGAGAGTTAATGTTACGTCATTAAAAGCAGTAGAGTTAGGGTGATTGGGAGGATGAAGAAGGAGTGGCTTAGGCTGATCCTCGTGGGTGTGGAACGGTCGATGGCTATATCGGGAGACAGAATTTTTCTTTTGATTTTGGGGGGTTTGCCACAAGTGTGGGAAGGGGAAATTTGTTTGTGTGTAGTTTGTAGGATGAATGTTCAACCACTCATGTTTTCGCTTCTCTGTATGAGCATGTTTACACTGCAAGGTAATCCCAAACCCTCTATTGATCATGGACCAAAGTGTTAATCTTAATTTAACTTCATGGAATTGCAGAGGTCTACAAAATTTAAAAAAACTTAAACAAGTTATGAATAAAATAAAGGACATGGGTTCAAGAATTGTGTTTTTACAAGAAACTCATCTGATAGAGGAGGATGTTAAAAGAATTAGGAGTAGATGGCAGGGAAGTGTATTCACCTCTTCATTTTCATCCCGAGCCAGGGGAGTTATGACTCTCATACATAAATCAGTTCCTTTTCAAGTGAAAAATGTAATTGGAGACAAATTTGGAAGATATGTAATCATTCAAGGTTCTTTGCTATTAGAAAATATAAATCTTGTGAACTTATATGGTCCCAATATAGATGACCAGAAGTTCTTTGCTAATTTATTTCTCATCTTATCATCACTTACAGGGCAACATATAATAGCAGGGGATTTTAATTGTACATTGAATCCAGGTGTGGATAGATCAACAGGACTGGATTGTACGCACATTGGATGTAGGATGACTATTAATCATTTTATGAAAGAATTGAGATTGTTAGATATATGGAGAGAAATGAAACCACAAGTTAAAGCCTATTCTTGTTATTCCAGTACCTACAAGACATTCTCACGTATTGATTATTTTTTGATTTCCACAGAATTAAGGTCCAAGATTCAAAACTGCTTTTATGATAACATCGTGATCTCTGATCATGCACCCTGTTGTCTAATATATGTAGATAAAAAATTGATAAAGGAATCAGGTAGATGGCAATTTCAGCATAAATGGCTTCAGGATGAGGAATTTGTCAAGTATATAGAAAAACAGATAGACGAGTTCTTTGACATCAATACTACACAAACATCAGCATGTGTAAAGTGGGAGGCTTTCAAAGCTTTTATTAGGGGACATATTATTAGTTATACAGGATCAAAATCTAAGAAGACTCGAGAGGAGAGAGCTAAATTGGAACATAAAATAAAAAATCTTCAGGAAAAAGTGTATGCAGGAAGTGACCCAAGGTTGGAGAATGAATTACTGATTTTGAGAGCTGAATACGACAAAAAATCAGCGAATAGAGCTGCCTCGAGTCTTCTAAGATTGAAACAATCTTTTTATGAACAAGGTGAAAAATCAGGAAAATTATTAGCATGGCAGATTAAACAATTGGAAATTAAAACACCAATTACCAGTATTATAAGTAATGGACAGGTAGTTATAGATCCTTTAGAAATTAATAGAGCCTTTAGAGATTACTATGAAAAATTATATGATACCAAAAATGAACCTGATTTAACAAAACTAAATGGGTTTTTGAACGAACTATCTATACCGTGTATTCCAAATGAAAACAGGGAGATATTGGAGTCTAAAATTAGTCAAGAAGAAGTTGGGCTAGCCATTGATAATATGAAATCAGGAAAAAGTGCAGGACCAGATGGTCTTCCAGTTGACCTTTATAAAAAATTTAAGAATAAATTAATAAAACCTTTTTTGGAAATGGTTTTAGAAGCATTTCAAAATAATAATTTACCATCATACATAAATAATGCCTTAATTATACTGCTGCCAAAACCAGGTAAGCCCTCTAATAAATGTGAAAATATGAGACCAATAAGCCTATTAAACGCCGACCTTAAGATAATCTGTAAAATTTTAGCAAGACGAATACAAGAAATTTTACCAAATATTATTAATCGAGATCAGAATGGCTTTATAAAGGGTAGACAAGGCTTCCATAATGTAAGAAGACTATTTAATATTATTTATTTTAATAAAGAAGCACCGGATACAGCTCTCCTATCATTGGACGCCGAAAAGGCCTTTGATAGAGTTGAATGGCCCTTTCTTTTTGAAGTCCTACAAAGGTTTGGACTTGGAAATAATTTCATAAAATGGGTTCAAATAATATACAATAATGCTACAGCAGAAATCCTAACAAATAACAATATTTCAAAACCAATAAAAATCAATAGAGGATGTCGACAAGGCTGTCCACTTTCACCTTTACTGTTTACTATGGCAATTGAACCTTTAGCGATAGCGATACGTTTACATTCACAAATATATGGAATTAAAGTTGGACCAACAGAACATAAAATCTCCCTGTACGCTGATGACATAATTTTGTTTATGTCGAATCTAAAAAAATCAATTCCAACCTTGTTGAATTTAATAAAGAATTTTGGGGAAATATCAGGATATAAAATAAATAAAACTAAATCTTCAATATTAATGCTAAATGAGACCCAGAGAAATTACCCAGCCCCTGAGGTAAATCAATTCAATGTTGTAAATCAGTTTAAATATTTAGGAATCCAAATTATGCCTAAGCTAGAATCAGTCGCCAGTGTCAACTATGAAGCCTTAATGTCAGATATCAATGAGTTAACTCAGAGATGGATGTCACTACCAATGTCGATGATCGGGAGAATCAATATACTTAAAAGTAATATTTTACCTAAAATACTTTATTTATTTCAATACATTCCCTTATCACCACCTTTAGATCTATTCTCAAGAATAAAAAAAAAGTTAGTGGAATTTATATGGAACAACAGGAGGGCTAGATTACGTTTGTCTTTATTATATTTACCATTTGATCGTGGAGGTCTGAAATGTCCAAATTTTATGTTGTATTATTGGTCGGCACAACTGAGGTCTATGACATATTATTTTTCATCAAATGATCTCCCTCACTGGACTGAAATGGAATCATACAATTTACCTTTACCTCTTCCCATATTCATATACTCAGATTCGGCAAAAAAATTACAAAAACAAGTTAAAAATCCATTTGTAAAGCATATGATCAAAATATGGTGTGAAGCTAAAAACTATTTAAAAGAACCACAGTTATTGTCACAATTTAGTCCAATATGGGGTAATCAATATTTTAAACCAGGGAGAGCGGACGCTGTATTTAAAGTATGGAATTTAAAAGGGATACAAAAGATTCAGGATTTATATTTGCCATGTGCAGACAACATAATGTCTTTTGAAGAGCTGAGGATCAAATTTAATCTCAATAGAACACATTTTTTTAAATATCTTCAACTTAGAAACTTTATTCGATCAAATCAAAATAAAGCTCTCACTCGACCTATTTATTCATCCTTGGAAAAAATGATGATGAAAGATAGTAAAAGAAAGGGTATTATTTCAGAGTTTTATAACTCACTGACACTATCTTCAAGTGAAAATTCACTGAAAAGATTAAACTACTGGAAAGAAGATCTGCAAATTGAAATTTCAGAGGAACAATGGGAATTGGCTTGTACAGAAGCTCAAACCAAATCAATAAATGCACGCCTTAAATTGATACATTTCAAATGGTTAATGCGGATGTATGTTACACCGGAGGAGTTAAATAGATATAACAAAAATATACCAGATACATGCACAAAATGCATGGAAAGTAAAGGAACCCTATTTCATTGTTTATGGGAATGTAGATTAATAAGAATGTTTTGGGAAGAGGTGAGGGTAACAATTGAAAAAATAATCTCAAAACAAATCATATTGAATCCTAAACTGTTTTTGTTGGGTCTGTACCCAGAAAAGCATAATTTTAATAAAAGTGAAAGAACATTCATAGACCTCAGTTTGCTTAATGCCAAAAAATGTATTGCACTATTATGGAAAAAGACTCATAGACCAGATGTGACTCAGTGGTTAAGACAGATGTTAACAAACCTTCCATTAGAAAGAATAACATATATACTGAAATCAAAGGAAATTGTGTTTGAGAATATATGGAGACCTTTTATTGATTATGTAAAAAATTTAAACATAACTCTTGAAGAAGAAGGTGAATGATGTGTGTGGACCTTGTAAATTCCAAACTGGTGAACATAATATGTATACTTATGTATTGGATTGTCTAGACTAAACAGAGGAGCATTGTTGAAGACTTGATTTTGTTGGTGGTTGTTGGTGTTTTTAGTGCATTTTTTTTTTTTTTGTAGTACTTTAGTGTTAGTGTTTGATTGTTTGTATCATGTTTGTTAAAAAAAAAAAAAAAAAAAGGTTCAATAAAGATATTGTGGAAAAAAAAACAAGCAGTTGAACAGTTGTACCTATTAAAGTGGCCCGTGAGTGTATTTACAGTAAATCAGACGTACTTGAGATTCTTCATCAGGTCCTGTACTGCAATGTGACACATAAGTGGAAGGAGAACCTCAGATGATAGCAGCTCCAGCTCTTGAAGAGTCTCCACTGGTCTGAAGCAGTTCTGAAGATAAAATTACACGGTGAAAATTAAAAAGAAAAAAATTACAGTTGGTTTAAATCTTACACTCTGGCTATGTCTATGCTAAAAAATGCCAGTGTTTTCTTACAAATCACTTTGGCGTTATAAGAGCATGTGAGAAAAGGATACCTGTCTGGAGAGCTGATGGTAGTAAGCTTCTAGGTAGACCAGATAAGCTGGTATCACAGCAAGGCTGCAGTCTTTCTGTCCCGGATCATTGAGATTCTTGACAAAACTCTTCAAATGCCCCAACAAGGATGGGTGCAGCCCTGTGACATGACCCCAAGACACTGGAGGAGGGGGGAGACACTCGTCTCCATGAGAGCTGCAGGGGAAAACAAAGATTGTTACATAAAGAGACAACATATAGACAGTCTTCACTTTGCACCAGCAGAAAGGTCAGAAACATCTGTACCTGACCATGCCAGCTTGGAGCTCCTGATGACAACCGGCTGTGTGGGTAACTTGTGTGAGCAGAGAAACGAGAGCCAAAAGCCGCTGGAGCTGAAGCGGCAGTAAAGGATCTGATGAGAGCAGAACTCTGTGGACAGACTGCAATGTCTTCAACAAGGCTGGATACAGGTCTCTGAGGATTAAAAAACATCCAGAGCACAGTGGTCAGACTTAATGGAAGTGAAGAAAAAATAAGGACAGATGTCAATCTAGCATGTTTGTCAAATACCTGCAAATAAAAGCCTAGATTAAAATCCTTAGAGTTAGAATGTAAATTTACTGGCCATTAACAACTGTTTGTTCTCTCCCGTAGAGTCCCCGTTGTCTTGTTTGCGCTCTACATCCCTGTTCTGTTCTTCTTCTCCTCCTCCTCCTCTATCCCCTCACCTCCCAGCCAGTCACAGCAGATGACTGCCCCTCCCCGAGCCTGGTTCTGCTGGAGGTTTCGTCTTGCTCAAAGGGGAGTTTTCCTCTCCACTGTCACCAAGTGCTTGCTCACAGGGGATCATCTGATTGCTGGGGTCTTTCTGCAATTTTGGGATTTTCCCCTACAAGTCTGACAGTGCTATGAGATGACCGTTGTTGTGAAATGGCACTATATAAATAAAGTTAAAGTTGAAATACACACAGAGGAAATTTTTCATAACTTGCTCACAAAAAATATGAAAGCTTAAAGTATGACAGATAATTAGAAGGTGACCAAGGAAGCAAGGAATGTTTACAAGGAAAGTTCCAGTATTTTATGAGTGCAGTGTGCTACTTAGGATGAATTAACAATGCCCTCAAAGAAATCCAAAATCTAAACATGAAGGCCATAAGGTTTCAGGACAGAACTTGAAAGCAATGATGTTACAGTTTTTGTTTCCATTTTGTATGTGCAGGCTGTGGTCTTGTTTCAGTTCATCCACACAAATCTGTCATTTTAAGCTTTATGAATTACTGTATATCCATCTTGTGCATGAAGCAAACATAAACTTAAGTATCATGTATCACATCTGTTTTTATACTAACAGGTATAACTGGCAGGCCTGTCCGTAGCCGGCTGCTACAGCCCAGAGCCTGTAGGCCTCCGTGGTGATCCTGAGGGCCTCATTTGGATCCAGCAGCAGTTCAGTGGGCTCAGCACTCAGGAGGCAAGACAAACGCTCTCTAACTGCCAGAGAATTTAACTGTGGAGAAGATACAAGAACTATTAATATCCATTGAACAGTGCAATCTATTTTTATACATTCAAGATTCTACTCCAACAGAAAATATCTTGTGTTTATCAGCAGTGAGTACAACCTGTATTTATCGAGCACCCTCTGGTAGTCGTGTATAGGATTACAGCTGCAGTGTGTGTAAAGTAGACATTCATATTTTCCTAACCATAACCACCTCAAAATGTGAATTTTGTGCAGAGTTGGAAGTGACAAAAAGCCAAGATGGGGATGCGAACATACAGCATCTCACAAAAGTGAGTACTCCCCTCACATTTTCACAAATATTTTATTATATCTCTTCATGGGACAACACTGAAGATATGACACGTTGATACAATGTAAAGTAGTCAGTGTACAGCTTGTATAACAGTGTAAATTTGCTGTGCCCTCAAAATAACTCAACACACAACCATTAATGTCTAAACTGCTGGCAACAAAAGTGAGTACACCCCTAAGTGAAAATGTCCAAATTGTGCCCAAAGTGTCAATATTTTGTGTGGCCACCATTATTTTTCCAGCACTGCCTTAACTCTCTTGGGCATGGAGTTCACTAGAGCTTCACAGGTTGCCACTGGAATCCTCTTCCACTCCTCCATGATGACATCACGGAGTTGGTGGATGTTAGAGAACTTGTGCTCCTCCTCCTTCCGTTTGAGGATGCCCCACAGATGCTCAATAGGATATAGGTCTGGAGACATGCTTGGCCAATCCATCACCTTTACCCTCAGTTTCTTTAGGTGGTGTGTTTGGGGTCGTTATCATGTTGGAATACTGCTCTGTGGCCCAGTTTCCGAAGGGAGGGGCTCAAGCTCTGCTTCAGTATGTCACAGTACATGTTGGCATTCATGTTCCCTCAATGAACTGTAGCACTGCAGTGCCGACAGCACTCATGCAGCCCCAAATCATAACACTCCCACCACCATGCTTGACTGCAGGCAAGACACACTTGTCTTTGTACTCCTCACCTGGTTGCAGCCACACATGCTTGACACCAGCTGAACCAAATAAGTTTATCTTGGTCTCATCAGACCACAGGACATGGTTCCAGTAATCCATGTCCTTAGTCTGCTTGTCTTCAGCAAACTGTTTGCGTGCTTTCTTGTGCATCATCTTTAAAAGGGGCTTCCTTCTGGGATGACAGCCATGCAGACCAACTTGATGCAGTGTGCGGCATATGGTCTGAGCACTGACAGGCTGACCCCCCACCCCTTCAACGTCTGCAGCAATGCTGGCAGCACTCATACGTCTGTTTTCAAAAGACAACCTCTGGATATGATGCTGAGCACGTGCAATCAACTTCTTTGGTTGACCACGGCGAGGCTTGTTCGGCGTGGAACCTGTCCTGTTAAACCGCTGAATATCTTGGCCACCGTGCTGCAGCTCAGTTTCAGGGTGTTGGCAATCTTCTTATAGCCTAGGCCATCTTTATGTACAGCGGCAATTCTTTTTTTTTTTTTTCAGATCCTCTGAGTTCTTTGCCATGAGCTGCCATGTTGAACTTCCAGTGACCAGTATGAGAGAGTGTGAGAGCGATAACACCAAATTTAACACACCTGCTCCCCCATTCACACCTGAGACCTTGTAACACTAATGAGTCACATGACACCGGGGAGGGAAAATGGCTAATTGGGCACAATTTGGACATTTTCACTTACAGGTGTACTCACTTTTGTTGCCAGCAGTTTAGACATTAATGGCTTTGTGTTATTTTGAGAGCACAGCAAATTTACACTGTTATACAAGCTGTACACTGACTACTTTACATTGTATCAAAGTGTCATATCTTCAGTGTTGTCCCATGAAAAGATATAATAAAATATCTACAAAAATGTGAGGGATGTACTCACTTTTGAGATACTGTAGGACTCCAGCTTGGGATCACTGTTTTTCGCTCCATTGACCATCCATGACCATGGCACACCTCCTTATGAGGATTTACAGTATGTGGTACTAGAACAGGGAAATGCTGTGAAATACGGTGATGTCATTGTCTTTGGTACACCACAATACCCATCCAAGATTGGGAAGAAACAAATGTATTTCTTAGTAGTTTTAGGACTTGTTGATTTAGCTCGATGAAGATGCACAGTGGGAGCAAAGTTCTAGAGCAAAGCTGTTGATTTATCGGCCAATCTGCAGTTGTAGTCTTAATTATGGCCACAAAGTTTGAGTAGTGACCAAAATAATGAGATTGCAGATAGAAGCGGCTGAAATGAGCTTTCTCCATAGGATGGCTGGACTCACCCTTAAAGATAGGGTGAGGAGCTCAGTTATTGAGCAGCGGCTCAGAGTAGAGCCCCTGCTGCTTGAAAGTTGAGGCGGCTTGGGCATCTGACCAGGACGCTTCCTGAAAGATGTTTCTGACACATCCCACTGGGAAGAGGCCCCAGCGCAGACCTATGACACGCTAGAGAGACTACGTATGTCTCCCAGCTGGCCTGGGAATTCCTTGGTACCCTCCGTGGAGAACTAGAGAAGGTGGTTGAGGGTGAAGTCTGGGTTTCTCTGCTTAGACTCCTGCCCCTGCAACCCAGACCCCCAAATAAGCAGCAGAAGATGGATGGCTGGATGGATGGATAGAAGATGCACATTGCCTCCATAAATGAAGGCTGTCCACATTTTGTAAGAGATATATTTTTGCATATGTCATCAGTATCAATACCAACATAGTTCTCCAGGTTATACGTATAACACAATTGCAAGCACTTAATAGAATCAATTCTTTGGCACAATGTGGTAACAATTACCAGTCGGGCACAGGCATGTCTGCCAGATGTAGCCAGAACTCTGCAGAGCTTCATGGCGCTAGCCAGTGGGAGTCCGTAAATGGACTGAGGCTGGAGTGAGGTTGATCCTTTCCAGGAAATAGGAAGAAACTCTGATATCACCGTCTCCATCAGACGGGAACAGTCCAGCACCTAAGTGTGGACAAAGTGAATATTAGTCTATTAGTTCAGAGATAGTGTGGATGTGTTTGAAGATTTATAGGTGTACAGGGGTGAAAAGTTCATAGTGGTCAAATTTGTCCAAATGTGGTTTATTTTCCAACCGCAGGGATCCAAGCGCTGCAACACTGATGGAAGAAGTGTGTGGACCAAAGGGGAGACTATGTTGAAAAACAAACCACATTTGGTCAAATTTGACCACTATGAACTTTTCGGCCTATGAACTTTTCAGCCCCCCGTATAGCATATATTCTTGCTACCTGTGTGGCAGATGAAGAGGAGTGCCTTGCGATCCGTGTCAGGATCTCAAAAACATCCTGAATGACCCGAGGTGATGGTCGGACGACCTCGAGAATGTAGCGTAGCCTGGGGAGCAGTTTCATCTTTAACAAACCCTGAAACACATGAGAAAAGAGCACAAAAAAAAAAAAATAAAAAATCAACCTTCATCAACACCAGTGACAAAATATCAGCAGAGCTTCTTTACCTTGACCACATCCTGCCTGGTCACGTCATGATCACTTTTCTTCTCTTCTTTCTCTTTGGCCGTCTCCTTCATACTTTCATCAAGCCCTTCATCCTCCTCATCTTCCTCCTTGCTTGCAGATGGCAGCAGGGGGAAGGAGGTCAGACCCCGAAACCAGGAGAAAGTGCAGTCCAAACACTCCTGACAGAAAAAAATCCATAAAACTTTCAGGTATTTTTGCAAATGTACAGTAAAATACTCTGGAAATCTAATTCCCAGAGTATGACTCTTTTCTTTGCATCTGCAATTGTCTTCACAACATTTTTCCCAGTACAGTGATCTTACTTCATCTTCTGCACACACTAGCAGTGCTTTGAGTGCGTACACAGCTGCAGACATCACCCCTTCCACTCCATCATCCAGGGCAAAGCGGAGCAGAAAGATGAGGCCGGCATCGAGCAGAGTGGACATCATGCTGCCTTTCAGCACCATCAGGTACTCTCCAGCACGTGCCTACATAGCATAAAATGCTGTCATGTGATCAGACTAAACACCAGAGGTGGGCAGCAACTAGGTAGTAACTAGTTGTATAAATTCAGCTTGATTGTTCAATCATATCCTCCTCTTCCTTCTAAAATAAATGACTGGGCATCGACTGTGATTAATGTCTGGCTTAATGGAAAGCAGCGTACTATCACGCACATTTTCGCTCACGTGCATGCCCTTTGGCCAGTGCAGAACCTGTCTTCTAAACAAACCACCATGGTCACAGTTTGCCTCGGATCATGCACCTCTGTTCATTAAAGGGAAGGGCAGGAAACCTTTGGATTGGATTAAACCAGCCTCTCTGCACTTTTCACCAGGTGCAAAACTTCTTTTGTGCTGTTGTGATAAACTCATAAATGTGACTGTTGACTAGACGGTCACAATATAGCCCTTTGAGTAACTCTGATTTCACCAATTTAAAAACGGGTTAAAATGTACCTGTTTATAATGTAATAACTAGTTTTTACCAGAAATGAATGCATATGTAGTCATTGTAATAAATGTATACATTTATCTATCTATAAATGCAAGGATTCTCCGTCTGTGTGTCTGACTGTTCCTCGCATATCTCTCTAAACGCTCGTCAGACTGACCTCAGATTTGATATGTGCTTTGCTGAGGTTATGAGGGTGTGAATCTCCGAGTATACAGTTGTTCAGTCACAATATGTAATTTTTAATCAATGAAAGTTTAGCCATCTTAACTCCTTATAAGGGGTTCTCATAAGGAGTTCTGAACAACAACTCTGAACTAGTTAAAAAAAAAAAATAGTTAAGAATCGCTGTTCTTCTGTTCTGGATCAGCAAATATTTATTTTATTATCGTCAACTGTTTCTTTATAACATGGATTATATAAGAAAGATTCATATAGATAGTTTTAAGTCACATTTAAGAGAAACTAGGTGCGTAAAGTCACAAATTTACAGTGGAAAAATTTGAAAATTTATAAAATTTACCACTGGAAAAACATGAAAATTTATGACTGCAAAGCTGCAAAAGAATGAGTAGAAAGTTTGAAATTTAAACTTTTTGCAAAAACAGTTTTACAATTACTAGAAGGATGTCACCAATTTAGACGAAAAAAAACGCTACAAATTTATAAAATGGACTTAGAAATTTAAGAGAAAAACCTGCCAAAATGGAGAATCTAAAGTTATTACTCACTACTCCAGTCACTTTTTTGGTAGATACTTTCTTTTTTTCCACAATATCTTTATTGAACCTTTTTTTTTTTTTAACAAACATGATACAAACAATCAAACACTAACACTAAAGTACTACAAAAAAAAAAAAATGCACTAAAAACACCAACAACCACCAACAAAGTCAAGTCTTCAACAATGCTCCTCTGTTTAGTCTAGACAATCCAATACATAAGTATACATATTATGTTCACCAGTTTGGAATTTACAAGGTCCACACACATCATTCACCTTCTTCTTCAAGAGTTATGTTTAAATTTTTTACATAATCAATAAAAGGTCTCCATATATTCTCAAACACAATTTCCTTTGATTTTAGTATATATGTTATTCTTTCTAATGGAAGGTTTGTTAACATCTGTCTTAACCACTGAGTCACATCTGGTCTATGAGTCTTTTTCCATAATAGTGCAATACATTTTTTGGCATTAAGCAAACTGAGGTCTATGAATGTTCTTTCACTTTTATTAAAATTATGCTTTTCTGGGTACAGACCCAACAAAAACAGTTTAGGATTCAATATGATTTGTTTTGAGATTATTTTTTCAATTGTTACCCTCACCTCTTCCCAAAACATTCTTATTAATCTACATTCCCATAAACAATGAAATAGGGTTCCTTTACTTTCCATGCATTTTGTGCATGTATCTGGTATATTTTTGTTATATCTATTTAACTCCTCCGGTGTAACATACATCCGCATTAACCATTTGAAATGTATCAATTTAAGGCGTGCATTTATTGATTTGGTTTGAGCTTCTGTACAAGCCAATTCCCATTGTTCCTCTGAAATTTCAATTTGCAGATCTTCTTTCCAGTAGTTTAATCTTTTCAGTGAATTTTCACTTGAAGATAGTGTCAGTGAGTTATAAAACTCTGAAATAATACCCTTTCTTTTACTATCTTTCATCATCATTTTTTCCAAGGATGAATAAATAGGTCGAGTGAGAGCTTTATTTTGATTTGATCGAATAAAGTTTCTAAGTTGAAGATATTTAAAAAAATGTGTTCTATTGAGATTAAATTTGATCTTCAGCTCTTCAAAAGACATTATGTTGTCTGCACATGGCAAATATAAATCCTGAATCTTTTGTATCCCTTTTAAATTCCATACTTTAAATACAGCGTCCGCTCTCCCTGGTTTAAAATATTGATTACCCCATATTGGACTAAATTGTGACAATAACTGTGGTTCTTTTAAATAGTTTTTAGCTTCACACCATATTTTGATCATATGCTTTACAAATGGATTTTTAACTTGTTTTTGTAATTTTTTTGCCGAATCTGAGTATATGAATATGGGAAGAGGTAAAGGTAAATTGTATGATTCCATTTCAGTCCAGTGAGGGAGATCATTTGATGAAAAATAATATGTCATAGACCTCAGTTGTGCCGACCAATAATACAACATAAAATTTGGACATTTCAGACCTCCACGATCAAATGGTAAATATAATAAAGACAAACGTAATCTAGCCCTCCTGTTGTTCCATATAAATTCCACTAACTTTTTTTTTATTCTTGAGAATAGATCTAAGGGTGGTGATAAGGGAATGTATTGAAATAAATAAAGTATTTTAGGTAAAATATTACTTTTAAGTATATTGATTCTCCCGATCATCGACATTGGTAGTGACATCCATCTCTGAGTTAACTCATTGATATCTGACATTAAGGCTTCATAGTTGACACTGGCGACTGATTCTAGCTTAGGCATAATTTGGATTCCTAAATATTTAAACTGATTTACAACATTGAATTGATTTACCTCAGGGGCTGGGTAATTTCTCTGGGTCTCATTTAGCATTAATATTGAAGATTTAGTTTTATTTATTTTATATCCTGATATTTCCCCAAAATTCTTTATTAAATTCAACAAGGTTGGAATTGATTTTTTTAGATTCGACATAAACAAAATTATGTCATCGGCGTACAGGGAGATTTTATGTTCTGTTGGTCCAACTTTAATTCCATATATTTGTGAATGTAAACGTATCGCTATCGCTAAAGGTTCAATTGCCATAGTAAACAGTAAAGGTGAAAGTGGACAGCCTTGTCGACATCCTCTATTGATTTTTATTGGTTTTGAAATATTGTTATTTGTTAGGATTTCTGCTGTAGCATTATTGTATATTATTTGAACCCATTTTATGAAATTATTTCCAAGTCCAAACCTTTGTAGGACTTCAAAAAGAAAGGGCCATTCAACTCTATCAAAGGCCTTTTCGGCGTCCAATGATAGGAGAGCTGTATCCGGTGCTTCTTTATTAAAATAAATAATATTAAATAGTCTTCTTACATTATGGAAGCCTTGTCTACCCTTTATAAAGCCATTCTGATCTCGATTAATAATATTTGGTAAAATTTCTTGTATTCGTCTTGCTAAAATTTTACAGATTATCTTAAGGTCGGCGTTTAATAGGCTTATTGGTCTCATATTTTCACATTTATTAGAGGGCTTACCTGGTTTTGGCAGCAGTATAATTAAGGCATTATTTATGTATGATGGTAAATTATTATTTTGAAATGCTTCTAAAACCATTTCCAAAAAAGGTTTTATTAATTTATTCTTAAATTTTTTATAAAGGTCAACTGGAAGACCATCTGGTCCTGCACTTTTTCCTGATTTCATATTATCAATGGCTAGCCCAACTTCTTCTTGACTAATTTTAGACTCCAATATCTCCCTGTTTTCATTTGGAATACACGGTATAGATAGTTCGTTCAAAAACCCATTTAGTTTTGTTAAATCAGGTTCATTTTTGGTATCATATAATTTTTCATAGTAATCTCTAAAGGCTCTATTAATTTCTAAAGGATCTATAACTACCTGTCCATTACTTATAATACTGGTAATTGGTGTTTTAATTTCCAATTGTTTAATCTGCCATGCTAATAATTTTCCTGATTTTTCACCTTGTTCATAAAAAGATTGTTTCAATCTTAGAAGACTCGAGGCAGCTCTATTCGCTGATTTTTTGTCGTATTCAGCTCTCAAAATCAGTAATTCATTCTCCAACCTTGGGTCACTTCCTGCATACACTTTTTCCTGAAGATTTTTTATTTTATGTTCCAATTTAGCTCTCTCCTCTCGAGTCTTCTTAGATTTTGATCCTGTATAACTAATAATATGTCCCCTAATAAAAGCTTTGAAAGCCTCCCACTTTACACATGCTGATGTTTGTGTAGTATTGATGTCAAAGAACTCGTCTATCTGTTTTTCTATATACTTGACAAATTCCTCATCCTGAAGCCATTTATGCTGAAATTGCCATCTACCTGATTCCTTTGTCAATTTTTTATCTACATATATTAGACAACAGGGTGCATGATCAGAGATCACGATGTTATCATAAAAGCAGTTTTGAATCTTGGACCTTAATTCTGTGGAAATCAAAAAATAATCAATACGTGAGAATGTCTTGTAGGTACTGGAATAACAAGAATAGGCTTTAACTTGTGGTTTCATTTCTCTCCATATATCTAACAATCTCAATTCTTTCATAAAATGATTAATAGTCATCCTACATCCAATGTGCGTACAATCCAGTCCTGTTGATCTATCCACACCTGGATTCAATGTACAATTAAAATCCCCTGCTATTATATGTTGCCCTGTAAGTGATGATAAGATGAGAAATAAATTAGCAAAGAACTTCTGATCATCTATATTGGGACCATATAAGTTCACAAGATTTATATTTTCTAATAGCAAAGAACCTTGAATGATTACATATCTTCCAAATTTGTCTCCAATTACATTTTTCACTTGAAAAGGAACTGATTTATGTATGAGAGTCATAACTCCCCTGGCTCGGGATGAAAATGAAGAGGTGAATACACTTCCCTGCCATCTACTCCTAATTCTTTTAACATCCTCCTCTATCAGATGAGTTTCTTGTAAAAACACAATTCTTGAACCCATGTCCTTTATTTTATTCATAACTTGTTTAAGTTTTTTTTAAATTTTGTAGACCTCTGCAATTCCATGAAGTTAAATTAAGGTTAACACTTTGGTCCATGATCAATAGAGAGTTTGGGATTACCTTGCAGTGTAAACATGCTCATACAGAGAAGCAAAAACATGAGTGGTTGAACATTCATCCTACAAACTACACACAAACAAATTTCCCCTTCCCACACTTGTGGCAAACCCCCCAAAATCAAAAGAAAAATTCTGTCTCCCGATATAGCCATCGACCGTTCCACACCCACGGGGAACAGCCTAAGCCACTCCTTCTTCATCCTCCCAATCACCCTAACTCTACTGCTTTTAATGACGTAACATTAACTCTCCTCTGTAGTTTTCCAACTTAACTCCAAAATTTTTAACAACTTTGTACATCATAGTTTTTTTTTTAAATTTTTAACAACTTTGTACATCATAGTTTTTTTTTGTTTGTTTGTTTTGTTTTTGTTTTGTTTTTTTTAATATATAATACAATCTATATTTTGTAAACTTACTATTTACTTCAAGTCAGTCAGATGCCTGTGCACATGCTTAATTATTCTACCTTATATTTTGTTCATGCTTAGCTCCCACCAGTCTCTTCTTCTTCTTTGATCTTCTTGATGAACTCCTGCGCCTCCTCTGGGGTCTTGAAGATGTGGGTTCTGCCCTCATACGTGGTCAGCAGTCTCGCAGGATAGATTACACCATGACGAATCCCAAGGTTGCGCAGCTCCTTACGTATGGGATCAAACTGCTTCCTCAATTGCTGGATTCCTGTGGCCAAATCTGGGTAGAACCGCACCTGCTGGTCCTGGTGTTTAATCTCTCCTTTAGCACGTGCAGCGTTGAAGATCTTCATCCTGTCTCTGTTGCTAAGAAACTTCATAATTAAGGTCCTCGGCGGTCCCTTATCTCTCCGTGGGCCAATACGATGTGCTTTTTCCAGAACCACTGCTGATTGCAACTCCTCGCTGCCCAGCACCTCCGGAATCCACTTTTCCAGAAAGGAACATACGTCCCGACCTTCTGATTCCTCTGGAAGACCCACCAGCCTCAAATTATTCTGTCTCGACCGAGATTCCAAATCCAAAATATTATCTTCCAGAGATTTATTTTTTTTTTCCAAAGTGCGCACCTTTAATTGAAGACGGGTGACGTCATCTTCAGCACTAGCGAGACGGAGCTCCATCTGCGCCGTTCGTTCTACACAGTCACCCAATTCCTTTCTTATTCCTTCCAGCGCTGTCATAATCCCATCAAATCTAGAGGAAAAGTCCGCTCTCATTGAACTCATGGCAGCCATCAGCGCATCTGCGCCATTCCCCGCAGAAATCGCACCGCCGCCAGCCTCCTCCGCCATATATGGAGCCTTGTTTGCTGCGTCACAGACCTGAAAGTCCGTTAATTTGGACTGTTTCGGCGGCTCGCTTTTTCCTTTTCCTGGTTTTCCAGCCTTAGGCTTCGCCGACATATCCTCGCCCAAATGCTGGGATACGTTCTGTCCCAAATGAGAGAGTTATTTGCCGATTTTTTTTTTTCCAGGAGCAGAGCAGAGCGAGACACGTCCGTCCTACGTGGCAGCCATAACCGGAAGTCGGTAGATACTTTCTTACTCTGATAACTTTTTTCATGTCCACTCATTCTTGAGTAACTAACATCATAAGGTAATGCTACTTCTACTCGAGTATAATTTCTGGCTACCCACCTTTCTTTCAATGAGTATTTATGGTTTAATTTGACCCCCTCCCCCCAAAAAAAACAAAAACAAAAACACTCCTATAAATCCAAACTCTATCACTACATTATTATAAGAATTCACAGGACAATTCACAAACAATATAATAAAAATAAAAACCTTGGTATTACATTGAAGTAGCTTTATGCACCTTTGAGAGGATGTTGGCGAGAGTGCTGAGGGCCAGAGTCCTCTGCTGGATGACCTGACTCCGTGAGAGCAGGAAAAGTTCCTGTAGTGAATATCCTGCCCGCTGAGGAGAAATTATCAATCACAAGAACAGAATTACTACATATACAATGATATTTTCAGGCTCTTTATAGTACTCAGTGCTTTATTGCTGGTCTATTAAAATATTTGCCTGATATGGACAAAACCAGTGAGAATGTAACAGTTATTGTATTGTATCACAATCTTTGTGATTTCATAAAAAATCTTCAATATTCTTTATAAAAAGTCATGATAAAATTAATAACAGCTTGTTTATCGTCTTCAAGTCCAAAACATGAGGTCAGTAATTGCAAAAAAACACTTTTTTGTGTGTTGCATGCAGGAAATAAGCTTTCATAGATATGAATACTAGATCTCACCTTGGCGATCGCTTATCATTGGAGCGCCAATGGAGCTGTCATCTTGGTACGGGGTAACCACTCCTATTTAGTGCATGAACGTCAATCGGGGCCATGGTCTACCCAGAATTAAATCACCATAAATCGCCAGATTTACAAGCGTTTTTTTTTTTTGTTTTTTTTAACTTCTTGGTTTGGTACAAATGTCAGGCATGTATTTACAATGAGTCGTGAGTAAAATTAAAGAGAAGGCATTTTATGTTAATATAGCCTACTTCATACAATCTGCACTGCTCATACAGACCCCATATAACACTACTTCTATGCACTAATAAGGAATGTTTCTTTTCAAATCCACTGTAATACCATTATTACTGAAGGTTGCAACAGCACTGTACTCATTCAACTGTGAAATATACTGCTGATGTCTGTGTGACATTTGAATGTTTTGCTTTGTAGCACCTTAACTCTTGCACTTTTGCATATCCACTTTGTACACCTTTACTGCAGATGTTCTTCCCGTGTATGATTGTGTGTTTTTATGACCCGCTGGGGGACTACAGATGCAAATTAGCAGTATTGCTAAATCTGGCATACTTACATTTGTATTAATGTTCTTTAGTATGCAATGTCCAACACAACTGGGCGGTGCAGTGGCGCAGTGGTTAGCACTGCGGCAGCACAGCAACTCACCTTTGGCCATGGGATCCCTGGTTCGATCCCAGCCCATGACCAACAGTGATCTGTGTGGAGTTTGCATGTTCTCCCCGTATCTGTGTGGGTTTACTCTGGGATTTCTCCGGTTTCCTCCCACAGACCAAAAACATGCAGGTTAGGTTAACTGGAGACTCTAAAGTGGCCCTAGGTGTGAATGTGTGTGTGAATGGTTAAGGGATAGCGCTGTACCGTGGCTGCTTCATCCATCCAGGTGGATGCTCTCAATTTCCCCTCTGGGGATCAATAAAGTATACAAAATCAAAAAAAAAAAAAAAACTACAGAGGGTGCACAAGCCAGTGTACTACTAGTGCTGGTCCCAAGCCCAGGTAAATGGGAGCGGGTGTGTTAGGAAAGGCATCCGATATAAAACCTTTGCCAAATCAAACATGTGGATCATGACGAATGAGACTTTCATACCTGATCGGTCGATGCCTGGGTTAACAATGACCGCCACCGGTGCTGTTAACCGACAGGGTGCCGGTGGAAATTGGGCTACTGTTGGTCGAAGCTCAAGGAGGAGGGAAGGGGGAAGGCATGTTAGGAGGGAAAGAGAGAAAAGGAAAGGTAGAAGTGTGGAGGTGAGAGTTAATTGTAGGAACTATGACTTGCAATCGTGGGGATTACAGCTCTACTTTTTTCTGTACATAGGATTGCTGGGATTTATCTTTTATCTTTATTTGCACTACAGGTAGCACTAGTAAATAGGATTATTGGGTTTTAGCTTGATTTGCACTACAGGTAGTATTACTGTACATAGACTGCTGTTGTTTTTCATCCTTATTCCTTCTTTTCTTATATATTGCGTACACCACTAAAAGACAAACGTCATTTCAATTCTCCTGTATGTCCTGTACGTACAGAAGTACTGACAAATAAAAATCTTTGAATCTAAAGGCAGAGAGTTGGCTGATATGATGGAGAGAAGAAAGGCAAATATACTGTGTGTTCAAGAAACCAGATGGAAGAGAAGCAAGGCTAGGAGCATTGGAGGTGGAGTTAAACTGTTCTATTATGGTGTAGATAGGAAGAGAAATGAAGTAGGAGTAATCTTGAAGGAAGAGTATGTGAAGAGTGTTCAGGCAGTAAAGAGGGAGTCAGACAAGCTCATGAGTTTGAAGCTAGAAGTCGAAGGTGTGATGTTGAATGTTGTCAGTGCGTATGCTCCACAAATTGTATGTCAGGTAGAAGAGAAAGAGGAATTCTGTAAGTTGGATGAAGTGGTAGAGAGTGTTCCCAGGGAAGAGAGAGTGGTGATTGGAGCGGACTTTAATGAGCATGTAGATGAAGGGAACAGAGGTGATGAGGAGGTTCTGGGTAGGTATGGTCTTAAGGAGAGAAATGTGGAAGGACAGATAGTTGTGGATTTTGCTAAAAGGATGGAAATGGCGGTGGTGAAGCAAGAGGAACATAGGGTGACTTACAAGAGTGGAGGAAGGTGCACACAGGCAGACTACATCCTATGCAGAAGGAAAAATCTGAAAGAGAAATGAGACTGCAAGGTGGTGGCAGGGGAGAATGTAGCTAGGCAGCATCAGATGGTAGTCTGTAGCATGACTTTGGAAAGCAAGAAGAGGAAGCGAGTGAAGGCAGAGCCAAAGATTAAGTGGGGGAAGTTACAGAAGGAAGAAGGTTGCACAGAGTTCAGGAAAGAGTTGATACAGGCCCAGGATGGTAGGGAAGAATCTAGGCGCAGGGCAAAGAGAAAGGTGGCAAAGGCAAAGGATAAGGCATATAGTGAGCTGTATGAGAGGCTAAATACTAAGGAAGGAGAAAAGGACTTGTATCAATTGGCTAGACAGAGAGATCGAGCTGGAAAGAATGTACAGCAGGTCAGGCTGATTAAGGACAGAAATGGTAATGTATTATCAAATGAGAGTGTGTTGAGAAGGTGGAAGGAGTACTTTGAAAAACTGATGAACAAAGAAAATGAGGGGGAGAGGATAGATGAAGGAAAGCTGATGAACAGGGAAGTCCTGAGGATTAGCAAGGCAGAAGTGAGGGCAGCTTTGAAGAAGATGAAGAATGTAAAGGCAGTTGGTCCAGATGACATACCTGTGGAGGTATGGAGATATTTGGGAGAGATGGCAGTGGACTTTTTAACCAGATTGTTTAACACAATCTTGGAGAGCGAGAGGATGCCGGAGGAGTAGAGAAGAAGTGTTTTGGTACCAATTTTCAAGAACAAGGGTGATACTCAGAGCTGTAGTAACTACAGAGGCATAAAGTTGATCAGCCACACTATGAAGATATGGGAAAGAGTTGTTAAAGCCAGGTTAAGAGGAGAGGTGACAATCAGTGAGCACCAGTACAGTTTCATGCCAAGAAAGAGTAATACAGATGTAATGTTTGCTTTAAGAGTGTTGATGGAGAAGTATAGAGAAGGTCAGAAGGAGCTGCACAGTGTCTTTGTGGATCTAGAGAAAGCACACAATAGGGTGTCAAGACAGGAAGTGTGGTACTGTATGAAAAAGTCAGGAATGGCAGAGAAGTATGTGAGGGTGGTGCAGGACATGTATGAGGACAGCGAGACAGTGGTGAGGTGTAATGTAGGAGCGACAGATGGGTTTAAGGTGGGGGTCGGGTTACACCAGGGATCGGCTCTGAGCCCCTTCTTGTTTGCCATGGTGATGGACAGGCTGAGAGATAAGGTTAGCCAGGAGTGTCCATGGACCATGATGTTTACAGATGACATTGTGATCTGTAATGAGAGTAATCTAAATTTTATTTGTCGTATTCTATTTTAGCTTGTTTTTGTTTCTCTTTAATTTACTTTTTAAGTTTGCTTTTAAATTCTTATGTATTCCTTTTGCAACTTGCTGTAACGCTTTAATGTTTTTATGTAAAGCACTTTGAATGGTCTTGTACATGAAATGTGCTATACAAATAAACTTGCCTTGCCTAGGGAGCAGGTGGAAGAAAACCAGGAGAGGTGGAGGTATGCTCTGGAGAGAAGAGGAATGAAAGTCAGTAGATGCAAGACAGAATACAAGAGTGTGAATGAGAGGGAGGCAGGTGTAACGGTGAAGATAGAAGAAGTAGCGGTAGTGAAAGTAGATTAGTTTAAAAACCTGGGGTCAACCATCTAAAGCAATGGAAAATGCACAAGAGAGGTGAAGAAGAGAGTGCAGGCAGGGTGGAGTGGGTGGAGACAAGTGTCGGGGTGATTTGTGATAGAAGGGTAGCAGCAAGAATGAAAGGGAAGATTTACAAGACAGTAGTGAGACCTGCTATGGTGTATGGTTTAGAGACAGTGGCGCTGACAAAAAGACAGGAGATGTAGCTAGAGGTGGCAGAGTTGAAGATGCTAAGATTTTCATTGGGAGTAACTAAGAGGGACAAGATTAGAAATGAGTATATCAGAGGGACAGCTCAGGTTGAGCAGTTTGGAGACAAAGTAAGAGAGGCAAGACTGAGATGGTTTGGACATGTGCAGAGATATTGATAGAGGGATAGAGATAGAGGGATAGTGGATATATTGGACAAAGGATGTTGAAGATGGAGATGCCAGGCAGGAGGAAAAGAGGAAGACCACAGAGAAGATTCATGGATGTAGTGAAGGAGGACATGGAGAGGGTTGGCATTACAGAGGAAGATGCAAGAGATAGGGTGAGATGGAGACAGATGGTCCGCTGTGGCGACCCCTAAAGGGAGCAGCTGAAGGAAGAAGAAAAAGTATGTAATGTCCCTTTCAAATAAACATTAAACTTAACTGCTTACTAGTACTGTACATACCATTTTACCTATTTTATGGTCGACACTCACCCCAAACTTCCACAGCTGTTGGTTAAAAAAAACATAATGCTATTACGTCTCCTGTCAGTGGCAAAATGGAAGGTGGTGGCAGTGCTCAAAAGAGAAGGAAAGGAGGAGCAGAGAGGGAACAAAGTAAAAGGAGGAAAGCCTTTACCACAGATGCAGCAAAATGAAATAATGAAATGTTTGGAACTAAAACAGCAGGTCAATCAAGAAAATTGACTTACATCGGCTAAGGAGGCAACTGTGTAGTTATTTCCCATTTTCCAATCTTCATATTTATGTTATTAATGCAGTTTTTTTCTCTTTTGTGCCTCTACATAACTCATTGGAAAAGTCCTTATACTGGTTCTGGACATTCAGTAATAATCCAAATAATCTGTATAAACTAAATCCCCACACCGTTAACAAATACTATATTTTTTCCATCCAGGTTAAAGTAATATACTACAGCTTATGCTCTGTCAACCCATTTTGATCCAGGGCCGGCTGAAGACCTTTGGGTGAAGACCAAAGGGGGATTATGTTATGGGGCGGTCTGTCTGTCCGTCCCTCTGTCTGTCCTACTTTTGTGAACTCAACTATTCCTAAAGTTTTGCTCTGATTATTCTGAATCATGGTACCAGGGTTTAATATACACCGATGATGCGCATATTCCAATTTGGCTGTGAGTGGATGATTTTGCAAGAATTATAGACCTTGCGGTTAAGGTCAGATTTTTCCCAAAATCTTGTAAAGGCAATAACTGGCTGCACGGTGGCGCAGTGGTTAGCACTGCGGCAGCACAGTTTACCCTTAGCCGGGGGATCGTGGGATCGTGGGTTCGATCCCAGCCCCCGACCAACAGTGATCTGTGTGGAGTTTGCATGTTCTCCCCGTGTATGCGTGGGTTTACTCTGGGATTTCTCCGGTTTCCTCCCACATGCCAAAAACATGCAGGTTAGGTTAATTGGAGACTCTAAAGTGGCCCTAGGTGTGAATGTGTGTGTGAATGGTTAAGGGATAGCGCTGTATCGTGGCTGCTTCATCCATCCAGGTGGTGGATGACCCTCAATTTCCCCTCTGGGGATCAATAAAGTATACTAAATCTAAAAAAAAATCTAAAACTACTGAAAGAAATGATGTAGGCTTTTCAAATTATTACCATAGTTGTCTCTCAGACAAATCTTAAATGGCTTACAAGCTGACCTGACTATGGGTTTGGAGTCAACAGGTCAAAGGTCAACATCAACATTCCCTTTGCACTATTACTGTAGAACAAATAAAGCTAGGGTCACTAAACTTGGTACACAGGTTCACCATGAGAGTGTGACCTCTGACTATGGGTTTAGGGTGAAAAGGGCAAGGTTAGCATACCATATACCCTATTACTATAGAATGAGTAAAGCTAGGGTTACCAAACTTGCTGTACAGGTTCACTTTGGGATCCTGACCTACAACTATGGTTTGTATGCAACTATTTGTGTTATATATTCATGGATGACTGGCCTATCATAATTTGGTTCTGCCCCAATAATTACGTGGAAATGTTTAAAACTGCTCTCCTTCAGTGCCATATTGAGATCTTCAAAGAAAACAGAGGTGGGGGATATTGCACTTGCCTTAGAGTGCTCGTGTTATACAGCGTTTTCAAGTGCATGCACATTTTTATTGTTTAGTATATTTCTCTATTTTCTTTAATCACCATTTTTTCTTAAGTTCTAATGTGTAAATAGTCTGTGCAGGCAATTTTAAGGCGTTTAAATTTTCTAATTGTTTTTACCTAGAAAGTAGCGAGCTATTGTGTAATAAGATGGGGTCTCACATGTATGATAGCACGTCATACGATATTATTATGGCAAACTTGCTGTCATAATCATCATAATAATTATAATCCTATACATGTACAGTATGATTATAACAGCCCCTGGCTCTTATTAGAGAGCATCTGTACCAAACAAACAGTTTAAGGAACCACATTTGCATATTTAAATCCTTTCATATTTATTTCAGAGCATTTTTACAATAGTAAAATCTGACCTATGAAATGTTATGCCTTGTTCTTTAGTTTTCTTTGTCCGTTTGTTACAACTGCTGTATGCGACACAAAAGTCTGACATCTTCTTTGATCTGAATGACTGATTTAAGCTTGGAATCCCGTACCAATATGGCGGCGGTATTGGCGCATGCTGAGAAGCCGAACGCGAGATTTAGTTTTCATATCTATGCTCTGCTTCTAGCTGGCGCAGTGCCCCATGTGACAATACCAGCCAATCAAATTTGCATGTCCCCTCAGAGCAGATTATTTCATAGATAAGTTAAAAGCATAGACTGCACACCTTTTAAATCAGAGCTCTGGGAGCAGAAGAGGAATGAACATAGAAACAATCTGGGTAAATGTACAAAATGCAAGGTACAACTATAAAGAACACTTCTGCAATGCATGGTGGGGTGGGGAATGCATTAATGTACAGTATGTCATGATAAGTTGTCCGTCATACTGTAGCAAGTGAAAGTGTCCTGGAAAAGTCATGGAAAATAATTTCAAGAAAAGAGTGGGAACACTGCATGTGTATGGCGTCAACTTTCATCGTTTAAATTATCACGTAATAATATTTTGGAAACAAAAGAACCCATGTAGAAGCTTCTATATGTGTTCTCTATTGTCCATGTCATTTTAAGGTGATCTAAGGTTTAAAAAAAAATAGTACAAAAATAAAACCCTAACTGACTGAAGTGACTTCCTAACTGTGCTGAATAGTGAAAATGCTGTAGTGATGATTTCATAGTCTGACATACTGTATAAAGCAACCAAAAAATTATTTTGGGAGTTTGACTTTTCAAAGTCACCTGAAGAGCTGGAAAATGGCACCAACAGGAATCACATATATTAAATACATATACACTACCGTTCAAAAGTTTGGGGTCACCCAGACAATTATTTTGTGTTTTCCATGAAAAGTCACACTTATTACCCACCATGAGTTGTAAAATGAATAGAAAATATAGTCAAGACATTGACAAGGTTAGAAAAAATGATTTGTATTTGAAATAATAATTTTTTCCTTCAAACTTTGCTTTCGTCAAAGAATCCTCCATTTGCAGCAATTACAGCGTTGCAGACCTAACATGATTGCACAAGGGTTTTCTAATCATCCATTAGCCTTCTGAGGCAATGAGCAAACACATTGTACCATTAGAACACTGGAGTGATAGTTGCTGGAAATGGGCCTCTATACACCTATGTAGATATTGCACCAAAAACCAGACATTTGCAGCTAGAATAGTCATTTACCACATTAGCAATGTATAGAGTGTATTTCTGATTAGTTTAAAGTTATCTTCATTGAAAAAAAGTGCTTTTCTT
Organism: Pholidichthys leucotaenia; assembly: GCA_020510985.1. NCBI lineage: Eukaryota > Metazoa > Chordata > Actinopteri > Cichliformes > Pholidichthyidae > Pholidichthys > Pholidichthys leucotaenia. The sequence continues at coordinate 142,960,911 of CM035842.1, read as the reverse complement.
TCAAAAATAAGGAAATTTCTACGTGACCCCAAACTTTTGAACGGTAGTGTATGTGTTCAATAATTGCCACAGCCCAACTCATTAATGAGATATAGAGCTGTTTTAAAGTCTATATAAAAATGGCCACCATCTTGACTTTTCAATGTCACCTGAGGAATGTGTGGTAATAACTATTGCAGCTTATTTTTTTTTTAATTTAAGTTTTTGTAAAGGGTATACACGTCATTACAGCATTGCATTGTTTACATTTTCATCACGTTCCCTTTTTTTTGTTTTTTGACAGCATTGGAAGAATAATTATTACAACACCCCTTTTTTTAAGTGAAAGAAAAAGTGAAATTAAAGAAATAACAAAAAAACCCCAAAACAAAACAAAAGAGCAAAAAACAAAAAAAAAAGAAAAAAGAAAGAAAAAAAAATAAAAATAAATAAATAAAAATAAAAGAGCATCTGAGTAGCGTTGGAACAAAGAGTGGTGCCATTATTGAAATGGTATTTGTCAAAGATTAGATCTAATGGAAGACACATATGCGATCCAGGGTTGCCAAAAGTTCATGAACCCATCCATGTCCTGTCTCAGTGCGAATGTCAACTTTTCCATCGAGTAAATGTCTTGAATCACGTTAATCCAATCTTCAGGTGTAGGACAGTCCTTCAACATCCATTTTTTAGTTAGGGCTTTTTTACTTGCCAATATTAAAACAGTGAATAAGTATTTTTCTCCTTGTCTTTCCAGTGAATCCGGTAGTAAACCCAAATACAAAGTTACAAAAGAAAAGGGAACTGTTATTTTGAATATTTTCCCCAATATTGTCTGTACCTTGGTCCAATATTGGTGGATAACTGGGCATGACCAAAACACATGAAAATGATTTGCAGTCTCTTCACCACACAAGCGCCAACAGTTCAACCCCTTATGAGTAAATTTGTTTTGTGCAGGTGTTCTGAAAAATCTTACCAAATTTTTCCATCCAAATTCTCTCCAGTGCAGGGAAGAGGTACTTTTCTATTGTTGTTTATTTAGCTTTTCCCATATTTCCAGTTGTAAAGTGAAATTCCCCTCTTTTTCCCACCTCTCTTTTATATATGATGTGTTGTCTCCTTTTAAGTCTTGAAGACCTTGGTATATTTTAGAAATGTATCTGATCCCTGGGATCCCTTTATATGCCATTAAGAAGACCTTCAGAACACCTGACTGGGCCCTTTCCAAATCCTCCTTTTTTAAGTATATTGTTTATGTGGTGTCTAAGCTGAAAGAACCTGTAAAGGTCTTGATTTATTAGACCTTGTTTTTTCAAATCTTCAAAACTTCTTAAAATTTGCTCTTTAAAAAAATCGTAATATTTTATCAGTCCGTTCTCTTTCCACTTTTTAAATCTAGTGTCTGTTTTATTAGGAGTAAAGTCTTGATCATAGGCAATCCATTGCAGTAATCGATAGGGCTCTTTAGTTTGATTCTCTCTGACTATCTTAAACCAAATTTTTAGCAGGGTCTCTATTCACGGGTTAGTGTTATTCAAAAGTTTAGGTAAGGCATTATTCCCTATTATCGCCTGTAGGGGGATGTCACTTGTTATTTGGCATTCCATCTCCTTCCATTGTGCAGTGTAGACTGGGTTACATATCTCTACTAAAGTTTTAATTTGTGCGGCTTTAAAATAGTCCCTGATATTTGGCAGCGCGAGCCCACCTTTGTCTTTGTTTAGCTGTAGGGTTCTATATCTGATTCTTGGTCTCTTGCCCTGCCATATGAATCTTGAGATCCTTCTGTCCAGTTCTTGCCATGTTTTTTTGGGAGGTTCTACCGGTATTGTTTGGAAAAGGTATAGAAGACGTGGAAGTATATTCATTTTGACTGCTTCAATTCTTTGTGCAGTACCCAAGAATGGTATCACATTCCATCTTGCTAGATCAGATTTTATTTTTTCCACCAGTGGATCATAGTTTAGTATTATAATTTTGTTGAGTTGTTTCGGGATATTGACCCCCAGATATTTCATAGATTCCATCTCCCAGTTAGTTTTGAGTTTGCTTAGTAAATATTGATTTGGGTCATAGATGAATGTTAAAACTTGGGTTTTATGCATGTTTAGTTCGTACCCCGATAAATCTCCATACTCTGAAAAAACTGAGATTAGTTCTGGAAAAGAGGTGTCCAGCTGCCCCAGGTATATTAAAATGTCATCAGCAAAGAGTGCTATTTTATGTTCCTTCTGACCAAGTGTAATGCCTTGAATTTTTTGATTCTGTCTTATCCATTGGCTCAGAGGTTCTATGAAGATTGCAAAGAGCAGTGGAGACAAGGGGCAGCCCTGACGACATCCTCTTTCCAGCTCAAAAGATGATGATAAATTACCGTTAATCCTTATTTTAGCTGTTGGTTTTTTATATAATGCCTGGATAGTTCTAATGAAGTTGTTATGAAAATTGAAACTGGATAAGATTCTATATAGGAAAGACCAGTCAACCGAATCGAATGCTTTTTCAGCATCTAATCCCAATATGGCTGCATTTAAGTTATATTTTTTTATATGATGAATTATGTGTAAAGTGCGTCAAATGTTGTCTTGTGTCTGTCTTTGTCTTATAAAACCTGTTTGGTCTAAATGAATTAAGTCTGTCAGTATATTTTCTAACCTTTTGGCAAGGATAGTGGTAAAAAGCTTATAGTCCTGATTTAATACACTGATTGGTCTGTAGTTGGAGCAGTCTAGTTTATCCTTTTCGGGTTTAGGTATGACTGCAATGACCCCTTCTCTCCAGGAGGGGGGATTTCCCCTGTGTGGAGGACATAGTTAAATGTTTTCAGGAGGAGAGGAGATAGTTGCTGTTTAAAGGTTTTGTACAACTCTGCTGTATAGCCATCTGCTCCTGGGGATTTGTTAGCTTTAAGTTTCATAATTGCTTTTTCTAATTCTTTAGGTTGTATTTCTGACAGTAGTGTTTTATTTTGAGACTCAGTAAGTTGGGGAAGGTTTAATGTGTTTAGGAATGCTTCGGATGCGTTTTTATGTTTTTTGAGGGAGTACAAGTTCTAATAGTAGTTCTCGAAGCTTTTAAGAATATCCTGAATTCTGAATTTTATTTCCTTTGATACTGGGTCTCTGATTTTGTAGATTGCTCTCTCCGTTTGTTGTTTCCTCAATTTATAGGCTAGTAATTTTGCCGATTTGCTGCCTGCTTCATAGTGTTTTTGTTTCAGAAATGTAAGTTTCTTCTGGATTTCTATTGTGTAGATCTCAATTATTTGTTTTTTAATTTCCTTAATTTTGAGCGAGTCATTAGAATGAGTGTTGTCTTTGTGCTCTTTTTCTAGGTTCTTAAGTTCTGACTCTAATGTGGTTAGTTTTTCTTGTCTCAGTTTCTTTTGGATTGCCAGTTTTGCAATAATCTTTCCCCTTATTACAGCTTTGCATGCGCCCCACAGTATTAAAGGGGATACTTCTCCATTATCATTTTCTTCCAAATATCTGAGAATATCTGATTCCAATTCATCTTTCAGTGGTCCTTTCAGGACATTTGAATTTAACCTCCAAGAAAATGTATTATTTGTGTATTTTTGGATACTTTAAGTCCATATAGATCGGACTGTGGTCAGAGAGATCAATCAGTCCTATTTTACATGTTTTTACTCTTCCAATGTCTCTATTAAACATAAAAAATAGTCAATCCTTGAGTATGATGAATGTGGTGCTGAGTAAACTGTATAATCTTTTACACTGGGGATGAATTTCCTCCACACATCACAGATTCCCATTTCTTTTAGTAGCATCCGAGTTTTCCTACTTTGAGTGTTATTTTGATGTGGAGAATTACCTGATGCATCCCAGTATGGATTCAGTCTTAGATTGAAGTCTCCACCACATATCACTAAACCTTGGGCTTTAGTTATCATTAGGTCAAATACATTTTTATCAAATTTCCAGTTAGCCCCTGGAGGTGCATATACATTCAGCAAGGTGATATCTCCTCCCTCTAGCCGCCCAAGTACCAAACTGTATCTCCCTTCTTTATCTTTGTGTTCTGATTTTTTTCAAATATAATTTTGGTTGAGATCAATGTTGCTACTCCCCTCCTCCTCCCTGACTTATATGAAGATGAAGAGATCATTTTAAACCCTTGTCTATTGAGTTTAGTGTGCTCCACGTCTGTTAGGTGGGTTTCTTGTAAAAATATTATTCCTGCTTTGTCTTTTTTCATTTTGCCTAGAATCTTGGATCTTTTAACTGGATTCAGGATCCCTTTTGCATTATATGAGATTAATTTGGTTACACCCTGTCTCTCCATTGTGTTGTCTTATTTAGTATAACAGTGTGGTGGCTCTCTTTTATGCTACTCAGAAACTGAAAGAACATTAAGAACATAAAAAACATTAAGAACATAGTGTATAAAACTTTAAAACAAAAAACTGACAAAAGAACATCCTGAGCTGAGGTCTTTTTAGTGACCCTAGAAGAGCCTTGATGGTGTGTAGGCTCTGAGGGAAATTCCTCAGATTCCGTTACGTGCTGAGGGCCCTCTCTTACCCCTGTAAGTTGTCCCATGTTTTTAACGTGAATTTCAGATCCCAATCTGAACTTGTAATGATTTTTTTTTTTTTAATGCCTATACCCTATGAAATTGTGTGCACCCTCCCACCACCATCACAGCAAACATTCACGTTAATACAGTATTTGTTAGTGTGGAGAGAACATGTGGATCATTGTCACATTTCTATTTTAACAAGTTTGTTTTTTTGTTTTTTTTAAAAAGACTTATTTGTTTCTAGTATTATGACTGTTCTATGAAATGTTTTACCACATGCTGATTCTGCATCTCCTTTAATGTTTGTTACCTTGTAGGAGGGGGGTTGGATGTGCAGATTGACTAAAAAAATCATTATTCCCTCCTGTAAACGGCCAGTTTTTCCTTGTAGCTCTGGCGCTGGGTTTCCCGCTGTTGGCCCGAGGATTTTGAGGGTCTCTGTGTGGACCACGTTTGAGCCTTGATTCTTTCGATCGGGTCTGCTGCGGGTTTAAACACCGTTACCGGGAGCCTTCTTCTCGCCATATCCAAGGTTGCTTCTTCCGCCGAGTTGTAGAGACACGTCTCGTTGCCGTAGAAAACCCGCAGCTTCGCCGGAAATGGTGTCTGAAAGTGCAGTTTTTTCTCTCATAGTACCTTTTTAGCGTCGTTGTATTCCCGACGCTTTTTAAGGACCCTCCGGGGCGTAATCATGTTCCACGAAAACTTTTCTCTCTTGGTGCATAAATCCTTTTTTCTGCCAAGCCAGTCTTACAGCCTTTTCTTTTATTTTGGAGTTAGAAAACCTCACCACCACCGATCGTGGAGGCGCTTCCGCCGCCGGCCTAGGGGCTAATGTACGGTGTGCCCTTTCTATCTTCAAGTCGGTGGATTGGGGAATATCCAACTTTTCTCTCAATAAGGATTCCACGCATGCCGCCATTGTGGTGAAACCATCCTCGACTCCTTCTTTCAGACCATGAATTCTTATGTTGTCTCTTCTTAGTCTGCCTTCTTGGTCGGTTAGCTTAGCCTCCAGTCTTGACTGTCTATTGTGTAGATCCAGCACGGTATCTTCCAGCCCTTTTATTCTTTCCTCTGCTTCCAAGATTCGGTCCTCGGCCTGGTCCACTCTGCTGTTCGTCCTTTTTATTTCTTCTTTGATTTCACGAAATTCGGCCCAACACTCTCGGCGAAATCGTCTTAATTCTTTAAATACCATTTTTAAGCTAACCTTTTTGCTAGCTTCATTCAGCTCCTTGTCTTCTGAATGGAAATCCTCCGGATCAGATTCTCCGGCCGATGCGTGTCCTGGCCTGGTAAATGTCGATTTCTTCTGTTTTCCTTTAGGAATGATGACTTTGTCTTTTGATTTTCACTCTTCCAAAAATCCGTTAAATCTGATTTTCAAGGTATTTTCCTGGATTGGGTCTGGGAGCTTCAGCGTTAAGCTGCTATCACCATGGTGTCCAGACCGGAAGTCCCCTGCAGCTTATTTTTATGTGACAAAAATTGTTTCCCCCCCCCCCCCCCACCTTCTTGCCAACATGATTTTAGTGACTTACAAGACAAAGAGCAAAATCAGTTTTGTCTTTGCATTCAGACCAGGATAGTCCAGGGGTCTCGGTTTGACTGGGCAGGGGATGCGGAGAATTTTTAGACCTTCGTTTGGTTTGCATTCACACTGCAGCGGACCAGACTGCCTGGACAACGTCACGCAGTTACAACAACTGCTCGTTTGGGGTGCTGTAGCCGAAACCACCACTGACTAGGAAGAAAAAATCTCGTTGAAGAAGAAAAACCAAGCTCATCGATTGGCCAGGACCAAAAATGGAAATCTGTTCCCTTCAGCCGGGTTGTTTGTCTGCCACAAACGAGACATTTAACTTTTTTCCTCTGCTTTCACCGGTAAAAGGATTTCTCTGATTTGCGCGGTTGTCTTGGTTATTTTTTACCCAAAATGTACTACAGTAATCACCACTTCTTCTTCTCAGACTATGTGTTGCTGTGGTTACACAGACACTGAGGGGCACTTCCGCCCTTTGGTCCGCTGGATACTCCGTTTGGATTCATACTGCAAGTGGCGTGCACCAGACTTTGTTTGCAAGAGAACCGAGATCCTCGTTTTCAGGGGGTCCAAACTTCACTTGTTTGGTGCGCACCAGAGTTCCAACGTGCATTCAGACGGTACCAAATGAACCGAATTATCCACGAAAGCCACTGTTTGGTCCTTTGGTCTGGACCAAACAGTGGCTGTCTGAATGTGCACTATATCCTTTCAAAGAACATTGAAGTTTTTTTCATAAACAACTGTAATGTACAAAAAATATTTTCAGTTCATATGCCCACACGCTAGATGGGAGTGACGCAAAACCAACCAAGTGATTTGAACACAAAAAAAAAAGATCAAACAAAATGAGGAGGAACAGCATGAAGACAGCTCATTTCTTTTTAACAATAATATACAATGAGCATATATATTCAGTATTAGTACAAAGCTTCACAACTCAAGTTAGTTTTTAGAATGAAAAGCTGGGAGTGTTAAAGTATTGTTTAAAAGGATCTTCTCACACTGACCTCAGGCTCCTCTCCGTGGTGGTGCAGGCCTAAGTGTGTAGGCAGATCCTCACTGGGTAGAATTAAAGTCCCTGCAAAGTCAAACCGAGCCTGCATGGCCTATCAGGAGAGAAAAAAGTCAAACAGTATGCTGACATTTCTTTTCAGCAACACAATACCAGATCTCAGCAGGATCTCTTTTACCTTCTTGGTTTCTTTCCTCCTGGGTGCAGGAAGGTCTCTCATCCACTCCAGCTTCTCTGGTTCCAGCTTATCCATGTGGACCCAGTCTTTCTGAGGCTTCACTGGTAGATCCTTCTCTGAATTCAGACACACAGAATGGGGGGAAATGGAAAGTAGCAATACAGGACTGTTTATATCTCTTAAGTACTACCTAAAAAGCTCATTTACAAAAAAAAAAAGCAGAAACTTTCACATTTATGAGGACATTTTCAAGAAATAAGGTCAAAAATTACAAACACACACACACACACACAAAACTCACAAAAAGTTAGGAATATTTGGCTTTTGGGTGAAATTTATGGAAAATGTAAAAAGTTCATGCTACAGTGATAATATCATGAAAGTAGGGCATTGAAGTAGAAGCATGCAATGGTGATTTCCTCATAGCAAACAATTTACTGAAACAAAAGCCAACAACAGTGGTGGGTATACCACAACAAAAAATGTCAATGTCTCAACTTGTCATGTGCCCTCGAGCATCAATTACAGCTTGATAACGACATCTCATGCTGTTCACAAGTCGACTTATTGTTCATGCAGGGGTACAATGACTGGATTAATGATGTTATTCAGGTAGTATCGGCTTGTCACTGTACCATTCACAAGGTGTAGAGCAGTTCTGTATTGACTAGACACACCTGCCCAGACTGTAACACCATCACCAAAGGCTCATCTGGTGACAACAGTGGCTGGTGCATAGCGCTCTCATTGACATCTCCAACATCGTTGGCGGTCATCATTTCTGCTCACCGTGAATCGACTTTCATCAGAGAACAGCACTGAGGCCCACTGGTCCCTTGTCCAGCATAAATGCTCCCTGGCCCAGGCAAGATGACACCTGTGCCTGGTGGTGTGGTTAGGTACCCTTGCAGGTCATCTAGCACGCAGACGACTGATGTAAACAGTTTCAGATGGTCTGACGTGACACTTGGGTGCCTCTCACCTCCCTTAAATGTGCCTTGAGTTGAGTGGCAATCATATGGTTTTGCAGGGCATTATTCACAATGAAGTGGTCATCAGCGTGGGATGTGGCCAAAGGACATCCACTTCTATGCCTATCTGTGACTCTTCCAGTCTCTGTATCTCTGTTGCAACCTGCTGATGATACTGTGTCACTCTAAGCTCAGTGGCCACTTCCCTCTGAGAACATCCTGTTTGAAGCCTCGCAATGGTGAGGTACTGTTGATCAATTGTTCGGTGCTGTCTTGGTCTCATGATGTCAAAATGTGAACAGCATGATGAAGAGGACTGTTTAAATACCAATTCTAATTGAACCAGAAAATTTATTGGTTGATTCATGGATCAAACCCCTGTTGTGAATTTTGCTGTTAAGCACCTTGTTCGAGAACAGCCAGTTACGCAAAAAGTACTGGAACATTGAACAGTTGAACATGTGCATTCAAAAGGTTAGAGGTCAAACTAAGTTCACCTGTAAAGGTGATAGTGCATTTTAGGTGCATCCTGAAATTTCACCCATCAGCGGAATATCCCTAACTTTTTGTGAGTTGTGTGTGTGTGTGTGTGCGCGCACTGCTCAAAAAAAATTTAACACTTTTTAATCTGAGTATAGCATCAAGCTAGTTAAAATTCTGTCAAGTAACTAACAGAGGTGGTTTTTAATCAGTTTCAACTGCTTTGGTGTTAATGAAATTAACAACAGGTGCACTAGAGGGGTAACGATGAGACAACTCCCAAAACAGGAATGTTTTTTTTTTCTTCCCCTTTCCCGTCAGGCAGCTAGGTAAGCAGAACAGAGATCTGTTACCCTTATTGTGGCAAAACAGATTTACTTTGCCAAAAGGAGCTTTATACAGTACCTATCCATGTACTGTATACTGTTGCAAATTCCTCCTTTAATAACTTAATACTTTATTTAAAATTATTTTACCCATGAAGGACCCGAAAGGATGGGGAATAGGGAAAGAAATTGTGCGGAGAGGGAAAGAAAAGAGAGAGGAACAGACAAAAAAGACCAACAAACCAACAACTAAAACAAACCGAAGACAAACTGCCTTTTCCACTGAAGAGGTCTGAACACGAGTCTGGTATCTGCACCAGTTAACGGGGAGACATTTGTGCGTATGCGTCCGTGTGTATGTATATGAGTGCGCTCATAAAATAAGTGTTTGCATGTGAGTGGTTTGTCAGGAAACATATGAAGAGGGGGGCCAGTCGCAGCAATTCACCGCCACCCTGGAAACCCCGAGCAGGCAAGGCAGCACCACCAACCCCCACAGGGCATAAATGATTGGGGCTGACAAGCCCCAGGAATGCCAAGCATCCACCCCCGGCGGGATGGCAGAGGGAAGCAAGGCCGTCAGGCGGCCAGTGTGGCGGGCCCACAGCACCAGGCCTGCCAACCCCTCACCCCCCCAGCGAGGCCAATGCCAGCCCCTGGTCCCCAAGCGCTGGAAGGCCAACACCCCCACCCCCCAGGCCGGAGACCGGCCTGTGCCCCCCCAGCGTAAGCCCCCCCCCATTGCCCCCATACCCACCCACCGCCACACACCCCGGGGACCCCCACACCCAAAGAAGTTTCCCACCCCCGCCCAAGGGAGCCCACGTAGCTGAGAGGCATTACCCCCCCTCAATCCAGCACCTCTCAAGTAACAGACACACTCATTCCCACACACACAGGACAGGTGAAGGCCACTGACACTTTTTCCCTCCTCATTTGTTCTGACTGTTTTTCCACTAGTCTTGCATTTGGCAAGGGTCACTGTCACTACTGGTAGCCTGAGGCAATAGCTGGACCCTATAGAGGTTGCACAGGCAGTCCAACTCCTCCAGGATGGCACATCAATATGTGCCATTGCCAGAAGGTTTGCTGTGTCTCCCAGCACAGTCTCAAAAGCATGGAGGAGAGTCCAGGAGACAGGCAGTTACTCCAGGAGAGCTGAACAGGGCTGTAGAAGCAGGGTTTCCTCTGGTAACATTTCTGCATGGTGGGCCACCATTGTTGGATTTATGCCGACCCGCTAAGGAAATATGAATTTAAGAAAAAAAATATGTAGGAATGACGCTCCGCAAGCGCGCACATGAACAATGCACATCACCGTCATCTGCAAGGAGTTTGGAAGCGCGCTGCCAGCAGCCGTTCCAGTCAGCAGGCAGAGTGTCTTTCTAGCATCACTGTCCAAGAGCAGCATGAGCTCATTAAAGTACTTTAAACGCAGAAAAAAAAAAAAAAAATCAGAAGAGGTATGTAAGCAATGGAAGTATTTATGGTGGTTTTAACCCACTGGTAACGGGAACAATAATGAAGAGTCGCTGAGCTAAGAGGTGTGGTTAGGAATCATATGCAGGCTTCATACGCAGGGAAAGGCAAGAGTAACTGATGAACTGCTGAGGATTTACTTCACCAGCCACTACAATATTAATTAACTAATTTATGTTCATTATTATGTACCTGGCAAGTTAAGATGACCAAAATTCACAAAGTCAATGACTTTAGTCCGTCAGCAGCCTTCAGACAAGCAAAACATGTCAACATTTGGATTTCAAAATAAGGGAGGTTTTTCCTGCTATCTGGTTGGTGAGATTTCTAAAAAAAAACAAAAACAAAAAAAAAAAAACATAACTATAGATATATAGAAATATTATAACAGAAATAACTGCATCTTTGGTCATTTAAGTTAATTTATTTCATTAAATACAATTTTATTAATATTTTTTCTTTGAAATTAGAGTTAAATTATTGTCCTGTTTTGGCTCTGCAAAATTATGGTCAAAAGTTTAAACTGTTATAAGGAAAAAGTAAAAAAAAATTACCACAGTCTCTTTCAAATTTATAAAAATAACTGATTTTATTTTAAAAAAGACAAAAATTAGCCATAAAATAAAGCACAAATTTATAATAAACTCTCAAATGTACAAGAAAAGTCAATTTTACAAGAGGAAATTACAAATTTGAGGAAAATGGTTTCAAATTTAGATAAATTTACAGAGAAAAGTAGAAAACTACAAGGAAATTGTTATAAATTTTGGAGAAAAACCTCAAACCTTCAAGACTGAAGTCATTACTCATTTTTAAGTGGGTGCTCTTTGTACCCTTAACTAGAAATTTTTGGTTGTCTACTTTTAATTATTAATTTCATAGCACTGCTTTTACACGAGTAGGATTTCTGGCTACTACACCCACCTCTGATCATATAATTTAAGTATGCATGAGTAAATTACTATTTTTTTTCCCCCTTCCCTTTCCTACTCTCTCAATGGAAAAAAGAAACACTAGAATAAAAATACAAAAAAAAATACACATTTTTGTCATTTATGTAAACCATGACAAAAATCCTGTAGGACAAAACATGACACTTGATATTTTCTAACCTGTTTGTATACCACCATAGACAGAGAGAGAACCTGAATTAGACAGGGCTCAGAGAGGGCAAGATGAGACAGAAGAGAGGAGCCAAGGAGAGGAAAGTGTTCAGGCAGAGGGTCCAGGAGAGGTGACAGCAGAGGAAGGAGAGAAGGATGGCACCAGTAAAAAGTCCAAACACATGACGTCTGGGTGGAACCTCAACTGGTCCAATATTCCAACATTCAAGCCATGGTTGTACAATACTTCAAATGGTAAGTTCAATATGCAAAGTTGCTGTGCAAAATTAAAAAAAAAAGAAATAAATACAATAAAATTAACATATTCTGGTTACAATAGTGTCATGTGTTTTCTGCCCCCCTTGAAAAAAATGGTGCCACCACGCCAAGATCTTTAAGCCAGAGGAAACACTGAGAAGGTCCTCAACCCATCAGCAGGACAGGTATCTGCTCCTTTGTGCATGGAGGAACAGGATGAGCATTGCCAGAATCCTACAAAATGACCTCCAGTAGGCCACTGGTGTGAATGTCTCTGACCAAACAATCAGAAACAGACTTCATGAGGGTGGTCTAAGGGCCCAACATCCTTTAGTGGGCCCTGTGCTCACTGCCCGGCACCGTGAAGCTCGGTTGGCATTTGCCATAGAACACTGGAATTGGGAGGGAGGTCTGCCAATGGTGACCTGTGCTTTTCACAGATGAGAGCAGGTTCAACCTGTGCACATGTGACAGACATGAAAGGGTCTGGAGAAGCCGTGGAGAACGTTATGCTGCCTGTAACATCATTCAGCATGATCAGTTTGGTGGTGGGTCAATGATGGTCTGGGGAGGCATATCCATAGAGGGACACACAGACCTCTACAGGCTAGACAACGGCACCCTGACTGACATTAGGTATCGGGATGAAATCCTTGGAACCAGTGTCAGACCCTATGCTGGTGCAGTGGGTCCTGAGTTCCTCCTGGTCCGTGGCAATGCCTAGCCTCATATGGCAAGAGTATGCAGGCAGTTCCTGGAGGATGAAGGAATTGATACCATTGACTGGCCCCCACACTCACCTGACCTAAATCCAATAGAACACCTCTGGGACATTATGCTTCGGTCCATGCAACACTGCCAAGTTGCATCTCAGACTGTCGAGGAACTCAGTGATGCCCTGGTCCAGATCTGGGAGGAGATGCGCCAGAACACCATCCATCGTCTTATTAGGAGCATGCCCTGACATTGTTGGGCATGCATTCAAGCACATGGGGGCCGTACAAACTACTGAGTACCATTTTGAGTTGCTGCCATGGAATTTCAGCAAGATGGACTAGCCCGCCACATAATTTTTTCACTCCGAGTTTTGGGGTGTTTTGAATTAAGTCCTCTGTAGGTTGATAATTTTCATTTCCATCAAAAGACGTGGCATCTTTTCATTCTTAACAGATTATCCAGTCCATATCAGTGTAGATATCCACCTTGTTTTTTCCCCATTAAAATCTGATGCAATTTCAAAGTGTTCCTTTAATTTTTTTGAGCAGTGTATATACGTATGTATACTGTAGCGCTTCCCTGGGAAGCTCAGGAATGTGCTCCCCCTAAAGTTGGAACACACCCTCCAGTCCCCCCTTCTTGAAGAGAGGAACCAAAATCCTGGTTTACCATGCCAAAGACACTGTCCCAGACTTCCACGCAATGTTGCAGAGGTGTATCAACCATGACAGCTAAACAACATCCAGAGCCTTGAGGTACTCAAGGTGAATCTCGTCCACTTCTGGGGCCTGGCCACCGAGGAGTTTTTTGACTATTTCGGCACCCTGAGCCTCTCTGAGTTGTTCCCTCATCCTCAAGCTCTGCTTCCTCTGTGGAAGGCGTGTCAGTGGGATTGAGGAGATCCTTGAAGTATTCCTTCCACTGCCTGATGATATCCCCAGTCGAAGTCAGCAGCACCCCATCCGCACCATACACAGTGTGGACAGGGAGCAGTTTCCCTCTCCTGAGTTGCTGGACAGTTTGCCAGAATCTTTTCGAGGCGGACTGAAAGTCTTGTTCCATGGCCACACCAAACTCCTCCCACACCCGAATTTTTGCTTCAGCAACCACCCAAGCCGCACTCCAATTGGCCTGCCGGTACACCTCAACTGCTTTGGGAGTCCCACAAGCCGACCAAGCTCGATAGGACTCCTCCTTCAGCTTGACGGCCCCCCTCACCACTGGTGTCTACCACTTGGTTCAGGGGTTGCCACCACAAGACGCACCGACAACCTTGCGGCTGCAGTTCTGGGCAGCTGCTTCAGCAATGAACTAACTAACTAACTAACCTGCACTTATATAGCGCTTTTCTAGTCACAAAGACCACTCAAAGCGCTTTCATTAATACTAACCCTCTATTCTAAGGGCCTATAGGAAACAGATATCTAGGGACAATTTAGAACAGCCAATTAACCTAACATGCAATGAAGTTGGAGAACATGGCCCATTCAGACTCCATGTCTCCAGACTCCCTCGGAATGTGGTCAACATTCTTCCAGAGGTGGGAGTTGAAGACCTCCTGGACAGGGGTCTCAGCCAGATGTTACGAGCACACCCTCACTATATGTTTGGGTCTACCAGGTCTGAATGGCATCCTTCCTTGCCATTGGATCCAACTCCCCACCAGGTGGTGATCAGTTGATAGCTCTGTACCTCTCTTTACCCGAGTGTCCAAGACATATGGTCACAGGTCTGATGACACGATAACAAAATTGATCATCATCCTGCGACCTAGGGTGTCCTGGTGCACATATGGACACCCTGATGCTTGAACATGGTGTTCATTATGGACAAACTGTGGCTGGCACAGAAGTCCAATAACTGAACACCACTCAGGTTCAGATCGGGCAGGCCGTTCCTCCCAATAACACCCCTCCAGATTCTACTGTTGTTGCTCATGTGCGCATTGAAGTCTCCCAGTAGACAATGGAGTCTCCAAGAGGAGCACCCTCCAGCACCCCAGCCAGAATCCAAAAAGGGTGGGTACTCTGAACCATCATTTGGTGCATAGGCACATAGGACCAGTGTCCCAACCTGAAGGCACAGGGAAACAACCCTTTCGTCCACTGGGGAAAACTCCAATATAGAAGCAGCAAGGTGGGGTGATACAAGAATACCCACCCCTGCTCACCACCTCTCACTCAGGGAAACTCCAGAGTAGGCCAAGCTCCAGCCCCTCTCCAGGAAACTGGTTACAGAACCAGAACTGTGCGTTGAGGTGAGTCCAACTATATCTAGCCGGTATCTCTCAACCTTGTGCACCAACTCAGGCTCCTTTCCCACCAGAGAGGTGACATTCCACATCCCAAAAGCCAGTTTAGGAAGCCAGGGATCAGATTGCCAAGGTCTCTGCCTTTGACTACCATCTGATCTGCATAGCACTGGACCTCCATGGTCCCTCCTGCAGGTGGTGAGTCCAAAGGAGGGCGGACCCATGTAGCCTCTTCAGGCTGAGCCCGGCCGGGTCCCATGGGCAGAAACCCAGCCACCAGACGCACTCCATCGAGCCCCTCTCCCAGGTCTGGCTCCGGGGAGAGGCCCTAGTAACCCCATACCAGACGGGGTAAACTGAACCTTGATTTTATATTCATCATGAGTCTGTTGGATTGTCTGGACCTTCGTTTTATATTAATAGTGCAAATGGAATGCTAACCTTGACCTCTGACCCCAAACCCATAGTTAGACGTCAGGATTCCAAGGTGAACCTGTATACCAGGTTTCGTGGCCCTAACTTTACTTGTTTTATAGTAGCATTTACCATTTACCATAGTGCAACTGCACTGTTAACTTTGAACTTTGACTCCTTGACCCCAAACCCATAGTTAGGTGAGGGTGTACTCCTGTATCGATTTGGAAAAGCTTCTTAAGCCTCCGTCAGTCAGGGTTGACCCATGGGTGAAGCATCCTAGTTCTGGTTGTCTGCTTGCCTGGAGCAGCGTCGTCTGTGGCTAAACAGACCGATGTGGGAGTGGCAGTCTATCGCAAAGGTCACACCTGTGTGTAGTCGCTGGTCTGTTGGAGCTGCTGCTTTCCTTCCTGTGTGCTCATTTTTCTGCAGCAGCGGTCATCAGTTTCTCCTCCCCTGATTTCAGATGTTGCTTCAGGGTCCCTTTCCACTTTGCATGGTCACCTGCTAGGCTCTCCCTGGTCTCTGTGTTGTCAGTCGCCTTCATGTCTCTCTTAAAAATATCTTTGTACCAGAGCTGGGGGCGACCAGTGGAACTCTGGAAAAGCCTACATCATTTCTTTCAGTAGTTTTTGTGTTTAGAAGATTTAGGGAAAAAATCTAACCTCTGACCTTTGATGACGCACATATTACAATTTCACTCTCATCGGATGGCCTTGAGGTCAGAGTATATCAAACCATGGTACAAAGTTTCAAAACAATCAGACCAAAACTCTTTGTTCTTTTAATACTTCATTTGTGAAACAAAAACAGAACGACCGAAAATAGCTGCTATATCGTCCTTGCCTTGTCAAAATAAAATCGAAATTGAGCAAAAACGATGTAACGGATCTGATTCCGTTTGGTGTTGTTTTTATTTTATTTTGTCAGCCACAGACAGAAGTGATGATAGCAGTAGCAGAACGCAGCCATTTTCAAACAAGCCTGAAAGACTAGCTGCAAAATCTCACCTTAAAATCGGGAAAATGCCCAAAGTTGCAGCATAGACTCATGCAGGCATCACCATCTGATGAAAGATGAGAAGGACTGCCAGAAATATGTTTATAGAATTCCCATCAGCCAGCAAAGGAGGACGTTGTGGACAAATGGATACCGAAGGCCTCGGGAGTCATGAAAGGTTGAAGTGACCGAACTCTGGTAGGTCTACTGGGAGACATACTATTAAGGTCCATTGATCCAAAAATTAGGACCAAATTAATTAGGCCTAAATTAATAGACTATTTTTCTTTGAAAATTAATGTTGCATTCATGTCTCACCCGTCGTAGGGATAAATTAGTTAATCAAACATGCTATTTATGGCAGGCATAAAAGTTTAATTTTTATTGACCATATTATTAAGTATATATACATTAATACACTAAATGCAAAGTGTGTACATATGTGGCGTGGTGGATGATAAGGGAGGATGTCACATTGGATGGCTGAGTTGTAGGAAACTTATTTGAGGGCTGGTTTGAGCTGCATATAACCATTTTTAACAGTTAGACTTTAGGACCAATGAGCCTTCAGAATATTGACTAGTCACCCAAATTATGCTTTCTATTATTAGTATAAAATGATCACTAATTTACTGAATTGTGTTTCTACTATTGATGAGCAATGAGTTTAAAAAAATATATCAAAAAATAAACCAATAAATGAAAATTTTGAAGTCCTTCACTGTCCAACAGCCACACAAGTCAGTAAAGGTTGTTTTCTATTGTAAACATTCAACTGAGCAGAGGAGGTAATGTACATTAATCACTACGAATTTTTTTAATCCAGCAAACATCTGTGTGATCCGTGACGACTACATCTGATGTGGAGCTGAGAGCTGCAGAGACCAGGGAACCAGTCTGGTGTGAATGGTGTCCACATCCACTGGTTCTGAGATGGAAGCACCTTCTCCTTTCTTCTTTAAGACCTACAATGATGTTTTACCTGTCTACAATTCAAATTCATAAAAAAAGTCTAATTTAACTTTAAGATAAGATAAGCCTTTATTAGTCCCACAATGGGGAAATTCCAGGATTGCAACAGCACAGGGATAGCAACACTCAGAGCAATAATCTAGAAGATAAGAAAACAAGAGCAGTGAATATACATACGTACACATAAATATATATATACTGTATATACACAGTGCAGAGCATTGTAGCTAGATGGACTAAACAGCATAACCGTCTATTTAGTTACCCTTCATGGTATGAATATGTACCCATACATATTGTCACCCTCCATAGCGACTGATATTGTCCTAGTTGTATACTGGAGGGGACCATTTGTGTAACCTTTTTAAATAACCAGTCATTCACATGTTTGCAGGGTTAGGAGTTCCTGGCAGCAGAGGGCGGGGGACAGAGCTGCACAGAGGAATCTGATAGGACCTAAATGAAACACTCAATGTCGCCTGCGACAGACTGCTATGATGATGACGATGATGAGCTGCACCTCAGTTCATGCATTCTTTTTGCATTTATTTATGACAAGACATAATCTGGTATTTCCAAGAATTGTTTTTTAAATTATTAAATAAAAGGTTTATCTCAAGTACTTTATCTGTATTCACTTATTTCTAATCATTAATATTCACTGCAGGTTTGGGTAGAACACAAGTTATGTTTATTCAAAACAGTCAGACATTGGCAGTGATGCATAAACATGTTGCCAAAAAAGGTACTTGTACTTGTAGATACTTTGACACAACAGTACTTAGATGAGTAACTTTATTGCAGGATAATTTCTACTCAAGTACATGTGATAAAACTACTTTTACTCAAGTACCTTTGGTCATAGTCACTAAATTTTAATTTTACCGATTTGAAAACTGATCAGAAATGTGCCTGTTTAAAATGATTAATTAGTCTCACTAGAAATTACTACATCTTTGGTCATTTTAGTAAATTTATAATCTTATTTAGCTGAGATGGGTGTTGATATTATTGTTCTTCTATTCCAGCTACAAAGAACAAGTAATTCAAACAAGTTTGATTTAAAAAATTACAAATTTATGTGAAAAGTTTACATGTAAAATGTTACAAATTCGTGTTTTTAAAAAATCAGTACATTTAAAAGAAAAATGTTTGAAATGTAGAACTGCTAATTTTTTAAGAAATTGAAAATGTATGTTACAAAAATCTAATTTATGTGGAAAAACTCTGATTTATAGGATAAAGTTGTATATTCAAAAAAAGAAATTATATGAAAAGACTCAAATTCAGGAGAAAAAGTTTGCAAATTTAGAACCGTCATTACTACGCCAGTAACTTTTTTTTTTTAATTGAATATCTTCACCTTTTCTGGCAACGACTCTTATACTTGAACAATTCTAATAACAGTAATATTACTGGAGAACAATTTCTGGCTTCTCTACCCACCTCTAGTTTTAAGCAAAGATGTAGACAGAAAATTAACAAATAAATAAGAAAATGTATTTTCCTGTCCTGTTAAATTTTATTATAACAATTAAAACAGGGAGAAGAGTGCACGGTGGCGGTGGTGACAGTGTGAGTCCTGGTTGCTCTGATGGTTGGTGTGAAACATCCTGAACAGGATGAAGTGAAGGACCAGGGATCTTCTCTGCTGTCCTCTAAACAGAAGTGATTTTAGGTCCCAGCATGGACTCTTTCCTGTACTGTAACTTTAACATTTAAGACACTGAATTTCACCTGTGATGGTTGGAGTCATGAACTGGTTCTCAGTCTGGGACAAGTGGTCCACACTGTCTTCAGTTTCCACAATATAAAGATCTTTAATCAGACACGCAGAGAAATAGAACAGGAGACCATAGTACACTATGAAGTCTATTTTTCTGAGTTTATTACGTTGCATGTTAAAGTTTGTGAAGAGACTAAAATAAATAAAGCTGTTTACTGTGAAGACAGATAGAAGGTCGTCATGTAAAAACTTGTATATTAAATTAGTTTTATGGAAGAAAAAATTTAAAGCTGAAACACTTGGAGGAAAAGACAAAAACATCACTTTTTAAAGTGGGACATATTAAAATACAAAAGACAATCAAGTACAAATACCTTAGAATCACCCAGAATGCAAATATCAACACTAAATATCACATAAAATCAAAGAGACTCCAGTCATATTAAAACCGCGGAAAACCTGCATCATCTCAGTAATCACGTACTGAGCTGACATGTGAACCCCAAACTACTCCACAAAGAGAAAAAAGTAATAGAAGCATAATTTATAAATACACTTTACCTGTTGTAAAGTGATCAAAACAGAGGAAGGTCACATCAACCTTTCATGATTCCCCAGACCTTCAGTGCCCACAACATCCTCCTTTCGTCCTCATTGCTGGCTGATGGGAATTCTATAAACGTATATTTCTGGCAGTCCTTCTCATCTTTCATCAGATGGTGATGTCTGCATGAGTCTCTGCTGCAACTTTGGGCATTTCCCAATTCTAAAGTGAGATTTAGCAGCTAGTCTTCAGGCTTGTTTGAAAATGGCTGCGTTCTGCTACTGCCATCACCACTTCCGGCAGTGACCGACAAAATAAAAGAAAAACAACACCAAACGGAATCAGATCCGTTATGTCGTTTTTGCTCAATTTCAATTTTATTTTGACAAGGCGAGAACGATATAACGGCTATTTTCGGTCGTTCTGTTTTTGTTTCACAAATGAAATATTAAAAGAATGAAGACTACACAGATTGAGGAGTTGATTTCTCAAGACAGTTACTGTCTATGAAGTGAGTTGAAAAGGGTGGTCATAGCTCAGGGGGCACAAGTCCTGCAAAATCATCCAATCAGACCCAAATTGCAATATGCGCATCCTCAGTATATACCACACCATGGTACCAAGTTTCAAAACAATGGGAATAAAACTGTAAGAGTTGATTTCACAAAAGTGGGACAAATGGACGGATGGACTGACCCATAACATCATCCCTCTTTGGTCTTGGACCGGTGAGGGATGAAAAAGCAGTCCATTTATGAGGAAAAAAAAAAAGACTGATTTAGGGGTGAAAAGAAGGCAGTTGACAAGAAAAGGTTTTAAAATTGCTGGGGAAAGTTGCAAAATTACAAGAAGAAACAGGCAAACTAACAAGAAAATAAGTAGTACATTTGCGAGTAGAAAATAAACAATATAAAGCTTTACAGAAAAAAGGCACACATGTTACGAGAGAAAATGCTTCACTTATGGGAAAATAAAACTACTATGTTAAACTATTATTATTAATATTAACAAGTTATTTTATTCTTGCAGCTTGCCTGTTTTACCTTAATTTTAAGGGTCAAATATGTTTCATGACGAAAGAGTTGTTCTTCTTAACCAAAATTAACCATATGAGAGGTTGCTCAATAAATCAAGTAAAAATCAATATAAAACAAAGATGTTTAAATCTCCTAAATGGTGCTGGACTTACAACTACAAACATACCTGTAATAGCAGGTTTTGGGGGCGATTCCTCTTGTTCCTCTTCCACGTCCTCCTCTTTTTCTCCTTCCATCTCCACTTCTGGAGGTTCCTGTATACTCCTGTAAGCACTGGAGGAGTCTCTGCTCTCATGATGAACATAAGGATCTTCTTTGCTGCTTTTGTTTTTGGGCAGTTTGGATGGTGAGGCAGAGGATGGGCCGCTCTGAGCTTTCCGAGATCGAACAAACTCCACCAGTCTAGGGTCTGGAAAATGAAAAAGAAGTCAAGAGACCACAAACCCCCAGCAAGGAAGCTGATGTTCTACCTCCTATTTTAATTTCTCTAAACACCCTCTTAGCTGTCAGCAGATGGCACCCTCTGCTGGTGACCATCAAAACATCAAACAAGGCACTGCATTCATGCTGTATTCCTTTTCTGTCTGAGGTTGAAAACCAGCTGATAAAATAACATCACATTTAAGTTTACAATGTTCCATAACAACAACCCAGGAAATCAAAATTATTTAGTGGTGTTTCCAGGCAAGTCGCTGAAATGCATCATTTGACTGATCTCACCCTGGGTGAAAAGGATTTAATGCTTTGATTTTTACAAGATGAAGTGCACTTCAACTCTCCCAAAAAAGTGAAACCTATGTAAGATGAAATATCTTAAATCAAAGCCATCGATCCTTGTTTTTTTAAGTGACATTTTTTCCTTCTCACGCAGTTTTTAGCATTGGTAGCCTTGAAATCTGCTATAGCCAGCTAGCAATCAGCCATTGCTACCAATGCTCACTAAAAACGACACAGTACATGGAATTTGCATATTAAACACCGTAGCAACAACAGAGTTAAGAGGATGGGCAGGACTGTGTGTATGACTGACTAAAAGAGACAGAACTACTAATAGCTGTTAATGTGCACGGGTGCAAAAATCTTGACTTGAAGTACAAACTTTTAAGTTGGTCGTGCCAAGGCTCATCCACCTTCATGAATGTATAACTAATTTCATGGCCCAGAGGCACTTGTTGAGCATGCCCCAAACCCAACAACTTCTGCTCATTATTAGGAATGCTTTAAAAAAATCTTGGAAGCTGACAGAAAGTCAGAGTGCCCCAATTAGTGCTTGATCCATTTCCAGCCTCTTCTGAAAAGTTTTATCAAAATCTGTAAACACATACACACGACCACAGGTGAAAACATAACCTTCTTTGCAGAGCCAGTGGCACAAATGAAATCATAATAAAATATTTGACTCACTGTGATATACAGTGGATATAAAAAGTCTGCACACTCCTGTTCAAATGCCAGGTTTTTGTGATGTAAAAAAATGAGACAAAGATAAATCATTTCAAAACTTATTCCACCATTAATATAACCTATAACCTGTACAACCCAATAGAAAAATAAACGGAAATCTTTTAAGGGGAAAAATAAAAAACTTACAATAACCTGGTTGCATAAATATGCACATCCTGTTATAACTGGGGATGTGGCTGTATTCTGAATTAACCAATCACATTCAAACTCATGTTAAATGGAAGTCACCACTAGGGCTGAAAGGATTAGTCAACGTTGTCAGTAACGTCAATAACAAAAATTTGTCGACGCAGATTTTTATTGTTGACAAATTGTTTAATTTTAAAGCTTATATGCATGCCGTGGAAATGTTCAGTTGTAACTGCAATGCATGAGCTGAACTGCTGTGGGCAGTAGTGCCTCTGTTGTCCAGCATGCATGAACAATTTCCAGCAAAGAAGAAGAAGAGGAGCACAGCATGGCAACACAAAAAGACAAACAAGTGGAGCTTAAAAAAAAAGCAGACCCAAAGTTTCTATAATATGGGAACATTTCACAGAAAACAAAAAAACAAAACAAGTGAAATGGAGACTCTATGAAGCAGACTTGCCTTACCACGGCAGCACTACAGTGCTACATGAGCATCAAACGGAGACACACCAGAGCCGCGACATTTACTGCCTGCTTCTGCTTGGCAAGTTTTAGCGAGTAAAGAAAGTTAGTGTCGCTTATTTTCAATGGCCAACTGTTTCAAGCTTTAGAAAAATGACAATACTGTTAGTACGTGCTGTTTATGCTAGCTGACCTGTTTGACAATAAGCTCTCTGGTTGCTGAGGGCTGAGCTGTTTAAGTCATGGCTAATGTGTTGTTGAATGCAGTAAATGATTGAATTGCAGGCGTCACCATCTCTTTTTCATCTTTGTTAATATTAGCCCTCATTCTGAATATTAGTGCATCTAGGTTAAATAGAATATCCTAACTTGTAATTTATTAAATAAAAACCTAAAACCATAATCATCGAAATTAAATCAAATGGCTTGAAATATCACCCTTAAATGCAGTGAATACTGAATATGAAGGTTTACACCTTTCTGAATTATACTGTTAAAAAATGGATTCAGAAAACTTCCACCTAATGTTTGTTTATGGGTCGGAGCAGATCAGTAATTCAGTTGTAAGATATCTAATCAATTGTTTACTTGACATTAGGCATTATGCTGTCTGTGATAAACTGATATATTGTGGTGACCCAGCACACTGCGAACGGGCACTATCTCACACTCATCAGGGCTGGAGGAAACGGAGGACAATTTACATACAGACAGAGAGCCCCAGGGGGCAATCAGACCGGACTGTTATGTATTTATGCATCCTCGGAGAAGACGTCCAGGCGCTAGCTGATGTCATGCTAATGATGTGTATTGACTGATGTGTATTAGATGACAATCACTATGCTAATGTGCCATGCATTCCCTCTGTCTGTATAACGTGTATAAAAGAGCTTGTTATACATGCCTCAGCAACGCAAAAACTCTCCTACCAGACACTCGGCCCCAGCGGGCAACGCTGGGGTCCACCGGCTGTATTTAAGTTAGAGGGTGAATAAAGAACCTGTGTCGACCTACGTTCGTGCCTCGCCTCCACATCCTTTCCTTACACCCTCTACAATATAACCTTAAACTTGTGAAAATTAATACAGCTTTCTTGTTTTTTTTGTGTTTTGCTCTGGAAACTGTTTATAAAATGCTATATTAAAGCAGGGACTGACAAGGTGATTTTCACAGGTGTGCAGGCTTAAACAGCAGGTGAGGAAAAATATGCACTAGAGTCCCAACAGGAAGCAGAGATGGTGGAGATGAGAGAAATAATCACGATTAGTCGACTAATCGAAAAAATAGTCGTGAGATTAACCAACTACCAAAATAATCATTTGTTGCAGCCCTAGTCAGCACACACCTGCCACCATTTAAAGTGCCTCTGATTAACCCCAAATAAAGTTCAGCTGTTCTAGTAGGCTTTTCCTGACATTTTTGTAGTCACATCTTACAGCACAAGCAATGGTCCGCAGAGAGCTTCCAAAACATCAAAGGGATCTCAGTGTTCAAAGGGATCAGTCAGGAGAAGGGTACAAAAGAATTTCCAAGGCATTAAATATACCATGGAACACAGTGAAGACAGTCATCATCAAGTGGAGAAAATATGGCACAACAGTGACATTACCAAGAACTGGACGCCCCTCCAAAATTGATGAAAAGACGAGAAGAAAACTGGTCAGGGAGTCTGCCAAGAGGCCGACAGCAACATTGAAGGAGCTGCAGGAATTTCTGGCAAGTACTGGCTGTTTAGTACATGTGACAACAATCTCCCATCTTCTTCATATGTTTGGACTATGGGGTAGGGTGGCAAGACAGAAGCCTTATCTTACGAAGAAAAACATCAAAACCCAGCTACATTTTGTAAAAACACATTTGAAATCTCCCAAACGCATGCGGGAAAATGTGTTATGGTTCAACTTTTTGGCCATAATTCCAAGACGTACATTTGGCGCAAACAACACTGCTCATCACCAAAAGAACACCATATCTACAGTGAAGCATGGTGGTGGCAGCATCATGCTTTGGGGTTGTTTTTCTTCAGATGGAACTGGGGCCTTAGTCAAGGTGGAGAGAATTATGAACAGTTCCAAATACCAGTCAGTGTTGGCACAAAACCTTCAGGCTTCTGCTAGAAAGCCGAAGAGGAACTTCATCTTTCAGCACAACAATGACCCAAAGCACACATCCAAATCAACAAAAGAATGCACATGGCACGTTGCTTGACAGACTCCTACCCAAAAAGACTGAGTGCTGTAATAAAAGCCAAAGGTGCTGCAACAAAGTATTAGTTTAAGGGAGTGCATATTTATGCAACCAGGTTATTGTAAGTTTATTTTTTCCCTTAAAAGATTTCAGTTTGTTTTTCGATTGGGTTGCACAGGTTATAGGTCACATTAATGAAGGAAAAAGTTTTGAAACGATTTGTCTTGGTCTCATTTTTTTACATCACAAAAACCTGGCATTTGAACAGGGGTGTGTAGACTTTTTATATCCACTGTATTAAGTGGTGTTTACATAAAATGTGGCCATGAAGACAACTTCAGCCCCTACCAAGCTGTGACAAGAGTTTGTTCTGCTCCTCTAGTATCTCAGCCTGGGACATGGACTGCAGGTTGGCCTGGTTTTCTCTGTGGATCCTCATGATTTCTCCTGAGCTATCGGGGCCCCTGAGCCCCTGACCAGACACCAATCTGGGACCTGACACTGGACAGGGTTCTAGTGAAAAGAGAAAAAACAGGAAAAAGGAGACAAATACTTTTCTACAAGGACTTGTTTGATTAAAAAAATAAACAAAATTATCTGTGTTAACTTCAGGAAAGTAAGGTTAGGCCTACTTACGATGACCTGCAGCAGCACACTGATCTACATCCATTTTAGTCTCTGGAGTAGCTTCAGATGGAGACTGCAGCTGCGTTTTCCTCTCCTTTAGTCTCTGAGCAGCAATATGACGAGCAAAGATACTTTTTTTCCCACCAGCTGTTGACAGAAGCATCTGCAGTGGGGAGGAAAAATAATTAGGATCAACAACGCAAACTATTAGGGATTAATATAAAAATATAATATTTTGGGAAGTGATTTGAAATGATATGTATATTCCCATAAAGAGGTGAGGACATTTTTGGTCTGTACCTGATTGTTGGTCTCCGAGCGGTGCATTACTTTGGGGAAAGCCAGGCCTGTAAATGCCGGTAGAGATATTGGAGCAGAGCTGGTATCTCTCTCCTTAGAAATACAAGAAATATGATGTCTAGTTAAACACAGGTGGGTAGAGTAACCAGAAACTGTACTCAAGTAAAGTATAATTACCTTATGATATTAATTACTGAAGTATAAATAACAGTAATCGCCAAAAACTGTCCTTGAATAAAAGTAACAACCTACCAAGAATAATGATCAACTTTACTTTTACCAAACTGTGAGAATTGTGAGGGTTTTCTCTTAAAGTTGAGACCTTTTTTTCTTAAATTTAATATTTGGCCTTGAAAATTTTAAACTTATCACATAAATTTGCAACTTTTTAGTCAATTACAAAATTAGCATTTTTTTCCTTGCAAATTTATGAATTATTTCCTTGAACATTTGAGATTTTATGCTTATAAATATGTGAGCTTTTTCTTCAGAAAGGATATTTTTCATATACATTTCACTTTTTTTTAATTTGATAAGAGGAACAAGATAAGGATGTCTGTTGTTCTTCTTCTACTAGCTATTCCATGTTCTGGTGGGGTCACTGTAACAGACACCAATATACAGTGGTGTAAAAAGGTATTGGCCCCCTTCCTGATTTCTCTTTTTTTTGTATGTTTGTCACACTTAAATATTTCAGATCATCAAACAAATTTAAATATTAGACAAAGATAACAAGTAAACATAAAATGCAGTTTTTAAATGAGGTGTTTATTATTAAGGGTAAAAAAAAATTCAAACCTACATGGCCCTGTGTGAAAAAGTGATTGCCCCTTAAACCTAATAACTGGTTGGGCCAATTAGCAGCAACAACTGCAATCAAGCATTTGCGATAACCGGCAAT
This sequence comes from Pholidichthys leucotaenia, assembly GCA_020510985.1. Taxonomy (NCBI): domain Eukaryota; kingdom Metazoa; phylum Chordata; class Actinopteri; order Cichliformes; family Pholidichthyidae; genus Pholidichthys; species Pholidichthys leucotaenia. The sequence goes on along the minus strand of CM035842.1, from coordinate 142,934,301 downwards.
GAGTCTTTTACAGCACTGTGAAGGAATTTTTGGCCCACTCATCTTGACAGAACTGTTACACAGGTCAACACCAAATTTATTGTCAAAGTTTTTTTTAGCTGATTTAGGACAATTTTGATGTGCTGAATCCAAAAATCACATTGGTTTTGCTCAATCAGGTCAACTTTTTGAACTATGGACACATGTTTTTTATGTTTTTATTTATATGTACGGGTATTTTTGCTTTATATGATGCAAAATTTTTTATTTCTTAAAATTTCTCGAACTCTGAAGAGTTTGCATGTGCCAATTTATGACATGTCATAAATTGTCATGATGGCTGATTACTGTTGGTCTCTGAAGAGACATCCCTGCCGCTGAGCATTCTAGAGGTTCGAATAAATGGAAGTTGAAGCTCGGAATTTTGAACAATGATGACGTAACATTCAATTTACATGTACTTACCTTTATCAATGTCTACTATTCAATTTAGAGTAATCTAAGTTTGTAACGTTTGATCAATAAATTGTGTTAGAAAATGATTTTTTCTCTTAAAAATCTATTTCAGATGAGAAATATTAACAAAAATCAACCGATAATGTCACAAAAATGTAATCGATTTAGTCAGAAGATCAGATTTAAAAAAAAAAAAAAAAAAAAAAATCAACTTAGCATAAAAACCTGACCTGATCCAGAGAAACGGATGTCATTTTTGGATTCAGCGGTGCAAAATTGTCTTAAATCAGTTGAAAAAACACAGACAACTTACAAAAAAATTATTTTTGTAACCCTGTGTTATAATTCAGCCACATTGGAGAGTTTTTGAGCATGAACCACCTTTTTAAGGTCATGCCACAGAATCTCAATCAGATTCAGGTCAGAACTTTAACTAGGCCACTCCAAAGTCTTCATTTTGTTGTTCTTAAGCCATTCAGAGGTGGACTTGCTGGTGTGTTTTGGATCATTATTAGCCACGGTTACATGGGCAAAATTTCTTCAATCTGATTACAATTCAGATCAGAATTTTACTGTTTACATGGATCCTGAAAAAGCTGATCTGATTAGGACGTGCGTTTCCATGTGTCACACGTTTGAACGGAATAAATCATTTTGACATGCGCACGTCAACATTTCGACATTCCGAAAATAGTAGAAGCAGCAACTTCCAGTGTTAGCAAGCCCCGCTTCGTGTTGAAATTGACCTGTATTGTGTTATTCAGACTGTCCTTTTGCTTCTGCTGGTCTCCATAATGAAGCTACAAGTACATACTTCTGCATATGATGAACAGAGGGAGACAGCAGGACGATACAGACCAGTTTTGTTTTACTCCCGCTATGTTTTCCGCTGGCTGCTGCTAAGGTGGAAATATGTCACGTTGACGTGCGGCTGGTGTACAGACATGCGCAGTAAACATATTTTCTGCCCTATGTTCGGAATAAGTGTTTTCATGCACACCATTCCGATTAACAAACAGCATAACCCACCCCTCTCAATCGGAATGAAATTTTGATCCGAATGAGCGTGATCGGGTTAGAATATTCAGATTGCCATGTTTACATGAAGCATTTTTATTCCGATCAGACTTTTAATCTGGTTACTTGTGTCCATGTAAACAAGTCTCCTGCTGCAGAAGTGTGCTTCAGCTTGAGGCCACGGACAGATGGCCAGACATTCTCCTTCAGGATTTTTTGGGAGACAGCAGAATTCATGGTTCCATTTACTTTTGCGCCGGATGCAATGGGACACACACCTTCCAAAAACTTCAACTTTTGTCTCGTCAGTCCACAGAGTATTTTCCCAAAAGTCTTGGGGATCATCAAGATGTTTTCTGGCAAAACTGAGATAAGCCTTTATGTTCTTTTTGTTCAGCAGTAGTTTTCATCTTGGAACTCTGCCATGCAGGCCATTTTTGCCCAGTCTCTTTCTTAAGGTGGAATCATGAACACTGACCTTAACTGAGGCAAGTGAGGCCTGCAGTACTTTGGATGTTGTTGTGGGATCTTTTGTGACCTCTTGGATGAGTCGTCACTGTGCTCTCGGGGTAATTTTGGTCAGCCAGCCACTCCTGGGAAGGTTCACCACCGTTCCATGTTTTTGCCATTTGTGGATAATGACTCTCACTGTGAATCGCTGGAGTCCCAAAGCTTTAGAAATGGCTTTATAACCCTTGCCAGACTGATAGATCTCAGTTACTTTATTTCTCATTTGTTCCTGAATTTCTATGGATTGTAGCATGATGTCTAGCTTTTGAGGATCTTTTGGTCTACTTCACTTTGTCAGGCAGGTCCTATTTAAGTGATTTCTTGATTGACAACAGGTGTGGCTGTAATCAGGCCTAGGTGCAGAAGGGGAAATTGAACTCATCTTTCCAAAGATATGATAAACCACAGTTAATTTATGTTTTAGCAGGGGGGGCAATCACTTTTTCATATAGAGCCATGTTCATTCATTCATTCATTCATCTTCTTCTGCTTAATTCTTTTCGGGTCACGGGGGGCAGGGGGGTGGGGGGGCTGGAGCCTATCCCAGCATCTTTGGGAGAGAGGCAGGGTACACCCTGGACAGATCGCCAGTCCATCACAGGGCCAACACAGAGACAGACAACCATTCACTCTCACAGTCATACCTAAGGACAATTTAGAATCCCCAGTTTGATGCCAATTAACCTAACTTGCATGTTTTTGGCATGTGGGAGGAAACTGGAGAAATCTCGGAGTAAACCCACGCAGACATGGGGAGAACATGCAAACTCCACACAGATTACTGTTGGTCAGGGGCTGGGATCGAACCCAGGATCCCCCGGCCAAGGGTGAGTTGCTGTGCTGCCGCAGTGCTAACCACTCCGCCACCGCGCCGCCCAGGGCCATGTAGGTTTGGATTTTTTTTGCCCTTAATAATAAACACCTTCATTTAAAAATTGCATTTCGTGTTTGTGTTATTTTTGTCTAATATTTGAATTTCTTTGATGATCTGAAACATTTAAGTGTGACAAACATACAAAAAAAAAGAGAAATCAGAAAGGGGGCAAACACTTTTTCACACAACTGTATCTGCCATATCCATATAAGATACAGGTTGGAGCTAGGGCTGTTGCGATAACCGCAGTTATGTAATACCGCACTATGGACACGCCTACCATGGAGGAAAACGACCAACTGCAACTGCGGTGTTCACTTTTTGTGTGTGTGTGTGTGTGTGTGTGGCTATATCTTGTTGTTCACTTTTGTGTCCCTATTGATTATTAAATAAATTGCTAAATGAAGTGTATTTTTATTACCAACAGCATGTTTGCACACAGTACTCTAGAAGCTCCCACAGCACACGGTGCTGCCGCCATTTGGGGCACTCTCTCCAGACGGACTCCAGCAGGCAGTTAGTGGTGAAAGCGTTTGGACTTCTTGTTAAATACAGCCGTAACAGTGAGCACTGAAAGGGCACAAAGCATGATATTTCCTTCTGAGCAGAGTGTGTATGATCCTGACTGTGTATGCTCTGTGTCTGAGCTCCGAGAGCAGTTTGTCTGAACGAGATTTTTTGGACAGCGGCAAAAATCACGGAGACAGGAGCCACGCAGAGTCTTGTACGGAGACTGTCCTGCTTATAAGCTGAATGTCACTGCAGTCTCCAGTCCACGCACTCTGTAGTTACTGCCACTGCTTTATGAAAATGATCCTTTTTTTTTTTTAACAGAATCAGCAGTTCATGCCTGTATAAAGAGCGGAGCTCCGCACAGTTGTAACACACGCACAAAGTTGAGAGCGGAGCTGCAGTGAGACTCTCACAGCTTCCCTCATTTGCCACATAAGTTATAAACCCTGTTTAAATTACGAATCCACAGGGTCCTAAAAACATTTGCCATAATACCATGGTGTTGAGCTGTCCACCGTCAGCACAGGGGAAATTCCTCTACCGCCACAGCCCTAGTTGGAGCCAAGTTTTTTTTTATGCCGGATGCACTTCCTGACGCAACCCTGCCCATTTCATCCGGGCTTGGGACCGGCACAATGAGCACACTGGCTTGTGCACCCCCTGTGGCTGGGTAACCAACATTTCCCTCCTCCATTCCATTTTTGCTGAGCACCAAGCTGGATGGCAGGAAGTTCCATTTTTTTATATGGTCTCTGGCATGACCCGGCTGGGACTTGAACCCCAACCTCCCAGTTTTGGGGCGGATGCTCTAACTCTAGGCCACCATTCCGGTGGATGCCTGTTATCCAAATTAATATTTGCCCTTGTCATTGACCTGCTTACCCAGACAATACGTTCATATATACTAGTGCATGGCCCGTAGAAAGCAAGTATTCCTGTCTGAAACAGGTAGCCCAATTGGGCTTTACAGGCCCAAATGTAGGCTGTGTTTGAAAATGGAATACAAAAAGGTGTAGCCTATATGTAGGCAATCACACGTCAGACTTTGACAAATATAAAAGGGACTAAATGGCACTAAGATTTGTTTGACTGTGTCAATATTAATTACAGAATACCTAAAAATGAACGAAATCCAATATTAAAGACTGTTTCAGATCCCTTGTTTATTTGTTTGTCAGATCACTTATTTGTGTAATCTTTTAGGACTTATATTCATAATAGTGTAGCTTGCACTTTGGGGAATGGGAGTTGTTCAGTCATCATAATTATTTTAGTTTATATCACTGTTCAGTGTTGGAGTTCAGTGTAATATTGAATTTCTTCTGTGTATCATCAATAAACTCATGCAATACTATAACAGGACACGTTTACAAATATTTGAGACCCATTGCAGTGCATCATTTTATATTTTAGCAATATTTTGCTATTAAAAGCTTTTCAAAACTGTAATCAGATTAACTACAAAACACCCAACATTATTATACACAGCAGAAAGACCTGATTGACTGCAACCGTTGCATCAGTGTTGCCCATTTGTCAGTAAATATTTAACTAAAAATTATTTATTTTGTTATTTGGGTGTTTTTGTGTCCTGCGTCTGGTCGTTAAATCATTCCGGTCATTCTGCTCCACAATCATGGCAGTATTATTATCAAGTTTTTAATTTTTAGAAACTCGCGCAGGAAGGGGGACTCGCGGTCCTCCAAAGGACAGTGGTAGCACATGGGTGAAGCAGCAGCTGGGACTCCCATCTACCACTGACTGGGCAGGCTGGGCGTGTCTGCGGGTGAAGGACCATGGTCCCCCCGGTCGGGCCGCTGCTTCTCCCGGCATGTCCTGTATTGGATACACTGGCGTTCTTTGTCAGACCCTGGGTTCCCGCTAACACTCCACCCAGTCTACTCATGCACCTCATGTTGTCCACATATGCTGAATCATCCTTTAGACCTACACAATCACGACAACTTAATGGTATAATTATTTAAGCATTGAATCTTCAATATTATCTTTTTCTAGTCAAATGTGTCACTTTTCGTTTCCTTGTTTTGCTCACGGAGCGCTGTGGTTACTGATGCTGTGATGTCGCATATTATCCAATCAGTACAGAGTCAATCCAAACCCCCCACACACACACATTTCTAGAAGCCAGAGCATGAGGAGACAAAGCGGTGGTTAAACTTCCATCCATCCATCTATCTTCTACCGCTTTTCCAGAGGTCTGGGTAGCGGAGGCAGCAGTTCAAGCAGAGAAACCCAGACTTCTCTCTCCCCAACCACCAGCTCCAGCTCTTCAGAGGGGACACCAAGGCGTTCCCAGACCAACTGGGAGACACAGTCTCCTGAGCGGGTCCTGGGTCTGCCCTGGGGTCTCCTCCCATTGGGACGTGCCTTAAACACCTCAAGTGGGAGGCATCCAGGAGGCATCCTGATCAGATGCCCAAACCACCTCAACTGGCATTTTTAAATGTGGAGGAGCAGCGGTTCTACTCTGATCCTCTCCCAGATGACTGAGATCCTCACCCTATCTCAAAGGGTGAGTCCAGCAATCCTACGAAGAAAGCTCATTTCAGCCGCTTATATCCGCGATCTCATTCTTTCGGTCATTACCCAAAGCTTGTGACCATAGGTGAGGGTAGGACTTTGCCTTAGAGCTCAGCTCCCTCTTCACCACAACGGACTGGTACAACATCTGCATCACTGCAGATGCTGCTCCAATCCATCTGTCAATCTCTCGCTCCATTCTCCTTAAACTCCTCCACTTGGGGCAAGAGCTTGTCCCCAACCCGGAGAGGAGAATCCACCTTTTTCCAGCTGAGGACCATGAACTCGGACTTGGAGGTGCTGATTCTCATCCCAGCTGCTTCACATTCAGCTGCAAACCATCCCAGTAAGACCTGTAGGTCATTGTTGGATGAAGCCAACAGGACAGCATCATCTGCAAACAACAGAGATGAGATCCTGTGGTCACCAAGCATGACACCCTCTGTTCCCTGGCTGCACCTAGAAATCCTGTCCATAAAAATTATGAACAGGATCAGTGACAAAGGGCAGTCCTGGCGGAGTCCAACTCTCACTGGGAATGAGTCCGATCGAGTGTTGGCAATACGAACCATACTCTCACAACGGTCATATAGAGACCGGATAGCTCGTAACATCAAGCCCGATACCTCATACTCCGGAAGCACCCCCCACAAAAAACCACGAGGGACACGGTCAAATGCCTTCTCCAAGTCCACAAAACATATGTAAACTGGTTGGGCAAACTCCCATGAACCGTTGAGGATTCTCAAGAGGGTAAAGAGTTGGTCCAATGTGCCACGCCCAGGACGAAAACCACATTGCTCCTCCTGAATCCGAGGTTCGACCAACAGCTGGACTCTCCTCTCCAGTACTTTGTCATAGACCTTTCCAGGGAGGCTGAGGAGTGTGATCCCCCTAAAGTTGGAGCACACCCTCTGGTCCCCTTTCTGGAAGAGAGGAACCACCACCCTGGTTTGCCATGCCAAAGGCACTGTCCCAGACCTCCATGCAATGTTGCAGAGGTGTGTCAACCATGACTGCCCTACAACATCCAGGGCCTTGAGGTACTCAGGACGAATCTCGTCCACCCCTGGGGCCCAGCCACCAAGGAGCTTTTAACCACCTTGCCAACATCAGCCCCTGTGATGGGCGAGTCATCCCCGTCGTCCACAAGCCCTGCTTCCTCTGTGAAAGGCGTGTCAGTGGGATTGAGGAGATCCTCGAAGTGTTCCTTCCACTGCCCGACGATATCCCCAGTCGAAGTCAGCAGCGCCCCCATCTGCACCATACACAGTGTGGACAGGGAGCTGCCTCCCCCTCCTGAGCCCTGAGCCACCGGACAGTTTGCCAGAATCTTTTCGAGGCTGACTGAAAGTCTTGTTCCATGGCCTCACCGAACTCCTCCCACACCCTTGTTTTTTGCTTCAGCAACCACCCGAGCTGCACTCCACTTGGCCTGCCGGAACACCTCAGCTGCTTTGGGAGTCCCACAGGCCAACCAAGCTTGATAGGACTCCTTCAGCTTCATGGCCCCCTTCACCACTGGTGTCCACCACTTGGTTCAGGGGTTATCACCACGAGATGCACAGATGACCTTGCTCCTTGGTTAAACTTTCATTGATCAAAAATTACATATTTTGACTGAATAGCTCTATACTCGGGGATGCACACCCTTGTAACCTCAGCAAAGCACTTATAATATCTGAGGCCAGTCTGACAAACAGTTCGAAAGATATGTGAAGAACACACACACACACACACACAGATTTTGTGCATTTATAGATAGATACATATACATTTATCGTTATGTAACAAAAGAAACAATAGCTAAATTATCCCTTTATGCAGATGATATCCTTTCATAAATCACAAAACCACGCATTGCCATACCAGTATGTGATGTAATATAACTCAAATGTTCAATTAACATACTTGGAAAAAATAAGACTTTTCAGATAAATTTGACACCATTTTGTAATTCAGGACTTTTCCATGTAAATATGGAACTTTTTACTCAATCACTGAATAGCATTTCTTCCTTTTAAATTTAGTATTTTTTGTACATTTGATATTTTATACTTATTAATTTGTGAGCTACTTCTCAAGAGACATTTTTCATATAAATGTGACTTTTCTTATAAAATTACCTGTATTTTGTGATAAATTTACAACTTTTTCATGTAAATTTGCAAGTTTTTACTGATAAATGTGTGACTTTATGCAATTTGAAGACAAAGTCCTTCATCTGAGGGAGAAAAAATATTCAAATCATATGCAGAAACAGTAGATAGTAATCAGTTAAATATTCAATGACAGACTATAAGAACTATGAATTCATCTCTGATTTCAAAGGGAAAAAAATTATAAATTCAGTAAAATAACTAAAGATGCAGTCATTTCCAGTAAGAATAAATTATCACAGTTGAAAGAATAATTCCATATTAATACCATTCAATTGTGGGATTACATATGTGATATATTTTGATCATTATATCGTACATCATTGCTTAATCTCATTGGCCTGGGGTCTCAGAGCTTGAGTGACTGCATTTGTTACCAAGTGTAAATACAGCTGCATCTGTTAGCACCTGCCTTTGTAGATTCCGTGAGTTTCCTGCATGACACCTCTTATACAGCAGCATTGTTGTGTGCCCGAACTCCTGCTGTAAAGGCTCTGGTGTGGCACGGAGATAGGAAGAGAGACAGGACAGCGCCCCGGAGACGTGCCATGCCCCGCTGTGACTAAAGACACTGAGCAAACGGCCAGGAACATTTACTGCCAGTCCTCTTTGTTAACACCGCGCTTAAAAGGACTGTGTGTTCATGCAAGAGGGAGATTTGGTGTTTGAACGGCAAAGCTCTGAGGCCGCTGCCATACCGATCTCCGCTGGCCAACGTAATTAAATCTGCTCATATCTGAAGATCTGTCTGGCTTATTGATTACCCTCAAGGATAATTTTAATATTTTTCTAACAGTAAAAAAAGAACATTTCTAATTAGTTTTTTAATCAACAAAAACAAGTAAATCAAAGAATGTGGCAAAATGTACTTGAGTAGAAGTACAATGGTTTCTTTACAAATTTACTTAAAGAGATCATTGACTGAAAAATGGTGTGTTTGTAGGTTTTAACTGTCTGAAATGTGCCTATTGGTCATGTAATTATCGAAAAAATATCAAAACAGTCACTTCCCTTAAAAAACACACACCATTTATGTTGTTTTTCTCTCCAAGAAATGTTTTGACTCTTCCGGGGTTTTCCCTCTGTGTCAAGAAACAGGAAACGTCACTAGCCTTGATACCTGCCCACTGCTCTATTGTTGGCCTGCCTAGCTGTCTATCATGAAGATGGAAGGGGAGCTAAAGGTAGCCTATTGGCCCCTGAGCTAAGAGTATTAGCTCCCTGAGCTAACACTGATACTAGGAGGCTCGGACCAAGCTTATGTCATTTTCTTCAGATAATAGCCATCCCCGTTACCACTTGGTTTAATAATCCACAGTGGATAACATATCTCACATCATTCTGGCTTATTTTTTAAGAATTTTGCCATGATTCTACAGTGGACTGTTTGCACTGGTATGCTGGGCGGTCCGCATTGGTTGCCATGATCAACTCGGGCCGGGATCCAAGGGTGCTGGCTGGAGCTGGCGGTTTGGCCTCTCATTCATGTGTGTTTCTGTGCTGCTTGTGCTCTAGGAACCGGTCATGTCCTGTTGACCACTGGAACCACACACCCCTGTTAACCAGAGGTGTTTTGTTTTGTTCGCTCTGAGACGAATGTTCACGTCTTGGGGGTGGCGGGTCGGAGCGGCAACTGGACCAGATTCTTGGTGCATCGAGCAGAGAACCTCTTACAATTTCCTTATATTTGTTGGTGACCAAGAAAAGTCTTAAGTTTTACATAAATTCTCTGCTCTCGCAGACTCCCTTGGGGCTCAGTGGGCGAGCTGCCGAGCCTCCAATTCCCGGGATCTCCAAGGGGCAGTGTCCCGCTCTCACAGGCAGCTCCCCCATCCAAGTCAGCAGTGCTGATCTGCGCTAGAAAGATGCTAAAAGTTAAAGGCCAGAAGCAAGCCAGCTAATGGTTATATCACTTAAGAGGGAGGGCAGAGTTGAATAGCTGAAGGATATTTCTTAAAGTGATCGGCTTAAAATCAGAATTTTTCAAGAAAAGTGGGGAAAATTCAAAACAAATTTGCTGCAATAATTAAATAATTAAAGAAAATGTGAACAAAATATGTCACAAACATTTCATTTCGACATGTGTCAGCTGTTAAAATGTGGGGAAAAAAAGTGCAATCAGTGACCCCATTAGATAAGAGTAAAACGTATTCTGGAATGAAACTACCCTTAAAGCACAACTGAGTTAAAACTGACCTGAGTAAAAGTAACAAGTTACTACCCAGTTCTGTTAAAAAAGACATTCTGGAATAATTAAGAAAATCTGCCAACCTATACTGTACCTCAAAGACAAAGGAAGCAACCATTTCATATGAAGCACAGCTTTCGAGTTAATATTTTGGCACTTACGACAATCTTAGAGAGAATGGCGCTGATGTGAGTGTCATGACGGTCAAGCCTTTCCTCGGCATCCTCATCCTCAAAGGTGACTCGGCTGGCCTTAAAGCGGGATTTTTTAGGCGGGGCCGGAGTCAGCGACGGCATCTCCTCCGGTAGATCTGATTTCAGAAAACAGTCACAGCTCAAAGGATGATGTTAATTTAAAATATTTCCCATTGAATAAAATATACTCTAATGCTACAAACGCATACATTACATATCCCTAACTCAGCAAAAAAAAAAAAAAAAAAAAAAAAAAAAAAATCAGTGTAAATCTGTAGTGGTGGCGTTTTTCTTTTCTTTTTCTTTTTTTTTGCTCGAATGACTGATGATAGTGATTTAATAGAAGACACACCTTCAATAGTGACCACATCCCTCTGACTCCCTCCGTCCTCCCCGTCTTCCTCTCCAGCCTCTCCTCTTCTCTTATCCGGACGGCGTACCACACTGGCAGCAGACGGAACCCCGGAGGTCAGAAAATGATCCTGCTCCCTCAGGAGGTCGGCCTCTGAGTCAGTCGGTTTGGGACGTCGCAACATCCCTGAGAAGGGAATATGAAAAAACAAAATATATACTTCAATCAAATCAAGTTAATTTATATAGCACTTTTAAAAGCAACTGTTGTTGGCCAACATGCATAAAAACACTAAGAATTTCATCTTCTGTGCCCTTTTCAAAAAGAAGCTTCTATATATAAATAGGCCAGTTTTTTAATTTGACAAATTATTGGGACAGAATTCACATTTTACATTAGTTATCAGTATATTTTTATCACTGCTGCTAAATCAAATTCCCAACAAAGGAAAGGAATGCAAGATTAAAGACTGAATGTACCAGCGTCCTACACACCGATACTCCTGATATCCATTTGTTCTTTGTAAATTTGCTGTTCTCAGCTGATGCTTTGCAAGAAATTAAATTAAATTACCCTTATTGTCATTCAACCGTACAACCAATCATGTACAGCAGAACGAGATTGTGTTTTACCTATCTACAGTGTCAATCACACACACCCCAAGTGCAGAATCAGAGGGCCGCTGCCATGCAAGGCGCCGCCACAGAGTTCCCTCCTCCATTCCATTTATTGCTGAGCACCAAGCTGGATGGCAGGAAGTTCCACTTTTATATGGTCTTTGGCATGACCCGGCCGGGATTTGAACCCCTGCCTCCCGGGTGTAGGGCGGATGCTCTACCAACTGAGCCACCATGGAGATTGTTTATTTATTTAAGCTGCACTTTGTGTGAAAATGGTCAGTGTAAATGAATTATTATGAACATAGGAGATCATAAAATCATGCACTGACTGAACAAAAAATGAGAGGGGGTGCTGAAAAGTTCCATCCATCCATTTTCTACCGCTTTTCTGGAGGTCCGGGTCGCGGAGGCAGCAGTTCAAGCAGAGAAGCCCAGACTTCCCTCTCCCCAGCTCTTCAGAGAGGACACCAAGGCGTTCCCAGACCAACTGGGAGACGTAGTCTCTCCGGTGAGTCCTGGGTCTGCCCCGGGGTCTCCTCCCAGTGGGACGTGCCTGATACACCTCAAGTGGGAGGTGTCTATGGGCTGAAAAGTTCATAGTGGTCAAATTGGACCAAATGTGGTTTATTCTTCAACATAATCTCCCCTTCGGTCCACACACTTCTTCCATCGGTGTTGCAGTGCTTGGATCCCTGCGGTTGAAAAATAAACCACATTTGGACAAATTTGACCATTATGACCTTTTTCAGAATCGTTGTAGGAGCAGGGCACTGAACATTGTCAAGGACCGTTCTCACCCTCTGCATAAACACTTTGAACTTCTGCCATCTGGTAAACGATTCTGGAGCATCAGAGGCAGAACCACCAGACTGATCAACAGCTTCCTTCCACAAGCTGTCAGGATGCTGAACAGTTGACCCGGAATCTCTCATACACACTACTGCACCTACAGACATTATGTATATTATTTGTATATTATAGTTAGTTTTTCCCAAGTATGTCTCAGGGATGTGTGAATGGATGGGGGGGGGGGGTGAAGATATGTGTGAGTGTGTCTTATATCATGCTGCTTCTATTTATATGGATGCCGAGAGAAATGCAATTTCATCTTGCCTGCACTACAGTTGTATGTACAGCAATATGACAATAAAGTTTGATTTGATTTTGAACTCTATGAAATCCCCGCCCCCCCGGAAAAATTTTACTACTTTTTTTTTTTACAACTTTAGATTAACAATCTCATTAATTCTATCATTCAAAGACCTCAAACTTTGTGTCCACATGTGAAATATCATTGAATTTTGAAATTCTGACCTCCAAAATTTTAAAAATCGGTGATTTTAAGCACTTCTTGTCAGGATAATCCATGGACCTAAAAGATGGTGAATGCTGTTTAAAAAGTAAGACTGGAGCACACTGTGGCCAAGGCTGATCACAATAAAAGGCCACTCTAAATGTGCAGCTTTGTGTTGACAGAGGGTATTTATTTGCCATTAAACAGCTGACCTGATGTTTTTTTCTGCACCAAGTAAAACAAAAATGTTATGTTCTTTTTGTTATTAATTATGCTGAGACAAATACAGCCATGAGGGCAGCTCAATAAAGATTGCCCCAAAGCTTTGTTTATGCTCCACCTTTATGCTATGTGTCCATGACACGCCTACGCTTTGGATAGGCCGGTGCACACACAGCTGTATAGATGCTTCATTTTTTTTCATCTGCTAGGCCAAGCGTCATTTGCAGTCTCACCCCAGCCCGATAGGAAGTGCAAAAGACGCTGCCATGCCAGTTTGTTCACTTGACTATACAAAACAGAAGAAAAGCAAAAGCCACGCACATTAACAGCAAAAATGGTGACTGCATGTAGGTGAGGAGCAGCTCCTATGTTCACTACCTTTTGGAGAAGAAGAAGGTAAAATAAGAAAGAAGAGAACGTACAATAATGTGCTTTCGCATCTCCATGTTTGTCTTCATCTACTTTGACTTTGTATGCTGTCAGTAGCACCACCTCTTGAATGGGAGGTTAGATCTTGCACATGCATAGTCAACGCACCCAGGCAACGCAGTCACAAAATTTCAGCTGTGTGCCCTCAGCTGCGGAAGGGCCCCACAGAGCCTAGCAGAGTAGGGACGATGATGCAATTTTCATGACACAAACCTCGCACTTGAGCAGATGCGCAAAGCGGAGGTGCAGCATAAACCCAGCTTAACCCATTTCCAAATATTGTAGAAGACTGAAATTGCATATATATAATAATAAGCATCTCTATAAGTCACGTGGTAATTTGCAGCTCTGAATATCGGTGGAATAAAGTGCGATAATGGAGCCAGTTGAATGCAGAGCAGTCAGTAGGTTCCTGTACTTGAGAGGCCATACACCACGGGAGACGTTCAATGACATGATAGAGACTTATGGTGAGGATGCCCTACCGTATGACGTAGCCAAGAACTGGTATTGAAAGTTCAAATGTGGTCTAACATCGGTGGAAACCTCACCCATTCCTGAGCAACTAATGTGCACCATTGATGGAAGACACCATCTGGCAAGTGGAGGCCACCATCTCCAAGGATCACTGCATAACCGTTCGCCAACTAGCACAAGATGGCAAAATCAGTAGTAGTAGATTAGTTTATTTGACAGGGACAGTGCAATAAACATAGACAATTAATCAAAGACAATCAATCTGATGTGTTGCACATAGAGTGTATAGCTATTAGCTAATTTGCAACTCTTGTCCCTGGATGGGCTTTAGAAAAAAGAATCAAGATAAAAAATATACACAATAACCACATACATCAATGCAGAAAAATTATAAATACACAATTATAAATATTATAAATATTATAAATACACAAATATAACAGCCTGACTCACATTTAACATAAATATTATAAATACACAAATATAACAGCCTGACTCACATTTAACACATATAACATAACTCACATTTGCCTATTTCAGGCCTTCCTCCCTCCGTCACTCACTATAAACAAACACATTTATTCCTTCCCTTCATTCACTCTCACTTTGCAGACAAATAATTCATACATGAGTACATTCTTGTTTATTTTTCAGCCAGTTTTTAACATTTTTAGTGAATGTTTTAAAGTCCGTTATTATTTTAATTTCATTTGGCATTGTGTTCCAGATGTGACTGCCCTTTATAGAGAAAGCTGTTTGTCCAAATGTGGTTCTGCGGTGGAATATTTTACAGTTATTGTTAACAGAACTCCTGGTGGCTCTGCTGCTGTCCTGTCTTTGGACGAAACCAGCAAGTGGCTCGGGTGCTGATTTATGGAAACATTTGAACGTTAATTTCAGAAGACAGAGGTCAATGAAGCTCTCAAAACTCAATAGGTTGTATTTTTTTAAAACATTACAGTGATGCCAGTGTGGAGTCTGTAGAAAAAAATCATCCATGACCATCTGCACATGCGAAAGTTGTCTGCACAATGGATTCCCCAGTTGCTTACAGCTTTACAGAAGCACGAAGGAGTCATGAGTTCCCATTCACCCATTCCCATTTGGCCATGTACCAAGAAAACCAGGAGGACTTCTTTGACAGACTAATCACGATGATCCAGACACTAAAGCCCAGCTGAAGTAATGGAAATATTATCACTCATCACCTCCGAAGAAAGCATATGTCTAACCCTTGGGGGCAAAATCATGCTCACGGTCTTTTGGGACCTGCATATGATGGATTTGCTGGCAAAGGGTACCATAATTACTGGGACTTACTACACTTCACTGCTGCAGAAATTGCAGAAGGTATTCAAAACTGAGAGGCGCGACATGCTGACCAAAGGTGTCCACCTCCTGTAAGACATCGTCTGGATCACAACTGGCATGCTGCCCAGACTGAAGCACAGTCCCGTGCTATGAAATCCTTTCTCACCCCCTCTCCCAACCTGGCACCATCTGACTTCCACCTCTTTTCAACATTAAGTCAGTTTTGTAGGGAAAGCACTTCCAAGACGATGAAACGCTGATTTTCGAGGTCAAGTCATGGCTTCTGACACAACCTGCAGACGGCAAGGTCTCCAACAGCTGCATAAAGCAATGGGAGAAGTGTGTGACCCTTGGTGGTACTGATGTTGAGAAAGACTAATACTGTGCCAAGTTTCGTTCCTCTCAGTCCAGGGGTAATGAGTCAGAGGAACTCTTTAAAATGAGTACCGTAGCCCTCATACATGTCAGTTATTTCCAGGTTATTACAGCTACAGTAACACAACAGTCACTTCATGCTCTCACACGTTACACAGCATGCTAAGTTTTACTGCCATCCTTTAGAATAATCGGTTCGAAATGTCAATTATCGGTCCCACTGGTTACCAATTATCAGTTTTAAAGAAATAAACGATTTTCTTCTCCTTCACGTGACAGACTTAATCACTCAGGACTGTGATGTTTTATACCCTTATATTTTAATTCAATACAATCTCCCATCTTAATGTACAGTAGATGTTAATGTTAAGTGTGTTAGAGTGTTTGAAAGGAAAACAATTACATTTTCACGTGTACTTCGGTTTACATCCGGACAGTGACGTACTATTATCGTTAGCTTCAACTCCCATTGCCCGCTTATTTAAAACAATATTAAACAGTATGAAAAACTACATTCATTGAAGCTAACATCTGAGGTTTAGTGTAATTTTAAAAAGCGTCAACTAACCAGCAGTGACGAACAGGATCCTGGACGAAAACACAAAAGACCCGAAGCGGAGCTGGGGGACAGTTTTCAATGTGACACAGGCGACGGTTTCAAAATAAAAGCTCTCTCGGATGAGAGAAAATGAAAGCTAAATTGATGTTTTTCAACGAATAATCTCCTACCCGCTAGAAATATTTTATAATGTAGAGATTGAAGAGTCGTTCGGTGTCTAAAATAGTTGTGTGTGGATGTCTCTGCACATCTCCGCTGATCACAGTTACGTCTCCTTGCTGAATTCTGCCTCTTTTCTTTCAGGACTTTCGTTTCGCAATGTCCAAGTTTACGGGTACTACAGTGATCTGGCCTAAACTTATCTTATTTGGAGACTCCATTACGCAGGTGAGTTACTTCCAACATTACCAATTTCAGAGACAACTATGCCTGATAAGCCCTTGGTTGTGTTAAAAGTGGACATATTTCAATATTTAGGGTTCACTTCTTTCTGGCTAGAAATGTATGGGGAGCAAAACAGTAATACTACACACACGTTACACAGGTTTAACATCATCTCACACCCAGACAGCCTGAATGGTGGACTGAAGAAGGAAGTGCCTCCGGGAGGTAGCAAACGGGACAGTAGTTCTACACCTCCTGGGGAGAGGAAAGTTTACATGTAACTAGACCAGACAACGATGCGCCTTTGCCCCCCCACTGCACCAAGCTGCAGCATTTAGTGCAGGGGGGTGGATGTATTGTAATGTATGTAACAGGTGTTATAATTGCATTGTGGAGAGGGGAAATGAGGATTATGAGGTTACGAGCAGACGAAGTTTATTACACTCTCCCATCAGTCATACACAAAAAGCATAAACAGCTAAGCACAGCTTCTCCTTTTATATCCACAGCTCGTCTCACATCTCCACAACACTTCACATCACAAAGCATGACATTTCACATCACAATACATTCACCCTGGACCCCCCCACAGCTCCTTCTTCCTGCCAAACTCCCCATGATCTCCTTGCTATTGTCCATCCCTCTTTATTCTCTGCATCCTGACTGGGACGCTGTCTGCCGACTCACCCAAGGTCCTACACCACCACCCCCAGACAGAGTTTCAGTCCACATGCCTTTTGGGCTTCAGTCTCCTCCCATATCTGCTGTAACCGGTCGGCTGCACGGTGGCGCAGTGGTTAGCACTGCGGCAGCACAGTTTACCCTTGGCCGGGGGATTGTGGGGATCGTGGGTTCGATCCCAGCCCCCGACCAACAGTGATCTGTGTGGAGTTTGCATGTTCTCCCCGCGTTGCGTGGGTTTACTCCAGGATTTCTCCGGTTTCCTCCCACATGCCAAAGACATGCATGTTAGGTTAATTGGCTGTTCTAAATTGTCCCTAGATATCTGTTTCCTATAGGCCCTTAGAATAGAGGGTTAGTATTAATGAAAGCGCTTTGAGTGGTCTTTGTGACTAGAAAAGCGCTATATAAGTGCAGGTTAGTTAGTTAGTTAGTTAGTAACCGGGGTTTATGTGCCGGCAGGGGGCTGCTGGAGGTGTGTCTGACTGCGGGTGGGCCGTGGCGAGGGAGGGGAAACTCCGCTTTGCCTGTGTGGCTGTCCTGGTGAATCGTTTGCCTGGGGAGCTCTCCGTGGGGGTCTTCCACGCCGAGGGGCCCGAGCTAGCAGCACTTGCTCGTCCGCCACCACAAAGGCGGGCTTAAGTCTGTCTATGCATATTTTCTCCCGACGCCCTCCAAAATCTAACAAAAAATGCTTGTCCCCTGTTTCCAGCACTCTGAACGGGCCATCATAGGGTGGGCGCGATGGAGAGCGACGGGCATCGTGCCTGACGAACACGAACCCCGCATTCTTCAAAGTTTTCGGCACGAAAGCGCGTGGAAAACAGTGATGGGCCGGGCCGGGCAGAGTGCTTGTGTCTGCACTCTGCTGTAAACGCTGAGACGGGCAGTTGTCTGGCGCGGGATTATCTGGCAAAAATTCCCCGGGCAGGCGCAGTGGCTGAGAAAAAACAAGCTCTGCCGGGGAAGCCTCCAAATCCTCTTATGGTGCGGAACGCAACTCCAATAAAACCCACGGCAACCGGTCTACCCAGTTTGCATCCGTAAGCGAAGCCCTGAGCGCTGCTTTCAGTGACCTATGAAAACGCTCGCATAACCCATTGGTCTGTGGGTTGTACGCGATTTGTGCGATGAATTGCGACACCCAGGCTGCGGGCCATCGCGGACCACAGGTCGGAAACAAACTGAGGGCCCCTATCGGACGTGATGTCCGACGGGATTCCAAAACGCGCCACCCATGTTGTCAAAAAAGCGCGCGCCACGTCTGCAGACGTGGTTGCCACCAGCGGGACTGCTTCTGGCCAGCGTGTGGTGCGGTCCACCACTGTCAGGAGGTGCGTGCACCCCTGCGACGGCGGGAGGGGGCCCACGAAGTCCACGTGAATGTGATCGAATCTTTTAGCCGGTATACTAAACGGCTTCAAAGGAGCCTTCATGTGTCTGTGTACTTTGGCTCGTTGGCACGCTACACAGGCTGCAGCCCACTCTTTCACTTGTTTGTGCAGGCCTGGCCACACGAATTTCGCTCCCACCATTCTGACTGATGCGTGCACTCCTGGGTGCGCCAGAGCGTGAAGTGACTCGAACGCGCGGTGGCGCCACGCGACCGGGACCACCGGGCGCGGGCATCCCGTGGAAACGTCGCAGATAAAGGGGGGGCTGCCGTCTTGCAGTACTCTGCTCTCCAGTCTTAACCCTGTTGGTCCAGACTGGAGCGCGCGCACGTCTGTATCGCCAACCTGCTCTGCGGCCATGGCTGTATAATCTATCCCTACACAGACCGGGGCCACCACCGCACGCGAGAGGCAGTCCGCCACCACATTCAGTTTACCCGACACATGCTGAATATCAGTCGTAAACTCCGAGATCTCGGCCAGCTGTCTCTGCTGCCGGCCCGACCAAGGTTCCGAAACCTTGGCCATCGCGAACGTCAGCGGCTTGTGGTCCACAAACGCGGTGAAGCTGTGCCCTTCCAGCCAGAACTGGAAGTGGCGTATGGCCAGGTGGAGAGCCAGTAACTCTCTGTCGAATGTGCTGTATTTACGCTCACTGTCGCGCAAAGCCCTGCTGAAAAAAGCGAGCGGCTGCCAAGAACCGGCGACACGTTGCTCCACGACGGCCCCTATGGCCATGTCCGAGGCGTCGGTGGTGAGCGCTATCCGGGCTGCCGGGTCTGGGTGCGCCAACAGTGCGGCGTTTGCCAGGGCTGCTTTAACCTCAGAGAACGCCTGCTCTCGCTCCGGAGTCCATTCGACTCCATCTGCGGGTTTCCGTCTCTTGAGCGCGGCAAACAATGGCTGCATGAGTTGAGCTGCGCGGGGAAGGAAACGGTTATAAAAGTTAACCATCCCCAAAGATTCTTGCAGCGCCCTGACCGTCTGAGGCCGGGGAAAATTTGCTACAGAGCGCACCTTATCGGGCAAGGGTATCGCTCCCTCTGGTGAGACGTGGTGCCCCAGAAAATCAATCTGCGTCACGCCGAACTGGCACTTTGCCGGGCTGATTATTAACCCGTGCTCCTCCAACCTCTGGAAAACCGTCCTGAGGTGGGTTACGTGTTCGTCCTCAGATGCACTGGCTACCAGGATATCATCCAGGTAGACGAACACAAACGGGAAATCGCGCAGCACCGCGTCCATCATGCGCTGGAACGTCTGTGCCTCTCCTTTTAATCCGAATGGCATGCGCAGGAACTCGAACAAGCCGAACGGAGTTATTACACTGTTTTGGGCATGTCCTCCGCGCGCACTGGGACCTGGTGGTAACTGCGGACCAGGTCTATTTTAGAAAAAATGCGTGCTCCGGTGAGGTGAACGGAAAAATCCTGAATGTGGGGAATCGGGTAGCGGTCGTACGCTGTGGCATTATTCAACCTGCGGAAATCCCTGCACGGTCGCCACGACCCCTCAGCCTTAGGGACCATGTGTAGCGGGGATGCCCATGGGCTGTTCGAACACCTGATGATGCCCAACCTTTCCAGGTTGGCAAACTCCTCGCACGCTATGGCCAGTTTAGCTGCGTCCAAGCGCCGAGGTCTTGCAAAAACAGGCGGTCCGGTGGTGGTTATAAAGTGCTCCACCCCGTGTTTAGCGATGGCCGCCGAAAACGTCAGGACCATGAGTGCTGGAAACTGAGTGAGCAGTATGTGGAACTTACCGCCTGGAGCTGTGACGTTGGCTTGTGTTACTGGCCCGGTCCCTCGAGCTGTACAGGGGAGAGAGTCAAAGGACAGTGCATTAACCAGGCACCTGTTTGCAACATCAACTAGTAAACCATGTGCACACAGAAAATCAGCCACCAGGATATGGTAATTCAGTGTTGCTATGACAAAAGTCCACTCGTATGTACGGCCGTGTAGAGATAAGATCAGTGTTCTCTCACCAAAGGTCTTAATTTCCGAGCCGTTTGCTGCCAGCAGCCTGGGGCCGCTAGGTCCTGCCAGCCGGTCGGCATAGGTCGGCAGGATGATGCTCTTCTGGGCTCCGGTGTCCACAAGGAAACGCCTCCCTAAGCACGCGTCCGTCATGTAGAGCAGCTTGTTCTCTTCACCGGCGGTCGCAGCTGCTACCGACTGCCGGCCTTGGCGTTTCCCGAGCGCTTGAATTGGCATGGTGGCGCACATCTGTGTGCGTTCTTTCCGAAGCGGCGGTGGTAGAAACAGAGCGTGTCTCTCTGGCGCCCCTTGACCCCCGCTGCCGCTACCGTTGGTGGCTCCTCACCTCCTCTGGTCGTCTCACTGGGGTCCGACGCAGCCGCGTTGACTGTGAGGGCTCTGGTGGTGAGGATGATCCGGTCTGCCTCCTGGGCTAGTGCACGGTAGTCACACACGGCCAGCGACAGCGAATTAGCCAGAACCGCTCTCGCCTCTGTTGGGAGATTCCGGAGGAAAAGGTGGGCAAACAGGAAATGCCCGTCGTCCGTGCCCATTAACGCCAATATCTTCTCCATCAGATCGACAGCCGAACCATCTCCCAACTCGGAACGCCCCAGGAGCCTCTCTGCTGTCTCGCAGTCCGAGAGCGTGTAGCGTCGGGTCAGCACAGTCTTGAGAGCTTCATATAGAATAGAATAGAATAGAATAGACTTTATTTGTCATTATAACAAGTACAACAAAATTAAAATGCAAACCAATCAGTGAATTAAAAGTAAAAAGAAGCTTAAAAAAGATTATATACATTACTAATTTTTAAATATCACACACACTCAATTTCACAGTTACAAACCTCATGTTCTGCTAGAATTCAGACAGGTAATTGCGGTCGGATAAAAACTGTTTTTAAATCTGTTTGTCCTTGTTTTGATTGCTCTAAACCGCCTTCCTGATGGTAGTAGTTGGAAGAGAGAGTGACCGGGATGAAAGGGGTCCTTCAAGAATTTTTGTGCCTTTTTAAGGCAGCGGGCGTGGTGCAGTTCTTCAAGGCTGAGGAGAGGGCAACCAACAATTTTTTGGGCTGTGTTGATGACAGTCTGAAGAGCTTTCTTCTGAGCTACCGTGCAGCTGCTGAACCAAATACAAATACAATAAGTTAAAATGCTCTCAATAGAGCAACGATAAAAAGACAACAGCAGTCTCTGACAGATGTTGTTTCCTCTCAACACCCTGAGGAAATGTAGTCTCTGCTGGGCCTTTTTCAGTAACTCAGTTGTGTTCACCCCCCATGTCATGTTCTCCTGAATATGGACCCCCAGGAAGTGGAAAACCTCGACCCTCTCCACACCCGTACCACTAATAGTCAGAGGTTGAATGTCTGTTTTATTTCTTCTGAAGTCTATGATGACCTCCTTTGTTTTTGTGACATTTAAAACAAGGTTGTTGTCTCCACACCACTCTACCAACTGCTGCACCTCGCCCCTAAAACCGGTCTCATCTCCCCCCAAGATGAGCCCCACCACTGTGGTGTCGTCGGCAAACTTGATGATGCTGTTGCTGTGGTATATGGGGGTGCAGTCATAGGTGTAAAGGCTGTACAGTAGGGGGCTCAGCACACAGCCTTGTGGGGAGCCGGTACTGAGACTAATGGTGGTGGACATGTGAGGTCCCACTTTGACCCTCTGGCTGCGATCCGAGAGGAAACTTTGGATCCAAGTACAAATGGAATGTGGAAGTCCTAATTCCCTAAGTTTGGACACCAGTCTGCCAGGGAGGATGGTGTTAAAGGCGGAGCTATAGTCCACAAATAGCATCCGCACATAGCTCCCCGGCTGCTCCAGGTGGAACAGGGCAGCATGGAGGGCCGTGGCTACAGCATCCTCAGTGGATCTGTTGGCCCTATAATCGAACTGGTGGGGGTCCAAACACTGTGGGAGAAGTGATATAATGTGGGCTCTGACAAGCTTCTCAAAACGCTTCATCACCACTGGAGTCAGAGCCACTGGCCGGTAATCATTAAGACTGGTAACATTGTGTTTTTTGAGTATAGGAATTATGGTGGAGGATTTTAAACAGTGTGGGACAGTGGACTGTGACAGGGACCGGTTAAAAATCCTAGTAAAAATTCCAGCCAGCTGGTACGCACAGTCCTTCAGCACACGCCCGGAGACACCGTCAGGTCCAGTGGCCTTCCTCGGATTGACCACTCTCGTATCTGTTGTGGGCTGGGGGCTGGTTGAGCAGGCTCGCTACCTGTTGGGCTGTGCGAGCGTCCAGCGCTGCAACCACGTAGTAGAACTTGGTTTCATCTGCCGTTATTCCCCGGAGGGCGAACTGAGCCTCGGTGTGGTGGAACCAAGAGCGTGGGTTGTGCTGCCAAAAGTCCGGTAACTTGACTGAAACAGCGCACGCGTTGCTGGGGGTTCCCGTCCGGGCCCACTCCAGGGTTCCTGCCTCGTGTTCCATCATACGTCCAGGGTCACCAGTGTGGAGAGTGGAAATGAGGAGGCAAGGTTACGAGCAGACGAAGTTTATTACACTCTCCCATCAGTCATACACAAAAAGCATAAACAGCTAAGCACAGCTTCTCCTTTTATATCCACAGCTCGTCTCACATCTCCACGACACTTCACATCATAAAGCATGACATTTCACATCACAATACATTCACCCTTGACCCCCCACAGCTCCTTCTTCCTGCCAAACTCCCCATGATCTCCTTGCTATTGTCCACCCCTCTTTATTCTCTGCATCCTGACTGGGATGCTGTCTGCCGACTCACCCAAGCTCCTACAGCATCACAATTCCTTTGTACATACCCAATGCATAATGTGCCAGCCCCAGTTTCTATGCATGGTTAATAAAGCTATAAAAGCAGAACGCAGGGAAACTGCGGAAGGCTTTTGCGCGCTGGGTCAAATGGCTGTACATGTTGTTAGAGGGATAATAAAGATCTGTGTTGTCCTACGCTCCTGTCTCACCTCCACATCTTTTCTTTTTACCCTCTACAATACGTAGAAACGTGGAATTTTACAGTCTGATCAGAAATCCCCACTACTGAGAGACCAAAACTCAAGGCACTGCATACATACAGTAGGTGGCGCTATAATAAATAGTTTTACATTTTTGCAAGTATCTCGAGAACAGTTGGGCCTAGACGAAAAATACTTTCATTAATCTATTCTCTGAAATCTTCCGCAACTTTTCGTCAATGGTGGTAAACTCTAAAAATTAAGTTTTATTGACCTTGTTTCCAAAAATGTGCAAGTGAACTCAAAATGAAGTCCTCCTAGGCCAATCATCCAAATTGCTTGTAATTAAGCAGAGATCATCTTCAGACAATGATAATGAAAAGTTGTTAAAATTATCCAAAAATGTCAATTTGTTTTGATTTTCTAGGCCAATCAAGTTGTACAGTTTCTCTTTGGCATGTATTTTTGAGTTTAAGTTCTGATATAAATTAAATCACCCTTTATTGTCATTCAACTGTACAACCAATCATGTACAGTAGAACGAGATTGTGTTTTACCCATCTACTGTGTTAATCACACACACCCCAAGTGTAGAATCAGAGGGCCGCTGCCATGCAAGGCGCCACCACAAATTTCCCTCCTCCATTCCATTATTGCTGAGCACCAAGCTGGATGGCAGGAAGTTCCACTTTTATATGGTCTTCGGCATGACCCGGCCGGGATTTGAACCCCTGCCTCCCAGGTGTGGGGCGGATGCTCTACCAACTGAGCCACCACTCCGTTGATAGTGATTATATAGTATAGTGATTCAGATTTGATGAAACTTCACCACCACGACCGTATTCTTCAGCAAAAAAGCAAATTTCATGAAATTCTGTTCATGTTCCAAAAATCATGTTTAAGAAATGTCCCTCAGTTATTTGGTCTTGTCAGTGGAACATTTTGTTAGTGTGTGAGGAAGTCAATGCATGATCCAAAACAATTGTGTGGTGTAGGCTTTAAGATGTTTGCCTGCCATGCAGGAGACCTAGGTTCAAATCCTCCTGCTATCTTGTTCTTCTGTAGTGCAACATACCTCTGTCCGTTTGAAAACAATATGTTGTGAAAATTTTAACTACTGCTGCTGGGAATCCTTTAAATCAAACATTTATCATTTGAGAAAGATAGGATTAAGTTGACACAGTTGTGTCGTTGTGGTTAAGGTGAATGCTTGGCATGCAGGAAGTCCTAGGTTCAAATCTTGCCAAGGAGGTCTTTTTTTCTGAAGTGCAGCATACGTCTCCTGTTCTTTTTAAAAATACACTAAGATTTTCACCTCAAAATAATGTTTGCAAAATTATTTTGATGGTATACTGCATTTGACCATGTGAATGTCACTTCCTCCATAGCCTGAGTGGGTCTACATCTTTTTTAGTGTAATTACTAGGGAGACAACAGATGTGGCCTCAGTCTGTGGCCTCTGTCCCAGCAGCATATCACAGGGCATGATTTTATCCACCAACAACAAAACGTCCTGTGGTTGGCTGTTGGGGCTGGGGTCATACAGGTACATCTCAAAAAATTAGAATATCATAAAAAAAGTTCAATATTTTTTGTCACTCATTTCAGAAAGTGAAACCCATATATTATATAGCTTCATTACACAGACTGAGGTATTCCAAGCCTTTATTTCTTGAAATTTTTATGTTTATGGCTTACAGATAATGAAAACCTAAAATTCAGTGTCTCAGAAAATTAGAATATTACAAAGGATCAGTAAAGGATATTTTAAACAGAAATGTCAGGCTTCCAAAAAGCATGTTCATTTCTACGCACTCAATATTCGGTTGGGCCTCCTTTTGAATGAATTACTGCATCAATGCAGCATGGCATGGAGGCTAATGGAAGCCCAGGTTGCTTTGATAGCGGCCTTCAGGTCATCTGCATTGTTGGGTCTGGTGTCTCTCATCTTCCTCTTGACAATACCCCATAGATTCTCTATGGGGTTCAGGTCAGGTGAGGTTTTTGGGGTTTTTTTTGATTTTGTATACTTTATTGATCCCCAGAGGGGAAATTGAGGGCATCCACCTGGATGGATGGATGAAGCAGCCACAGTACGGCGCTATCCCTTAACCATTCACGCACACATTCACACCTAGGGCCACTTTAGAGTCTCCAGTTAACCAAACCTGCATGTGTTTGGCATGTGGGAGGAAACCGGAGAAATCCCGGAGTAAACCCACGCAGATACGGGGAGAACATGCAAACTCCACACAGATCACTGCTGGTCAGGGGCTGGGATCGAACCAGGGATCCCATGGCCAAGGGTGAGTTACTGTGCTGGTGCAGTGCTAACCACTGCGCCACCGCACCGCCCGAGTTTGCTGGCCAATCAAGCACAGTAACACCATGGTCATTGAACCAGCTTTTGGTACCTTTGGCAATGTGGGCAGGTGCCAACTTCTGCTGGGAAATGAAATCAGCATCTTCATAAAGCTTGTCAGCAGAAGGAAGCATGAAGTACTCTAAAATTTCCTGGTAGATGGCTGCGTTGACTGTGGACTTCAGAAAACACAGTGGACCAACACCAACAGATGACATGGCAGCACAAGTCATCACTGACTGTGGAAATTTCACACTGGACTTCAAGCAATGTGGATTCTGTGCCTCTCCACTCTTCCTACAGACTCTGGGACCTTGATTTCCAAATGACATGAAAAATTTACTTTCATCTGAAAAGAGAACTTTGGACCACTGAGTAACAGTCCAGTTCTTTTTCTCCACAGCCCAGGTAAGATGCTTCTGACATTGTCTCTGGTTCAGGAGTGGCTTGACATGAGGAATAATAATGCATCAGATATACTGTATATAGCACTTTATCATAGACACTCAAAGATGCTTTACAAAAATACATTATTCATCACTCCAGACAGACAATGATAGTGGCAAGCTACTACTGTAACCACAGCTGCCCTGGGGCAGGCTGACAGAAACGTGGCTGCCAATCTGCACCAATGGCCTCTCTGGCCACCACCAAACATTTATACCCAGTGTTATGGACACTGGAGGCAAGGTGGGTAAAGTGTCTTGCTCAGGGACACAACGGCAGGATATCTGGGGAGGGCGAGATTTGAACCACCAACCATTCAGTTATTGGACAACCTGCTCTACCTCCTGAACCACTGCCGCCCGAATGTGACATTTGTAGCCCATGTCTAGGATTCGTCTGTGCGTAGTGGCTCTTGATGCATTGACTCCAGCCTCAGTCCACTCCTTGTGAAGCTCCCTCAAATTCTTGAATGGATTTTGCTTGACAATCCTCTCAAGGCTGCTGTTATCCCTTTTGCTGGTGTACCTTTTCCTACCACAGTTTTTCCTTCCACTCAACTTTCTACAAATATGCTTGGATACAGCACTACGTGAACAACCAGCTTCTTTAGCAATGACCTTTTGTGGCTTGCCCTTCTTGTGGAGGGTGTCAATGACTGTCTTGTAGACATCTGTCAAGTCAGCAGTCTTCCCCATGTTTGTGTAGCCTACTGACCCAGACTGAGAGACCATTTAAAGGCTCAGGAAACATTTGCAGGTGTTTTGAGTTAATTAGCTGATTAGAGTGCGACACCATGACTTTCCAATATTGAACTTTTTCACAATATTCTAATTTTATGAGACACTGAATTTTGGGTTTTCATTATCTTAAGCCATAATCATCAAAATTTCAAGAAATAAAGGCTTGAAATATTTCACTCTGTAATGAATCTATATATGGGTTTCATTTTCTGAAATGAGTTACAAAAAATCTTGAACTTTTTCATGATATTCTAATTTTTTGAGATGTACAGTACCTGTAGTTGCTGTTGTTGTGGCCTTCACAGTGTCCTGACAAGGAACAAGAAAGTTACATAATGCTCAAAACTAATGTGTAGCAGACCTTAGGTTTTAAATGTTGATGCTGAACAATACAAAACCTTGAAGTCTATATCTGCTTGGAACCCCATGATTGCCACTTGCGGCTATGATAACATGTGCTTTTGAATCTTTCAGTTTTCATTCCAAGCCAATGGATTTGGAGCAGAAATTGCCAACAAACTTGCCAGGTAATAATATTAATTAAAAATATGAATAATTTACTATTTATTGGGTATACCAATCAGCTAGAGTAAATGTCATGTTTTAAAAACAGAATTTACAGTTAAAAGGGTAGAAACCTTTTTGTTTTTTGATATATGGGACCCCTTTTTGAGTTATATAGGAGGAGATGGTGCCCAGGCCCTCCGGAGTGGCCTCTATGGTCTTGCTTGGACTGAGAGGTCAAAGTGCATTACCAAATAGACCACCATTATTTCAGATTGTGTTTTCAGGATATAATTCTTCTGCTTCTGACAAATTTGTATTGTATTGTGGTATTTTTTTTGTTTGTTTGTTTTTGTGTGTGGAGATGGGATCATGGGGTGGGAGTTTGGGGGCTGAAAAAGAGGGTTCTCTTTGTCATTTCTTGCTGTTTGCTTTTTCTGTATTGCTTGTGGCCCTCAAAAGCTCAATAAACATATATATAAAAAAAAGGGTAGACACTATGAGAGGCTAAACACTAAGGAAGGAGAAAAGGAATTCCTTGGCTAGACAGAGATCAAGCTGGAAAGGATGTACGGCAGGTTAGGTTGATTAAGGACAGAAATGGCGACATACTAACAAGTGACTAGAATGTGTTGAGAAGGTGGAAGGAGTACTTTGAGGAGCTGATGAATAAGGAAAATGAGAGCGAGAGGAGAATGAATGAAGGAAAGATTGTGAACAAGGAAGTCCCGAGGATTAGCAAGGCAGAAGTGAGGGCAGCTTTGAAGAGGATGAAGAATGGAAAGGTGGTTGGTCCAGATGACATGCCTGTGGAGATATGGGGGTGTTTAGGAGAGATGGCAGTGGACTTTTTAACCAGATTGTTTAACATAGTCTTGGAGAGTGAGTGGATGCCTGAGGAGTGGAGAAGGGTTTTGGTACCAATTTTCAAGAACAAGGGTGATACTCAGAGCTGTAGTAACTACAGAGGCATAAGGTTGATCAGCCACACAATGAAGATATGGGAAAGAGTTGTTGAAACCAGGTTAAGAGGAGAGGTGACAATCAGTGAGCAGCAGTATGGTTTCATGCCAAGAAAGAGTTCTACAGATGCAATGTTTGCTTTAAGAGTGTTGATGGAGAAGTATGGAGAAGGTCAGAAGGAGTTGCACTGTCTTTGTGGATCTAGGGAAAACATATGATAGGGTGCCAAGAGAGGAAGTGTGGTACTGTATGAGGAAGTCAGGAGTGGCAGAGAAGTATGTGAGGGTGGTGCAGGACATGTATGAGGACAGTGAGACAGTGGTGAGGTGCGCTGTTGGAGTGACGGATGGATTCAAGGTGGGGGTGGAATTACATCAGGGATCGGCTCTGAGCCCCTTCTTGTTTGCCATGGTGATGGACAGGTTGACAGACGAGGTCAGGCAGGAGTCTCCGTGGACCATGATGTTTGCAGACAACATTGTGTTCTGTAGTAAGAATTGGGAGCAGGTGGAAGAGAATCTGGAGAGGTGGAGGTATGCTCTGGAGAGAAGAGGAATGCAAGTCAGTAGAAGCAAGACAGAATACATGAGTGTGAATGAGAGGGAGGCAGGTGCAATGGTGAAGATGGAAGGAATAGTGGTAGTGAAAGTAGATGAGTTTAAATACCTGGGGTCAACCATCCAAAGCAATGGAAAATGCACAAAAGAGGTGAAGAAGAGAGTGCAGGCAGGGTGGAGTGGGTGGACACAAGTGTCAGGGGTGATTTGTGACAGAAGGGTAGCAGCAAGAGTTAAAGGGAAGATTTACAAGACAGTAGTGAGACCTGCTATGATGTATGGTTTGGAGATGGTGGTGCTAACAAAATGACAGGAAATGGAACTGGAGGTGGCAGAGTTGAAAATGCTTAGATTTTCAGTGGGAGTGACTAGGTGGGACAGGATTGGAAATGAGTATATCAGAGGGACAGCTCAGGTTGAGTGATTTGAAGACAAAGAGAGGCAAGGCTGAGCTGGTTTGGACAAGTGCAGAGAAGGGATAGTGGATATATTGGACAGAGGATGTTGAAGATGGAGATGCCAGGCAGGAGGAAAAGAGGAAGACCACAGAGAAGATTCATGGATGTAGTGAAGGAGAACATGGAGAGGGTTGGTGTTACAGAGGAAGATGCAAGGGATAGGATGAGATGGAGGCAGATGATCCACTATGGCGATCCCTAAAGGGAGCAGCCCAAAGAAGAAGAAGAATTTACAGTTAAAAGGGTCCACTGCAAAACTGTGTTTTATGGGTGGTTTATAATGTGAAATGCATTAAAGATGTGAAGATTTTCTCATAAATTTGAGACATTTTTCTCATCTTTTCAATTCATGACATTTTCATAAATTAAATTTTTTTTAATATGAATTTATATTCATATATATACCCTATATGTACCCTCTAAAATTGTCATGAACTTGACACTAGTGTCATTTCTGACACTAGGGCTCTTGTCTGTACATTATTTTCCATCAGGCGCTTCAGGGAGCCCTTTGGGTCCTTTGCTCCCTGACAGCTCGGCCACGCCCCCTCCTCCTGTCACTGTAACCAGCTGTTCCTCATTATTGGGTTTTCCCTTACGCACGCACACACACACACACGCCTCCATTCATCTCCATTCACATGCTCAGACACTCACTCATGCACACCTGTTCTCTATTCAGACCAGCCCACACATGTTCACACCGGCGGTCTCTTTCCTCATTAGTATTGTCATTACTTAAGCTCTGTTTGAGTGGGAAGAGATCCCCGGATCATTGTGCTTTGTACACAGTCACTGTTCCCTCTGTGTAAGCTAGCCTTCACTCCCTACGTTATACTTTCAGCCTGACTTTGTAGTCTTCTCTAACGTCACCTGATGCCCGCTCGTTGCCTGATGTTAGCGGCTGTTCCTGTTTGCCTGCTCACACCGGACAGCACGGACCGCCTCGGACAGCTCCAGCCCGTAAGTTTACATTTGCCTTCCTCCTTGTGCCGTGCAGCTATTCTGTGGCACTAGGCATTTCCTCCCTCGAGCTGTTGAGCGTCTTAGAGGTGTGCCTGCTCTCCTGGTGCCCTCCTTGACTGTTACTCAAACTTCTGTTGATCCCATAACCGTTTGCTGGACTGAATCTCTGTTTTTGTTCAATAAAGTGCATGCTACTACTTCTGCTCGTGGGTTTTAATTCCTTCCTCCGTGCGCTGCATAATGGCGTACAGGAAATCATAACAGAATGATCCGGCCAGAAAAAGAAAACCCAGCAGAGTAGTCGTGCACTTTTCTTTTCACCTTTTTCTTTTTCCCCTCCGAGCTTCGCCATGGTGGTTTGGATAGACGAGGAACTGAGAGCTCAAGATCTCCTGAAACAGGCTCTCTTTTCTGCTCAGTGGCCACAGTCTCTGGAGGATGTTTGGCTGGCGCGGATCACCGCTGAGGACATCATGCGGCGTCATCCCAACCTCTGGCAAATTTCGAGGGTGGACGACATCCTCTCAGTCCTCTTTCCCCAGCCAGATGTGGAGTCGGAGTGGGCCTCCCCGACGTTGGAGCCATCATTCCATTGGAAGAAGCGCTTGCGGCGGAAGAAGCCATCCTCCTCTTGTGGCTCTCCCACTCCTGCGTCATCCCTCGAGCCTTGGTACACTCCATCCACTTGTGTTATGATGGAGAGGAGAAACGGGCTTTGCTAGCCCAGATAGACCACCAGATGGAGGAGGAGCGCCGCGAGAAGGAGGAATGGAGATGTGCTTCGCTGGCCGAAACTGTCTCGTCCTCCGGACCGGGATCCACCCAACCCAAGTTCGTTATGACAGAGGAGGAGAGACTGGTCCTACTAGCACAAATTGGCCGTCAGATGGAGGAGGAATGCCGGGAGAGGGAGGAGCAGAGGAACTCGGTCAGGTCGTTTGCTTCCCCTGCAGCTACTTCTTCCTCAACTTTCACATCCGCCGAAGTGGAGGAGGAAGTTTTTCCCTCTTCCTCACCTTCCCCTGCGCCCGTTTAGGAGGCTCCTCTGCCACCTACCGAGGAGTTCGGGCCTGGGGTGGACGTTCAGAGGAGAGGAGACGCCCCAGATGCCGCTGGGAATGTCAAAGCCAGGACAACAGGCAAGTTCTTTCTCATTTAATTTCAATTTTTGATGAACAATTTTGCCTGTCCCCTGGCCAGGAGACTCGGGGTTTGCAGTCCCCTGAGTACTCTTTTCCAGTGTCATGTTACAACTCTTCACCTGATTACTCCAAATCCCCTCTGTGTGCTCCTATGAGTTTGCCGGTCCCAGAACCAAGTCGCTGGGGGGGGGGGGGGGGAAGGAACCTGAGGCCCTGGAGGATCCAGTCCCAGGGTCAGTGGTGAGGCAATCCCTGGCCGCCACGCCGGATGGGCCGTTGGCATGGAAGACGGCGCACGGGGGCATGGAGACTACAACAACCATCACGCCTGTTGCGAGGGCTGCAGCAGCAGAGTCACCCAGCGGACCAGACCTCCAGCCGACTGGGCCCCAAATGTTGTTGTCGGGATCGACGGAGTCCTGGACGGCGGCGGAGCTCGAGTCCAGGCAAGTGCTGTCATTTGTTTCTCTCCCCTGTAAATTGGAACAATCTTGTCTGGCTCTTGGTGAGGAGAGTCTAGTACAGCCTTCAGCTGCATCGGATCTTGCCTTGCCGGGCTCCGCCGCTGCCGGCGACCCTAACCACTCTGTCATCCCTGAGTTCCTTCCTAGGGTTGCTGGAGAGGATCCGCTGCAACCTGGGGTGCCCGCGGAAGACAACGACGTGAGTCCAGCCTCCCTGGTGGAGGCTGACGTGGATACAGCACCTCACGGACCTCCAGAACCAGCGCACCCTAGATCACCGGAGTTCTGGATGGCGGTGGAGCTCGAGTTCAGGCAAGTGCGCTCTAAAATGTCTCCTGTGCCTATGTTGAAGTCACACTGCCCAACTCATGGTGAGGAGGGCCTGTGGCAGCTCGCCGCGGCCCCCAGGCTCACCTTATCGGGCTCTGCTGCTGACAGCGACCCTGACTCGGTCTCTCCCTCCCTCCGGCTTCGGAGCTTCTTTCCAGGGTCGCCGGAGAGCAGCCAATGCCACCGGAGGTTGCCAAGGAGGTTGCAGAGCTCCAGCCGGAGTCCACTGTGGGTGCTGCAGAGCTCCAGCCGGGATCCACCGCGGGTGCAGCGTTGGCTCAGTTGTGGTCTATCGTGGGTGCAACACAGGCCCAGTCGGGGCTCACCACGGGAGCAATGAGGTGCTGAGAAGGGGCCACCGCCGGTGCAACGTTGTCCCAGACCAGGACCATCGCGGGTGCAGCTATGTCCCAGACCGGGACTATCGCGGGTGTCATGGTCCCCCTGCTCAAAGCCTCGGAGGGCGGGGGGGCTTCTTCCTTGTCGCCAGTCGCTGTCGTGGTTCCGGTGCCTCCACCACCAGCAGCTGTGGGGGTTCCTATCCCTTGGTCCGGTCACCCACCTCTAAGTTCCCCGGTGGGTAGGCCACCCCCTCGCTTTCCCCTCCGGTCCTGGTGGCTCAACAACGCTGGCCGGCCACCTGAAAAACTTGGTCTTCAGGTCGGGTGGTCCATCGGTCCTGGCAGGCCACCTGACGCTGTTCAGCGGGCCGCCTGCGCTTGGGACTCTGGCAGGCCACCCGGTCAGTCACCCCTTGCCGTGCCTGGGACCTGGGACTCCTGTCGGCCCCCTGAACTTTGGACTCCTAGGTAGGGGGGTTAGTGTCCTAGGTTGGGGGCTGTTAGGAGGTTCACCTCACTTTATTTGTATATTATTTTTGCATTATTTACTTGTTGCTTCCCTCCTAACCCATTTCCCCCCTCCTCCCACCCTGGGTGGTTGTTTTCCTCTGGGGATTGGGGGGGGGTTCCTTATTGTGTTTTTCTTCTGGTGTCACTATGGTGTCTGGGTTCCACCCCTTGACGGGGGGGGGGGGGGCTCGGTCATGAACTTGGGTTTGGTGTCCCAAACCCAGTTCCATTCTATAGTTCTATTTTGTCTCTTTACATTGTTTATTTTCCATCAAACGCTTCAGGGAGCCCTTTGGGTCCTTCGCTCCCTGACAGCTCGGCCACGCCCTCTCCTCATGTCATTGTAACCAGCTGTTCCTCATTATTGGGTTTTCCCTTATGCGCCACACACACACGCCTCCATTCATCTCCAGTCACATGCTCAGACACTCACTCATGCACACCTGTTCTCTATTCAGACCAGTTCACACCAGCGGTCTCTTTCCTCATTAGTATTGTCATTACTTAAGCTCTATTTGAGTGGGAAGAGACCGCCGGATCATTGCACTTTGTACACAGTCTCTGTTCTTGACATAATATTTGGCCCAGGAAACACGCACGCAGGGTCAGGTAGATTTGAAAGGTTTATTTTCAACCAATGTAACATGTTTGGATGCGTGTGTGTGATATATGAATGTATTGTGGGTGGAGGATGTAGGCCGGGACAGAGCAGCACGCCATGCAGCCAGGCAACCCTATGAATGAGAAGAGAGCAGGGGGTTAGCTGGGCAAACCACACAGGAGAGTAACAAAGTAATGTGCTTACTTGCAGTAACTGTGGTGGCTGGCGTTGGCAAGATCCCAAGCCTGGGAGACAGCATCCTGCTGTGGGTCCTGGGTGGAGCAGTGTGACAGAGGAGTGATGAAGATGAGGGAGAGGATGTCTGCCGCCGGGAAATCCACCTGTGCACAGGGGAAGGCTGAGAGGACAGATGAGACAATTTAGACAGCTTACGTGTCGAGGTGAAGATCAGCAGGCCTGAAGAAAGGAATCTGCTGAGGGTTAGAGCACGAAGGAAGACAGACGGCTCCAGACCAATGCTGAGGGCGAGGTGGAATAAGTAGCTGCGCACTAACGAGGTGCAGGTGTGCGCGCAGCTGAGGTGGATGCCCGTGAGCGGCGAGTGGTGACAGTACTCCCCCCCCTAGCAGCGCCTCCTGGTGCTGGCTTACCTGGGTGCGCCCGGTGAAACTCCGTGATGAGATCTTGATCCAACACCCATGAAGAGCGCACCCAGGACCTCCACTCCGGCCCATAGCCTTCCCAATCCACCAGGTATTGTAGCCCACGACCTCGGCGCCGGGAGTCCAAGATGGAGGCAACACCCCACGCCGGGTCACCGTTGATCATCCTAGGGGCGGGAGGCGACCTAGGAGGGGGGCAGAGTGGATTGGAGAGGACAGGTTTAAGCTTAGACACGTGGAAGGTGGGACACACACGTAGGGAGGGAGGGAGGGCCAAACGCACAGCCACTGGGTTGACAATTTTAGTGATCACAAAAGGGCTGAGAAACTGCGGAGCCAGCTTCCTCTTCAATTCAACTTTATTTATATAGCGCCATTTCACAACAACAGTCATCTCATAGCACTATCAACTGTAGGGGGGAACCCCCACAGTTGCAGAAAGACCCCAGCAATCAGGTGATCCCCTGTGAGCAAGCACTTGGCGACGGTGGAGAGGAAAAACTCCCTTTTAACAGGAAGAAACCTCCAGCAGAACCAGGCTCAGGGAGGGGCAGTCATCTGCTGCGACTGGCTGGGGGGTGAGGGGACAGAGAAGATGAAAAGAACAGACATGTAGAGAGCAAACTGCACGATGGGGACTCAATCTATGGGAGAGAACAAACAAATGTTAATGACCAGCAAAAAAAAAATATTTCATAGAGAGTGAGGAAAGGAGTGAGGCCCAGTGCATTACTGGAGGTCCCCCGGCTGACTAAACCTATTAGCAGCATAACTAAGGGAGGGTTCAGAAACACATGATCCCTCCCTAATTGTAGGCTATATCAAAAAGGTAGGTTTTAACCCTAATCTTAAAAACAGAGATCGAGTCTGACTCCCGAATCCAGATTGGCAGCTGATTCCACAGGAGAGGAGCTTGATAACTGAAGGCTCTGCCTCCCATTGTACTTTTGGAGATTCTAGGTATTACAAGTAGTCCTGCATTTTGGGAGCGTAGTGCTCTGTTAGGATAATACGGTAGTATCAGATCTTTTAAATAAAAAGGAGCCTGATTGTTTAGAGCTTTGTAAGTAAGAAGAAGGATTTTAAACTTAATTCTAAACTCTATGGGAAGCCAATGAAGGGAGGCCAGAACCGGAGAGATATGATCTCTCTTTCTAGTACCTGTTAAAACTCTTGCTGCAGCATTTTGGATCAGCTGAAGACTTTTTAAAGATGTTTTAGGACAACCTGATAATAAAGAATTACAATAATCTAATCTCGAGCTAACAAAAGCGTGGATCAGTTTCTCAGCATCACTCTGAGACAAGATGCTCCTAATCTTGGCAATATTACGCAAATGATAGAAGGCAGTCTTAGAAACAAATTTAATATGTGAATTGAAGGACAAATCCTGATCAAAAATAACTCCAAGGTTCCTCACAGAGCTATTAAGAGAAAGAGTAACTGCATCCAAACTGAAAGTTTGATTTGGAAAGGAATTTCTAAGGTTTTTTGGACCAACAAGAATGACTTCAGTCTTATCTGAATTTAATAGCAGGAAATTACAAGTCATCCAAGCTTTGATTTCCTTAAGACAGGCTTCTAACTTGGCTAATTGATTACTATCATCTGGCTTCATTGACAGGTATAATTGTGTGTCATCTGCATAACAATGAAAATGTATACAGTGCTTTCTAATAATGTTGCCTAACGGAAGCATATATAAACTAAAAAGAGTAGGGCCTAGCACAGATCCCTGTGGAACTCCATGACTAAGCTTTGAGTTGAAAGAAAACTCATTATTTACATGAACAAACTGGAACCTATCAGATAAATAAGATCTAAACCACTGCAACGAAGTTCCATTAAGTCCAACATAGTGTTCTAATCTATCAAGTAGAATATTATGATCGATAGTATCAAAAGCTGCACTAAGGTCTAAAAGGACAAGTACAGAAACTAGTCCATTATCAGATGCAATGAGGAGGTCGTTAGTGACCTTCGCTAAGGCTGTTTCAGTACTATGATGGATTCTAAACCCAGATTGAAACTCTTCAAGTAAACCATTTCCCTGCAGGTGGTCGAATAATTGCGTAGCAACAACTCTTTCTAAGATTTTTGAAATGAAAGGGAGATTAGAGATTGGTCTATAGTTAGCTAAAGCTCCTGGATCTAGCGTTGGCTTTTTGAGTAAGGGTTTAATTACAGCTGTTTTAAAAGCCTGCGGTACATGGCCTAAAGTTAATGAAGAATTGATTATATGAAGAATAAAGCTACCAATAAGTGGGAAGACTTCTTTAAATAACCTAGTAGGAATAGGGTCTAAAAGACAAGTTGAAGGTTTGGATGAGGAAACTATTTTGTTTAACTCACAAAGGTCGATTGGAGTAAACTCATCAAGACAGACATCAAAAGAAGGAGTTGTAGTAGTTACAGTATTTAAGTTAACTGTGGGAAGAATCTGATTGATTTTATCTCTGATGGATGAAATTTTATTATTGAAAAAGTTCATAAAGTCCTGACTAGTAAGCTCTAAGGGAATGCTAGGATTGATAGAGTCCTGACTCTTTGTCAACCTGGCTACAGTACTGAAAAGAAACCTGGGATTATTCTTGTTCTCTTCTATTAATGCAGAATAATAACTTGTTCTAGCTTTTCTAAGAGATTTTTTATAAATTAAAAGATGATTTCTCCAAGCTAAATAGATTTCATCTAAATTAGTAGAGCGCCATTTTCTTTCTAATTGACGAGTCTTCTGTTTTAAGCTACGAGTTTCTGTGTTGAACCAAGGAGTTAGAAATCTCTGATTAGACTTTTTCTTTTTTAAGGGGGCCACCAAGTCTAGAGCCTGATGCAGAGAAGCTGAAACACTATCCACCATGTTATCAATTACAGAAGGAGCAAGCTGTCTATAGCTTATTTCCGTTGTGTTGACACATGGCATAGAGGAAACAATCTGCATAAATTTGGAAACAGCATCATCTGAGAGGCATCTACTGTAATAATATTTTTCTTTAGGAGCCAAATAGTCAGAAATGGTAAAATCAAAGGTTAACAGACAATGGTCTGACAGTACAGGGTTATGAGGAGACACTACAAGATTTTCTATTTCTATGCCATATGTCAGAACAAGGTCCAATGTATGGTGGAGGTAATGAGTAGAATTTCCTACTTTCTGAGAAAACCCAATCGAGTCTAATATTGAATTAAAAGCCACATTAAGGCAGTCACTATCTACATCCACATGTATATTAAAGTCCCCTACTATAATTATTCTATCAGATTTCAGCACTAAATCAGCTAAGAAATCAGCAAATTCGGATAAAAATTCTGAGTAGGTTGATGGGGGACGATAAACTATGGCAAATAAAATTGGGTTTAACCTAAAATTGCTAAAGTGCCCAATACTGAGGACCAGGCCCTCAAAGGAATTATAACATGTTTTTTGCTTTACATTAACTAGTAATTTGGAATGGTAAATTGTTGCTACTCCTCCTCCACGACCAGAACTTCTGGGATTTTGACAGTTTAAATAACCAGAGGGAGTTGATTCATTTAAACCAACATAATCCTCTTGCCCTAACCAAGTCTCTGTAAGGGAAATTAAATCAATCTGATGATCAATTAACAGATCATGGACTAACAGAGACTTGGGAGTTAGAGACCTAATATTTAGTAAACCACATTTAATTTTTAAATTATGAGGAGGAACAGAGGCCAAATCATTCAGTTTAGAGGCTTTATGTTTAATTTGAGTTTTACCAATGTTTTGCTTTATCACTTTGGGATGCTTATGCATTATATTTTTATTTACTTTGGAGGGAGCAGACAACGATTCTCTGATGGGGAAGACAGGGGCTAAGCTGAGGGGTGGCGGATGAAGAGGAGCTGCAGAGAGGCATGTAAGACTGCGACTCTGCTTCCTGGTCCCAACTCTGAGTAGTCATGGTTTTGGAAATTTGGATAAAAAAGATGCCAGATTGTTAGATAAATGAGAAGCACCATCCAAAGTGGGATGAATGCTGTCTCGTCTCATAAGACCAGGTTTTCCCCAAAAAGAGCTCCAATTGTCAATGTAGCCCACGTCATTTTTAGGACACCACACAGACAGCCAGCGGTTCAAGGATGACGAGCGACTAAACATGTCATCACTGGTCAGATTGGGGAGGGGCCCAGAGAATACTACAGTGGCAGACATCGTTTTTGCAAAGTCACACACCGATTCTACATCAAGTTTGGTGACTTCCGACTGCCGGAGACGGATGTCATTAATGCCAGCGTGAATAACAATTGTGGAGTATTTACAGTTACTTTTAGCCAGCATTTTCAGATTTGACTCGATGTCGCCTGCTCTGGCCCCAGGAATGCATTTGACTATGACCGATAGTTGATATCTTGGGACGAGAGCCAAACCCGTTGACCCACCTGGTAATCAGGAGCTGGCCTCCTGTGGCGATTGGCGGTGGAACTGTTGCGCACCACCGTGCGTAAAAGCGCACCCCTCGTCTTGGTCCACACACTCCGGCAGCGTCTCATGTGCGCCTGGACAGATGGGACAGCCAACTCACCCTCCTGCTCGGGAAACAAGGGGGGATCGTACCCCAAGGACGCCTTGAAGGGGGACACACCAGTAGCTGAAGATCGCGCCGTGTTGTGGGCATATTCCACCCAGGCCAAGTAGGAGCTCCAGGAAGATGGATTGGAGGAGGTCATGCAGCGCAGGGCAGCCTCCAACTCCTGGTTAGTGCGTTCGCATTGTCCATTGGACTGGGGGTGGTGACCAGAGGAGAGACTAACCGTGGCCCCCAAAGCATTGCAGAAGCACCTCCATACCTGGGAGACGAACTGAGGGCCTCGGTCCAATACCATGTCCAGCGGGATCCCGTGCAGCCTGACAACATGTTGGACCAGGAGGTCAGCCGTCTCACGTGCCGAAGGGAGACCCCAAAGAGGCACAAAAGGGGTGGCCTTAGAAAACCGATCTACAATTGTCAGGACTGTGTCATAGGTGTTAGAGACTGGAAGGCCGGTGACGAAGTCAAGGGCGATGTGTGACCAGGGCCTGCCCGGGACCGGCAGGAGCTGGAGTAGACCCGCAGGCGGAGAGTTTTGGGACTTGCCAGTAGCGCACTGGGGGCAATCCCAGACGTAGTTGGTGACGTCCTTCTGGAGACCC
Organism: Pholidichthys leucotaenia; assembly: GCA_020510985.1. Lineage (NCBI taxonomy): Eukaryota > Metazoa > Chordata > Actinopteri > Cichliformes > Pholidichthyidae > Pholidichthys > Pholidichthys leucotaenia. The sequence continues at coordinate 142,894,661 of CM035842.1, read as the reverse complement.
GGCCACCAGAACGAGCGTTGCAGCAGATTCACCAGACGGGTGATGCCAGGGTGACAGGCGAGCTTGGAGGTATGGACCCAGTGAATCACCTCTCCTTGAACCGCCGAAAGAACGAAGAGCCTCCCCTCTGGACCACCGCCAGGGTCTGGTTCCATCTCCTGAGCCCTTCCGAGCTTGTCCTTGATGGACCAGGAAACCGCCCCCACAACGCACGAGCTGGGAAGGATGGTGTGTTCCGACTCCTCCGGGTCTTCAGGGGCGAACTGCCTGGATAAAGCGTCGGGCAACCCATTCTTCGAGCCTGGATGGTACGTGATGGTAAATTGAAAACGAGCAAAAATAGAGACCAGCGCGCCTGGCGGGCATTCAGGCGCCGTGCTGACCTCAAATACTCAAGGTTCTTGTGGTCCGTCCAGACCACAAAAGGCTGAGCTGCCCCCTCCAACCAGTGACGCCACTCCTGCAGTGCGAGCTTGACAGTGAGGAGCTCCCTGTCACTGACATCATAGTTGCGCTCCGCCGCAGATAATCGTCGAGAGAAGAAGGCGCAGGGCCGCTTGACTCCGTCCACTGGCGAGCGCTGAGAGAGCACCACCCCCACCTCCGTGTCGGACACGTTGACCTCCACCAAGCACTGCAGCGCGGGGTCGACCTGGGTCAGGACCCGAGAGGACGAGAACTCCGCCTGGAGAGTCTTGAAGGCGGCGGCTGCCTCCTCGGACCACTGGAAGGGCACCTTCGATGAAGTGAGGCGAGTCAGGGGGGTGACAGTGGCGCCGAAGTTGGGGACAAAGCGCCGGTAGAAATTAGCGAAGCCAATAAACTGCTGCACCTGCTTCCTGGAGGTAGGCGTGGGCCACTCGACCACCGCTTTGACCTTAGCGGGGTCGGGGAGAATCTGGTTGTGCGAGATGACGAACCCCAGGAAGGAGGTGGTCCGGGCGTAAAACTCGCACTTCTCCGCCTTGATGTACAGTCTATTCTTCAGCAGCCGTTGCAGGACCCACCTCACATGAGCCTGGTGCTCCTCCCGTGACTTGGAGAAGATGAGTATGTCGTCCAAATATACGAAGACAAAGACCCCCAGGAAGTCTCGTAGGACGTTGTTTATGAAACGCTGGAAAACTGCAGGTGCGTTGGTGAGCCCAAACGGCATCACAAGATACTTGAAATGACCGCTGGGCGTCCTGAAGGCCGTTTTCCATTCGTCTCCCTCCCGGATCCGAACGAGATGGTAAGCGCTGCGGAGGTCCAGCTTCGTGAACCAGGTCGCTCCCTGGAGGGAATGGAAGGCGGTGTCCATGAGCGGCAAGGTGTAGCGATCCTTGATAGTGATATCATTCAGCGCTCTGAAGTCAATGCAGGGACGCAGGGACCCATCCTTCTTGGACACGAAGAAGAAGCCCGCGCCGAGCGGAGACGAGGAGGGGCGGATAATCCCAGCGCTGAGCGACTCCTTGATCTAGGTATCCATCACCTCATGTTCAGGTGTGGAGAGGCTGTACAGGCGGCCAGATGGCAAGGGGGCCCCTGGACGGAGGTTGATCGCGCAGTCATATGGCCGGTGAGGGGGAAGGGACATGGCTCTGGACTTACTAAAAGCCACTCCCAAGTCGTGGAACTCCTGCGGCACCAGGGTGAGGTCTGGAGGCTCAGAGACCGGCGCTGGTGGAGGAGAGGACGGAGCACAAGCCGCAGACTGAAGGCAGGTGCCCAGGCTAAAGGAGCTCCATGAAAGGACACTGCCGGTTCTCCAATCAAGGATGGGGTTGTGCAAACACAGCCATGGGTAGCCCAGGATGACTCGGTCCGAAGAGGAGGGCAGGACAAACAGGGTCAGATCCTCCCGGTGGTTGCCAGAGATGATGATGGGAACCGGCTTGGTGCGATGCGTCACTATACCCAGGGGAGAACGAGAGAGAGTGACCAAGTTGAGGGGAGTAGACAGCGGCAGACAGGGTATGCCCAAACGGGTTGCCAGGCTCTTAGAAATAAAACTCTGCTCTGCCCCTGAATCCACCAGTGCGTGCGTGAAATGCCCGGTGGAGTTGTGGCAGAAACGTATGGGCAGTGTGCAAGAGGATAGGGGATTTGGCCGGTTAGAGTCCGCGAGGCCCCCTACAGTGATTCGTGGACCTCCCTGTTTGGCTTAACCGGACACAGCTCCATGGGATGCTGGTCATCTCCGCAATACATGCAGAGACCCCGTTCCCGCCGGCGTTGTCTCTCTGCAGGAGGGAGCCTAGTGCGTCCGATCGCCATGGCCTCTGGCTCATCGGCGGACTCTGGAGCTGGTAATGCCAGGGGGCGAGACTGAGGAGAGCGGACAGAAGCTCCGCGCGAGCGGCTGACTGACTTCCGCTCCGCGGCCCGCTCTCGCAGCCTATTGTCCAGGCTAATTGTGAGAGAAATCAGCTCGGACAGCCGCCCTGGGAGATCCCGACTGGCTAGCTCGTCCCTCAGACCAGAACTGAAGCTACGGAGGAAGATACTGCAGAGAGATGCCTCTCCCCAGCCCACCTCCTCCGCTGCCACCCGGAAGTCAACAGCGTGCTCCGCCGCCGACCGGCTTCCCTGTTGGAGACTAAGAAGCCGATCAGTGAGGACGCTGTCATGCCGCGAGTGGTCAAACACCTCTAAGAAGTCCCGCACGAACCGGTCATAAGAGAGGGTTGCGTAGCTGGGCTTCGTCATAACGGCGTAAGCCCAAGCTAACGCTCACCCCTCTAAGGGATTAGCCATGTACCCGATTCGGCTATGGTCTGAGGGGAAATCCCCGGGAACGCGCAGGAACACTGACTCACACTGCAAGATAAACCCCCTCGCTCCACCGAGTTTCCCGTTGAAGCGAGTGGGGGTTGGAATGGGTGTGAGCCGGGTCGGCGTTCCCGAGCTAGGCTGGCCAGCCGTGGAAGCGACCGGAGCCGAAGCACCTTGAGGACCCGGGGGGAACACCTGCTGGGGATCCAGGCGGTCTAACCAGTGAGTAATTATGGTCAGTTGATTAAAAATAACCTGCTGTTGGTGCGCAATCATATCCACCCGAGCCTCGAGGGTGGAAAAGCGGCATGCGAGCCCGCTGTCTGCTAGGCCGCTCTGCTGGAGCCGTACTGACATAATATCCGGCCCAGGAAACACGCACGCAGGCTCAGGTAGATTTGAAAGCTTTATTTTCAACCAACGTAACGTGTTTGGATGCGTGTGTGTGATATATGAATGTATTGTGGGTGGAGGATGTAGGCCGGGATAGAGCAGCACGCCGTGCAGCCAGGCAACCCTATGAATGAGAAGAGAGCAGGGGGTTAGCTGGGCAAACCACACAGGAGAGTAACAAGGTAATGTGCTTACTTGCAGTAACTGTGGTGGCTGGCGTTGGCAAGATCCCAAGCCTGGGAGACAGCATCCTGCTGTGGGTCCTAGGTGGAGCAGTGTGACAGAGGAGTGATGAAGATGAGGGAGAGGATGTCCGCCGCTGGGAAATCCACCTGTGCACAGGGGAAGGCTGAGAGGACAGGTGAGACAATTTAGACAGCTTACGTGTCGAGGTGAAGATCAGCAGGCCTGAAGAAAGGAATCCGCTGAGGGTTAGAGCACGAAGGAAGACAGACGGCTCCAGGCTGATGCTCAGGGCGAGGTGGAATAAGTAGCTGCGCACTAACGAGGTGCAGGTGTGCGCGCAGCTGAGGTGGATGCCCGTGAGCGGCGAGTGGTGACAGTTCCCTCTGTATAAGTTAGCCTCCACTCCCTATGTTATACTTTCAGCCTGACTTTGTAGTCTTCTCTAACGTCTCCTGATGCCCACTTGTTGCCTGATGTTAGTGGCTGTTCTTGTTTGCCTGCTCACACCGGACAGCACGGACCACCTCGGACAGCTCCAGCCCGTAAGTTTACATTTGCCTTCCTCCTTGTGCCGTGCAGCTATTCTGCGGCACTAGGCATTTCCTCCCTCGAGCTGTTGAGCGTCTTAGAGGTGTGTCTGCTCTCCTGGTGCCCTCCTTGACTGTTACTCAAACTTCTGTTGATCCCATAACTGTTTGCTGGACTGAATCTCTGTTTTTGTTCAATAAAGTGCATGCTACTACTTGTGCTCGTGGGTTTTAATTCCTTCCTCCGTGTGCTGCGTAATGGTGCACAGGGAATCATAACAAAAATAATCCAAATCATGTTACTAAATACTTTGTACATGGTATATTTGCTGATCCAGAATAATGGAACAATGATTTTATCTATTGTTAATATTTTTTCTTTCAGAAAATGTGATGTTGTAAATAGAGGATTCTCTGGCTATAACTCCAGATGGGCCAAGATTATTCTTCCCCGTCTCCTCAGCAGCCAAAATTCAGCAGAAAATATGAAAATAGCAGCCGTTACTGTCTTCTTTGGCGCTAATGACTGTTCTCTGAAAGGTAGGTATCACTCAGGAAAGTTTGGACAGGGGTCTGCAATCTTCACTGTGGAAAGAGTAACTTTGAGTCATTTTATTTCTTATTATTTACTTATTTACATATACACATCCCAAAATATACAGAGCCACAAAACATTGCCTTATACTGTATAGTACAACTTTTCCTGTTAAATTTGAGATTTTTCTCTCAAATTATTTCCCGTTTTAAATTTGTGGGTTTTCTTGTAAATTTGTATTTTTTTTTTAAATTTTACTAGATTAATTTTCTTGGAAATGTTCAGTTTTTGTTTTAGATTTGCAACCTTTTGTATAAATTTGTGACTGTTCTGGTAAATGTGACTACTCTGAAGATTAATAAACTTTTGTTTGTTAATCAAACAAATTTCTAAGAAAAAAAGTTGCATTTTTTTCTTAATTTTGCAACAGTTCATGTAAAATTGAAGTTTTTTTTAAATTATGAATTTGCAACTTTAAAATTTGCAACTCCAAAACTTTTGCATAAAAGCAGTTTCTTTATTGATTTATTAGATTAATGTCTCACTGCACACTTGCTAATAATAAACAGTCTCTCATACTTTAAATACATGTCATATTTGTGAGCAAGTGTCAAATTTTTATGTAAATAAATAGTAAGATATACTTGGTTTGTGTTCTTTTATTAAAGGTGTTAGAGACACGATTCTGACCTCTTGGCCAGTAGGTATCACACTTACTCTTGCCCCCACTGGTTTGTAGAGACATGTGACATCAATCTGGTTATGGTAGTGGCTTTGACCGACTGTGATATCCTTACCAGCCATACATATATATAAAAACTAGATAGGACATGAGTACCAGATGAGTCAGGTTCCATATACCTAGCTTACTTATATGATTACAATAAATACAAGGAACAATTGTTTGTGTGTCCTGTTATCCCAATGCAGCAGGTGTTGTCAGAAATTATCATTATCTCCAGACTATGGCACCACCGTTTGCCATGAAAATGTTAGTCATGTCCTGTCTAGTGCTTACTGTTATGTCTGGAAAGCAGGACTGCGGAGGCAGGAGTTGTACTGAACCCAAACTTTACTACAAACACAAAAGATGGTACACGTGTTGTGGTAATATAGCAACAAGCTAACACTGGACTGATACAGGCTCTAGCTGTTATGGAGGTGGCGCGCCAAAGACCATGACTCCCACCAAGAGTCCCCTCAAATAGGCACGGCGTGCTGATGTCACCCGTGCGTTTGATGTCATGCCCATGCCGTTTGCTGTTGTTAATGTCAGTACACAACATTTACCTCCCCCCTGGAAAAGCTCAAAACAACATGCACATTTTTTAAAAACATTACACTCACAACAGCCTCTTTTTTCTTTACAAACAGCAAAGAAAACAACCTAGGCCACCGGGTAGACTGCCGGTAGACCCTGCACGACTGTGTGGGTTATTCTGCCGCTTCTGAAGCAGTTATGCTCTGTTAAGTAATGCAAAAACAAACGGTCACTGCTTACAGTTCAACTTTGGGGCCTTAGTCGAGCATGCAGTGGGCGCACCCCAGAGGCGCCGGCTGCAGTGGACCTTGGTGCCATCTCGCTGGAGTCATGGCTCGTTCGTCAGTAATGTCCAAGCCTGGGTCCCATTCCAGCTGGGACGACTCCCGTGCTGCGTCTTGAGCCGAGGCAGCTGCTCTTACCTTCTGCAAACGGCTGGCGTGCCCTCTCGAACCATCGGCCGCCTGGACGGCAACTGACTTCTTTCGTGCAGCGATTCTCACCTGCGATGACGGGATTGTCTGTGGGTTCAGGCGGTCAGATCGTTGGACCCAAACCCAATCAAGAAGTATGTGCAGCGAGTGGTTCGGCTGCACTCGGCGCTGCTGCTCTCTTGTCTCTGATGTTGGTTGCTGCTATGGCGGCGTGCCATCCACACCAATGGCAGGACGTACCCTCGGTTGGCGTTGCTCTGCTGGGTCCTGCGGGGCCATGAACTCTCCATCCTGCTGTGCTGCAGCGGCTCCCCGAGGCTGATACTTGGCAAGGATGCGGGATGAGTTCTGCTTTTTTTTCCTCCTCTCACCTGGTTCTGGTTGTGGTCACGGTAATGTGTCGTCAGTGATGGGACGCGCACCAGGTTGTCTCCGTTCACTGGGGTCCCCATTCTCCACAAACTCCCTCTCCTGCGGCCTCACAGTGGCTGCTTGAAGCCCATGCTGGGTGAGGAACAGAGGAGAGTCTGGTCTGTGCTCTCTCTCTGCGCTGTGTTCATTCTCTGTGCTGTGGTCTTTGGCTGTACCCACGTCCGCAAAATTACACTCTCCCTCCTGTGATGAGGCTGCAGCTTCCAAACACTCGTGCTGCGCGGGGATCGGCTCCAGGTCCTGCATGACTGCAGACTGGGGCTCTTGTGGCTGCTCTGGTTCTGCTGGGTTCTGTTTGGCGTGCGGTGCAAGGCAGGGAGTGGCTGCTTCCATGTGTGCGTGCAGCGTACTCGAGTCGTCATCCAGGCTGGGTTTGCCGCTGGGTTGTTGTGCTGTAGTGTCCTGCTGTCCCGCGATGTCTACCTTGGGGCCCTCCCGAAAGGTGTGGGGTCGGCGGGCTCAGCAACCGGGGCAACTGTCAGTACTAGTGGAGCTAACTGTGGGGTGCGCGGATCAGGGCCTGCTAGCTATGATGCTAACTGGGCAGCCACTTCTGCCTCTATTCAGGACGCCAACTCCTCCATGTCCACCAATGGCAGGTCATCCGGCGTCTCCGGCGGCTTCGGGTTCGTGGTGTGCATTGCTAACTGGTCTCGCACCACCTCATCCTCCAAGCATCCAGATTGGCACATGCTGGCCAAACAGCAGAGGTCAGCAGCATACTACTGGATCGACTCCCCCCCACGCTGTTGGTGCTGGTAAAACACACGTCTTCAGGCCATCACGCTCTCTGGAACATTGAAGTGATGTTTGGTTAATAAACAACACACTCATCTTAGTTGTCATAGGCATGCACAGGTCCAAACATTCAGAAGAGACGCTGTCCCTCGATACCGAGGCAGTGGAGTAGCACACCCTTTAGCTTTGCATCACTAGTGTGTCTCAGGCCAGCAGCGGTTATGAACTCTACAAATGGTCCATAATACCAGTGGGACCAAGGGACAGGCAGCTCACCAGGCTCACTGAGGAATGGTGGCGCCTTCGTGACTGGGTTCTTCATCCTCAGTTTTGCATAGGTCATCCTCGTCGCCATTTGTAATGTCTGGAAAGCAGGACTGCAGAGGCAGGAGTTATACTGAACCCAGACTTTATTACAAACAAAAGATGGTACATGTGTTGTGTTAATATAGCAACAAGCCAACACTGGGCTGATACAGGCTCTAGCTGTTATGAAGGTGGAGCGCCAAAGATTGCAACTCCCGCCAAGGGTCCCCTCAAATAGGCACAGTGTGCTGACATCACCCGTGCGTCTGACACCACATCCGTGCCATCTGCTGTTGTTAATGTCAATACACAACACTTACAGTTAGGCCCAGAAATATTTGGACAGTGACATAATCTTCATGATTTGGGCTCTGCATGCCACCACATTGGATTTGAAATGAAACAACTACAACAGAATTGAAGTGCAGACTTTAAGGTTTAATTCAAGGGGTTGAACAAAAATATATGATTAAACTTGTAGGAACTGTAGCTTTTTTTATACAAACACTCCTCATTTCAGGGGCTCAAAAGTAATTGGACAAATAAACATATCCGTAAGTAAAATGTTACTTTTCAATATTTTGTTGAGAATCCTTTGCAGGCAATCACTGCCTGAAGTCTGGAACCCATGGACATTACCAAACGCTGGGTTTCCTCCTTTGTGATGCTTTGCCAGGCCTTTACTGAAGCTGTCTTCAGTTGTTTCTTGTTTGTGGGTCTTTCTGCCTTAAGTGTTGTCTTGAGCAAGTGAAATGCATGCTCGACTGGGTTGAGATCTTGTGATTGACTCGGCCATTGCAGAATATTCTACTTCTTTGCTTTAAAAAACTCCTGGGTTGCTTTTGCAGTATGTTTTGGATCATTGTCCATCTGTACTGTGAAGCGCCGTCCAATCAACTTTGCTGCATTTGGCTGAATCTGAGCAGCAAGTATATCCCTATACACTTCAGAATTCATCTAGCTGCTTCTGTCTTTTGTCACATCATCAATAAACACAAGTGACCCAGTGCCATTGGAAGCCATGCATGCCCATGCCATCACACTGCCTCCACCATGTTTTACAGAAGACGTGTGCTTTCGATCATGAGCTGTTCCAATTCTTCTCCAAACTTTCTTCTTCCCATCATTCTGGTACAGGTTGATCTTAGTCTCATCTGTCCAAAGAATGTTGTTCCAGAACTGGGCTGGCTTCTTCAGGTGTTTTTTTTGGCAAAGTCAATTCTGGCCTTTCTATTTTTGAGGCTGATTAATGGTTTGCACCTTGTGGTGAATCCTCTGTATTTACTCTCATGAAGTCTTCTCTTTATGGTAGACTTCTGGAGAGTGTTCTTCACTTGAGTGGATGTTGTGAAGGGGTTGTTCTTCACCATGGAAAGGATTCTGCGATCATCCACCACTGTTGTCTTCCGTGGACGTCCAGGCCTTTTTGAGTTCCCAAGCTCACCAGTGCACTCTTTTTTTTTCTCAGAATGTACCAAACTGTTGATTTGGCCACTCCTAACATTTCTGCTATCTCTCTGATGGATTTCTTCTTTTTTTTTTCAGCCTCAGGATGGTCTGTTTCACCTCCATTGAGAGCTCCTTTGACCGCATGTTGTGTGTTCACAGCAACAGCTTCCAAATGCAAACGCCACACCTGGAATCAACTCCAGACCTTTTAACTGCTTAATTGATGACAGGTTAGCGAGGGAAGAGCCCATGCAGCCTTGTTGGGGTTTTTTTTTTGCAGCCTTCTGAGTCAATTGTCCAATTGCTTTTGGTCCCTTGAAAAAGAGGCGGCTACATATTAAAGAGCTGTGATTCCTAAACCCTTGCTCCAATTTGGATGTGAATACTCTCAAATTACAACTGAGAGTCTGCACTTTAAGCCCATATTGATTATATAATTGTATCCTGAATATGTTTTCGTAAACAGCTAAAATAACAAAACTTGTGTCACTGTCCAAATATTTTTGGGCCTAACTGTATGTGTCTATGTTATTGAGTACCGGAGTCTGTTCATTCAACTACTCAGATGTAAATATGATGATTATTTTGGACCTGCCAAAAAAGGTTTAAAGTATTTTTTCATTACATTATTATTTTTGGAAGAATATACAGACTTCAATTCTGCACCTTTCTAAACATTTCGTTGATGTAATATTTCTAAAAAAAAAAAAAAAATTCATGAAAATTCTGTCTAGTTTATCTTTAAAGATTAGAAGTAGTAGGACCATTTCATTTCAATTTCCTGCCATTAAAAGTCACTGCCTGCTTAGCTGTGATGTTTCTCTGCCATACAGTTAGGTCCATAGTCACCACTCTCTCTCCCCCTTGAGAACACTCTACCACTTCATCCACTTTAGAATTCCCCTTTTTCCTTCTACCTGACATCCAACTTGTGGGGCATACACACTGACAACATTCAACATCACACATTTGACTTCTAGCTTCAAACTCATGATTCTGTCCAACTCCCTCTTTACCTCCTGAACACTCTTCACATACTCTTCCTTCAAGATTACTCCCACTCCATTTCTCTTCCTATCTACACCATAATAGAACAGTTTAAATCCACCTCCAATGCTCCTAGCCTTGCTTCCCCTTCCATCTGGTTTATTGAACACACAGTGTATCTACCTTACCTGCCTACCTGGACTTATTTTATGCAAACACCAAGGAGGAATACACCTCAACACCCCCCCATCCCGGAAGAGCTGATCAGATCCTGGTTCACTTCCTGCCTGTGTACAAACCTCTGGTACACAGACAACCTTCTGTTACCCGCACAGTGAAAATATAGTCCGAGGAGGCGGAGGATGCTCTGAAGTACTGTTTTGAATACACAGTATGGGAGCAGCTCTGTGATCCACACAGTGAGGACATTGACGGCCTCACACACATCATCATAGATTCCATCAACTTCTGTATGGAGAACACCGTACCCACCAAGACCATATGGTGTTTCTCAAACAACAAACCCTGGATCAGCCCTGAGATAAAGACACTGCTGAAGGAGAAGAAAAGAATCTTCAGGTCGGGAAACAAGGAGGAGCTGAAGTCCATACAGAGGGAGCTAAGGAGGAAGATTAGAGGACAGTTACAGGAAGAATATGGAGGACAAGCTGAAGCAAAGTGACGTCAGTGATTTCTGGAGAGGCCTCAAAACTATCTCTGGGCACTAGAATACCTCCTCCCAGGCCATGGGGGGTAGGGAGTGGGTGAATGACCTGAACCTGTTCTTTAACAGGTTTGGCCAACCGCCCTTTTCTCCGCCTGCCCACCAGCCCCTGCTGCCACCACCTTCATCTAGTCCCACTGTCCACTGCCCCTCTCCACCCCCCCTTACATCCCCCAGCTCTCAGTGCACATCTCCTGTTTTTCCCCCCACAGATTCAACCCCCCCCCCCCTCCTGCCCCAGTCTGTCCCTTATGAAGACCCAGGTGAGAGCTGAGCTGAAGAAGATCACTGCAAGGAAGGCTGCAGATCTGGACAGCATCAGCTCGAGGCTCCTCAGGTCCTGTGCAGACCAGCTGTGCGGGATCATGGGGCACATCTTCAGCCTGAGCCTGAAGCTAGGGAGGGTACCACAGCTGTGGAAAACATCCTGCGTGGTATACGTGCCGGAGACTCCGCACCCCAAGGACCTGAACAGCTACAAACCACTGGCCCTCACATCACACCTGATGACGGCCCTGGAGAGGCTGTTCCTCACTCCCGCCCGGTGGGACCAGCAATGGACCCACTTGAGTTTGCCTATCAGCAAGGCATCGGGGTGGAGGATGCAGTGATCTTCCGCCTACATCGTTCCCTGTCCCACCTGGAGAAGCCCGGGAGCACTGTGAGGATCATGTTCTTTGATTTCTCCACTGCTTTCAGCAATATCCAACCAGTGATCCTGAGGGACAAGCTGCTGTGCGCAGGGGTGGACTAGCATCTGTCATTGTGGATCCTGGACTACCTCACAGACTGACCACAGTTTGTGAGGACCCGGGACTGTGTGTCTGACACCATCATCTGCAGTATGGGGCCCCCCCAGGGAACAGTTCTGCCTCCCTTCCTGTTCACTCTCTACACTGCTGACTTTTCACATAACACACCACACTTCCATTTACAGAACTTCTCTGATGACTCTGCGATAGTCGGCCTCATCTTCGATGGGGATGATGCGGAGTACAGAGGACTTATCCAGAACTTTGTGGACTGGTGCCTGCGGAACTGCCTCCAGATCAATGCGAGGAAAACCAAGGAGACAGTGGTGGATTGCCGCAGGTGTGGACTACCCCTCACAGCACCAGTAAACATCCAGTGAACAGATATTGAGATGGTGACATCTTACAAGTACCTGGATGTTCACTTGAACAATAAACTGGACTGGACACACAACACCAATGTGCTTTACAAGAAGGAGCAGCACAGGCTGTTCCTTCTGAGGAGAGTGAGGTCTTTTGGACTGTGAGGGGCACTCCTGAAGACCTTCTACGATTTGGTGGAGGCATCAGCCATCACATTTAGAGTAGTCTGCTGGGGCAGCGGCATCTGTGCAGCTGACAGGAAGCGACTGAACAGGCTGGTCAAAAAAGGCAGCTCTGTTCTGGGGTGCCGCCTCGACCGAGTGGAGGAGATAGGACAGAGGATGATGGTGGCTAAGCTGTCATCTCTGCTGGAGTCTTGAGTCCCACCCCATGTAGGACACGCTGAACGCACTAAGGAGCTCATTTAGCAGTAGGCTGTGCCATCCTAAGTGCTCGAGGGAGAGGTTCTGCAGGTCCATCCTACCTACGGCCGTCAGACTTTATAATCTACCTGGTGCTGCTCATAGAGGCCGTATTAAACCTAACAACCTTGCATAATAGAGCTTGTCCCCTCCAATACACAACTAAGGCAATACAATTATCATCAAGGGTGGCAACATCACTGTTCATTCAAATGTGAAATATACTGTCTGGGTCCATATTTATATTTTGCCAGATAATTTAACTAACTGTAATGCTGCTGATACCATCTAGCTGCAATGCTCCTGCATTGTGTGTATAACTGTGTACTCTTGGTGATGGTAACAGTGTCCCTCGAGGCCAAGTCTTCGCCAAGCCACCTTGTCTGATATTCTGGGAAGGTGCCCATAGAGATCTTCATTGGAGACGTGGTCTTGCCAGTTTATATTGAGGACTGTGCACAGCATCCGGGTGTAGGAGCCGTCCAATGACCTCTGAAGGGAGGCGTTTAATGACGAGCACTTGCTTCCATATAGCACTATGGATTCCACTGTAGATCCTGACCTTTTCTCACTCAAGTAATTTTGGTGACTACTTGTAATTTCACTTTTAAGTAACTGATATCATATGCAAGGCTTGATATTAACCTGCAGTTGGTCAGGTCTAGGTTCAGCAACGTTATGTGCCCAAAGAATAAGGTCAACCAACTACCTGAATATGCACTGCCTGGCAAAAACAACGTCACACACGCTAATGTTTTGTTGGACCGCCTTTAGCTTTGATTATGATCAAATCAAATCGCTGTGGCATCATTTTGATAACTTCACAATATCACAACATTTATTTCCATCCAGAGTTACAGTAATTTTTCACCAAGATCTTTTATTGATGTTGGGAGAGTCGGACCACTGCGCAAAGTCTTCTCCAGCACATCCCAAAGATTCTCAGTGGGGTCTGTTCTCTATGGTGGCCAATCCATGTGTGAAAATGATGTATCATGTTCCCTGACCCACTTTCACAATTCGAGCCCCATGAATCCTGGCATTGTCATCTTGGAATATGCCCGTGCCATCAGGGAAGAAAAAATCCATTGATGGAATAACCTGGTCATTCAGTATATTCAGGTAGTCAGCTGACCTCATTCTTTGGGCACAAAACATTGGTGAACCTGGACCTGACCAATGGGAGGCTCTTAGCTAATATTTGCTTAGTTAAATCCAGGTGGTTACTTTTTTTTAGGTCAGGCAGTGTATATGAACCAAACTGTATATGCTGTAGTGCTGAGGTCATTCTAAAAATGATTAAAATCAAGCCAGAATACAAACTGGCTAAAGGCAATATATCTAATTAACTTTATCCCCCCCCCCCAAAAAAAAGAAAAGAAAGACTATCTCGTCTGTAATTTAGCCTGATAATTGTTTAGACTCTAATATAACAACATAATTATTATTGTTAAACTCCATGTCAGTTTATGAGTTGGAGTTTGGAACAAGTTTGGAACAAGTTCGTCTTTGAAATGTGTATTTTTTATGACATAGCCTATACAGCACATAATATTAATTTGTGTTACAGTAGTCGTAAAATACTAGTACTGCCAACTGGGCTGTCATGTACTCAGTTATTACTACTGCAGTATTATCACAGCTGAAACTTGTTTTAACATGTCAAAAGATCTATAGAAAATATAAATGTGTACAATGTCAATTGATTTAATCTCTGATATTTGTGTGTTTAGTCTTGATAGGTTTAAGCTCAAAAATAGCAACTGCAAATATTGTCATTGAATGTCATACACTGCATAACCCTCACACCAATACTATACAATCAGGACAACCCCAACGATACTGAGAATTTTTTTTGTTCTTTTTCTCTCCTTTTGTCAATGTAGATAAGAACCCACAACAGCACATTCCTCTGCAGGAGTACTCAGACAACCTGAAGGAGATCTGCCGCTTTCTCACATCAGCTGGAGTATCAGCGGACAGTGTCATTTTCATCACACCTCCTCCTGTCCATGAGCCCTCCTGGGAGAAAGAGTGCATCCTAAAAGGTAACAACCTTTTTTGTTATCTTCTTTTTTTCCCCCTGACATGAAAACATTAACTGTCTGTTTATGTTTCCTCCAGGGTGTCCCCTCAATCGCCACAACTCTCAAGCAGGGAAATATGCTGCAGCATGTGTCTGTGCAGCAGGTCAGTGTGGAGCAAATGTCCTTGACCTTTGGACGTTAATGCAGAAAGATGGACAGGTGAACCTGAGTTTCTTCTGTATGCTGGTGGTTACATAAAGGGCTCTAATATGGAAAATTAAAAGAAAAACAGGGGTGAGCATTTTCATTGTGTTAATTGCAATTAATCACTGTGTTAATTGCAATTAATCACACAGCGCGATTATTTTGCCTTTGGCAGCATAAGGATGAGAGCGAGAATATGTTTTATGAATGCGATTTCATGCAATTAATCATGATTAAAATGCCACCACAAAAAATGTATGACTATATATTCAGCGTCTATCAAAAAATCTAGTTTAAAGATAGTGTGACTAAGATTTTTGAAATATAGTGCATATATTTCAAAAATTGTAGTCACTCTAGGCCATCACCTAGACCTAGGCCACCAACAGAGTGGTGTCTGAGAGGTAGAGCATCCGCCCCACAACTGGGAGGTCGGGCTTCCAGTCCTGGCCGGGTCATGCTAAAGACCAGATAAAAATGGAACTTCCTACCATCCAGCTTGGTGCTCAGCAAAAATGGAACAGAGAAGGGAAATGGGGGGTGGCAGTGGCTCAGGAGGTAGAGTGGGTCGTCCAACAACCAGAAGGTTGCCAGTTCGAATCCTGCTCTCCCCAGCCATCCTGCCATTGTGTCTCTGGACAAGACACTTTACCTACCTTGCCTCCAGTGTCCATGACACCGAGTATGAATGTGTATACATAAATGTTCAGTAGTGGTCGAAGAGGCCATTGGCACAGATTGGCAGGCACGTTTCCATCAGTCTCCCCCAGGGCAGCTGTGGTTACAGTAGTAGCTTACCACTATCAAAGTCTGTCTGGAGTGAATGAATAATGGAACCACTGTAAGCACTTTGAGATGTCACTTGACATGTAAAGCACCATATAAATGTAATCCATTATTAGGGCCGAGCCACTGGGCGAGAGCTCTATTATAATTAGGGCCTGAGCCACTGAGAACGTCCGTGGGCGAGAGCCCTATTGTAATTGTTAGAATTTTTTTTTTCTTCTTCTCCATCTATGATCTCATTTTTGGAATAGTGAATGTGCATGAAAACTCACCATTTTTTGCAGAGGCCTCAAGACTGGTCCTTGGTGATCGACCTCGTCCTAGGGTTTTTGTCTGATTGAGCTCATTTGTGGTGACAATCATCTGTACCCATGTGCCATTAAAAGTTATTGAAAACTTTTCAAAAAACCTTGACAGTTTGGCCATAGGGGCATGGCAAAGTTTGATGCCTTGCCATGATCATTCTGTGACCATTCTGACGGCAATAACTCCGGTATGCATTGTCGGATTTCAACCAAATTCAATATTATGGATATTAGTCCAATTCCAAACAGTTCTATAGAACAATATTCATAGAAATCTACAGCACCATCTATAGGAGGCAGAAACGTTTGCATCATGTTTTTTTAATGCCTCGGGAATGGAATGTCGGATTGGCACCAAGATAGGTATGATGTATATGGGTATGCCTCCAAACAATTGAATCGGTGAATTCAAAAAGGGCCCAAGTCCACACTTTTTCCAATGGGGACTTGGGCCCTTTTTGAATTCACCGATTCAATTACAGCTATGAATATTCATGAGTAGCAATAGCGCCCTCTCTTGGAGACATGAAGGTTACACAAAAGGTTTTCTTCAGTATCTCTGAAATAAATAGTCTGTCACCATAAATGGTACCAATCATCTATACCCATGTGCCATCAAAAGTTGTTAAAAACCTTTCCAAATGCCCGACGGTTTGGCGGAAGGGGCATGGCTAAGTTTGCAGTATTGCCATCATCCTTCCAATGGCTTTTACTCTGGCATACATTGACTGATTTCAACCAAATGTGTGGTGAATAGGTAGCCAATACTGATAATTTCTTTAATAAAGAATGACACATAGTGACAGCGCCCCCTACCGCCAATGGACACATGCCATACTCATGCACCGCTTGCCAGAATAACGTGCAATTTTCTGAGGTTTTGACCACCTGGTTGATCATCTCTGCACATCACCTTTAGCATGGCGTCACTGCTGTTACCATGAACATGCCCTCCTCGCCATTCAATCCGTGATCTTGTTGGGATGGTTGGGAACGATCTGGAGTCATGAAATCTGGACTGTAGTCCTATATGGGTGGGCAACACGTTACTGACAGGGAAGTGTTGCCATGGTGACATGGCAAAGGTTGATTCCTCACCATGGAACATTGGAAAGTTGTAACTTGGACAAACTGATTTTCACCAAATTTTCTACGATGGAAATTAGTACCGCCCCACACGCTCCTACATAAAAATGATTGACAAAAGTTATAGAGCCACCTACTGCTCACAGGAAGAACTGCACCAAAAGATTTACTTTTATCATTCACCCAGCGCTTGCCGCGACAACGGGAAATTTTCTGAGCCAGCTAGGTTTGACGGGCGCCGGGGAATAGAGGGTTAGTATTAGTGAAAGCGCTTTGAGTGGTCTTTGTGACTAGAAAAGCGCTATATAAGTGCAGGTTAGTTAGTTAGTTAGTTAGTCTGCGGGGGCGAGGGCCCGCTTACAGCTACTTGCAGCTTTAATTTTTTTTCCTCTCTTCTTCTCCATCTAAGATCTCATTTTTGGGGTAGTCAGCATGCATGAAAACTCACCATTTTTTGCAGAGACCTCAAGACTGGCAAAAAATTTATTTTGGAGGAAATATGAATGACCCCACAAAAATGGCTCTACAGCGCCACCTAACATGTGACGTCAATGGAGAGTGGCGCACGCTTGCTTTCGTGTAGAAAGATGAAAATTGGGTGAGATGTTTATCATGTCAAGACATGCAAAAAACTCCATAGAAGTGATGTTCTACACCCAACAGGAAGTCAGCCATTTTGGCAGGAAGTGGCAGTGACCCGAATTCGACTTCGCGCATTTGATCGAACTCGTCCTAGGGTTTTTGTCTGATTGAGCTCATTTGCCCCCTCATGGATCGTCACCTTATCGTGGTGGTGGTGGTTTGCGTGCCCCAGTGATCCCAGGAGCTATGTTGTCCGGGGCAATTTGCCTCTGATAGGGTCACCCAAGACAAATTGGTCCTGGGTGAAGGGCCAGACTAAGAACGATCCAACAGACTCTCATGATAAATTCTATATCAAGGATTCAGTGTACCCCGCCTGGTATGGGGTTACCGGGGCCCCACCCTGGAGCCAGGCCTGGGGGAGGGGCTCGAAGGCTAGCGTCTGGTGGTCGGGTTTCCACCCATGGGACCCGGCCGGGCTCAGCCCGAAGGAGTTACGTGGGTCCGCCCTCCAGTGGGCTCACCACCTGCAGGAGGGATCATGGGGGTCCGGTGCTGTGTGGATTAGGTGGCGGTCAAAGGCAGAGACCTTGGCGGACTGATCCCAAGCTTTCTAAACTGGCTTTTGGTACGTGGAATGCCACCTCTCTGGTGGGGAAGGAGCCTGAGCTGGTGTACGAGGTTGAGAGATACCGGCTAGATATAGTTGGCCTCACCTCAACACACAGCTCCGGTTCCGGAACCAGTCTCCTGGAGAGGGGCTGGAGCTTGGCCTTTTCTGGAGTTGCCCCGGGTGAGAGGCGACGAGCAGGGGTGGGTATTCTTGTATCGCCCCAACTTGCTGCCTCTATATTGGAGTTTTCCCCGGTGGACGAAAGGGTTGCTTCCCTGTGCCTCCGGGTTGGGAAACGGGTCCTGACCATCATTTGTGCCTATGCACCAAATGATGTTTCAGAGTACCCACCCTTTTTGGAGTCTGTGACTGGGGTGCTGGAGGGTGCTCCGCTTGGAGACTCCATTGTCCTACTGGGGGACTTCAATGCGCACGTGGGCAACGACAGTGAAACCTGGAGGGGGGTGATTGGGAGGAACGGCCTGCCCGATCTGAACCCGAGTGGTGTTCAGTTGTTGGACTTCTGTGCTAACCACAGTTTGTCCATAACGAACACCATGTTCAAGCATAAGGGTGTCCATATGTACACTTGGCACCAGGACACCCTAGGTCGCAGGTCGATGATCGATTTTGTTATCGTGTCATCAGACCTGCGACCGTATGTCTTGGACACCCGGGTAAAGAGAGGTGCAGAGCTGTCAACTGATCACCACCTGGTGGTGAGTTGGATCCGATGGCAGGGGAGGAAGCCATTCAGACCTGGTAGACCCAAACGTATAGTGAGGGTGTGCTGGGAACGTCTGGCTGAGGCCCCTGTCCGGGAGGTCTTCAACTTCCACCTCCGGAAGAACTTCAACCACATTCCGAGGGAGTCTGGAGACATGGAGTCTGAATGGGCCATGTTCTCCACCTCTGTTGTTGAAGCGGCAGCCCAGAGCTGCGGCCGCAAGGTGGTCGGTGCATCTCGTGGTGGCAACCCCCGAACCAAGTGGTGGACACCAGTGGTGAGGGGGGCCATTAAGCTGAAGAAGGAGTCCTATCAAGCTTGGTTGGCTTGTGGGACTCCCAAAGCAGCTGAGGTGTACTGGCAGGCCAAGCGGAGTGCAGCTCGGGTGGTTGCTGAAGCAAAAACCTGGGTATGGGAGGAGTTCGGTGAGGCCATGGAACAAGACTTTCGATCGGCCTCAAAGAGATTCTGGCAAACTGTCCAGCACCTCAGGAGGGGAAAGCAGCTCCCTGTCCACACTGTGTATGGTGCGGATGGGACACTGTTGACTTCGACTGGGGATATCGTCGGGCGGTGGAAGGAATACTTCGAGGATCTCCTCAATCCCACTGATACGCCTTCCACAGAGGAAGCAGGGTTTGGGGACGAGGGGGATGACTCGCCTATCACAGGGGCTGAGGTCGCCAAGGTGGTTAAAAATCTCCTTGGTGGCCGGGCCCCAGGGGTGGACGAGATTCACCCTGAGTACCTCAAGGCCCTGGATGTTGTTGGGCTGTCATGGTTGACACGCCTCTGCAACATTGCGTGGAGGTCGGGGGCAGTGCCTTTGGCATGGCAAAGTGGGGTGGTGGTTCCTCTCTTCCAAAAAAGGGGACCGGAGGGTGTGCTCCAACTTTAGAGGGATCACAGTCCTCAGCCTCCCTGGGAAGGTCTATGCCAAGGTACTGGAGAGGAGAGTCCGGCCGTTGGTCTAACCTCGGATTCAGGAGGAGCAATGTGGTTTTCGTCCTGGCCGTGGTACATCGGACCAGCTCTTTACCCTCTCGAGAATTCTTGAGGGTTCGTGGGAGTTTGCCCAACCAGTTTACATGTGTTTTGTGGACTTGGAGAAGGCATTTGCCCGCGTCCCTTGTGGTTTTTTGTGGGGGGTGCTTCGGGAGTATGGGGTATCGGGCTTGTTGTTACGAGCTATTCGGTCTCTGTACGACCGTTGTGAGAGTTTGGTTCGTATTGCCAACACTCGGTCGGAGTCATTCCCAGTGAGAGTTGGACTCCGCCAGGGCTGCCCTTTGTCACCGATCCTGTTCATAATTTTTATGGACAGGATTTCTAGGCGCAGCCAGGGAACGGAGGGTGTCTTGCTTGGTGACCACAGGATCTCATCTCTGTTGTTTGCAGATGATGTTGTCCTGTTGGCTTCATCCAGCAATGACCTACAGCTCTTGCTGGGACGGTTTGCCGCTGAGTGTGAAGCGGCTGGGATGAGAATCAGCACCTCCAAGTCCGAGTCCATGGTCCTCAGCCGGAAAAAGGTGGATTGTCCTCTCTGGGTTGGGGACAGGCTCCTGCCCCAAGTGGAGGAGTTTAAGTATCTTGGGGTCTTGTTCACGAGTGAGGGGAAAATGGAGCGAGAGATTGACAGACGGATCGGAGCAGCATCTGCAGTGATGCGGACGTTGTACCGATCTGTTGTGGTGAAGAGGGAGCTTAGTTCTAAAGCAAAGCTGTCGATTTACCAGTCAATCTACGTTCCTACTCTCACCTATGGTCACGAGCTTTGGGTAATGACCGAAAGAACAAGATCGCGGATACAAGCGGCTGAAATGAGCTTTCTCCGTAGGATTGCTGGACTCACCCTCAGAGATAGGGTGAGGGGCTCAGTCATCCGGGAGAGGTTCAGAGTAGAACCGCTGCTCCTCCACATTGAAAGGAGGAGTCAGCTGAGGTGGTATGGGCATCTGATTAGGATGCCTCCTGGACGCCTCCCACTTGAGGTGTTTCAGGCACGTCCCACTGGGAGGAGACCCCGGGGCAGACCCAGGACTCGGTGGAGAGACTATGTCTCCCAGCTGGTCTGAGAACGCCTTGGTATCCTCCCTGGAAAGCTTGAGCAGGTGGCTGGGGAGAGGGAAGTCTGGGCTTCTCTGCTTGAACTGCTGCCTCTGCGACCCGGACCTCCGGAAAAGTGGTAGAAGATGGATGGATGGATGGATGAGCTCATTTGTGGTGACAATCATCTATACCCATGTGCCATTAAAAGTTATTGAAAACTTTTCCAGAAGCTCAACGGTTTGGCCGTAGGGGCGTGGCAAAATTTGATGCCTCGCCATGATCATCCTATGACCATTCTGATGGCAATAACTCCGGTATTCATTGTCGGATTTCAACCAAATTCAATATTATGGATATCAGTCCAATTCCAGTTCTGTAGAACAATATTCATAGAAATCTACAGCGCCACCTATAGGAGGCAGAAACTTCTGCATCAGAAAGTTTGTTTTTGTAAGACCTCAGGAATGGAATGTCGGATTGGCACCAATATAGGTATGATGGATATGGGTATGCCTCCGAACAATTACAGCTATGAATATTCACGAGTAGCAATAGTGCCCTCTCTTGGAGACGTGAAGGTTACACCAAAGGTTTTCTTCAATATCTCTGAAATCAACAGTCTGATTGTCACCATAAATGGTACCAATCATCTATACCCATGTGCCATCAAATGTTGTTGAAAACTTTTCCAAATGCCCGACGGTTTGGCAGAAGGGGTGTGGCCAAGTTTGCAATATTGACATCACCCTTCCAATGGCTTTTACTCTGGCATACATTGACTGATTTCAACCAAATGATGTGTGGTGAATAGGTAGCCAGTACTCATAATTTCTATAATAAAGAATGACACATATCGACAGTGCCCCCTACCGCCAATGGACAGGAAGTTGCCATAACTCACATGCCATACTCACTTGCCGCTTGCCAGAATGACGTGCAATTTTCTGAGGTTTATCAGACTAGCTGGTTGATAATAACTGCACATCACCTTTAGCATGGCGTCACTGCTGTTACCATGAACACGCCCTCCTTGCCATTCAATCCGTGATCATGTTGGGATGGTTGGGAACGACCTGGAGTCATGAAATCTGGAACATAGGTTGAGGTGACTGTCATATGTAGTCCTATATGGGTGGGCAACACATAACTGACAGGGAAGTGTTGCCATGGTGACATGGCGAAGGTTGACTCCTCGCCCTGGAACATTGGAAAATTGTAACTTGGACAAACTGTCTGATTTTCACCAAATTTTTTACGATGGATATTAGTCCCGCCCCACATGCTCCTACATAAAATTGATTGACAGAAGTTATAGCTCCATCCACTCACAGGAAGTACTGCGGAAAATGGTTTACTTCATTATTCACGCAGTGCATCCTTTGATATTTTAGCAACATTAAAAGTACAAAACACAGATATAATATATACTGCAGAATGACCTGTTTGGCTCCAACTATTGCATCAGTTGCCCATTTCAGTAAATAAAAAAATTATTTCGTTATTTGGGCATTTTTGTGTCTTGTATGGTCACAATCGTCATTTAGTCAAAGCGTGCATACATGTCAGCATATGATATACAATTGATCTGGCCATTCCTCTCCACATCCATGGTGGTATTATTATTATTAACTTAATTTTTAGATAGCCATGCGAGCACACCAGCACCGGGATAAGTGCCATCAGGAACCTGCGGTCCTGTAAAGGACAGCGGTGGCACACAGCTGAAGCAGCAGCCGGGACTCCTGTTAATAGACTGATAGATGTATTGATCCCAAACTGGGAAATTACAGTGTAACAGCAGCATGACAGTCGATGACCAAAATGACAGAAACACACAGCACAGTAGACAAAGGGATCACCCATGAAAAGTAAAACTGCTAAATAACATACCGGGTTAACCGGGCAGGCTGGGCTCGGCTCTCTGCGAACCGCCAGTTTGGCTGCTGCTTCTCCAACACTAGTGTTCCCTGCCAGACCCCCATGCACCCGTGCACCTCATGTTCTCCACATACGCCAAATTATCCTTTAGAACTATGCAATCACAGCAACATTATAGTGTAATTTTTTAAGCATTGAATCTTCGGTATCATCTTTTTCTGGTCAGATTTGTTTCTTTTCACTTCCTTGTTTTGTTTACGGAGTGCTGTGGTGACTGGTCGTGATGCCATGTATCATTATGCCTCAGTGAACGGAAGCATACAGTAATCACTCATTACGTCGTCAGAATTTCCAGATAAGGCTTTATTTTCAAAATAAACACTGGAGAAAGGAATAGGCGAGGCAACGAGCTGAATGACAAGGCTTTATTCTTTCTCCAACAACATAAACAGCGCTCAGCACCCAGATCTCTGTGCATTCCCCTTTTTATATCTTTATTCCCATGCATGGAGACCAGGAGCTTCCGACCATCATACATAGTTGTTTAACAAAGAATTGTGTGGCACATTAACATAACGCCGGCGCCGCTTTCACACCTTTTCTTTGAGTGGCCACAGCGGCTCTTACTCTCCCTGGGGGGCGCATAGTCCTTACTGTCCCGTCTGAACCCCCCAGTGACACTCTTTTGGGCCATTGTTCCCTGGGTGGAGAATTCCAACACCGTGCCCCCACAAAGCCCCCCCACCCCCGAACACACAGAATGGGCCTCAACCCCCCCGTCCTTTGGGCTTGAGCTGGCGCCCATAGCGACTAAAGCAGGGGGTCACCGATCCAGTTGAACTGCCCTGCTGGCGGGGTGTACCGGAGGGCACGTCAGTCTGTGGAGGGAAAGGGGGAGGGGGGGAGCACATCAGCTCCGTGAGCCAGGTCCCTGCTGAGGGATTGCCAACTTGCGGAGCCACTAACGGTGGGCGTCCACTCCGGGGTCCGGTGCGCATCATGCCTGCCGAAAACAAAACCGGCCTTCTGCAAGCTTCTTGGGACGAATGTGTGGGGAAAACAATGGTGGACCGGGCTAGGTCACTCCCAGCCTCCGTCTGTGTAAAAATTGCGCGGGCGGATCAGCCTCGGCGCAGGGTTTTCCGGAAAAAACTCTCCAGGGATCAGCAACGGCTAAGAAAAAATGAGTCCTGCTGGGGGGGGCTGCCAAATCCTCCTTAGGTGTGGCGCGCAGCCCTAAACGAACCCAGGGCCGGCGGCTCCTGGAACAGGCTTGTCGATTGTTGCGTGGCACACCCGTCCGGCGCCACAACCACGTAGCAGCATTTTGTGTCATCCATAGTTATCCCGCGGAGTGTGAACTGGGCTTCTCTGTGGGAAACCCACACTGTCAGGTAGTGAAGTCAGAAGTCCAGGAGCTTGACTGAACCAACGCATGTGGCGCTAGTGCTCTCCCTCCGGGTAGTCTCCGGGGCGGTGCTCGGCTCACTCTCCATGGCACGTCAGGGTCACCCATGTGGAAAAAGGAATAGGCGAGGCAACGAGCTGAACGATACTAGGCTTTATACTTTCCAACAACAGAACAGCAAACGGTGCTGCAGCACAACAGCACTACAGTGCAACAGCGCTCCAGATCATGTTGGGGTCACCAGTGTGGAGAAAGGAATAGGCGAGGTAACGAGCTGAGCGACACACAGCTTTATTCTTTATCCAACAACATAATAGTAAACAGCACTCAGCACCCAGATCTCTGTGCATTCCCCTTTTTATATCTTTATTCTCATGCATGGAGACCAGGAGCTTCCGACCATCATACATTGTTTAACAAAGGATTGTGTGGCACATTAACATACCGTAACATAATGTCGGCGCAGCTTTCACACCTTTTCTTCTTTGAGCGCCCACAGTGGTTCTTACTCTCCCTGGGGGGCGCATAGTCCTTACTGTCCCATCTGAACCCCGCGGTGACACCTCTTTTGGTCCATTGTTCCTTGGATGGAGAAGTCCAACACCGTTCCCCCTCAACACAAATTTAACTCCCCGTTACCGTCAATGGAGCTGGGAAAAAAGTTATTGTAATAACTATGCCGGGCCACTAGAGGTGGCAGTGTGACTTTTTTACAGCACACTGATGACTTCCTGTCACAGTCTTAGAGCTGGGCAATATACTGAATATATTCGTTGTATCGGTACATTTGGCCGCCCGCGATACATAAAGCATTATCTCGCGAATACACAAATATTTACCATGTTAAAATGAGCTGCTGCAAGTTTGTCTGCAGCTTGGCTGCTGATGTCTGAAAGCGAAGCTCTCTAGCTCACCGCGGCTGCCCCACCCCCCTGCATGCTCACAGAGAAATCTAAACTGCAGCGAGCCAGCAGAGATGAAAAAGATGATAACAGAATAAACGTAGGCTCACCTTAAGCACAGGAAAGGGGAAGGGGGAATAAACATTTCCAGTCTCTGTTCACTAAGTGAACAAACTTGGCAAACAAACTTTCAAAATAAGAGCTCCTATCTGGTCTTGCAACCCTTCAAAAATAAGAGTGAGTGGCTCGTCAAATAAACAGCTGATGGAATGTAGACACAAAGAAAGTGATAAATTGTACTTCTGTCACAGACCGCCAAATATTAACTATGTGTGGTAAACTGAAACATTTCTGCCCATGTGGATACACTTGATTACTTGATGACGCGAGTTCTGTTAAGCAAAGGAAAAAAAGACACTTTGCTCAGTTATTGTGACGTTTCAAGGGTTCACACAAATAATGAGAGGATTGTGATGCAACAGGCATTTATTTCTCACTGACTCATTGCACAGAATGGAGGGGAGGTCATTCACTCTAACGCTCCTCTCACTCATGGTGACACAATCTATCACATACAGGGAAAAAAACACTATCACAACAGGTCATAACAGTTATAGTGGCACAGCAGTAATACTTAGAACACACTGAGAATAACAGTCTTTGAATCCTCTGCTGCACAAAGTATGTCGGGAGAATCCTCACCCCTTCCTCACAGCCTCAACATTACACTGCCCCCCCCCCCACGACTGGTTTCTGTCCCCAGAATATTAAGTCCAACTCAAAGTCCAATACGAATCCAACCAGACGTCGGGGCGACTGCCGTTGTCGGCGACCAGCACCCATGGTCCTGACCAATGCCTCGCCAGCTTTGGTGGCAGTCCCTCTTTTCACTCCAGGCAGAAAAA
Source organism: Pholidichthys leucotaenia (assembly GCA_020510985.1). Taxonomy (NCBI): domain Eukaryota; kingdom Metazoa; phylum Chordata; class Actinopteri; order Cichliformes; family Pholidichthyidae; genus Pholidichthys; species Pholidichthys leucotaenia. The sequence goes on along the minus strand of CM035842.1, from coordinate 142,868,917 downwards.
GTCCAGCAAAGTCCCTCCCCTGGCAGCAGGAGTGGTACGCTTGCTTCTGTCGACACCCCGCCGCTACCAGGGTCTCCCGAGCCAGTTCGTGTACCGTGTGCAGACATCCTCAAGCTGAACAAATAATCCAACCCCAGTTTGCCGTCCATCTCATACTGCTGCAAGGGGGCATTGGATTGCTGAGTCGGTCCTTTCTGAGCCATGCAGGTGTCACAGCAATGGACACGGAGCTTCACGTCCTGGCGATACCCCGGCCAGTAGAACCAGGCCCGAAGACACTGCAGAGTCTTCTTCACCCCGGGGTGGCCCACCCCCACCGACCCGTGGACCAATTGGAGCACCTAGGGCAGAGCCGTCAGGGGACCAGCAGCTGCCAGACGTGACACTGCCCAGCTGGAGACTGGCACCGCCGATAGACAACACCCTCACAACAGCAGAGGTTCGACCACTGGGAATGCAGGGCCTTGGACTCTGGGTCCAGTGTAGACACAACCTTCCGGGCGAGCCACTGGTCCGTGTCCAGCCACTGCTGAACTCGGGAGATGATAGGATCTCCCTCCTCCTCACTCTGAAGCTGCTGCGTGCCGAGGGCCTCTGTGACGTCGTCACTGGGGAGAGCTGTCCGATACTCTGAAGAGCTGTGAACCGCTGTGCTATCCCGAGCCGTAGTGGTCTGGAGAGCCCGTGAGACTTCTGGGTCATGACCCTCGGCCTGTGCTGGCAGCACCGGTCCTCCGATCGCGCGGGCCCCCTGCTTTCTCGTCTGGCTCTTGCCACAGAGCGTGATGGTCTGCGCCGCCCGCAGGAGAGAAGAGCTGGCGGTGTTGATTTTCACATCCCATGCTGTGAGCAGATCTAGTGTAATGATGCACGGGTCCTGAATGTCAGCCGGCCAGAATGGGTGGTTTGTGTTCTGACCGGCCACTCCCACCACCACGACTCATGGCCTCCCCAGTCCGGCACAATCACCAGTGGCTGGGGTGATGCAGCGCCTGGTGGATTTCCACCCCTTGCAGTCCGAGTCCATCTATATGGGGCAGTGCCCCAGATTGGACCAGGGAGAGGGTGGAACCAGTGTCGATCAGGGCCCGGATTGGTGTGTTGTCCAGGCTACACTGCAGGTACAGCTCTGGTGATTGTCCAAGTCTGCCCAGCCCTGCATCAGGGAAAAGGTCTGTGGGAGGTGGCAGGTCCCCGTCTGTGCCACCTCATTCTAGGATTAAAGCTGGTGAGGAGGCTGGTTGTTGCGGGGTGGGGGGCAGGGCAGTAGCGTGCAATGTGTCCTGGTTCCCCGCAGCGGAAGCATCCCTCCTTATCCTGCCATCGTTGTACTCTCGCTGACCACGCAACTGTGGTCCAGTGTAATTCAAATTCCTCCTTGTCCTCACTCTCAGCTGTGGCCTGGAAAGCTCTCTGCCTCGGTGATGTCACGTCAGCTCTATAATCCATCATCAGTCCCACCCGCGCCGCTTCTGCCATGGCTGTATCCCAACTGCCCGCGGCGTGAATCCAGATGTGTTCCTGGAGCCGGGCTGGCCAGAGTCCTCGGATGAAGTTCTGTAGAGCAAGCTTCTCCACCGCCTCTGGCTCAAAATCCTGGTAGCCATGCTGTGTCAGCAGCCGTACGTCCCGCCGGTGGCGGGCCAGCTGTTCCCGGGCATGATTGGCATGGGTCACTCTCCCTAACCGCCTTCACAGTGCTCTTTGTAGAGCTGCCCAGCTGTGACGTTTTTCAGGCCGGAGATCAGACAGCGTGCAGAGAGCTCCGCCCTCCACAGTCAGTGCGACCTGCACAGCTGTTCCTTCAGGTGTCCAGCCACTCAGTGCAGCAGCCATTTCAACCTGGACCTGATAATCGTCCAGCAGGGTTTCACCACCAATGTGGGGAAGTTTGGCCGGTTGGCGAGACGGTCACCTCCCTGTCGAATTGCTGCCCTCAGTCGCAGAGGAATCGCCGGCTTGTAGTTCCCCCATTGGCACTCCCTGCCCTGCCTTGAAAAAGTCAGAAAACGGGGCATGCTTGCTCTAATTCACTCTGCCTTGAAAAAAGCAGAAAGCGGGGTACGGATTCTCCTTCTGGTCCACTTCCCCATTCGTCGCAGCGAGCATCTCTGGGGGCTGGCGTGTCTGCTCCGCTGTTCATCTCCGTCTATCTGGGTGATGAGCTGCTCGAGCTGCCGAATCTCTCTGCCTTGATCCTTGCTTACATCTCTTAATAATCCCACTCCTGACACCAGTGTGACGTTTCAAGGGTTCACACAAATAATGAGAGAGGATTGTGACGCAATAGGCATTTATTTCTCACTGACTCATTACACAGAACAGAGGGGAGATCATTCACACACACTCCTCTCACTGGTGACACAGACAATCACATACAGCGAAAACAACACTATCGCAACTGGTCTTACAACAGAGTTATAATGGCACAGCAGTAACAATTAGAACACATGGATAATAACAGTCTTTGAATCCTCCATGGCGCAAAGCATGCCGAGAGAATCCCTGCCCCTTCCTCACAGCCCCGATGTTACAATATTGTTGTAAAGAATTTTCTCTGACATAAGTTTTCATTTTATTATTCAGCTTTTTCATAAGTGAAATGAATATATACATAAATTTGACCCAGCTGGTCGAGGCGGCTGGCTGTCCTCTATGAGCTATGGTTCCGCCCAAGGTTTCTGCCCGTTAAAGGGAAGTTTTTCCTCGCCTGTGTCGCCGCAGTGCTTGCTGTTAGGGGTCTCTGCAGAGTTCTATAAATTTGAGAGCATGGCCTAAACCCACTCTTTTCTGTAAAGTGCCTTGAAATAACCTGTATTGTGATATGGTGCTATATAAATAAAAGTGAATTAAATTTCTTGATAATGTGAGTTCTGTTAAGCAAAGGAAAAAAAGACTTTGCTCAGTTACATATTGTAACGTCGGGGCTGTGAGGAAGGGGCAGGGATTCTCCCGGCATGCTTTGCACCACGGAGGATTCAAAGACTGTTATTACCTGTGTGTTTTAAGTATTACTGCTGTGCCACTATAACTGTGTTATAAGACCAGTTGTGATTGTGTTGTTTTCCTTGTATGTGATAGATCATGTGTCTGTGTCACCATGAGTGAGGATCGTCTGTGTGAATGACCTTCCCGCCATTCTGTGTAATGAGTCAGTGAGAAATAAATGCCTGTTGCGTCACAAATCCTCTCATTATTTGTGTGAACCCTTGAGACGTCACAATATTGTTGTGAAGAATTTTCCCTGATATGTTTTCATTTTATTATTCAGCTTTTTCATAAGTGCAATGAATGAATTTCTAATAAAAATGTAAGTAGAACAAAATTTTAAAGGACATTCAGTACACAAAATACATATCGTGATATGTATCGTGTATCCCACTAGAAGTGGCAGTGTGGCTATTTTACAGCCCCCCATACTACTATGTCACAAGCACTGAGGCATTAGCACCTTGGTGCTTTCAATCAGTACTAGTGCATTGCCCTTAGAACGCAAGTATTCCTGTCTGAAACATGTATCCCAGTCAGGCTTTACAGGCCCAAATGCAGGCTGTGTTTGAAAGTGGAATACAAAGAGGTGTAGCCTCTATGTAGGCAATCACATGTTGGACTTTGACAAATATAAAAGGGAGTAAATGGCACTAAGATTTATTTGATTGTGTGAATATTAATTACAGAATTCCTAAATATTGAAAATGAATGGGACATCCACTGTTAGTGACTGTTTCAGATCCCTTGTTTATTTGTTTGTCAGATCACGTATTTGTGTGGTCTTTTATCACTTATATTCATAATAGTGTATCTTTCACTTTGGGGAATGGGAGTTGTTCAGTCAATTATTTTGGTTTATATCACTGTTCAGTAATGGAGTTCAGTGTAATATTGAATGCCTTCTGTGTATCGTCAATAAACTCATGCAGTACTATAACAGAACGCGTTTACAAATATTTGAGACCTACTGTAGTGCATCATTTTATATTTTAGCAATATTTTGTTCTTACAAGGTTTTTTTTTTTTTTTTTTAAAAACTTTAATGTTAAGATTGAGGCGGTCCTTATATCGTCGCACTGGGGCAATACTGAGGCCAAATAATGATCTGAACCTTGAGGGCATGACTGACAAAGGCTAACAATGTGAGCGCTGTGGCTCTATTGTAAGCGTTTGTTTCTTATTGTTGCGAGAAGATTTTTTTATTATTATTATGCCTAAACAGTCGCATTTTTGACCCTCCAAATGTTCAAAACGCAATTCCCCCCCCCACACACACACCTCAGACCCGGCGAAAAATTTTATAAACTGGAATAAATATGTGCCCCATGCTGAAAGTTTTCTGACGTATTCAGTGTATGGTTGATATGTCCCACATTCGTGGAGCAAAGGTTGTAGGGTCTGCCTCTCGTGATTTTTTTTTTTAACCTTTGCAGTCTGTGCCATCAGCTGTCCTGTGCTGTTCTAATATATCTCCCAAACTGTCAGAACACCGAAGGAAGTGGATCCAATCAGCTGATTGCTCGAACCACAGAGCTCAGCCGTTTTCCATCATAAATCACCCTCAGGCCAAAAGCACATTCCATGTGTTATCTTTTTTTTTTCCACTTTATTGAAAATAGCTTTTTAAATTTGCCATCAGTTTGCCTTTGAGCCAGGTCGTGTCTGGCCACTGCTTATCCCAGTATGTCAGACCCGGTCCCTGCTGACGCTCCACCCAGTCTGCTCACGCACCTCATGTTCTCCACATATGCTGAATTATCCTTTAGACCAGTGATTTTCAACCTATGTGCCGCAGCACACTAGTGTGCCGTGAGAGATCGTTAGGTGTGCCGTGGGAAATTATCCAATTTAACTTAATTACTCGACTGAGTGGCTATGTTTACATGGACAGAAGTAACCGGATTAAAAGCCTGATCGGAATAAAAATGCTTCATGTAAACATGCCAATCTGAATATTCTAACCCAATCACGCTCATTCGGATAAAAATTTCATTCCGATTGAGAGGGGTGGGTTATGCCAATTGTTAATCCGAATGGTGCGCATGAAAACACTTATTCCGAACACAGGGCAGAAAATATGTTTACTGCGCATGTCTGTACACCAGCCGCACGTCGACGTGACGTATTTCCGCCTTAGCAGCAGCTAGTGGAAAACATAGCGGGAGTAAAACAAAACTGGTCTGTATCGTCCTGCTGTCTCCCTCTTTTCGTCATATGCAGAAGTATGTACTTGTAGCTTCATTACGGAGACTAGCAGAAGCAAAAGTACAGTCTGAATAACACGATACAGGTCAATTTCGACACGAAGCGGGGCCCGCTAACACCGGAAGTTGCTTCTTCTTCTACTACTTTTTGAATGTCGACCTGTGCATGTCAAAATGATTTATTCCGTTCAAACCTGTGACACATGAAAACGCACGTCCTAATCAGATCAGCTTTTTCAGGATCCATGTAAACAGTAAAATTCTGATCTGAATTGTAATCAGATTGAAGAAATTTTGCCCATGTAACTGTGGCCAGTGTCAGAGTAATACTCTTATGTCACTGGATGGCAGCAGACGGCTAATTGCCTGTAAAAAGACAATAGAATTAGAGCTGCACGTGACAGGTCACAGTGACAGTGATGGAGAAGTTTTTGACAAGGGGAAAGGCTAAGTGAATGAATTTAAAGGTGCAGCTCTGGCAACAACATGTGCAGCGTGGCAACCTTGAGATGTTCCCACTCACCGAGAAATGGAATGATGTTAACACTGTTGCACTGTGCCAGGTGATTGGCACACATTTGAAAAAACCTCTTGGAGAAGTTATTTTATTTCTCTTCAGACTTCACACAACGCCTTGACTGGGTTAGGAACCCATACAGCTCAGCATCAGTTGTTGGAAACGACATGACTTTACAGGAGCAAGAGGAACTCATTGAACTGAAACAAGATCATGGTTTAAAGTTAAACTTTGCTGATCTTCCTTTGGACAGTTTTTGGTTGACTGCTGCCAAGGAGTTCCCCATTCTGGCCAACAAAGCTATTTCAACATTGCTCCCATTTTCCACGACATATCTGTGTGAGCTGAGCTTTTCAAATTTGACTGTGATAAAAACTAAAAACAGAGAAAGACAGAGCTGTTGAGGAAGAGCTCCGTGTGTGTCTTTCTTCCATTCCTGCCAGGATATCAGCTTTGTGTTCATCTAAACAGGCCCAGGGTTCACACTGAGTGAGTATAAATACATTTAGAAACTGTATTGCTAACTATATTTTATTATTTTTACTGTGTTAGGCTATAGAGTGTCATTTTGGTTGGTGGTGTGCCCCAGGATTTTGTCAATGTAAAAAATGTGCCGTGGCTTAAAAAAGGTTGAAAAACACTGCTTTAGACCAATGCAATCGCGGCAACTTTTTTTTTTAAGCATTAAATCTTCAATATTCTTTTTCTAGTCACATTTGTCGTTTTTCACTTCCTTGTTTTGTCCAGGGAACACTGTGGTGACTGACAGGTCGTGATGCTTCATATTATCCAATCAGCATGGCTGTGGTGCCGTGTATTATCCAGTCAGCATGGCTGTGATGCTGCGTATTATTCAATCAGCACGGAGTCAATCCAAAACCCCGCCCACACTTCTCGAAGCCAGGGCATGAAGGGACACAGAGCGATGACTAAACTTTTATTGATAAAAATTACATATTTTGACTGAGCGACTCCATACTCGGGGATGCACACCCTCATAACCTTAGCAAAACATGTATAAAACCTTAGGTCAGTCTGATGAATGGTTCAAGAGATATGCCTGTAACAGACACACAAACACACACATACTGTATGTTGTATTTATAGATAGGTAGAGTCAATCCGAAACCCCACCCACACTTCTAGAAGCCTTGGCATGAGGAGACAGAGTGGTGGCTAAACTTTTGATAAAAATGGTATATTTTGACTGAGCAACTCCATACACAGGGATGCACTTATAAAATCTGAGGCCAGTCTGAGTAACTGTTTAGTGATATGTGAGGAACACAGACACAGAGGTTCCTTGCATTTATAGATAGGTGGATCTCTGGAAAAATACAATGAGCATTTTTAATGAGGTGGTTCAGAAAAAAAAAAATGAAGTTGGAACCTTAATTTTTATGTTTCTTGGCTAAAAGAAAGATTGAGATCCATTAATTGTCATTTTTATGAGCAGGTGTCGTGTGGTTCTTATTCTTTCCTGTGTCATCCCCTCCTCTGCAGGACTACACGGTCTACCTGTCTGACGGGCTGCATCTGTCAGTGCAGGGAAACCAATTTGTGGCAAAGCACCTGTGGGAGTTGCTGGAGAGCCGCCTGGCCGACCTGCCCTTCATTCTGCCCTACTGGGGTGATGTGGACCCCAAGAGCCCAGAGAGCAGCCTCCTCTGTGATTAGTGAAGAAAAAGAACATGCACTGATGCACAATAAAATTTTTTTATTCACAAATGTGTGTTTCAATATTTCAAGCAAACAACTTATAAACTAGAAAAGCACTCAGAGCGCATACTTCCAGCAAGGCTCCTTCCAGCCCTCATGGATCACCTCCAAGATGTAAGCAAGTAAAGTTTATTTATAAAGCGCATTTCACAGACATAGTCAAAAAGTGCTGTACAATAAAATAGAATACAAAAACAACTTGATAGAGACACCGTTGAAAAAGAAAAAAAAAGAACAAATTAAAACAAGATCAAAAGATTTTAAAAAATATCATACATACCATTAAAAAGCAGCTTAATTGAAATTCAACAGAAAGCCTTGTTAAAAGTTTTCAGCTGCTTTTTATGCGTTCAGTCAGCTAAACATAGCTGGAGTACCTCTAAACAAGCGCTGCTTGTACCTCTGATCCTCTGACTTAGTGCCTGAAGCCAGGCGCTGTCAGACACTGCTAGACGCTGTCAAACAATTGGAATTTTTTTTTTCTTTTTTGTTGTGCAGTCCTGAAGTCAGGCGCTGTCAAACAATTGGAATTACTGCATCATCGTTCTCGATGATTTTTACCCAGTTATAATTTTACTGGGCCAAGGATTCTTGCCACTTGATCTTTCTTGGTCAACAAACCAGGCTAGGCTAACCTGTTTGTTTTGGCTAGCCACCCCTGGCCTGGAAAGCCATGGCTCCCTCTCCAACCTGTGACAGCTGTGTTTCCCTCTCTAAGAAGGTTTCTGAGTTGGAACTGAGACTCTAACCTCTATAAGATTCGGGAGGCTGAAAATCATCTGGACACAAATCATTTTTGGTCAAACGTCGGCATCAGCCTCGCAGCTAGCAGAGACAGCTACCTACCTGGGTGAAATTAACATATCGCCATCCACCTCCACCCCTACTCTGGTCACCTCAGCTGTCCAGGACTGCAGCACTAAACACTGGCTTCAGCTTGGAGCCAAACCTAAAGCCCCTGGTGGTTCTTCTCAGCCCTGGACTATGGTCGGGTCCAACAGCAAACGTCGAGGATCGGCAAGGTATGGCCGCGTCTCCTCCCTTCCCCTCTCATTGGGAAACAGATTCGACATCTTTTCCTTGGAAGATTTCCCCCACCTGGTGTAATGTTCTCCTGGAACATGTAATGACGAGGCGCGCACACACACCGGGTGTCAGTTAGGACTTTTTACTTGTCACTTCAACTGCAACCAACAACTAACCACAGTGGCTCATGTACAACTCCTTTTATACTCAGGTCATGGCCAGGGTCATACTGCCCTCTTGTGGTGACTCTATATGAACTTCACATATCAATACATCTCCCTTTTTTTTCAAGTAAAGGTCATGTCCACTATAAACTTTTTCTCAAATTTCAATAAACAAAATAAACTCCATATCTGTTTACATCTTTGTCAACCTTGTACACTGAATCACAACTTTAACATTTCTCTGTTTACAACTCAACATCAACACATTTTTTTTTTTTTCATTCATCTCAGTACTCCTTACATTTCCTCAATCAATCTTTTCGGTTTCACAATTTGCCTTTGTGAGCATCTCTTTTGTGTCACCTCAGTCTGTTCGTTAGTGTCTGTCTCTATGTTCTGGTTCTCAGCCATTTCTGGTTGTTCGGTTTGGCTGGGAATTGGCATGTCGCTTGTTTCACTGTCTGTGACTCTCATTTTTGTCTGAGGCACTTTCAGTAAGTGACGTCGGTTTCGCCTCATTGTTTTCCCATGCTCTGTGATGACTTCATATGATCTGGGAGTTGTTTCTTTGACCACTTTTGCCAGCGGTCCCCATTCTCCATCACATCTCACTCGCACAATGTCCTCATGTGCAAGTGGTCTCAGAGGTCGTGCTGTTCTGTTGTACAGTTCAGTTTGCCTCTCATCACACCTCACATCTCTCTTTTCCATCACCTGAGATGCTGATGGAAGTCGCGTTCTGAGTTTTCTGTTCATGAGCATTTCTGCTGGGGAAAGTCCATTCTCCAGTGGTGATGCTCGGTAATTCAGGATCGCCAGATGTGGGTCTTCTGCATTGTCTGCAGCCTTTTTCAGTATGCGCTTCACTATTTGCACCCCTTTCTCTGCTAACCCATTCGACTGTGGGTACAGAGGGCTTGAGGTCACGTGCTTGAACCCATATGTGTCTGCAAAGTCTTTGAAGCACTGACTCGTGAATTGTGGTCCGTTATCGCTTACAACAGTCATTGGAATTCCATGGCGTGCGAACATTGTCTTTGTATGTGCAATCACCTTTTCTGCTGTTGTGTCACTCAACCCTGCAAACTCTGGGTAGGTGGAATGATAGTCCATGACTAACAGATAGTCCTTGCCCTTAAGCTGAAATAGATCCATGCCCACTTTTCTCCATGGCCCTTGAGGCTTCTCATGGGGCCTCATAGGCTCCTTTGGCTGTTGATACCTGTGGCGCTGGCAAGTCTCACAGCGCTGCACATATGCCTCAATGTCCTTGTGCATGTTGGGCCAATACAAAACATCACGTGCACGTCTTTTGCACTTTTCAATACCCAAATGCCCCTCATGCACTAATTTAACCATTTCTGATCTCATGGAGGTAGGTATGACTATCTTTGTACCCTTTAACAGAACCCCATCTAACACAGACAGTTCACCTTTAAAGTGTTGGTAAGGCTTGTCAATCATAACCTGTCCTGGTTGATGTATCTGTTCCATTACTCTTTTTAGTTTCTCATCCTTTTGTGTTTCTTTCACCATCTTCGTCCATTTTGCATCTGACACTGGCATGTGTGCCTTAATAGAGTCTATATGTATTTGCACAGCTTCCTCTGTTGTGCTGCTGGTGTTGCTCAAGCTAGCCCTACTCAGCGCATCGGCTACAATTAGTTGCTTACCTGGTGTAAACTCAAATTTCAAGTCATATTTCTGTAATCTTAACATTAGACGCTGGATGCGCGGTGGTGCGTCACCCAGTGGCTTCTGTGAGATCGCAATCAGTGGTTTGTGGTCTGTTTCTAGTATTACTGACCGTCCATACACATATTCATGAAACTTCTCACATCCAAACACTGCACCTAGAGTCTCTTTCTCTATTTGCGCGTAATTTCTTTCTGCGCTTGTCATGGTGCGCGATGCGTATGCGACTGGATACCACTCTGTGTCATGTTTTTGCAATAGCACAGCTCCTAGGCCGGCTTTGGACGCATCTGTGGACACTTTTAGCAGTTTGTCCTGATCATAGAATTTTAACACTGGCTCCTGTATTAGACTGCTTTTGAGCCACTCCCATTCTCTGGCATGCTCTGCCATCCACTGCCACATTGTATTGGTCTCTAACAAGCTTCTAAGAGCTATTGTGTTAGCTGATAAATTTGGGATAAATTTCCCCATATAATTGACTAGCCCTAAGGCTCTTTGCAAGTCAGTTTTGTCCTGCGGTACTGGCAGCTCTGCTATGGCCCGCACTTTTTCCGGATCTGGTTGCACGCCTGCCCCAGATAACTTCTCTCCCAGGTATGTAATCTCCTGTACCCCAAATTGGCACTTACTCTTATTCAGTTTCATACCTGACTTTTGCGCCTGTGTGAGAACTCTAGCCAACCTTTCGTCGTGCTCCTCTTTTGTTTTTCCCCAGACTACCACGTCATCAAGAAAAACTCCCACCCCTTCTATTCCATCAAACAATTGCTGCACAGTTCTATGGAAAATCTCAGGGGCTGAGCTAATCCCGAACGGCATTCGTAGAAAGCAATGCCTTCCGAATGGCGTATTAAATGTGCACAATTTAGCGCTTTCCTCATCGAGCACTATTTGGTAAAACCCAGATTTGGCATCTAATTTTGGGAAGTAGCTTGCTCCACTCATTGTGCTGGTTATGTCAGATTTTGTTGGTAGCCTGTAATGCTCCCGCTGTATTACTTTATTTAGATCTTTCGGATCTATGCACAATCTCAAATCTCCATTTGGCTTCTCCACTATAACTAGGGAGTTAACCCATTCAGTTGGTTCTTCTATTTTTCTGACCACTCCGTCTGCTATCAATGAGTCTAGTGTTTCTCTCAGCCTCTTTTTAAGAGCTATTGGCACTTTTCTTGCTGGATGTATGACTGGCTCTGCATTCTCTTTCAGCCTAATTTTTTGTTTGCCTGGTAGGCGGCCTATTCCTTTGAACACCTCTTTGTATTCTTTCACCCAGTCAGTGTGTTTGTGCCTACTTGTTGTAGCCTCTGTATTTTCTCGTGCTGTCACCTTGTCTGTATCAATGACATTCACCCTCTTGATCAGACCTAGCTGATCGCATGTTTTTAAACCCAAAATTGCTTGTCTATTTCCATCAACAAGTACAAACAATGCATTCACTGTCTTATCTTTGTTTGACAGTGTAACCTTGCACATTCCCTTAGTGGGTATTGGCTTATCGTCATATGTTCTCAGATTAATCTTTTTATCTCTTATTTTCGGTTTGTTTTTCAGTCTTTTAAAATCTTTCATTGGCAGGATGTTTACCTGCGCACCTGTGTCGAGCTTCAGTGACATGTCCGTGCCATTCATCTCCAAGCACACTATCCATTCGTCAGCGCTCGTCTCTCCCTCGATGGCGTCCACGTAAAACTGATCCTCTTCGCTGTCGCTCTTTTTCTCCACGAGTTGCACCCTCTTCTTCGAGAAGCAGGTCTTTGCGAAGTGATTCTTTCCGCCACACTTGCGACATTCCTTCCCGAATGCTGGACACTGCTTCGGCGCATGTTGCATTCCACACCGCTCACAGTTCCCGCGCGCGCGCTTTGCATCTCTTTTCCTTGCATACAACGTTCCTTTCGGCTTCGCACGCTGCACTGCATCGACTTCAGCAGTCTCTCTTTCCTTGCTGCTAAAAGTCTTTAATTGTGCCTTTGTACTCTCAGACGCTTGGCAAATCTGTATCGCTTTCTCCAGCGTTAAGTTAGTCTCTTTAAGTAATTGCATCCGCAATTTGTTGTCTTGGACCCCAATTACAATTTGGTCCCGTATCATTGACTCACTCAATGTTCCAAAGTTGCATGACTGACATTTCAACCGTAGGTCTGTGACATACAGCTCGATGGACTCTGACTCTTTCTGAAGTCTTTTTCTGAACACATACCTCTCGTACGTTTCATTCTTTCTCGGTGTGCAATAATCGTCGAACTTCTTCATTACGACGTCGAATTTGCCTTTTTCTTCTTCCGTGAAGACGAATGTGTTGAACACATCTAGCGCCGCTCGCCCTGCTACTTTTAGCAGTAATGCTATCTTCCTCTCCTCGTCACGGAGACCGATAGCTAGCGAATAAAGTTCAAAACTTTGTTTGAATGCTTTCCAGTTCTCGTTGACGTTACCGGTCAACTTTAACTCGTCCAGCTGTCGAAGAGCGTTCATCTTCGCCGTCGGTTCGTATCTTTTATCCTGGTACCATGTAATGACGAGGCGCACACACACACCGGGTGTCAGTTAGGACTTTTTACTTGTCACTTCAACTGCAACCAACAACTAACCACAGTGGCTCATGTACAACTCCTTTTATACTCAGGTCATGGCCAGGGTCATACTGCCCTCTTGTGGTGACTCTATATGAACTTCACATATCAATACACCTGGATGCTGATCTTCCCTCCATGGCCGCCCCTTCAACTTCAGCAGTGGCCCAAACCCGCAAGCCCCGGGTTAAAACTACCCTAGGTGTGCCGAACTTTACACCAGCTCCAAAAAGAAGAGAGCGCAACCCCCCGTGTCACCCCCACACCGGCATCCCGCCGCCTCAGCAGCAACAACAACGACAACACTATTTACCACCACAGAAACCACCGACAAAGTCCCCCCAGACGACGCTGGTAATTGGTGATTCCATCATGAGGAACGTCAGAAGCAGTTACTGTTTTACAAAATTTTTTTCCTGGGGTTAAAGTGTCAGGCATTGAGGCTCTTACGAGCCCTGACCTATTAAATGAATACCCCCACGCTAAAACTGTTATTGTGCATGTCGGATGCAACAACATTCCAGATGAAGCGTCTTGAGATCTTAAAGAGAGACTTCAGGAGCCTTCTGTCCACTCTTAAGAACTGTGGCAGACGTGTGTTTATCTCTGGACCACTTGCTCCTTTTAGAAGAGGTTGCAATTATTTTAGCAGAACTCTTAGCCTTAATACCTGGTTGTGCTCAACATGGCCTACTTCTAACATTGGTTTTATAGACAATTTCAACCTGTTCTGGAACCACCCATCATTTATGAGGCCAGATGGCATCTATCCAAATAGACTCGGTGCACGTGTTTTAAGGGACAATCTGTTTAATTCGATTCAGCATTTTTTAGTACAGTGACTAAAAGCTGGTGCGTCACCTCACCCCAAAGTGCCTGGGTCTGCCAACCAGCTTCCTTTTGCTTCCACCTATCATATTACCTTTGTTAATCCAAATAATTCTCTGTTTAGATCAGTCTTCAATTCACAACCCCATAGAGATTGTGTCTTTCCCCCGATACCCAAAACATTATAACCCAAGACAAATACAGCATAACTTGATAAATATTAAAACCATTAATCTACCACAAAAAAATAAAATAATTAAAAGCGGACTGCTGACTATAAGATCTCTGTCCGATAAAGCAACCTTAATTAATGATATGATCATGGATTACAATATAAATATACTCTGCCTTACAGAAACATGGCTATGCCCTGACGACTTTGTTAGTATCAATGAGCCCCCCCCCCCCCAGTTATGGTAATATTCATATTCCTAGAAACACTGGACAAGGTGGTGGTGTCGGCGTAATATATGAATCCAGATTACCAGTGAACCTTTTGAATGCTTAATTTTTAGCTTAGCACACCCATCCTGGAGGACAGAACAGCCCATTTTATTTATCACAGTATAGCGTCCTCCCAGTGCTTCTTTTGCTGAATTTATGTCTGAATTCTCTGAGTTCTTAACAACCTTAGTTCTCAGTTCAGGCAAGATTATCATAGCTGGTGACTTTAATATTCATTTAGACGTTGATAATGATAGTCATAGTGTAGCATTTCTCTCCCTCTTAAATGCAACTGGTTTTTCTCAGTGTGTTAGTAAACCAGCTCATTGTGGGGAGACTTGAATAACGAAACCGAATTGTCTTCCATTTCAGTTTATTCAAGAAATCATTCCACTGTCTGCTCTTATTCTTGAGCAGCGAACAAAGAGAGTGAACACACCAAAGTTCTCTCATTTAAACATTCTCACATCAAACCATTTCCCTCGCGGGGGAAATCACACATCTATATCAAAGTCTCTTTATTCACATTCATTAGCCTTTTATTTACATAACTCCCCCTTCTCTCCTCTCGAGCCTCAGTGGTCAGGAAGTCTTCTGTCCCCTGTCCTCCGCAGGGGGTCCAGGCTCTGTGGCTCCGCACCGCAGGGGGCTGGCTCTCCTTCATCGTGAGGTTAAATCACATATGCAGTGTCCAACATATACATGTCTCACAACACAGCCATATAACCCCCCCCAAACGATGAAGAACAGACTAATTCCCAAAATTTAATAGCACCTTACTCACTACTGAATAATCAACACCAACATTCAGTCTGTGTGCCGCTTGGGCTTCAGCCGTCTGCCGAATCTGCTGTGCGTTGGCCCCGCCTTGCCTGCGGTGCTGTTCTGCTTCGGGTCTGTTGACTGAGGAAGAGAGTGGTTAATTGCCCTCTGCGGGGGCCTGCCTCGTCGAGGCGCCACCGCGACCGGTACAGAAACGTCCTTCATGACAAAAGCAGGTTTCAGTCTGTCAATGCTGACTGTCTCTTTTCTGTCTCCAAAATCTAGCACAAATTGCTTATCACCTGCCTCCAGCACTCGAAATGGCCCTTCGTAAGGTGGTTTGAGCGTTGCTTTAAGGGCTTCGCGCCTGACAAAAACGAAATCGGCATTTTTCAAAGCCTTGGGGACGAAAACTCGTGGAAAAGCGTGATGAACCGGACCCGGGAGCGTGTCTGCCCCCGTGCCGACTAACGGTCCCAGAGCAGAGAGAGGTGGGGGCTCTGGGTGCTCTGGTAAAAACTCGCCCGGCAGCCTCAGAGTTTGTGCGAATACCAGCTCCGCTGGGGAGGCGTCTAAGTCCTCTTTAGGCGCAGAACGCAACCCTAATAAAACCCATGGAAGTTTATTTACCCAATCTGCATCCGTGAGCGACGCTCTGAGTGCTGCCTTCAAAGACCTATGAAAACGCTCGCATAAACCATTAGCCTGAGGGTGGTAAGCCGTAGTGCGGTGAATTTTGGCTCCTAAGCCGTTGGCCATCGCTGACCACAGCTCAGAGATGAATTGCGGTCCTCTATCGGACGTAATGTCCGACGGAACCCCGAAGCGCGCCACCCAAGCCGTTAAAAAAACGCGAGCCACCTCCGCGGCCGTGGTCGTCGCAAGTGGGACCACTTCCGGCCAACGTGTGGTGCGGTCCACCATTGTCAAAAGATACGTGAACCCCTGTGATGCCGGTAGGGGGCCCACAAGGTCGACGTGCACATGGTCGAACCTTCTGGCCGGAATGCGGAACGGTTCTAACGGGGCTCTTGTGTGCCTGTGAATTTTGGCCCGTTGACAGGAAATGCAGGTTTTTGCCCATTCCTTCACGTGCTTGCGCAGGCACGGCCAAACAAACTTTTCCGCCACTAGTTTCACCGACGCGCGCACCCCCGGGTGCGCCAGTGAGTGGACCGAGTCAAAAACACGGCGGCGCCACGTGGCCGGAACCACCGGACGCGGGCGCCCCGTCGACATGTCGCAGATCAGGGGGGGCATACCGGTTTGTAAACACTTGCTCTCCAGCCTCAACCCTGTTGGTCCAGACTGGAGCGAGCGCACGTCTGCGTCCGCCCCCTGGTCCGCTGCCATGGCTGCGTAATCTATACCCACGTGCACCGGGGCTGCGCGCGCCACCGTGCCGCTCTCCTGCGGCGCGGTCACG
This sequence comes from Pholidichthys leucotaenia, assembly GCA_020510985.1. Lineage (NCBI taxonomy): Eukaryota > Metazoa > Chordata > Actinopteri > Cichliformes > Pholidichthyidae > Pholidichthys > Pholidichthys leucotaenia. The sequence continues at coordinate 142,852,562 of CM035842.1, read as the reverse complement.
GTGGCCCGTTCTGCCTCTGCGCGTGTTGGGGTCGTGAACGCGCGTGAGAGACAATCCGCTACTACATTGAATTTGCCCGCGACGTGCCTAATGTTCGTGGTAAATTCCGAGATTGCGGCCAGCTGCCTCTGCTGCCTGCCGGACCACGGGTCTGAAATTTTGGCCATGGCGTATGTGAGCGGCTTGTGGTCCACATAAGCGGTGAAGCACCGTCCTTCCAGCCAGAACTGGAAATGACGAATAGCCAAATGCAGCGCCAACAGTTCTCTGTCAAACGCGCTGTATTTTCGTTCAGCCGCGCTTAAAGATTTGCTAAAGAAAGCCAAAGGCTGCCAAACTCCGGCTACCTGTTGCTCAATAACGGCCCCTATGGCTAAATCTGAAGCGTCTGTCGTCAGCGCGATACGTGCTGCAGGGTCTGGGTGGGCCAGGAGCGCAGCGTCAGCCAAGGCTTTTTTAACCTCTGTGAACGCGCGCTCCCGCTCCGGGGACCATTCGACCGCCTGGGTCGGCTTTTGTTTTTTGAGCGCGGCATATAACGGTTGCATGATTTGAGCTGCGTGGGGCAGGAACCGGTTATAAAAATTCACCATCCCCAAGAATTCCTGTAGTGATTTGACCGTTTGTGGACGGGGAAAATCCGCTACCGCGCGTACTTTCTCTGGTAACGGAACCGCTCCCTCCGGGGAGACGCGGTGACCCAAAAAATCAATCCGCTCAACGCCGAACTGGCACTTGGCTGGGTTAACTATTAAGCCGTGCTCTCCCAGCCTCCTAAAAACTGCTGTGAGGTGCGTTTCGTGTTCGTCCTCTGAAGTACTCGCGACCAAAATGTCGTCGAGGTACACAAACACGAAAGGGAGATCGCGTAACACGGCATCCATCATCCGCTGAAATGTTTGCGCCGCCCCTTTGAGACCAAACGGCATGCGTAAAAATTCGAAAAGTCCGAACGGGGTTATTACCGCTGTTTTAGGAATGTCCTCCGGTTGGACCGGGACTTGGTGATAGCCGCGAACTAGATCAATCTTTGAAAAAATGCGCGCCCCCGCCAGGTGCACCGAAAAATCCTGAATGTGCGGGATGGGATAACGATCGTGTGCCGTAGCGTTGTTTAGCCTGCGGTAATCCCCGCACGGTCTCCAGGAGCCATCGGCTTTCGGTACCATGTGCAGCGGCGAAGCCCACGGGCTCTTCGACCTACGAACGATGCCCAGCCTCTCCAGGCTGGCGAACTCCTCGCGCGCAATGGCGAGCTTAACTGCATCCAAGCGCCGAGCTTTTGCAAACACGGGAGGACCAGAAGTGGGGATAAAGTGTTTCACCCCGTGCTTCGCGACCGTCGCTGAAAAAGTGGGCACAGTGAGCGCTGGAAATTGGGTGAGGAGTGTGTGAAACTTACCACCTGCTGTAGCGACGTGGGTCTGTACTGGTGGCGGGGACACTCGAGCTGAACAGGGGAGAGAGTAAAAAGAGAGTGCATTTACCAGCCGTCTATTAGCAAGATCAACTAACAGATTGTGTGAACACAAAAAATCCGCGCCCAACATGTTGAAACTCACCGCCGCTATTACAAAAGTCCATTCATATGTGCGGCCATGTAAGCATAAAGGCAAGGTCCTTCTCCCGTAGGTGTTGATGTTCGAGCCATTTGCCGCTGTAGCTCCGTCACCGTGGGGTCCAGCCACCCGGTCCGCGTATGTTGGGGTGATGAAGCTCACTTGTGCTCCGGTGTCAATGAGGAACACTCGTCCGGAGCGCGCATCCGTGATGTAGAGCAGCTTGTTGCGTTCTCCGAGGGTCGAAGCTGCTAGCGACCCCCGGTCTTGCCGTTTCCCGAACTCCTGAAGATGCAGGGCGGCACACACCTGCGTGCCTTCTCTGCGAACCTCCGATGGTAAAAGCAGAGATCTTCTCCTCCGCTGTGTCGTGCCCGCGCCTCTGTCGCCGGGCTATTGGCTCCCCCTCGTCGCGGTCGTGTTGCTGCCGTCGTCGGCCAGTCTGGTTCTGCCGCCTCTGGCTCCCCGCTGTCTCGGGTCGCTGCTGTGGTTGCTTGCCCGCCGCAGGCGTCCAGGATCCCATCTGCCTCCTGGGCCAGCTCCCGGAACTCCTCCAGGGTGTGACACTTTTTGCCGGCCAGCGTGCTTCTCGCATGCGCCGGGAGGTTGGAGAGGAAGATGAACTGAAAAATGAAATCATCGTTGTCCAAACCTCTCAGCTGTATCATCTCCTCCATCAGGGCGCTCGGCCTGTGTCCACCTTGGTCTAGCAAAGACAGGATCCTCCTCGCCCTCACTTCAGCCGAGGGGGTGAAAAACTTGATGAGGGTGGATTTCAGCTTGCCGTACCTGTCGGTCGCGGGTGGCTGCTCCACCAAGCTTTGCACGCACCGAGCTGTGCTGTTGTCCAGTTTAGCGATGACATGGTGGAACTTAGTGTCATCCACCGTTACTCCTGCGAGCGCGAACTGCGACTCTGCTTGCAGAAACCACGACCGTGGGTTATCCTGCCAGAAATCAGGCAGCTTAACGGCCACTGCGCTCGCCAGCTCTGAGCGCTGTGAGTCCGGGACCCTGAGAATTTCTTCGTTCATTCTCAACGTCGTCAGTCACCAATGTGGGGAGACTTGAATAACGAAACCGAATTGTCTTCCATTTCAGTTTATTCAAGAAATCATTCCACTGTCTGCTCTTATTCTTGAGCAGCGAACAAAGAGAGTGAACACACCAAAGTTCTCTCATTTAAACATTCTCACATCAAACCATTTCCCTCGCGGGGGAAATCACACATCTATATCAAAGTCTCTTTATTCACATTCATTAGCCTTTTATTTACATAACTCCCCCTTCTCTCCTCTCGAGCCTCAGTGGTCAGGAAGTCTTCTGTCCCCTGTCCTCCGCAGGGGGTCCAGGCTCTGTGGCTCCGCACCGCAGGGGGCTGGCTCTCCTTCATCGTGAGGTTAAATCACATATGCAGTGTCCAACATATACATGTCTCACAACACAGCCATACTCATCACCATAATCACACCCTTGACCTGGTCTTGGGCTAGGGTGTAAAAATTGATGAGCTGCTTGTCATCCCTCAAAATCCTACACTGGCTGACCATTATTTGATAACTTTCAAATTTGTGTTATCTGATTTTACAGCATCAAGCAGAAATATAGTTACCAGATACCTCAAAGTGCTGTGGCTTGCTTTAAAGAATTAATCCCTTCAGCACTTACTCTATTACCATGTCTCAATATAGCAGACAGCACTGACTGCTTGAATCCATTAGAATTAGACGTTAGTTGATAGTATAGGTACGTCTCAAAAAATTAGAATATCATGAAAAAGTTCAACATTTTTAGTCACTCATTTCAGAAAGTGAAACCCATATATAGATTCATGACAGAGAGCAATATATTTCAAGTGTTTTTTAAATTTTGACCATTATAGCTTACAGCCCATGAAAACCCCAAATTCAGTTTCTCAAAAAAAATTAGAATATTACATAAATTTTTTAAAAAAATAGTTTAATAGAAATGTTGGCCGACTGAAAAGTATGTCCATGTACACACTCAATACTTGATCAGGGCTCCTGTTGGATTAATTACTGTATCAATGTGGCGTGGCATGGAGGTGAGGTGTGGCTCAGAGAATGGTCGTCCTCTATGAGTTATGGTTCCGCTCGAGGTTTCTGCCCGTTAAAGGGAAGTTTTTCCTCACCTGTGTCGCCGCAGTGCTTGTTCTGAGGGGTCTCTGCTGGGTTCTATAAATTTGAGAGCGTGGCCTAAACCCACTCTTTTCTGTAAAGTGCCTTGAGATAACTTGTGATTTGGCGCTATGCTCAGAGATAGCAAAAAAAAACGTGACGACCTAGTAGTATTGAATGCAAAAGACGCAACAGACTTACACAAATGGTCCCCTCCAGTATACAACTAGGACAATATCAGTCGCTACGGAGGGTGACAATATGTATGGGTACATATTCATACTATGCAGGATAACTAAGTAGATGATTATGCTGTTTATTCCATCTTGCTACAATGCTCCGCACTTTGTATATATATATATTTATGTGTACGTATGTATATCCACTGCTCTTATTTATATTTTTCGTATCTTAATTATTGCTCTGAGTGTTGCTATCCCTGTGCTGTTGCAATCCTGAAATTTCCCCATTGTGGGACTAATAAAGGCTTATCTTATCTTATATAAATAAAATTGAATATGTTGTCATGAATTTTCTGCCTGTGAAAGGCAGGAGGAATGAAACCCACTCACTGGAATACATTGAGTGTGCTTTATTATGCAGAATGAAAATAACAGCCCAAAAAAAAAAAAAAAACAATTAATGGGGAGCCAAGAGAATACTGGGAAGTCTCTAGGACACTCAACAGGTTGGCAAGTAACATGGAGGAAAAAATGTTCCAAGGCTGACAGAACTGCAGCGGAGGAACGGAGGAGGAGCCCGAAAAAGAGCTGACAGGAAACCTAGATGGCGAGGGCGAAACAGTAGGTACTCACATAACTGGAGCAGTCCGAGTAATCCATGAAACCACAGGGCAGGAGAGGAAAACCGGAGGGCTAGACAGGTGAAGGCTACTAGGGGATTCACCTCAATCACCCAACAATGCACAATGGCGAACTGAGATATTAAATACAGCAACACTAATGAGCAGAGTGTATGCCGGTGTGGGAAGAGGAGAGAGAGAGTGGAAGAGCGTGAGTGGAAACACCTGTGTGAATGGACGTCTGCACCAGTGAGTGAGTGTATGTGTGAGTGAATGAGGGAGCATAGAGCATGTAGGTGGAAATGAATGAGGGTGTGTGTGTGTGTGTGCAAGGAGTGAATGAGAGTGAGAATGCAGATGAAGCTAAAAGTGTGTGTGTGTGTGTGTGTACGTGTACAGCGGAGAAAATAACCAAAGGAAGACAGCTGGTAAGGACTGGCAGGAGAGAGGGGCGTGGCTGAGCTGTAACAACTGAGCAGAGCTCAGAGCCTCCCAGGAGGAGCCTAGAGACAGGTAAAGGGAAAAACACCCTCCTGAGGGCATAACAGCCACCGTGCCAAGGAACTGGGCTATGGCATATGTAAGTGTAAGAACTTTAAAACGAATCCTAAACTCCACTGGTAGCCAATGTAAAGTATATAACATGTGGGTAATATGATCTCGTTTTCTCATTGGTGGACCCTCAGGGCACATTTACAACCTACATTCTGATATTTGTTCTATGAGGATGTATTAAATTATTCCCAATAATCTGTTCTCTTCATTTTGTAGCTTTTTCTCTTGGTTGAACTCCTTCCAGTAGTGTAATGCATGGTAGAGTTTTTTTGTCCAATCATATTTCAGCCATCTGTTTTGCCAGGGTCAAGCAAATCTGCCTGGGCCTTCAGGAATTAACTCTGTTGGTTAAATTAACTGTTGAACTTATCCTGTTGCTTTAACCAACCAGATGTCTTCTGTATGTCTAGGGGTATGCTTAGAAGGCATTCGAAAATGTCGGCATCTTCACGTCTTTTGATTGGATGGTTAGACTCCTCCAACCACAGTGCAGAGGATCCTAGCAAAACACCAGTGCAAGGACTTAATTAAGCAGCTACAATATACTGTATTTGTTTAAATATAATACTGTGGGAAGCCACCCTCAGAGTGAAGAGATGGCAGATCAAAGGTGCTAGGGGACAAGGGGAATTGTCATGGGGGGTTGATATGTAAATACAGCACCTCAGGTAGCGGAGCAAGGTTAATATAAAAGAGAGTGCCTGCAACCTGTGTCTCTAATGTTTTGGATTCTGGTGGATGTGAGAGAGAGAGAATAAAGTTTCATCTGCTCTGAACACTCGGCCTGATTATTCATCTCTCCACACTGATGACCCTTGACGCACAATGGAACACAAGGCGAACACCCCGGAGACAACCCGGACAGGAAGTGCCAGCAATGCGTGCGCCGTTTCGGTCAGACTCCCAGACTTTTGGCTACACGACCCGAAATCTTGGTTCCTTCACACCGAGGCCCAGTTCACGCTCCGGGGAACAACGGCAGATGACACCAGATACTACTATGTGGTTGCAGCACTGGACGCACGCACAACCCAGCAGGTGGTGAGCCTGCTCCAACAGCCCCCAGCCCGCGACAAATATGGTGCTCTCAAAACCGCGCTGACCTGGTGCTACACGCTGTCAGACTGAGAGAGCGGAGAGGCTCCTGATGTGCTCTGACTTGGGAGACGAGTCGGCGGTGGAATTGATGGAGAAGATTGTGCGTTGATGTGCACAGTTGACGGGCATTTCCTCTTTGCTCACCTTTTCCTCCGGAACCTCCCGACAGCGACCAGGGCGGTCCTTGCCAATTCGCCACTGCTGCCCGCGCACAACTACCAGGCTCTAGCCCAAGAGGCAGATCGGATCATCCTCACCACCAGAGCCTTCACAGTGAACGCAGCGGCATCGGAACCCAGCGAGACGGCCAGCGGAAGTGAGGAGCCAGTGACAGTGGCTGTAGCGGATGCCAAGAAGCACCGGAGAGACACGATCTGTTTCTACCACCGCCATTTTGGAGAGGACGCACGCCGATGCGTGCCACTGTGCCAATTCAAGCGCTCGGGAAATGCCGGGGCGGCAGTCGGTAACAGCTGCGACCGCCGGTGAAGAAAGCAAGCTGCTCTATATGACAGACTCACGCTCGGGGAAACGGTTCCTCATGGACTCCGGCTCCCAAAAGAGCCTCATCCTGCCGTCCTACGCCAACCGGCTGGCGGGAACTAGCGACCCCGAACTGACGGCCGCAAACGGCTCAGACATTAAGACTTTTGGTGAGAGGACACTGACTGTATCCTTGCACGGCCGTACATACCAATGGACATTCGTCATAGCGGCATGCAGCTTCCCCATTTTAGGTGCTGATTTTTTGTGTGCACACGGACTACTAGTCGATGTTGCTAACAGACGCCTGATTAACGCAATGTCTTTTGATTCTCTCTCCTGTACAGCTCGAGGAGGCGGGCCCACAACGCTAGCCAACGTCACAGCTCCAGGGGGTAAGTTCCACACACTACTCACCCAGTTCCCAGCACTCATGGAATCAGAATCAGAATCAGATTTATTGCCATTGTTCATGTAGTACACAAACTAGGAATTTGTCTCGGTGCCATGCTGCAACATTAAAAACATGATGAGATAAAGAGATAAACTAAAAAACTAAAGGACTAAAAACTAAAGGACTAAAAACATGCAATAAGTGTAGAAAAATAAGTAATAATGATAATAATAATAATAATAGTAATAATGAGTAATACTAGTAAGGCAGTTTTAAAAAAATTAGCAAGTAGCAGATAATATGGGGTACCACAGTGCAGTTGATAATGCAACAGAAAAAACAGTGATGAATGACATGAGTCTGGTTAAGCTGCTGTACATAGTGCACGAGAGTCAATAAGTCACTTAATGTTCAGCAGTCTGATGGCAGAGAGGAAAAAGCTATTCATGTGCCGGGAGGTTTTAGTCCGAATGGACCGAAGTCTTCTACCTGAGGGGAGGGGGGCAAACAGTACGTGACCAGGGTGTGAAGGATCGGCTATGATCCGGCCAGCACGCCTCCGGGTCCTGGAGATGTACAGGTCCTGGAGAGATGGGAGCTTGCAGCCGATCACCTTCTCAGCAGTGCGCACGACGCACTGCAGCCTTAGTCTATCCCTGGCAGTGGCTCCTGCATACCACACAGTTATGGAGGAGGTGAGGATGGACTCGATGATGGCCGTGTAGAACTGGACTAACATCTTGGTGGGTAGTTTGAGCTTCCTCAGCTGCCGCAGAAAGAACATCCTCTGCTGGGCCTTTTTGATGAGGGAGCTGATGGTTGGCTCCCATTTGAGGTCCCGGGTGATGGTGGTGCCCAAGAAGCGGAAGGAATCTGCAATGGTGACGGGAGAGCCTGTGATGGGGAGGGGGGGCAGGGGGGTTGTGACTTTCCTGAAGTCCACAATCATCTCCACTGTCTTCAGAGCGTTCAGCTGCAGGTTGTTATGGCTGCACCAGGACACCAGCTGGGCCACCTCTTTCCTCCTCTTTCCTCTTTCCTACTCGTCGCCGTTGGAGATGAGCCCGATGAGGGTGGTGCCGTCCGCAAACTTAATCAGCTTAACAGACTGGTGGGAGGAGGTGCAGGAGTTGGTATAAAGGGAGAAGAGTAGGGGGGAAAGTACACAGCCCTGGGGTGATCCAATGCTGATGCTAACAGAGTCCAAGACAGACTTCCCCAGCCGCACATGCTGCCTCCGGTCCGTCAGGAAGTCGGTGATCCACCTGCAGAGGGAGTCAGGCACATCGAGCAGGGACAGTTTGTCCTGGAGCAGATCGGGGCGGATGGTGTTGAATGCAGAGCTGAAGTCCACAAACAGAATCCTGGCGTAGGTTCCCGGGGAGTCCAGGTGCTGCAGGATGGAGTGGAGGGCCAGGTTGACTGCATCGTCCACAGACCTGTTAGCACGGTAGGCAAACTGCAGCGGGTCCAGGAGGGGAGTGGTGATGGACTTGAGGTGAGACAGGACCAGGCGCTCAAAGGACTTCATGACTACAGAGGTGAGCGCTACAGGTCTGTAGTTGTTAAGTCCAGTAATCCGTGGCTTCTTGGGGACAGGGATGATGGTGGAGGATTTGAGGCAGGTCGGCACGTGACATTGCTTAAGGGAGGTGTTAAAAATGTCTGTGAAGACAGGAGCCAGCTCTTTCACACAGTGTCTCAGGGTGGAGGGAGACACACCGTCCGGCCCGGGGGCCTTGCGCGGGTTCAGTCTGGAGAACTGTCTGTGCACGTCCTGCTCACTGATGACAAGGGCAGGGGGGGAGGAGGAGGAGGAGGAGGGGGGGACCGCTTTTGATGAATTAGGGGCTGAGGAGGCAGTGGAGCTGGGTGGAGTGGGTGAGTTGGACACAGCTGACGAGGTGTCAAAACGGGCGTAATGTTGGGACAGTTTTTGACAAAGGGCTTTGTCATCCTGACCTTTAGAAGCCTGAGGCCGATAGTTGGTGATTTGCCTCAGTCCTCTCCACACAGAAGCCGAGTCATTAGCAGTGAACTGCTGCTGGAGTCTTTCAGAATACACAGATTTAGCTCTCCTCAGCTCTCTGTTAAACCGATATTTGACCTCTCTGTAGCAGTCCCTGTCTCCACTTTTCAACGCTGCTTCCTTCTCCTTCCTGATCTGTCTGTGCTTGGCAGTGAACCAGGGCTTATCATTAGAATACCTCACCCTGGTGCGCGATGGAAGAATGTTCTCCTCACAGAAGTTGATATATGAGTTCACAGTGTCTGTGTACTCATTAAGATCATGTGTGGCTCCTTTAAACATGCCCCAGTCAGTTATTTCCATGCATGTGTTCAGATTCTCTCCAGCTTCACTGGTCAGTTTCTTCGTGGTGGTCACAACAGGTTTAGTGAGTTTCAGTCTCTGTCTGTATATGGGAATGAGGTGGACCATCACGTGATCAGATAATCCGAGCGCAGCGCGGGGAACAGCGCGATATGCGTCTTTCACTGTGGTGTAACAGTGATCCAGCGTGTTATTTCCTCTGGTTGGACATTTAATAAACTGTTTGTAGCGGGGGAGCTCGTGACTCAGATTGCTCTGGTTAAAGTCGCCAACCACAATAACCAGGGAGTCTGGAAAATTCCGCTCCGTGTGTTGGATGTGATCCGCGAGCACGCGCTGAGCTTCGCGCGTGTCCGCGTCGGGAGGGACGTACACAGCGACGAGGATGAATGAGGCGAACTCCCGCGGGGAATAAAATGGCTTGCAGTTAATAAAAACAAATTCCAGGGCGGGAGAACAGTGTTTGGAAATCACCGTTACATCAGAGCACCAGCTGTTGTTAATATAGAAGCACACTCCTCCTTCAATAGACTTACCGGAGAGCTCTGTGACGCGATCAGCACGAAACAGCTGAAATCCCTCGAGGCTGATCGCACTATCCGGAATGTTCCCTTTAAGCCAGGTCTCAGAGAAACAGATGACAGACGAGGAAGCGAGGTCCTTAAATCGCATCAGCAGTCTTAATTCTTCTACCTTGTTCAAGAGAGAATTGGCATTGGATAGAAATATGCCAGGCAAGGCTGTTCGCGTGCCTCTCCTTCGCAGCCGAGCGAGAATCCCCCCTCGCTTCCCTCTTTTACGCCGTCTTACTTTTTGAGCCAAACAATGAATCAGATCGGCGGCAGGAGCTAAAAAAACTGGGAGAAGGTCCGTGGGAGTAAGAGTCCTGATATTTAATAATTCTTCACGGGTGTATGAACCGGCAGACGCACAATCAATGAACAGAAACAAGCAAATTAAAAAAATTAAAGGTCAGCGAAGCACCATGGCGACCACTGTGGGCGCCATCTTGGATCACAGATCATGGTCCCGACATTTTCGGCAACCGTCACTAAACACGGGGTGGAGCACTTCATTACCACCACGGGGCTGCCTGTTTTCGCACGACCTCGGCGCCTACTTGAAACTCGGCGCCAACTTGAAAAAGTTGGGCATCATCAGACGCTCAAACAGCCCATGGCATCCCCGCTACATATGGTTCCTAAGTGCCGAGGGATCGTGGCGACCTTGCGGTGATTTCCGCAGATTAAATAACGCCACAGCGCACGACCACTACCCCATCCCACATATTCAGGATTTTTTCAGGATTTTTCCGTTCACCTCACCGGGGCGCGCATTTTTTCCAAGATAGACCTGGTCCGCGGTTACCACCAGGTGCCGGTGCACACTAAGGACATACCTAAAATGGCAGTAATAACCCCGTTTGGTCTGTTTGAGTTTTTACGCATGCCTTTCAGGTTAAAGGGCGTGGCGCAGACATTCCAACGCATGATGGATGCGGTGTTGCACGATCTGCTGTTTGTGTTCGTCTACCTGGACGACATCCTGGTGGCCAGTGTGTCCGAGGACAAACACTTAGCCCACCTCAGGACAGTTTTCCAAAGGTTGGAGGAGCACGGGTTAATAATCAACCCAGCGAAGTGCCAGTTCGGGGTGACGGGAATTGATTTTTTTGGGCCATCGCATCTCACCACAGGGAGCGATACCTTTGCTGGACAAGGTGCACGCAGTAGCGAATTTTCCCCGGCCTCAGACGGTCAGGGCACTGGAGGAGTTTTTGGGGATGGTTAATTTTTACAACCGTTTCCTCCCCCGCATAGCCCAGCTCATGCAGCCATTGTACGCCGAGCTTAAGAAACAGAAACCGCCGAACAGAGTCGACTGGACTCCTGAACGAGAGCAGGCATTTTCTGAGGTTAAAACAGCCCTGGCGAACACCGCACTGCTGCTGCACCCGGACCCGGTGGCTCGGATGGCGCTCACTACCGACGCCCGGACATGGCCATGGGGGCCGTCGTGGAGCAGCACGCTGCCGATTCTTGGCAGCCGCTCGCCTTTTTTAGCAGGTCTTTGCATGACAGTGAGCGTAAATACAGCACGTTCAACAGAGAGTTACTGGCTCTCCACCTGGCCATACACCACTTCCAGTTCTGGCTGGAAGGGCGCACCTTCACTGTGTTCATGGATCACAAGCTGCTAACGTACGCGATGGCCAAGGTTTCGGAACCATGGTCAGGACAGCAGCAGAGACAGCTGGCCACGATTTCGGAGTTTACGACTGACATTCAGCATTTGGCCGGTAAACTCAACATGGTGGCGGACTGCCTCTCGTGCGCATTAGTGGCCCCAGTCTACGTGGGGATAGATTACACGGCCATTGCCGCTGAGCAGATCGGTGATGCGGACGTTTGTGCGCTCCAGTCTGGACCAACAGGGTTAAGGCTGGAGAGCAGAGTACTGCAGGACGGGGGGCCCCCCTAATCTGTGACGTCTCCACGGGCCGCCTGCGCCCAGTGGTCCCACTCGCTTGGTTTTTGAGTCGGTTCACTCCCTGGCGCACCCAGGAGTGCGCACGTCAGTCAAAATGGTGGGAGTGAAGTTCGTCTGGCTGAACCTGCGCAAACAAGTGAAACAGTGGGCGGCAGCCTGCGTAGCGTGCCAACGAGCCAATGTGCACAGACACACAAAGGCCCCATTCCATATCCCGGCTAAGCGGTTCAACCACGTTCACATGGACCTCGTGGGCCCCCTCCCGCCATTGCAGGGGTTCACGCACCTCCTGACAGTGGTGGACCGCACCACGCGCTGGCCCAAAGCAGTCCCGCTAGCTTCCACCGCATCCGCAGAAGTTGCACTCGCTTTTTTGACGACATGGGTAGCACGTTTCGGCGCCCCTTCGCACATCACGTCCGATCGGGGCCCGCAGTTTGTTTCTGACCTCTGGTCCACCATGGCCCGGAGCCTGGGCGTCACAATTCATCACACGACCGCGTACAACCCCCAGGCCAATGGGTTATGTGAGCATTTCCATAGATTGCTTAAAGCAGCGCTCAGGGCTTCACTTACGGATGCAAATTGGGTGGACCAGTTGTCGTGGGTTCTATTAGGGTTGCGTTCAGCACCGAAGGAGGACTTGGCGGCCTCCCTAGCAGAGCTGGTTTTTTCCCAGCCACTGTGGCTCCCCGGGAAATTTTTGCCGGATAACCCTGCGCCGAACACCGATCCGTCCCCACGTTCATGGCATAGTGCAGGGGCAGGGATGCTACCCAGCCTGGCACACCACTGTTTTCCCCGCACTTTTGTGCCAAAGACCTTGAAGGACGCGTCATTCGTATTTGTCAGGCATGATGCCCACCGGACCCCATTGCGCCCGCCTTGCGATGGCCCGTTCAGAGTGCTGGAACCTGGGGACAAACATTTTGTGTTAGACTTGGGGAGTCGCCGGGAGACAATCTGTATAGACAGGCTTAAGCTCGCCTTTGTTTTAGCAGACGAACAGGTGGTGTTGGCCCGAGCTCCTCGGTGCGGAAGACCCCCACTGAGAACTCCCCAGGTAAATGGCTTGTCAGATCAGTCACACGAGCATGCTGAAGGTGTTCCCCCCCCCCCCATTATCCCCCCACAGATGGACGCACTCTCAGGAACCCCCCACCGGCACAGCAGCACCTCGGAGCCGAAGATATCCCATTACAGCAGCTATGGACGGAGGCTGAAGCCCAAAGTACCTGAGGGTTAAGGCTCAGTCTGAGAGTCTGGGGGAGCGGTGTGGGAAACCACTCTCAGCAGTTTTCCCTCAGTAGTTTTCCCTCAGACTGAAGAGATGGCAGATGAAAGGTGCTAGGGGACAAGGGGAATTGTCATGGGGGGTTGATATGTAAATAGAGCACCTCAGGTAGCGGAGCAGGGTTAATATAAAAGAGAATGCCTGCAACCTGTGTCTCTAATGTTTTGGATTCTGGTGGATGTGAGCGAGAGAGAGAATAAAGTTTCATCTGCTCTGAACGCTTGGCCTGATTATTCATCTCTCCACAATAGCTGTTTTTCCACCGACAATGGCTGACAGGGGAGAGGAAAATGATTTGGTTGCTGATATTTTTAAAAAAATCAATTTTCCAGACAGACTTTTCAAGAAAAGCTGGTCATTGTGAAGAGAGGTCAGCCAACCCCGAAGCTAGCAGGCCTATCTCAGCCGGGGAAAGGATTTGTTTGTCACTTCCATATTAGCAACGAGTGGCATCCTTGGATTACAGGCTCCGAGGAGCGCTGCAAATTATCTAGCTGGGAATGCCAGTTGTTTGCAACTGATCGAGTAGATACTTGGAGCCAGACAAGGTTTGCAAACTTGAGCTGTCTGCTGTCACACCATGACGATTTAAGCAGCGTTTGCCAAACGTATAAAAATTGGTCTAAAATGCTGGGATAAGCTGAAATTTTCAGTTTTGGCTGTATGCATCACGTATCCATAACGACTTGGACATATCCATAATGTATTAGTAACTTGTATAGAATATTGCCATAACTTAGAAGTAACTTCAATCAACTAATGCTTCGCGTGTTGCCGACATTCACAACTTATGCGCAGCAATAGTCTAACTTCTGTATAGCACAGTCATGCCAAACTGCCGTTGTCCCCCAATCCATGAGTCCTAGGTGTGCAAGAGATCATCTCTGTTCAACTGAGATGATTTTCCCTTCCAAAGACCAGGTGGGGGCGTGATCAATTTGGCAGAGCTGTCAAATCTGTCAGGTCAGTCACGCCTGTCAGATGACAGTTGTCACAACGTGGCTCAAAGGCACGCGAACTGATGGCAATTAAAAAAGTTTATTTTCAATAAAGTGAAAAAAAACAAAAAAAAAACAAGATAATGCATGGAGTGTGCTTTTGTTGGGAGGTGCAGCCAAGCCAGAGCTGTGCTCTGTGCTTCAGACAATCACCTGATTGGATCCTCCTCCTCCGGTGTTCTGATATTTTGCCATATCTATCAGAACAACACTGGACAGCTGATGATACAGACTTCAGTCAAATGGAAAAAAAAAAAACCATGAGAGAGGGCTAAACAGCAATTTGGATCTTAAATCCCGTGGCTTGAAAGTGCTCAGGTACATCCCCGACAGGTCCCGTTATACGAACAAGTACATGTGCTTAGCTTTCTGTGTGTGTGTGTGTGTGTGTGTGTGTGTGTGTGTGTGTGTGTGTGTGTGTGTGTGTGTGTGTGTGTGTGTGTGTGTGTGGGCGCACGCTGCAGGAAGCAGCAGAGCTCTGTACTGGTTTTTCCTGTGAACCAACACTGCAATTATGCCATTTGTCTTGATCTGCGCACTGGGGGATCCCGCTGTGCTCTGTCTCTTTGCCTTTTTCCTATTTATGTATGGTGTTGTATTTTTGAATTCTAATTCCTGTTATTTATCTTTGGTAGTTTTTCCCATATTCTGTATTGTTTCTTAGTGTGATTTATTTTTCTGTTTACATTCATTGTAGTCTTGTTATTTACATATTTGGGTTTGCTTGTCTTTGTTTTCCATCACATCATATTTGTGCCCTTCAGAGGTAAAGTGGGCTATCCCACAAAACCATTATTTTGAGAAAATGAGCTCTAAAGTTGAAATATTCTCAAAAAATCAGTGTGCCTATATCATTAAAAAGTTACCCCCTATAATTACCTTCAAGGTGTGACTTAAATATGAAAATATATTTAAATCACATAAACTTTAGAGCTCATTTTCTCAAAATAATGGTTTTGTGGGATAGCCCACTTTACCTCTGAAGGGCACATTTGTATCCTGTTGTGTTTTCTCTCTCCCTCTCCGGGGCTGCAGCTGTCAGTGGCACTTCCGAGTTTTTTGCTCTGTTGTGGGTGGTGCTCCTGTCAGCTGTCAGTCCCATCTTCTCCCTCTCATTACTCCCACCTGATCTCTGTTGTAATCATGGTTACCTCTTGCCCGCTCTTGTGATCCATACCTGCCATCACTTGTTATCATTTGTTAAAGCTGATACAGTTTGGCACCGGCAGTGTTGCAGAAGTTGCCAGAACAATGCTGAATACAGCAGCGGACTGCCTTAGGGATTCCGACTCCAGATTTTTCCTCAGGGTTGAGTCCCGAAGCCTTTCCCTTGACCAGGTATGCTGCAAGGCAGCAGAGGTTTGAAATCAGGGTTTTCCTTCCCCTAGATGGGCTACCCTCCCAGATTAGTGAGCCCCATCTACCTGAAGCAACAGATTTTAAGGCGCCAGAGACCCGCCCTCGTCCCTTCTCCTGTCAGTAAAAGCAGTCGCACCGGAGTTGAGACCAAGCCACACAAGCAGGCCAGGAGCTGGACTTGGTTGTCAGTGGCTATTTGAGATGCACGCCATAAGGAGCATTTTATAAGCACTGGGAGCTTACCCCCAGCACCATCCCCTGGCTATGACAACCTTGAGAACGGAAGTCTGCCTTCCTCATTGGGTGCATGGGGATTAGGATAAAACCAACAAGCAGGCTGCAACTATTGCACCAGACAAGAAAGAAAAGAAAACATCCAAACACACAAGACCAGCTCTTAAACTTGGAACCTGGAACGTCCGCACTATGACACCAGGACTTGCTGTGGACCCTCAGGACATCAGCGATGCCAGAAAGACAGCAGTCATCAACAATGAGCTACTGAGATTACAGGTAGACATTGCTGCTCTGTAAAAAAATGCACCTAGCTGGATCAGGCATGCTCAAGGAGAAAGACTACTCATTCTATTGGCAAGGAAAGTGTGCAGAGGAGCACAGAGAACATGGAGTTGGATTCACCGTCAGGAACTCCTTGCTGAAAATGGTTGAACCAAGTGACATGGGATGTGAACGTCTGTTGATGCTCTGACTCCACACCTCTGATGGCCCAGTCACCCTTGTCAATGTGTACGCTCTTACTCTGATGTCCTCATCTGAGGCACAGGACGAGTTTCACACCATGCTTAGCGACATCATCAAGAACATCTTTAGCAATGAACACCTTGTTCTCCTTGGTGACTTCAATGCCAGGATGGTCACCAACCATTCTTGGCCTTCCTGTCTGGGACATTTTGGAGTTGGCAAGATAAATGAGAACAGGCAGTGGCTGTTAGAACTTTGTTCTTATCACGGCCTCTGCATGACCAACTCCTACTTCCAGACAAAGCCACAACACAGAGTGTCATGGCGACACCCTCGCTCAAAGCACTGGCGTCAGCTGGACATGGTCATCGTCAGACGCACAAGCTTGAAGCTCATGCTCCTTACTCGTACATACCATAGTGCAGACTGCAACACTGACCACTCACTAGTGTGCAACAAGATCAGGATTCTCCCAAAGAAGATCCATCACAACAAGAAAGATGGGAAGCCACGCATCAACACCACCAAGATGCAGTATCCAGAGAAAATTGAGGAATTTGTCAAGTCCTTTGAGGATGCCCTGTCCACAGACCACCCGCACAGCTCTGCTTCTGCAAATTGGGACCACCTCCGGGAGACCATTCAGAAAACAGCTTTCACAACCCTTGGGAGGAAGGCTTCTAAGAACTGCGACTGGTTTGAAGCCAAGTTGAGTGAGATGACTCCCGTTATTGAAGCAAAGCGCGCTGCTCTTACTGAATACAAGCGCTCACTGAGCAAGAAATCCCATCAAGCACTCAGAGCAGCCAGAAGTAAAGTACAGCAGACAGCAAGAAGATGTGTCAATGAGTATTGGCAGCAGCTCAGCAATGACATCCAGACTGCAGCTGTAACTGGTAACATCAGAGGGATGCATGATGGGAGCAAGAAAGCTCGGTCCAACTCAGAGCAAGATGGCCCCCCTCAAATCATCCAGCGGAGAAGTGATTACCGATAAAGGTAAGCAGATGGAGAGATGAGTAGAACACTACTCAGATCTGTACTCCAGAGAAAACATCGTGGAAACTTCAGCTTTAGATGTCATTGAACCTCTGCCCATAATGGAGGAGCTAGATGTCGAGCCAACATTGGAGGAGCTTAGCAAGGCTATTGATAGCTTAGCCTGTGGCAAGGCACCTGGTATGGATGGCATCCCGCCAGACCTGATTAAGCGCTGTAAAACCACCCTTTTGCAGCCATTACATAGTGTTCTCTGTCAGTGCTGGAGTGAAGGAGCTGTACCGCAAGACATGCGCGACGCTAAGATTGTCACCCTGTACAAGAACAAGGGTGACAGAAGTGATTGCAATAACTACAGGGGCATCTCCCTCCTGAGCATTGTAAGCAAACTCTATGCCCGTGTCATGCTTGTGCGACTCCAGAAGCTGTCTGAGCGTGTTTATCCAGAGTCCCAGTATGGCTTCCGAGGAGAACGTTCAACATTAGACATGATCTTCTCCCTACGCCATTTACAGGAGAAATGCAGAGAGCAGCAGAAGCCCCTCTACATTACCTTTATCAACCTTACTAAGGCATTCGACCTGTTCATCAGGGATGGGCTCGTCAACAACAATAGGATGCCCCCCGAAATTACACAGCATGAGCAGATCCTTCCACGACAACATGAAGGCAGCCATCCAGTATGAGGGCAGCATGTCTAAACCATTTGACATCAAGAGTGGTGTGAAACAAGCCTGCGTCCTTGCACCCACCATCTTCAGCATCTTCTTTTCGCTGCTCCTGAAGCTCCCCTTTGCGACCTTGACAGAAGGAATGCACCTACACACCAGATCAGATGGACAACTCTTTAACCTCACTAGATTGACAGCAAAGACCAAGGTGCACAACTGCCATCATCAGAGACATGCTCTTCGCTGATGATACTGCAGTCATTTCACACACAGCAACAACTCCAGTGTCTCATGAATAGATTCTTCCAAGCATGCAAAGACTTCGGGCTCACCATCCGCCTGAAAAAGACCAACGTGTTGGGCCAAGATGTGGAAACACCACCTGTCATCACCATCAACAGCTATGAACTAGTTGTTGTCTACCAGTTCACATATCTCCCGTCTACTGTCAATGACAACTTGTCCCTTGATACGGAAATCAACCAGCGCATCAGAAAGGCTGCAACAACTATAGGCCAACTTACAACCCGCGTGTGGGAGAATCCCAAATTGTCAGTGTCAACCAAAATGGAAGTGTACAATGCCTGCATCATCAGCACACTGCTGTACAGCAGCAAGGCATGGACAACATATGCCAAGCAAGAGAAGAAGCTGAACAGCTTCCACCTGCGACAAAGTGCTAAATGCCCAGGTCTTCACATGTGCTGGTCTCCCCACTATGTATACGCTGCTCAGGCAACGTAGGCTGTGCTGGCTCAGCCATGTGCGCTGTATGGAAGACGGACGCATACCTAAGGACATTCTGTTTGGCGAGCTTGCCTATGGCAAGAAATGGCTGTCCCTAGCTGCGCTACAAGGATGTCTGTAAGCATGACATGAAAGCCCTGGGCATCAGCACTGAGAGTTGGGGGGATATAGCAGGTGACCGCAGTAGATGGTGCAGCACTCTCCAGAAACAACTCAAGGCAGGAGAGGAAAAACTCCAGATCATGGCCAAAGAAAAGAGAGCCAGAACAAAGGTGCGTGCCTGCGAAGTAAATATTGTGACCACCCACACCTGCACCAGATGCGGTAGAAACTGCCATTCCCATATTGGACTGACCAGCCACAGCCAACACTGTACTAGCTGAGACAGCTCCACAATGGCAAACCAAGACAGCGCATCATCTATGGTCAACATTGACCAACAGAGGCCATCCACTACAGGGTAGCTGTAAGTTAGAAACCCATTCAGTAAGTTACACATAGGTTCAAAGAGCATGTTAGAAACTCATGTGAGAAATAATTTTGGGGTGCACTAGACATTAATCTTGACGTACTTCAACTTTTGAGTAACTATGAGTCGCTGACAAGTAATGTGTGTGAACTAACGCATAACTTCCCTACATCCTTTGCTCCACAAATGCAGGACATATCAGCAATGCTCTGGATATGTTGGAAAATTTTTCAGCATGCTGAAAATTAATTTTCAGAGGAGCTCGGCGAACAATACCATATACCAGCGTGCCTCAGCGTTCTTCAAACTGTAATTTTATAATTAAAGCTGACAGCAGCAATAAATGGGCCCTCGCATCCTTGCTAGACCTCAGCCTTGCCATTCAGAGGGTGTAACTCCGTGCAGACACCATTCCTCCCTCCCCAACTCTCTCCGTCCCGCTCTTTTTCCATCCGACCTTTAATAATGCCATACGCCCATCCATCTGCCATCCATTCGTCCATTAATCCATTTGCTTGTCCATCCGTCCATCCCACCATTCATCATCAGTCCGTCCATCTGTACATCTGTACATTGCAAGATAGCACCTTGGCAGAGGTACTGTATAAGCTCGTGGATTACCTCAAAAATCTAATATGTTAATCCATAGCCCAAAGGCCACTTCTGGTGAAAATTTCACCAGAAAATTTACTTGAATTTAGACAACCTTTGCCATTGCTATAAATGTGGGGTTTTTTTAACCTGGGGGCACTATAGCTATATGTGGTATAGCCATAAAACTCTGTTCTAGGTGGTACTAGTACCATGTATATCAAGTTTGGGTCCCTTTGGACGATGTACGTGTGAGTTATGACAACTTCCTGTTCATTGGTGGCAGGGGGCACTACTGCTGCGTGTCATTCCAGTCTTATTTATCAGACCATTCCCAGTTTGTCCATGTCCATAACAAGTCCTCTATCCAGACCACGGTTAGCTACGGAGTTCTGCAGGAATCGGTACTTGGACCAGTACTGTTTACATTATACATGCTGCCTTTGGGAGATATTATGAGGAAGCATTCTATTCATTTTCATTGTTATGCTGATGACATTCAGTTATATTTATCCATCAATCCAGAAGATCCCAGCCATTTGGGTTCACTCCAGAAGTGTCCTAAGGATATTAAAACATGGATGAACTACAACTTTCTATTGCTGAATACAGATAAAACTGAAGTCATCGTTCTTGGCCCCAAACATGCTAGAAGTACTCTTTCTAGTAAGAGAACAACACTAGATGGCATTGCACTGGCTTCTACGTTTTCTGTTAGGAATCTTGGAGTTGTCTTTGACCAAGATATGTCTTTTAATTCTCATATACAGCAAACCATTAAGACTGCCTTTTTCCATCTGTGTAATATTCCTAAAATTAGGTCCATCCTGTCTCATAAAGATGCAGAGAAACTTGTCCACGCCTTTATCACCTCTAGGCTAGACTATTGTAATCCACTTTTATCAGGTTGTCCTAATAAGTCCATAAAGTTTCTCCAACTCATTCAGAATGCAGCTGCATGTATCCTAATGAGAACAGGAAGAAGAGATCACATTACCTCAGTTTTAGCTTCTTTACATTGGCTCCCAGTAAAATATAGAATTGAATTTAAGGTGTTGCTCCTAACTTATAAAGCCCTTAATGATATGCTCCTTCTTACCTGCAAGAACTCATAGTTCCCTATCATCCAACCAGAGCTCTGCACTCCCAAAAATCCAAACTACTGGTGGT
Source organism: Pholidichthys leucotaenia (assembly GCA_020510985.1). Classification (NCBI taxonomy): domain Eukaryota; kingdom Metazoa; phylum Chordata; class Actinopteri; order Cichliformes; family Pholidichthyidae; genus Pholidichthys; species Pholidichthys leucotaenia. Next base: position 142,831,711 of record CM035842.1, on the reverse strand, counting down.
CCCCAAGGTCTCCAGAAGTGGACTGGGAAGTAGAGCTTTCAGTTATCAAGCTCCCCTCCTGTGGAACCATCTTCCCAGTTCAGTCCAGGAGGCACACACCCTCTCTTTATTCAAGAGTAAGTTGAAATCTTTTCTCTTTGATAAGGCCTATCGTTAAAAATGTTGCCACTGCCAGGCCTTCACTCGCATGTGCAGCCTAACTTGGCTTGATACTGGAATGTCTGGCTTTGAATGTTAATGTTGAATTGTATTTGTTACATTTGTTTGGAATGTAGCTACTGCAAGGCCTCCTAATTTTTTTTTTTTTTTTTGTAAAGTGCCTTGAGATAACCTGTGTTGTGATTTGGCGCTATATAAATAAAATTGAACTGAATTGTATATTATAGAAATGTTCACCATTGGCTGCCTATTCAACACACTAAATTTGGTTGACTTCGGACAAAGTATGCCAGAGTTATTCAGCTTTGTTTTTCTGCTAGGGGCGCTAGAGTTATGTGTAATTGTTCATTATAGAAAACTTCAGCGTTGGTTGACCATGCACCACACAAAATTTGGTTGAATTTGGACTATGTATTTCAGAGTTATAAGGCTTTGTTTTTTCTGCTAGGGGGCGCTATAGCTGTGTCATTTTTCATTATACAACGGTTCAATGTAGGCTACCGATGCACCACACAAAATTTGGTTGAATTTGGACAAAGTATGCCTGAGTTATAAAGCTTTGTTTTTTTCCTAGGGGGCACAATAGCTATGTTTGTTATCATTACAAAAATCTTTTCTGGGTCTGACGAGTATGATATATATAAAGATTAGAAGCAATCGGACATTCTACATGTGAGTTACGGGAAATTTCTGTCCATTGGCGGTAGGGGGCACTGTCGCTATGTGTCATTCTTTTTTATAGAAATTATATGTATTGGCTACCCATACACCACACAAAATTTGGTTGAAATCAGTCAATGTATGCCAGAGTTAAAGCCATTGGAAGGGTGATGGCAATATTGCAAACTTGGCAATGCCCCTTCCGCCAAACCGTCGGGCATTTGGAAAAGTTTTCAACAACTTTTGATGGCACATGGGTATAGATGATTGTCACCATAAATGGTACAAATTTGTCATAAATGTCACAAAATTGTACATAAATGGTACAATTTTGTCAATCGGACAAAAACCCTAGGACGAGTTTGATCAAATGTGCATCAATCGCATGAGGTGGAAGTCAGGTCACTGCCACTTCCTGCCAAAATGGCCGACTTCCTGTTGGGTGTAGACCATCACTTCTATGGAGTTTTTTGCATGTCTTGACATGATAAACATCTCATCCGATTTTGATCTTTCTACGTGAAAGTAAGCGTCTCCCACTCCCCTTTGACGTCACATGTTAGGTGGCGCTGTAGAGCCATTTTTGTGGGGTTGTTCATATTTCCTCCAAAATAGTAAATTTTTTGCCAGTCTTGAGGTCCCTGCAAAAAATGGTGAGCTTTCATGCACGTTCACTACCCCAAAAATGAGATCTGTTATCATTACAGAGTATTCTCTGGGCCCCTCCCCAATCTGACCAGTGATGACATGTTTAGCCGCTTGTCATCCTTCAGCCACTGGCTGTCTGTGTGGTGTCCTGCAAACAATGTGGGATACATAGACAATTGGAACTCATTTTGGGGAAACCCTGGTCTTATTAGACGAGACGGCATCCATCCCCTTTGGATGTTGCATCTCTTTTATCTAACAAACTGGCATCATTTTTATCCAAATTTCCAAAACCTTGACAACTCAGAGTTGGGACCAGAAAGCAGAGTTGCAGTCTTACACGCCTCTCTGCAGCTCCTCTTCATCCGCCACCCCTCAACTTATCCCCTGTCTTCCCCATCAGAGAATCATTGTCTGCTCCCTCCAAAGTAAATAAAAATATTATGTACTGTATAAGCATCCCAAAGTGATTAAACAAAAAGTTGGTAAAACTCAAATTAAACATGAAGTCTCTAAATTTAATGATTTGGCTTCTCTTCCTCCTCATAATTTAAAAATTAAATGTGGTTTGTTAAATATTAGGTCTCTAACTCCCAAGTCTCTGCTAGCCCATGATCTGTTAATTGACCATCAGATTGATTTAATATCCCTTACAGAGACTTGGTTAGGGCAAGAGGATTATGTTGGCTTAAATGAATCAACTCCCTCTGGTTATTTAAACTATCAAAATTCCAGAAGTTCTGGTCATGGAGGAGGAGTAGCAACAATTTACCATTCCAAATTACTAGTTAATGTAAAGCAAAAAACACGTTTTAATTCCTTTGAGGGCCTGGTCCTCAGTATTGGGCATGTTAGCAATTTTAGGTTAAACCCAATTTTATTTGCCATAGTTTATCGTCCTCCCTCAGCCTACTCAGAGTTTTTATCTGAATTTGCCGAATTCTTAGCTGATTTAGTGCTGAAATCAGAATAATTATAGTGGACTTTAATATTAAATTAAATCACTCTTTATTGTCATTCAACCATAGAACCAATCATGTACAGTAGAATGAAATTGTGTTTTACCTATCTACAGTGTTAATCACACACACCCCATGTGTAGAATCAGAGGGCCGCTGCCATGCAAGGCGCCACCACAGATTTCCCTCCTCCATTCCATTATTGCTGAGCACCAAGCTGGACAGCAGGAAGTTTCGCTTTCTTTATATGGTCTTCGGCATGACCCGGCCGGGATTTGAACCCCTGCCTCCCGGGTGTGGGGCGGATGCTCTACCAACTGAGCCACCACTCCGGTGAGCCACCACTCCGGTAATATACATGTAGATGTAGATAGTGATTGTCTTAATATGGCATTTAAGTCAATATTAGACTTGATGGTTTTTTCAGAAAGTAGGAAATTCTACCCATTATCTCTACCACACGTTGGACCTTGTTCTGACATATGGCATAGAAATAGAAAATCTGGTAGTGTCTTCTCATAACCCTGTACTGTCAGACCATTGTCTGTTAACCCCTTGAACTCTGTGAATTCCGCGGGCGGTCACGTCTCTGCATCTTAGTGTGTCTCAGTGCGCACTGAAAAAAAAAAAGCTGTATTTCCGGTCTTCCAGTACAGACACAGCCTTGTTACAACCTGAGAAAAAAGCTGTGTAATATATTCATTTTTTGTGGTATTTTTTCAAAATTTTGACCTGAGCTTGAAAACACTTGGTTCTACATTTCTGTTGTGTTTTCCAGCCAGTATCTGACAGCTGTATGTTATTTGCAAGCATTTGTATCTAAAAAAAACACCCAGGCGAACTTTCTTGTTACTCAGTGGCAGGAGCACTTAGAGAGATTATGACTGTTTTGCCAAAAAATTCAGAGTGTTTTCTTTTAAATGAGACTAACCCCATGAAGATGCTGCAAAGGATTGAAGAACAGCTTTTGATTTACTTTGGGCGTGTTATTTTTAGGCGTTTTTAGGGAAGTTGAACAGAGTTCAACAGGTTAACCTTTGATTTTACTATTTCTGACTATTTGGCTTCTAAAGAAGAATATTACTACAGCAGATGCCTCTCAGATGATGTTGTTACCAAATTTATGCAGATTGTTTCCTCTATGCCATGTGTCAACACAACGGAAATAAGCCATAGACAGCTTGCTCCTTCTGTAATTGATAGCATGGTAGATAGTGTGACAATTTCTCTGCATCAGAGTCTAGACATGGTGGCCCCTTTAAAAAAGAAAAAGTCTCATCAGAGATTTCTAACTCCTTGATTCAACACAGAAACTCGTAGCTTAAAACAGAAGATTCGTCAATTAGAAAGAAAATGGCGCTCCACTAATTTAGATGAAATCCATTTAGCTTGGAGAAATCATATTTTAATTTATAAAAAATCTCTTAGGAAAGCTAGAACAAGTTATAGAAGAGAACAAGAATAATCCCAGGTTTCTTTTCAGTACTGTAGCCAGGCTGACAAAGAGTCAGGACTCTGTCAATCCTAGCATCCAGTTAGAGCTTACTAGTCAGGATATTTGAGCTTTTTCAATAATAAAATTTCATCTATCAGAGATAAAATCAGTCAGATTCTTCCCACCGTTAACTTAAATACAGTAACTACTACAACTCCTTCAATTGATATCTGTTTGGATGAATTTACTCCAATTGACTTTTTAGAGTTAGATAAAATAATTTCCTCATCCAAGCCTTCAACTTGTCTTTCAGACCCTTTTTAGTTTATATATGCTTCCGTTAGGCAACATTATTAGAAAGCACTGTATATATTTTCATTGTTATGCAGATGACACACAATTATACCTGTCATTGAAGCCAGATGATAGTAATCAATTAGCCAAGTTAGATGCCTGTCTTAAGGAAATAAAGGCTTGGATGACTTGTAATTTCCTGCTATTAAATTCAGAGAAGCCTGAAATCATTCTTGTTGGTCAAAAAAAACCTTAGAAATACCTTTACAAATCAAACTCTTAGTTTGGATGCGGTTACTCTTTCTCTTAATAGTTCTGTGAGGAACCTTGGAGTTATTTTTGATCAAGACCTGTTTTTCAATTCACATATTAAATTAGTTTCTAAGACTGCCTTCTATCATTTGTGTAATATTGCCAAGATTAGGAGCATCTTGTCTCAGAGTGATGCTGAGAAACTGAGCCACACTTTTGTTAGCTCTAGATTAGATTATTGTAACTCTTTATTATCAGGTTGTCCTAAAACATCTTTAAAAAGTCTTCAGTTGATCCAAAATGCTGTAGCAAGAGTTTTAACAGGTACTAGAAAGAGAGATCATATCTCTCCAGTTCTGGCCTCCCTTCATTGGCTTCCCATGGAGTTTAGAATTAAGTTTAAAATCCTTCTTCTCACTTAGAAAGCTCTAAACAATCAGGCTCCTTTTTATTTAAAAAGATCTGATACTACCCTTTTATCCTAACAGAGCACTATGCTCCCAAAATGCTGGATTACTTGTAATACCTAGAATCTCCAAAAGTACAATGGGAGGCAGAGCCTTCAGTTATCAAGCTCCTCTCCTGTGGAACTCAGCTGCCAATCTGGATTAGGGAGACAGACTCAATCTCTGTTTTTAAGAATAGGGTTAAAACCTTCCTTTTTGATATAGCCTACAATTAGGGAGGGATCATATGTCTCTGAACCCTCCCTTAGTTATGCTGCTAATAGGTTTAGACAGCCGGAGGACCTCCAATAATGCACTGGGCTTCACTCCTTTCTTCACTCTCAATTAAATATTTTTTTTTCTGGTCATTAACATCTGTTTGTTCTCTCCCATAGATTGAGTCCCCATCGTGCTGTTTGTTCTCTACATGTCTGTTCTTTTCATCTTCTCCATCCCCTCAGATGATCAGTGGCTCGGGCTCTAACAATTACAATAGGGCTCTCACCCACTGATGTTGTCAGTGGCTCAGGCCTTAATTGTAATAGGGCTCTCGCCCACTAACATTGTCAGTGGCTTGGGCCCTAATTACAATAGCTCTTGCCCACTGACGTTGCCAGTGGCTTGGGCCCTAACAAATAGAATATGGCTCTCACCCACTGACATTGTCAGTGGCTTGGGCCCTTATTAACTATTTTTATGGTGCTTGGTATGAATGGCACTTAAATCGGGTAGATCACCACTGGAGGCGTCATTGTAAAATACACGGTCTGCCACTGTGTTTTCTAGAACGTGGAAGTAGTCTAGCTGCAGCATTTTGTATATACTAGAGACGAGAAAGAGAAGATTTGTCTAAACCAGTAAACAAAGCATTGCAATAATCAAGTTGTGAAGACACAAATGCATGGATTATTTTTTCAAGCTCACTTGAAGAAACGATGACTCTCAATTTGGAAATGTTCCTTAAATGAAAAAGTATGAATGTGAAATAGAATTTACTTGGGAATTAAAACCAAGGGAAGATTCAAACATAATACACAAATTTCTAACACTGGTCTTAGGAGATGAGCAAAAAGAATAAAGTGTCTGATTGATTATTGGATGAAGATCAAAAGGGGCTACAATCATTATCTCGGTTTTATTGGAATTTAAGATGAGGTAGTTGTTGCAGAGCCAGTCATTGATCAAGGTTAGACAGTTAACCAGGGTGGACAGCCTGTCAAGCTGGTGAAGTTTAAAAGACATGTATAACTGGAGGTCATCCGCATAAAAATGATAAGAAATGTCATTTCAAGACTGAATAATATGTGCTAAAGGAATTACATAAAAGGAAAATAATAATGGACCCAGGACTGAAACTTACGGAACCCCACACGTCAGACAGGTTGTGGAAGAATAAAACTCACCCACCCTTACAGAAAATGTCCTCTCAGAAAGATATGAGTAAAATCTAATGCAGAACCAGATATGCCTGCCAGAAGCTTTAGCCTATTAATTAAAATTAGTGAATGCCTGTGCATGCCCGTAGAAACCAACTATAAGCAAGTATTTCTGCATGCCCGTACACTCGTTCATTGATGTCTGCCTTGAGTCCTATGATTATGACATCATGACATCGTGACAGAGATTTCTTGAATTATATATAGAGTGATGATATTCCTTGTCTCCATGGCATGGGTCCACATCATAGGACAGCCTATGATGTCTGCCTGATGTCCTATGATGTCATGTGCTCTACTTCTTCTCTTGCCTGTCACTGTTCTGTGTTATGTTGCTTACCTGTGTCTATTATGTCTGCCTGATGTCCTATGATGTCATGTGCTCTACTTCTCCTGCCTGTCACTGTTCTGTGTTATGTTGCTTACGTGTGTCTATACATACAGTATGTCTTGTACGGAGTCATGTGCTCTGTCTATGTCTTCATGACGTCCATGCCCATAGACACCAAGTATAAGCAAGTATTTCTGCATGACTATTGCTGAAGGGTCTCCTCCTGTCTCAGATGGCTTTGCGGCGTACTGCTGGAACCTGAGGTGTTACATTTTCACAGCATCTTTTCTGATGTGCAGCAGTTCTCCTCATTCTATTGCTCTCCATCTGGTGGGTCTTCTTCTTCGTTCAGACCACTGGTTGAGGGATAGGTGCGTCGTAATTCCAGTTCATAGGCAGGATCATGAAAATAGATCTGAGCAAAAAGTGGCTTTCGACCCTGTTCAGGAAGGCCCGTGCATGCCCGTAGAAACCAAGAAACTGGAGCACCCAGAAAAAAATCAGCGCTTTGCTTGGCATTTTACACATTTGTAGTGTAGACTGGCATTCTTCAAGGTTACACATTTTTACTGTGTCAGCACCTCTTTAATAACGACATTGCTGAGAAAGCAACACTTTTGCTTAGTTTCTTCATCTTGAGCAAGAATACGAAGACTGCTTGATCTGGCAACTCTGCTCGTGACTACGTAGAATTGGCAATGGCTGCGGAAACCTTGTGCAGAAAACACGAATGCACTGTAAAGACTGGCCCTGTGACTTATTCACCTTGCCAATTTTGAGCCATATGACATCATAAAGACACATTAGTCTAGGCATCGTGAGTGATGGTCTATATGACATCATAAAGACACATTAGTCTAGGCATTGTGAGTGATGGTGTATATGACATCATAAAGACACATTTGTCTATGTGCCGTCATATAGACATCATACCTTTATGATGGCATTGCGAGTCCTATGATGCCTGAGTTCATAGGACATCCTATGATGATCAGACAGAGATCATAGGCCATCCTATGATGTCCTATAAACGTGACAGACACACACACAGACACACAGAGATTTTTTGCTTTAATAGTGATGTGATCAACAGTACCAAATGCTGCACTAAGATCAAGCAATGTAAGAGCAGAACAATCCCCACGATCAGATGCCATTAAAAGATCATTAAACACCTTTAAAAGAGCAGTCTCAGTAGAGTGCAGTTTCTGAAAGCCAGATTGAATAGGATTGCTGATCTTTAATTTACATAATAATGTTTTGAGCTGATATTCCACAACCTTTTTAAATATTTTACTACTAGATTAGATTAGATTAGATTCAACTTTATTGTCATTACACATGTATGAATACAAGGTAACGAAACACAGTTTAGCATCCAATCAGAAGTGCAAAGGACAGCAGTGCAGTATATACGGTAATTAACAGTATGTGCAATTTAAGCAAATATATGCAAATATATGCAGCAGTGCAGAAAGTTAAGAGTACTGTTATGTGCAAATAATGTGCAATAAGTTAGATGTAGTTATGTAGTTATGCAGTTATGTACAGGTGAGGATGGTAAAAGATGATGGTAAGAGAGTCAGCGGGGAACTAAGTTCAATAACGTGACAGCTGTTGGAAAGAAACTGTTCCTAAACCTGCTGGTTCTAGTCCGAAGGCTTCTGAAACGTCTTCTGGAGGGGAGAAGCTGGAACAGTCCATGAGCAGGATGGTTGGAGTCCCTAAGAATGTTGCGTGCGCGGCACAGACATCTTTTCCTGTAGACGTCCTCTATAGCTGGAAGTGGAGTCCCTGTGATGCGTTGGGCGGTTTTCACCACCCGCTGCAGCGCCTTGCGGTCAGCTACAGAGCAGCTCCCATACCAGACTGTGATACAGTTGGTCAGGGTGCTCTCTATCACGCAGCGGTAGAAGTTGCCCAGGATGTCAGTTGACAGATGGTTCTTCTTCAGTGTCCTCAAGAAGAAGAGGCGCTGATGGGCCTTCTTGATCAGGCTGGTGGTGTTAACTGACCAGGACAGGTCCTCGGAGATGTGGGTCCCCAGGAATTTGAAGCTGGGGACACGTTCAACAGCTATCCCATTGATATGGATGGGGTCATGTGTCTCTTCCCTCTCCTTCCTGTAGTCCACTATGAGCTCCTTGGTTTTGCTGGTGTTAAGGAGCAGGTTATTGTCAGCGCACCAAGTAGCCAAGTGCTCAACCTCTGCCCTGTAATCTGACTCGTCGTTGTCCCTGATGAGTCCAATCACCGTGGTGTCATCTGCGAACTTTATGATGGAATTGGATCCATACATAGGCCTGCAGTCATGGGTGTAGAGGGAGTAGAGGAATGGGCTGAGCACACAGCCCTGTGGTACACCAGTGTTGAGTGTGATGACGGAAGAACGGTTGGGGCCTGACCTAACATGCTGGGGTCTGTTGGTCAGAAAATCCATGATCCAGTTGCAGGTGGAGGTACTGATTCCCAGGTCCCCAAGTTTAGTGAGCAACTTGGAGGGGATAACTGTGTTGAATGCTGAGCTGAAGTCAATAAACAGCATTCTTGCGTAGGTGTTCTTGTCATCCAGGTGTGAGAGTACATAGTGCAGCGCTGTAGAAACCGCATCCTCTGTACTCCTGTTGCTCCGGTAGGCGAACTGATGAGGGTCCAGTGTAGGGGGCAGGCCTTTTTTGAGCTGTGCCAAGACCAGTCGCTCAAAGCACTTCATGACTATGGGCGTCAGTGCCACAGGGCGATAGTCATTTAGGCACGATGGTGTTGAATGTTTCGGCACTGGTACTATTGAAGTAGTAATTTAGAAATTGATCAGTGTTGGGAGTAACATGTTACAAAGTAACGCGTTACTGTAACACCACTACTAGCTAGGGCCAGCAGGTAGATTACCGTGTGACCCAGCATGGCTGAGAGATTTATTGTGCCAGTATTCACTGGCAGCCGCACCCCTAGCTAAACACAGTCCTTCTTTTTATTGAGGAAGGCAGTTCAGTTCAAGGGTCCCTGAAGCAAGCCCCTGGTGAACGCACCCCTGGAGGTGCCAGCTGCAGCAGACCTGAGCGCCATCCCGCTAGGGCCACGGCTCGCTCATCAGCACCATCCCAGCCAAGATCCCGCACCAGCTGGGTCAGCTCCAATGCTGCGTTTTGATCTGCGGCAGCTGCTCTTACCTTCCGCAGATAGTTGGCTTGCCATCTTGAACCATCAGCCATCTGGACGGTGGCTGGTCTTAGCTGCGCAGTGATCTTCATGAGTGTCAGTGGTGGTGACGATGTTGAGGCCGGCTGCTGGTCCGAACCTAGTCCACCATTGAGAGTGACGCTCTGTTCAGCTGTACTCGGTGTTGTGGTAGTGATGATGTGGCTCTCACGTCTGCTGTGGGGTGTCCACCAGGTTGTGGTGGTTCTGCTGTATCCTGTTGGGTCATGGACTCTTCGTCCTGTAGCTCAGCGGCAGCTCCTGGAGGCTGATGCTGGGCACAGATTCAGAAAGCGTCCGGTGGTTCTTCTGTGTTTTGTTGGGTCACGGACTCTTCATCCTGCAACTCAGCGGTGGCTCCTGGAGGCTGGTGCTGGGCGTGGATTCGGAATTAGTCTGACCTCTTCTCCCCCTCTCCTGGGAAGTCTGGTCGTGGCGATGTGTTCCTGTCGCCTTTGGTAGAACCTGCGCCAGGTTGTTGTTTCAGGGTTTCCGATAGTGTTACGACTCGCTCTTGCCTGTCTCCCGCTTCAGCTGCGCGCACACCTGTGCCTCATCAGTCTCGGGCTATATAGCCCACTCCGCCCTGAGCCTCGGCCTGGAGCCGTCTGCTATTCAACGCTCTTCACGCTCCTACTCTCCTATTCCAGCGCCCTTTTGGACAGCTCCTCGTTGGCATGTAAGCTCATCATTCTCTCACCTTGTTTCCAGTCTCTCCCCTGTGCATAGGTGGATCCCCTGGTGGCGGATTTCCTCCCACATCCTCGCCATCACTCTCCTCACTGCACCGAGTGCACTCCAAGGACGCTGTCTTCCAGGCAGGAGACCTACGGCTCAAACCGACGCCAGCCACTGTACCATCTGCAAGTAAGCATAGAACTGTGCGTTATTCCGCTGGGTGTGCACTGGCAGCTAATCTCTGTTCTGCTCTGCCCTTAGGGTTGCCTGGCTGTACGGCGCTCTGCTTTGCCTTCGACGCATCCTGTTCACCCTCAGCACATTCCATCCTGCAAACATGCACCCATACACCTGCTGTCTTGACAATAAAATTATTGAATCTCACTCGAGTCTGTGTGTGTGTTCCCTGGGCCAGACCTTATGTCAGATAGATGCAGGCTCCCTCTCCTGCAGCTCTGCAGCGGCGCCCTGAGGCTTATGCTGGGCAAAGATCTGAGGCGAGTCCGGTCTGTGATCTCTCTCCGTGCTGTGTTCACTCTCTGTGCTGTGCTCTTCGGCTATATCCACGTCCATGAACTCACACTCTTTCTTCTGTGGTGAGGCTGCGGCTTGGGGACACTTGTGCTGCGTGGGGACTGACTCTGGGTCCCACATGGCTGTGGACTGGGGCTCTTGTGGCTTCTCCAGTTCTGCTGGGCTCCACTCGGTGTGCAGTGCGAGACAGGGAGTGGCCACGTCCACATCTGCGTGCAGCGGACTCAAGTTGTTGTCTAGGCTGGGTTTGCCGCTGGGTTGTTGCGCTCTGGTGTCCTGCTGTCCCACAGCATCCACCCCGGGGCCCTCCTGGGGTCCCGGGGTGGATCTTTAGGCCAAGGGCCACTTTGGTAAAAATTTCATCCAAATCCATCCAGTAGTTTTGGTGTAATCCTGCTGACAGACAAACCAACCAACCATCAGAGATGAAAACATAATCTTTTTGGCGGAGGTACTAACTCATTTGCAGACATTCATAAGCATAGAATGGGAGGAATACACAGCAGGATTGTTTTGTTCACTGAATTTCATATTGTGACCTTTCATGGGATTCACACAAATAATGAGAGATGATTATGACGCAACAGGCTTTTTTCTTCACACACTCACGACACAGAACAGAGGGCAGGTCATTTACACAGACCCTCATCTCACTCGTGGTGACACTGACACATGATCTATCACATACAAGAAAACAATGTTATCAGAACTGGTCTTATTACACAGTTATAATGGGACAGTAGAACATACGGATAACACTTAGAACACACAGATACAGTATTTGAATCCTCCGTGGTGCAAAGCATGCCGGGAGAATCCCCGCCCCATTATCACAGCCCCGACGCTACACTGTCCCACCCCCCCACCCCCCACCCCTCTGGGACTGGTTTCTGTCCCCAGAATAATAAGTCCAACTCGAAAGTCCAATACAAATCCATCCAGGCGTTGGGGCGACCACTGTTGTCGGTGACCAGTACGCACGGTCCCAACCAGTGGCTGGCCAGCCTTGGTGACAGTCCCTCTTTCCGCTATGGGCAGAAAAAGTCCAGCAAAGTCCCTCCCCTGGCAGCGGGAGTCGCACGCTCGCGTCTGTTGACTCCCCACCGCTACCGGGGCCTCCCAAGCCAGTTCGGGTACCGTGTGCAGGCGTCCTCTCGAGTGAAACAAATAATCCAACCCCGGTTTGCCATCCATGTCATACTGCTGCAGGGGGGCGTGGGATTGCTGCGTATGTCCTCTCTGAGCCGTGCAGGTGGTACAGTTGTGGACATGGTGCTTCACGTCCCGATGCCACCCCGGCCAGTAGAACCGAGCCCAAAGCTGCTGCAGAGTCTTCCTCACTACGAAGTGGCCCACCCCCACCGACCTGTGGACCAACTGGAGCACCTTGGGGGGGGGAGCTGTCGGGGGATCAGCTGCTGCCAGACATGACACTGCCCAGCTGGAGACTGGCACCGCTGAAAAACAACACCCTCGTGACAGCCAAAGTTGGACCACTGGGAGTGCAGGGCCTTGGTCTGTGAGTCCAGCACAGCCACATCCTTTCGGGCGGGGCACTGGTTCGTGTCCAGCCACTGCCAGACCCGGGAGATGACAGGATCTCTATCCTGCTCGTTCCAAAGCTGCTGCACGCCAAGGGCCAAGGGCAACGGAAACATCCCTCCTCATGCCGCCGTCGTTGTACTCTTGCCGACCGCGCAGCTATGGTCCAGCATAATTCCCATTCTTCCTCTTCCTCACATCAGCTGTATCATCAATCATCGACTCCACCCGCTCCGCATCTGCCACGGCCATCTCCCAGCTGCTCGCTACATAAATCCAGATGTGCTCTTGGAGCCGGGTCGAGTGGAGCCCACGGATGAAGTTCTGTAGCGTGAGCTTCTCCACCACCTCTGGCTCAAAATCCAGGTAGCTACGCTGTGTCAGCAACCGTATGTCCACTGCATAGGCTCCCAGGCTCTTCCGGTTGTCCCGCCGGTGGCTGGCCAGCTGTTCCCAGGCGTGATCGGCATGGGTCGCTCTGCCAAACTGCGTCCGCAGCTCTCCTTCTAGCGCTGGCCAGCTGTGCCGTTCCTCGGGCCAGAGATCAGACAGCGTGCAGAGAGCTCCACCCTCCAGAGCCAGCGTGACCTGCACAGCTGTCTCTTCAGGCATCCAGCCATTCAGCGCAGCGGCCAGTTCAACCTGGACCAGGTAACAGTCCAGCAGGCTCTTGCCACCAAAGCGGGGGAGTTTGGCCCATTGGCGGGTTGATGGGATGGTCGTCGCCCCCAGTCGCAGTGGAATCGCCAGCCTGTCCTGCCCTGAAAAGGGTGGGAAGCGGGGCGGGTTTGCTCTGTTCGGCCTGCTCTGCCCTGAAAAGGGCAGGAAGTGGGATACGGTTCCTCCTTCTGATCAGCTTCCCCATTCATCACTGTGAGCATCTCTAGGGGCTGGTGTGTCTGCTCTGTCATTCATCTCCTTCTTCATCTGGGCAATGAGCCGTTCGAGCCGCCACATCTCAGCCTTGGTCCTCACTTGCATCTCTCAATTATCCCACTTCTGACACCAGTGTGACGTTTCATGGGGTTCACACGAATAATGAGAGATGATTGTGACACGACAGGCTTTATTCTTCACACACACAACACAGAATGGAGGGGAGGTCATTTACACAGACCCTCATCTTACTCAGGGTGACACAGACACATGAGCTATCACATACACGGAAACAACGCTGTCACAACTGGTCTTATTACACAGTTATAATGGCACAGTAGAACACACGGATAACACGGATGCAGTATTTGAATCCTCTGCTGCGCAAAGCATGTCGGGGTTGGTTGGGTGGATGAAGTAAAGCCCAGAAAGGTTTTGATAGGGTCTGACTCTAGCAGTGCAATGGAGAGTATTAGGCAAATGCATTCAGAATCAAGACAGGATTTGGTAATGGAAATTGTACATTCAGTAATGAGAATTTCAAAGGCAGGCATAGATATTAGGCTCATTTGGATCCCGGCACACATTGGAGTGGAGGGGAATGAATTAGCAGATAAATATGCAAAAAGTGCAACTAGAAAGAGTCAAGTTAATAGGAATGTGAAATATAGCAAGGCAGAGGTCAAGAGCATTATTAAAACACAAATTAAAAAGAAGTACCAGGAAGAGTGGGATAGAGGAAATAAAGGACGGAGCCTGTATGGCATACAAAAGAAAGTAGGGGAAGCTAGAGAAGTTCACAGGAGTAGAAAGGAGGAGGACATCATATCTAGATTAAGATTTGGTCACACAGGGCTGAATAGTACATTAGTTATAATGAAAAAACACCCAGATGGAAACTGTGATTACTGTGGAAACAACGAAACAGATGAACATATATTTAGGCACTGTCCAAAGTATCAGTTTGCATGGTTAGCATTGGTGGACAGGCTATACAGGAACAAAACCCAGCTCAATATTAAAGAGATTTTACAGAGAGATTCAGGGGATGTGGTCTATAAGGCAGTGTTTATGTTCATAAGGACAACAGGTCTAATTTCAAGGATATAGGAGGGTAATGCCATTCTGAATCACACTCCATTCCAGAAGGTGGCGGTAATGCACCTATAAGCTGTTTGCCAATCGTCATAAAACATAAGAAGAAGAAGCAGCATTCCTGGAGAATCTTCGCCCTCTTATCACAGCCCCTATACTACAATATCAAGCCTGCACAATACAACTTAGCTACTTTTTTTTACTTTAACGGTACAGTATGTAAAATATTGGGGGTTGTCAAAATTGTGAAATTTAATGCAGCATAAATTCTTAACTTTATTTTTAAGTCAGCATTTCTTCTTCTAGATTTGACTGGCGGCTGGCAGCCAGCTTACAGGTGCATTACCGCCACGTACTTCACTCTATATCATGACTCTATCTGGTCAGGAGCTGTAGTCTTCTTAAAAGTGTCCTACTGCCACCAACTATTCTCTAAGTCAGCATTATCTGCGTCTTCATTTATTTATGCACAGGAAGAGGGTCCTTTCAAAATAAAAGCTCTCAGGAAAAAGTGAAAGTTATGGGCGTTTTTTAATGAACAGTCTCCTAACCTGCTGCAGCTGTTTTATAATTTAGAGATCGAAGAGTTGTTTAATATCTAAAATAGTTGTGTGTTGACGTCTCTACATATCTCTGCTAATCACAGTTGAGTTACATCTGCTTGCTGAGTTTTGCTTCTGTTCCTTCGATCGTTTCACAATGTCCGAGTTTACTGCTGTGATCTGGCCTAAAGTTATCTTATTTGGAGACTCCATTACACAGGTGAGTTAACCTACTTCCAATGTTAACGACCAGTTTCAGAGACGCTGCTATACCTGATAAGCCCTTGGTTGGGTTAAATGTGGAAATGGTAACCTGTACTTGCGGATCTTTCAGTTGTCATTCCAAGCCAATGGATTTGGAGCAGAAATTGCCAACAAACTTGCCAGGTGATAATAATGATAAGAATAATTTACTATTTAATGACTACACCAATCGGCTAGAGTAAATGACATATTTCAAAAACAGAATTTACTCTTAAAAGGGTATTGTTTCCTCAGTTCTTTACATTGTTAACTGCAAAATTGTGTTTTTATTGATTTTAATCCTGTAAAATACATTAAGGTGAAGATTTTCTCGTAAATTTGAGACTTTTTTGTCTTTTAAATTCATGACATTTTCATTTTGAATTTTATTTGAATTTGCAACCTTTCCCCTATGTGGGCTTTTTTCCTCTCTCTCTCTTTTTTTTTTTTAAAATCTCATCTATGTACCCTCATCCAAATAATATATGAGACATATTTGTTGTTCCAGAATAGAAGAACAATGATCATATCTATTATTACTATTTTTTCTTTCAGAAAATGTGACGTTTTAAACAGGGGATTCTCTGGCTATAACTCCACATGGGCCAAGATTGTTCTTCCCCGCCTCATTGGCGAGCAAAAGTCAGCAGAAAATATGAAAATAGCTGCTGTCACTGTCTTCTTTGGAGCTAATGACTGTACTTTGAAAGGTAGGTGTTATGTCTATTACCACCCTGGTGCACAGATGAGGCGAGGTGACTTGGGGAACACAGCTTTATTGACCTCACTTACGATGACCGCTACAGACACAGCACCAGCCAAGGTACAGGCAAGATAAGAGGCCTTAAGATGGCCGACCCCGGCTTGATATAGGGCGGGGCAGAGACGCCACCGGAAGTGCACGTCATCACCTCGTACTTAAGATAAGATAAGATAAGCCTTTATTAGTCCCACAACGGGGAAATTCCAGGATTGCAACAGCACAGGGATAGCAACACTCAGAGCAACAATCAGAAGGCAAGAAAAAAAAAAACAAAAAAAAAAAAAACAAGCAAGCAAGAGCAGCTAATATACATATGTACATATTACTATAAAATATATATATACACACACACAGACACACAGTGCAGAGCATTGTAGCTGGATGGAATAAATATATGAATATATGAACACACAGTGCAGAGCATTGTAGCTAGATGGAATAAATATGTAAATATATAAACACCCACAGTATGGAGCATTGCAGCTAGGTGGAATAAATATGCAAGTATATAAACACACACAGTGCGGAGCAATGTAGCTAGATGGAATAATATGTAGATATATAAAAACACAGTGCGGAGCATTGTAGCTAGATGGAATAAATATATAGATATATAAATATAAACACACCCAGTGCAGAGCATTGTAGCTAGATGGAATAAATATGTAAATATATAAACACACACAGTGCAGAGCATTGTTGCTAGGTGGGATGAAACAGCATAACCGTCTATTTAGTTATCCTACATGGTATGATTATGTGCCCATACATATTCTCACCCTCCATAGCGACCGGTATGTTCCTAGTTGTATGCCGGAGAGGACCATTGTGTAAGTCTATTGCATCTTTTGCATTCAAAAAAAAAACAAAACAAAAAAAAAAAAACTATTAGTTTGTTACGTCTTTTTGCTATCTCTGCGAGCACAGAACTTTTACTTCACAGTAAAAGTACTGTATTACTCTATTACATTCCTCCCCCTTTAAAAAATCCAGAATCACTCACTCAATTAAGACCCTCCCCAATTTGGGACCCGAGTCACACACTAACAAAACGAAACTGATATTTCCAAATGACCAAACACATACACACAAAAAAACCTAGACTAGGGCGGGCGGGTAGACTGCCGTCCTGCCCCCACGGTAAGGTGGATTATTCTGCCACCTGCTAAAGTAAATCATAGTCCATTAATAACTAAAATTGTATGCCGTGTTTCTAAACTAAAACAGGAAAAACCAAAATAATCCCACATGTAACATTTTAATGACAACAACACAACTTCAACATATACTATTCACAACCCAACTCTTCAGATGAAAAAAACATAACTGGCATGGGGGCCCAGGGCCCCTCAACAGATGCGCCCCTGGAAGCAGCCAGTCCCCAGGGTGATGGCCGACCCTCCGGACACTGAAACCGCTCCTCCTCACCATCGATCTCGTCCCACATCCAGCCACGTCTCCCGGAGCCTTCTCCCAGACACGCCAAAGCCGATTTGCATACCACACCAAGCTGTCAGTCTGAAGTGCACTGTTTCCAGCTTGACCACTATGCGCAGACACTCCTGATGCTCCTGAGGTTGTCATCTGGCTCATCTTCATCGCAGACACTCCTCACCTTGAATCCGAACCCAATCCAGGACCCTCAACGGGGCCTAGCTCAGCTTGAGACGACCTTGTCGAGCACACTGATCCCCCATGCTCCTCGGTCTTGCCCTGACCTCTTCTAGTACCGTTGTAACATGCGCCATCATAGCCGCAGACCCCCCCGTCCCATTGCAGCCAAACTCCGGAGGCATCCGGTGCTAACCCATCGGTGTCACTTACTGGTGCAGGCACCTCGCCGTCACGCTCGGTACTCCTTCCGACCGTTTCTCAAGCGCTGGCACTGAGACCCTCCTGCGCTGGCCCTGAGCAAAATTGGTCCTGCTTGACCGCCATGGTGTCCAGTAGTTCTTCTTCCCACACCACATCTTCATCAGTCACCGGAATCGCGAGAGTGGGGGGGTTCAACTGGCCACAGCCCGACCACCCTTCCCTGGCATCGTCTTTAATGGCGAAACCCAGGCCGTAAAATAAATCACAGCCCATGATATTATCACCCTGTGCTGTCACGTGGAATGTGAAGTCCGTCACCATCACAGACTTGTACCGAACAGTCAACTCCAAAGTCCTGACCGTGCCCAGTCTTCCACCTCCATAACCGTACAATGGCGCTGGGTTACCTCTAATCCTGTGGTGGGGGGAAAAACGTCTTCACCGTGGCCCAATTCAGCAATAAACCCTCCGCTCACGTGTTGATTAACAGCGGGACCTCCACGTCGTCCAGCCTCACCGTGCAAAATGTGTACCTGCTTGTGTCGGGGGACACCGTGTGGATGGTTGTGTGGGGCGGGCAGAGCGATTTCCTCTGTGGGCTCTCCGGTTTAAATTCACGGCACATCCTAGCAAAATGGTTCAAGCAACCACATCTGCTATACATACACATACAGTATACATACTATACATACACCATGCTCCTCTCGCTGGGCAGTCCTTAACCTTTTTCCCATGTGTCACAGACCCGCACCCCATACAATGGGGCTTTCCCGGGGCCGACCCCCAGCTAGTAGTGTTGACTTCTGTCTCCTCGTTGTCCAAGCTATCTCCATTGTCCAGGTCTGTGGCATTTGCCGCGACAAGAGGCTCTAGCGTCTACTGGACTGGTGCCTGGTTTGCCCCAGAGCTAGCTTGTCCGCGGCTTCTATTTGGAGAGCTAGCTTGGCGGCTCTGGCTAAGTGAGTTCACTTGGCACCGTAAGTAGCCAAGCCCGCAATGTGGCGCTACAAGTATGCTCTGCCAGCTGGTCACGAATCATTTCCTCTTTCAGTGCTCCGAAACGGCACTCGCTAGCTAGCTGCCTCAAATCGGCTACAAACTACTGAACAGGTTCACCCACCCGCTGATGCCACTGTCGAAAGCTGATCCTCTGGACCGTCATATTATCCAGGGTGTGGAAGTGGCTAGCTAGCAGCTCTGCTACCTCTTCGTAAGTGTCGGACGCACTGAGCGTTCACAGGATTCGCTGGCTTTCTATGCCCAAATTGTACACCAGAAGCGCCCGGGCCCTTAGCTTATCGAGCTCTCCAAGACCCAGCATGGCAATATAGTTTTGGAAGGCTTTGAACCACCTAGACCAGGGCACCGGTGGGTCCCCTGGCACTTCGAGAAAAGGCCGAATAGGAGCTATGCATGCCTCCATGGTTTAATCCGACGTTGCCAATGTTATGTCTTATATTACCCTGGCGTACAGGTGAGGTGACTTGTGGAACACAACTTTATTGACCTCACTTACGATGACCGCTACAGACACAGCACCGGCCAAGGTACAGACAAGATAAGAGGCCGTAAGATGGCCGACTCCGGCCTTATATATGGCGGGGCAAAGACACCGCCAGAGGTGCGCGTCATCATCTCATACTTCACAGTAAAAGTACTGTATTACTCTATTACAGTAGGATTCACTTAGAAGTTAGGACAGGAGTCTGCAATCTTCACCGTGAAAAGACCACATTCGAGTTATTTTAATTTATTCATTTATTTACATATACAGACCGGAATGGTGTCCTAGTGGTAAAGCGTCCGCCCCACAGCTGTGAGGTTATGGGTTCAAGCCCGTGCCAGGTTATACTAAAGACTATAAAAATGGTACTTTCCACCTTTGATTTTGGTGCTCAGCAGATATAGAATAGGGAAAAGAAAGTTAGTTACCCAGCCACATCATCATCATCATCATAGCAGTCTGTTGAGGGTGACAGTGACTGTTTCATTTAGGTCTGATCAGATTCCTCCACGCAGCTCTGTCCTTCGCCCTCTGCTGCCAGGAACTCCTGACTTTGTTAACTCGGGCGACGTCCAAGTCGGTAGGTGAAGTACAAAACCAGTGTACTCATTCTGTAAATGGAGAGGGTTACATCAGGAATGGCATTTGGCATAAAATCCACTGTGGTGTCCCTGAATAGGGAGTAGCCAAAAGTATGTGTGCGATTTATTTTCATATATAGATCCACATTTGTATGGAGCCCAAAACATTGTCTTACATTTACAAATTTGCTCATGTGACTTTCTCTTGAATTAGTTCCATCCATCCATCCATCATCTACTGCTTATAGGCCACGGGCCAGTGAGAGTTACTGCACACTTATGTCTGTAATGAGGAGCTAACAACAGATGTGAGCTGAACTCTCATTTATTCTGTGTTGTGCACAACTACAGTAGTGTGAAAAAGTGTTTGCCCCCTTCCTGATTACTCATTTTTTTGTATGTTTGTCACACTTCAATGTTTCAGATCATCAAACTAATTTAAATATTAGACAAAGATAACACAAGTAAACACAAAATGCAGTTTTTAAATGAAGGTGTTTGATTTTAAGGGAAAAAAATTCCAAACCTGCATGGCCTTGTGTGGAAAAAGTGATTGCCCCCTAAACCTAATAACTGGTTGGGCCACCCTTAGCAACAACAACTGCAGTCAAGTGTTTGCGATAACTGGCAGTGAGTCTTTTACAGCACTGTGGAGGAATTTTGGCCCACTCATCTTTGCAGAATTGTTGTAATTCAGCCACATTGGAGGGCTTTCGAGCATGAACCGCCTTTTTAAGGTCATGCCACAGTATCTCAATCAGATTAAGGTCAGGACTTTGACAAGACCACTCCAAAGTTTTCATTTTGTTTTTCTTAAACCATTCAGAGGTGGACTTGCTGGTGTGTTGTGGATCATTGTCCTGTTGCAGAACCCAAGTGCTCTTCAGCTTGAGGTCACGAACAGATGGCCAGACATTCTTCTTCAGGATTTTTTGGTAGACAACAGAATTCATGGTTCCATTTACCACAGCAAGTCTTCCAGGTCCCAAAGCAGCAAAACAGCCCCAGACCATCACACTGCCACCACCATATTTTACTGTTGGTATGATGTTCCTTTTCTGAAATGCTGTGTTACTTTTACGCCGGATGTAATGGGACACACACCTTTCAGAAAGTTCAACTTCTGTCTTGTCAGTCCACGGAGTATTTTCCCAAAAGTCTTGGGGATCATCAAAATGTTTTCTGGTAAAACTGAGACAAGTCATGTTCTTTTTGCTCAGTAGTGGTTTTCATCTTGGAACTCTGTCATGCAGGCCATTTTTGCCCAGTCTTTTTCTTATGGTGGAGTCATGAACACTGACCTTAACTGAGGCAAGTAAGGCCTGCAGTTCTTTGGATGTTGTGGGGTCTTTTGTGACCTCTTGGATGAGTCGTCACTAGCTCTTGGGGTAATTTTGGTCAGCCAGCCACTCCTGGGAAGGTTCACCACTGTTTCGTGTTTTTGCCATTTGTGGATAATGGCTCTCACTGTGGTTCACTGGAGTCCCAAAGCTTTAGAAATGGCTTTATAACCTTTTCCAGACTGATAGATCTCAATTACTTTGTTTCTCATTTGTTCCTGAATTTCTTTGCATCACAGCATGATGTCTAGGTTTTGAGGATCTTTTGGTCTATTTCACGTTGTCGGGAAGGTCCTATTTAAGTGATTTCTTGATTGAAAACAGGGGTGGCAGTAATCAGTCCAAGGTGTGGCTAGAGAAATTGAACTCAGCTTTCCGAAGATGTGATAAACCACAGTTAATTTATGTTTTTATGGGGGGGGGATCACTTTTTCACACAGGGCCATGTAGGTTTTGATTTTTATTTTTTTTTTACCCTTAATAATAAACACCTTCATTTAAAAACAGCATTTTGTGTTTACTTGTGTTATCTTTGTGTAATATTTCAATTTGTTTGATGATCTGAAACATTTAAGTGTGACAAACATACCAAAAAATGAAAAATCAGGAAAGGGCAAACACTTTTTCACACCACTGTATATACAGAGGGGTGGCGTGCCCACACCACGGCCAGTCCGCCACGTGGTGACGCCACCTGTGTGCGCATCCCCATGTCCTAAACTCTACACCCAAACACCACATTTATCCACCCCCCCCCCCCCGAAAGAAAATCCCAAAGAACTATATACAACTACCTGGGCACCCGGGTAGACTACCGCATACCTGCCAACTACTCCGGTTTTGCCGTAATGGTTCCTGTTTTTAAGACCCCGTTCCGGGTTCCGGTTTTATTATTCAAAATTACGGTTTTTCACTAAAAAATTCAGTCAAAAATTTTAGATCGTAAAAAAAACACGGAAAACACGAAAGCAATTCCAAACACGCTGTCGCTCGGAATCGTATCTAAATTTAGAACAAAGGCAATCGGCACTGCTTCATGTAGGTGTATTGCGCATGTGCGAGAGGTCTGAGCCAATTTTCCATGTGCAATCGCGAGGCAATCAGGTAAGAATTATACGTTTTCATCATGGAGTCTGCTGGAGAAAAATCACTAACGAGCGTAAAACACAAACGAAAATTACAGTCTTTTCGTGAGGAATATAGCAAAGCATTTCCGGGAGTTATTATTCGCTCAAGAAGGGGTGAAAATTACGCAAATTGCACTTTGTGTAGACAAGACTTTTTGATTGGACATGGCGGAATCAGCGATGTGAAAGACCACGTAAGAACGAAAAAACACAAGGCCAGTGACGCTAGCGGCAAACTTGAAGAACATGTGCTGTGTAATTGCAAGCCTTGTCATGCTTGGTGTATCATGTAAACACATAAAATATCAGAGCGATTTTGCCGTCATTTACGCACGTGTCTGTTAAACAGTGGTTACCTCTAGTTACCTCCGCCAAGGAGGTTATGTGATCATCAGCGTTGGTTTGTCTGTTTCTTTCTTTGTTAGCAAGATAACTCAAAAAGTTATGGACGGATTTTCATGAAGTTTTCACAGATTGTCAGAAATGGGGTATCCTACAGATGATTAGATTTTGGTGGTGATCCGGATCACCGTCTGGATCCAGGAATTTTTTAAAGGATTCTTTTTTTTTTTTTTTTTTTATTTAACATTGCGAGATAGGGCCATTTTCAGTATTTTATTTATGATGTTAAACACTGTATGGGGGGAACTGTGGCGCTTGGCGGAGGTCTGCGCTGTCCGAGTGCTTTTCTAGTATTCATAATACATCACATCTGGCCTATTCGAAGTTGTATGCAGTGTTAAGATAGTCTTTTGAATGCAAATTTAATGAATGAATGAATCTTTATTTCGGATAGATTAAAAGTAAAGATTAAAAAGAAACAGAATAATATAACAAAGGCGAAAAAATCCAACAAGGTCAAATTAAACAATAACTCCTCTGATTATACAGTTCAACGTAAGTTATCCGAAATGGGTGATGGCTGAAGCCGCAGCTTATATTGCCCACCCATATTCCATCCAAGAATTCAAAAGAAAAACAAAATAAGAGCGATTACAATTCAGAACAAAGCTAAGACAAAACGTGACAAAAAAACTAAGCAACAGCACAACACAGACTGGATATGACAATCCTTATGTGATTTTACATGTCATCTTGTATATATGTTTGGAGTATTTCTTCCTTTAGTTTTTGTTTAAATTGTCCAAGCGTTGTACATGATTTTAATTCAGGTCCAAAATCGTTCCATAATCTGACTCCTTGCACTGAAACACAGTGTTGCTTGGTGGTAGTTCTCACTGAAGGTTTTTGAAATATACATGTTCCTCTGAAATAAGATAAGATAAGATAAGATAAGCCTTTATTAGTCCCACAACGGGGAAATTCCAGGATTGCAACAGCACAGGGATAGCAACACTCAGAGCAACAATCAGAAGGCAAGAAAAAAAAAACAAAAAAAAAAACAAGCAAGCAAGAGCAGCTAATATACATATGTACGTATTACTATAAAATATATATATATACACACACACACAGACACACAGTGCAGAGCATTGTAGCTGGATGGAATAAATATATGAATATATGAACACACAGTGCAGAGCATTGTAGCTAGTCATTCCAAGCCAATGGATTTGGAGCAGAAATTGCCAACAAACTTGCCAGGTGATAATAATGATAAGAATAATTTACTATTTAATGACTACACCAATCGGCTAGAGTAAATGACATATTTCAAAAACAGAATTTACTCTTAAAAGGGTATTGTTTCCTCAGTTCTTTACATTGTTAACTGCAAAATTGTGTTTTTATTGATTTTAATCCTGTAAAATACATTAAGGTGAAGATTTTCTCGTAAATTTGAGACTTTTTTGTCTTTTAAATTCATGACATTTTCATTTTGAATTTTATTTGAATTTGCAACCTTTCCCCTATGTGGGCTTTTTTCCTCTCTCTCTCTTTTTTTTTTTTAAAATCTCATCTATGTACCCTCATCCAAATAATATATGAGACATATTTGTTGTTCCAGAATAGAAGAACAATGATCATATCTATTATTACTATTTTTTCTTTCAGAAAATGTGACGTTTTAAACAGGGGATTCTCTGGCTATAACTCCACATGGGCCAAGATTGTTCTTCCCCGCCTCATTGGCGAGCAAAAGTCAGCAGAAAATATGAAAATAGCTGCTGTCACTGTCTTCTTTGGAGCTAATGACTGTACTTTGAAAGGTAGGTGTTATGTCTATTACCACCCTGGTGCACAGATGAGGCGAGGTGACTTGGGGAACACAGCTTTATTGACCTCACTTAGGATGACCGCTACAGACACAGCACCAGCCAAGGTACAGGCAAGATAAGAGGCCTTAAGATGGCCGACCCCGGCTTGATATAGGGCGGGGCAGAGACACCACCGGAAGTGCACGTCATCACCTCGTACTTAAGATAAGATAAGATAAGCCTTTATTAGTCCCACAACGGGGAAATTCCAGGATTGCAACAGCACAGGGATAGCAACACTCAGAGCAACAATCAGAAGGCAAGAAAAAAAAAACAAAAAAAAAAAACAAAAAAAAAAAACAAGCAAGCAAGAGCAGCTAATATACATATGTACGTATTACTATAAAATATATATATATACACACACACACAGACACAGTGCAGAGCATTGTAGCTGGATGGAATAAATATATGAATATATGAACACAGTGCAGAGCATTGTAGCTAGATGGAATAAATATGTAAATATATAAACACCCACAGTACGGAGCATTGCAGCTAGGTGGAATAAATATGCAAGTATATTGCATATTTGCAAGTATATTTGCAAGTATAATGATATTGTTTCTCCCTTATTTGGAACAGCTTTTGGATATTTGCGGGCAGTGATAGATTCTTAGCTTTAAACATTATTACTGCAGTTTTAAAGTCAACCAGATCTTTCAACTTGAGAGCTTTTAATTTAAGAAAAAGTGGGTTTGTTGGTTCCCTGTAAGCAGCTTTGTTTATTATTCTAATACCTCTCTTCTGAAGCATAAAGACTGGATATATGTTTGTTTTATATGTATTTCCCCATACTTCAGTACAATATGTCATGTATGGGAGTATTAATGAATGATACAAAGTATATAATGTGGGTTGATTCAGCAAATATTTCGCTCTGTGTAGTATTGCAATTGATTTAGATATTTTTTTTTTTCCACAATATCTTTATTGAACCTTTTTTTTTTTTTTAACAAACATGATACAAACAATCAAACACTAACACTAAAGTACTACAAAAAAAAAAAAATGCACTAAAAACACCAACAACCACCAACCACCAAAATCAAGTCTTCAACAATGCTCCTCTGTTTAGTCTAGACAATCCAATACATAAGTATACATATTATGTTCACCAGTTTGGAATTTACAAGGTCCACACACATCATTCACCTTCTTCTTCAAGAGTTATGTTTAAATTTTTTACATAATCAATAAAAGGTCTCCATATATTCTCAAACACAATTTCCTTTGATTTCAGTATATATGTTATTCTTTCTAATGGAAGGTTTGTTACATCTGTCTTAACCACTGAGTCACATCTGGTCTATGAGTCTTTTTCCATAATAGTGCAATACATTTTTTGGCATTAAGCAAACTGAGGTCTATGAATGTTCTTTCACTTTTATTAAAATTATGCTTTTCTGGGTACAGACCCAACAAAAACAGTTTAGGATTCAATATGATTTGTTTTGAGATTATTTTTTCAATTGTTACCCTCACCTCTTCCCAAAACATTCTTATTAATCTACATTCCCAAAAACAATGAAATAGGGTTCCTTTACTTTCCATGCATTTTGTGCATGTATCTGGTATATTTTTGTTGTATCTATTTAACTCCTCCGGTGTAACATACATCCGCATTAACCATTTGAAATGTATCAATTTAAGGCGTGCATTTATTGATTTGGTTTGAGCTTCTGTACAAGCCAATTCCCATTGTTCCTCTGAAATTTCAATTTGCAGATCTTCTTTCCAGTAGTTTAATCTTTTCAGTGAATTTTCACTTGAAGATAGTGTCAATGAGTTATAAAACTCTGAAATAATACCCTTTCTTTTACTATCTTTCATCATCATTTTTTCCAAGGATGAATAAATAGGTCGAGTGAGAGCTTTATTTTGATTTGATCGAATAAAGTTTCTAAGTTGAAGATATTTAAAAAAATGTGTTCTATTGAGATTAAATTTGATCCTCAGCTCTTCAAAAGACATTATGTTGTCTGCACATGGCAAATATAAATCCTGAATCTTTTGTATCCCTTTTAAATTCCATACTTTAAATACAGCGTCCGCTCTCCCTGGTTTAAAATATTGATTACCCCATATTGGACTAAATTGTGACAATAACTGTGGTTCTTTTAAATAGTTTTTAGCTTCACACCATATTTTGATCATATGCTTTACAAATGGATTTTTAACTTGTTTTTGTAATTTTTTTGCCGAATCTGAGTATATGAATATGGGAAGAGGTAAAGGTAAATTGTATGATTCCATTTCAGTCCAGTGAGGGAGATCATTTGATGAAAAATAATATGTCATAGACCTCAGTTGTGCCGACCAATAATACAACATAAAATTTGGACATTTCAGACCTCCACGATCAAATGGTAAATATAATAAAGACAAACGTAATCTAGCCCTCCTGTTGTTCCATATAAATTCCACTAACTTTTTTTTTTATTCTTGAGAATAGATCTAAAGGTGGTGATAAGGGAATGTATTGAAATAAATAAAGTATTTTAGGTAAAATATTACTTTTAAGTATATTGATTCTCCCGATCATCGACATTGGTAGTGACATCCATCTCTGAGTTAACTCATTGATATCTGACATTAAGGCTTCATAGTTGACACTGGCGACTGATTCTAGCTTAGGCATAATTTGGATTCCTAAATATTTAAACTGATTTACAACATTGAATTGATTTACCTCAGGGGCTGGGTAATTTCTCTGGGTCTCATTTAGCATTAATATTGAAGATTTAGTTTTATTTATCTTATATCCTGATATTTCCCCAAAATTCTTTATTAAATTCAACAAGGTTGGAATTGATTTTTTTAGATTCGACATAAACAAAATTATATCATCGGCGTACAGGGAGATTTTATGTTCTGTTGGTCCAACTTTAATTCCATATATTTGTGAATGTAAACGTATCGCTATCGCTAAAGGTTCAATTGCCATAGTAAACAGTAAAGGTGAAAGTGGACAGCCTTGTCGACATCCTCTATTGATTTTTATTGGTTTTGAAATATTGTTATTTGTTAGGATTTCTGCTGTAGCATTATTGTATATTATTTGAACCCATTTTATGAAATTATTTCCAAGTCCAAACCTTTGTAGGACTTCAAAAAGAAAGGGCCATTCAACTCTATCAAAGGCCTTTTCGGCGTCCAATGATAGGAGAGCTGTATCCGGTGCTTCTTTATTAAAATAAATAATATTAAATAGTCTTCTTACATTATGGAAGCCTTGTCTACCCTTTATAAAGCCATTCTGATCTCGATTAATAATATTTGGTAAAATTTCTTGTATTCGTCTTGCTAAAATTTTACAGATTATCTTAAGGTCGGCGTTTAATAGGCTTATTGGTCTCATATTTTCACATTTATTAGAGGGCTTACCTGGTTTTGGCAGCAGTATAATTAAGGCATTATTTATGTATGATGGTAAATTATTATTTTGAAATGCTTCTAAAACCATTTCCAAAAAAGGTTTTATTAATTTATTCTTAAATTTTTTATAAAGGTCAACTGGAAGACCATCTGGTCCTGCACTTTTTCCTGATTTCATATTATCAATGGCTAGCCCAACTTCTTCTTGACTAATTTTAGACTCCAATATCTCCCTGTTTTCATTTGGAATACACGGTATAGATAGTTTGTTCAAAAACCCATTTAGTTTTGTTAAATCAGGTTCATTTTTGGTATCATATAATTTTTCATAGTAATCTCTAAAGGCTCTATTAATTTCTAAAGGATCTATAACTACCTGTCCCTTACTTATAATACTGGTTATTGGTGTTTTAATTTCCAATTGTTTAATCTGCCATGCTAATAATTTTCCTGATTTTTCACCTTGTTCATAAAAAGATTGTTTCAATCTTAGAAGACTCGAGGCAGCTCTATTCGCTGATTTTTTGTCGTATTCAGCTCTCAAAATCAGTAATTCATTCTCCAACCTTGGATCTCTTCCTGCATACACTTTTTCCTGAAGACTTTTTATTTTATGTTCCAATTTAGCTCTCTCCTCTCGAGTCTTCTTAGATTTTGATCCTGTATAACTAATAATATGTCCCCTAATAAAAGCTTTGAAAGCCTCCCACTTTACACATGCTGATGTTTGTGTAGTATTGATGTCAAAGAACTCGTCTATCTGTTTTTCTATATACTTGACAAATTCCTCATCCTGAAGCCATTTATGCTGAAATTGCCATCTGCCTGATTCCTTTGTCAATTTTTTATCTACATATATTAGACAACAGGGTGCATGATCAGAGATCACGATGTTATCATAAAAGCAGTTTTGAATCTTGGACCTTAATTCTGTGGAAATCAAAAAATAATCAATACGTGAGAATGTCTTGTAGGTACTGGAATAACAAGAATAGGCTTTAACTTGTGGTTTCATTTCTCTCCATATATCTAACAATCTCAATTCTTTCATAAAATGATTAATAGTCATCCTACATCCAATGTGCGTACAATCCAGTCCTGTTGGTCTATCCACACCTGGATTCAATGTACAATTAAAATCCCCTGCTATTATACACTCACCGGCCACTTTATTAGGTACACCATGCTAGTAACGGGTTGGACCCCCTTTTGCCTTCAGAACTGCCTCAATTCTTCGTGGCATAGATTCAACAAGGTGCTGGAAGCATTCCTCAGAGAGTTTGGTCCATATTGACATGATGGCATCACACAGTTGGCGCAGATTTGTCGGCTGCACATCCATGATGCGAATCTCCCGTTCCACCACATCCCAAAGATGCTCTATTGGATTGAGATCTGGTGACTGTGGAGGCAATTTCAGTACAGTGAACTCATTGTCATGTTCAAGAAACCAGTCTGAGATGATTCCAGCTTTATGACATGGCGCATTATCCTGCTGAAAGTAGCCATCAGAAGTTGGGTACATTGTGGTCATAAAGGGATGGACATGGTCAGCAACAATACTCAGGTAGGCTGTAGCGTTGCAACGATGCTCAATTGGTACCAAGGGGCCCAAAGAGTGCCAAGAAAATATTCCCCACACCATTACACCACCACCACCAGCCTGAACCATTGATACAAGGCAGGATGGATCCATGCTTTCATGTTGTTGACGCCAAATTCTGACCCTACCATCCGAATGTCGCAGCAGAAATCGAGACTCATCAGACCAGGCAACGTTTTTCCAATCTTCTATTGTCCAATTTCGATGAGCTTGTGCAAATTGTAGCCTCAGTTTCCTGTTCTTAGCTGAAAGGAGTGGCACCCGGCGTGGTCTTCTGCTGCTGTAGCCCATCTGCCTCAAAGTTCGACGTACTGTGCGTTCAGAGATGCTCTTCTGCCTACCTTGGTTGTAACGGGTGGTTATTTGAGTCACTGTTGCCTTTCTATCAGCTCGAACCAGTCTGGCCATTCTCCTCTGACCTCTGGCATCAACAAGGCATTTCCGCCCACAGAACTGCCGCTCACTGGATATTTTTTCTTTTTCGGACCATTCTCTGTAAACCCTAGAGATGGTTGTGCATGAAAATCCCAGTAGATCAGCAGTTTCTGAAATACTCAGACCAGCCCTTCTGGCACCAACAACCATGCCACGTTCAAAGTCACTCAAATCACCTTTCTTCCCCATACTGATGCTCGGTTTGAACTGCAGGAGATTGTCTTGACCATGTCTACATGCCTAAATGCACTGAGTTGCCGCCATGTGATTGGCTGATTAGAAATTAAGTGTTAACGAGCAGTTGGACAGGTGTACCTAATAAAGTGGCCGGTGAGTGTATGTTGCCCTGTAAGTGATGATAAGATGAGAAATAAATTAGCAAAGAACTTCTGATCATCTATATTGGGACCATATAAGTTCACAAGATTTATATTTTCTAATAGCAAAGAACCTTGAATGATTACATATCTTCCAAATTTGTCTCCAATTACATTTTTCACTTGAAAAGGAACTGATTTATGTATGAGAGTCATAACTCCCCTGGCTCGGGATGAAAATGAAGAGGTGAATACACTTCCCTGCCATCTACTCCTAATTCTTTTAACATCCTCCTCTATCAGATGAGTTTCTTGTAAAAACACAATTCTTGAACCCATGTCCTTTATTTTATTCATAACTTGTTTAAGTTTTTTTAAATTTTGTAGACCTCTGCAATTCCATGAAGTTAAATTAAGATTAACACTTTGGTCCATGATCAATAGAGAGTTTGGGATTACCTTGCAGTGTAAACATGCTCATACAGAGAAGCAAAAACATGAGTGGTTGAACATTCATCCTACAGACTACACACAAACAAATTTCCCCTTCCCACACTTGTGGCAAACCCCCCAAAATCAAAAGAAAAATTCTGTCTCCCGATATAGCCATCGACCGTTCCACACCCACGGGGAACAGCCTAAGCCACTCCTTCTTCATCCTCCCAATCACCCTAACTCTACTGCTTTTAATGACGTAACATTAACTCTCCTCTGTAGTTTTCCAACTTAACTCCAAAATTTTTAACAACTTTGTACATCATAGTTTTTTTTTTTTTGTTTGTTTTGTTTTTGTTTTGTTTTTTTAATATATAATACAATCTATATTTTGTAAACTTACTATTTACTTCAAGTCAGTCAGATGCCTGTGCAAATGCTTAATTATTCTACCTTATATTTTGTTCATGCTTAGCTCCCACCAGTCTCTTCTTCTTCTTTGATCTTCTTGATGAACTCCTGCGCCTCCTCTGGGGTCTTGAAGATGTGGGTTCTGCCCTCATACGTGGTCAGCAGTCTCGCAGGATAGATTACACCATGACGAATCCCAAGGTTGCGCAGCTCCTTACGTACGGGATCAAACTGCTTCCTCAATTGCTGGATTCCTGTGGCCAAATCTGGGTAGAACCGCACCTGCTGGTCCTGGTGTTTAATCTCTCCTTTAGCACGTGCAGCGTTGAAGATCTTCATCCTGTCTCTGTTGCTAAGAAACTTCATAATTAAGGTCCTCGGCGGTCCCTTATCTCTCCGTGGGCCAATGCGATGTGCTTTTTCCAGAACCACTGCTGATTGCAACTCCTCGCTGCCCAGCACCTCCGGAATCCACTTTTCCAGAAAGGAACATACGTCCCGACCTTCTGATTCCTCTGGAAGACCCACCAGCCTCAAATTATTCTGTCTCGACCGAGATTCCAAATCCAAAATATTATCTTCCAGAGAGTTATTTTTTTTTTCCAAAGTGCGCACCTTTAATTGAAGACGGGTGACGTCATCTTCAGCACTAGCGAGACGGAGCTCCATCTGCGCCGTTCGTTCTACACAGTCACCCAATTCCTTTCTTATTCCTTCCAACGCTGTCATAATCCCATCAAATCTAGAGGAAAAGTCCGCTCTCATTGAACTCATGGCAGCCATCAGCGCATCTGCGCCTCCCCGCGCAGACATCGCACCGTTGCCAGCCTCCTCCGCCATAGTTTTGTTTGCTGCGTCACAGACCTGAAAGTCCGTTAATTTGGACTGTTTCGGCGGCTCGCTTTTTCCTTTTCCTGGTTTTCCAGCCTTAGGCTTCGCCGACATATCCTCGCCCAAATGCTGAGATACGTTCTGTCCCAAATGAGAGAGTTATTTGCCGATTTTTTTTCTCCAGGAGCAGAGCAGAGCGAGACACGTCCGTCCTACGTGGCAGCCATAACCGGAAGTCCTGATTTAGATATTTTACCTTTAATATAATTAATATGTGACTTCTATGTCAAATGCTAATTATTTGTTTGACACTGCGGCCCCTGGACCCCGGCTAGCTACTAGGCTTTTCAGATTTGAAAGTTGAAGAAATATGAGGTTGTTAGCTACATTCTAACTTGATTTAATGCTAATATTTGTTTGGCAAATATTAGCATTATTATTGTTAGCATTAGCATTATTAGCATTAGCATCGGCCCCTGGACCCCGGCTAGCTACTAGGCTTTTCAGGTTTGAAAAGTTGGCAGGTATGCTACCAGTATGCCCACATGACTGTGGACTATTCTGCCACATTGCTCAGTCATGTGCTAGCTAATAAATATATATACAGTGTATGTATATATATATATATATATATATATATATACAGTATATATACTGTATATATATATATATAATTTGTATTTTGTATACTTTATTAATCCCAGAGGGAAATTCAGGGCATCCACCTGGATGGATGAGGCAGCCACGGTACGGCACCAGTCCCTTCATCATTCACACACACACTCACACCTAGGGCCACTTCAGAGTCTCTAACTAACTTGCCTGTTTTTAGCCTGTGGGAGGTAACCGGAGTACCCGGGGTAAACCCACGCAGACACGGGGAGAACATGCAAACTCCACACAGAAGGGTCACAGATGGTCAGGGGTGGAATCGATCCCGTGATGGTCTTACAGTCCTGCCACAGTGCTAACCACTGTTCCACCAAGCTACCTTTAATATAACCTTTAAAGGTCTGATGACACGTTTTTGACCTTTTTTAGCATGTTGTGTAAACCCAAAAGTCATTGTCAATGATCAATATAATATTTACAACAGCGCCTGCATAAACTAGTTATCATCAAAAAACAGCAGCCGCTGACTGGACTGTGGAGCTGCCCACCGAATTGAGGGCGGCACCCCATGACGTAATCGCAGGAACGGACTCCGGTGTTGTTGACTGGAATGACAGCAGCTTTGTGGCTCACAGTTTCTCTGGTTTCTTGTTTTAATTTTACAGCTATGCCTTCGCATTGTGTCGCAGGCTTAGAGAAAGCGTGTGATGTGTGAAAGACCACATCACACGCTTCAGCTCGAGCCTGCTCTCCTCTGTACTTTTATGCAGGAGGAGCGCGAGGAGGGGAAGGATTAATGGATTTATGTGCAGCTTTGACCTAATTTCTCTGATCGCACGCCAGTCTGGGCACGTCCCCTCAATTATTATCAACAGGTGATCATGATCATCATCCCGCTGATCATGTTTCCCGGTCCTTGCCCAGGTGCTTGTCATCACACTATCACCAGCAGTGTGTTAATGGCAAACGGCCGCCAAAATGTACATGCACTGCTGGTCAATAGTATTGTCATCTGTACTGTTAGTCTGCCAGTATTTTCAGCACTCTCATGACGTGTTAGCCACTCAACACAGCCATGGTTCTCGTGTGTCCGTGAAGCGATTTCTGCTCTGGTGCGCAACCGTGGTTAATACGTCTCCTTTCCATGTTCGCTGAGCGATGTCGGCCCCGAACACCTACTGCTTGTGTTTCTGTATATTATTTGTAAGTCTTCACCTTTTTAGGAATTGTCTGTTGTTCTATATTAAATGTACTGTGGTGAATTCTGTGCTTAAATCCTCGTTATTTCATGTGCCCTCTCCCTGCCCTGCGTAAGAGCGCAGTTCTGTCCTGAAAATGGCTCAGGACAGAACTGAGGCCCAAAGGCATTTGGGTGTACCTGAACACTCCCATGTGGGTAAGAAAAGCCGTTAGGTTGCGGCTGTCTGGGTGAAGGGGAACCTGCAGGTAGCCTTGGCAGAGCTCCAGTTTGGGAAAAAAACTTTTGAGCCATGGAACACCACCGTCAGTTCCTCCATCATGGGCAGGGGATATTTGTCAGGAATCACCGCCTTGCTCATCATTCTGAGGTCAATACATGGTCATAGGCTGCTCAACCTCTTCTTTGCCACCACCAAGTTGGAGATCCAGGGATAAACGTAGACCCGCTCAATGATGCTGGCATCTAAAAGCTTCTGCAGTTTTGCCCTGACGTCGTCCCACAGTGCAAGAAGTAGTTGGTGGAGAGGCTGAATTTTCAGTGGCACCGTTGGATCAATGAGCGGTCGGTGGTTGAAGGAGGTGAGGCAGCCCAGTCCTGCGAAGAGCGCCAGCCAACGGTGTTGCCAGGATGAGGAGACTGTCAGTACAGTTACGCCCATTGGGTCGGTGATGGAGAGACTCAGCTTGCTGATCAGATTGATGCCCAGCAGATCGGGCCCCTGGTGCGTCACTTGGAAGGTGAATGATGAAATGGTTTTAGAGCCACAGCATATAGAAAAGGCTACTGTCCCTACCATGCCGATCATGACGTGTTCGTAGCCAAATAAGTCCTCCGTATTGTTTTGGTGGTCTTCCGAGGGAATAGCCTCCTGACCGTAGACTTGCTCAGAAGGGACCTCGAAGTTGCCGTATCCAGCAGCAGCGGCACAAAGACACCGTCCAGCTCCACTGTTCACCACTTGAATGGCCAGTTTTTGGCACCAACTGAGTTGATGGTAGTTGGGCCCAGTGGGTGGGCCGTTGAATTTGTGAAGATAGAGCAGCAAACTCTAGCAGAGTGGTTGAGCCTCTTATAACGGTAGCATTCCTACCCCCTGGCTGGGCAGGTGGTTGATTGAGTCTGGTGTTTAGATGAACCACAGTTACTGCAGGGCAGGCACTCACCCATGTTGTCCAGTTTCCTACCCTTCTTCTTTTGGTTGTGGTGGGGAGTTGCGGGGTTGGAGCACCGGGTGGCGGTGGTGACAGCCTGTGCTCGTGGGGCCAGACGAGGGGCTTGTTGGTTAGGCGGTGTTAGCTGCAATGATAGCTGGATGGCTGTTTCTGTATGGGACGCCATCCTCACAGCCTCGTCTAATTTCAGGTCGTTCTTCACCAGTATCGGCTGCTCCCACAGCCACTCGCTCTTGGCGTGCTCTCCTAGCTTCTCACGTATCCTCCCTTCCTCTTCGTCCCAAAGGTGCACATGCTAGCCAGGGCACAGAACTTTGTGACATACTGGTGGACCGTCTCGTCCTCACGCTGGCGGCGCAGGTTAAAAGTGAGCTTCCGTGCCGTGACACTACGTGCGTCAGCGAGATGTCTGTCCATCACAGCAACACAGTCCTTATATGTGTTCGCAGGGCCAAGAGAACGGAACACACGCTGTCCCTCGCTACTGAGATCGTAGACTAGCATATCCCTTACCCTCTCCTTGCTAGCATCAGTTAAGCTAGCAGGGCCAATAAAAGTGAGGACTGACTCATTCCAGTGGGGCCAGGGAATCGGTGGCTCACCTGGTGGAGCGAGGAACGGTTCCGGAAGTTGCAAAAAGGTTTCTTTTACCCTTGTCGCCATTGCTATGTCTGTAATGAGGAGCTGACAACAGATGTGAGCTGAACTCTCACTAAATACAGAGGGGTGGTGCGGGTGGCCCCGGCCAGTCCGCCACGTGGTGACGTCACCTGTGTGCGTGTCCCCACATCCCAAACACTACACCCAAGCACCACACACACCTCCCCACCCATCTGCAAAATTATATATACTGTATATACATACAGTATAATAGAGAGAGAGCGGGAACAAATGTTAACATTGAAAATTTGGGGTGCAATACCTATCTTGACCACTTGAATATGGGTAAACAGTTTTTCACACAAACTACATCAAAACTGACTTTCAGAAAGAAACACAAGTGCGTGTTTAAGACCCCAAATCATACTATTATATGATATGTATAGATGATATATTGTTATGTTACATTGTTATTATATTATTATAACATGGTGACATAATAATATTATACTGCAAGATGTCTTGACTGTGTTGAACCATGAAACAATTTGGTGCCAAATGGAATGCAGCGTCCGGGGTTTCCTCTGGTAACATTTCCATGTGGCGGACCGCCACCCTTTGAAGTATGCCACCATGCCTATGATATATTAATTTAAGAAAAAAAATATGAAAGAGTGATGCTCCGCAAGCGCACACATGAAAAACGCGTGTGACCGTCATCTGCACAGAAGCGCCCCGCCCACCCGGCGCCCGCCTGACCGTTTTAGTCTGCAGACAGTGTATCTCTCTAGCGTTGCTGTTCGAGAGAAGCATGAGCTTATTAAAGTACTTCAAATGTGGAAAAAAAGCACAAGAGGTATGTAAGCAGTGGAGGCATTTATGATGGTTTTCACCCACTGGTAACGGGAACAATAATGGAAGAGTCACACCACTGTATATATACAGTGGCGTGAAAAAGTGTTTGCCCCCTTCCCGATTTCTCGTTTTTTTGTATGTTTGTCACACTTAAATGTTTCAGATCATCAAACAAACATACAGTGGTGTGAAAAAGTGTTTGCCCCTTCCCGATTTCTCATTTTTTTTGTATATTTGTCACACTTAAATGTTTCAGATCATCAAACAAATTTAACCTGTTGAACTCCGGGATTCCGCGGGCGGTCACGTCTCTGCGTCATAGTGCGTCGCAGTGCGCACTGAAAAAAAAAAAAAAAAAAGCTGCAGTTCCGTTCTTCCAGTACAGACACAGCCGCGAACAGAAAGCCAAAGGAGTGTTTGATTGGTTTAGATTTGATTGACTTCTCATTCGACTAATAAGAGCCTTGAATTGGGTTTCTGAAACCTTGAAGAACCAATGACTGAAAACCTAGCAAGAAGGACCTGCCTACCAGTGACCGCGAATACAACGAGCCAATT
Source organism: Pholidichthys leucotaenia (assembly GCA_020510985.1). NCBI lineage: Eukaryota > Metazoa > Chordata > Actinopteri > Cichliformes > Pholidichthyidae > Pholidichthys > Pholidichthys leucotaenia. The sequence continues at coordinate 142,794,626 of CM035842.1, read as the reverse complement.
GAAGCAGAGAAGTTCGACGATTGCAACGCGTGCGTCGCCGTGCGTAAAATCTTTTTTGCCTAAGCTGCTGGGTGACACACATTGAGACCTGTGTGTAACGGTAGCGTTAGCCACTCTCACCCGTTAGCCAGTCTTTTTTTTATTACTACTGTTCTTATTTGTTTTGAAAAATGGTTCGCAAAAACCGCAATCATGGAAGCAGAGATGGTTTGACCGGGTCGGGTGACCAGAAGCACGAGTCCGTAACAACCGGACCAGCTTCATGTTCGTCTGACAATGAGGAACAGATGTTCACCAACGACACTGCTGTTGTGGACAGGTAAGTGTTATAAGCTAAATTATTCTTTATCAATGAAAATAGTAATAAAAATGACTTTTGACCGATCGGTAATTACAACGGTCCGTCATGGCCACAAGTTTTTTTTTGTGCGCCGAGCTCCTCTGTAGCGGAGTGGGGGGAGTTGTTATCCTCTACATTGCAGATATTTTAGTATAATTTTTATTGCACTGTAGGTTATTTTTTCTTGTAAAAAAAAAAAAAAAAAAAAAGGCCACACATTTTTTACGTGGCATGTTTCTTTGTGTGTGGGGGGGCTTGTTTGTTCATTCATTCATTCATTCATTCATGAATGAACAAACACCCCCCCCCCCCCCCACACACACACACAGCCCTGAGTGTCACCTTTCATTAGAGCCCAAGATGAAGCTTCTATGTTGAAGCATTCAAAAGTTATAGACGTTTTTCCAAACTGTGCCATTTGGCACAGTTCAAAAACGCCTGGGAACAACCTGAGAGAAAAGCTGTGTAATATATTCGTTTTTTGTGGTATTGTTACAAAATTTTGACCTCAGCTTGATAACACTTGGTTCTACATTTCTGTTGCATTTTCCAGCCAGTATCTGACAGCTGTGTGTTATTTGCAAGCATTTGTATCTAAAAAAAAACAACCACCCAGGCGAACTTTATTTTCTTCAAATTCAGTATGTTTAGATGACTGTTACTCAGTGGCAGGAGCACTTAGAGAGATTATGACTGTTTTGCCAAAAAATTCAAAGTGTTTTCTTTTAAATGAGACCAATCCCATGAAGATGCTGCAAAGGGTTGAAGAACAGCTTTTGATTTACTTTGGGTATGTTATTTTTAGGCGTTTTTAGGAAAATTGACCAGAGTTCAAGGGGTTAAATATTAGACAAAGACAACACAAGTTAACACAAAATGCAGTTTTTAAATGAAGGTGTTTATTAACCCCTTGCACTCAATTTCCCTAAAAACACCAAAAAATAACGTACCCAAAGTAAATCAAAAGCTGTTCTTCAACCCTTTGCAGCATCTTCATGGGGTTGGTCTCATTTAAAAGAAAACACTTTGAATTTTTTGGTAAAACAGTCATAATCTCTCTAAGTGCTCCTGCCACTGAGTAACAGTCATCTAAATATACTGAACTTGAAGAAAATAAATTTCGCCTGGGTGTTTTTTTTGGATACAAATGCTTGCAAATAACACACAGCTGTCAGATCTGGCTGGAAAATGCAACAGGTCCAAATTTGGTAACAATACCACAAAAAATGAATATATTACACAGCTTTTTTCTCAGATTGTTCCCAGGCGTTTTTGAACTGTGCCAAACTGTGCCAAATGGCACAGTTTGGCACAGTTTGGAAAAATGTCTAGAACTTTTGAATGCTTCAACATAGAAGCTTCATCTTGGGCTCTAATGAAAGGTGACACTCAGGGCTATCTTGTTAGCTATCCAGAAACACTGTCAGTAGTAATGACGCAGAGAAAATGAAGTTTCAACTCTAAACACACTTTACTGAACAAAAATGTCAATATACAAAACGTACTATTTACATACAACAAATTCAATTCAACTTTATTTATATAGCGCCATTTCACAACAACAGTCATCTCATAGCACTATCAACTGTAGGGGGAACCCCCACAGTTGCAGAAAGACCCCAGCAATCAGGCGATCCCCTGTGAGCAAGCACTTGGCGACGGGATATTTTACAAGTTGACAGCAATACCCTCTCAATCAAATATAATTTTCTAATCCTACTCATCATCATACTGATTCCTAGAAAATGTGTCAAGATTTTGCTGAGGCGGTCATGCATATCCGTGCCTCTCTTCTGCTCATTGGCCTCTTCTGCTGCTGGGCTGCTGAGGTGAAGGGCCCAGCTGATCAGGAGAAACTTTGTCCTGGTCATTACACTCTTGGGGAAAGGAAGGCTGTACAGGTGTCCCCCTCGCCAGTAATCACTGAAGGATTTGCACTTGACTATACCCATGTAAATAATCAGGCCAAAAAATGAGAGCAGGTCGGAGCATGTGAGGTCAATCCAGGGGCTGGTGGGTGTGTTGTAGTGTGCAGAGCCATGTAGGTTGGTGTTTTCAACAATGTGGTCTAGCACAGATGGAGTGAAAAATAACTCAAACAACTGAACGGGGGTGTATGAAGCTGTTGTAATTAGCTGAGGTCCAGGTGGATTTTTGGGACTAAAAATGGGCTGTGGTGGAATGATGTCAGGGGTGTCGGAATCATGCCACCTCTCCTCAGCTGATGAAGGGCCGGCCGATGTCCCAGGCTGAGGGCTGCCATCACCACTCTCGCCTCCTCTTCCTCTCCTGCTACCTCCTCTCCCTCTCCTTCCTCTTCCTCTCCCCAGTGGTGTCCCTCTTTTTGGGGTAGGGGTTTTCTCTTCTGACGAGCTCGCCTGCAGCTCTCTTCTTCTGCGCTTGCTGGCAGAGTGCTCGTCTGGCACCCACTCCTCACCTGAGTCTTCATCTGAAGTTTCTGTTATGTGAAAATAAAGTCATTTACAAAGTTCAATTTTTATTTTTCACTATTCTCCTATTTTCCCAGAGTTCACATACACAGCACAGTTCCTGTTTTTTTGTTGTTTTTTTTTTTTACAAGAAAAAATAGCCTAAAGTGCAATAAAAATTATACTAAAACATTATTACATTTCTAGAGGGTAACAAACAACCCACTGGGAGGAGACCCCGGGGCAGACCCAGGACTCGGTGGAGAGACTATGTCTCCCAGCTGGTCTGGGAACGCCTTGGTGTCCTCTCTGGAGAGCTGGAGCAGGTGGTTGGGGAGAGAGAAGTCTGGGCTTCTCTGCTTGAACTGCTGCCTCCGCGACTCGGACCTCCGGAAAAGCGTTAGAAGATGGATGGATGGATGGATGGATAACAAACAGCCCCCCCCACACACACACACACACACAAAAACATGCTACATAAAAAATGTGTGGCCTTTTTTACAAGAAAAAATAGCCTACAGTGCAATAAAAATTATGCTAAAATATCTATCTGCAATGCAGAGGATAACACCCCCCCCCCCCCGCCCCGCTACAGAGGAACTCTGCACACCAAAAAATTTGTGGCCATGACGCAACGTTGGAATTATCCGATCGGTCAAAAGTGATTTTTATTACTATTTTCATCGATAAAGAATAATTTAGCTTATAACGCTTTTCTGTCCACAACAGCAGTAAGTTCCTCATTGTCAGACGAACATGAAGCTGGTCCGGTTGTAACGGACTCGTGCTTCTGGTCACCCGACCCGGTCAAAACCTCTCCGCTTCCACGCTTGCGGTTTTGGCGAACCATTTTTCCAAACAAATAATCCAAAAAAGACTGGCTGATGCTACCGTTCCGCACAGGTCTCAATGTCAGTCACCCAGCGGCTTGGGCAAAAGAGATTTTATGCAGGGAGACGCACGTCAACTGTCAAACTTCTCTGCTTCAATTGGCTCGTATTCGCAGCCGTTAGTAGGCAGGTCCTTCTTGCTAGGTTTTCAGTCATTGGTTCTTCAAGGTTTCAGAAACCCAATTCAAGGCTCTTATTAGAGGTCAATCAAATCTAAACCAATCTTACACTCCTTTGGCTTTCTGTTCACGGCTGTGTGAAAAGAAAGCTGAACAATGCAGCTTTTTTTTTTTCTGTGCGCACTCAGACGCACAGGGCGCACTGTGCGTCTGAGTGCGCACTGAGACTCACAGTGCGTTCTAGGACGCACGAGGGCACCCTGGGATGCATGAGGGCGCACTGGGACGCAGAGACGTGCCCGCCCACGGTACACCAGAGTGCAAGAGGTTAAGGGAAAAAAAAAAAATCCAAACCGACATGGCCCTGTAAGAAAAAGTGATTGCCCCCTAAACCTAATAACTGGTTGGGCCACCCTTAGCAGCAACAACTGATAGATAGCAAGGTATTGGAAATGCCAATAGATAGATAGATGTGCTTCATTGATCCCAAACTGGGAAATTACAGTGTAACAGCAGCATGACAGTAGACAACCAAATGACAAACACACACAGCATAATGGACAAAGGTATTACCCGTGGAAAGTAAAAACTGCTAAAAAAATCCTTATATACATCATAGATGAATAGATGGTGACCCGTATAGATACATGAATCATACCCGCTGTACAATGCAGGATTATCAGGGGCAGAGGGAGAGTTGAGGTTTTGCGCAAGATGGCGCCCACAGTGGTCGCCATGGTGCTTCGCTGCGCCCTTTGTTTTTGTTTGTCAATTGTGTGTGTGCCAGCTCTTATACCCGTGAAGAGCTTCTAAATATCAGGACTTTCACTCCCACGGACCTACTCCCAGTTTTTTTAGCTCCTGCCGCCAACCTGGTTCATTGCTTAGCTCGGAAAGTGAGACGGCGAAAGAGAGGAAGACGAGCGGGCGCTCTCGTCCGGCTCCGCAGGAGAGGCACGCGCACGGCTTTGCCTGGCATATTTCTGTCCAATGCCAATTCTCTCTCTAACAAGGTAGATGAACTGAGACTGCTGATGCATTTTAAGGACCTCTCTTCCTCGGCTGCCCTCTGTTTTACCAAGACCTGGCTCAGGGAAAGTACACCGGACAGCGCGCTGCGCCTCGAGGGATTTCAGCTGTTTCGTGCTGATCGTGACACAGAGCTCTCCGGTAAATCCTCTGGAGGAGGAGTCTGCTTCTACATCAACAGCAGCTGGTGCTCTGATGTAACGGTAATTTCCAAACACTGTTCTCCCGCCCTGGAATTTCTTTTTATTAACTGCAAGCCATTTTACTCCCCGAGGGAGTTCGCCTCATTCATCCTCGTCGCTGTGTACGTCCCTCCCGACGCGGACACGCGCGAAGCTCAGCGCGTGCTCGCGGATCACATCCAACACACGGAGCGGATTTTTCCAGACTCTCTGGTTATTGTGGTTGGCGACTTTAACCAGAGCAATCTGAGCCACGATCTCCCCCGCTACAAACAGTTTATTAAATGCCCCACCAGAGGAATAAACACGCTGGACCACTGTTACACCACTGTGAAAGACACATATCGCGCTGTTCCCCGCGCTGCGCTCGGACTGTCTGATCACGTGATGGTCCACCTCATTCCCACATACAGACAGAGATTGAAGCTCACTAAACCTGTTGTGAGCACTACGAAGAAATGGACCAGTGAAGCTGAGGAGAAGCTGGAAACGTGCATGGAAATAACTGATTGGGGCATGTTTAAAGGAGCCACGCATGATCTGGATGAGTACACGGACACTGTGAACTCATACATCCACTTTTGTGAGGAGAGCATTCTTCCATCACGCACCAGGGTGAGGTACTCTAATGATAAGCCCTGGTTCACTGCTAAGCTCAGACAGATCAGGAAGGAGAAGGAAGCAGCGCTGAAAAGTGGAGACAGGGGCTGCTTCAGGGAGGTTAAATATTGGTTTAACAGAGAGCTGAAGAGAGCTAAATCTGTGTATTCTGAGAGACTCCAGCAGCAGTTCACTGCTAATGACTCTGCTTCTGTGTGGAGAGGACTGAGGCAAATCACCAACTATCGGCCTCAGGCTCCTAAAGGTCAGGATGACAAAGCCCTTTGTCAAAGACTGTCCCAACACTATGCCCGTTTTGACACCTCGTCATCTGTGTCCAACTCCCCCCCTCCCTCCAGCTCCACAGCCTCCACGGTCCCTACTTCATCAAAGGCGGCCCCCCCTCCTCCCCCCCCGCCCTTGTCATCAGTGAGCAGGACGTGCTCAAACAGTTCTCCAGACTGAACCCGCGCAAAGCCCCCGGTCCGGACGGCGTGTCTCCCTCCACCCTGAGACACTGTGCGAAAGAGCTGGCTCCTGTCTTCAGACATTTTTAACACCTCCCTTAAGCTATGCCATGTGCCGTCCTGCCTCAAATCCTCCACCATCATCCCTGTCCCCAAGAAGCCACGGATCACTGGACTTAACGACTACAGACCTGTAACACTCACCTCTGTAGTCATGAAGTCCTTTGAGCACCTGGTCCTGCCCCACCTCAAGTCCATCACCACCCCCCTCCTGGACCCACTGCAGTTTGCCTACTGAGCCAACAGGTCTGTAGACGACGCAGTCAACCTGGCCCTCCACTCCATCCTGCAGCACCTGGACTCCCCGGGAACCTACGCCAGGATCCTGTTTGTGGACTTCAGCTCCGCATTCAACACCATCCTCCCCGCTCTGCTCCGGGACAAGCTGCTCAACGTCCCTGCTCAACGTGCCTGACTCCCTCTGCAGGTGGATCACCGACTTCCTGACGGACCGGAGGCAGCATGTGCGGCTGGGAAAGACTGTCTCAGACTCTGCTAGCATCAGCACCGGATCACCCCAGGGCACCCCTACTCTTCTCCCTTTATACCAACTCCTGCACCTCCAGCCACCAGTCTGTCAAGTTGATCAAGTTTGCGGATGACACCACCCTCATTGGGCTCATCTCCAACGGCGACGAGTCCGCCTACAGGAGAGAGGTGGCCCAGCTGGCGTCCTGGTGCAACAACAACAACCTGCAGCTGAGCGCTCTGAAGACAGTGGAGATGATTGTGGACTTCAGGAAAGTCACAACCCCTCTGCCCCCCCTCACCCTCACAGGCTCTCCCATCACCACTGCTGATTCCTTCCGCTTCCTAGGCACCACCATCACCAGGGACCTCAAGTGGGAGCCGACCATCAGCTCCCTCATCAAAAAGGCCCAGCAGAGGATGTTCTTCCTGCGGCAGCTGAGGAAGCTCAAGCTACCCACCAAGATGTTAGTGCAGTTCTACACAGCCATCATCGAGTCCATCCTCACCACCTCCATAACCGTGTGGTACGCAGGAGCCACTGCCAGGGACAGACTAAGGCTGCAGCGCGTCGTGCGCACTGCTGAGAAGGTGATCGGCTGCAAGCTCCCATCTCTCCAGGATCTGTACATCTCCAGGACCCGGAGGCATGCTGGCCGGATCATAGCCGATCCCTCACACCCTGGTCACGTACTGTTTGCCCCTCTCCCCTCAGGTAGAAGACTTCAGTCCATCCAGACAAAAACCTCCCGTCACATGAACAGCTTCTTCCCCTCTGCCATCAGACTGCTGAACACTAAGTGACTTATTGACTCTCGTGCACTATGTACAGCAGCTCAACCAGACTCATGTCAATCATCACTGTTTTCTTCCTGCATTACCGACTGCACTATATTATTTAAACTGCTGACTAGTATTACTCACTTATTCTACACTTTATTGCATGTATAGTTTATTTCTTTTATTTTATCATGTTTAATGTTGCAGCATTGCACCGAGACAAATTCCTAGTTTGTGTACTACATGAACAATGGCAATAAATCTGATTCTGATTCTGAGGTACCAATTAGACTGTAAGGTGCAGTATGGCAGCATAGCATAGAATTCAACATCAGAGTGAGTTATTGTACAGTGAAATGGCATGTGGCAGGAAAGACTTCCTATACCTAACCGTTCGGCAGCAAAGCTGTAGCAGTCTGCTGGAGAAAGTGCTCCGCTGTCTGTCCAGTGTGTTGCAGGGGGTGATCAGGATTGTCCATGATGGATCACAGTTTATTTAGTGTCCTCCTCTCCACCACAGTGTCAAAGGTGTGACATATGTATTTAATATGACAGTGTAAGATGGACAGGCACCTCCAGGTGGTGCCTCTGCCCTGCCCTATATAAAGCTGGGCCGGCCATCTGATTATCCTATCTTGCCTGAGCTTAGCCGGTGATCTGTCAGTAGCTGGCAGTGTGAGTTAAGCTAAATAAAGGCGTGTTCCCAGTCACGTCGTCTCTTCTGTTCAGCAGGTAATATCAGACAAAACATTGGATTAAACCATGGAAGCATCCATGGTCCCTATCCACCCTTTCCTCAAGGTGCCCGGAGAACCGCCAGTGCCCTGGCCTAGGTGGTATGAGGCCTTTCAGAATTACTTTGCCACACTGGGGCTCGGGGAGCTCGACAAGCAGAGAGCCTGGGCACTATTGGTGTACAATTTGGGCATAGAGGGCCTGCGGATCCTGCGAACGCTCGGTGCTGTGGACACCTACGAAGAGGTAGCGGAGCTGCTAGCTAGCCATTTCAACACCCCGGATAATGTGACTGTAGCGGAATGAATGGGTTTATAGGTGTTTTATTGTTGGTACAAGTATTAATATAAATATGAATGTGAGTGGGGATGAAAATTCCCTTTCATTACACAAACATACAGTATGCTCATTGGAGCACCAGTCCAGATAATGGACAATTTTATTAACAATTCTTTATTTGTACCAATTATCAATCAGTCTAAAAAAAAACCTTGAGTTCTTGTCTGCTTATAATCAAGAAGATGGACATGAAATCAAACAGTAACTCCCATATGTCTTTCAGTAGTTTAATAAGAAATGTCAGAATAGGTTAACACATTAATTCAACATGTATCATGGACATCAGACTGTTATTGAATTACTGAGCATCACATATGAATCAAACATTTGTGGAACCAAAGAAACCAGAGTTTAACTTGGCAATATACTGGAAATTGGAAAACCATAAAATAGCACTGGTTAAGATAAGTGGATGCAGTTTTATGAAGAAAATGATGATTAAACTATTTAAAAAAAAAAAAATTTAAAAAAAGGAAAATTGGTGTTACTCTGAAAAGGAACGGAGATTAATGAAAGGACAAAATGCATTTTGAAATTCTGATAAGAGTTTGTGAAATTAAGTTTAAAGAACTTACACAAGGAATATTCTGAAGAGTTAAGTTTAAATTGAACAACAGACCATCAGCCACAGAGTCAGATGACATCCCTGGTGGCAGCAGGGCCCCCACGTGCCAACCTTGATTCAGCTGGATGTCTGTGGATTCTGTTGATGAAGATGATGATAGACAGGTTCTCTCACAAGGCCGTGCTCCTGAGATTGCAATTGGGCTGTTCTTCAGCAAGCTGGGCAAGGTCTCCTCTTATGCACTGAGAAGAAATTTGTTTATTGTACAGAGTCCCATCAGAAGGTCAAACTGAGACAAACACAAGCCACAAATCCATTTCTTGTGATGTATTGTGGCATGAATGAGTTGGTTTAAGCTTAGAAAAAAAAAACATATTCTTGCACGGTGATTTAAAGAAAAGGATTAAAATAAGGAACTGTAAAACTGTCTGGTTGTTTAATGAAGAGTTTTGACTTCCCGGCCTGGACTATATCAACCATAAATTTGTCATTTAGGGCATTCCTTTGGCAAATGAAAGGGGGAATGACTCCAGGAACAAAGCAGGAAACTTCCACTTTATGTACCTGTTAAAACTCTTGCAGCAGCATTTTGGATCAACTGAAGACTTTTTTAGAGATGTTTTAGGACAGCCTGATAATAAAGAGTTACAATAATCTAATCTAGAGCTAACAAAAGCGTGGATCAGTTTCTCAGCATCACTCTGAGACAAGATGCTCCTAATCTTGGCAATATTACGCAAATGATAGAAAGCAGTCTTAGAAATGAATTTAATGTGTGAATTGAAAAACAGATCTTGATCAATAATAACTCCAAGGTTCCTTGCAGAGCTATTAAGCGAAAGAGTAACTGCATCCAAACTAAAAGTTTGATTTGTAAAGGTATTTCTAAGGTTTTTTGTTCTTTTTGCTCAGCAGTGGTTTTCATCTTGGAGCTCTGCCATGCAGGCCATTTTTGCCCAGTCTCTTTCTTATGGTGGAGTCATGAACACTGACCTTAACTGAGGCAAATAAAGCCTGCAGTTCTTTGGATGTTGTTGTGGGGTCTTTTGTGACCTCTTGGATGAGTCGTCGCTGTGCTCTTGGGGTAATTTTGGTCGACCGGCCATTCCTGGGAAGGTTCACCACTGTTTCATGTTTTCACCATTTGTGGATAATGGCTCTCACTGTGGTTTGCTGGAGTCCCAAAGCTTTAGAAATGGCTTTATAATCTTTTCCATACTGATAGATCTCAGTTACTTTGTTTCTCATTTGTTCCTGAATTTCTTTGGATCGCAGCATGATGTCTTGCTTTTGAGGATCTTTTGGTCTACTACACTTTCAGGCAGGTCCTGTTTAAGTGATTTCTTGATTGAGAACAGGTGTGGCAGTAATCAGGCCTGGGTGCGGCAAAAGAAATTGAACTCAGCTTTCCAAAGATGTGATAAACCACAGTTAATTTATGTTTTAACGGGGGATCACTTTTTCATAAAGGGCCATGTAGGTTTGGATTTTCTTTTACCCTTAATAACAAACACCTTCATTTAAAAACTGCATTTTGTGTTTACTTGTGTTATTTTTGTCTAATATTTAAATTTGTTTGATGATCTGAAACATTTAAGCGTGACAAACATACAAAAAAAAAAGTGAAACCAGGAAGGGGGCAAACACTTTTTCACACCACTGTATATACATACAGTCATTTGAAAAAAATAGGACACCCTGTATAAGCTTGTGTGTGTGTTTTTTTTTTTTTACATATTTGGACATATGGATATTTAATATCAGTGTTAAAAATACTGGGAGATTCACGTAATACAGCTAAACAATTAAGAATGAATTAAAGACTTTTTCAGATTTTCTGTAAAATGCAATTCTTAACAAATGGTGAGGAATAAATTAGGACACCCCCATCTTTTATAGCACACCCCCACATTCATTCCCACTTAAATGGCTAAAATAAATAAAAAAAAAATACAAATAAAACAAAAACAAGGTTAGACATAGATACGTGAACATTTCTTAATAAAGAACTGAATATTTCAGGTTCAGGTTAATTTATTTGTACCCGTAGGTAGATTTGTTTTGCAGTCAGGTGACATCCATATTTACAAACCACAGTTACAGTGGGGCAAAAAAGTATTTAGTCAGCCACCATTTGTGCAAGTTCTCCCACTTAAAAGATGAGAGAGGTCTCCAATTTTCATCATAGGTATACCTCAACTATGAGAGACAAAATGAGGGGGAAAAAACCCCCAGAAAAACACATTGAATGATTTTTAATGAATTAATTGGTAAATTCCTCGGTAAAATAAGTATTTGGTCAATAACAAAAGTTCATCTCAATACTTTGTTATATATCCTTCGCTGGCAATGACAGAGGTCAAACGTTTTCTGTAAGTCTTCACAAGGTTTTCACACACTGTTGCTGGTATTTTGACCCATTCCTCCATGCAGATCTCCTCTAGAGCAGTGATGTTTTGAGGCTGTCGCTGGGCAACACGGACTTTCAACTCCCTCCAAAGATTTTCTATGGGGTTGAGATCTGGAGACTGGCTAGGTCACTCCAGGACCTTGAAATGCTTCTTACGAAGCCACTCCTTCGTTGCCCGGGTGGTGTGTTTTGGATCATTGTCATGCTGAAAGATCCAGCCACGTTTCATCTTCAATGTCCTTGCTGATGGAAGGAGGTTTTCACTCAAAATCTCACGATACATGGCCCCATTCATTCTTTCCTTTACACGGATCAGTCGTCCTGTTCCCTTTGCAGAAAAACAGCCCCAAAGCATGATGTTTCCACACCCATGCTTCACAGTAGGTATGGTGTTCTTTGGATGCAACTCAGCATTCTTTCTCCTCCAAACACGACAAGTTGAGTTTTTACCAAAAAGTTCTATTTTGGTTTCATCTGACCATATGACATTCTCCCAATCCTCTTCTGGATCATCCAAATGCTCTCTAGCAAACTTCAGACAGGCCTGGACATGTACTGGCTTAAGCAGGGGGGACACATCTGGCACTGCAGGATTTGAGTCCCTGGCGGCATAGTGTGTTACTGATGCAGCCTTTGTTACTTTGGTCCCAGCTCTCTGCAGGTCATTCACTAGGTCCCCCCATGTGGTTCTGGGACTTTTGCTCACCGTTCTCGTGATCATTTTGACCCCACGGGGTGAGATCTTGTGTGAAGCTCCAGATCGAGGGAGCTTATCAGTGGTCTTGTATGTCTTCCATTTTCTAATAATTGCTCCCACAATTGATTTCTTCACACCAAGCTTCTTACCTATTGCAGATTCAGTCTTCCCAGCCTGGTGCAGGTCTACAATTTTGTTTCTGGTGTCCTTTGACAGCTCTTTGGTCTTGGCCATAGTGGAGTTTGGAGTCTGACTGTTTGAGGTTGTGGACAGGTGTCTTTTATACTGATGACGAGTTCAAACAGGTGCCATTAATACAGGTAACGAGTGGAGGACAGAGGAACCTCTTAAAGAAGAAGTTACAGGTCTGTGAGAACCAGAAATCTTGCTTGTTTGTAGGTGACCAAATACTTATCTTACCGAGGGATTTACCAATTCATTAAAAATCCTTCAATGTGATTTTCTGGATTTTTTTTTTCTCATTTTGTCTCTCATAGTTGAGGTATACCTATGATGAAAATTGGAGACCTCTCATCTTTTAAGTTGGAGAACTTGCACAATTGGTGGCTGACTAAATACTTTTTTGCCCCACTGTACGTGACCTGCTTTTGGACTCACATTTTAGACCAGAACAAAGGCAGAGCTTCCTTGGTGATTGCAGGAAGCTGCAAGAGTGTTAGCTTTGGTATACAAAGCTTGAGACTGTGGGGTATAATTAAAGGATTAAAGAGGGGATGCATTGTAGACAGTGGGGGTGATATCATGGAGAGAGGATGCATTGTTAACTGTCATTATAATGCAATGTGGTTTGTGAGACATGTGACTTGTGAACTGTAAGAGTCCTGGTATTTAAGGACGAGAGTTCCCTGTGTTGCTCTTTTTTTTCTGCTTCGTGATGTTGGAGATGTGAATAAAGCTGACTCGAGAGAGAACTCTGTCTCGTCATTCTCACATTCCCACACTGGTGACCCAAGACGTACCATGCAAGAGGAGAATTCCCCCGGGCCAGCCTCGTCAGGAGCCCCCAGCCAAGCGAAAGCCGCTACAGTCCAGCTACCGGACTTCTGGCAGAACAATCCACGCTCCTGGTTCAACGCGGTTGAGGCGCAGTTCAGCCTCCGGGGGATATCGGTAGACGCCACAAAATTCTACCACGTAGTCGCAAAGCTGGACAACAACACGGCCCAGCATGTGGAGATCCTGATCGACCAGCCGCCGGACAGCGACACATACGGCACGTTGAAGGCTGCACTCATCCAGCATTTCACCCCCTCGGCGGAGGAGCGAGCAGAGAGGCTCCTGGCGCTGACGGAGTCGGAAAATGACATGCCCGCGAACCTGATGGAGAAGTTGTTGAGGTTGAAAGACTTTTTTTTTTTTTGTTTGTTTTTTTTTTTTTTTTTGTTACTTATTTGTACCCGTAGGTAGATTTGGTTTGCAGTCTGGTGACAAGCCACCGGCTGCTGGTCGCTGCGTGCGCGAGCGCCCTAAACCTACATGTTTTTGGTATGCGGGAGGAAACCGGAGAAATCCCGGAGTAAACCCGCGCAACACGGGGAGAACATGCAAACTCCACACAGCTCACTGTTGGTCGGGGGCTGGGATTGAACCCACGATCTCACGATCCCCGCGGTCCCCCGGCCGAGGGTAAAACTGTGCTGCCACAGTGCTAAACCACTGCGCCACCGTGCAGCCCTCTGACGACGATCACTTCATTTTCACCCACCTCTTCCTCAGGACTATACCGTCAGCAGCGAGAGCGACCCTGGCCAGTTCGCCACTGTTGGCCCAACGGGACTACCGTGCGCTGGGCCGAGAAGCGCAGCGGATTGTCAACACCACCAAGCGGCGCGCAGCCGCGGCCGCTGCAGCAGAACTCAGCGCGGCGACCGGAGAAGACAGGAGGCCAGAGGCAGCGGTACCAGACTCACCGACGACGACGGCGGCAGGGGCTAGGGAACGCGGATCGGATGTCCTTTGTTTCTACCATCGCCGCTTCGCAGAGAGGGCATGCAAATGTGTACCACCGTGGCAGTTCGGGCGTTCGGGAAACGCCAAGACCGGGGGTCGGTAGCAGCCGCTGCCCTCGGGGAGGAGAACAAGCTGCTCTACTTGTCGGACGCACGCTCGGGGAGGCAGTTCCTCGTCGACACAGGCTCCCAGTTGAGTTTCATCACACCTTCCTACGCGGACAGACTAGCTGGTTCCGGAGGTCCCCGGGTGACAGCAGCAAACGGCTCGGAGATTAAGACCTTTGGTGAGAACACTCTGCTTCTGTCTCTACACGGTTGTACATTTGAGTGGACTTTTGTTGTAGCAGCAGTAAATTTCAATATGTTGGGGGCTGATTTTCTGTGCTCACATGGTTTGCTGGTTGATCTCGCTAACAGGCACCTGGTTAATGCACTTTCTTTTGATTCTATCCCCTGCACAGCCCGAGTGGCCCGGCCAACAGCACAAGCCAACGTCACAGCTGCAAGCGGTAAGTTCCACACACTGCTCACTCAGTTCCCAGCACTCACGGTCCCCACATTTTCGGCAACAGTCGCTAAGCACGGGGTGGAGCATTTTATTACCACTACTGGACCGCTCGTTTTTGCAAAAGCTCGGCGCTTGGATGCAGCTAAACTAGCCATAGCGTGCGAGGAGTTTGCCAACCTGGAGAGGTTGGGCATTATCAGACGTTCAAACAGTCCGTGGGCTTCCCCGCTGCACATGGTCCCGAAAGCCGACGGATCATGGCGACCTTGCGGGGATTTTCGCAGGTTAAACAACGCTACAGCGCACGACCGCTACCCAATCCCGCATATCCAAGATTTTTCCGTTCATTTGGCAGGGGCGCGCGTTTTTTCTAAAATAGACTTGGTCCGCGGTTACCACCAAGTCCCAGTGCGCGCTGAGGACATACCCAAAACGGCAGTAATAACTCCGTTTGGCCTATTCGAGTTTTTACGCATGCCATTCGGACTTAAAGGGGCTGCTCAGACGTTCCAACGCATGATGGACGCGGTGCTTCACGATCTCCCTTTCGTGTTCGTCTACTTGGATGATATTTTAGTAGCCAGTGCGTCCGAAGACGAACACGAAAAACACCTGGCCACAGTTTTCCGAAGGTTGGGAGATCACGGGTTAATAATCAACCCAGCCAAGTGTCAGTTCGGGGTGGCGCAGATCGATTTTTTTTTTAGGACACCGCGTCTCCCCCGAAGGAGCAGTTCTGCTTCCTGACAAAGTGCGCGCGGTGGCAGATTTTCCCCGGCCGCAGACGGTCAGGGCATTGCAGGAGTTTTTGGGAACGGTGAATTTTTATAACAGTTTTCTCCCCCGCGCGGCGCAACTCATGCAGCCGCTGTATGCTGCGCTCAAAAAAAAGAAACCCGCGGATAAGGTCGAGTGGTCCCTGGAGCGGGACCAAGCGTTCTTGGAGGTGAAAGCAGCCTTGGCAAAGGCTGCGTTGTTGGCACACCCAGACCCAACGGCCCGCATAGCGCTCACCACTGACGCTTCAGAGGTGGCCATAGGGGCGGTCGTGGAGCAACATGTAGCCGGGGTTTGGCAGCCCCTCGCCTTTTTCAGTAGGACCTTGCGCGATAGCGAACGTAAATACAGCGCGTTCGACAGGGAGCTGCTCGCTGTCCATTTGGCCATTCGCCACTTTCAGTTCTGGCTAGAAGGATGCTCTTTCACCGCGTTCATTGACCACAAACCGCTAACATTCGCGATGGCCAAGGTTTCCGAACCGGGGTCAGGCCGGCAGCAGAGACAGCTGGCCGCGATATCAGAGTTTACCACTGATATCCAGCATGTGGCTGGCAAACTCAATGTAGTGGCAGATTGCCTCTCGCGCGCCGTAGTGGCCCCAGTCAGCGTAGGAATAGATTACGCAGCCATGGCTGCGGAGCAGGTTAGTGACGCGGATGTGCGCGCTCTCCAGTCTGGACCAACAGGGTTAAGGCTGGAGAACAGGGTGCTGCAAGACGGTATGCCCCCCCCTAATCTGCGATGTCTCCACGGGTCGGCTGCGTCCAGTAGTACCAGCTGCGTGGCGCCGCCGCGTTTTTGACTCGATTCATTCTTTGGCGCACCCGGGAGTGCGCGCGTCGGTCAAAATGGTAGGAGAGAAATTTGTGTGGCCGAGCCTCCGCAAACAAGTTAAAGAGTGGGCAGCAGCCTGCATGGCGTGTCAACGAGCCAAAGTACACAGGCACACGAGGGCTCCTTTGGAGCCGTTTCACATTCCGGCAAAGAGGTTCGATTACGTTCATGTGGACCTCGTGGGCCCCCTCCCGCTGTCACAAGGGTGCACACACCTTCTCACAATGGTGGACCGCACCACACGCTGGCCTGAAGTGGTCCCGTTGGCATCAACCATGGCCGAGGAGGTTGCGCGTGCGTTTTTAACAGCTTGGGTGGCGCGCTTCGGCGTTCCATCGGACGTTACGTCCGACAGAGGCCCTCAATTTGTGTCCGAGCTTTGGTCGACAATGGCCCGCAGCCTGGGTGTCACAATTCACCGCACAACCGCGTACAATCCGCAGGCTAATGGGTTATGCGAACGTTTTCATAGGTCATTGAAAGCAGCTCTCAGGGCGTCACTGACGGGTGCAAATTGGGTAGACAAGTTACCGTGGGTGTTATTGGGGTTGCATTCTGTGCCTAAAGAGGACTTAGAAGCCTCCCCAGCGGAGCTCGTGTTTGCGCAGCCACTCCGGCTCCCTGGGGAGTTTCTCCCAGATAACCCTGCGCCAGACGCATCCCCGCCTCAGCTGTTGCGGAGTAACATAGAATCAAGCACGCTGCCTGGCCCCGCGCACCACAGTTTTCCGCGCGATTTTGTGCCTAAAACTTTGAAGAACGCAGAGTTTGTTTTTGTCAGACAAGATGCGCATCGAACCCCGCTGCGACCGCCTTATGACGGGCCCTTCAGAGTGTTAGAAACAGGGGACAAGCAGTTTTTGCTTGATTTGGGGGGTAGGAAAGAGAAAGTTGGCATAAACAGACTCAAACCCGCTTTTGTGGTGGCAGATGAGCAAGTGCTGTTGGCGAGGGCCCCGCGGCGAGGTAGACCACCGCGGGGGGCTTCACAGAGTAATGTTTCCCCAGAACTCCCACAGGGGCTGACAAAAGGTTTCCACCCCCAGACGGCAAACCCCCAGTGTGACAGCGCCGCGGAGACGTCGAACCCCAGCTACAGCAGATACGGCAGGAGACGGAAGCCCAGACAGCATGTGGACTGATGTGTATTGATACTATCACGGCATGCATGTTGTTATTCCCTTGTTTGTTCTAAAATGCTGGGGGGGCTTTGTGTGGTGGACACACATACGTGACCTGCTTTTGGACTCACATTTTAGACCAGAACAAAGGCAGAGCTTCCTTGGTGATTGCGGGAAGCTGCAAGAGTGTTAGCTTTGGTATACAAAGCTTGAGACTGTGGGGTATAATTAAAGGATTAAAGAGGGGATGCATTGTAGACAGTGGGGGTGATATCATGGAGAGAGGATGCATTGTTACTGTCATTATAATGCAATGTGGTTTGTGAGACATGTGACTTGTGAACTGTAAGAGTCCTGGTATTTAAGGACGAGAGTTCCCTGTATTGCTCTTTTTTTTTTTTTTTTTTTTTCTGCTTCCTGATGTTGGAGATGTGAATAAAGCTGACTTGAGAGAGAACTCTGTCTCGTCATTCTCACATTCCCACAACAGGAGTATGTTCCATGGACTGGTGAAAAGAAAGAATAGCTTCTAGATGTAGGATTTCTAAAGCGCCACACATCGATCACATTATTTGTGTTAAGAAACAGCTGCAGTTGATGAGCCATATTAGATGTGGGCACAGTTCTAGACGAGCTACGGTCTAGGGTAGGTGATAATGCACAATTCATATCTCCTCCAAGGATTAAATGGTGCATTGTGGGGATCCCACCTCAGTATATTTACACTCAGACTCAAAAGACAAAAAGGAACTGTCATGGGGGGTGACAAAGGGAATGGGAATTACAAAGGCTTTGATGTTAAGGCAGCACACAGAGAAGGCTGACCGAGTGGTATGATTTAAGAGCGAGGTGCCTGAGAGCTGTTATTCTTTTGTTGCTTGTGTTCCTAGAGAAATGTGAGAACGAGATGTTGAATAAAGTCTGATATGATCTGGACCTCTCTGCCTGATTATTTCTCTCTCCACAGTGTATCCATATTTGGGATTTGGGCAAAAAAATTTAAGAAAAAAGTATTGTCATCCCAATGTGGTGCGTATACATTAGCAAGAATAACTGGTGTGTTATACAGCCTGCCTATTACAATTAAGTAATGCCCTGAGAGGTCTGTTTCGACCTTTGACATGACAAATAGGATATTTTTATTAATAAGGATGGCGACACCTCTAGATTTGGAGTGGAAATTTGAGTGAAATGACTGTCCGATCCATCCTCCCCTGAGTCGAGAATGATCAGAAATTCGGAGGTGTCTCCTGAAGATGAGCAATTCCTATGTTTAATTTACCCAGGTGATTTAAAATTTTCCTTCGTTTGATGTGGCTATTTAGGGATTTTACATTCGCGCTTATAAAGGTTACATTGCATCCAACTGGCTTGTTTGAAATTTCTGTTAATTGTGGTCATATTTAAGACAGTGATATTAGTGGTGTATAGATTTTGTATATATTTCTATTTTATGGAGTTTTGAGAGAACCCTCAAAAAAAAGAAAAATAATAATGGTAGATAAAAATTTTAAAAAAGGCTGTTGTTAAAGGCTGATACAGTTAACCCCCAATCCTCACCTATCAGAACAAGGCGATTCCCCAACCCCTCACAAAACGTCTACACATTCAAGTACTTATTTGAGGAAACACTAACTCTAAGACAACATAACTCTGCTGTATATGGAACATGACTTTGTGTGAGGCACTTTACACAACAACAGTATAATAAAAGTATTTCTAGAACAAAAGTGTGAGAACATTTCTTCCAACGTCTACACACTGAACACAGTCATAGGACAAAATGATAACTGATAGCGATGTGCTGCAAATTCTTGTCCAGTTGCTTTGGTATGTCTCATCAGTTGAAAGTAGGACAAATAAGTGGGAGGAGAAAAAAAGTATGAGTTTAAGTGCCTTCAATTTAACTCAGGATCAAATATTTTAAATAACAAAGTGGACAGCACCAACCATATTTAGATGTGGAGTATGGTTATTCTTCCTCATTTCTGTTGTCAGTCTCTTGCTGGGTCTGACAGGATTTTAGTTTTCACATAAACCATGGCTTCATCCGGGCTTTGAAACCATTTTTCGGCTCCATTATGTGTGATTCGGAGTTGTGCTGGATACAGGAGTCCGTACTTGATGCCATCCCGTCCACGGAGTAGTTGCCTCAAGCTGAAGGTGGAGGAACATTTTGGGGACTCTAACCCCCGACGCATTTAGCAGGGCATTCAAGCTATCTCTGATTATAAGCCCAGCAACTCCATACCTATAGCCATGACTGTGCCCTTTCTCAATGAGCTTAATGACTTCTATGCTCGTTTTGACAAGGACAATAACGAAAAGAACATCAATTTCCCACCCTCTGACGACCTCCACCACCTCACACTCACCCACACCGATGTCCATAACGCACTGAGTCATGTCAACGTACATAAGGCTGCTGGCCCTGACGGCATTCCTGGGCGTGTGCTGAGGGCATGCGCTGAGCAGCTGGCAGGGGTCTTCACAGACATCTTCAACCTGTCCCTGGCCCAGGCCGTGGTACCAGCGTGCTTCAAGACCACTTCTATAGTACCAGTGCCGAAACATTCAACACCATCGTGCCTAAATGACTATTGCCCTGTGGCACTGACGCCCATAGTCATGAAGTGCTTTGAGTGACTGGTCTTGGCACAGCTCAAAAAATGCCTGCACCCTATACTGGACCCTCACCAGTTTGCCTACCGGAGCAACAGGAGTACAGAGGATGCGGTTTCTACAGCGCTGCACTATGTACTCTCACACCTGGATGACAAGAACACCTACGCAAGAATGCTGTTTGTTGACTTCAGCTCAGCATTCAACACAGTTATCCCCTCCAAGTTGATCACTAAACTTGGGGACCTGGGAATCAGTACCTCCACCTGCAACTGGATCATGGATTTTCTGACCAACAGACCCCAGCATGTTAGGTCAGGCCCCAACCGTTCTTCCGTCATCACACTCAACACTGGTGTACCACAGGGCTGTGTGCTCAGCCCATTCCTCTACTCCCTCTTCACCCATGACTGCAGGCCTATGTATGGATCCAATTCCATCATAAAGTTCGCAGATGACATCACGGTGATCGGACTCATCATGGACAACGATGAGTCAGATTACAGGGCAGAGGTTGAGCACTTGGCTACTTGGTGCGCTGACAATAACCTGCTCCTTAACACCAGCAAAACCAAGGAGCTCATAGTGGACTACAGGAAGGAGAGGGGAGAGACACATGACCCCATCCATATCAATGGCATAGCTGTTGAACGTGTCGCCAGCTTCAAATTCCTGGGGACCCACATCTCGGAGGACCTGTCCTGGTCAGTTAACACCACCAGCCTGATCAAGAAGGCCCATCAGCGCCTCTTCTTCTTGAGGACACTGAAGAAGAACCATCTGTCAACTGACATCCTGGGCAACTTCTACCGCTGCGTGATAGAGAGCACCCTGACCAACTGTGTCACAGTCTGGTATAGGAGCTGCTCTGTCGCTGACCGTAAGGCGCTGCAGCGGGTGGTGAAAACCGCCCAACGCATCACAGGGACTCCACTTCCAGTTATAGAGGACGTCTACAGGAAAAGATGTCTGTGCCGGGCACGTAGCATTCTTAGGGACTCCAACCATCCTGCTCATGGACTGTTCCAGCTTCTCCCCTCCAGAAGGCGTTTCAGAAGCCTTCAGACTAGAACCAGCAGGTTTAGGAACAGTTTCTTTCCAACAGCTGTCACGTTATTGAACTTAGTTCCCCGTTGACTTTCTTACCATCATCTTTTACCATCCTCACCTGTACATAACTGCCCATCTAACTTATTGTACATTATTTGCACATAACAGTACTCTTAACTTTCTGCACTGCTGCATATATTTGCATATATTTGCTTAAATTGCACATACTGTCAATTACTGTATATACTGCACTGCTGTCCTTTGCACTTCTGATTGGATGCTAAACTGTGTTTCGTTACCTTGTATTCATACATGGGTAATGACAATAAAGTTGAATCTAATCTAATCTAATCTCACCTCGTTGAAGGTGGATCTGGCCTGCACAGCACTTGGAGGATAATCTGGGAATATGAGGATCTCGGTCCCATTGAAACGGAGCGGTCCGGATTCCCTGGCATGGCGGAGGATGTCGGCACAGTCCTGGTAGAAGTGAACTTTCGCCACGATGACTCGGGGTTTGCCGTCTTGGTTTTGTGTCTGTAGACCACCATGAGATCTGTTGATCAGGATGTCTTTATCCATTTTTAGTGCTTCTCTTAGTAGTTTGGAGACTGCTGCCAGTGTGCTTGAGCCTGGAGTCTTGGGGACATTGAGTATTCGGATATTGGAGCGCCTCATCCTTCCTTCCATATCCAGGCATTTTCCCTGTAAGTTTTTAACTTCTTTTTCGAGATTTCCCACTTGGGTTTGCAGCAAGGCTACATTGTTTGAGTATGATGAGAGTGCATGTTCCATGTTTGACATTGTTGTTTTCGTCGTCTCCACTTCGGAGCAGATAGCCGTGATGTTGCTAGCTAGTTCCGTTTTGACTGCCTTTAGCTTGGACTTGATGGTTTCAAACTCTTCTGCCAGGGCGGTTTTAAGTTCAGACCTGAACAGTGCTTCAATATCCGTTTTCAGTGATACAAGGATTTCAGCTTTCAAATCTGCAGTGTCCGTTTGGTCGTTAGGCGGAGGGGTGCTGCTTCACGATGGTGAACTCGAGGCTTTGGGCCCAGCTGTAGAAGTGCCGCCGGTGTGTTTGTATTTTTGCAGATTATTCGCCATTGGCACAACTACCTCACACTCCTCGTAAGAGGTGACAATAATAATAAAGTCCTAACTTTGTTTCGTAACTTTTTGTTGTTGTAAAGTTCCTGAAAAAGATTTTAAACTCAAATTTCAGCAGAGCACACTGTCGAAGCTGCCTACTCCATTGCCTGCTTGCTAGCGCCCCCCGCCCATTTTGACCCACAGAACCCTGCGTTTGTGACCTGTGATGCGTCCCGACATGGCAGTGGGAGCCGTGTTATCCCAACTTCAAGGGGGGGGACCAAGCGCCCAGTGGCATTTGCTTTGAGGTCACTTACTTCAGCCAAACAGAAGTACTCAGTGGCGGAGAGGGAGGCACTAGGTGGCACATGTACCTGTATGGGCAGCGCTTCACACTCTGGGCAGATCACAAGGCCCTCACGGCGCTACAAGAAACATCGGGCTCAGTGCACAAACCTCTTTGCATCGACAGGTGTACGGAAAGGCTACAAGCATATAACTTCACCATCCAGTTCACGCTGAGCAGAGAAAACGTAGTGGTGGACCTATTGTCCCAGGCCACGCCTAACCCCATACTGAGCATCGACCGGGACCCCCTAGAGCGGGAACTGGTCCACATGTTGCATGGCTCACTTCAGACTGCTGTCTACTTGCAGGAACTCCAGACTGTGTCAGAAGCGGATCCAATACTGACCCAGCTCCGCACCTTCATCCATGAGGGCTGGCCATTCAATGTACTGGAAGAACTAGCACCCTTCCACAGAGTCAGAGACACTCTATCATGCTGGAACGATGTCTGTGTGGCAAGGGGGCGCTGCACTATGATTCCGGAGGCGCAAAAGGGCCGCATCCTGACCATGGTGCATGAGTGCAACCTAGGTGTGGTAAGAGTCAAACAGCGTTGTAGGGGCTCATTCTGGTGGCCAGGCATTGACAAGGACATGGAGATCATGATGAAAGACTGTATGCCCTGCCTAGCCAACGGAAAAACCAGCACACCACCTCCCCTGCCCCTGCAGCTGCTGCCATGCCCCTGTGGAAACATGTCCAGTTGGACATCTGTGGCAAGCTGCATAGTGCCCCCATGCATCAACATTTCCTACTGGTAGCCTACGATCTCCACTCAAAATGGCCCGAGGTGTTGCCCAGTGGCTCAGTCACCACCGACGTAGTCACTCATTTTCTCACCTCCTTCTTTGCCTGCTGGGACATGCCAGACGTGATCACAACAGATAATGGACCGCAGTTCACCTCAGTGGACCTTGCAGCGCTCGTGTGGGGAAGAGGCATTAAGCACATAAGGACTGCCTTCTACCTCCCTCAGGTGAATGGAGGGGTGAAGAGGTTCAACCAGACCCTCAAGAACAGTCTCAGGGCAAACCTAGCAGACAGTCTCCCGTTTTCGGGCACACTTCAGAGCACCCTGCTACATTACAGAGCAATGCCTCACACCACGATGGGCAGCTCCCCGGCCCTTCTAATGCTAGGACGTGAAATGTGCCTTCACCTGGACTGACTGCGCCCTCCATCGGACACTAGCCCGATGGAAAGGCCCTCACCTAGGGGGAGGGTGGTCGAACAACAACAGTGTATGAAGCAAAGGTTTGACAAGAAGCGCTGGGTGAAGCGACCCCAGCTCGCAGTACTTGACTGGGTCCGGATCCGGCGCCCCAACCACGCTCACAAGCTGCAGCCGTTTCGGACAATGCTAATGCAGATCACAGCTCAATTTGGGCCAGCCACCTTCCATCTCGCTGATGGGTCACGGTGGCACACCAGCCGCCTCAGGAAGGTAACACCGACTTCGGCCCCGGATCAGGAGACGGCTGTGGACACTACGGGATTAGACTGGGACTTTGGCCACACAAGACCCACAACTCCTGAAAAGTGTCCAGCGGAGCTTGTGGCGTTCGGCCCGGGTTTGTCAAGATACCCCGCCACCTGGAGGACTTTGTGACTAACTTTTGAACTTTTATGTTGTTAGTTTGGACGTGACCGACCAAAGTGGCAGAATAATCCACTCAGTCATGCGGGCACACCAGTAGTTTACCCGGGTGCACAGTTAGAAGTTAGAAGTTCCTTTGTGTTTTTTGGGGGGGATGTTGTGTTTGAACATGGAGGGACATTCACACAAGTGACATCATCATGTGGTGAACTGACTGTGGCGTGATACGGCACCACCCTTCTGTATATAGTTCAGTTGTGCAATTAATGAAGTAGAGTTCAATTCATGTCTGTAGTCAGCACCTCATTTCAGACATAACTCAGATGAGACCAAAGTTGAACTTTTTGGATGCCACAACACACAGCATGCTTGGAGGAGAAATGGCACTGCACATCAGCCCCAAAACACCATACCAACAGTGAAGTTTGGAGATGGGAGCATCATGGTGTGAGGGTGTATTTCAACACATGGTACAGGCAGACTTCATATAATTGAAGGAAAGATGAATAGACCAAGGGAGAAAATCCTATTTTACTGTTTGGGGGGGGGGGGGGGTAAACCGGAAAATTTGAGAGCTTAATTTTTGAGGGGGACATAAAAAAATGTCGTTTTTGCTGTGTTGTCTGATACTTTTTCAAATGTCTTATATAATATTAGATAATTATGTAATTGTTCCTTATTAGTCCATATCCTACCTGTCTACAGGATTTTACACAATCAGCCAGCAATACCAAAAGTTGTATTGGGTGGTCGGTGTCAATTACACCATATATGATCTAACAAAACGCCTTTGCTCACCATGAACACTGGTCTGATCCCCACCACAGCAGCTTTACAAGAATTTAAAGCTCAAAATAAGTTGTAAAACTAGAAGAAATACCTTAATAATAAGATAAGCCTTTATTAGTCCCACAATGGGGAAATTCCAGGATTGCAACAGCACAGGGATATCAACACCCAGAGCAACAATCAGAAGGCAAGAAAAAACAAGAGCAGCTAGTATACATATGTACATATTAATATATATATATATATACAGTATATATACTGTATATATAGACACACAGTGCGGAGCATTGTGGTTGGTGGATGTGCAGCAGAAAGTCTAAGCTCTCTCTCCGCGGATGCGGTGGGCCAGCTGGATGTCTTTGGGCATGATGGTGACCCTCTTGGCGTGGATGGCGCACAGGTTGGTGTCCTCGAAGAGACCCACCAGGTAGGCCTCGCTGGCCTCCTGCAGAGCCATGACGGCGGAGCTCTGGAAGCGCAGGTCGGTCTTGAAGTCCTGAGCTATCTCCCTCACCAGGCGCTGGAAGGGCAGCTTACAGATGAGCAGCTCCGTGGATTTCTGGTAGCGACGGATCTCTCTCAGAGCCATGGTACCGGGCCTGTAACGGTGAGGCTTCTTCACTCCGCCGGTGGCCGGAGCGCTTTTTTCGAGCAGCCTTGGTGGCCAGCTGCTTCCTGGGGGCTTTTCCTCCAGTAGATTTACGAGCGGTCTGCTTGGTTCTTGCCATCGCTCTTTATTATTCTGTCTTATATTTCTTGCACGCCACCTAAACTCCAGCCCGGCACCCGCGTCGTTTTCGCTTCAGTTCTCCCGGTATGTCGAGTTTCTCCGTTAGCACCAGGTGGCGGTTGAGTGCTAGCCAGCTCTTCCCTGCTGTATCGTCTCCTGCTGTAAACAGAGGCTCTGTCCGCCGACTCGGGAGACCTTTGGGGCGATCTGTGTGTCCGTGATATATATAGAGTGAAAGGTGTGCCGGATCAGAAAGTTATCACCGGATCAGAAAGAAAAAGGAAGATAAAAAGACTCAGAATTGAGCCGCTGTTGCAAAAGGCAGCCAACTCGTGTGGCGCCGGAACCGGAAAAATAATAATAATACTAGACTGGTCACACAATACCGACACACTCTACAAGAAGGGACAGTGCAGGCTGTTCCTACTGAGGAGGCTCAGGTCTTTTGGTGTACAAGGGGTGCTCTTGAAGACATTCTACGACACGGTGGTGGCATCAGCCATCACTTTTGGAGTGGTCTGCTGGGGCAGTGGCATTACAGCAGCCGATAGGAAGAGACTGAACAAACTGATCAAGAAAGCTAGCTCTGTCCTGGGGAAACGCCTTGACCCAGTGGAGGGGAGAGGAGAGAGAAGGATGGTGGCTAAACTGTCATCTTCTGCTGGAGTCCGAGTGCCACCCTATGCAGGACATACTGAACGCACTGAGGAGCTCATTTAGTAGTAGACTACATCATCCTAGGTGCGCGACCGAGAGGTTTCGCAGGTCCTTCCCACCTACGGCCATCAGACTTTATAACCTAAGCAGGGCTGCTCGCAGAGATAGCAAAAAAAATAAAAACGTGACGACCTAATAGTATTGAATGCAAAAGACGCAACAGACTTACACAAATGGTCCCCTCCAGTATACAACTAGGACAATATCAGTCGCTATGGAGGGTGACAATATGTATGGGTACATATTCATACTATGTAGGATAACTAAGTAGACAGTTATGCTGTTTATTGCACCTAGCTACAATGCTCTGCACTATGTATATATATTTATGTGTACATATGTATATTCACTACTCTTATTTTCTTATCTTACAAATTATTGCTCTGAGTGTTGCTGTCCCTGTGCTGTTGCAATCCTGGAATTTCCCCATTGTGGGACTAATAAAGGCTTATCTTAATGAATAAACTACATCAAACTATTCTTCAAAAATATGTATTTATTAACAAGCAACAACAAAACAAAATCTCAATATGTCTTAAAACTAGGGCTGTCAAACAACATTTTTTAATCTGATTAATCATAGTGATACTGGATTAATTTACAGTAATCATGATTAATACCCATCCATTATTACTTATGTTTCTTTTTGTGGAGGCAAAAAAACTCATGAGTGGAAAAAATGAACAAATATAGACAAAAATGCGTCAGTTGAGTTTATGTGAAACATGCCAGTTATGCCGAGAATTGCTCGCTTGCCGAGAATTGCACCCCATCGTTGCAAGCAGGTGTTTAGTATAAGTCAAGTCATTACAACTATATACTTTGAAAAAATGATTACCCTTTTTAACGACAATGCATAAATGCAAAATCTCGACTTTGAAGATTGTAAAACTGGGAGTTGGATCACCATGATTTCTAACCCTCTGAAACACTAAAACGTCTGGCAAATAAACATAATTTAAAGATAATTTACAAGAGGTAATAACAATTTTTACTTCTAAAAATGTATAATGGGTACTTCTAAAAATGCACAAATGGTTACAAGCCTGGCTGTAGTGTTATATTTTACAGTTTTGGCAGATGGGATGCAATTTTTGGCAAGTGAGCAATTCTTGGCATAACACCGGCAGACTTTGGACAAATGAGATGAAATATCGCTTTTCATGTTCTGTATGTGACTGTTGAAGACATGGACTGATAAACAGCTTATTAACCGTTCACTCATTAAGCTTTCAATGCACTTACTTACCACTCTCTGCCTCTCTGTCAGCGTGTGTGTAAGGAGCCGCAGCAGCCCCTCGTGGGGGAGAAACAGATTGGACTAAACCACTGTGAGGATGGGGAGTTCTAATCTTTCAGTAGTTATAAATGTCAAACAATGTGTTTTTAAGTCATACCACTTGTATTGTGCCTTCAACGAACATTATTATGCTGTTCAAATAAAACATGTTTGTGTTTACAATGTGATTTTTGGGTGAGGCAGCTTTATGGAAGGGGGGGACATGACCCCTGCGTCCCCCCCGGATTTACGCCTCTGGAATGGACAAATGTAGCGACATCCTTGATAAGAACCTGCTGCCATCTGCCAAGATGCTGAAGATGAAACAAGGGTGGACATTTCAGCAAGACAATGGTCCCAAACACACAGCCAAGGAAACTCTCAACTAGCTCTAGAGAAGGAAAATAAAGCTGCTAGAATGGCCCAGTCTGCCACCTGACCTGAATCCAATTGGAACGAACTGAGTTCATAGAAGACACCCATGGAACCTTCAAGATTTGAAGACAGTTTGTGTGGAAGAATAGACTAGAATCACTTCTGAGCAATGCCTGTGCCTGGTTTCTCCATACAGGAGGCATCTGGAAGCTGTTTTCACTAACAAAGGCTTTTTTACTAAATATTAAATGACTTTCACCAAGCATGTTCAGTATTCATTCCCGGTGTCATTCCACTTTATAAAATATAACTTGTTTTATGAACATAGTTGCCTTGATTTTATATATACTAGTGCATGCCCGTAGAAAGCAAGCAGCCGAGACTCCCGTTAACTAGGCAGGCTGGGCTTGGCTTCCTGCAAAGGACTGCGATCCACCGGTTCAGCTGCTGCTTCCCCGCCAGCCCCCCTCCCCCCAGTGCACCTGTGCACCTCATGTTCTCCATCCATTAGACCTACGCAATCATGGCAACTTTATGGTATAATTTTTTTTAAAACATTAAATCTTGAGTATTGTCTTTTTCTAGTCAAATTTGTTGCTTTTCGTTTCCTTGTTTTGCTCACGGAGCGCTGTGGTTACTGATGCCATAATGCCGCACATTAGCCAGTCAGTACGGAGTCGATCTGAAACCAAACCCCACCCACACTTCTAGAAGCCTGGGCATGAGACAGAGTGGTGGCTAAACTTTTATTGATAAAAATTACATATTTTGACTGAGCAACTCCATATTTGGGGATGCACACCCTCGTAACCTCAGCAAAGTACGTATAATATCTTAGGCCACTCTAACGTTTCAAGAGATATGTGTGGAACAGACAGACACACACAGACAGAGATATGCTGCATTTATAGATTGATATCTATCCATACATACATGCATACATACTGGAGTGGTGGCTCAGTTGGTAGAGCATCCGTTCCACACCCGGGAGGCCGGGGTTCAAATCCCGGCTGGGTCATGCCGAAGACCATATAAAAGCAGAACTTCCTGCTGTCTGGCTTGGTGCTCAGCAATAATGGAACAGAGGAGGGAAATTTGTGACAGCGCCTTGCATGGCAATGACACCTCTGATTATGTGTGTGATTAACATTGTAGATAAGAGAAACAGTTTTGTTCTACTGGCCCCCTGACTTCTTCAAAAGACCCTTGAAGAAGTCGGGGGGGGGGGGAGCAGTTTCTGCTCCCCCCTCTTTCTTAGCCAGGCCCGGAACACGAGCTCCGTGTTATATGTAAACTTTTTCTTTTTCTTTAAAATTCACCTTTTCCTATTTTACTCCTTTTTTCTTAAATTACCATGCTAAGAAGATTTTGTTTGATTTTTACTAAGCTTAAATTAACGTTGTTCTGACCACAACACGTTGGAAGAAACAAATTTGTGAGGGTTTTTTTTAATTTATGGTTTGATTTTCTGATCCAACTCTAAACAATAAACAAATATTATGTGGAATTTGACAGCCTGGCCAAATTCCTTTTTCTGTGCATAAACAGTCATTGCCCAGTCAAGTCAGTCAAGCATGGTGGTGGGAGTGTCAAGGTTTGGGGCTGCTTGAGTGCTGCCGGCACTGGGGAGCTACAGTTCATTGAGGGAACCATGAATGTCAACATCTACTATGACATACTGAAGCAGAGCATGATTCCCTCCCTTCGGAAACTGGGCCGCAGGGCAGTATTCCAACCCCAAACACCCCTCCAAGATGACCACTGCCTTGCTAAAGAAACTGAGGGTAAAGGTGATGGACTGGCCAAGGAGGTCTCCAGACCTAAACCTTATTGAGCATCTGTGGGGCATCCTCAAACGGAAGGTGGAGGACCACAAGGTCTCTAACATCCACCAGCTCAGTGATGTCATCATGGAGGAGTGGAAGAAGATTCCAGTGGCAACCTGTGAAGCTCTAGTGAACTCCATGCCCAAGAGAGTTATGGCAGTGCTGGAAAATAATGGTAGAAACACAAAATATTGACAGTTTGGGCACAATTTGGACATTTTCACTTAGGGGTGTACTCTCTTTTGTTGCCAGCGGTTTAGACATTAATGGCTGTGTTGAGTTATTTTGAGGGAACAGCAAATTTACACTGTTATACAAGCTGTACACTGACTACTTTACATTGTATCAAAGTGTCATATCTTCAGTGTTGTCCCATGAAAAGATATAAAATATTTGCAAAAATGTGAGGGGTGTACTCACTTTTGTGAGATACTTTAAAAATATTTGTACCTAATAACAATAAACCACTACACATATTACCACTATAATTTCGAACTTTGCTCATAAATTTGTGACTACTGTAAATCTAACTTTTTCCTCTGAAAATTAACTTCGGTGGGAGGGCGGTGCAGTGGCAGAGTGGTTAGCACTGCAGCAGCACAGCAACTCATCCTTGGCCGGGGGATCCTGGGTTCAATCCCAGCAGCCCCCGACCAACAGTGATCTGTGTGGAGTTTGCATGTTCTCCCCGTGTCTGCGTGGGTTTACTCTGGGATTTCTCCGGTTTCCTCCCACATGCCAAAAACATGCAAGTTAGGTTAATTGGCATCAAAACTGTGGATTCTAAATTGTCCTTAGGTATGACTGTGAGAGTGAATGGTTGTCTGTCTCTCTGTGTTGGCCCTGCGATCGACTGGCGATCTGTCCAGGGTGGACCCTGCCTCTCGCCCAAAGATGCTGGGATAGGCTCCAGCCCCCCTGCGACCCGAAAAGGATTAAGCGGAAGAAGTTGAATGAATGAAAAATTAACTCCACTTTTCCCCCCAAATTTATAAGAAACGAATAGCAAATTTATTAGATTTTTCTTTTAATTTTGCAACATTTCTCATAAATTTAATTTTTTTTTGACTGATTTTAAATTGCTCAGAACCAGTCTGAGTGTAGTGTGTTGAATGATCTAATTCTACACTTGAGATTACTTCAGTTATAATGACAATGTGATTCTATCTTTATTGTGTTCTGGATATATAAAGTTGAAAATATATGCAATCATAATAAAATATTAACACTGAAAGTTGAAAATGGAAATGAAAAATATACATAAAATTAAAAACTATAAAAATATGGAATTGTAGAAAAAGCATACGTCTGCCTCCGTGGGTCTATGATGACCATGGAAGAGAATCCTAAACGTCTACTCTACTGGAACAGCACCGCCTGTGGCTGAACAGGCCGATGCGCACCGGTGTTCTACCTTCCAGCGTTGGGCGTTGGTAGGATTCAAGCCTGGGCAGGAAGATATGGAGGACAAGATGTTACCCATGCAGCATGTCCCCCCTCTCCATGTCACTGATTAATCCAAAGGAACAGCAGGGCTGCTATAGTTTGGCACCAGCGCCGTCGCAGGAGCTGCCAGAACGATGTTGAGCACAACAGAGAACTGCCTTAGGGGCTCCGACTCCGGATTTTTCCTCAGGGTTGACTCCCGAAGCCTTTCCCGTGACCGGGTGTGTCGCAAGGCAGTGGAGGTTTGAAATCAGGGTTTACCTTCCCCTAGATGGGCTACCTTCCCAGGTTGACGAGCCACCATCTACCCGAAGCATCTGGTTTTAAGGCGCCAGAGATCCGCCCTCGCCCCTTCTCCTATTAGTAAAAGCAGTTCCGCCGGGCTTAGAGACTAAACCACACGGGCAGGCTAGGAGTTGGACTTAGTTGTCAGAGGCTTTTCGAGACGCACGCCGTAAGGAGCATTTTATGAGCACTGGGAGCTTAACCCCAGTACCGCTCCTGGCTATGACAACCTTGGAACCAGAAAAAGCATAAAACAAAAAATTAAAGAGTAAGTTGAGGGCAGAAACCCAAATGTATAAAATTTTTATCTGTTCTCAAACAGATAACTCACTGATATGGAAAGTGAAAGAATGTTAACTGTGCACCTAACCACAAAATAAACTAGAGGGCACTCAGAGAGTGGATTCCTCTGCCAAGCTATATCCATCCATCCATCCATCCCTCTGTGCTTCCCTCCCTCCCTCAGTCTGTCACTATGTATGTATATTGTGAAATAGGGCCTTGGCAGAGGCCAAGGATCGCCTCCAAAATCAGTTCAATTCAACTTTATTTATATAGCGCCATTTCACAACAACAGTCATCTCATAGCACTTTCAGCTGTAGGAGAAACCCCCACAATTGTAGAAAGACAATTGCTCACTCCGCTGTGAGCAAGCACGTGGCGACGGTGGAGAAGAAAAACTCCCTTTTAGCAGGAAGAATCCTCTAGCAGAACCAGGCTCAGGGAGGGGCAGTCATCTGCTGTGACTGGCTGGATGGTGAGGGGATAGAGAAGAAGAAGAAAAGAACAGACATGTGATCAATAGGTTCATCCGTAGCCCAAGGGCCACCTCTTGTGATAATTTCATCAAAATCCAGTGAGTAATTTTTGCATAATCCTGCTAAAAAAATGTGAGAAGATTGGGCCTTGGCAGGGGTATGTGCTCTTGAATCGCATTCAAAATCTAACTGGTGTTTCTGTAGCACAAGGGCAACATTTGGTCAATTTTTTTTTAAAATCAAAATCCATTGAGTAGTTCATGTGAAATCCTGCTAAAAAAACAAACAGACCACCCTGCTTACATTACCTCCTTGATGGAAGTAGTTATAAACAGATAAATACAAATACAATGTGCTGTCTACAAGATGAAGATTTCAAGATGGCCTCAGATGCTTTTTTAATAGGTTTATTTTTTAGATTTTTTTTTTTTATTATGCCTCGGTGCAACGGAGGCATATGTAATCACTCACTGTGTCTGTGTGTTGTGTGTGTGTGTGTATCTGTCTGTTACCAGGTTTTCAGCTCACCCGGTCAAAGTCAAGTGGAATTAAAGGCTTGTATCATTATATCACCATATTTCCTTGACTTTTGATTTGCCAGAATTTCGAGATAAGGCTTTGTTTTCAAAATAAACACAGATTTAACTCACCATTATACCCTCAATGCAGCCACAAAAAAGGTATTGCTCTGTAATAACTAGGCCAGCCCAGTTGAGGTCACTAAGGCAGCTGCACCTTGGTGCCTTCATTTCTTACGTTTTCAACTTTCTGTATCAAAAATTTATATTATTTGACATATTTTTGGCTTTCTTTATCAATAATACAATAGAGTTACATTGTTACATCAACTGAAATCATTTCAAGTGTAGAAACCCCGGCGGGGGAAAAGGGGTGGGGAATGCCTAGAACTGTAAAATAGACCCTTGATGATTATTATTGGTATTTAGGTTTATAAGTTACTCCACAATCTTGTTGGCTTATGTGCTGTTTAATAAAAAATCACTGCCTGCCTAGCTGTGATGTTTCTCTGCTACAGGTGCTGCAGTGCTGAGGTTATTCTAAAAACAATTAAAATCAGACCAGAGTCCCAACTGTTTAAAGTCAACATATCTAACTAATCTCAAGCGTAATTTTTCTGCTGTGGTCTATATTTATCATATATTCCATAACCTACATATGTTGAAGCATGTGAGAATGTTTGGTGATTACATATGTAAGGCGACTTCACACCTCAGAACAGGACAAAGAGTCTCAACCGCCAGTGAGGATTAAAGAGCTTCCCAGGCACTGCGGTGGAGACCGGAGGAGCTGCCCTCACCCCCCAGGACCATGAGGAGGAGTACAAAGACAATGGGAGGATTAAGATAAGGAGGGATGTCAGCTTTGGATATGCATGTCTTTTGTTATGTGCAAGTATAAGTTCTCAGAGCCGGAGGTGTTCGGTCTCTTTTTCCTTCTTCTGCTTCTGCACTTAGATGAGACTTGTTAGAGGAGCTGATAATAAACTTTGGTTTATATATCATACCGCCTCGTTCTTTCAAGCTCTTCTACACTGCCTTAAAAACAAACAGTCACAATTATTTTTAACACTGCATGCCAGTTTGCAAGCTGGAATTTGAAGCATGTCTTTCAAATGTGCATTTTTATGGTATAGACCAGGGGTCATCAAAGTCCATGGGCAGAATTTTTCTCGGCATTACTGTGAGGGCCAGATGCTCTTGTAAAATAAAGTAAAATTAATATTGTTTCCTAAGTAATATATTTCTATTTTATCTATTAATTTTCCTTCAAAATTAATGTAAATTTTTTAGCCTTTGTCAGTGTTAACAGACTCATATTACCTGTACAGTTAGAGGTTGTGAAAATGTCAGTACAGGACAGAGCTCAGCTGAGAAAACCACATATGAATAGTTGACCAAGAGGATTTTATTTCTCTGAGAAGTTACAGCCTCCTTGGTCATACTCGCTTGCGCACACACGCTTAAATTATACATTAAATTTGTGTTTAACTATTATATTTTTTTTTTCTCCTGAAAAGTTTGTGGTAAAATTGTGACTTTCACCCAGCCTGCCCAGTCAGTGGTAGACGGGAGTCCCTGCTTCTGCTTCACCCGTGTGGTGCCACTGTACTTTGCAGGACCGTGAGTCCCTCCTCCCACGTATCTAAAAATTAAAAACTTAATAATAATACTGCCATGAGTGTGGAGCGGAATGGCCGTAATGACTTAACAAGCAAACGCAGGGCACAAAAATGCCCAAATAACGAAGTAAATAATTTTCAGTTAAATATTTACTGACAAATGGACAACACTGATGCAACGGTTGCAATCAAATGGGTCCTTCTGCTCTGTATGATAATGTTGGGTGTTTTGTATTTAATTCAGTTGATTACAGTTTTTAAAAAAACCTTTTAATAACAAAATATTGCTAAAATATAAAGTGATGCACTACAATGGGTCTCAAATATTTGTGTCTTGTTATAGTACTGCATAAGTTACATAGAAGAAATTCAATATTACACTTACGTAACTCCTTCACAGAACAGTGATATAAACTAAAATAATTATAATGATGACTGAACAACTCCCATTCCCCATAGTCCAAGATGCACTGTTATCTTGAATATAAGTGATAAAAGATCAGACAAATAAGTGATCTGACAAACAAACAAGGGATCTGAAACAGTCGCTAATATTGGATGTCCCATTCATTTTCAATATTTAGGTATTCTGTAATTAATATTCACACAATCAAATAAATCTTAGTGCCATTTACTCCCTTTTAGTATATTTGTCAAAGTCTAACATGTGATTGCCTACATATAGGCTACACCTCTTTGTATTGCACTTTCAAACACAGCCTACATTTAGGCCTGTAAAGTCTAATTGGGTACCTGTTTCAGACAGGACTACTTGCGTTGTATGGGCAATGCACTAGTTAATTAATAAAACAAAGTTTGACTCCAAAAGCTTAGTCTGGGGCTTTTTTTTGGTGGTGGTGGTTGGGGGGGGGGGGGGCACAAAAACTCATTTGGGGCGACATGGCCCACAAATGACCACTGACTCTACAGTGTGCCTCATTTGCAACAAAACTACTCCTGAATTCAAAAGTATTCTGGGGTCAAATGTAAAGCTCTGGTGGGCCAGAAGTGGCTCGCGGGCCGTCAGTTGACATTCGCTGGCATAGACTATACAATAGATAATATTAGATTGTGTTATAATTGTAGTAGAATACTAATACAGATAGCTGGGCTGTCGTTTAATCAGTCTTTACTACTATACTGTTATCATAGCCAATACTTGTTGTAACATTTCAGAAAATCTGTAGAAACTAAATGACTACAATGGCAATTGATTCAGTGTCTTAGTTTGGTATTTTCAGAGTAGATTTTAAAACTCTGGTGTTGGTTTACAAATCACAAAATGGTTTAGTTCAAGAATATATCTGTGATATATTTAGAGATTATAAACCTAGCAGGGCTCTTAGATCCACAGACTCAGGTCAACTAGTTGAGACCAGAGTCCACACTAAACATGGAGAAGCAGCATTTAGCTGCGAATAAATGGAACAAAGTCCCACTGGAGTTGAAATTTGCATTAAATGTGGAAATTTTTAAATCTAAGATAAAAACATTTCTCTTTTCATGTGCTTATGCATGAAATTTGTATTGTTTTTACTGTCAAAAATTCTTTTAATAATTTTAGTTATATATATTTTAGTTATTCTATTCATTCCATTGTCCATCCATCCATCCATCTTCTTCCGCTTAATCCTTTTCGGGTCGCGGGGGGGCTGGAGCCTATCCCAGCATCTTTGGGCAAGAGGCAGGGTACACCCTGGACAGATCGCCAGACCATCGCAGGGCCAACACAGAGAGACAGACAACCATTCACTCTCACAGTCATACCTAAGGACAATTTAGAATCCCCAGTTTTGATGCCAATTAACCTAACTTGCATGTTTTTGGCATGTGGGAGGAAACTGGAGAAATCCCGGAGTAAACCCACGCAGACACGGGGAGAACATGCAAACTCCACACAGATCACTGTTGGTCGGGGGCTGGGATCAAATCCAGGATCCCCCGGCCAAGGGTGAGTTGCTGTGCTGCCACAGTGCTAACCACTCTGCCACCGCACTGCCCTCATTCCATTGTATAATGTTTTAATATTTAACCTCTTTTTTCTTTTTATTGTTCAAGCATTTTACTTTATTTCCCTCTACATGTTCTTTTTATTTATGTAAAGCACATTGAGTTGCCTTTGTGTATGAAATGCACTAGATAAATAAACTTGCTTGCTATTGATGTGCTTTTTCTTGACAGGTTTAAACTCTCTAATTGTCGCTGCATATACACCGCAAACCATCATACCAACATGTCAAGACAACCCTGGTAACCAGAATTTCTTCCTTTTGTCTCTGTAGATAAGAACCCACAGAAGCATATCCCTCTGCAGGAGTACTCAGAGAACCTGAAGGAGATCTGCAGCTTTCTCACATCAGTTGGAGTGCCAGCGGACAGAGTCTTCTTCATCACGCCTCCTCCGATTCATGAGCCCACCTGGGAGAAAGAGTGCATCCTAAATGGTAACACAAGCTTCTTTTCTTCCTGCCTTGGGTATTTTTATGCTCCCTGACTTGAAAACATCAACCGTGTCTGTATATTTTTCCTTCAGGGTGTCCCCTCAATCGCCTAAACTCTGTGGCGGGGCAGTATGCCGAGGCATGCGTCCACACAGCTGGTCAGTGTGGAGCAAATGTCCTCGACCTTTGGACGCTAATGCAGAAAGATGGACAGGTGAAAACGAGATTCTCCTGTATGCTGGTGGTGGCATAAAGGGCTTTGAATTAGAAATAGTTTGTAAAAAATGCATTGCATTGTATAGTTTTATCAGAAATTTAGTTTAAAGGTAATGTGCCTCAGAATATTGGAATAAAATTTCCTTGGTGGTGGAATAGGAAGTACAGGAATGTACTCCAAGGAAGCAGTTATAAGGAGAAAGTGAGATAGTCAGGGAGATGAAGAAAGTAGACAGGAGTATTTGAGGTCTAGGTGCATGGCAAAGAGAGAGGTGGCAGAGGCAAAAGAAAAGGCATATAGTGAGTTGTATGAGAGGCTGGACACTAATGCTATGAGTCCACTGGTCCGGATTTTTCGGAAAGGAATCTGCATACCGCAACCTGTGAGGTGCAGAAAAGGGGCGTGTAGCGTAGTTCACGGCTAGGCGGAGTCGAGCAATGCGGGAGGAAATACTGGAATAGTCATTATTAACCATGAGCAGATTATTTTTAATAGTGCTGGTATATTTGCGCTACAAAATGTGACTTTGTCATCGTCGCCGCCAGTTTTGGGTTCACCCAATACTACAGACCCGCACAATGCATGTCGAATTTGACTGCCTGGTTCGTGAGCTTTGGCTGGATGAGCCCATGTTCCACTGCTCTCCACACCTTGTTTGTTGTTTCGATATGACGGCAAGGACTGGTCATATAATATCGAGTTGACTGAAGCAGCGTTTTTTCTCCTTCAGGTCTTCACAGCAACGGGTAACCTACAGATCTGCTCGTCTTTCCCTCCCCACCTCCCCTCTAGTCTTCTCCAGCTGGCTGGTTCACTGGATTGGTCGGCTGGTCTGGCTGTGGGCGGTCTTCAGTGCTCCGCTGCTTCCGGACAATATGGTGTCCTTGGTCTCCATATTTTTAAAACAAACTGGCAAAAAGTGTTTCTAACATCATTCCATGTGAGAAATGGTAGGTTCAGTTAATGAATCCGTTGTTATTTGACATCAAAAACCACTGGTTTAAAAGTTCAGGACGAGAGTGCTGCGTCCGGTTCATGACCGTACGGAAAAAATCTTTACCGATGGCAATCTTTATGCAAATGAGCTATAGGGTACCCACGGGCGACTTGGCACAACACTGTATGGTTTTCAACCGCTCCGCACCCAAATGCTTTCTGTTGCATTTCCAATACACAGTGAATGGGAAGCGGAAAAACGATGGAACCAGTGGACACATAGCATAAGGAAGGAGAAAAGGACGTGTCTCGATTGGCTGGACCAGAGGGCAGAAACCCGCGGCTCTTGCACCCCAGTGCTGTAGCACCCTGCAATTAGATCTCAAAATGATGTGTAAATGTTGAGGGCCCTTTTAATTATTTTATTTTTCAAATTACTGTGTATTGAATACATTTTTAACTGAACTGTATGCTTTTGTAAACGTAAAATATCATTTAAATGTTTTATTATGTTGTAAACTAAAAAAAATGTGCCACATCCGACCAAACTTAATAGCGGGCTCATATGCACAGAGAGGTGTACTGTCCCCACCAGCTGGCTGCTTATCCTCCCACCCTCGGTAAGATGCAGACAAATCCAGAATAAGAAAAACACCAAGAAAAATTAATTTTTATTTTATCTTTTCTAGTGCATGCCCGTAGAAAACAAGTATTCCCGTCTGAAACAGGTCGCCCAATCAGGCTTTACAGGCTCAAATGTAGGCTGTTTGAAAGTGGAATACAGAGGTGTAGCCTATATGCAGGCAATCACACCTGTTAGACAAATATGAAAGGGACTGAACAGAGATTGTGTGAATATTAATTACAGAATAATTGAAAATGAATGGGACATCCAATATTAGCCACTGTTTAAGAACTGCTTGTTTATTAATTTTTTTTTGTCAGATCACTTATTTGTGTGATCTTTTATGACATATTCATAATAGTGTATCTTGCACTTTGGAGAATGGTAGTTGTTCAGTCATCATTATAATTTAGTTTATACAGTGGGGCAAAAAAGTATTTAGTCAGCCACCAATTGTGCAAGTTCTCCCACTTAAAAGATGAGAGAGGTCTCCAATTTTCATCATAGGTATACCTCAACTATGAGAGACAAAATGAGGAAAAAAAATCCAGAAAATCACATTGAAGGATTTTTAATGAATTAATTGGTAAATTCCTCAGTAAAATAAGTATTTGGTCACCTACAAACAAGCAAGATTTCTGGCTCGCACAGACCTGTAACTTCTTCTTTAAGAGGCTCCTCTGTCCTCCACTCGTTACCTGTGTTAATGGCACCTGTTTGAACTCGTTATCAGTATAAAAGACACCTGTCCACAACCTCAAACAGTCAGAATCAGAATCAGGTTTATTGCCATTGTTCATGTAGTACACAAACTAGGAATTTGTCTCGGTACAATGCTGCAACATTAAACATGATAAGATAAGAGAAATAAACTATACATGTAATAAAGTGTAGGATAAAGGAGTTTGGAGTTTGGAGTCAGACTCCAAACTCCACTATGGCCAAGACCAAAGAGCTGTCAAAGGACACCAGAAACAAAATTGTAGACCTGCACCAGGCTGGGAAAACTGAATCTGCAATAGGTAAGCAGCTTGGTGTGAAGAAATCAACTGTGGGAGCAATTATTAGAAAATGGAAGACATACAAGACCACTGATAATCTCCCTTGATCTGGGGCTCCACGCAAGATCTCACCCCATGGGGTCAAAATTATCATGAGAACGGTGAGCAAAAATCCCAGAACCACATGGGGGGACCTAGTGAATGACCTGCAGAGAGCTGGGACCAAAGTAACAAAGGCTACATCAGAAACACAGGGACTCAAATCCTGCAGTGCCAGATGTGTCCCCCTGCTTAAGCCAGTACATGTCCAGGCCCGTCTGAAGTTTGCTAGAGAGCATGTGGATGATCCAGAAGAGGATTGGGAGAATGTCATATGGTCAGATGAAACCAAAATAGAACTTTTTGGTAAAAACTCAACTTGTCGTGTTTGGAGGAGAAAGAACACCATACCTACTGTGAAGCATGGGGGTGGAAACATCATACTTTGGGGCTGTTTTTCTGCAAAGGGACCAGGACGACTGATCCGTGTAAAGGAAAGAATGAATGGGGCCATGTATCGTGAAATTTTGAGTGAAAACCTCCTTCCACCAGCAAAGGCATTGAAGATGAAACGTGGCTGGGTCTTTCAGCATGACAATGATCCCAAACACACCGCCCGGGCAATGAAGGAGTGGCTTCGTAAGAAGCATTTCAAGGTCCTGGAGTGGCCTAGCCAGTCTCCAGATCTCAACCCCATAGAAAATCTTTGGAGGGAGTTGAAAGTCTGTGTTGCCCAGCGACAGCCTGAAAACATCACTGCTCTAGAGGAGATCTGCATGGAGGAATGGGCCAAAATACCAGCAACAGTGTGTGAAAACCTTGTGAAGACTTACAGAAAACGTTTGACCTCTGTCTTTGCCAACAAAGAGTATATAACAAAGTACTGAGATGAACTTTTGTTATTGACCAAATACTTATTTTACTGAGGAATTTACCAATTAATTCATTAAAAATCCTTCAATGTGATTTTCTGGATTTTTTTTTCTCATTTTGTCTCTCATAGTTGAGGTATACCTATGATGAAAATTGGAGACCTCTCTCATCTTTTAAGTGGGAGAACTTGCACAGTTGGTGGCTGACTAAATACTTTTTTACCCCACTGTATGTGTAGTTTAGAGTCAATCATCAATAAATTCATGCAGTACTACAACAGGACATGTTTACAAATATTTGAGACCCATTGTAGTGCATCCTTTTATTTTAGCAATATTATAAGTACAAAACACCGAACATTGTTATTTTTTTTGTATTTGTATCTTTTAGGGGTGCGCCATATTGTATCGTTCACGATGATACGGTATAATTTTTGATACCGGTGTAAAAATGAAAATCGCGATATTTGGGGTCTGTTACGCTGCCAACGGAAGTTACGCACTACCATAGAAATGACAAAAAAAAAAACATGGCGCGAGAAGCGGTGCTCTGTGCTTGGAAGGTCTGCATCTAGTTGTGAGGAAGTAATTTAGTTTTAAGGCTGTTTGAGACTGCTGCCTTCTTTAAAAACAACGGTGCAGCGATGCGGATAATCTGCCCGCAATTTTTTCCAGATGTCAATAACATGGCTTCAGTGAAAAGTTTTACTTCACCCTGAAGTAGTGTTGTTGACGTCTGGACTCCGAAGTGTCCAGAGGTTTATTTTTTGTTACATTGTGGCTGCTCCAGCTTGATTTATTCAACCAACTGAAAGAAAAAAAATCTGTTAACAGCTCCAGGAGTTGTCTGTGCAATGGAGATTTTTTTTAAACAATATTTTTATTACAGTAAATTTAACATTAATATACATGAATTATCACAAAAAGACAACAAATCAAAAAAGTATAGCATATTGCAGTTCACATCCAACTATGTGCTGAGCTTGTTAAGGAACTCTATCAAGGGTTTCCATATATTCTCAATTTTTTTGTGTTTTCCCTCTGATTATATGAGTCTCTCCATTGCAGTGTATGAAGACATTTCTTTTATCCATTCAGTTATAACAGGGCTATCATCCTCCTGGCCTGCAAGAGTCCAAAGTCTATTAAAGTTGAGCGAGCTACAAGTTCTTTTGGATATATGCCCAGCAGACATATTTTTGGTTCACATGGTACCTGTGCACCAACAATATTTGAAATGGTATGGACAACGATCTTCCAGTATCTTTGAAGTTTCAGACATTCCCATAAACAATGGAGCATGGTTCCTTTATGTTCTGAACATTTAAAACAAGTATCTGGAATGTCAGAGGACCAGCGGTTTAATTTCTCTGGAGTAATATAAATTCTCATTAACCACTTATATTGTAACAGTTTCATTCTTGTATTGATTGACTGTTTCTGAGCTTAAACATGCCTTTTCCCAATCCTTCTCTTGGATATCAGCTTGTAAATCCCTTCTCCATACACCTAATTTATCAGTCGAGGACTCTGTATCAAAAGTGAGTAATGCGGAATAAAATGAAGAGATTTGCCTTTTCTTTTGAGATTTGTCAGTATAAGATTTTCCAGATGAGAGAGTGGGAGTTCAGACATGAAGGATTTATGTTTTGACTGGATAAAATGTCTCAACTGCACATATTTAAAAAAACGTTTATTAGGAATCTCAAATTTCTGGCACAACTCCTCAAAGGTCAAAAAGTTGCCATCTGTATATAAGTCTTCTGTTTTCTCTACACCTTTATATGCCCATATTTTGAAACCACCATCTGCTCTCCCTGACTTAAAATATGTATTTCCCCATATGGGGAAAAAGCGAGAGAGAGAGGGGGTGTCCCTCATATGCCGGTGCATCTTATACCAAATGTCAATAATGTTTTTTTAGAAATGGGTTTTGTGTTAAGTTTTTGTTTTTTTGGTTCTGCGGAATATTAATGTCATGGCTGTAATAAATAATCAGCCCACGTGCACGATGCAGCAACAAGGAGGGACAATCACACAATAATACACGTTTGAGGGTTTTTATTAAATAGCAAATCCTCGCACAGCTACAGAAACAGTCACTCGCCAGAGGAAGGAGCCTGTGGAGAGAAGACGAGAGCTGAGTGAGGAGGAATGGAGTAAGGGAAAATGGGCTAGCCAAATTGCCACTTACGAGAGCTCCGAGGGAGAATTGGCAGGGCCCCAGCGGGGAATAGATGAACCAGCAGGGTGAGGGAAATGAGCTGGTGGTGCCTGACCGGGTGGAGGTTTTTGGCGAGATGAGTGATGATGTGGCAGGAGAGCGCACGCAGTCCCAGTGACACACCCGCACAATGGCAGCAACCTGAACCTTGGTATCCCCTCTGAAGAGCTGGAGCAGGTGGCTGGGGAGAGGGAAGTCTGGGCTTCTCTGCTTGAACTGCTGCCTCCGTGACCCGGACCTCCGGAAAAGCAGTAGAAGATGGATGGATGGATGGAAGCAAACAGCAAGAAATGACAAAGAGAACCCTCTTTTTCAGCCCCCAAACTCCCACCCCATCATCCCATCTCCACACACAAAAACAAACAAAACAAAACAAAACAAAAATAAATAAATAAATACCACAATACAAATTTGTCAAAAGCAGAAGAATTACATCCTGAAAACACAATCGGAAATAATGGTGGTCTATTTGGTAATGCACTTTGACCTCTCAGTCCAAGCAAGACCATAGAGGCCACTCCGGAGGGCCTGGGCACCATCTCCTCCTATATAACTCAAAAAGGGGTCCCATATATCAAAAAAACAAAAAGGTTTGTCTTTGAACCAGAAGCTAATAGCTTCTAATGGGATAAGTTCCATCACACCACGAATCCAATGTGTAACTGTAGGAGCAGAGTCTGAGGTCCATAAAAGAAGAATACATCTTCTTGCACAAAAGAGAAGCACCTGCAACAGTTTGAGTGTGGAGGAGCGAAGATTCAGTGGGGTAGATTTATTTATAGAATGAAGCTAAGAGGAGTGAGGGCTTGATTTTTCTTGAATATAATATCAATTTCTTTACAAATTTTTACCCAGAAGTCATTAATAGGAGGACATTTAAATAAACAATGAAAATATGAACCTTCAGAAATTTTACACTTATTACAAAATTTTGAAAATAGAGGGTTAAACTTATTGCGTTTCACTGGAGTAATATGAAGCCTGTATATGATCATGAATTGTAACTTTCTAGCTTTGTTAGTAAAACGGTAGTTTGCACTACCTGACCGCACCTCATCCCATATATCAGGTGAAAATGATTCTCCAAAATCCACTTCCCAAAGAGATCTGACATGAGCTGTGCAATCACTGGAAGGGACTGAGAGGGTCTTGTAGAACCTAGTGATTAGTTTTCTAGGGTCTGGTTTCTGAATCACCTCCTCCATAGGTGAAAGAAAGAACCCATTAGGGTGCAGCTTAATAGATGAAGAAATAAAACTACGAATTTGCAGATACCTAAAAAAAGTTATTCTGTGGGAGATTATTCTTCTCTCTGAGCTGCTCAAAAGACAGCAGAGTGCCCCCTGTCATCAAGTCACCTACAGTTTTTACTCCCCTATCAGACCACAAGGAGAAGGCTTGGTCAGCCAGACCAGGGGGAAAATCCGTGTTTAAATAAATAGGTGTGAGTGGGGAAAAGGAACCATCCTGATTTCCAAGCTTCTTCA
The DNA here is from genome assembly GCA_020510985.1 of Pholidichthys leucotaenia. NCBI lineage: Eukaryota > Metazoa > Chordata > Actinopteri > Cichliformes > Pholidichthyidae > Pholidichthys > Pholidichthys leucotaenia. Next base: position 142,750,403 of record CM035842.1, on the reverse strand, counting down.
CCATCCTCCAAACTTTTAAAGTATTCTGTAAAATAAAATTCCCCTTTAATTTGAGACAAACCCATTTCTTAGATGCGTATAATATGTGACTAAGAGGGATAGGGGCCACCGGAGCCGCCTCTATATTAAGCCCGGTGGATGTGGGATCGTTTTTAAACCAGTGCCAAATGTAAATAGAGAGGGAAGCAATTTGATAGCGCCTAAAATCTGGCACTGCCAGGCCTCCTTCATCCAGTGGGTGCTGTAATGTGCTAAGTTTTAACCTGGCTCGCTTGTTCCTCCACAAAAAAGATGTCAAAGAGCTATTAAGAATAGCAAGTGATTTTCTTGTTCAAAGAGCTGGGATCATCTGGAAGGGGTACAATAACTGAGGAAGTATAACCATTTTGAGAGACCTAATATTTAATAAACCACATTTAATTTTTAAATTTTGGGGAGGAACAGAGGCCAAATTATTAAATTTAGAGACTTGAGGTTTGATTTGAATTTTACCAACATTTCGTTTAATCACTTTGGGATGTTTATGCATTCTATTTTTATTAACTTTGGGGGGAGCAGAGAAAGGTTCTGTAAGGGAGAAGACGGGGGCAAAGTTGGGTGGTGGTGGATGAGGAGGAGCTGCAGAAAGACGTGTATTTTTCAGGTTGCGTTGTATTTGTCTTGGGTTATAATATTTTGGGTAACGAGAGACAGACACATTTTCTGTAGGGTTATAAATCAAAGGCTGATCCAAACAGTGAAGATTATTTGGATTAATGGGAGAAGTGGAAACAGAACCAAAAAAGGTCTGATTGGCACACCCAGAAGCTCTAGAGTGAGTAAATACACCAAGTTTCAGTCACTGTACCAAAAAACACTGAATGGAATAGAACAGATTGTCTCTTAAAACACGTGCACCGAGTCTATTTGGGTGGATGCCATCAGGCCTCATAAGTGATGGGCAGTTCCAAAACAAGTTAAAATTGTCTGCAAAACCAATGTTAAAAATAGGACAAGTAAAACACAACCAAGTATGAAGACTAAGAGTTCTGCTAAAATAATTGCAGCCTCGTCTGAGAGGTGCCAAAGGCCCAGAGATAAACGCACATTTGCCACATGGGTTGGGGGTGGGAAGGGGGCACTATCTCCTCGGAATCAAACTGATGCGATAGCGTGTCCGGTTTGGTGTTCCAAGAGCCAAGCTGGTAGGTGATGGTGAAGTTGAACTGCTGAAAAAACAGGGCCCAGTAAGCCTGCCTGGCGTTGAGCCGGTGGGCCGACTGCAAGTAGTCTAGGCTCTTGTGGTCAGTCCTCACAACAATGGGGTGAATAGCCCCCTCAAGCCAATGCCTTCATTCCTCCAGTGCCAACTTAATGGCGAGCAGCTCTCTGTTCCCTACGTTGTAATTCCTCTCGGCTGGCGTAAGCCGACAAGAGAAATACGCACACGGGTGGAGCTTCTGGTCGGAGAATGCACAGTGCGAGAGGACAGTGCCCACCCCTGAATCAGATGCATCCACCTCGAGGACAAACTGGAGCTGCGTGTCGACCTGAGCCAAGATAGGTGTATTAGTGAACAGGCCCTTTAATTTTGGAAAAGGCCTGTTCAGCTGCCTCGGTCCACCGAAAGGGGACCTTAACGGAGGTCAGCTGTGTCAAGGGCAGTGCCACCCCACTATAGTTCCAAATGAACCGGCGCTAAAAGTTTGCAAACCCGAGGAAGCGTTGAAGCTCCCTACGGGAGTGGGGAGTTGGCCAATCGAGCAGTGCCCTCACCTTGGCCGGGTCGGCAATCAGTCTCCCTTCAGCCACCATGAAGCCCAAGAAGATGGTAGATGTAGTGGAGAACTCACACTTCTCGGCCTTAACGTAGAGCTGGTTCTCCAAGAGCCATTGTAGGACTGCTCTTACATGGACTTCATGTTCCTCTGGCGAGCGGGAGAAAATCAAAATATTATCCAAATAGACGAACACAAATTGATAAAGCATGTCGTGGAGGACGTTGTTAATCAACCGTTGGAAGACAACGGGGGCATTGGTGAGCCCAAATGGCATCACCAAATACTTAAACTGCCTCTGGTGGGTCTTAAACGCTGTCTTCCACTCATCCCCCTCACGAATGCAGATCAGATGGTACACGTTGCGCAAGTCTAATTTGGTGAATACTCGTGAGCACTGAAGGAGTTCAAATTCGGAATCATCAAGGGCAAGGGATATTTGTCTTTCACTGTAATAGCGTTGAGCTCCCACTAGTCAATACATGGGCGCAGCGAACCATCCTTCTTCCTGATGAAGAAGAACCCAGCCCCGAGAAGGGCCGAAGATAGCCGAATAAGGCTGGCGTTCAGCGATTCCTTGATATACTTCTCCATTGCCTCCCTCTCCGGACCAGAAATGCTGTAGAGCCGGCTGGATGGCAGCCTCGCCCCCGGGATGAGGTCCACAGCACAGTCATAAGAGCGGTAAGGCGGAAGCGACAGCGCTCTCAACTTACTGAAGACCTCTCCCAAATCGTGGTATGCCCGGGGAATGAGGCTGAGGTCCGGTGGCTTGACCGGAGGGAGAGAGACAGGGAGAGATGGGGAACATTCAGCTGAACGGAGACAGGCAAACAAAATGGGCTCCAGGAGTTGATGGAATTTTGCTCCCAGTTAATAATGGGGTTGTGCTTCTGGAGCCAAGGATAACCTAGAATCATTGGGGAAGATGGAACTAGGAGAACTAGGAATGCGAGTTCCTCCCGATGATTCCCCGAAAGGAGGATGGTGACTGGCAACGTGTGTTCGGCGACTACCGCAACTTCATGGCCAGATATGGTGGTGATTCTTTGGTGATGGGGCAGTTTGAGTGTGGGAATACCCAGGTCCCGAACGAACTGGGTCGACAGGAAATTGCCCTCTGCCCCTGAATCCACTAACGCCATGACCCTCCTCTCGACCTCCGGCAATTGCACGAGGGCCGGAATAGAGAAATTGCAGGGGGGAGTTAATTTGGTCCCGCCTGCCACACTCCCCACGGTTACTGACGGGCTGTATCTTTTGGCCGCTGGGGGCACTCATCCCGACTGTGCTTCGGAGAACCACAATATATGCACGTGCCAGTCCTCCTCCTTCGCCGACGTTTATCGTCGGTTAATTGGAACCAGCTGAGGTCCAACGGCTCGGGAGGAGGGCCGGCCTACCCAGTGTCAGTCCCCACAGTGGGCACCCGCTCAGTGGACGGGCGAGAGGAGGCCTGTCGCTCCTTCGAGCGCTCATGGTAACGGTTGTCCAACCCCACAGACTGATCAATAAGACCATTGAGAGTGTCGGGAACCGCATAAACCGCCAGGTTGTCGTGGAAGTGGGCGTTTAACCCGTGGAAGAACGCTCTGCATAATGCAACCTCGTTCCACCCCGAGTCCGCTGCTTCAACCCGAAACTCCACCGAGTACTTTGCCACTGACTGAGCACCCTGGCGGAGAGTCATAAGGCGGCTCATAATGTCCCCTTGACTCTCGGTGTGGTCGAACGTGCGGGAAAAAGCGACCACAAATTGTTCAAATGTGTAACTTTGCCCCTCCGGGCTGACTGCCGTGGCCCGAGCCCAACTAAGGGCTCGGTCCCATAGCAGTAGGGTGAAGAATTGAATTTTCACAACATCCCCTGGGTACTCCCCCCAACCTGCTCCAAATACATCTGTACCTGATGGAGAAATTCCTTACACTTCCCCATCTCCCCCGCGTACGGGGCAGGTGTGGGAACGGAGGTGGTACGGCTCACCGGTGGTTGAACAACGGGAGCAGGCTGAGGTGGAGGAGCCGGGGGAGCTGCACTGGCCAAATGCTGCGTGACGGTATCCAGTTGCCACATCATGGTTTTGCAGTTGCTGGGCCATCACGGTTATCTGTTGCTCGGTCGCCTCTAGGCGATCCATAGCTGATTGTCCCGCTGCTGCACCTGCTGAACCGAGGTCACGGCTGGCTCGTTCTGTTATGGCTGTAATAAACAATCAGCCCACGTGTGCGATGCAGCAACAAGAAGGGACAATCACACATTAATACACGTTTGAGGGTTTTTATTAAATAGCAAATCCTCGCACAGCTACAGAAACAGTCACTCGCCAGAGGAAGGAGCCTGTGGAGAGAAGATGAGAGCTGAGTGAGGAGGAATGGAGTAAGGGAAAATGGGCTAGCCAAATTGCCACTTATGAGAGCTCTGAGGGAGAACCGGCAGGGCCACAGCGGGGAATAGATGAACCAGCAGGGTGAAGGAAATGAGCTGGTGGTGCCTGACTGGGTGGAGGTTTTTGCCGAGATGAGTGATTATGTGGCAGGAGAGCGCACGCAGTCCCAGTGACATACCCGCACGATGGCAGCAACCTGAATCGGAGAAAAACCACACAGGTTAATAAACTTCTTCACCAGTGTGAATGCAACTCGCTGTCTGTTAGGCAGTATACCCAGACGAGCCAGCATTGAATCACTGAAGAATGCCTCCTTATGAACGCTGGCTGACGAGAGGGCACAGGTGTGTCCTCTCACTCAGGTGCACTGATGAGCTGAGGAGAGATGAATGGGAAGGAGGGGGCATGCTCTCGCTGCCCATGACAGTAAATACAGTTTCAATGGAAGATTTGGTACCGTAGTTTGCTCCGCCTTCAACCAGGCCGGTGAATTGTCTGTTATAAAGTAATACGTATGTTGCAGTACGCATCTGTGCAGACCAGTAATACCATTTTAAATTTGGAAGTTGAAGTCCCCTCCTTCATGGGGTAGATACAATAACCTAACCCTCAGTCTAGATTTTTTTCTTATTCCAAATGAAATTAATAAAAGTGCTATTAAGCATATCAAAAAATGATTTTGGTAGTGGCAAAGCTAATGACTGAAAAATATATACAAATTTTGGTAATATAACCATTTTTATTATGTTAATACGACCAATTATTGATATGGGCATAGTTGTCCACTGATCAAGGGATTCCTTCACTTCCTGTACAAGACGATCATAATTTTTAGCAACAATTGTTTTAATGTCAGGGGTAATTCTAATCCCGAGATAAGTAAATCCTTCTTTTGCATTGGAGAATGGGGTCTTTATCACCAGAGATTGCCTCTCTTCTCTAAGAATAATATGGATGGTTTAGCATAGTTTATTTTATAACCAGAAAAATGTCCAAACATTTCTATTTGTTGTATAAGGTTCGGAATACTGACCTGCAAATTTGATTAAAAAAAATTATTACGTCACGGCATATAAAGATAAATGATGTTCTTGTCTTCCAATTTCTATGCCTGAGAGGTTTGGGTGTGTCCTTATTGCCATCGCTAAAGGTTCCATGGCTAATATTAATAACATAGGCGACAACGGGCAGCCTTGACGTATAGATCGTTGTAGGATAACTGGTTGAGAAACTATACCATTTGTCAAGACGCTTGCTAAAGGTTTTGTGTACAAGAGCTGCACCCATCTAAGGAAGTTTATGCCAAATCCAAATCTAGGTAAAACTTTAAATAAGTAGGGCCATTCTGTTCTATCAAAGGCTTGTTTCACGTCTATTGACAATATTGCTGTATTATTATCATCAAATTTCCATGAATTATGTTAAGTACTCGTCTAATATTAAAAAAAAAAACCTTGATGATTTGGTATAAAGCCATTTTGATCATTATGAACTAAATGGGATATGTACGGGTTTAGTCTTCTTGCAAGTGCTTTGCAAAGTATTTTTGTGTCTGAACAGATTAGACTTATTGGTCTATATGAGGAACATTCCAATGCTGGTTTTCCTGGTTTCAAAATCATAGTTATCATCGCTAATCTTAAAGATGGAGGAAGAGTTCCTTTCTCATAAGATTCCTCATACATATTCAAGAGGGCTTTTAATAACTTTCCTTTGAATGTTTTATAGAATTCAATTGGTAGGCCATCAGGCTCTGGTGTTTTCCCACTGTTCAGATTTTGTATGGCCTGTGAGATCTCCTCATTTGTTAAATTCCCATCTAACTTTTGTTTGGCCTCATCAGTTAATGTTTGAAAATGTAAATGATCAAGATGCAACAGAGATTTCTAACGCGGGTAAACTGAGAGAAAGGGAGAGAGATGGGAGGTCTGATGCAGCAGTCATTTACCTGCAGAAGTGTCTTGTAGTTTGGTGGAAATGGCTGACGGGTAGGTCAAACGATGAAATAATACTTTTAAATAACCTCACTCCCTCCCTGTTTTATTTAGACCCTCTTCCTGACCCGGTGAAATAACATGCTAAATTAATTAATATGTTAAAAGGACCAAAACCCTCTGGGGCATGAGGGTGAAACAGGCCTGGACAAAAGTGATGGTACCCTTAACTTAATATTTTGTTGCACAACCTTTTGAGGCAATCACTGCAATCAGACGATTTCTGTAACTGTCAATGAGACTTCTGCACCTCTCAGCAGGTATTTTGGCTCACTCCTCATGAGCAAACTGCTCCAGTTGTCTCAGGTTTGAAGGGTGCCTTCTCCAGACAGCATGTTTCAGCTCCTTCCACAGATGTTCAATAGGATTTAGATCAGGGCTCATAGAAGGCCACTTTAGAATAGTCCAGTGTTTCGCTCTTAGCCATTCTTGGGTGTTTTTAGCTGTGTGTTTTGGGTCATTATCCTGTTGCAAGTCCCATGGCCTGCGACTGAGACCAAGCTGACTGACACTGGGCAGCACGTTTCTCTCTAGAATACCTTGATAGTCTTGAGATTTCATTATACCCTGCACAGATTCAAGACACCCTGTGCCAGATGCAGCAAAGCAGCCCCAGACCATAACAGAAACTCCTCCATGTTTCACAGTAGGGACAGTGTTCTTTTCTTGGTATGCTTCATTTTTGCGTCTGTGAACATAGAGCTGATGTGCCTTGCCAAAAAGTTCCAGTTTTGTCTCGTCTGTCCATAGGACATTCTCCCAGAAGCTTTATGGCTTGTCAACATGCAGTTTGGCAAATTCCAGTCTGGCTTTTTTATGATTTGTTTTCAACAGTGGTGTCCTCCTTGGTCATCTCCCATGAAGTCCACTTTGGCTCAAACGACGGTTGGTGTGATCTGACACTGATGTACCTTGACCTTGGAGTTCACCATGAATGTGTTTAGAGGTTGTTCTGGGCTCTTTTGTTACCATTCGTATTATCCGTCTCTTCCATTTTTCATCAAGTTTCTTCCTGCAGCCACGTCCAGGGAGGTTGGCTACAGTACCGTGGATCTTAAATTTCTGAATAATATGTGCAACTGTAGTCACAGGAACATCAAGCTGCTTGGAGATGGTCTTATTGCCTTTACCTTTAACATGCTTGTCTATAATTTTCTTTCTAATCTCCTGAGACAACTCTCTCCTTTGCTTCCTCTGGTCCATGTTTAGTGTGGTACACACCATGTCACCAAACAGCACAGTGACTACTTGTCACCCTTTAAATAGGCCGACTGACTGATTACAAGTTTGTAGACACCTGTGATGTTAATTAGAGGACACATCTTGGTTGAACATGTCCCTATGGTCACATTATTTTCAATCAATGTCCAGGCCTGTTTTCATGAGTTTGTTTTTTAAAGTAATTCTGTTGAACCACAATTCAAAAGCATTGTCTGATTTTCATTGGTTAATTGCACACTGTGGAGTTATGGTCTGAGGAGACAATGGACACTCTAAAGGACTGTTTTGAAGCCACTGCCTGGAAGCAGCTCTGCGATCCACATGGTGAGGACATCGATGGCCTCATTCACACCTTCACGGGCTACCTCAGCTTCTGTGTGGACAAATCCGTTCCCACCAAGACCATACGGCGTCACTCAAACAACAAACCCTGGATCAACCCTGAGATAAAAACACTTCTGAGAGAGAAGAAGAGGATCTTCAGGTCGGGGAACAGGGAGATGCTGAAGTCTGTACAGAGGGAGCTGAGGAGAAAGATCAGAGAAGGCAAGGACAGCTTCAGGAAGAAGATGGAGGACAAGCTGCAACAGAGCGACATCAGCGGGGTCTGGAGAAACCTCAAAACCATCTCGGGGCTCCAGAATACCTCCCCCCAGGCCACGGGGGGCAGGGAGTGGGCGAACAACCTGAATCTGTTTTTCAATAGATTTGACCAACCGCCCTCCCCCCTGTCTGCACAACAACCACTGCTGCCACTAAGAAATCAAGTCCTGCTGCCCACTCCCCACTCCACCGACACCCCCCCCCACTCCCAACACACAGCCCCCCATCTTGACCCTGACCAAGACCCAGGTGAGGACGGAGCTGAGGAAGATCAAGGCGAGGAAGGCGTCGGGACCGGACGGCATCAGCGCAAAGCTCCTCAAGTCCTGTGCAGACCAGCTGTGTGGGATTGTGACGTATATCTTCAACATGAGCCTGAAACTGGGGAGGGTACCACAGCTGTGGAAAACATCTTGTGTGGTACCTGTACCAAAAACTTCCCACCCCAAAGACCTGAACAGCTTCAGACCGGTGGCCTTGACGTCCCACTTGATGAAGACCCTGGAGAGACTGCTCCTTGCTCATCTCCGCCCCCTGGTGGAACCAGCGATGGATCCACTCCAGTTCGCCTACCAGCATGGCATTGGGGTGGAGGATGCGGTGATCTTCCTCCTTCACCGTTCTCTGTCCCACCTGGAGAAGCCCGGGAATATGGTGAGGATCATGTTCTTTGACTTCTCCAGTGCTTTCAACACCATCCAACCGATGATCCTGAAGGACAAGCTGCTGCGCGCAGGGGTGGACCAGCACCTGTCATCATGGATCCTGGACTACCTCACGAACCGGCCTCAGTTTGTGAGAACCCGGGACTGTGTTTCCGACACGATCATCAGTAGCACGGGGGCCCCCCAGGGAACGGTGCTGGCTCCCTTCCTGTTCACTCTTTATACTGCGGACTTCTCACACAACACAACACATTGCCATCTACAGAAGTTCTCTGATGACTCTGCGATCTTTGGTCTCATCTCCAGCGGAGATGAAGCTGAGTACAGAGGGCTTATCCAGGACTTTGTGGACTGGTGCCATCGGAACTGCCTCCAGATCAACGCGAGGAAAACTAAGGAGCTGGTGGTGGACTGCCGCAGGCATGGGCAGCCCCTCACAGCACCAGTAAATATACAGGGAACAGACATCGAGATGGTGACATCCTACAAGTACCTGGGTATTCATCTGAACAATAAACTAGACTGGTCACACAATACTGACGCACTCTACAAGAAGGGACAGCGCAGGCTGTTCCTGCTGAGGAGACTCAGGTCTTTTGGTGTACAAGGGGCGCTGCTGAAGTCATTCTATGACACGGTGGTGGCATCAGCCATCACTTTTGGAGTGGTCTGCTGGGGCAGTGGCATTACTGCAGCCGATAGGAAGAGACTGAACAAACTGATTAAGAAAGCTAGCTCTGTCCTGGGGCAACGCCTTGATCCGATGGAGGAGATAGGCGAGAGAAGGACGGTGGCTAAACTGTCATCTCTGCTGGAGTCCGAGTTCCACCCTATGCAGGACATACTGGATGCACTGAGGAGCTCATTTAGCAGCAGACTACATCATCCCAGGTGCACAACCGAGAGGTTTCGTAGGTCCTTCCTACCAACGGCTGTCAGACTGTACAACCTAAGCAGGGCTGCTCGCAGAGATAGCAAAAAGACGTAACAAACTAATAGTTTTTTTTGAATGCAAAAGATGCAATAGACTTACACAATGGTCCTCTCCGGCATACAACTAGGAACATACCGGTCGCTATGGAGGGTGAGAATATGTATGGGCACATAATCATACCATGTAGGATAACTAAATAGACGGTTATGCTGTTTCATCCCACCTAGCAACAATGCTCTGCACTGTGTGTGTTTATATATTTACATATTTATTCCATCTAGCTACAATGCTCTGCACTGGGTGTGTTTATATTTATATATCTATATATTTATTCCATCTAGCTACAATGCTCAGCACTGGGTGTGTTTATATTTATATATCTATATATTTATTCCATCTAGCTACAATGCTCCGCACTGTGTTTTTATATATCTACATATTATTCCATCTAGCTACATTGCTCCGCACTGTGTGTGTTTATATACTTGCATATTTATTCCACCTAGCTGCAATGCTCCGTACTGTGGGTGTTTATATATTTACATATTTATTCCATCTAGCTACAATGCTCTGCACTGTGTGTTCATATATTCATATATTTATTCCATCCAGCTACAATGCTCTGCACTGTGTGTCTGTGTGTGTGTGTGTGTGTATATATATATATTTTATAGTAATATGTACATATGTATATTAGCTGCTCTTGCTTGCTTGTTTTTTTTCTTGCCTTCTGATTGTTGCTCTGAGTGTTGCTATCCCTGTGCTGTTGCAATCCTGGAATTTCCCCGTTGTGGGACTAATAAAGGCTTATCTTATCTCTTATCTTATCTTAATTTTCATAGAATTTTTATTTATTACCACTTTTGTCAGATTCAAGTTATTTCTGTGACCATTGTGGGTTTGTCTTTCATTAACAGAGGGGTACCAACAATTTTGTCCACATGTGTATATTATACTGCTGTAGCTGCTCATACTGTAGTTTAGGGTTTACGTTTTTAAATGTAATAAATTGGTTGCATTAACCATAGCTAAATTGCTGTTACATTTATAAGGCAGTGTTTTCAGGACTATTCAGATGTTTTAAGAAAAACCTTTATAATTTTCAAAACTATGGGTTATATGTAGTCTGCAGTACCAACTTTGCTCTCATCAGCTTGTTATTGTTCTCTCCTAAATTTGTTTTATTTTCTCATTTTTTAAACATCTTTTGATAAAGGTCCATTTTTTTTTAAAATTTTGAATGTTTTTGGTGACAAATTTGTAATCTTTTTCATGCAGAATTGTAACTTTATACCTAAAGCCTCTTACCTTGTGTTTTTATTCTGAAAAGGTGAAGAAATCAGAAGCAGCACCAGATTAAAATTAAGATTAGTCAATCAGTTGTTTTAATAATCCGTAGATCAGTTGACTATTAAAATCCAAATTTATAATTTTCCTCCCAGGTGAAGGTTTTAATTACATTTATAACTAGTTTGATACTTGTTATTTTAAAAATGTTGGCCTACTAAAACTGTGGTGGTTTCTGGTTTCCAACAACAGGGTAGACTAGGATGAAGTCAAATTCTCGGCCTGAATTTTTGTCCCAGTCCACCCCTCAGTTCACTTAAGATGTGGTGGTTTATAATATTTTCTGGTAATATTTGATACAGAATAAAAAAGTTTGAAACACATTCTAAACTGCTCTTTATAAACTGGAGAAATAAGAGTTTTTGTTTTTACTGAATATGTTGAACTTAATTAACGCTGGCCTATGAAACTGTCTTTTATAAATTTAAAAGAAAAAACTGTATTCTGTGATATTGTGAAGAATATCGTTATTGTGAAAATTCACAGAAATATCGTGATATCATTGTTGGGCCATATCGCCCACCCCTAGTATCTTGTATACTTTATTGATCCCCAGAGGGAAATTCAGGGCAGCCATGGTACGGCGCCAATCCCTTCACCATTCACACACACACACACACACACACAGCAGAATGACCTGTTTGGCTGCAACTGTTGCATCAGTGTTGCCCATTTGTCTGTAAATATTTAAATAAAAATGATTTATTTCGTTATTTGGGCATTTTTGCATCTTGCTGTTGTTTAGTCAAAGCGTACATATGTGTCCACATATGATATGCAGTTGATCTGGCCATTCTGCTCCACAATCATGGTGGTAATAACTTTTTAATTTTTAGATACTCGCGCAGGAGGGGGGACTCGCAGTCCTGCAAAGTACAGTGGTACTACACGGGTGAAGCAGAAGTAGGTACTCCCATCTACTACTGACTGGGCAAGCTGGACGTGCCTCCCCACGAAGGACTGTGGTCCACCTGATTGGGCCGCTGCTTCTCCTGGCATGTTCTGTGTTGATACACCGGTATTCTTTGTCAGACCCAGGTCCCCGCTGACGTTCCGCCCAGTCTGCTCCCGCACCTCGTGTTCTCCACATATGGCGAATTATCATTTAGACCTACGCAATCACGGCAACTTTATGGTAGAATTTTTTTAAGCATTAAATCTTCAGTATTATCTTTTTCTAGTCAAATTTGTCATTTTTCACTTTTTTGTTCTGTCCAGGGAACCCTGTGGTGACTGACAGGTTGTGATGCCGTGTATTATCCACTCAGCATGGACATGATGTTGTGTGTTATCCAATCAGCATGGAATAAGTCCGAAAGCCCACCTAGACTTCTTGAAGCCAGGCATGAAGAGACACAGAGTGGTGACGGAGCGGTGGCTAAACTTTTATTGATAAAAATTAAATTTTTTGACTGAGCGACTCCATACTCGGGGATGCACACCCTCGTAACCTCAGCAAAATGCATAAAACATTTTCGGTCAGTCTGAGGAACGGTTCAAGGCATATGCATGGAACAGACAGACACACACAGACAGAGATACGTTACATTTATAGATAGATTTATACAGGGAAGGCCCACTGAGAGGGGAACTCTCTTTTTCATGGACGCCGTGTTCACACTCACAGTTGCACATTCACACCAGGAAGCTGCCCAGTACAACCACAGACTGCAACCGCAGCTCCACGGGAGCAGTTGGGGTTAACCACAGTAGGGTTAATGAGGGTGGGGCAAACACTGCTATGTTGTCTGTCCCACCCAGATGTAATCCTGCCGGTCCAGGGATCGAACCGGTGACCTTCCAGTCACCAGTCCAGATCCCTAACCATTAGGCCACACTGCCACCAATATAAAACATAAATAGAAACTTTTCCAGCCTTTACCGAAAAGTAAAAAGATGGAGATGAACAAAAAAGAGTGAATTCAGAGCTTCCTGAACTGACCAATACAGACTAGCTGGAAAGGTTTCACTTCATGGTAGACTTAATAAACCATCTGAACTCCTTGAATAAGCTCAAAGGTAAGTGAAGTAGCCTACAGTTTTTCTACTTTTCCCAAATATGAGGATTTAAATGTCAGCCTACATAGTTTGGTTTTCAGTTAAAGGTGTAGTGTGTAATATTTTTGGTCATCTAAATTATGAAATTTAATGCAGCATAAAATCATTAAGTTTTCATTGTTATATAATCATTTTAAGTAAAAATAGCAGTTTTTTGTATCATAAGATTACTTTTTTGTACACAGGAAGAGGGTTTTGAATCACTGTAATGTCTTTCCAAGTTTTTATGCATAACTATCAACATAAAAGACTTTTGTAGTTTATTGTAAAAGCTTAATGAGGGAGTATTGACCACTACAAAGGAAAATATTTGCATTTTGGTATCTGACAGCTAGATTTCACACTGACTGCACCATATAACACTTTTTACAAGAGTCTGGCTTTTCATCTATCTATAAATTCACAAAGTCTCTGTCTGTGTGTCTGTCTCTCTGTCTGTTCCACGCATATCTCTTGAACCGTTTATCACACTGTCCTAAGGCTTTATATGTGCTTTGCTGAGGTTACGAGGGTGTGCATCCCCAAGTATGGAGTCACTCAGTCAAAATATGTAATTTTTATCAATAAAAGTTTAGCGACCACTCTGTCACCGCTCTGTCTCTCTTCATGCCCTGGCATCAAGAAGTGTGGGTGGGGTTTCGGATTGACTCCGTGCTGATTGGATAACACGCAGCATCACGACGTGTCAGTCACCACAGTGTTCCCTGGGCAAAACAGGGAAATGAAAGTTAGAAAGATAGAGAAAGATAATACTGAAGATTTAATGCTTAAAAAAATGACACCATAAAGTTGCCATGATTGCGTAGGTCTAAATGATAATTCGCCATATTGTCATATCTATTAGAACAGCCGATATACGTACAAGACATACAGGAGAATTGAAATGGTGTTTCTCTCTCATTTCAGTGGTGTGCGCAATATAAAAAAGAACAGGAATAAGGCTGGAAAAACAACAGCAGTCCATGTACAGTAATGTTACATGTTACCCATAGTGCAAATAGCGACAAAATGTTTAATGCTGAAAAAAATATACCATAAAGTTGCTGTGATTGCATAGATCTAATAATTCGGCATGAAGAACACAAAGTGCCGGGGGGGGGCAGGTGAACCGGTGGATCGCAGTTCTTCGCAGGCACGCAGGTAAAGCAGCAGCCAGTGGGTCTCAAATATTTGTAAACGTGTCCTCTTATAGTACTGCATGAGTTTGTTGATGATACACAGAAGATATTCAATGTTACATTTAACTCCATCACTGAACAGTGATATCAGTTAAACTAAAATAATTACAATGATGAACAACTGTCATTCCCCAAAGTGCAAGATACGCTATTATCTTGAATATACAGTAAGTGATAAAAGATCACACAAATAAGTGATCTGATAAACAAGAGCTCTGAAACAGCCGCTAATATTGGATGTCCCATTAATTTTCAATATTTAGGTATTCTGTAATTAATATTCACACAATCAAATAAATCTTAGTGCCATTTACTCCCTTTTATATTTGTCAAAGTCACATGTGTTTGCCTACATATAGGCTACACCTCTTTGTATTCCACTTTCAAACACAGCCTACATTTGGGCCTGTAAAGCCTGTTTGGGATACCTGTTTCAGACAGGAATACTTGTGTTCTATGGGCAATGCACTAGTTTGTTGAAACACATAACAGCAAATTTTCATCATTTTTCTTCACTGTTGTTGTATAAATTCATAAATGCTACATAAACTACATTTCTTGTATATTCATTGAGATATATATATATATATATATACGTATATATTGTGGAGAGAGGAAAAACCAGGCCAGGCATTCACAGTAGACAAACTTTATTCCCTCTCTCACATCTATCAGAACCAGAAAAAGCATTGACCTCATGCTGCAGGGTCTCTCCTTTATATTACTACACTCACTCCCCCGCTGCCTGAGGTCTTCCATCACAATACATTTTTGCATCACAATTCCTATTGTCCCCCAGTTGCTTGATCTTGCTGCCTGGTGTCTTGCATCACAATACATTCTCCCATCACAATTCCTATTGTCCCCCCAGTTGCTTAATCCCCCATGCTCTTCCGGCAGACAAATTTACTGCCTCTCCCTTCCTTCCAGTCTGAGATGAATATCACAGCATGGGTTCCCCATACCGCCCCCCCCCCCCAGAGTCTCAGACTGAGCGTTAACTCTCACGTCCTTTCAGCTTCAGCCTCTTCCCATATCTGCTGTAACGAGGGGTCTTTGACTCCGTGGCGCTGCTGTGCCAATGGGGTTTGCCTGGGGGTGTGTCTGTCTGTGGGTGAACAATGGAGGCGGGGGGGGGGGGGGGCGACGTTGAGCATGCTCGTGTGACTGCTCTGATGAATCGTTTACCTGGAGAGTTCTCAGTGGGGGTCTTCCATGCCGAGGAGCTCGAGCCAACATCACCTGCTCGTCTGCCACCAAAGGTGGGCTTAAGCCTGTCTATACAGATTTTCTCCCGGTGACCCCCCAAAGTCTAACAAAAATGTTTGTTCCCTGGTTCCAGCACTCTAAACGGGCCATCGTAGGGTGGGTGCAATGGGGGCCGGTGGGCATCGTGCCTGACAAACATGAACGCTGCGTTCTTCAAAGTTTTCGGCACAAAAGCACGTGGAAAACAATGGTGGGCCGGGCCAGGTAGTGTGCCTGCGTCTGCGCTATGCCGTGAACGCGGGGCCGAATGGGTGTTCGGCGTGGGGTTATCTGGTAAAAATTCCCCGGGGAGCCGCAGCGTCTGAGAAAAAACCAGCTCTGCTGGGGAAGCCTCCAAATCCTCTTTTGGTGCGGAACGCAACCCCAATAGAACCCACGGCAACCGGTCCACCCAATTTGCATCCGTAAGCGAAGCCCTGAGCGCTGCTTTCAGTGACCTACGGAAACGCTTGCATAACCCATTGGCCTGTGGGTTGTACGCAGTTGTGCAATGAATTGCGACACCCAGGCTACGGGCCATCGCGGACCAGAGGTCAGAAACAAACTGAGGGCCCCGATCGGACATGATGTCCGAAGGGATGCCAAAACGTGCCACCCATGTTGTCAAAAAGGTGCGCGCCACGTCCGCGGATGCGGTGGAAGCTAGTGGGACTGCTTGTGGCCATCGTGTGGTGCAGTCCACCACTGTCAGGAGGTGTGTGAACCACTGCGATGGCGGGAGGGGGCCCACGAGGTCCGCGTGAACGTGGTCAAACCTCTTAGCCAGGATACAGAACGGCTCCAAAGGGGCCTTTGTGTGCCTGTGCACTTTGGCTCGTTGGCACGCTACACAGGCTGCAGCCCACTCTTTCACCTGTTTGCGTAGGACCGGCCATACGAACTTCGCTCCCACCATTTTGACTGACGCGGGCACTCCTGGGTGCGCCAGGGCATGAACGGACTCAAAAACGCGGTGGCGCCAAGCGCATGGGACCACAAGACTCGGGCGTCCTGTGGAGACGTCACAGATTAGGAGGGGCTCCCCGTCTTGCAGTACTCTGCTCTCCAACCTTAACCCTGTTGGTCCAGACTGGAGTGCGCACACATCCACATCGCCAATCTGCTCTGTGGCCATGGCCTTGTAATCTATCTCTACGTAGACTGGGGCCACTACTGTGCGCGAGAGGCAGTCCGCCACCACATTCAGTTTACCGGCCACATGCTGAATATCGGTCGTAAACTCCAAGATCGCGGCCAGCTGTCTCTGCTGCCGGCTCGACCATGGTTCCGAAACCTTGGCCATTGCGTACATTAGCGGTTTGTGGTCCACGAACACGGTGAAGCTGCTCCCTTCCAGCCAGAACTGGAAGTGGCGTATGGCCAGGTGGAGAGCCAGTAACTCTCTGTCAAACGCGTTGTATTTACGCGCACTGTCGCGCAAAGACCTGCTAAAAAAAGTGAGTGGCTGCCAAGAACTGGTGACGCGTTGCTCCGCAACGGCCCCTATGGCCATGTCCGAGGCGTTGGTAGTGAGCGCTATCCGAGCCGCCGGGTCCAGGTGCACCAACAGTGCGGCGTTTGCCAGGGCTGTTTTAACCTCAGAGAATGCCTGCTCCCGCTCAGTCGACTCTGTCCACCGGTTTCCGTTTCTTGAGTGCAGCGTACAATGGCTGCATGAGCTGGGCTGCGCGGGGGAGGTAACGGTTATAAAAGTTAACCATCCCCAAAAACTCTTGCAGCGCCCTGACCGTCTGAGGCCGGGGAAATTCCGCCACTGCGCGCATGTTGTCCGGCAAGGGTATCGTTCCCTCCGGTGAGATGCGGTGCCCCAAAAAATCGATCCCCGTCATGCCGAACTGGCATTTCGCCGGGTTGATTATTAACCCGTGCTCCTCTAACCTCCAGAAAACCGTCCTGAGGTGGGTTACATGTTCGTCCTCGGACGCGCTGGCCACCAGGATGTCATCCAGGTAGACGAACACAAACTGCAGATCGCGCAACACCTCATCCATCATGCGTTGGAATGTCTGTGCCGCGCCTTTTAATCCGAAGGGCATGCCTAAAAACTCAAACAGACCAAACGGGGTTATTGCCGCCATTTTAGATATGTCCTCCGCACGCACTGGGACCTGGTGGTAACCACGGCCCAGGTCTATCTTAGAAAAAATGCATGCCCCGGCAAGGTGAACGGAAAAATCCTGAATATGGGGGATCGGGTAGCGGTCGTGTGCTGTGGCGTTGTTTAATCTGCGGAAATCTCCACAAGGTTGCCACAATGCCTCAGCCTTAAGGATCATATGTAGTGGGGATGCCCATGGGCTGTTTGAGCGCCTGATGACGCCCAGCCTTTCCAAGTTGGCAAACTCTTTGCGTGCTATGGCCAGTTTAGCTGTGTCCAGGCGCTGAGATCATGCGAAAATGGGTGGCCCAGTGGTGGTAATAAAGTGCTCCACCCCATGTTTAGTGATGGCCACCGAAAATGTCGGGACCGTGAGTGCTGGGAACTGGGTGAGCAGTGTGTGGAACTTACCACCTGGAGCTGTGACGTTGGCTAGTGTTGTTGGCCCGGCTCCTCGAGCTGTAAAGGGGAGGGAATCAAAAGACATTGCATTAATCAGGCGTCTGTTAGCAATATCGACTAGCAGTCTGTGTGCGCACAAGAAATCAGCGCCCAAGATTGGGAAACTGCATGCCGCTGTGACGAATGTCCACTCGTATGTACGGCCGTGTAGGGATACAGTCAGTGTCTTTTCACCAAAAGTCTTAATGTCCGAGCCGTTTGCGGCCGTCAGCTCGGGGCCGCTAGCACCCGCTAGCCAGTCAGTGTAGGACGGCAGGATGAGGCTCTTTTGGGAGCCGGGGTCCACGAGGAACCGTCTCCCCGAGCACGAGTCTGTCACATAGAGCAGCTTGCTTTCTTCACTGGTGGACACAGCTGCTACCGACTGCCGGCCTTGGCGTTTCCCGAACACTTGAATTGGCACGGTGGCACGCATCGGCGTGCGTCCTCTCCAAAACGGCGGTGGTAGGAGCAGAGCGTGTCTCTCTGGCGCTTCCTGGCCCCGCTGCCACTACCATCGCTGGCTCCTCGCTTTTGCTGGCCGTCTCGCTGGGTTCCGACGCCGCCGCATTCACTGTGAGGGCCTTGGTGGTGATGATGATCCGATCTGCCTCCTGGGCTAGCGTACGGTAGTTATGCGCGGCCAGCAATGGCGAGTTGGCAAGGACCGCTCTGTCCACCGTTGGGAGGTTCCGGAGGAAAAGGTGGGCAAACAGAAAATGCCCGTCGTCCGTGCCCATCAACGCCAACATCTTTTCCATCAGTTCGACTGCCGACCCATCTCCTAACTTGGAGCGCGTCAGGAGCCTCTCTGCTCTCTCACAGTCCGAGAGCGTGTAGCGCCGGGTCAGCGCGACTTTGAGAGCGCCGAATTTGCCGCGGGCTGGGGGCTGTTGGAGCAAGCTTGCTACTTGCTGAGTCATGCGAGCGTCCAGCCCTGCGACCACATAGTAATATCTGGTGTCATCTGCCGTTATTCCCCGGAGCACGAATTGGGCCTTGGTGTGGAGGAACCAAGACTTCGGGTCGTGCAGCCAAAAGTCCGGTAGTTTGACCGAAACGGCACACACGTTGCTGGGGCTTCCCGTCCGGGTCATCTCCGGGGTGTTTGCCTCGTGTTCCATTATTCGTCAAGGGTCACCAGTGTGGAGAGAGGAAAAACCAGGCCAGGCATTCACAGCAGACAAACTTTATTCCCTCTCTCACATCTATCAGAACCAGAAAAAGCATTGACCTCATGCTGCAGGGTCTCTCCTTTATACTACTACACTCACTCCCCCTGCTGCCTGAGGTCTTGCATCACAATACATTTTCACATCACAATTCCTATTGTCCCCCAGTTGCTTAACCTCTTGCGCTCCGTTGTACCGCGGGCGGGCAAGTCTCTGCGTCCTAGGGACGCATGGTCTCGGACGCATGGTCCTGATGGTGGTGATGTAGGTGGTGTGGCCTCCAAGCGCGCACTGAAAATAAAAGCTGCAGACACAGCCGCGAACAGATTAGTTCATCTGATTGACCTCTCATTCGACTAATAAGAGCCTTGAATTGGGTTTCTGAAACTTTGAAGAACCAATGAATGAAAACCTAGGAAGGAGGACCCGCCTACTGTGAATGCAGGAGCCAATTGAAGCACAGAAGTTCGGGCTGGGTGAAGAGAGATTTACTGTTGCAACAGATGGAAAAAAAGGACGCTGGAAGAACCTGCTACAGATCCAGCAGCATGGAGAACACCCACAAGTGCGACCTGCACTCATTCCAGCAGAATAGACGTTTAGGATTCTCTTCCGTCATCATAGACTGACGGAGGCCGACGACAAAGGTCATAAATCATTCGCCAAAACCGCAATAATGGAATTATGTTTTGACCGGGATCCACGAGTGGATCAGCGTTGCATTCGTCTGACAATGAGGAAGAGAAGTTCGCCAGGACAATGTGGCTGTGAAGAGGTAAGGTGTTATAAGCTAAGTTATTATTTATCCCTGAAAATTGTAATCCAAAAATGACTTTTGACCGATCGGTAAATTACAACTGTACGGCGCACGAAGTACGAAGTGCATGCGCCGCGATAAACGGTTCATTTGCCGTGTTCGGACCGTGAACGCCCCCCCGCTGCAGAAGAGGAGCGGGGGGGAGGGAGGGCGTTCACGGTCCGAACGCCCCCGGTCCGCAGGGGGAAGCCGCGGTGACTGCGCAGCGGTCGCCACATAGCCATATGAGTCTATTCCGTCATGTAGCGATGGCCATCCTCTGTAGGGAGGGGGGGGACAAACACCCCCCCCACACACACACACACAGTAGCGAGGTGGGGGGAAGCCACGGTGACAGCGTTGCTGTGGAAACATGCCACATCCGAGTGTAATCCGTTATGTAGCGAGGGCCGAACTCCGTCCTCTGCAGCGGGGGGTGGGGGGGACAACCCCCCCCCACACACACACACAGACATGGCCCTGAATGTGACCTTTCATTTGAGCCCAAAATGAAGCTTCTATGTTGAATCATTCAAAAGTTACAGACGTTTTTCCAAACTGTGCCATTTGGCACAATTTGGCACATTTCCAAAACGCCTGGGAACTACCTGAGAACAAAGCTGTGTAATATATATTCATTTTTTGTGGTATTGTTACCAAATTTGGATCTCAGCTTGATAACACTTGGTTCTACATTTCTGTTGCATTTTCCAGCCGGATCGGACAGCTGTGTGTTATTTGCAAGCATTTGTATCCAAAAAAACACCCAGGCCAAATTTATTTTCTTCAAGTTCAGTATGTTTAGATGACTGTAACTCAGTGGCCGGAGCACGTAGAGAGATTATGTTTTTTTTTGCCAAAGTGTTTTCTTTTAAATGAGACCAACCCCATGAAGATGCTGCAAAGGGTTGAAGAACAGCTTTCGATTTACTTTGGGCATGTTATTTTTTGGCGTTTTTAGGGAAATTGACCAGAGTGCAAGGGGTTAATCCCCCATGCTCTTCCAGCAGAGGAATTTACTGCCTCTCCCTTCCTTCCAGTCTGAGATGAATATCACAGCACGGGTTCCCCATAATATATACACTACTGTTCAAAAGTTTGGGGTCACTTAGAAATTTCCTTATTTTTGAAAGAAAAGCACTTTTTTTCAATGAAGATAACTTTAAACTAATCAGAAATACTCTATACATTGCTAATGTGGTAAATGACTATTCTAGCTGCAAATGTCTGGTTTTTGGTGCATTATCTAGATAGGTGTATAGAGGCCCATTTCCAGCAACTATCACTCCAGTGTTCTAGTGGTACAGTGTGTTTGCTCATTGCATCAGAAGGCTAATGGATGATTAGAAAACCCTTGTGCAATCATGTTAGGTCTGCAATGCTGTAATTGCTGCAAATGGAGGATTCTTTGACGAAAGCAAAGTTTGAAGGAAAAAATTATTATTTCAAATACAAATCATTATTTCTAACCTTGTCAATGTCTTGACTATATTTTCTATTCATTTTACAACTCATGGTAGTAAATATGTGTGACTTTTCATGGAAAACACAAAATAATTGTCTGGGTGACCCCAAACTTTTGAACGGTAGTGTGTATATATATATATATATATATATACAGCGTATATATATATATATATACGTATATAATATGTGTATAAAACTTTATAAGCAGCATAATCTTTATTTTAATGGTCAGGTAGCTGTTGTGGCTGTCAGCTAATTCTGTTGTAGTCAGCGAGGGGGAAAAATGGCTCTTTGGCAAAGTTTGCAGACCCCTGGGCTAGACAGAGAACTCGAAGTGGAAAGGATGTGCAACAGGTTTGGTTGATTAAGGACAGTGTACTAACTAGTGGTAACAGTGTGCTGAGATGATGGAAGGAGTACTTTGAGGACCTGATGAATCAAAAAAAAAAAATGAGATAGAGGATGGATGAAGTAAATATAGTGAACTGGGAAATTCTGAGGATTAGCAAGGTGGAGGTGAGATCAGCTATGAAGAGTCGACTTTCATGTGGGGCTGTCATGAGATCAGGTTTTCACCACACATTTATAGTGAGCAGGAAAGCACGGTAATCACAGTATCTGTAACAAAATAATAGCAACAGCCATATTAGTCAAACTGGTCGTTAATTTTATTTATCTTGTGTTTTTGGTAAATACTGTATGAATAACAGCACAAATATGAGTAATGTGGTTATCAGTATTGGTGTATCAGAATACCCCTAGTTTCATGTATACCTTTTTGGTTTTAACAATTTCTTTGTTGCTGGATAAATCTATGAAAAAAAATCTAGAAAATATAGTCACTCTTTTGTTATAATTTTAGAAAACTATTTTGACAGCAGTTTACACAGAAATTTCAGACACTCATTAGAATATAAAAATTTGCTGCTTTTCTCCGTATCACAAATTGAATATCTATATCCTCAGTTCTCTGGAAAAATGTGATGAACATTTTTTTTTTAAATAATGAGGTGGTTCAGGAAAAAAATGAGTTGCAACCTTAATTTTAACTTTAATAAAAAAGACTGATAGATCTACTGACTGTCATTTTTAGGAGCAGATGTGGTTCTTCTCATCATTAATACCCCATGCAAAAATATTTTCGACCTGTTCGTTTGATATGTCGCCACTTCTAGCTTCTACATTTCTGAAGGGATTGACTTCAAATTTATACAGAAGCTTTTACTCATGAATACCTGTGACTCATTCAACTGGGGAGGGGGACTTATTTTTTCCAGTCAGGATATAGTAAGTCTGCACATCCCTGTTAAAATGCCAGGTTTTTGTGATGTAAAAAAATGAGACCAAGAAAAATCATTTCAAAACTTTCCCCCCATTAATGTGACCTACAGAGCATCCGTATTCACAGCGCTTCACTTTTTCCACATTTTGTTATATTACAGCCTTATTCCAAAATGGATTAAATTCATTTTTTCCTCAGAATTCTACACACAATACCTTATAATGACAATGTGAAAAAAGTTTTTTTTTTTCTGAGATTTTTGCAAATTCATTAAAAATAAAAAACTAGGAAATCACACGTACGTAAGTATTCACAGCCTTTGCTCAGTACTTTGTTGATGCATCTTTGGCAGCAATTACAGCCTCAAGTCTTTTTGAATATGATGCCACAAGCTTGGCACACCTATCTTTGGGCAGTTTCGCCCATTCCTCCTTGCAGCATCTCTCAAGCTCCATCAGGTAGGATGGGAAGCGTCGGTGCACAGCCATTTTGAGATCTCTCCAGAGATGTTCGATTGGATTCAAGTCTGGGCTCTGGCTGGGCCACTCAAGGACATTCACAGAGTTGTCCTGAAGCCACTCCTTTGATATCTTGGCTGTGTGCTTAGGGTCGTTGTCCTGCTGAAAGATGAACAGTCACCCCAGTCTGAGGTCAAAAGCGCTCTGGAGCAGGTTTTCATCCAGGATGTCTCTGTACATTGCTGCATTCATCTTTCCCTCTATCCTGACTAGTCTCCCAGTTCCTGCCGCTGAAAAACATCCCCACAGCATGATGCTGCCACCACCATGCTTCACTGTAGGGATGGTGTTAGCCTGGTGATGAGCGGTCCTGTTTTCCGCTAAACATGATGCCTGTCATTCACGCCAGAGTTCAATCTTTGTCTCATCAGACCAGAGAACTGTGTTTCTCATAGTCTGGGAGTCCTTCAGGTGCCTTTTGGCAAACTCCAGGTGGGCTTCCATGTGCCTTTTACTAAGGAATGGCTTCCGTTTGACCACTCTATCATACAGGCCTGATTGGTGGATTGTTGCAGAGATGGTTGTCCTTCTGGAAGGTTCTCCTCTCTCCACAGAGGAACACTGGCACTCTGACAGAGTGACCATCAGGTTCTTGGTCACCTCCCTGACTAAGGCCCTTCTCCCCCGATCACTCAGTTTAGACGGCTGGCCAGCTCTAGGAAGAGTCCTGGTGGTTCCAAACTTCTTCCATTTACGAATGATGGAGGCCACTGTGCTCATTGGGACCTTCAAAGCAGCAGAAATTTTTCTGTACCCTTTCCCAGATTTGCACCTCGAGACAATCCTGTCTCGGAGGTCTACAGACAATTCCTTTGACTTCATGCTTGGTTTGTGCTCTGACATGCACTGTCAACTGTGGGACCTTATACGTATAGACAGGTGTGTGCCTTTCCAGATCATGTCCAATCAACTGAATTTACCACAGGTGGACTCCAATTAAGCTGTAGAAACATCTCAAGGATGGTCAGTGGAAGCAGGATGCACCTGAGCTCAGTTTTGAGCTTCATGGCAAAGCCGTGAATACTTATGTACATGTGATTTCTTAGTTTTTTATTTTTAATAAATTTGCAAAAATCTCAAAAAAACTTTTTTCACATTGTCATTATGGGGTATTGTCTGTAGAATTTTGAGGAAAAAAAATTTAATCCATTTTGGAATAAGACTGTAACATAACAAAATGTGGAAAAAGTGAAACACTGTAAATACTTTCCGGATGCACTGTATAACCTAATTGAAAAACAAACTGAAATCTATTAAGGGGAAAAATAAAAAAAAAAACTTACAATAATCTGGTTGCATAAATATGCACACCCTCTTATACGTAACTGGAGATGTGGCTGTGTTCAGAATTAACCAATCACATTCAAAATCATGTTAAATGGGAGTCAGCACACACCTGCCACCATTTAAAGTGCCTCTGATTAACTCCAAATAAAGTTCAGCTGTTCTAGTAGGCTTTTCCTGACATTTTTGTAGTCACATCTTACAGCCAAAGCCATGGTCCGCAGAGAGCTTCCAAAGCATCAGAGGGATCTCAGTGTTCAAAGGTATCAGTCAGGAGAAGGGTACAAAAGAATTTCCAAGGCATTAAATATACCGTGGAACACAATGAAGATAGTCATTATCAAGAGGAGAAAATATAGTACAACAGTGACATTACCAAGAACTGGACGTCCCTCCAAAATTAATGAAAAGACAAGAAGAAAACTGGTCAGGGAGGCTGCCAAGAGGCTGCCAGCAACATTGAAGGAGCTGCAGGAATTTCTCGCAAGGACTGGCTGTTTAGTGCATGCAACAACAAACTCCCGTCTTCTTCATGTCTGGGCTATGGGGTAGGCTGGCAAGATGGAGGCCTTATCTTACGAAGAAAAACATCCAAGTCTGGCTACGTTTTGCAAAAACACATTTGAAATCTCCCAGACGCATGTGGGAAAATGTGTTATGGTCCGATGAAACTGTTTGAACTTTTTGGCCATAATTCCAAAAGGTATATTTGGCACAAACACAACACTGGTCATCACCAAAAGAACACCATATCTTCAATGAAGCATGGTGGTGGCAGCATCATGGTTTGGGACTGTTTTTCTTCAGCTGGAACTAGGGGCTTAGTCAAGGTGGAGGGAGTTATGAACAGTTCCAAACACCAGTCAGTGTTGGCACAAAACCTTCAGGCTTCTGCTAGAAAGCTGAAGAGGAACTTCATCTTTCAGCACGACAATGACTCAAAGCACACATCCAAATCAACGAAAGAATGGCTTCACGAGAAGATTAAGATTTTGGAATGGCCCATCCAGGGTCCAGATCTGAATCCGATCGAACATCTGTGGGATGATCTGAAGAGGGCTGTGCGTTGGAGATGCCCTCGCAATCTGACAGATTTGGAGCGTTTTTGCAAAGAAGAGTGGGCAAATATTGCCACATCTAGATGTGCCATGCTGATAAGACTCCTACCCAAAAAGACTGAGTGCGGTAATAAAAGCCAAAGGTGCTGCAACAAAGTATTAGTTGAAGGGTGTACATATTTATACAAACAGGTTATTGTAAGTTTTTATTTTTCCCCTTAAAAGAAGTCAGTTTGTTTTTCAATTGGGTTGTACAGGTTATAGTTCACATTAATGGTGGATAGAGTTTTGAAATGATTTATCTTGGTCTTATTTTTTTACATCACAAAAACCTGGCATTTGAACAAGGGTGTGTAGGCTTTTTATATCCACTGTATGTTAATCACAGTTCTCTTTAGGGGCCACTGACATGCAGATGCGTGGGGTATGTGAGCTTACTAAGAGGTTGTTTAATTCTTTGCCGTTTCATCCCCTCCTCTGCAGGACTACACGATCTACCTGTCTGACGGGCTGCATCTGTCAGAGCAGGGAAACCAATTTGTGGTAAAGCACCTGTGGGCAATGCTGGAGAGCCACCTGGCTGACCTGCCCTTCCTCCTGCCTTACTGGGGAGATGTGGATCCCAAGAGCCCCGAGAGCAGCCTCCTCTGTGACAAATAAAGGAGAAGACCATGCACTGATGCACAATAAAGTATTTTTATTCAGATGTGTTTCAATATTTCAAGCAAACAACTTCTTAAAAAATAACTCAGTGGCAGACATGGGAGGAATATACACAGCATGATTGTTTTCACTAAATTTCATATCCAGCCTGCAGAATACAACATAGCTACTTTCTTATACTATTTATTTACCATATAACCCCATCTGAAAAAAATTACATGTGAAACAGCAGGAAACAGTGGTGAAACACCTTTAAATAAGCAAAAATAAAGTGTATAGCTCACATTGGCACAAAAATTAGGATAAACAAACAAAAAGTCCATTTAAGCAACCTGGGGTCCAATAATTGAGATGGTTATGATATAGGAGGAGCGCTGAAAAGTTCATAGTGGTCAAATTTGGCTTAAGTTGAATATTATTTGAAATAAATAGCACTCACTGTCACTTTCAATGCCTGATAATGGTAGAAAATTAAAGTGCACTACAGAATGCCTTCTGTGTTTGTGTTCATTACATTCCATAAACATACAGCAGTTTACTTCTATGATTACAATAAATACAACAAACAATTGTGTGTCTTATCACAGTGCTGCAGGTGCTGTCAAAGCAAGGATTACCTACACAATATGGCGCCTGTGTGCTAATGAAAATGTTCGTCGTGACCAACTTGAACCACCATAATGTCTGTCCAAGTTTTTATGTCAAACCTTAATTACACAAAGGGCTTCTGCAGGTTCTCTTATATACTGCACTGTCCCTGTCAAATAAACTAATCTACTACTACTACTCTGAAAGATGTTGATGACTGATGAAATGTAAATTGGTTACAATTTGAACTCTGCCCTCCAGACTGCACTGAATATTACACATTGCAGAACTGCCACAGATTCAATTTCTTCCCCCAAAGCTGTTAGTCTGCATTAGTTGCAAAATGTATCACAATGAAATGTTTACAACGAAGGGGGAAAAATAGCCTCATCTAAAATGTAACATGATCCACCTATTAAATCACTAATGGAACAAAGCAGCATGACTCTGATTGTTGCTCTGAGTGTTGCTATCCCTGTGCTGTTGCAATCCTGGAATTTCCCCGTTGTGGGACTAATAAAGGCTTATCTTATCTTATCTTATCTTATGACTAAACAGGTGGACAAGTTCAGAGTTAAATGAGGCGGAGTTTGACATGAACTTGTTAAAATGATAAATTTTTGTTCTTTTGTCTACACACAGTAGTAGAATACTCACATTATTCAGCAAAAAAGCACTGAGAAAAGTCTGGATCTTCAGGATTTTTTTTAAATAAACTATTGCATCTCAAAAAATTAGAATATCATGATTCAGTAATTTGATTCAAAAGCAAAGTCATGATGATCAAAACCTGAAACAAACTGAGTTGAAATAGCTCACTTTTTTTAAAAAAAAACATCCATTTACAAATTACAATGATGCTTATGAGCCTAACTTTCATATTTCAGATTACTCAGAATGCTTGGCTTGACAGTTTTTTCCCCCCAACTCTCTGATCTTTTGGGTTATCCCCTCTCTTTGATATGCAAATTTAGTGATTTTAGGCAGACCCTTCCCTTCTGCTCCCCCCCCCCCTTTCCCTTCTGCTCTTTATAATGACAGTCTGTAATGAGCAGACAGTCAGAAGAAAGCTAGATGAAATAAGGAGGTGTAAGAAAGATCTGGTAGGTGATTAAAACACAGAAATTTACTTTCATAATGTCCAAGAATAAAAAATATATAAAGCACGACCGGTCCATTTTAAACTATGAGTATTCAGCTCACAGAAGATTTAATTCTACAAACCATCACAATTCTCCAATGCTTTGACGTTACAAGAAAACAACCACTTAACTGAAAAAACACAAACCTGAGCTAACCTGGAGACTATTTTCTGTAGTTACAGGCATTTGGAACTTCTCTACAGAGGTGAGATTTAATGTCTCAGGGCCAAACGCCCACTTTTTTTTTTTTCATAGTTCTGAGTCCAGCCAGGGTAGATCAGGTTCAGGATTTCCTGAATTGTGCGCAGGTGACTTTACAAATGCAGATACATTTTAAAAAGTTAAATGTTATCAGATAATATTCAGTGTTTCAGACTTTGCATTTCCACTCGTTTGCCACACAGAGCTTAAACATGATTGGTCAAAAGGACTCAGACAACAAACACTAACCACAAAGCTTCTGGTAACAAATGTCTTGCTCTTCTGTGTATTCATATGCAGTGATTCAATTCAAGTTGCAGGTGACTGAATAAGCATGTTCGAGCACTAAAATCTGACCTATACATAAAGATAAACACAACACTAGACAGATAACACTGCCTGTATCTGCATGTTCCCCAAAAATACATATCAGGATGTATGTATATTTTTTCTGACGTATTAACTCTCAGCACTCTGTCTCTTTTGAGTCAATGCGCCCCTGCCTCTTGAGTCGCCGCCGATCCTTGGGTGGATGGTTCTGTTCTGTCAGATCCTCGTAGGAGGATTTCGTAGCCGACGAGGAGGCTCCTGCGGTTGTGAAATCGTCCAACGCCCCCTCCTCTGCCGGATGAGAGTCGATGCCTGTGTCCTCCTGGATGGTGGCCATCCGCAGCCCCCCTGCGCTGTCCGGGGTGAGGCCGGAGCTCGGGCCTGGCGCCAGGGTACTGGCACTGCTGGCTGCGGGAGGAACTCGAGACTGGCTCAGCTGCTGAGGTTGTGGGGGCAGGAAGGAGGGCACGGTCCGGCCTCCGGAGAAGGAGAGAGGCTGAGGAGGCTTGACGATGCGCACGGATGCTGACTCGAGGTTGCTCAGCATGTTTTGACCCTGAAAAGTGAGAACAACATATGAGAACGAGGTACAGCAAAGCCATATCATTGACTGAGGTGAAGCACCATTCCTTTTTTACTACATTCTGATTAGCTCAGGCTTTCACACATTTCTCCTGAACTTTAAGAGACCTATTATGCTTCTGTATTTTTGCTTCTACATTGTTTTCTGCACATGCACCGTATAAAGGTTGGTAAAAGAACAGCA
This sequence comes from Pholidichthys leucotaenia, assembly GCA_020510985.1. NCBI lineage: Eukaryota > Metazoa > Chordata > Actinopteri > Cichliformes > Pholidichthyidae > Pholidichthys > Pholidichthys leucotaenia. The sequence goes on along the minus strand of CM035842.1, from coordinate 142,721,185 downwards.
AAACCGAACAGAAAACTAGTGCTGTCCTTAGAAAAACTCATGTATTTGGACAAAATTGTAAAGGCAAGGCACATACAGAAGCTTAAAGTGGGAGGTGAGCATCTGCCCAATCCAGCATCAAATCAATAGGTTAACAATGAGCTAATAGGATTTATGTTGGCTTGCTAACATAAAGCAAGCCAACATAGACAAAAGATCTTGGGAACAACTTGCCATCAACAGAGCAGCCTGGAGAAGAAGAACTTGGGAAGGCACAGACTCATTTGAGAGGCTCAGAAAACAACAGGATGATGATGAACACAAACGAAGACAAGAAAAACAAAACCAACCACGTCCCCCACCCACAATAAAATGTGACTTCTGCCCACAATAGTTCTATCATAGGCTGGGCCTTCAAAGCCACATCCGCCATCGACATCGATCACAGATGGCAATGTCCTGAAAACTAAGACGAAACCAATGCTCGGACATGAGGTGGAGCCGCCGGCCGAATAGGATTTATACAAGTGTGTAGAATAAATAACTTCGGAAATTGACAACTGCCACACTCCCCGGACTATAATAATAACCTTTCAGCTGTCTCGTATCTGAAGTCAAGAAATAAATTAGCATAAGATTAAAAAAAAAAAATGATGACAGCTCAGTCTGCTGGAGCTGCAGTGAGTTACGGAGGATTTTTTTTTTCCTTCTTGCCTTGAGAGAGAGCAGTCGCATTTCTCCCCTCCTCTCGTCTGCCTTCCTGACCTATTCCCAGCTTTGCAATGTTGCGTTTTTGTCTGTGTTTAGTCGCTCTTCTTCTGCTGAATCTTAATCTAAACGGAAATTATGGATTTGGAAGCGGCTTAAATGTGCTATTGTCACTATTTTTCAACAAGAATCGGGCCAAGGGGGAGCCCAAGAATTGGAACCTGCGAGGAGACTCATGGACATTGGAATTCATGCGTCTGTGGAAACATTATTGGTTATGATCTCAGGACTTCTGTTTTTGGCTGTGAAGTTCCCTGATGCATCAGAAATTGAAGGAAGGTGAGAGAGCTGATCAAAGCGGACCCGGCAAGCTCCTTCATCAAATTCGACCAGTTGGGGAAGGCACGAGTAGCGGCAAACGGTGAACTGAATGACAGTGATTCAGTGGAGGAATACATCTGGAGCCCTGTGCTTTCCATGGAAAAACAGTTTAAGCCTGCATGAAAGCACAGAATTGCACGGGTGAGGACAAATTCTATTCTCTGAGTGCACTGTGCTGATTTGATTTGACCTTGTTTGGTGCCCCGTGTTTACATTCCTCCTGATTAAGATAAGCGGAAGGACCAGCTCTTAACCCAAACAATCGACAATCAGTTGTTGTCGTATCAGCGGATTTGGACCCTCAAGGACAGTGCCCATGTGCCTTCTGCAAGCAAGAGAGATAGACTCTGGACTTGTTTATAAGTCACATGATTATAACATCTATCCATTGCCAGGAGGCGCCCTCTGCTGCTCACTAACAACTGTCACATGTACACTACACAATGCATACAACATTACATGCATACAATACACTGCCTCTCAACTTTTGTGTGTGATCTCCTGCTAAATGTCTGCTAAATGTGCATTGAGGGTTTTTTTGCCTGCAATCAAAATTTCGCTCACTTGTCGAGCGCCATTTTGATAAAACATGTTTTTTTCTCTCGCCTACTGTGTCATATCCATTCCCTCTTTCTTTTTTTTCCTTTCTTCTTTATGACTGGCGCCTAGCGGCTGCCCCGGCCTTGGATGCGCTCTGCAGAGTGTGCCCAAATGCCAAGTCACGTTTCGTTACCTTGTATTCATACATGTGTAATGACAATAAAATTGAATCTCATCTCATCTCATTTACCTCCCTGCCTTCGTGATACCTGTCAGGTGTTGGAAGAAGTTTTATGTAGCTCTTTTATTGCATCAGTTGCCAACTGGGTTTATGCAACCTTTACTGCAGCTTCTTTGGGTTATGTCCCTTATAACATAAGTGTCTGGAGGTCATTAAATAAAAGGCTGAGCAGAATGTTGATGTGCTGAAAATGTTCTGTAGAGGCTTGGATGAAGCAGTTTTGTTTTTTTTCCCCCCATGGCAATGCGATCCTTAGCCTTAGCAGCGTTTCTTAGTAGAATGCGTCGTAGGATGCTCAGGCTGGATTTATACTCCCTTTCCGTGTTCTGCATCTGTGATGTGGACAAGCCCGGTGTGCACTTGGTTGTATACATGCTTCTTTTTTGCATCTGCCAGGCCAAGCGAACGCTGCAGTTTCACCTCAGCTCAACAGGTAGCGCCAAGGAGCAGACGCACTAGTTTGCTCACCAGCTAAACAAGAGACAAAGTCACTCTTTAAAATAAAGAATACATTTTTGTGGGTTCGCTAATCACTATTATTTTGCTTTTCCTCTGGTCACCCTGCTGCTGCTGCTGCTGCTACTACTACAAGGTCTTAATGTTCGTGTACTTTCTCTTATTCATCTTTTTAAAAAATGTTGTTTCAATAATGCCTCCATTTGGACGGGGGGTTGACTCTTGCTGGAGGTGGTGGCATAACCTCATTTACCAGAACTGGAGGTTCTCCATAGTACATCTGATGAAAATGAGTCAGGGCTCCAACTTTTCTGTGATGGTTGAGAAGCTGGGAAGACATGACTTTCGACGCATGTTGTGGGAATCCAATTTCTGGATAGTACCCAGCCAGTCTAGACTAGGGCTGAAATGATTAGTCGACACTGTTGATAACGTCGACAAAGATTTTTATTGTTGACAAATCGTTTAATTAAAAAGTTTATATGCATGCTGTGGAATGTTCAGTTGTAACTGCAATGCACGACTAGACGTGCTGTGGGCAGTAGCGCCTCTGTTGTCTGGCATACGTGAACAATTTCCAGTGAAGAAAAAAGAGGAGTGCAGCGTGGTGAAGTGGCAGGATAATAAACCAGTAGAAGCGGAGCTAAAAAAAAAAAAAGGCAGACCCAAACTTTCTGTAGCATAGGAACATTTCACAAAAAACCAAACAAGTAAAATGCAGACTTTGCAAGGCAGACCTTTCCTATCATGGCAGCACTAGTGATGAATGAGCATCTGAAATGATGGCACCCGGGAGCCACGATGTTGACTTCTGCTTGTTAAGTTTTATTAGCGAGTAAAGAAAGTTAGCATCGCTTATTTTCAATGACCAACTGTTTCAAGCTTTAGAAAAATGACAATACTGTTAGCATGTGCTGTTTATGTTAGCTTACCCATTTGACAATAAGCTCTCTGGTTGCTGAGGGCTGAGCTGTTTAAGTCATGGCTAATGTGTTGTTGAATGCAGTAAATGACTGAATTACAGGAGTCGCTAGCTCTTCTTCATCTTCGTTAATATTAGCCCTAATTCTGAATATTAGTGCATCTGGGTTAATTAAAATATCCCAATTTGTAATTTAATAAATAAAAGCCTACAACCATAATCATCAAAATTAAATCAAACAGCTTGAAATATCACTAAGTGCAGTGAATACTGAATATAAAGCTTTACCTTTCTGAATTATATTGTTAACAAATGCACTTATAGAAAACATCTACCTAATGTTAGTTTGTGGGTTGGAGCAGATCAGTAATTCAGTTGTAAGATATTTAATCAATTGTTTAATTGACATTAGGCATTATGCTTTCTGTGATAAACTGATATATAACCTTCAGTTATATTCATAGAACCTTCAGTTTCAAATGTGTGTTTCACGGGTAATTTTACTTAGCTCTGGAAACTGCTTTTAAAATGTTTTATTAAAGCAGGGACTGACAACATGTGGGCTGCACGGTGGCGCAGTGGTTTAGCACTGCGGCAGCACAGTTTACCCTTGGCCAGGGGACCGCGGGGATCGTGGGTTCGATCCCAGCCCCCGACCAACAGTGAGCTGTGTGGAGTTTGCATGTTCTCCCCGTGTTGCGTGGGTTTACTCCGGGATTTCTCCGGTTTCCTCCCGCATACCAAAAACATGTAGGTTTAGGGCGCTCGCGCACGCAGCGACCAGCAGCCGGTGGCTTGTCACCAGACTGCAAACCAAATCTACCTACGGGTACAAATAGGTAACAAAAACATGATTTTCACAGGTCTGCAGACCTAAACAGTGAGTGAAGTAAAATATGCACTAGAGCCCCGACAGGAAGCAGAGATGGTGGACATGAAAAAATTAATTGCGATTAGTCGACTAATTGAAAAAAATAGTCGTTACATTAGTCAACTACCAAAATAATTGTTAGTTGCAGCCCTAGTCTAGACTAGTGGCTGAGGCCCCCATCCATACAAAGGAGGCATACTCCAAGCAAGATCTCACCATGCTTTTATAGATGATTCCCCTCTGGGTTGGTTTTAGAAACTTTAATACCAGGACATTTGCCATCATTTTCTGCCATCTTGTCAACTACATGGTTCCATGCCAGCTCGCTGTGAATGGAAATTCCCAGCAGCTCTACTTCTTCTGCTTCAGACAGCATGGTGCCCCTAAAATGTAGAGGAGGGTGATGTGCAGAAGCAGTGTCCAGTCTACCGATATTAATGCTCTTACATATAGCTGGCCTAAGCATAACACTTCACTTGTCTCCCCAGAGCTCAATTTCTTTGAGGTCTTCATTAAGCGATGTTGCAGCCATTTTTCCCTTGTGATCCATCTCTAGTAATACTCAAGACCAAAGAGTCCTCTGCATACAAGTGCAGGATTTTGCAATTTGTCCGGAAGGTCATCAATATAAATGATGAAGAGCAGTGGATCAAGGATGGAACCCTGAGGAACACCTGCATTGATTTCCTTGGCCTTGGATGTGATACCATTGACAGCCACTTTCAGCTTGCAGCCAGCGAGATAATCCTCTATCTATGCCAGGAGTGTTCTGCCTAGCCCAGTGGCTGAAGGTTTGGTGATTAAGCCTCTGTGCCACACTCAGTCAAATGCTTGGCTGATATCAACAATACAAGCTTTCTTTCATGTTTGGCATTAATTGCATTGTGCAACACAGAAAGACATCACACCTTTCATTTTACAGAAGGTGAGGATCTCTGGATTCCATTTCAGTCACTCTGGTTTGGGTGGGGGTACCATGTTTACTATTTTATAGAACCCTTCGAATTGCGTTTCAACTTGGAGACAAATCAAGTAGAATCACAAAAGCTTGAGATGGAAATAAGCAAAACAGGTCCCATGTAATTTCCCAAAACTCTACTTGAATAATGCTTGTGTTAATTCCCTTGTATTTCATGTAAAACACTAAAAATACCTTACTTAATGGTGCAAGTGATTAAAATCAACCTTGTGACCCTGTGGACATTTTGAGATGTCAAAGATAGATCTAATAATTAACTATGGCAGAAATCCATTTAGGGTGACCAGGGCAATGATATTGTCCCCAGCTACAGGACTCAACAACAAACCTATATGGAATCAAGCCACTGTTAACCTTTTTGGTTGCTAACTTGCTTATCTTGCTTTAACAAATCAAAATGCCAGTTGCATGAAAGCTATAGAGAAATGTAGTCTCAGTCTCTGTGTTTTGTCAATAAAGTCTAAAATGGACTGAACACAAGTGCAAAAACAGCCCCCCCCCCCCAAAAAAAAAAATCACTAAAAGAACATTAACCTCTTCTTGTTGCAGCTTTGAACAGTAGCAGATGCAAACTCAAAATACTGACACACACTGAATCTATTTTCACAAAAGACAAAAAGGTGCAGGCAGTATGGTCTTCTTGTGTTATGAATACTCCTAAAGAGCCATCTTGCTTGCTTGAGGTAATTTCTGATCAGATCGAGGAACATGCTCATATAGTAAAATGATTTTTGGAGCTCAACTCACTTCAGAAAAGTGAGTTCAAGCGGAAATGTACATCTGGATCAGTGATTACATCAAGGAGTAAGCGACTGCATGAGTATCCCAAACATGAGCCACTGACCATGCATCATCATCATGGACTCAATGGCAACTGAATGCATCGCAACACCAAGTCACAGCACACACTCACCTATGGCGGGAGCTCTACTACAAACTTCCACCATCTGCTGCAGTTCCAAGGCAAAGAGTTACGGACAGGTCAATCCCAGCAGTGACAGTGAGGCCATTACTGTTGGATTATCTAACCAATGAGCTTAATCCCGTTTTCATTTTCTGAATCAATTTTTGCCCAGTTTTGATCACTGTTGGTGAATTTGCTATCAGACTTGCCAGGACTTTGCCATAAAGATTAAATATGTACATGTATTAAGCAATTAAACAATAAAAATCTTACCTTTACCGGGTCTAGTCTCCACTTGTTTAAAAATATTAACAGAGCGTCTCAAGTTTACCCAATGTGGCAAACTGACTAAGAGGCTACAGTTTTTACTCCATCTGAAATGTTGAAACTGCTTTTAAAGCAGACATATGAAATGTTCACTTTTTTAGTTTTCTCTTGCTTTGTTAGGATCTGCCTTGGTGTCCCTAGGATTCATTCAGTTAGTCTTTCTGATTTGCGTCCAGTTCTTGTGCAATAACTGGAGCTCACTAGAATAACACTCCTCCATCTTCATCTGCACCCATTTAATGATGCTAGGAGTTGATGGGTCCCTATGAACCTCTAAAAAGAAAAACGTTGCAGCTAGCCTAGCTTACCTATTGTGGTTTTTATGACTACTTTTGATATGGTCTACTCACCCTACTAGACATTCAGGCTACCTGCTGAACCATTAATCAAAACTCTATTCTATATCTCACTTGGAGGTGTTGTTTTGGCGTATTTTGTTATAATTTGGCCAGGATGGTGCTGTTATCATATTGGAAAACAGGCTAGTGAAGTTGTGATTCCACTCTACGTAACAAACCCACCCCATCCAATATTAATGATCCCAGTCTGATCATCTACCAACACTTGACCATACAGTATATCTCCTTCTTAGATGTTATTTTAGCCTGTTTTATTATAGTTTTTAAATTCTGGCCGGGAAGGATCCTCCAACAACTGCAATTGGCAGAACCAGCAATTTACATCAACGGTTGCTTCTGCTCTTATACGTCAGGGAAGATAATTCTATCCTCCCGACATCACAAACTGAAGCTGGTCAATTGGGAAGAAGGGCATTAAGTCTGGGTGGAAAATGGTGGTGTAATATTTTAAACTCTGGGGTATTTTGAATAAAGCATGTCAAACATTTCATCAAGATGTCTGGGATCTGTGTCAGCATATGGAAAAAGTGCATAATTTTTGTTACTGATAACAGTTTGTTAACACTTTCAAGCATGACTGGTCATGGTAAATTATGGCAATAAGCCTCAATTAATTTATCTGACATTTTTTTAAAGCTGTGTTTTCTGTGTAGATATATTTTCTGTTACTCCTGGCTATTGAAGAAAAATATACTTAGAACTGGTTAAAAGAATGATTTTTATTATTACAAGGTTTTTTCACTTCTGTGAACACCATTGTTTTTCCTCTGGAGTAACAAACCAAATCACACTGACCTGTATGCTCAAATACCTTTCTTTACTTGTAATTCACGTGGGTAGAGGGGGTCAACAGTAAATTCAAGTATGGAAGTGTAGGTCACACAGACCCACATGAGATGCGGGTGTACACAGATGGAACAATTTCAACCTGACCACACTTGCATATCACTTGGGTCTGTTTGCTATACTTCCTTCTACCTGGATTTACATTTCACCACCTCCACCCACTATTCAAGGTCTTTGTGGATTTTGATGAGAAAAATGTCAAACTAAAACTATAGCTAAGGATGTTATTAAATATCACCTATTGGTCTTCCAACACTCAGCTGAGCTAATTTCCTGTGGTCTACAGGTGAATCTCAATAAATAAGAATGTCATTCAAAAGCTGATTTAGTTCAGTAATTCAATTAAAAAAATGAAACGCATAATATATATATATGATGTGATATGTGATATACTTCAAGTGTTTATTTCTTTTAATTTTGATGGTTATGGCTTATAGCTCATGAAAACCCCAAATTCAGTTTCTCAAAAAATACCATTCCAGTGTCCCACCCGTAGGATGTTTTACATTGACTGGACAATGACTGGAATGGTAAGGGGTTAAGATCAATTTTATTTTTTAAATTGACTTTTAAAAGAAATGTTCGCTGACTGAAAAGTATGTCCACATACACACTCAAACATACACACTCAATACTTGGTCGGGGCTCATTTTGCATGAATTACTGCATCAATACAGCGTGGCATGGAGGCAATCAGCCTGTGGCAATACTGAGGTGTTATGGAAGCCCAGGTTGCTTTGATAGCGGTCTTCAGCTCGTCTGCATTGTTGTGTCTGGTGTGGCTCATCTTCTTCTTGACAAGACCCCATAGATCCTTCATGGGGTTTAGGTCAGGCAAGCTTGCTGGTCGGTCAAGCAAGCACAGTGATGCAATGGTCATTAAACCAGGTATTGGTACTTTTGGCAGTGTGGGCAGGTGTCAAGTTACGCTGGAAAATGTCAGCAGAGGGAAGCATTAAGTGCTCTAAAATTTCCTGGTAGATGGTAGCAGTGACTTTGGACTTAATTAAACAAAGTGGACCAACACCAGCAGATGACATGGCTCCACAAATCATTATTGACCGTGGAATCACCACACTGGACCTCAAGCGACTTGGACTCTGTGCCTCTCCACTCTTTCTACAGGCATGGAACCTTGATTTCCAAATGATAAGCCATGTCATCTGCTGATTTTGGTCCACTGCATTTTAACAAGTCCAAAGTCAGCACAGCCATCTACTAGCACTTCATGCTTCCATCTGCTGACAAGCTTTATGGCAGGGGTGTTCAATCATGTGCCATGGAGGGCCAAGACCATGCAGGTTTTCTCTTCTACCCAGTCTCTTAAGCAGGTGTTTTCACTTATCAGCTGTCAGTGGGACGAAATTCAGTGAAATCTGCTGCTGAAGACACTGGTTGGAGGTAAAGCCTGCAGGGTCTTGGCCCTCCATGGCACATGATTGGAAACCACTGCTTTATGGAGATACAGATTTCATTTTCCAGGAGGACTCGGTGCACACTGCCAAAAGTACCAATACCTGGTTTAATGACCGTTAGGGGTAGATTCAAAAGTGTGTCTTTGTGGACCTAGAGAAAGCATATGATAGGGTGCCAAGAGAGGAAGTGTGGTACTGTATGAGGAAGTCACAAGTGGCAGAGAAGTATGTGAGGGTAGTGCAGGACATGTATGAGGACAGCGAGACGGTGGTGAGGAGTGCTGTAGGAATGACAGATGGATTCAAGGTGGGGGGTGGGGTTACATCAGGGATCGGCTCTGAGCCCCTTCTTGTTTGCCATGGTGATGGATAGGCTGATAGATGAGGTCAGGCAGGAGTCTCCGTGGACCATGATGTTTGCAGACAACAATGTGTTCTGTAGTGAGAGTAGGGAGCAGGAGGAAGAGAACCTGGAGAGGTGGAGGTATGCTCTGGAGAGAAGAGGAATGAAAGTCAGTAGAAGCAAGACAGAATACAAGAGTGTGAATGAGAGGGAAGCAGGTGTAACGGTGAAGATGGAAGGAGTAGAGGTAATGATAGTAGATGAGCTTAAATACCTGGGGTCAACCATCCAAAGCAATGGAAAATGCACAAGAGAGGTGAAGAAGAGAGTGCAGGCAGGGTGGAGCGGGTGGAGACGAGTGTCAGGGGTGCTTTGTGGCAGAAGGGTAGCAGCAAGAGTGAAAGGGAAGATTTACAAGATGGTAATGAGACCTGTGATAATGTATGGTTTGGAGACTGTGGTGCTGACAAAAAGACAGGAAATGGAACTGGAGGTGGCAGAGTTGAAGATGCTAAGATTTTCATTGGGAGTGACTAGGAGGGACAACATTTGAAATGAGTATATCAGAGGGACAGCTCAGGTTGAGTGGTTTGGAGACAAAGTAAGAGAGGCAAGGCTGAGATGGTTTGGACATGTACAGAGGAGAGATAGCGGAGATATTAGACAAAGGATGTTGAAGATGGAGCTGCCAGGCAGGAGGAAAAGAGGAAGACCACAGAAAAGATTCATGGATGTAGTGAAGGACGACATGGAGAGGGTTGGTGTTTCAGAGGAAGATGCAAGGGATAGGGTGAGATGGAGGCAGATGATCCACTGTGGCAACCCCTAAAGGGAGCAGCCGAAAGAAGAAGAAGAGGGGTAGGTCCAAAAGATTGACCCGATATCGATCCACAAAATCCGTGGCTCGATCTTTTAATATAATGCTTTTACAGTCTGTGAAACCCAAAACGCAAGCAGCTGGGTGAAGTCTCGCGTGATGAACAATCGTGCCAGAGTTCCCTGCGCCGCATGCTCACATTACTTCCGTGTTTACATTTGGCAGCCACAGAGCGGACTTGCTGAAGTTAATTTATCAACAAAAGTCACCACTAAAAACTGCTCAACAGTTTCCGAACATTTCTCATAAAGTGGGGATAAAGGGTTTTGTACTATGTGCAGCGTTGTGTTGGAACATAAACAAAAGTTGATGACTGATAAACAATCTTCAAATGTAAAACACATGGAGAACGAACAACAGACAAGACGGACAGTGACGAATTTGAGAGGGAGACTGTTGCAGCTGCTGGGGATAAGTAAAATATCGTTTTTTTTAACCATCTGTCATAAATTAGATAGACAGATACATACTTTATTTAGGTAGGCCCATGCTGCGTGCACATGGGTGCATGCGCACGCAGCAACCGGCAGCTGGTGAAAAAAGTCCGACGTCTGTGTCTCTGTTTTTACGCACTTTAATGTGTTTTAACGAAATTCTCTGTGTCGTTTTTGTCCTTGAATGTTTGTGGACTATATAACAAAGAGCTCCCTGGTTCCATCAATATGGATTTCCTCCTTATTTTTGCACTGTTGTTTCTTTTCTACCGGCTCTTTGTCCCTGAGGTAAGCGCAATCACGATCATGCCGGGAAAAACGCAGTATTCCAGAGACATGTTACTGCATTTAAACACGGATAATGCAGCATCTGTGATTGAGTCTGTGCCGCAACTGCCGGACTTTAAGAGATTTTCATGGACACAACGATGAAAAGAGAGACAAGAGGAGGAAACGCGGAAAGCGTGGAGGTGTAAAATTAAACCTGAGGAGGCGTCAGCTTAACAGCATTCCTCTTCCTTCCATAACTATGGGGAACGTACAATCCCTGAGAAATGAAGTGGATGAAATTCAAGGGAATGTATGATATCAGAAGGACTTCAAGAACTGCTGTGTCATGGCTTACACGGAGACGTGGCTTACGGCGCATGACCCGGATGCGGACCTGTGGATTGACGGCTTTGGAGCTCCACTTCGCTCGGATTGGCAGGAAAAGGTAATGGGGAAACGTCAGGGGGGCGGCGTATGTTTATACATTAATAAACAGTACTGCACATCCGTCACGGTCAGAGAGCGCATCTGTACACCCGATGTGGAGCTTCTGTCTGTATCGCTATGCCCCTTTTATCTGCCCCGCGAGTTCCCCCAACTTTTCATAACGACTGTGTACATTCACCCGAGAGCAGATGCTGACTCCGCCTCCAGCACCGTCTTTGATGTGGTACAGCGGTTGCAGTCTATTTCTCCAGAGGCTCCAAATCTTATTCTTGGGGATTTTAACCATGTTTCTTTAAAGAAGACACTTAAAAACTTTTATCAGTATGTCTGCTGCCCAACCAGGCGAAAAAAGACATTGGACCTGTGCTACGGCTCCATAGAGAGGGCCTATAAATCACTTCCCCTTCCTCCTTTAGGATCCTCAGATCATAACTGTGTACATTTGCTGCCCACATATAAAACTGCTCTCAGAAGAGGCAAGGTGAAGACCAGAGACATAGTAGTGTGGACAGAGGATTCAGTGCACTGCCTCCAGGAATGCTTTAACTGTACAGACTGGGAGGTGTTCACACTGGCCTGCGGGGATGATTTGGACTCTTTGGTGGACGTCACATGCTCATACATGGCTTTCTGTAGAGATATGATCGTTCCACGTAAACGTGTCAAAATATATCCCAACAACAAGCCATGGGTTACAAAATCAGTTAAATCCTGCTTACAGAGGAAAGCACTTGCCTTTAAACAGGGGTCTGTTTCTGAGCTACAGGTTGCCACAAAAGAGCTGAAGTCCGAAATTTTAAGAGCAAAACCGAATTATAAATCAGAGTTGGAAAGCAAGATGGCAACAAAGAAACTTGGTTCAGCCTGGGCCAGTATGAAAACTACTGCAGGCCTTCAGAGCGCAGTAATCGTGTGTTTTTAGATGGTTTTAATTCAGACACAGAGCTGGCTAATGCTCGCAATTGTTTTTATGGTCGTTATGATTCTTCTGATTTTAGCACAGAAACCCAAGATTTGAAACAGAAACTCAAAGACAATCAGCACTTTAATATTGAGGTGCAGGATATTAAAAGGGCGTTCTGTGCTGTAAAAGTGAACAAAAGTCAGGGCCCTGATAATATATGTGGGCAATTGGTAAAGTCCTGTGCACATGAGTTGAGTCCTGTATTTCACTACATTTTCAATAAGTCCTTACAGACACAACATGTGCCTAAGATCTGGAAAGATGCCATGGTCGTCCCCGTTCCAAAATCCAGCTGTCCTAAAACGGTAAACAACTTTAGACCAGTTGCTTTGACTTCAATTTTAATGAAAATTTTTGGAAAAACTGGTCAGATTTGAGGTCCTAAAGCAGACTGAGCATGCATTGGATCCTCTGCAGTTTGCCTATAGGCCTCACAGAGGAGTGGAGGATGCCACTGTCACTCTGTTTAACATGCTTTTTAAACATCTGGATTTTAATGGGACACACGCCAGGCTTTTATTTGTGGACTTTTCTTCCGCCTTTAATACAATCCAACCTCATATTTTAGTTGAAAGGCTCCTGCAACAGATTTGAGCAATAATCTGGTGGGTTGGATTCTGGATTTTTTAACCAACAGGACACAGAGAGTAAGGGTCAATGGTACATTGTCTGACCAAAAGTGCTGTTCTACTGGCTCTCCTCAGGGGTGTGTGTTGTCACCACTACTCTTCATCCTGTACACAAACATGTGTCGGAGCAGACATGACAACAGACACATTCTAAAGTATGCTGATGATTCAGTTATTGTCAGTCTCCTCCAGGACGGTGAGAGTGGCCAGGGCCCAGTAGTTGATGATTTTGTTCACTGGTGTGAGGATTCCTACCTGCAGCTGAATACGACAAAAACTAAAGATATGATTATTGACTTTAGGAGGAAAACTCCCAGGCACGAAGTCACCATACTAAAAGGCCAGACCACTGAATGTGTACAATCCTACAAATATCTTGGGACGATTATTGATAGTAATTTAAACTTTGAAGAGAACTGTGAAAGGGTGTGCAAAAAGGGTCAGCAACATCTGCATTGTTTAAGGAAACTTGCACGCTTCCAAATTGACCGAACCATAATGACAATGTTTTATCAGGCTTTTATTGAATCTGTTTTATCCTTTTCTTTAGTGTCATCGTTTGGTCAGATAAAACTCGTCGGCCTCCGTCGGTCTATGATGACCATGGAAGAGAATACTAAACGTCTACTCTGCTGGAACAGCACCGCCTGTGGCTGAACAGGCTGATGCGCGAATGACAGTGCCTGTCACACAGGTCGCACTTGTGGGTGGTCTCCGTGCTGCTGGGTCTGTGGCAGTTCTTCCTGCGGGTCCTTTTTTCATCTGCTGCAGCAGTCAGTCTCTCTTCACCCGCCTTGAGCTGTCTGGTCAGGGTGCCTCTCCATTTGGAGCGGTCCGTTGCAAGGTCCTCCCAGCGCTCTGTGTTGATATCCAGGGCCTTCATGTCTCTCTTGCAGACGTCTCTAAAGCGCAGCTGTGGGCGGCCAATGTCCCTCCTGCCAATTGCAAGTTCTCCGTAGAGGACGTCTTTGGGGATTCTGCCATCCTCCATACGGTGAACGTGGCCTAGCCAGCGGAGCCTGTGCTGCCTGAGTAGAGTGAACATGGAGGGAAGGCCGGCGCGGGACAGAACTTCTGTGTTGGGCACTTTGTCCTGCCAGGATATGTCCAGGATATGACGAATGCAGCGCAAGTGGAAGGAGTTCAGTCTCTTTTCCTGCCGGGCGTATGTTGTCCACGTCTCACTCCCATAGAGCAGTGTGCTGATGACGCAGGCGTTGTACACTGCCATCTTCGTCTTGACAGAGAGTTTGGGATTCTCCCACACTCGTGTGGTGAGGCGAGCGAGTGTGAAGGCTGATTTTCCAATCCTCTTGTTGATCTCTGTATAAAGGGAGAGGTTGTTGCTGATCGTGGACCCCAGGTACGTGAACTGATTCACGACCTCCAGCTTGTAGTCATCGATAGTGATGGTTGGTGGTGCTTCTGTGCCTTGCGCCAAGACGTTAGTCTTCTTCAGGCTGATGGTAAGCCCGAAGTCCTTGCATGCCTGGGAGAAGCGGTCCATCAGGGTCTGAAGCTCCTGCTGTGTGTGGGTTGCGACTGCAGCGTCATCTGCGAACAGCATGTCTCTGATTAGAGCCTCGTGTACTTTGGTTCTGGCTTTCAGGCGGGCGAGGTTGAAAAGCCTGCCATCAGATCTTGTGTGCAGGTAGATTCCCTCTGTTGCTGTGCTGAAGGCATGCCTCAGGAGCATAGCAAAGAAAATCCCAAAGAGGGTTGGCGCAAGTACACAGCCCTGTTTCACTCCGCTGCGTATGTTGAATGGCTCTTAGACGTTGCCATCGTGCTGCACTATCCCCTGCATGTTGGTGTGAAACGATTCGATGAGGCTTTGCAACTTTGGTGGGCATCCTATCTTTGGCAGGATCTTGAAAAGGCCCTCTCTGCTGACCAGAATGAACGCTTTGGTGAGGTCGATGAAGGCGACGTACAGAGGCATGTTCTGTTCTCTGCATTTCTCCTGGAGTTGGCGGATGGAGAATATCATGTCTACCGTTGATCGCTCAGCGCGGAAGCCACACTGAGCCTCGGGGTGGACACGTTCGGCAAGCTTCTGTAGACGAACGAGAACAACTCGTGCGTAGACTTTGCCAACAACGCTGAGGAGGGAAATGCCCCTGTAGTTGTTGCAGTCGCTTCTCTCCCCTTTGTTTTTGTAGAGGGTGATGATCTTGGCATCCCTCATGTCCTGTGGTACGGCACCTTCCTTCCAACACTGGCAGAGGACGTCATGCAATGGCAGCAGTAGGGCGGTCTTGCAGTGCTTGATCAGGTCAGGAGGTATGCCGTCATTGCCGGGTGCCTTGCCAGCGGCCAAGCTATCAATGGCCTTGCTGAGTTCATCGATGGTTGGCTCGGCATCAAGTTTGTCCATGGATGGCAGGCCGTCGATGGCATCAAGGGCTGACGGTGTCACGGTGTTCTGTCTAGAGTAGAGGTCGGAGTAGTGTTCCACCCATCTCTCCATCTGCTTGTTCTTTTCTGTGATCATCTCCCCAGTGGAAGATTTGAGGGGGGCCGTCTTGCTCTGAGCCGGACCAAGTGCTTTCTTGATGCCATCGTACATACCATGGATGTTCCCTGTTATGGCAGCAGTTTGAATGTCTTGGCTGAGCTGAGTCCAGTACTCGTTGGCACAGCGTCGAGCAGTCTGCTGAACTTTGCTTCTCGCAGCCCTGAGAATCTGGAGATTCTTCTCGTTTGGGTACTTCTTGTACTCAGCAAGTGCTGAGCGCTTGGCTTCAATGTCAGGGGTCATCTCAGTCAACTTGGCATCAAACCAGTCCTGTGACTTCGAGGTCTTCCTCCCAAAGGTAGCCAAGGCTGTGCGGTGGATGGTGTTTCGCAGCTCTTCCCACTTCTGCTTTGCAGATTCTCCTTCTTGTGGTACAACAAGTTCCTTCTCAAAGGTGGAGGCAAACTGCTCAACAAGTTCTGGTTGGGCCATCTTGCTGGTGTCAATCCTTGCCTTTCCAGGTTGTCTAGCACGATGGAATTTCTTCAGCTGCAGCTTGACCTTGCAACACACCAATGAATGGTCTGTGTCGCAATCTGCACTCTGGAACGAACGGGTGATTAGTACGTTCTTCAGTGAGGTGCGCCTGGTCAGGATCAAGTCCAGCTGGTGCCAGTGCTTTGAGCGCGGATGTTGCCAAGAAACCTTGTGTTGGGGCTTGGTCTTGAAGAACGAGTTTGTGATGCACAGATCGTGATATGTGCAGAACTCGAGCAGCCGCTGTCCGCTGTCGTTCATTCTGCCCACGCCAAAAGGTCCAAGACAGGAGGGCCAGGAGTCATGGTCAGCACCCACTCTGGCATTGAAGTCTCCAAGGAGAATGAGTTGTTCAGAGTTGGGGATGATCCTGACAGTTGTTGCGAGATTCTCGTAGAACTCGTCTTTTGCCTCTGGTGTGGCTGTCAGTGTTGGGGCATACACACTGACGAGGGTGACTGGGCCTTGAGTGGTGTTCAGGCGGAGGGTGAGGAGTCGTGCAGAGCCAGTGCTGCCCGGTTCCACCATCTTCAGCAAGGTGTTCTTCACTGCGAAGCCCACTCCGTGTTCCCTGTGTTCGTCACTGCCCTTTCCCTGCCAGTAGAACGTGTAGTCCTTCTCTCCCAGTGTGCCTGCGTCAGCCAACCGTGTTTCCTGGAGAGTGGCGATATCCACTCCCAGTCTCTTCAGCTCATTATTGATGATGGCAGTCTTCCTGGTGTCGTTGATGTCCTTGAGGTTAGCAGCGAGTCCTGTCATCATAGTGCGGACGTTCCAAGTTCCCAGTTTTAGAGTTGGTCTCTTTTGTTTTATTGTCTTGCCTGGTGCGAAGGTTCTCAGCCTGCTGTTCAGACTTCTCCTTATCCCCATGCACCCAATGAGGAAAGCAAGCTGTGGCGGGACAACACCTTATTGGCTGGGGGCTGCCCAGCTTGAGGCAGGCGGTAGCTGTCCAGTGAGATCTGATGATCCCTCCCACCGTCGGGAACAACTCCCTGGCGCCGCGCTCTACGCCAATTGAGCAGTGGCTTATAACCGGTAACTGTCATTCCCCGTGTTTTGTCTACGCCAAAGGCGAAGCTGGAGTGTCCTCTCCAGTGATCCGGTGTTCTACCTTCCAGCGTTGGGCGTTGGTAGGATTCAAGCCTGGGCAGGAAGATATGGAGGACAAGATGTTGCCCATGCAGCATGTCCCCCCTCTCCATGTCACTGATGAATCCAAAGGAACAGCAGGGCTGCTACAGTTTGGCACCAGCGCCGTTGCAGGAGCTGCCAGTACGATGTTGAGCACAACATAGAACTGCCTTAGGGGCTCCGACTCCGGATTTTTCCTCAGAGTTGACTCCCGAAGCCTTTCCTGTGACCGGGTATGCCGCAAGGCAGCAGAGGTTTGAAATCAGGGTTTACCTTCCCCTAGATGGGCTACCTTCCCAGGTTGACGAGCCACCATCTACCCGAAGCATCTGGTTTTAAGGCGCCAGAGATCCGCCCTCGCCCCTTCTCCTATTAGTAAAAGCAGTTCCGCCGGGCTTAGAGACTAAACCACACGGGCAGGCTAGGAGTTGGACTTAGTTGTCAGAGGCTTTTCGAGACGCACGCCATAAGGAGCATTTTATGAGCACTGGGAGCTTAACCCCAGTGCCGCTCCTGGCTATGACAACCTTGGAACCTCTGTTTCAGTTTTCAGATAAAACTGAAACAGAGGAAATCCTTGGATCAGGTACTTAGATGGTCCAGTCGTTTGCTTGGTGAGTCACAGCTGAGCCTGACATCCCTGTACACCAGACAGGTACAGAGGATTGCTACCTCCATTTTAAATGATGACTCCCACCCTTTGCACTGCCACTTTCAGCTTCTTCCCTCAAGACGGAGGTTTGCTGTCCCAAAAAGTAAAACCCAGCGCTACAAAAACAGCTTTGTTCCTGCTGCTGTCAAAGAGTTGAACAAGTTGTAACAATATATTGCACATAATTTAGTTACCTATTTGTTAATTTCATTTTATATTTACTTACTTTTGTAGGTTTTTTATTTGGGTTCTAAATCTTTTATTGGGTTTTAGACTTGTGAGTTTTTAACCTCTTTGACTAGTCTTTAACTTTTTAATATGACCCTTCTCTCTTATCTCTTTGTTTTTTCTCTTATCTCTTTGTTTTATATCCTGATTGATGGAGCCTTGAGTATTTTTATCATGTTTATAGTCAGCTTCATGTGTGCCTGTGTTTGTGTTTATGTTGAATGTAATTGTGGTTTGTAAATATGGATGTCACCAGACTGCAAAACAAATCTACCTACAGGTACAAATAAAGGAACCTGAATTTCAAACAAAAAAGTAAAAAACAAAACAAATGACAAGTGCAATAAAAGTGACAGTATACAGTGCTCGAAAGGGAGAAGGAAGAAGTGAACACTTATTTACTCCAACTCCTCTTTTCCCTAAATACAACCCATATGAAATATATATAAATTACCTCATTAAAGACCCCAAGTAGACAATTAACTATATTTTGTACATATCAACATTGATACCCATCCATCTCAACATACATACAGTCCATATATCAAAACCCAGCCCCAAACAACACAGATATACACAGTACTGTCCCACCTACCATTCCATAGTGTCCCAGAGTGAGCACAGTGAATCGTACATATTAATACTACCCCTCTAACATATATTCTTTCAGCAAATAATGTTTATACCTATTTTTGAATTGATTTCTGTTTGTACATAGTTTCAGTTCCAGCTCCAGACTGTTCCACAAATCCACCCCACAGACAGATATGCACAGACTTTTCTTAGTTGTTCGCACCTTAGGTTTTGCAAAGTTTAAGTCTCCTCTCAAATTATAATCAGTCTCTTTTTTTGAATATTTTTTGTATATTAGTTGGGAGTTGATTATTAATTGCCCTGTACATGACTTGTGCTGTCTTAAATTTAACTAAATCCATGAACTTTATCACATGTGACTTTAAAAACAACGAGTTGGTATGGTCTCTATATCCAACATTATTTATTAACCTTATAGCTTTTTTTTGTAATGTGCATATTGGCTGTAGGTTGGCCCTGTAGGTGTTTCCCCAGGCCTCTAAGCAGTAGTTAAGATATGGCAGAAACAGTGAATTGTACAGTAAGAACAATGATTTATAGTCCAAGATGTGTCTTGTTTTCCCCAGTATGCCTATACATTTTGCCAACTTGGCCCGGATGTGACTGATGTGAGGTTTCCAGCAGATTTTATTGTCTAGCGTCACCCCCAGAAACTTATTTTCCTGTACTGTTTCTATTCTGGTATCATCTATCATTACCATTATTTCATGATTTATTTTATAATTTCCAAGCAACATAATCTTTGTTTTTGTTTTTTTTTCAGATTTAGAGATAATTTATTTTTGTTGAACCACTGCATTAACCTTTTCATTTCAGTTGTGACCACCTCTAAAACCTGTGCAAAGGATATTTGTGTCATCTGCAAACAAAATACATTTCAGAATTTTTGATACTTGGCATATGTCATTTATATATAAGATAAAGAGTTTGGGTCCCAAAACTGACCCCTGGGGCACACCACAAGAGATGTTCATGAAGGGTGATTTGTGCTCACCAATTTGTACAAATTGTTGCCTGTTACTTAAATAACTTTCCACTCAACTCAGTCCAACCCCTCTTATCCCATACCTTTCCAATTTCCTCAGTAAAATTCTGTGGTTGATGGTGTCAAAAGCTTTCTTTAAATCTATAAATACTCCTACAGCAAACTTTTTTTTTTAATCTATATAACTAGTAATTTCTTCTATAAGTTCGATCAGTGCCAAAGATGTAGATTTGTCTGCTCTAAAACCATACTGGCTGTATGTAAGGAGGTTGTGTTTTTCAATTAAATCATCCAGTCTCTTAGTGAAGATTTTTTCAAGTATTTTGGGAGAATTGTGAGAGTAAAGAGACCGGCCTGTAATTTGTGAAATAATGACTGTCTCTTGTTTTGTATAGTGGTATTACTTTTGCTATTTTCATTTTGTTTGGAAATTTACCAGTTTGAAATGACAGGTTACAGATGTGGGTGAGTGGTTTAACAATTCCTTCATTACTTTTTTCACTATTGTCATGAAAATTTCATTACAGTCCGTTGATTTTTAGTTCTTAAATTTACTCACAGTCTCGATAATTTCCTTTTCAGTAACTGCACCCAAAAAGACTGTGTTTGGATTTCTATCTTCTATTTCATTTACAGAACCACTGTTTGTTTCTGATGTCACTATTGATTTTGCTAATTCAGGACCAACGTTTACAAAAAATTTATTGAAACCACTAACCACACCCTCCATATTATTTATCAAATTGTCATTTTCAATAAAATATTCTGGATAATTAGCATTCTTTGATTGGTTACTAATAATCCCATTGAGTACTTGCCATATTCCTCTTAAGTTATTTTTATTATCCTCTAATATTCTGTTGTAGTATTCTTTCTTACAAGTCCTCATTATATTAGTAAGCTTGTTTTTATATCTTTTATATTTGATCTCAGCCTCTACCTTTCTGCACTTAATGAATTGTTTATATAATGTATTCTTCTTTTTCCATGCATTTAGTAGCCCCTTGGTGACCCAAGGAATATTTTTGTTTGGTTGTCTGTCACTGTATTGTTTTATAGGACAGTTTTTATTGTACAATGATTGAAATATTTGTAAAAATTTATCATATGCTTTATTTATATCATTTTCATCATATACTATCTTCCAGTCTTGCATTAATAATTCCTTTGCCAGTAAATACATAGATTCTTCAGTTCTTATTCTTTTATATTTAATATTTTTGGTATACTTTCTCTTCCTATAATCACATTGACAGACAGCAAAAATCGGCAGGTGGTCACTGATATCATTCAATAAAAGCCCACTCACGATATTATTTTCCATAATGTTTGTGAATATGTTATCCGTTAGTGTGGCACTGTGTGATGTAATTCTGCTAGGTCTGGTGAATGTTGGATGTAAGCCCATACTGTACATTGTGTTGATAAATTCTTCTGTCAAACTATGTTGTTTTGAATTCATAAGATCTATATTGAAATCCCCACAGATGAACATAACTTTATGAGTTAGTTTTGCATACATTTTTTCCATCCAGTCCTTAAATAAGTCAATGTTTGATCCAGGTGTTCTATATACGTACACAGCACACTACCATATTCTTCACATTGTCCAGACAGATTTCTATTGTAATACATTCAAATAAATCATCCACAGTTACTGACAAATTTTCAACAACCTTGTATTGCAAGCTCTTGTCAACATAAATTGCAACTCCTCCTTTTTTCACTTTTCTATTTATATAATTTAATTCATAGCCATCCATGGTAAAATCCACTCCTTTCTCTTCACTGAGCCACGTCTCTGATATTGCCACAATATTGAATGGCTCTTTAAACTGATGTAAATAATCTTTAATGTTATTAAAGTTGGCATAGAGACTTCTGCTGTTGAAGTGGATCATAGAAATATTGAAATCAGATGTGAACATTGTATTAAACTGTTCATCCGTGTAGTAACTACAGTTATCATTGATGGAGCTAAATAAATTATTATCAGGGACTATGTTATATTCTACATCCTGTGGGTTGTGCTCCGTATATTCAAAAACTTTCAGTTCCTGTTAATTTAATAACAGGAACTGTTAATTTAATAACTGGAATTTAACAGTTCCTGTTAAATTAATAATTCATCCAGCATGATGGAGTTTTCTTTTATAAACTATGGATACAGTAGTTAACTGTTGGTTAAGCACTGTATATAAATGCAGAATAAAGGTATATTTTTTAGTCAGGACTTCAGGGCTTCATGACAAGCAGCTGCCTTCACATAACATTTGTATTGAATGACATTTAATTTTGGCCTTCTAGTACTTAAGTGAGATTTGAAGATGATAATAATAATAATAACATGGGGGGGGGGGGGTTGAAAAGTTAATTGGCTGACTATGATGCAGTGGTTAAATTTGGCCAAATGTGGTTTATTTTTCAACATAGTCTTCCTTTCGGTCCACGCACTTCTTCCATCGGTGTTGCAGTGCTTGGATCCCTGCGGTATGGAAGTTCTCTTCTTGATCCTCAAAAGCATAACTCCTTTGTCAGCCAATAAACTTTTCAGCCCCCGCCTCCATAATAATCTCAATAAAATAACAAGAGCATGCTGAGGTAGGGCTGGGCGATATGAAAAAATTCCAGTCACGATATTTTTTTTCATATTGATCGATATACAGTATATACACAGTGGGGTAAAAAAGTATTTAGTCAGCCACCAATTGTGCAAGTTCTCCCACTTAAAAGATGAAAGAGGTCTCCAATTTTCATCATAGGTATACCTCAACTATGAGAGACAAAATAAGAAAAAAAAAATCCAGAAAATCACATTGAAGGATTTTTTTTAATGAATTAATTGGTAAATTCCTCGGTAAAATAAGTATTTGGTCAATAACAAAAGTTCATCTCAATACTTTGTTATATACCTTTAGTTGGCAATGACAGAGGTCAAACGTTTTCTGTAAGTTTTCACAAGGTTTTCACACACTGTTGCTGGTATTTTGGCCCATTCCTCCATGCAGATCTCCTTTAGAGCAGTGATGTTTTGGGGCTGTGGCTGGGCAACACAGACTTTCAACTCCCTCCAAAGATTTTCTATGGGGTTGAGATCTGGAGACTGGCTAGGCCACTCCAGAACCTTGAAATGCTTCTTACGAAGCCACTCCTTCATTGCCCGGGCGGTGTGTTTGGGATCATTGTCATGCTGAAAGACCCAGCCACGTTTCATCTTCAATGCCCTTGCTGATGGAAGGAGGTTTTCACTCAAAATCTCACAATACATGGCCCCATTCATTCTTTCCTTTACAAGGATTAGTCGTCCTGGTCCCGTTGCAGAAAAACAGCCCCAAAGTATGATGTTTCCACCCCCATGCTTCACAGTAGGTATGGTGTTCTTTCTCCTCCAAACACGACAAGTTGAGTTTTTACCAAAAAGTTCTATTTTGGTTTCATCTGACCATATGACATTCTCCCAGTCCTCTTCTGGATCATCCAAATTCTTTCTAGCAAACTTCAGACGGGCCTGGACATGTACTGGCTTAAGCAGGGGGACACGTCTGGCACTGCAGGATTTGAGTCCCTGGCGGTGTAGTGTGTTCCTGATGTAGCCTTTGTTACTTTGGTCCCAGCTCTCTGCAGGTCATTCACTAGGTCCCCCCATGTGGTTCCGGGATTTTTGCTCACCATTCTTGTGATAATTTTGACCCCATGGGGTTAGATCTTGCGTGGAGCCCCAGATCGAGGGAGATTATCAGTGGTCTTGTATGTCTTCCATTTTCTAATAATTGCTCCCACAGTTGATTTCTTCACACCAAGCTGCTTACCTATTGCAGATTCAGTCTTCCCAGCCTGGTGCAGGTCTAAAATTTTGTTTCTGGTGTCCTTTGACAGTTCTTTGGTCTTGGCCATAGTGGAGTTTGGAGTCTGACTGTTTGAGGTTGTGGACAGGCGTCTTTTATACTGATAACGAGTTCAAGCAGGTGCCATTAATACAGGCAACGAGTGGAGGACAGAGGAGCCTCTTAAAGAAGTAGTTACAGGTCTGTGAGAGCCAGAAATCTTGCTTGTTTGTAGGTGACCAAATACTTATTTTACCGAGGAATTTACTAATTAATTCATTAAAAATCCTTCAATGTAATTTTCTGGATTTTTTTCCTCATTTTGTCTCTCATAGTTGAGGTATACTTATGATGAAAATTGGAGACCTCTCTCATCTTTTAAGTGGGAGAACTTGCACAATTGGTGGCTAACTAAATACTTTTTTGCCCCACTGTATACACTACCGTTCAAAAGTTTGGGGTCACCCAGACAATTATTTTGTGTTTTCCATGAAAAGTCACACTTATTTACCACCATGAGTTGTAAAATGAATAGAAAATATAGTCAAGGCATTGACAAGGTTAGAAATAATGATTTGTATTTGAAATAATAATTTTTTCCTTCAAACTTTGCTTTCGTCAAAGAATCCTCCATTTGCAGCAATTACAGCATTGCAGACCTAACATAATTGCACAAGGGTTTTCTAATCATCCATTAGCCTTCTGACGCAATGAGCAAACACATTGTACCATTAGAACACTGGAGTGATAGTTGCTGGAAATGGGCCTCTATACACCTATGTAGATATTGCACCAAAAACCAGACATTTGCAGCTAGAATAGTCATTTACCACATTAGCAATGTATAGAGTGTATTTCTGATTAGTTTAAAGTTTTCTTCATTGAAAAAAGGTGCTTTTCTTTCAAAAATAAGGAATTTTCTAAGTGACCCCAAACTTTTGAACGGTAGTGTATATATTGCAATATAAATCAAATTACTATTTCTGTCAAGCTTAAAGGTTCCTTTTTACTCCTAAGTGAGATGTGAAGCTATAACAAAATTAATTTTAAATATTTATTTTCTCTCAGAAGTTGAACTTGACAAATGTAGTGTAGAACATTATACAACTGTATTTCAAATAATTATAAAACATAAAATATAAATATTTTATAATATTCTGCTCATCAACTTATCGATAGCTGAGTGAAGTACCATGCCCAAAACACTGCAGCCTTTGTCCCACTGCCTGTCTTCACTCAGTCTCCAAGATGCAAGTGCTTCGGTCAGTCCTAAAGCAATGACTTCACCTGTATGGTCTTCAGGAAAGTTTGAAGACATTTGCTTTTCAAATTCCAATCTTGGCCAATAAAGTGGGCAGTGAGGCTCATATATGGTTCAGATGTGTGACTTGACCACAAATCTGATGTAGAAGCGAAGTATGGCAGACTTTGCAGCTCCTTTTCAACTGTTTCTCTACATTCCGTGTACAGCTGGGAAAATACTGTCAAGGAGAAATATCTACGGCCAGGGAGTTGGTAACGAGGGTCAGTTACCTTAATCAGCTGCTTAAATCCGACATTCTGGCCGCACTACTGAATTACTGAAACCCTTCTTTTCAACAGTCTCCTTGCCTATTGAGCATTGGGCGGCATCCATTTCGGTGTCTTCTTTGGTAACTCTGTCACTGGACTTTTCCTTAATGTTTTCTGTCATTTTCTTTTTAACCACGCTCCAACTTCAACACAGCTGCGCTAGCCCAAATATTAGCAGGTGTGCTAAGCCTTGGCTATTGGTCCTATGCACGCTGTTGGGTGCGTCAATCCAATATGACTTCCAGCCACATGATTTGTTCAGTGCAGTGTATTCTCATTTTCATTGGCTTTTCATGCCGTCTGTCAACGTTCTAAAGAAAATGTATTATGTCTGTATTGAGAAAAAGTTATTTTGCAATAATTATCATTGTCATTCTATTGCCCAGCCCTTCTCTGAGGTGAGTGCAATATCCCCCGTCTCCATTTTCTTTGAAGATCCCAATACTTACTGACAGACAGCAGTTTTCAACTTTTCAATATAATTACTGTCACAGAACCAAATTATGATAAGCCCATCATCCATGGATATACAATAAAGTCTGCAACCTATAGTTGTAGGTCAGGATCCCAAGGTGAACCTGTGTAGCAAGTATAGTGACCCTAGAGAGCTTTACACGTTCTATAGTAAGAGATCCTAGAGAGTGCCAACCTTGGCGTAATAAGGCATAAGGAATGTTAACCTTGACCTTTTGAACCCAAACCCATAGTCAGAGGTCAGGATGTCAAGGTGAACCTGTGTAGCAAGTTTGGTGACCCTAGCTTTCTTTGTTGTTGAGATAATAGTTTATAAGCCATTTTGATGTTGACCTTTGACCTTGCAATCCCAAAACCATAGTCACTTCAGGGTCACAGGGTGAACCTGTGTACCAAGTTTGGTGACCCTAACTTTACTCGCTGTACAGTAATAAGGCACAGGGAATGTTAACCTTGACCTTTTGACCCCAAACCCGTAGTCTGAGGTCAGGATTCCAAGGTGAACCTGTGGACCAGGTTTGGTGGCCTTACTCATTTTATAGTAATAGTGGAAATGGAATGCTAACCTTGACCTTTGACCTTTTGACCCCAAACCTAGTCAGAGGTCAGGATTCCAAGGTGAACCTGTGCACCAGGTTTGGTGGCCCTAGCTTTACTTGTTTTATAGTAATAGTAAATGTAGCATTTATCATTTACCATAGTACAACTGCAATGTTAACTTTGACCTTTGACCCCTTGACCCCAAACCCATAGTTAGGCGAGGGTGTAAGTCGTCCAAGATGTGTATTAGATACAACTACTGTATCGATTTGAAAAGCCTACATTATTTCTTTCAGTCGTTATTGTGTTTAAAAGATTTAGGGAAAAATCTGACCTTTGACCTCAAGGTCTTCCAATGAGAGTGAAATTGCAATATACACATCAGCAGAGTATCTCAAACCATGGTATCAAGTTTCAAAACAATCAGAACAAAACTGTAAGAGGAGTTGATTTCACAAGACAGTTACTGTCTAATGACGTGAGGTGAAAGAGGAGGTCAAAGGTCAGGGGCTACAATTCCCCCAAAAATCAGTTGATCAGAACTAAACTGCAACATGTGCATCCTCAGTATATATCAAACCATGGTACCAAGTTTCAAAATAATCGGACCAAAACTGTAGGAGGAGTTGATTTCACAAAAGTGGGACAGATGGATGGACCCATAACATAATCCCCCTCCGGTAGAAGTCCAAAGAGGGTGGGGGATAAAAACTCAATTGAATTCTGTAGTGTGAAATTCTGTTTTATGTCACTTTTTAAGGCTTACAGTTTGAAATGTTTTCTTATACGGGAAATACAGTCTAGAGGTGGACTTTTTGTGAGATTTTGTTTTTTTTAGATTTTCATCTTTTTTGAAATGTATGTAATTTAGTTTGTGTTCTCATGTAAAACTTTTTTTTTTTTTTTTACATTTTTAGGACTTAAGAATTTAAGAGCTATTTATTTGGAGTCAAAAAACACATTTAGTGTCCTCTTGTACTATTATGATTAAATTATTACATGTTTTGTTTGAAATAGAGCAAAGAATTTTTTTTTTTTTTTGTTAAAAATTGATGCAGCACTTAAAAGCAGCTAAAACGTCAGCTTAATAAAATAATGTGTAAAAGAAAATGATATTGGTCTGCTTGGAGACAACTTTGGTCTTGTGAAAGAATATCCATAAAAGGATGACAATTAAAAGCACATTTTCAGATAAATTTGTCCATGTGACTTGCCACATTTTGCTTCCATTTCTTTTATTAAAAAAATGTTTGACGTAAACTCATGGGTCATTGCAAACACTGGCTTTAAAAGTACCAAGTTGCCACACAGTGAGAGTAAAAAAAAAAAATCCTGAAAACAAAACAAAAAACATATTGAGAATCATTTTAGAATCAAATCTGAGACGATGAATCATAATTGAATCGTAAGGTGCCTAAAGATCCTCAGCCCTAATTCAGACATCAGCTAGAGAGGAGGACTGACTTATCGGACCTCTTGCAGTTTTAGTTGGTGACCCCTTCATAGAGGATCAATGGAGTAGTGTCAAGAGGAAGATGAGAGACACCAGACCAAATAATGCAGACAAGCTGAAGGTCGCTACCAAAGCAACCTGGGCTTCCATAACACCTCAGCAGTGCCACAGGCTGATTGCCTCCATGTCACGCCGCTTTGATGCAGTAATTCATGGAAAAGGAGCCCCGACCAAGTATTGAGTGCATATATGAACATGCTTTTCAGAAGGCCAATATTTCTATTAAAAATCCATTTAAAAAAAAATAATTTTATGTAATATTCTAATTTTTTGAAAACTGAATTTGGGGTTTTCATTAGTTGTAAACCATAACCATCAAAATTTAAAGAAATAAACACTTGAAATATATCAGTCTGTGTGTAATGAATCTACATAATACAGGAGTTTCATTTTTTGAATTACTGAAATAAATCAACTTTTTGATGACATTCTGATTTATTTAGATGCACCTGTAAGGCACAATCCACATTCTTAACTTTGACATACTGTGATCCTCCTCAATTTTGGTGATCTACAGAGGAACACAAGGATTCTCCTGCTAAAAAGCTCTTCAGCAATAGCAAAAAAATACAAACATTCTAAATACGCATATAATAAGTCAATGATTTAACATAAACCAGATTTTTAATTTCAATACATTTTCATTAAATGTACCAGTTTATAGTTGCTGAAGTAGTATTTTTTCCCCTTTAGCAGAATATTTTCTGAGTTTAAAGTCTAATTTGTCATAGAGACAAACCCTGCAGAAAAAAGGCTTCACTTTCACAACAGGGCATGCTCCCTTGCACATCTCCATCAAAGATGTCAGTGTTTTACAAGGCAAAGCAAACTGGATTAGTTTGGTTAGTCTGGCAGCAAGGCAACACAGATAGTCCACAGTATCACATGACAGCGTTTGCAAAATGAGGAACTTACACTTGGGGGGTTGTAAAAGGACTTTGTATTCTCCTCATACTGCTGATCAAGCCGCTTGTCCTACAGAAGGAAAAAGCAGGAAAGTGTCAGTTCATATTTAAATAATTTAGTTCCTCTCTTTAACCACCCCCTCAATAAAACAGGAACTGAAGGGTTAGAAGTTTCTTACCACACAGTGAACCAGGATACTGAGAGGAATCCAGAAGATGAGAGAAAACACCACAACTGAGCCCACAATGTTATCAGCCAAAAACTTCCCTGATAAAGTGGATGATGGTAAAGACAAAAAAAGAGGAAGACAAGAGTAAAACTTGGCTCAGTGACAAAACAAAAAAGAGTCCACTTTGATCTGTTGGAAGTTTTTTTTGCACATTTAATTAATGCTCTTCTAAATGATTTACCAAATGTGTTTATGTCCAGCTTGTCAATGAAATCCCACAGTCTCTCAATCACGTCTTGTACCTGCTTCATGCACTTTCCCTGTATTAACAAAAAGAGCGTTTTCACAATGTTAAAAAAAGCAACAAATCACTTAACATTGTTTTTCCTGCGATAAACTTTGTAACCAAACTAAACAAGATAATAAATCACAGATTTTAGACTTACCCCTTCATCACAGAAGCCCACAGTGCAGGGTTTTCCTTTGCGAAGGAAAAGGAAATTGCCACTGGCCTGGATGAAGGGAGAGCAGGTGCCATCTTTTCTCCGACAGCACACTTTGCAGGAGTCATCAGTCTCTACAGGCGCAAACAGATTCATACACTGTGCATTAAAGAAAAGAAAACCTATTTGCAGTGGCATCACACATTTTAGATAATGTATCCCTCATTGTAATATTCACTTAATTAGTTACCAAGGAAGTTATGTCTTTGCCTGTGTTCCTTTATTTATTTATTGTTTGTGTGTGTTAACTGCATACTATAAAGCTGCTTTCAAACTACAGTTGGTGAGCTGTAGTCGTGAAATCCATTAGCATAAATTCAGACCTCAACAACCCTCCACAGCCACAACCTATTCAGACTTAAGCAAAAGTCAACAACAGTAGTTGGTATACCACAACAAAAAATGTAAATGTCTCAATAACTTATGTGCCCTTGAGCATCAATTACAGCTTGACAACAACGTATCATGCTGTTCACAAGTTGCCTTATTGTCTGCTGTGGCATGGCATTCCACTCTTGAAGGGTGGCCCTCAGGTCATTGAGGTTGTGGGGTGCAGGGTTATGAGCCTCTACATAGCAACTCAGCTGATCCCATAGGTTTTCTATGGGATTCACATCTGGAGAAAGTGCACTCCATTTGAGATACCCCGGCCTCCAGCAGCCATTCCCTAATGATGCAACCTCGATGAGCTGGAGCATTGTCATAGATGATGATGAAATTAGGCCTGTGTTGTTCATGCAGGGGCACAATGACAGGATTAATGATGTCATTCAAGTGGTATTGGATTGTCACTGTACCATTCACAAGGTGTAGGGCAGGTCTGGTTTGACTAGACACACCTGCCCAGACTGTAACACCACCACCACCAAAGGCCCGTCTGGTGACAACAGCGGCTGATGCATAGCGCTCTCCTTGACATCTCCAACATCATTGGCGGCCATCATTTCTGATCAACATGAATTGATTTTGATCAGAGAACAGAACTGAAGCCCACTGGTCCTTGTCCAGCCTAAATGCTCCCTGGCCCATGCAAGACGATGACGCCTGTGCCTGATGGTGTGGTCAGGTACCCTTGCAGGTCATCTAGCATGCAGACCACACTGGTGTAAACGGTTTTGAATGGTCTGACATGACATTTGGGTGCCTCTCACCTCCCTGAAATGTGCCTGGAGTTGAGTGGTACTCATCATCTGGTTCCACAGGGCACTGTTCACAATGAAGCAGTCATCAGCGTGGGATGTGGCCAAAGGGCATCCACTTCTATGCCTTTCTGTGACTCTTCCAGTCTCTCTGTATCTCTGTTGCAACCTGCTGATGACACTCTGTGACACTGAGCTCAGTGGCCACTTCCCTCTGAGAACATCCTGTTTGAAGCCTCGCAATGGTGAGGTACTGTTGATCAATTCTTAGGTGTAGTCTTGATCTCATAATGTTAAAATGTGAACAGCATGATGAAGAGGACTGTTTAAATACCAATTATAATTGAACCAGAAAATTTATTAGTCGATTCATGGATTACTGTTGTGAATTTTACCGTTGAGCACCTTGTTAGATTACAGCAAGTTATGCAAAAAGTACTGAAACACTGAACAGTTGGACATGTGCATTCAGAAGGTTAGAGAAGGTCAAATTAAATTCACCTGTGAAGGTTATAGTGCATTTTAGGTGCATCCTGAAATTTCACCAGAAAGCCAAATATCCCTAACTTTTTGGGAGTAGTGTATATTCATTATCCAGCGAGCATTGCAGTACTTTACAAGGCAAGACAGATGTTGGATCAGAAATCTCTCTGTATTCTCTACTGCTCTCTGATTTTCAATTCAATTCAACTTTATTTATATAGCGCCATTTCACAACAACAGTCACCTCATAGCACTTTCAACTGTAGGGGGAACCCCCACAATTGCAGAAAGACCCCAGCAATCAGGCAATCCCCTGTGAGCAAGCGCTTCCTGACGCTAAGTATAATTGAGAAGATTTCAGTCATCCACACATGCGTATATGTGCCAATGAGTGCTTTTATGTTTGTCCAAAGGAGTAACTTTACATTTTACCATATCTAAACTACTGTTTAGAAGTTTGGGGTAATAATTATAAAAGCACATTAAATTCAGTTTTTATTCTTCAAAAAAGAGCAGTTCGGATCATTTCTAAGGCTGACTATCGGGATTATACTGATCCATTATTTTTACAGTGTACTCTAATGAAATTGTCAGACATGGTGGAATATCAGACAGCATTAAATATGTTTAGAGCAAATAATCAATTATCAGCACTGTTTATTAAAACAGAAGGGGGTTATGGTTTAAGGGGCTTGTGCAATTTCAAAAGAATCAATAGTCGAACTACCAGGAAAAGCATTTGTTTGTCAGTTTGTGGGGTGAGGCTGTTGATTAGTCTCTGTGTTGATTTGAAGCAATGTCCAAACATACATACATCCATTCATCTTCTACCGCCTTTCCGGAGGTCCGGGTCAAGGAGGCAGCAGTTCAAGCAGAGAAGCCCAGACTTCCCTCTCCCCAGCCACCTGCTCCAGCTCTTCAGAGAGGATACCAAGGCGTTCCCAGACCAGCTGGGAGAGGCAGTCTCTCCAGCAAGTCCTGGGTCTGCCCTGGGGTCTCCTTCCAGTGGGACGTGCCCGAAACACCTCAAGTGGGAGGCGTCCAGGAGGCATCCTGATCAGATGCCCAAACCACCTCAACTGGCTCCTTTCAATGTGGAGGAGCAGCGGTTCTATTCTGAGCCTCTCCTGGATGACTGAACTCCTCACCCTATCTCTAAGAGTGAGTCCAGCAATCCTACGAAGAAAGCTCATTTCAGCCGCTTGTATCCGCAATCTCATTCTTTCGGATATTACCCAAAGCTCATGACCATCACAACAACAGACCAGTACAATGTCCACATCACTGCAGATGCTGCTCCGATCTGTCCGTCAAGCTCTCGTTCCATTCTCCCCTCACTCGTGAATAAGACCAGAACCATGTGAACAGGTAAGTGTTATAAGCTAAATTATTCTTTATCCCTGAAAATTGTAATCAAAAATGACTTTTGACCGATCGGTAAATTACAACTGTGCGTAGTAGACCGCGGCGCACCGTGACCGCGGCGCACCAGGCGATGTCCGTCCTCTGTAGTGGGGGGGGCAACCCCCCCCCCCCCACACACACACACACAGAGCCCTGAGTGTCACCTTTCATTAGAGCCCAACATCAAGCTTCTATATTGAATCATTCAAAAGTTACAGACGTTTTTCCAAACTGTGCCATTTGGCACAATTTGGCACAGTTCAAAAACGCCTTGGAACAACCTAAGAAAAAAGCTGTGTAATATATTCATTTTTTGTAGTATTGTTACAAAATTTTGACCTCAGCTGGATAACACTTGGTTCTACATTTCTGTTGCATTTTCCAGCCCGGATCTGAAGCTGTGTGTTATTTGCAAGCATTTGTATCCAAAAAAACACCCAGGCGAAATTTATTTTCTTCAAGTTCAGTATGTTTAGATGACTGTTACTCAGTGGCCGGAGCACTTAGAGAGATTATGACTGTTTTGCCAAAAAATTCTAAGTGTTTTCTTTTAAATGAGACCAACCCCATGAAGATGCTGCAAAGGGTTGAAGAACAGCTTTTGATTTACTTTGGGTACGTTATTTTTTGGCATTTTTAGGGAAACTGACTAGAGTGCAAGGGGTTAATGTGACCTATAACCTGTACGACTAAATTGAAAAAAAAAATTGAAATCTTTTAAGGGGAAAAATAAAAAACTTACAATAACCTGGTTGCATAAATATGCACACCCTTAAACAAATACTTTGTTGTGGCCCCTTTGGCTTTTATTACAGCACTCAGTCATTTTGGGTAGGAGTCTATCAGCATGGTACATCTTGATGTGGCAATATTTACCCACTCTTCTTTGCAAAAACACTCCAAATCTGTCAGATTGCGAGGTCATCTCCTGTGCACAGCTCTCTTCAGATCATCCCACAGACGTTCGATCAGATTCAGGTCTTGACTCTGGCTGGGCCATTCCAAAACTTTAATCTTCTTCTAGTGAAGCCATTCTTTTGCTTATTTGGATGTGTGCTTTGGGTCATGTCTTGTCGTGCTGAAAGATGAAGTTCCTCTTCATCTTCAGCTTTCTTAGCAGAAGCCTGAAGGTTTTGTGTCAACACTGACTGGTATTTGGAACTGGTCATAATTCCCTCCACCTTGACTAATGCCCCAGTTACAACTGAAGAAAAACAGCCCCAAAGCATGATGCTGCCACCACCATGCTTCACTGTAGGTATGGTGTTCTTATGGTGATGAGCAGTGTTGTGTTTGCGCCAAATATACCTTTCTGAATCATGACCAAAAAGTTCAACCTTGGTTTCATCGGACCCATAACACATTTTCCCACATGCGTTTGGGAGATTTCAAATGTGTTTCTGTAAAATGTAGCCAGGCTTGGATGTTTTTCTTCATAAGATAAGGCTTCCGTCTTGCCACCCTAGACAGGAGATTGTTGTATGTACTAAACAGCCAGTACTTGCAAGAAATTCCTGCAGCTCCTTCAATATTGCTGTCGGCCTCTTGGCAGCCTCCCTGACCAGTTTTCTTTTGTCTTTTCATCAGTTTTGGAGTGACGTCCATTCTTGGTAATGTCACTGTTGTGCCATATTTTCTCCACTTGATGATGACTGTCTTCACTGTGTTCCATGGTATATTTAATGCCTTGGAAAGTCTTTTGTACCCTTCTCCTGACTGATAGTTTTGATCAATGAGATCCCTTTGATGCTTTGGAAGCTCTCTGCGGACCATGGCTTGTGCTGTAAGATGTGACTACAAAAATGTCAGAAAAAGCCTACTAGAACAGCTGAACTTTAGTTGGGGTGAATCAGAAACACTTTAAATGGTGACAGGTGTGTGCTGACTCTCATTTGACATGAGTTTGAATGTGATTGCTTAATTCTGAACACAGCCACATCCCCAGCTGTAACAGGGTGTGCATATTTATGCAAACAGGTTACTGTAAGTTTTCATTTTTTATTTTTCCCCATAAAACATTTCAGTTTGTTTTTCAATTGGGTTGTACAGGTTATAGGTCACATTAACGGTGGAAAAGGTTTTGAAATGATTTATCTTGGTTTCATTTGTTTACATCACAAAAACCTGGCATTTGAACAGGGGTGTGTAGACTTTTTATATCCACTGTATATACAGCAGGGAAAACAAGTATTGAACACGTCAACATTTTTCCTCATTAAACATATTTCTGATGGTGCCACTGACCTGAGATTTTCACCAGACATCACTAACTTGGGTTGTCAGTCCCATTTACAGTGGAAGACAAAGACGAAGTTCAGGAACTTGCGGACCATCTTCCAGCGTGAAAACAAGGCAGTCAGTGCCAACAAAACGTGTGGCTCAGAGGACTTCTACCTTCTCAAGTGGAACCACTACCGTGAGCTCATGTTTCTCTGTGACCCCTGCGACGAGAATGAGCATCCTGAAAACCTGCACTTTTGTGAACCACAGGAGTCAAACCTCCTCCACCTGGATAACCGATCCCCTACGTCCTCCCTCCACTACCACGCCACCAACAAAATTGCTTCAAGAGTTATCAACCCAAGTAATCCATACATACAAAGAAATCAAGGCAACTATGTCTATAAAACAAGTTATATTTAATAAAGTGGAATGACACAGGGACTAAGTATTGCACACATGAAGAAAAAGAGGTGTAAAAAGGTATAGAAAGCCAAAAAAACAACTGAAATCTATCAGAATTTAGGAAGCCATTCCATCCCCCATCAGTGCAAATTAATTTCAGCTGGTTAAGTCCCGACTGATAGCCTTTAAAAAGGTCTGTGAATATCAGATTGTCACACCACAAAGAACTCATACTGGTAGAAGCAAAGAGCTCTCTCTAGACCTTCACAACCTTATTGTTGCAAAACATAATGATGGCATTGGTTACAGGCACATTTCTAAACCGCTGAATGTTCCTGTGAGCACTGATGGAGCCATAATTCCGAAGTGGAAAGAATATCATTTTATCCGGCCATGACCAGTAGCTCCTGGAAAGATTTCTGACAGAGGAGTCAACAGAATTATCAGAAGAGTTATCCAAGAGCCAAAGACCATTCGTGCAGAGCTCCAGAAACACCTGGAGTTAGCAGGTACTGCTGTTTCAAATAAAACAATAAGTAATGCACTCAACCGACATGGGCTCTATGCCCGCTCACCTTGCAAAACTCCACTGCTGAAGAAAAAGCTTGCTGAAGCTCATTTAAAATTTGCTGCACAACATTTGGGCAAACCAGTAAAATACTGTGAGAATATAGTGTGGTCAGATG
This sequence comes from Pholidichthys leucotaenia, assembly GCA_020510985.1. Taxonomy (NCBI): domain Eukaryota; kingdom Metazoa; phylum Chordata; class Actinopteri; order Cichliformes; family Pholidichthyidae; genus Pholidichthys; species Pholidichthys leucotaenia. The sequence goes on along the minus strand of CM035842.1, from coordinate 142,685,867 downwards.
AGACCAAAATTGAACTTTTTGGATCCCACAACACACAGCATGTTTGGGGGAGAAATGGCACTGCACATTCCATCATGGTGTGGGGGTGTTTTTCAGCACATGGTTCAGGCAGACTTCATATAATTGAAGGAAAGGCGAATGGACAAATGTACAGAGACATCCTTGATAAGAATCTGTTGCCATCTGCCAAGATGCTGAAGATGAAACAAGGGTGGACATTTCAGCAAGACAATGATCCAAACACACAGACAAGGAAACTCAACTAGCTCCAGAACATCAAAGATAAAATAGTTATTTAAAATTAGTTACTCTCTTAAATCTTTGCTAAGTGGAAAAATATCAATTATTGCGCTAAGAGAGAAAGAATATATTTTTATTTTCCATTAATTGTCAAATGTGAAGTTGCACATTTTCACCCAATGAATAGTTCAGAATGTAGTTACAAGATTGGCTCGGCCAATCCGAGATGTTGCCCGCAGCAATTAGTCCCGCCCACCTGCTAGGAGAGTGGGTAATGCAGTTGTTGGGTCAGAGAGATGTTTGGATTTCAACAGGAGAGTACATGATCATAGTGTACTGTACGTGAGCGGAAGTACACAACAAGAAGTGGAGCAAGAGTGAAACGAGATAACCCTACAATATACTGAAGGTAAATTACTTTTACTAAAGCGGTGACTTGTAAAAAGTAACCATAAGTGAGCTAAATCAGCTCAGTAGATGCCGATTTGCACTAAATGCAAAGCTAAGGCTCCGTTTAACTGTCGTTCCTCGTGCAGCTGAAAGAGTGAAGCTTCCCAGCGGTTTTCTAGAACTTGTTCTTTACTGCCTGAAGCTGAAAGGTAACACATACGACGTTCAATTAATGTAGTTGTTCAATTAGGTCGTCAGTGTGAGTTAACTTGTCTGGAAAGTAAAAGATTGCACTGCTGTATGTTTAGTTAGAGGCCTGTGGTTTAGCTGGGCGCCTCCATTTTGCGTCGTGTGCAAAACCCCCCAGAGAGATCGGTGAGCACGAGTATTACTTTCCCATAGAGGGATTTCATTCACTTTGCACCTTGTTAAGCTCTTTATTGCATAATTCTGGATTTTTCTACTGAATTTATAGCTGTTAAATCTAAGGTTTATTTGTCATGTTATTCAGTGAATATAAGCTATTGTATTTTTCTACTTGTTAAAGGAAAAAGTTATTTCATAGTAATTAAATTGCCATATGCACTGATTTCATGGTGAAGCATTTTAAGGAAATGTAAACGGTGAAATATTTCATGTTAATTGATCCATTTTATTTTATTGTTAAAAAGAAGTCAATACATTTTTTTAAATATCTTCAGCTTAGAAATTTTATTCGATCAAATCAAAATAATGCTCTCACCTGACCTACTTATTCATCCTTGGAAAAAATTTTGACTAAAGATAGTAAGAGAAAGGGTATTATTTCAGAGTTTTATAACTCATTGACACTATTCTCAAGTGAAAACTCACAGAAAAGACTGAATTATTGGAAAGAAGACCTGCAAATTGAAATTTCAGAGGAACAATGGGAAATGGCTTGTGCAGAAGCTCAAGACAAATCAATAAATGTACGTCTTAAACTGATACATTTTAAATGGTTAATGCGGATGTATGTTACACCAGTGGAGTTAAATAGATATAACAAAAACATACCAGATACATGCACAAAATGTATGGAAAGTAAAGGAACCCTATTTCACTGTTTATGGGAATGTAGAAAAATCAGAATGTTTTGGGAAGAGGTGAGGGTAATAATTGAAAAAATAATTTCAAAACAATTCACATTGAACCCTAAACTGTTTTTGTTGGGTCTGTATCCAGAAAAACATAACTTTAATAAGAGTGAAAGAGCATAGACCTCGGTTTGCTTAATGCCAAAAAATGTATTGCACTACTGTGGAAAAAGACTCATAGACCAGATGTGACTCAGTGGTTAAGACAAATGTTTAACAAACCTTCCACTAGAAAGAATAATATATACTGAAATCAAAGGAAAATGTGTTTGAGAATATATGGAGACCTTTCATTGATTATGTAAAGAAATTAAACATAACTTCTGAAGAAGAAGGTGAATGATATGTGTGGACCTTGCAAATTCCAAACTGGTGAATGTATATTATGTATTCTTATGTAATAGATTACCTAGACTAAACAGAGGAGCGTTGTTGTTGACTTGCCTTTGTTAATGGTTGTTGTTGTTTTTAGTACATTTTTTTTGTGGTAGTTAGTGTTTTTTTTTAATTTTTAAATTACTTTAGTGTTAGTGTTTGACTGTGTCCCTAGATATCTGTTTCCTATAGGCCCTTAGAATAGAGGGTTAGTATTAATGAAAGCGCTTTGAGTGGTCTTTGTGACTAGAAAAGCGCTATATAAGTGCAGGTTAGTTAGTTAGTTAGTTGTAAAAAAAGGTTCAATAAAAAATATGGTGGAAAAAAAATTTAAAAAAAGAAGTCAATACAGGTTTCATGGGCAGCACGGTGGTGCAGTGGTTAGCACTGATGCCTAACAGCCAGAAGGTTCCAGGTTCGAATTCCCAGGCTGGCAGGGGTAGAAACCTTTCTGTGTGGAGTTTGCATGTTCTCCTTGTACTGCGTGGGTTTACTCCAGGGGCTCCGGTTTCCTCCCACAATCCAAAGACATGCATGTTAGGTTAATTGGTTGTTCTAAATTGTCCCTAGAAATCTGTCTCCTATAGGCCCTTAGAATAGACGGTTAGTACTAGAGAAGCGCTTTGAGTGGTCTTTGTGACTAGAAAAAGCACTACATAAGTACAGGTCCTTACCTTATCCTTATTTCATGATGTGACTGCAGTTAAAAAAAAAGAGAACTATTTAGATATTTGACTTATATTTCTCTGACCCTATCTGTTGACAGGTCAGGATTTTTTTTTATGTGCCTTGATTCTACGATGATTGTCCTGCGTGAATTTGTCCTGTGAGAAGCCACGCTTTGACCTCGATGGTGAGCCGTCCCAATGATTTAGAAAGAATCATCAAGATATCACTGGATGCTGGACCAGTTCTGCTGCACTCCTCGGTGTGGTAGGGCAGTATCTGCAGATGCCTTCACACTCAGCCCATTACACAACCCATTATAATTTCATTCCCAAAATTGTATTTTGGTGCTTAAGTGCTGGGAACTTCCCCTAAATGAATGGTGTTGTTACTGGAAATTATATAGATTTTTTACCTGTAAACTGTGAGTCTACAAGTGAATGTCATTTTTATTTTGTTTTCATTTTCATTTGTTACTAAAGCCAGCAATTATTTAATTCAACAATCCTGTATCTGTGCTTCATTTAAATGTTCCACTTTGCTCCAGCAGCCAAACCTACTGGTCCAACTGAGTAACTTGTATTGGCTAATCACTTATTTATTTTGAGTGACACAAATTATACACACAAGTTACATACGTGTGGCTGTTAATATATGCTACAGGTGTTATTACCGAATACGGGGTTATACCTGCACGTAGTTTCTCCATACAGGAGGCATCTGGAAGCTGTGATTACCAACAAAGGCTTTTCTACTAAATATTAAATAAATTTTGCCAAGCGTGTTCAATACTTATTCCTTGTGTCATTCTACTTTATTAAATATAACTTGTTTTGTAAACACAGTTGACTTGATTTCTTTGTATGTATGGATTACTTGGGTTGTTACTGATATCTGGTGAAAATCTGAGGTAAGTGGCTCCATCAGAAATGTTTAATGAGAAAAATGTTGACGTGTTCAATACTTTTTTTCCCCGCTGTATGTGGGTATGGGGTATGTGTGTGTGTGTCTATATATATATATATATATATATATATATATATATATATATATATATATATAAATTTAAATACTTATTTCAAATTTTCTGTAAAATGTAATTCTAAACGAATAGTGAGGAATAAATTAGGACACCCCCCCAATTTTTTTTAGGACATCCTCACATTCATTCCCACTTAAAATGGCTAAAATAAATGTTAAAAAATGCAAATAAAAACAAGGTTAGACATAGATATGTGAACATTTATTAATAAAGAACTGACTATTTAATGGGGTGTCCTAATTTTTTCACATGACTGTATATAAGAAAGAGAGAGAGATACTTGTATTAGAGGATTTATTTTTAAGTGGTATGGTTAGGAGCGAATAATGACTTATGGAGAGAGGGTGGGACTAGATAAGTGTGTACTTCCTTCCACTTCCTTTTCAGACGTGTATTATTTGATGGTTATAATATCTTTTTGTGTTGTTTTCTTTATTTGATTGCTAATTATGTGCTCCATTTTTGTTGTTTAGCTAAACTATAATGTTCGGAATAAAAGAAACAAGAAAGAGAAAGAAAGACTATAATATAATCTGCCAGAATAACAACAGACAGCCTTCTGATTTATTTCCAGTCTTTATCACTGTGCTGTGACATGACGATGGTGACTACTTCAATGCGCGCTTATCCGCATTGCCTAGTCAAATGTTTGCTGAGCTGAGGTGAGATGGTCAACAACCCACCTCGCTTGCAGGGTCATTTAGCTGCGTCATCTGGTGTGGGTAACCCTATTCAAACAACAGCAGCAAGCAGATTCTTACTGGGTTTGAGTAGGTTGGCGGAGTAGACTGAAAGGGGCTTAAGTCAAAAATGATTTGAATTAAATTCTCAGGAGGTTGAAAATGAATAAAGAATCATTCAATCAGATTTTAGGGGTGATCTGAATCACTATCAGCCTTCAGGATTTTTTTAAAGGTTTCAAAGATTGATTTAATGCAGCGTGGAGCTGTGTGCTGACAGCTAAAAGGCCGTTAGGAGAAATTAAGATATGAGGAACAAATTCGCCTAGGTGGAGGCTTGCACTCTACAAGGGTTTTCTCACTAAGACTGGTGTTACTTAACCAGAAACTGCTACGCTAAAGTCAAAAATTAAAAACAAAAATATGAGGCTATTCAAACAAACCCTTTTATTCTTTTTAACATGACAATGCTACAGAAAAACAAATATAATGAAAACTCTTTTTTTTTTTTTTACATCTTGTAAGGACTTTAAACACAGAGAACCAAAAGGATCTTAATGTTTGCTTAACTAGCCTTCACAGATGGGGCAGTAGCCCTGGCCCACTGTGCGCATGTGGAGAGGAACAAACAATGGAACACATCATAGAGGCTTGCCCGCTCCAAAGACTGGAAGGAGGATTACACACCCTCCATACAGCAAACCAGGAGGCAACTGCTTGGCTTGAGGACTTTGCATTCGCTAAATAAATAAATAAATAAATCTCAATACTTTGTTATATACCCTTTGTTGGCAATGACAGAGGTCAAACGTTTTCTGTAAGTCTTCACAAGGTTTTCACACACTGTTGCTGGTATTTTGGCCCATTCCTCCATGCAGATCTCCTCTAGAGCAGTGATGTTTTGGGGCTGTCGCTGGGCAACATGGACTTTCAACTCCCTCCAAAGATTTTCTATGGGGTTGAGATCTGGAGACTGGCTAGGCCACTCCAGGACCTTGAAATGCTTCTTACGAAGCCACTCCTTCGTTGCCCGGGCGGTGTGTTTGGGATCATTGTCATGCTGAAAGACCCAGCCACGTTTCATCTTCAATACCTTTGCTGATGGAAGGAGGTTTTCACTCAAAATCTCATGATACATGGCCCCATTCATTCTTTCCTTTACACGGATCAGTCGTCCTGGTCCATTTGTAGAAAAAAGCATGAAAAAAGCCCCAAAGCATGATGTTTCCACCCCCATGCTTCACAGTAGGTATGGTGTTCTTTGGATGCAACTCAGCATTCTTTCTCCTCCAAACACGACAAGTTGAGTTTTTACCAAAAAGTTCTATTTTGGTTTCATCTGACCATATGACATTCTCCCAATCCTCTCCTGGATCATCCAAATGCTCTCTAGCAAACTTCAGACGGGCCTAGACATGTACTGGCTTAAGCAGGGGGATACGTCTGGCACTGCAGCATTTGAGTCCCTGGCGGCATAGTGTGTTACTGATGGTAGCCTTTGTTACTTTGGTCCCAGCTCTCTGCAGGTCATTCACTAGGTCCCCCCATGTGGTTCTGGGATTTTTGCTCACCGTTCTCGTGATCATTTTGACCCCACGGGGTGAGATCTTGCGTGGAGCCCCAGATCGAGGGAGATTATCAGTGGTCTTGTATGTCTTCCATTTTCTAATAATTGCTCCCACAGTTGATTTCTTCACACCAAGCTGCTTACCTATTGCAGATTCAGTCTTCCCAGCCTGGTGCAGGTCTACAATTTTGTTTCTGGTGTCCTTTGACAGCTCTTTGGTCTTGACCATAGTGGAGTTTGGAGTCTGACTGTTTGAGGTTGTGGACAGGTGTCTTTTATACTGATAATGAGTTCAAACAGGTGCCAGTAATACAGGTAACGAGTGGAGGACAGAGGAGCCTCTTAAAGAAGAAGTTACAGGTCTGTGAGAGCCAGAAATCTTGCTTGTTTGTAGATGACCAAATACTTATTTTACTGAGGAATTTACCAATTAATTCATTAAAAATCCTTCAATGCGATTTTCTGGATTTTTTTTCCTCATTTTGTCTCTCATAGTTGAGGTATACCTATGATGAAAATTGGAGACCTCTCTCATCTTTTAAGTGGGAGAACTTGCACAATTGGTGGCTGACTAAATACTTTTTTGCCCCACTGTATATCCCAGGCCGGGATGTGAACCCCTGACCCTGTGATGCAGAGCTTCACATCCTATCCTCTGAGCCAAAGAGGAATTCCTCTACTAGCACTGAGCTAGTAGTGAACATTAAGGTGTCAGGAAACTGCACCACTGACTAATTTCTTATGGAGGAAGGATCTGTAGCATAAGCCAGAATGTAAATTTGAAACTTGGTGACCTACTGACCTAACTTCAGACACTATCAATCCTCAAGGTCAAAGCCAAGGTAAAGGTCATCTGATATTTGTTATGTGCACAAGACACTATTCTAACATGTGCAAAAATTTCTTGCCATTAGCTGTAATAATAAAGTCAGGATGGACCAAAATTGATTTTGACCTTGTGTGACCCCAAAAATATAGCAACACATGATAAGCCTGAGGTTCACCCATACAGCAGGTTTGGTGACTGTAGCATCATTCTTTCTCAAGTTACAGTTCGGACAAACAGACAGAGGCAACCGCCTGTCGGCATGGGTAAAAACAATTGAAACTAAACTAAATTTCAAATAAAAAAACTGCCAAAAATCTATTTTTTAATATACAAACAACTGAAGCGCATGTTTTGCTTTAAATTAGGGCTGCACAATTGATCAAATTTTGATTGTGATCACGATTTTGGCTGCCACGATTAAATTAACATGATCGTTGGTGATATTGACAGTTAAAATGCGGGCTCTGCTGCATATCAAATCAAGCATTTTCTCAGAATCAGAATCAGATTTATTGCCATTGTTCATGTAGTACACAAACTAGGAATTTGTCTCGGTGCAATGCTGCAACATTAAACATGATAAACCAACATCCAGCTGACCCCCAGGGGGCAAACGCACGTTAGGGCAACATTAAGCTGCAGAACTGACAAGCAAGCGCACCCTGTAGCGGCAGCCTAAAGTTTTCAATAGCGGACTGGTGGGATGGTGAAACACAAACTAGATGTCGGGAGCAGAAGGTGACAGTACGGCAACACATGGAGGTGAGGAACTAGTGGCTTGAAAGGATCATCATCCGTTGTCTGGACGTGTTTCGGATTCAGGGCAAGTGATGTTGAACAAAAAGAAATTATAGGCAAAGAGTGCCATAAAGCTGTGTCTACACCACAGAGCAACACAACTACCTTATTCAACCACCTGAAAAAACACCACAAACACAAATACAATTAAAGCTGCAAACAGCTGTAAGCGGGCAATCACCCCCCGCGCAACCATGGACCCCGGCGGCCATCGTACCTAGCCGGCACAGAAAATTTCCCGTTGTCGCGGCAAGTGCTGCGTGAATAATAATAAAGTAAACCGTTTGGCACAGTACTTCCTGTCAGCAGTAGGTGGCTCTATAACTTTTGTCAATCATTTTTATGTAGGAGCGTGTGGAGTGGGACTAATATCCATCGTAGAAAATTTGGTGAAAATCAGACAAAGTTTGTCCAAGTTACAACTTTCCGATGTGCCATGGCGAGGAGTCAATCTTTGCCATGTCGCCATGGCAACACTTCCCTGTCAGTTATGTGTTGCCCACCCATATAGGACTACATATAGACAGTCACTTCAACCTATGTTCCAGATTTCATGACTCCAGGTCGTTCCCAACCATCCCAACAAGATCACGGATTGAATGGCGAGGAGGGCGTGTCCATGATAACAGCAGTGATGCCATGCTAAAGGTGATGTGCAGTTATGATCGACCAGGTGGTCTGATAAACCTCAGAAAATTGCACGTCATTCTGGCAAGTGGCAGTATGACATGTGAGTTATGGCAACTTCCTGTCCATTGGCAGTAGGGGGCGCTGTCGCTGTGTGTCATTCTTTATTATAGAATTTATCAGTATTGGCTACCTATTCACCACACAAAATTTGGTTGAAATCAGTCAATGTATGCCAGAGTAAAAGCCATTGCAAAGGTGATGGCGATACTGCAAACTTGGCCACGCCCCTTCCACCAAATCGTCCAGTATTTGGAAAAGTTTTCAACAGCGTTTGATGGCACATGGGTATAGATGATTGTCACCATAAATGGTACCAATCAGACTATTTCAGAGATATTGAAAAAAACCTTTGGTGTAACCTTCATGTCTCCAAGAGAGGGCGCTATTGCTGCTCATGAATATTCATAGCGGTAATTGTTTGGAGGCATACCCGTATACATCATACCTATCTTGGTACCAATCTGACATTCCATTCCCAAGGTATTAAAAAAACAACATGATGCAAACTTTCTGATGCAAAACTTTCTGCCTCCTATAGGTGGCGCTGTAGATTTTGTATGAATATTGTTCTATAGAACTGTTTGAAATTGGACCGACATCCATAATTTTGAAATTGATTGAAATCCGACAATGCATACCAGAGTTATTGCCATCAGAATGGTCACAGAATGATCATGGCGAGGTATCAAATTTTGCCACACCCCTTCGGCCAAACCGTCGAGCTTTTGGAAAAGTTTTCAATAACTTTTAATGGCACATGGGTACAGATGACTGTCACTGCAAATGAGCTCAATCGGACAAAAACCCTAGGATGAGTTCGATCAAATGCACGAGGTGGAAATCGGGTCACTGCCACTTCCTGCCAAAATGGCTGACTTACAAATGATCATCATTTTGATCATAATAGTGCAGCCCTACTTTAAATAATAATCTGCAAGTAAATGACAATTTATTGCTTATATATCAAAAGCATTCAAATAAATATTAATACAGTAGTATGCAAAACTTTGGCCACCTCTAGTTCTGTAGTAGATTTTGGTGATTTTTTTTTTTAAGAATTAGGTGTGTAGGGTACCCTGACCTCTGCACATGACTGATCTATTTATGAAACATTAAGGTTTGCTGTTAATATTGTATTTCTTCCATATCAGTTTTGTCTTCAGTTAAAAAAAATATCCTATTTGTGAAAGGATGGCCAAATTTATTCCATATTAACATGCTGAAATCTTTCCATTTAATATTTCCTGTCAATATCTACTCCTCATAAACAAGGCACTGATTTTTAACCTCATGTCATACAATTTTTTGGCATCCATTTATACATGTACAGTGGTGTGAAAAAGTGTTTGCCCCCTTCCTGATTTCTCTTTTTTTTTTGTATGTTTGTCACACTTAAATGTTTCAGATCATCAAACAAATTTAAATATTACACAAAGATAACACAAGTAAACACAAAATGCAATTTTTAAATGAAGGAGTTTGTTATTAAGGGGAAAAAAAATTCCAAACCTACATGGCCCTGTGTGGAAAAAGTGATTGCCCCCTAAACCTAATAACTGATTGGGCCACCCTTAACAGCAACAACTGCAATCAAGTGTTTGTGATAACTGGCAATGAGTCTTTTACAGCGCTGTGGAGGAATTTTGGCCCACTTATCTTTGCAGAATTGTTGTAATTCAGCCACACTGGAGGATTTTCGAGCATGAACTGCCTTTTTAAGGTCATGCCACAGCATCTCAATCAGATTCAGGCCACTCCAAAGTCTTTATTTTGTTTTTCTTACGCCATTCAGAGGTGGGCTTGCTGGTGTGTTTTGGATCATTGTCCTGCTGCAGAACCCAAGTGCGCTTCAGCTTGAGGTCACGAACAGATGACCGGACATTCTCCTTCAGGATTTTTTTGGTCGACAGCAGAATTCATGGTTCCATTTACCACAGCAAGTCTTCCAGGACCTGAAGCAGCAAAACAGCCCCAGACCATCACACTACCACCACCATATTTTACTGGTGGTATGATGTTCCTTTTCTGAAATGCTGTTACTTTTACACCGAATGAAATGGGACTCACACCTTCCAAAAAGTTCGACTTTTGTCTCGTCAGTCCACAGAGTATTTTCCCAAAAGTCTTGGGGATCATCAAGATGTTTTCTGGCAAAACTGAGATGAGCCTTTATGTTCTTTTTGCTCAGCAGTGGTTTTTGTCTTGAAACTCTGCCATGCAGGCCATTTGAGTTATGAGTGAGGCCTGCAGTTCTTTGGATGTTGCTGTGGGGTCTTTTGTAACCTCTTGGATGAGTCGTCGCTGCACTCTTGGGGTAAGTTTGGTCAACCAGCCACTCCTGGGTAGGTTCACTACTGTTCCATGTTTTCGCCATTTGCGAATAATGGCTCTCACTGTGGTTTGCTGGAGTCCCAAAGCTTTAGAAATAGCTTTATAACCTTTTCCAGACTGACAGATCTCAATTGCTTTGTTTCTCATTTGTTCCTGAATTTCTTTGGATCGCAGCATGATGTTTAGCTTTTGAGGATCTTTTGGTCTACTTCACTTTGTCAGGCAGGTCCTATTGAAGTGATTTCTTGATTGAGAACAAGTGTGGCAGTAATCAGGCCTGGGTGTGGCTAGAGAAACTGAACTCAGCTTTCCAAAGATGTGATAAACCACAGTTAATTTATGGTTTAATGGGGGACAATCACTTTTTCCACACAGGGCCATGTAAGTTTGGATTTTATTGGATTTTTTTTTTACCTTTAATAATAAACACCTCATTTAAAACCTGCATTTTGTATTTACTTGTGTTATATTTGTCTAATATTGGGATCAGTCCGCCAAGGTCTCCGCCTTTGACTGCCACCTAATCCACATAGCACCGGACTTCCATGATCCCTCCTGCAGGTGGTGAACCTACTGGAGGGCGGACCCATGTAACTCCTTCGGGCTGAGCCCGGCCGGGTCCCATGGGTGGAAACCCGGCCACCAGACGCTAGCCTTCGAGCCCCTCCCCCAGGCCTGGCTCCAGGGTGGGGCCCCGGTAACCCAATCCCAGCTAGTCTGGGAACGCCTTGGTATCCCCTCTGAAGAGCTGGAGCAGGTGGCTGGGGAGAGGGAAGTCTGGGCTTCTCTGCTTGAACTGCTGCCTCCGCGACCCGGACCTCCGGAAAAGCGGTAGAAGATGGATGGATGGATGGATGGATATTTGTCTAATATTTAAATTTGTTTGATGATCGTTTCGTTTCACAGATCGCCCCAAAGGCCTCCCGAGTTGGCGGACGGAGCCTCTGTTTACAGCAGAAGACGTTACAGCAGGAAGAGCTAGTGCTAGCTAGCACTCGGCCGCCACCCGATGCTAGCGGAGAGACTCGATATACCGGGAACTGTGGCGAAAACAACGCAGGTGCCGGGCTGGAGTTTGGGCGGCGTGCGGGAAATATAAGACGGAATGATAAAGAGCGATGGCAAGAACCAGGCAGACCGCCCGTAAAATCTGCTGGAGGAGGGGGCCCCCTGGGAGGCAGCTGGCCACCAAGGCTGCTCGGAGAAGCGCTCCGGCCACCGGCGGAGTGAAGAAGCTTCACCGTTACAGGCCCGTGGCTCCGAGAGAGATCCATCGCTGCCAGAAATCCACGGAGCTGCTCATCCGTAAGCTGCCCATCCAGCGCCTGGTGAGGGAGATCGCTCAGGACTTCCAAGACTGACCTGCGCTTCCTGAGCTTTGCCGTCGTGGCTCTGCAGGAGGCCGGCAAGGCCTGCCTGGTGGTCTCTTCTTCGCTAAGGGGGTCGCCATCATGCCCAAAGACTTCCAGCTGGCTCGCCGCATCCACGGAGAGAGAGCTTAGACTTTCTGCTGCACATTCACCAACCATAATGCTCCGCACTGTGTGTCTATATATATATATACAGTATACTGTATATATATATATATATATTTATAGTAATATGTACATATGTTTACTAGCTGTTCTTGTTTTTTTCTTGCCTTCTGATTGTTGCTCTGAGTGTTGCTATCCCTGTGCTGTTGCAATCCTGAAATTTCCCCATTGTGGGACTAATAAAGGCTTATCTTATCTTATCTTATGATCTGAAACTTTTAAGCATGACAAACACACAAAAAAATGAGAAATCAGGAAAGGGCAAACATTTTTTCACACCACTGTAACTCACTAAGCCTGTCCACCCAGATTTTAAATTTGCACCACTAAATACCAACTTACCATTACAGGCGCAGGAGTGAAGGTTCTGTACAGCCTCACAGAAGGGGATACACTCTCCTCTGGAACACCGGCCGTTGTCCACACACACCGTGTCGTCAGCAGCATTTACAGGAGGAGGGCACTGACTGCTGTTACCTGAGTTGTAAAAAAAATTACAACTTTTCAGTCTTCTGAATTGTTATGAAAGCAGCAGTGTGCTGTAGTTCTTGGTTAGAACAGCAGGAGGCGATCACCTGTGCAGAAGGACGTTCCCTTACAGGTTGCGCTGATGGGCTCCTGACACTTTGTTTTCTTGTTCTCAAACTGACAGCCCTTACAGCATGGACTGTTTCTGTCACTGTGGAGATACCAGTTAATCCAGTTTTTGAGTGTTTCTGTGTGATATGCTTGATGTAATTTCTAATCCATTTTCCAGTGGGTCTCCTACCTGCACTGGGCGCCATGTTTGAACTTGCAGTCAGAGGTACAACAATGATCATCAGTGAGGTGGAGTAACCCAGGGTCACACTCCTCCCCCTCCTCCACTCTGGAGTTCCCACACACTTTACTGTTCCTCTCCTTGAAGCACAAAGGAGCCTTGAAACGCAACGTCTTGCCAACGGAGATCTTGCTGCAGTTAGAGAAACGCTTTAAGGGGAAAGCAGGGTGTTAAATTAGACATCAAACTGAGAAGTTATTAAGAAAACATTTTTATAGTGACTTGGTAAAAGGGATCAGGGCCTTGTAGAATAAATAAATTAACCTTTGTAGGGATATGAAAGGTGGTTTAAGGTGTGCTATTCCTGTGCTTGCATGGGTTTATTCCAGGTGCTCTGGAGACATGTATGTTAGTTTAATTGGTGATTCTAAACTGGTTCTGGTTTAAGACCATAGAACAGAGGACAAATCTAGTTACTAGTGAAGTGCTTTCAATGATCTTTGAGATTACAAAAAGCACTATTTCAATATAGGTTCATGTCCCTTATCCTTAATAATAATAATAATTTGAAAAACAAAAAAACAAAAAACATGTTATTAGCTGAAAATAGTTACAATCCCACAAACTGTTTCACAACACACCTCAGCCTTTAAAGATGTATACTCAATGTATTCAAAATCTAGTTAGAATACTTTTTTCAGAGTTGATGCACACCTTTTAATTAAAGAACCTTAGTGAACAAGCTCACATACCCCACACATCTGCATATCAGTGACCCCTAGACAGAATTGTGATCAACATAGAATTGACTGGAAAAGAATTAAGTTCCCCTCCCCAAAAATGGAATCCCCACATTTCAGTCAAAGTTTCTGTATAAATAAGAAGTCAATCCAATTAGAAATGTAGAAGCTAGAGCAGTGACAACATAAAAACACCCCTTCCCCAAAATGCATGGAACTCCACATGACATGTCTGAAAATCAAATGAGTCCCAGGTTTTGATGAGTTAAAGCTTCTGTATAAATCTGAAGTCAATCAGACCAGAAATGTAGAATATAGAGTGACATTATACACTACTCCACTTTGTTACATGGGGTATAATAAGTGAATTTAAGATATTTTTAAAACCTAAAGCCCATTAAAAACTTTACTAAATCAAATTTAGAAATTTATACTGGTTTATCTTCAACAAATAAAGATGTTGTTTATATATTCTATGTCAAGAATCCTTGCCTTGAAAAGGACATGGATGTCATTTGTTTGGAATAATTGTTATGACAAGAATAACATTATTGCTGAAGCCAATAATGCAAGGAAACCACAGATAAATGACTTATGGTGCTATTATTTTTTTAAAAACACGCATAGAATCTGCACTTTCTGGCTTCATATAAGGCTATCATTACTTATTAAGACTTTATATTAGTTGTCTTGTCTAATTATATTTCACCATATTGCCATCTTATTGTTCTTACTCTGGTGTTTGACAAAACCACACATTTAAATAGTGATTAGAAACATCATCTTAACATGTTTCTCCCAAGACATTTCATAGCTTTAAAATGATTGAGGACCTGCCAGAACCCTGATCTTCTTCAGAAGCTCCAAGTGCAGAAAAAAAAATGCAACAGATAAATATCAGCTCTGTTCACCTGAATCTAAAGGAGGGGTTGTTAATGTTTTCTCTGAGGCAAATGGTGGAGGAGGCACCTTACACATTCAGTCAGTTACATTTCACAGGAACACTGAATTATCCAACTGCCTGAACAAGAAATGCATGAGCCCTGATCAGATATGCCATTCACACCTCTTATCACCATTTGCATCATCACAACAGTGGGTTCTCCTGCATGTAAACATAATGGCATACCAGATATGTCTGCTGGGCAGTAATGCTTCCAGTTTGACAAATAATGTTGAAGTGTAAACTGCAGGTTAAAATTTTTAGAACATTTGTTCATATGTCTTGGGAGAATACGTTTTACATGTCAGAACAGGCTTGATTTTAGTTTTTAACATCTAAAGGCAGAAATTTTGATTTAAATTGTCAATTTTCACCTCTGCTCCTAAAACAGCTCTTTCTCTCTCCAAATGTGTCATATTATATACCATAAGAAGGACATCTGTGTCAGCTCTCTATACAGCAGAGGTGATAGTGAGTGCTCAGCAGGGATTAGTGCTGGGCAATTAACCGGAATAGAACTAAAACCAATGTTCGGGACATAACAGTCGCTAATATTAGATCTCCCATTCATTTTCAATAATTAGGTATTCTGTAATTAATATTCACACAGTCAAATAAATCTTAGTGCTGATCAGTCCCTTTCATATTTGTCAAAGTCTAACATGTGTGACTGCCTACATATAGGCTACACCAAGGGCTGTCGCGGTGGAGGAATTTCCCCTGCAGTGATGGTGGATAGCTCAACAGTGCAATATGTGGTATTATTGCAAATGTTTTTAGGACCCTGTGGTCTCGTAATATAGACAGGGTTCATAACATATGTGGCAAATGATGGAAGTTATGTTGAGAATCGCTGTAGCTCCACTCTCAACTTATGTGTGTGTGTGAGACAATTGTGTGGAGCTAAGGTCTTCCTACAGTCATGAACTGCTGATTTGGTAAAAAAAAGAAAAAAAAAAAACTCGATCATTTTCATAAAGCAGTGGCAGTAACGCCAGCATTTCGACTACAGGGTGTGTGGACTGGTTGGAGACAGCTGCAACATTCAGCTTATTTAAACAGGACAGACTCCGTGCAGGACCCCATGTGGCTCTTGTCTCCGTGTCTCTCCATAGTGATTTTTGGATAATGCCGCTGTCCGAAAAATCACGGTCACACACCAAACAAGCAATGCACTAGGGCTGTGAATCTTTAGAAGTCACACGATTCAATTCTATTCTGATTTCTGTGGTCACGATTCGATTCAGCATCGATTTTCGATTCGCAGCGATTTTCGATTCCCATTTAGTTCTCAGTTCAGTATGAAAACCCACTAATCTCAGAAAAAAAGTCCACTGCACTGCAAAAAATGCTGAGGTAAGTTTGAAAGCAGAGCACACAGTGTGTTGATGTTTTTTGGGGGGGTTATATTTTTGAAAAATCAACTGATTTGCAATAAAATACTATTAAAAGAAAAAAAAAATAGGCTTAGGCTAGTAACTGTTTTTTTATTTTTTGAAAACTTGTGAGTTCCAAAAATGAAATTGTACACAAGTGAAATAAATTTTGAAAATTTTTCTTTTCAGCATATCACAATTCCAAACAGCTTTTACCCAGTGTTGGTTTGGTCGCCCTCCAGCATTCTAGAAATATGGGCTATTCATTAAAAAACAAAAGTAAATTCTATCACAAATACTTTGAACATCCACTTAAATAGTAGTGCTACATGACTGCATGCAGTCAATGTACAGTTACCTATACAGTAACTTAATCCAATGAACAAATTCAATAAGAACTGAATGCAATTGATGCATACGATAAGTAACATTAATTTTAAACCTGCACAAATATAAACTTATCTAAATTCTTCGGAGATTTAAAAAACAAATTAAAGTTATAAAACAAAACAAAATGTTGTTACAACAACATTTCATGATGTTTTTTTTTTTTTTTGCCTGTACAGAATTTGCTGGGAGTTTGCTAAAGTGGTGCAGTGTGCGTTGTTTAGCAGGAGGACTTACAGCTTTTTCCACTTCTTTCAAACTCTGGGTGATGGCGGTTAATGTGAGTTCCGCCGTTTGTGGTGTTACCAAAGTACTTGACTTTTATTTTGCAAACTTTACATAACTGCATGTGTCATGTCTAGCGCTTTCTTTCCCGGAATGTTGTAGAAACAAAAATGTGCCCATACACTTGCCTTCATTGAAGATGAGACTGGCTGAATTTCTTGCTGCCCCAATTTTTCTTTATTCCGACTGTTTCGTCCAGCTGCTAGCTAGTAAACTACTCTGTATGGTTCTCCTGTGCCGGCAGCGTCAATGTGTAATTGCGTATCACGAAGCGGCAGTATGTGTCAAGTGATGGGACACCGGCACTACCGAAAAAAAAAAATAAAAATAATTAAAAAATTGATTCTTAATTTTTGTGAATCGATTGTGGATTGTGTAAAATGAGAATCTCGATTCTTATGTGAATTGATTTTTTCCAACACCTCTACAATGCACTATGCAGTAGCAGAGCTTAATCGTCAGGATCATAAACACTCCGCTCAGAAGGAGCCCATCCATTATTTGTGACCCGTGCTGGCAAAATTAGTCACAATGAGGGAATTTTCAAAACTGAGGTAACGTTATTTTCATATTCTGTATTTAAAGACCTTCAAAATGATATTTAATTTGTAGGAATTGGGCAAAACGGACCAGCAACAAGCCGCTTTTGTTTATATTTTGGCTGGTTTGAAAACTCACATTCAATCAGTCCTGAGTTACGTCTTCCGCAAAAACGTATATTTTTAGAAAGTAGGAGTTCCAAGCTTTACAATGATACCAGGCACTGGCAGGGGTTTCCCTGGGACTTGCTGCCAGCGAACAAAGAAAGAATCATGATTTATGACTTCATGTGCCTGTAGCTCGTAATTACCTGGTGTGCATTCCAACTCATTTTGCCAGCACGGGTCACATTTTATTAAATTTAGGATATTTTCTCACCTCATATCCCCCCATCTGCCACAAGCAATGCGATCTCACCAAAAGTAGTACAAATAACACGCTTTATGCCCTGCAAACATGCTGCTGGCAATAAAAATAGACCTAATATGTAACAATTGATTTAATATTCAATAGGGGCACATAAGTGAGCAACAAGATTTAGCCACACACACAAAAAAGTGAACACTGTGGTTGTTTGTTACCCTCCGCGGTAGCCTTGTCCATAGCATGGTACTACACAATTGTGGTTATCGCGATAGCCCTAGCAACACCTCTCTGTATTCCACTTTCAAACATTTGGGCTTGTAAAGCCTAATTGGGATACCCGTTTCAGACAGGAATACTTGAATTCTACGGGCAATGCACTAGTTTTAATTTTTCTATACAGCAGCAGAACACCATGAATCCTTTAAGAGTTTGTAGTTGTCGACCTTCACACTGCCGCCCCCCACTCCCAGACTGTAAACCTAGGGCAAACACTGCACCTACAACAGTAACAGGTAAACTCACAGTCTAACCAGGGAGTTAATGCTTACTTGCCATCATTTAACATGTCCCATCAGCTGCAAGGGCTGCTGGGAAATGAGAAGCCACAATGACCCTGCTGCACACCCATTTACCGTTCACAGCAGCAACAGTTTACACCTTATATGGTCGTTGTTATTTTTCTAAACCTTTGTCATAAATCTTGTGTGATTTGCTTCAGATGAACTGAGAGGCGAGGTGAGTGCGCACCTGTGTGAGTTTAATAGTCGATCCAACTATTCATTCATTCATTCATTCTCAACCGCTTAATCCTTTTCGGGTTCGAGGGGGCTGGAGCCGATCTGGCTGTCTGCCTCCTAATGACAGAAACACTTCCATCATATGAAGAAATAGCCTATAGTTAAATAGAAGCACTCCACTGAAGACAGTGTGAGTGCAGACAGCAGATGGGAACAACCACTAGTGATAGAGCACTGTTCCGCTTGGTTGGAGATGTCAGTGCATTTCTAATAAGATCAACTAAACACATTATACACTTTATAATATAGCCTGAAGTTATGGTACTTTATGTGTACTATCTGTGAATTTGCAGGTGTACAGTGGTGTGAAAAAGTGTTTGCCCCCTTCCTGATTTCTTATTTTTTTGTATGTTTGTCACACTTAAATGTTTCAGATCATCAAACAAATTTAAATATTAGACAAAGATAACACAATAAACACAAAATGCAGTTTTTAAATGACAATGTTTATTATTAAGGGGAAAAAAATCCAAACCTACAAAAAAAAAAAAAAAAAAAACCTACAAAAAAATGAGAAATCAGGAAGGGGGCAAACACTTTTTCACACCACTGTAAAATGGTAAGAATGGTGAAATATTAAATATTGGGGTAACAATCTGCATTTTTTTTTTTATAACTGCATGGTGCTTCTGTGTACGTCCACTGAAAGTACACAAAGTACCCTGTAACTTCAGGCTATATTATAAAGTGTTACACATTATCCCAACACGATCCAACCTCCATCTTCTTCCGCTTAATCCTTTTCGGGTCGTGGGGAGACTGGAGCCTATCCCAGCATCTTTGGGCGACATGCAGGGTACACCCTGGACAGATCACCAGTCCATCGCAGGGCCAACACAGAGAGACCGACAACCATTCACTCTCACATCCATACCAAAGGACAATTTAGAATCCCCAGTTACTGCCAGTTAACCTAACCTGCATGTCTTTGGCCTGTGGGACGAAACCAGAGTACCCTGAGTAAACCCACGCAGACACGGGGAGAACATGCAAACTCTACACAGAAGGGTCACCGATGGTCTGGGGGTGGGACCGAACGCACGACGGTTAGGGGTGGAATCGATCCCGTGATCTTCTTGCTGTGCTGCCACAGTGCTAACCACTGTGCCACCGTGCTGCCCCACGATCCAACCTAGAATGTTAAATGAGCTCATCGTCATTCATTGTTTCAAGAGCACTTCTCCTTTGTCTCCGTCTTTCCTCCTGCTCTTAATAAACTCCTAATCCCCTTAAAAGGCCTCCTCACTCCTTCTAACATGTTTTTGTCTTAGGAGCACTTTTAAGGGCTAAAATGCTTTCTGAATAACTTTTGTTTTTACTAGGAGTTTTTCCACAAATTTAGGTGGAAAATCTTAGAAAAGGTCATTCTTAGCACTAGGATACTTTGTGCATATGGACCCTGGTCTCTACAGTGTTGGACAGGTTAATAATTGTAAGGCTGTTGTCCCTCATATGAACAGAGATTTACATTTTCCTTCTCTTCAGAGGGTAAACTACTGACAGTGTCCGAGCATAGATACTTCTAGTGATGTCACAGCCAGGATATTTTTGAAGAGAGTCTGACACTTTGCTGCAAGAATGACTTTAAAAGTCATTCTAAGGCATAGGCAACCATATCTTTTGTAATATCTGCTTACTGAACAATTTCTCAACACATTAATTAAGTGGTGTAATTAACTTGTTCATTGCTCTGTAAGCTGGAATATCCAAAGCTAAGATAACGGGGCAAGTACCTTGTTGTTAACATGGTCTCCGCTGACAGCAATAGGATACATGACAAACTTTCCTCCATGATCATCACTGGGGGCACAGAAGGGGATGTTATCTGGATCATGCTCTGCTCCAAAGTTATGGCCCAGCTCGTGAGTGGTCACCAAGTCCGCCTCCTGATGAGACACACAAAAAAACCATTTATGATGCTTTCTACCATTATATTCATGCATTTAAAATCACTCTTGTAATAAGTTTTGCCACTCAGCAGATATTTAAATTACACAAGAGGAAGTACAGTGTCAACGAATATATAATTGCAGTTATTCATCGTAGGCCCGACTGTTCCACAGGCACAGTTTATTAAATGACAGCAATACAGGACAAAATATAATAATTTTTGTTTGTTTAACTGGTTATTTTACTCCGCCGAGAAAAATAGTTCCTTCTACATGAACTGCTGCTAAGCACCTCAATGAGCATAATATAGAAAAGAACTGAAACTGTCACCTCACACACATGTAACCAAATTAAATACTGTCCAGTGCAGCAGTCAGTGTTTATAATACATACCAGTTTACCTGCCGAGTAGGGGTTGTGGGTCATTGTGACTTTGTGCCGTTGGCTAATTAGCATGCCGCTTTTTGGCTTTGGTACACTTCACTTGTTTTTTCTGGCCATTTTCAAGTAAAGAATCCATCACCACAAAGTTATTATGGTTGGCTAATTGGAGACTCTAAAGTGGCCCCAGGTGTGAATATGTGTGTGAATGGTGAAAGGGTTGGGCGCTGCACCAGTGGCTGCCTCATCCACTCATGTGGATGCCCTGTAATTCCCCCATTGTGGGACTAACAAAGGAATCTAATCATGACAATAACTAACCCTAGCTTGCCATTTTTGTTGTAAACAGACGTGAAATGTTTTGCGGATGTTTAAAAGGGCGGGACTTCCAAGTGACCAGATCTAATTTTTAGGACCATCTCTTTTCAACCAGCCCCTCCCTGTGGAAATTAAGGTATCCAACACAGTATTATAATTCTCACATAAAAAGCCACTGACAGACTATTATTTAAAGATTAAAAAAAAAAAGTTAAAGCAGAGTGATACATATTTGGGGAAACATCCGAATGCAATTATTGGGAAATTTAGTAACTCCTGAAATTCCGATTGTCCAATCAAATTGCTCGGTTGGAACTAACTTGTATAATTTGAAATACTTCCGGGACTTATTTTGAAGATAAGATATCAACTTTAATTTCTACCAGTGCAGAAAAATAAAAACTGATATATAGTCTGATTTTGTTCCAGAAAAATGTTTAAACAAATCTTTTCCTTCCTTGAGATTCATTTTTTCTGCTTTGAATTCTCCAATATTTTCAATAAAGGATTCTTTCTGTGCTATATCCCTCATATGTTTCTGGTTAATCAAAAACATGAAATCCCACAAAACACATTCTCCTCCAATACAAAGTAGGTGGCTAAAATACATGATAAAGGATATGCACACATGCGTGGCTCAAATCAAATGCGCTGAAACTTAAGTGTAAACTATGCAACATAACGATATTTGAGATGCCATAATGGAGTCCAACCTGACTTCATTACTCATCACACCCACACAAAAAGGTGCGTTTGTTCCACCAGAAAAAAAAACAAAAAAAAACTGGCACAGTGGCATGTTGCATAACATACAAACTGAAGAATAAGCACACCCAGTAATGTATTTGTTTAAAATCTAATCCTAATGATAATAAAATAATGACACAGACCTTTGTAAGGATGGTTTTGCCATAGTTCTTGGTGCTGGTCAGGCCTGTGTTGAGGTAACTTGGTTTTTTCGCAGAATGAGATGGGTAGTAAGCTGCAAAATGGTGCAAGCAAAAGAAGAAAGTGATAAAGAACAGAGTAACCAACACAGAACAGCGTATTTTGTCCTATTTCCAATATCTCTTGATGCCCTCTTACTTTTGGTCATTTTCACATCTGTATTTATTACAATCAGGCATCATTATAAACACACCACTTTTAATTTTCCAGTGTAGCCGATGCAGCAATTTTTAACTAGATTTCCATTCAACGTTTTGGGGGGATTTTCAGAATGCGTCGGTGATTATGTGATTAAAGAAATTATATCTGTTTCAATCAGCTATAATATGTAGAGAAAACAAGAGAGGACCTCACTGAAAGGGTACACTGAATCAGTGATGGGGGTAATACTGAATAAATTTATACATATGACACATGCCAGACGAGTTGATGTTTGATTTTGGGGTTGAATTACCCCCACCTATGTTGCTGGAGTGTAATAACAAGGAGGCTGTAAAAATACTTCTCCAAAACACTACATTAAAACTATTATACTCGTTCAAGACAGTCATTCTGAGACTCATTTCTGGTCTCATGAAATCACCCCAAGTGCTCAGATCTCCTGACCGTTGACCTTGACCTTACGCACAGCCTAGATGCAAACCCGTCCAAGATGTGGTTAAGATCAATGTCAGTAGCCTAGGAAGAGTAACTTCTTGTTTTTTTTTGTTTTTTTTTTTGTGAAATCATAAATGCCCAATCTCCTGACCTTTGACAATGACCTTGACTTCAACCTGGATGCAGACAAACCTGAGGATCCTTTTGACCGGGTTTTGGTGAGAATCAAAGTAATCACCTAGGGAGGAGCAGTGACTTTATCACAGCCCAAGATCGCTTGACCTTGAGCACAACTTGAAAGCAGACCCACCTGAGGATCATTGTGAGTGAGTTTGGTGAGCATGGGGGTGATTGCCTAGGCGGAATAGTGATTCCTCTGAATGTGTACGGATGGCTGGACGACAGTCATCACGTCATCAAAATGAGCTAAAAATTCATCTTATGGGTGGCCAATCTTAGTTTTATTAAATTCTGTTGAGAGCCAGTCATTAGAGAAGTTTTCTTACGTCTTGAACAAAGGCCACCCAGGGCCTGAGGTTTGGAGGGAGCCACATAAGCAAGTCCCAGAGTCCCCTCATCAAAATCTTGGTAGGTGAAAAGGTGGGCCAGACACACAGTGGAAGCATTGTCTGCTACGTCAGCGCTGAATTGCTGTAGCACGAGAGAACAATTATTATTTAGTATTTCCTGACATCCAAAAATATAACTCTCTTTTTTAAAATTAACAGTACAATAATCTTTAGCAATTCTGTACAGTATATGCATTAAGATACAATATACAGCTCTGGAAAAAATGAAGAGACCAAAGAGACTAATGCAAAATTATCACTTTATCTGGTTTTACTATTTTTACGTGTGTGTTTGAGTAAAATGAACAATTTTGTTTTATTCTCTAACCTACTTTTTCTAACAATTTCCCCATTGTGGGACTAATCAAGGCTTATCTTATCTACTGTAAACAACTGACTCAGATTCCAAGTCAAAATATTGTTATTTAGAGCATTTATTTACAGAAAAATGACAGCTGGGTAAAACAACAAAAAAGATTTTGCTTTTAGATCAAATAATGTAAAGAAAACAAGCTCATGTTCATTCTTCCATCCATCCATTTTCTACTGCTTTTCTGGAAGTCCGGGTCATGGAGGCAGCAGCTCAAGCAGAGAAGCCCAGATTTCCCTCTCCCCAGCCACCTGCTCCAGCTCTTCAGAGAGGATACCAAGATGTTCTCAGGCCAGCTGGGAGACGTAGTCTCTCCAGCGTGTCCTGGGTCTGCCCCGGTGCCCCCTCCCAGTGGGATGTGCCCAAAACATCTCAAGTGGGAGGCATCCAGGAGGCATCCTGATCAGATACCCAAGCCACGTCAACTGGCTCCTTGTAATATGGAGGAGCAGCAGTTCTACTCTGAGCCTCTCCCGGATGACTGAGATCCTCACCCTTTCTCTAAGGGTGAGTCCAGCAATCACATAGGATTGCTGGACTCACCCTTGTGGACTCACCCTTGCTTTCTCCATAGAGAAAGGTCAACTCAGCCGCTTGTATCCCCAATCTCATTCCTTCGGTCATTACCCAAAGCTCATGACCATAGGTGAAGGTAGGAATGTAGACTGACCGGTAAATCGACAGCTTTGCTTTAGAGCTTAGCTCCCTCTTCACCACAACGGACCACTACAAAGTCTGCATCGCTGCAGATGCTGCTCCGATCCGTCTGTCAATCTCTCACTCCATTCTCCCCTCACTCGTGAATGAGACCCCAAGATATTTAAACTCCTCCAATTGGGGCAGGAGCTTGTCCCCAATCTGGAGAGGACAATCCACCCTTTTCCGGCTGAGGACCATGGACTCGGACTTGGAGGTACTGATTCTCATCCCAGCCGCTTCACACTCAGTAGCAAACAATCCCAGCAAGGCCTGTACGTCATTGGTCGATGACGCGAACAGGACAACACATCATCTGCAAACAGCAGCGATGAGATCCTGTGGTCACCAAGCATGACACCCTCTGATCCTTGGCTGCGCCTAGATATCCTGTCCATAAAAATTATGAACAGGATCAGTGACAAAGGGCAGCCCTGGCAGAGTCCAACTCTCATTGGAAACGAGTTTGACTGGGTGTTGGCAATACGAACCAAACTCTTGCAACGGTCGTATAGGGACGGGATAGCTCATAACAACGAGCCCGATAACCCATACTCCCCAGCACCCCCCACAAGAGACCACAAGAGACACGGTCGAATGCCTTCTCCAAGTCCACAAAACAAATGTGGACTGGTTGGGCAAACTCCCACGAACCCTCGAGGATTCTTGGGAGGATAAAGAGCTGGTCTGATGTGCCACGGCGAGGACGAAAACCACATTGCTCCTCCTGGATGCAAGGTTCGACCAACGGTCGGACTCTCCTCTCCAGTTCCCTAGCATAGATCTTCCCAGGGAGACTGAGGAGTGTGATCCCCCTAAAGTTGGAACACACTCTCCGGTCCCCCTTTTTAAAAAAAGGACCCACCGTCTCAGTTTGCCATGCCAAAGGCAATGTCCCCGACCTCCATGCAATATTGCAGAAGCGTGCCAACCATGACACCCCTACAACATCCAGGGCCTTGAGGTACTCAGGTCGAATCTCATTCACCCCAGGGGCCCGGCCACCAAAGAGTTTTTTAACCACTTTGGTGACCTCAGTCCCAGTGATGGGCGAATTGTCCCCCTCGTCCCCAAGCCCTGTTTCCTCTGTGGAAGGCGTGTCAGTGGGATTGAGGAGATCCTCAAAGTATTCCTTCCACCGCCCGACGATGTCCCCAGTCAAAGTCAGCAGCGCCCCATCAGCAACATACACAGTATGGACAGCAAGCTACTTCCCCCTCCTGAGTCGCTGGACAGTTTGCCAGAATCTCTTTGAGGCCAACTGAAAGTCTTGTTCCATGGCCTCACCGACCTCCTCCCACACCTGAGTTTTTGCTTCAGCAACAACCTGAGCTGCACTCCGCTTGGCCTGCCGGTACACCTCAGCTGCTTCAGGAGACCCACAAGCCAACCAAGCTTGATAGGATTTCTTCTTCAGCTTGATGGCCCCCCTCACCACTGGTGCCCACCACTTGTTTCGGGGGTTGTAACCACAAGATGCACTAACAACCTTGTGTCCACAGCTCTGGGCAGCTGCTCTGACAATGGAGGTGAAGAACATGGCCCATTCAGACTCCATGTCCCCAGACTCCCTCGGAATGTGTTCGAAATTTTCCCAGAGGTGGGAGTTGAAGACCTCCCGGACAGGCATCTCAGCCAGACGTTCCCAGCACACCCTCACTATATGTTTAGGTCTACATGATCTGAGTGGCGTCTGCCCCTGCCATTGGATCCAACTCACCACCAGGTGGTGATCAGTTGACAGCTCTGCACCTCTCTTTAGCTGAGTGTCCAAAACATGTGGTCGCAGGTCTGATGACACGATCACAAAGTCGATCATTAACTTGCGACCTAGGGTGTCCTGGTGCCAGGTGCACATATGGACACCCTTATGCTTGAACATGGTATTCGTTATGGACAAACTGTGGTTAGCACAGAAGTCCAATAACTAAACACCACTCGGGTTCAGATTGGGCAGCCCGTTCCTTCCAATCACCCCCCTCCAGGTTTCACTGTCATTGCCCACGTGTGCATTGAAGTTCCCCAGTAGGACAATGGAGTCTCCAAGAGGAGCACTCTCCAGCACCCCAGTCAGAGACTCCAAAAAGGGTGGGTACTCTGAACCATCATTTGGTGCATAGGTACAAATGATGGTCAGGACCCATCTCCCAAAATGAAGGCGCAGGCAAACTACCCTTTTGTCCACTGGGGAGAACTCCAATGTGGAGGCAGCAAGGCAGGGGGATACAAGAATACCCCCATGGATCACCACCTTATCGTGGTGGGGAGTTTGCATGCCCTAGTGATCCCAGAAGCTATGTTGTCTGGGGTAATTGGCGTCTGGTAGGGTCTTCCAAGACAAACTGGTCCTGGGTAAAGGGCCAGACTAAGAGTGATCCAACAGACTACCATGATAAATAAAAAAATCAAGCATTCAGTGTATCCCACCTGGTATGGGGTTACCGGGGCCCCACCCTGGAGCCAGGCCTGGGGAAAGGGCTCGATGGCTAGCACCTGATGGCCAGGTACTGCCCAAGGGACCTGGCCGGGCTCAGCCCAAAGGAATTACATGGGTTTGGCCTCCAGTGGGCTCACCACCTGCAGGAGGGACCATGGGGGTCCAGTGCTATGTGGATCAGGTGGCAGGCGAAGGCAGAGACCTTCGCGGTCTGATCCCCAGCTTTTGAAACTGGCTTTTGGGACATGGAACATCACCTCTCTGGTGGGGAAGGAGCCGGAGCTGGTACACAAGGCTGAGAGACACGGGCTAGATATAGTCGGGCTTACCTCAACGCACAGCTCCGGATCTGGAACCAGTTTCCTGGAGCGGGGCTGGAGCTTGGCCTTGCATGTTCATTCTTGAACACTATAATATATAAGTTTAAACTAGGGGTGGGCAACATTGCCTAAAAATAACATCATGATATTTCTGTGAATCTTCATGATAGCGATAATTTTCCAGGTTATTACAAAATACCATTTTTTTTCTTTTGAATTTATGCAAAAAGGACAGTTTCACAGGCCAACATTACTTACCTTCAACATATTCAGGAAAAACAAAACAAAAACTCTTATTTCTCCAGTTTATAAACAGCAGCTCAGATTTTGTTTAAAATATTTTTTGTTCTGTATCAAATATTACCAGAAAATAATATAAACTGTGACATTTTAAGTGCACACAAATGTCGGGTTTTATGCTGAATCACTTTACCTGTATTGTAACTATCGTTACACGAACCTGTCCTGGGGCTTCCTGGTGACTGAATAAAATCAAGATGAAGCAGCCAAAACGGAACGAAAATACAACTACAGACACTTCG